>CM062805.1:459871534-462271534 GCA_031772625.1 Pinus tabuliformis
AGTCAAACCATTTCATTCATGCTATCAAAATTTACTAAAAAAATTGTTTGAAACAATACACTTACCTTGAGTGGTTTATTTCAATATTTAAAGATGAAACAATAAGTTCTTTTATCATCTGGACAGGACCTGGAGTAAACATATTAAACCTTCAATCAAATACCGATTGTACTTCTATTTAAACCTTCAATCAAATACCAATACCAAGAAAAACATTAGTAATGCAACCTTTAAAAAGGAACACACACACACACACACCTTAAACATTATTTTGATTGTTAAATTTACCCTTTTTTATTTGTTCCTATAATAAAAATATACAACATTATGGTAGTTACAAGTATTTGAGTTTGAAGAATAATAAGAAAACAAGAAGACAAGTTATAAGTATCTGATATGACATTATCTTCATATTTGTAACGTTGGACTTTCATCATCATCTTGTTAGCTTTATTTGTTTCCAAATTAAACATATAAAATATTTTGAATTGTGAAAATGAATAAAATCATTAAAAAACAAGGAAAACAAGTGGACAAATTATAAGTACCTGATGTTAAATTTGGTTCTTGGTTGTAGTTTTGTGGGGACAATACCTTGGTCATTATATTCATTCTCTTTATTTCCAACTATAATCAACATATGAAATGGATATGAATCACAAAAAAAAAAAAATTAGAATAATAATAAAATAAAAAAAGATAGAGATACAATGATTAGTTCCCATTTCTATCTCCATCGTTCCTTGGTCATTGTCTTGATTAATTTCATTCATCTCATAATTCCCTATAATAGTCATCCAAAAATATTATGAATATGGAAATTAAATAAATTGAAAAATTATCAAGAGAAAAAACTAAACAAATTATGTACCTGTGCTGATAACTTCTTCCTCTCCTCCTTCTCCTCCTATTTCCATCTCCATACTTTTTTCAACAATATAAGCACTATGTTGATTAATTTGTTTCTTCCCACTTTCCATTTCTCTGTTTTAGAATCTCCATCATTAGTCATTTTAGTAAACACTTTGACAATTAAGAAATATGAAAAAAATAGTATCCAATGTATTATAAGAAAATAAAGAAATGAATTTTAGTACCTGAATTTTCCAAGAAGTTAATGGGTACTGGTTTGATAGTTGAAAAGATTTGTAATTATTTAACATGATTGTCCTTTGTGACTCTGTTTGCACACACATGAAATTCTTCTTCCATATGTACAACAGGCCTTGATAAAAATTTTCCCCGCATAAAGAGAAATAACCACTTTTGCATCACTACATTGTTGGTGCTTTTCCTAAATCCATCCAAAAATCATAATCTCTCTCATTTTCATCAAATGTGTCTTCAAATGTGTGAGAGTATTTTATAGCCTCCAAAATTTTTAATTCTGAAGTATAGAAATGTATAGTAAGAACTATATCATAACTATAATTGTTTTGGCAATTATATTCATAAATGCCACTAGTAATTTTATAATTGAACTTGAGTTCTTTATCGAAATTTCCAAAGACTGGCGTATATCATTACAAAACCAAAGTCTACTAAGAGAACTGTAGTAAAGTCATTCAACTCATTTTTTTCGATAAGAAATCGAAAAAATTCAATGTAATACCCCTTGTTGAATTGTTCTTTTTTCAAAGCTAGTGTGTCCAAAACAACAAGGTCAGTGTGTAAAACTGGTTGCAACTGACATGGAAAAGAGTGCAAAAGTGTTGACAAAATTTCAGGGCCTCCAAAATGACAACCAAATTCAAAATTGTTATCAACCTGTTTGAACACTTGTTGATCCATTTATCATTCTGTCAAGGACTCCACATGCTTGCTGAGAAAGGGACTCTATCTTTGTATTACGTGTTCCTTTGACATAAGTAGACCCCTCCACCGTGTTGCAAAAATTGGTGAATATGATATCATTAATTTCATAATGCTCAAGAATGTTGAATGTGGTAAGAGTCATCTCATTCAAGTTCTGATCATGACTTTGACAATATGTAACCATTGCATCCAATATTGTTCTGTTGGTTTTCAATTTAGAACAATAATCTTTTATTTTTATGGCATTTGTTGGATGATTAATTGGAATAGAAAACCAAATGGTTCCATCCAATAGCTTATCTGCTACTGAAGCAATTTCTTCCATGGTTAATCCCTGAAGGGGCCGAAAAGTAGCTGCTGTCAAACTGTGTAGACTATTTTTCTTGTAGTTCTCAAAATCAGGTTGGCTTGGAGAACCTTTAATGTGCCTAGTTGGTAACAGTTAAAAACAATGTCCCATTTATCCCAAATAGGTCATCAAGATATAAGAGAATTTTTTTTATCAGACAAATTGTAATTGCACAATCGAAGAATGAGCACAACATTTCATCATCAACCTGATAAAATAATGCATGTAAAAAAATAAGAATTCAATGTAAAAATGAAACTAAATAAGGTATTATAATCTAATGTGAAATCATCATAAATATCAGAAAATATGACTTATATTATCGGCTTTAGTAATTTATCTACAATAAAATTAGATACAATAATAAAATTAAATGTAAAAATAATTAAAATTACATACCTTGTCTTCAGCCGTCTTAGAGCATCCAATCCTCCTTTTCTTTAATTTGTCATTGGCAATTAAGAAATGCCTTGCCCGAGCGCACACAATCAATAAATGGAGTTTTATAAAATACCTTATTTGCAGAATTTAATTGACAACAAATGCGGATCACCTCAGTGGGTTCAACTGATGGATGCAAGAATCGAGCATTACTTTTTTATATTTTTTTTTCGCTTTTGTTGATACATTATATTTAGGATTTGTTAAAATTTCTTTCTTTCGCTGCTTGAATGGTATGTTGACCATCAACTATCCAAAAATTGATATTCTTAGAATTTAGATCTGTCTCATTTATAATTTTGATAGAGTTGACCAAAGGATCAGGCTCATTGATGTCAAATGGAATCAGAAGAGCATCAGGTAATGAGGTTTGAAATTTTTCTAGGAATGATTTCACTAATACTTGAACATTTAAATCATCTCGTGATCTTAATTTGAACACCTTAGGAGCTTCTTTACATCTTTCAACAGGCACTTTTCTATTAAAGGAGTTTGAAAATAGATAGCAATGCTTGAAAGCTTCATGAATCTCATCACATTGATTTGCAAGGTTAGTTGTCTCAAATTCAACTTTCCTAGTTTTTTGAAATTCTGTAGTGGGCTTGAAATCACTTTCTTTTATATTCTCCTCCAAATCAGATAAATATACTCTTCTCAAAGCAAGTAATTGAGAATCAATTTTATCATCTGGTATTTTATCAAAAAATTTACCTTTTGTTGTAAATGAAGAAGTACAGATGATGTTTTTTTACTTCTTACATAACGATATCTCAAAACAGTGGTGATGCGTTTTAAAAGATCTGCACAACTATTTAGTCCAGATTTAGAGAAGCTCTCAAAGCTATCCAACTTGAACATTGAATTTTTTATCGTATTTGTTGAATCAGTACTTGAAGCTTCAATTCAAATCTGGTCTAAAATTGGTATACTCCACTTGACATGAAATTAATTTTACCTCATTTTCTTTAATCATTTCCACTTGAAAGTCAATGTCATTTTCATTGCAAGCATAGCAATTAATTATTATTCCTAATATCTCTGGTTCGTTTCCATCTATTGATCCAAATAGGTACATATCAGGAAACATATTCATGGGAGTTTCTATTTGGATGTACCAATCTTGCACGAACTCATATTTATTATTTGTATTGTATTTTTTAATCATTTCAAAAGTAGAAGTTGAAGGTGTTATTGATATTGCCTTTTGAGTTGAATAACTTTTCTTTTTCTTAAGTGATTGTTGTAACATTTCATTTGCTTTTGGCCAACCAATTCTCTGCAAATAATAGCAAAAAAAATATTTGCATTAATCAAAATGAAAATATAATTTCAAATATTGTCACATAATGTTCTTATAACTACTGAAAAACCACCTAATCTAACCATTTCCAAGATAGTGTACATAAAATATAAAACCACCATACCAGTTGAAGGAGGCAATGTTTGTACATCACTTTTTTTTTGTCCTTTCTTCACTACTTTACTTTGAATTTCAGGCACACCAGATTCCGCAGTTTCTAGAAAAAAAAATTATGGAATACATGAAATACTAAATATTATTAAACAACCTTATAATATATGATTTCCATTTACATGCACAATAATAAACGAGTACATATGCTATGCAAGTTTACTATATGACACCAAAAGTTATCACCTAGGTAAAACTGATAAGAAAAGAAACCACATAATCCAACCATTTCAAAAAGAGTACAAAAAATATAAAACCACCATACCAGTTGAAGGGGGCATCATTTGTAGATCACTTGTTTTTCTTTTTGTCTTCGCTACTTTACTTCGAATTTCAAGCCCACCAGTTTCCACGGTTTCTAGAAAGAAAAATTTAATGGAAGACATGAAATAACAAATAGTATTAAACAACCTTATAATACACGATTTTCATTTACACGCACAATAATAAATGAGTACATATGTTATGCAAGTTTAGTATATGACACCAAAAGTTATCACATATTTAAAATTTCTTGGAAAAAAATACCCATGTTAGTATGGGTTGTCCCCATTAAAAACCCCAATCCTAAGGCTATTTCCATGGGTTTATTAATCAACAACCAGTTATTAACACAATGTCTAACAATTTTAACAAAGTATAAATTAAAATTGTCATACCAATTAAAGAATTTGGTGTCGTGTTTCTTGAACTTCCTTTTTCCTTGGATGCTTCCTTTGAATTCTCACTAGCTTCATAGTCCATGGTATCTGAAAATAAAGTAAAAAAATTGTTATCACAATTTCGAATTATTGAAGAAAATATGAATTTATAAATACTACAACTATTCGCATAATTATATGTGTAACAAAATGAACAAGAACAATAACAATTGTATAACTCACAATAATAGCTAATCAAGGTTAGAAAAAGGGCACCTCGAAATAATTTTTTATATTATTTTAATCGTGAATATAGGAAAGCAAATATCTACTAGGTTTCCTTCCAGCACAAGCATAAGAACATTTCCAAAAGACATTACATTGTGAATAAACAAAAAAATTGTATAGACCAAAATAACAACATATATACACAAAATTTATCTCTTATAGTCATGTATATTCTTAGTTTGCTTTAGATAAATAATAGAAAAACACAATGAAAGAACATTAACTATGGCAATCATTATATTTTCTTCTAGATCTTTGTCTAGCACAAAGACAAACACATACCAACTTTGCAAGGTGAAATAAATATAGAATGTGATATAATTACTTCTAACATGAACAAAAGCATATTGCATTTGCATCCTAGATTTATTTCTATTACAAACGCATGGATATTGTCAAAAAAAACATTGTAAGGTGAAAGAAATCTAGCACGTGCTAGAATTATTTTTAGCACGAACACATTCATATTTCCAAGAAAAACATTGCAAAACAAAATAAATATAGCACAAGCTAGATTTCCTTCTACCAGAAACCACAAACATATTGTCATTAAAATATTGCAAGGCAAAGGAAATGAAACCCATGCTAGACTATATTCTATCGCATACAAGAAGATTGCCAACAACAACATTGTATTGTAAAGCAAAAACATAAACACAATGTCAATAAAGTCATTGGAATAATAATATTTCTTGGGACATTTGACCTTGCCTTTTAGAGACTATGAAGTTTTATCCCATGCCTACATAGATTATTGTTACAATATAAAAAAATTTAAACCTTGAAACGATTAGAAGGCCCTTCATATGGAATATGTGGTCTAAGAATGGGATAGTGTACAAAGATTTCCTCCTATAAAAAATACAAGAACGTTGCAAATAACAACATTACAAGGTGAAAGAAATATAATTCATACTATAATTCCTTCTAATGCGAAATTAATCACATAACAACATTGTAGGGTGAGAAAAATTTACTCAGAATTACATTTACTTATAACAAACATATAAATATCTCCAATGACAACACTACACAACAAAAAAAATCTAGCACAAGCTAGATTTTCTTTTAGCCTAAACAAAAACATGTTAGCATTAACAACATTGCAATGTAAAATAAAATCTAACATGTGTTAGATTTCATTTTAGTGCAAACTCGAGCACATAGAAACATTGTAGAGTGAGAAGTCTATCAAGTGCTAGATTTATGTCTACCACAAATACAAGCACGTTGCCAACAACAACGTGGTAGAGTATAAGAATTCTAGATTGTGTTAAATTTTCTTCCAACACAAACACAAACACATTTTAATTTGAAAGAAATTTAACACATGTTATATTTCCTTTAAACGCAAACACAAGAACATAACAACATTGTAAGACTAAACAAGTTTATTGTGTGCTAGATTAACAACATTGCAATTTAAAATAAAATCTAACATGTGTTAGATTTTCTTTTAGCGCAAACTTGAGCACATAGAAACATTGTAGAGTGAGAAATCTAGCAAGTGCTAGGTTTATGTCTACCACAAATAAAAGCACATTGTTGACAACAACATTGTAGAGTATAAGAAATTTAGCTTGTGTTAAATGTTCTTCCAACACAAACACAAGGACATTTAAATTTGAAAGAAATCTAACACATGCTATATTTCCTTCTAGCACAAACACAAGAACATAACAACATTGTAGGACTAAATAAGTCTATAATGTGTGCTAGATTAACAACATTGCAATGTAAAATAAAATCTAACATGTGTTAGATCCTTTTAGAACAAATTGGAGCACATAGAAACATTGTAGAGTGAGAAATCTAGCAAGTGCTAGATTTCTGTCTAGCACAAATACAAGCATGTTGCCAACAACAGCATTGTAGAGTATAAGAAATCTAGCTTGTGTTAAATTTTCTTCCAACACAAACACAAGCACATTTAAATTTGAAAGAATTCTAACACATGCTATATTTCCTTCTAGCACAAACACAAGAACATAACAACATATTAGGACTAAATAAGTCTAATGTGTGCTAGATTAACAACATTGCAATGTAAAAGAAAATCCAACATGTGTTAGATTTCCTTTTAGCACAAACTCAAGCACATAGAAACATTGTAGAGTGAGAAATATAGCAAGTGCTAAATTTATGTCTACCACAAATAAAAGCATGTTGCCAACAACAACCTTGTAGAGTATAAGAAATCTCGCTTGTGTTGAATTTTCTTCCAACACAAACACAAGCAAATTTAAATTTGAAAGAAATATAAAACATGTTATATTTCCTTCTAGCACAAACGCAAGAACATAACAACATTTTAGGACTAAATAAGTCTAACGTGTGCTAGATTAACAACATTGCAATGTATAAGAAAATCTAACATGTGTTAGATTTCCTTTTAGCACAAACTCAAGCACATAGAAATATTCTAGAGTGAGAAATCTATAGCAACTGCTAGATTTATGTCTAACACAAATGCAAGCACGTTGCCAACAACAACATTGTAGAGCGAGAAATCTAACATGTGCTACATTTATGTCTACCACAAATACAAGCACGTTGCCGACAACAACGTTGTAGAGTATAAGACTTCTAGATTGTGTTAAATTTTCTTCCAACACAAACTCAAGCACAATTTAATTTGAAAGAAATCTAACACATGTTATATTTCCTTCAAGCACAAACACAAGAACATAACAACATTGTAGGACTAAATAAGTCTAATGTGTGCTATATTAACAACGTTGCAATGTAAAAGAAAATCTAACATGTGTTAGATTTCCTTTTAGCGCAAATTCGAGCAGATAGAAACATTGTAGAGTGAGAAATCTAGCAAGTGCTAGATTTATGTATACCACAAATCTATCCTACCATCGAAAGCGGAAACAAAATCTATCCTACCATCTCAAGCTTTGGATAGAAAGCTTGGTAAAAGAGATGGATTTGGTCTGGGATAAGTCTCTCTATAAGGAAAAGAGGTCCTCTACATGGAGCTGGCAGAAGGGAGTTACCTAAAAATCTATCACGAGTTATCTAGAAACTCCATACGAAAACATCACATGTGTTTTCTTATCAAAGGATGGGCTTCCTCTCATAAACCAATAATTCATTGCTTCCCTGTATCCCTTGCAAAGGCTCTATCTTTTGACCCTGTTGAATAAAAGGCTCTTTCACCCAGTGTTGATAATATCGGCGATATTCGAAAATATTGCGATATTTTCGGCAAAACGATATATCGCCAAGAAAATATTGCGATAATTTTTCTTTTTGAAAATATCGCGATATTTCCAAAATATCGGCAAATATCGGCAAAATATCGGCTATGTTTAAAATTTTGAAAAAAAATTATTTTTTATGCTTGCCGATATTTTGTTGATATTTTCGCCGATATTGCCAATAAGATGTTTTCTGGACCCTCGCCGATATTTTGCCAATACCAATATTTTCAACACTGCTTTCACCTACCCTGTTGATCATATGCTCCAAGTACAAACTCAAAATAATATATGGAAGACACATTATCCTCATGCATGGGAGACATAACATATACGTTTTCTTGGAGAGTTTCTTTCCATGTCATTCTTACATTCTTCCTCATGCTGAAAGAACATATCTCATTCTTACATTCTTCCTCATGCTAAAAGAACGCATGCCTCCATAGTTGGAATTCAATAAAACCAACCTAAGAAGCCAATGATCTTGAAATATGTGTGATTTTGTGCCAAGATAGAGGTGTCGTGGCATAAGTGGAAGGAAGGAATTTTTCTAAATTTGAAGACAGAGTTTAGTAAAAAACATAAAATCTCATTACGCACTAGTTTAAATCAATGTTCACTGCAAATAAGATAAGGTGTCCTTCAAATCACATTATAAACTAGTCTGAATCATCATTGCATTGAGCCACGGTATACGAATTGTAAGGATACCCAAAGAGTAGCAGTAGCTAAATTTTTTTATGCCAACACTATGGAACTAGAGGGAATGGATTCAATGGAGATCAAGACCTTGCGTTGTGTTTTTCTGAGTGGAAGAAGTCCCTAGAAATTAAAATTTTCCTGGAGATAGGGACAAGCAACTAATAACAAACGGAAGCACTAACAATGTATCAAGGAGTCAGGTTCCTGAAGGACATTGTGCAAAGGGATGTAGTTATTGTTGAGGACTCCAACATAATCACAAGATCACTGAAGCAGTTCCCTCCTCCTAAGCCCTGGCATGCATCTATCATAAAATGGTCCTGCTACTCAATGCATTTAAATAAGTCCATTATTTTCAGGTTAGAAAAAGATTCAAATCCCAAGTCAATCAGATGGCTAAGCAAGCAATTTCAGTTGAGGACTCCAACACAATCACAAGATCACTGAAGCAGGAAAGAGCTCCTTCCTCTTAAGCCCTGGCATGCATCTATCATAAAATGGTCCTGCTACTCAATGTATTTAAATAAGTCCACTATTTTCAGGTTAGAAAAAGATTCAACTCCAAGTCAATCAAATGGCTAAGCAAGCAGTTTCAAAAGACAAAGGAACTCTCTGAGTATGTATCAAGGGGGGGAAAATCCCTCTACACCTCAATAACATCATCAATAAAAAGTCCCAAGGAGAGGAAGCATGAAAGGTGGCACTCTCTACCCAAATTGTGATACATGGAAACAAAAGGAGTTTGGCTCACCAGATAAGAAGGCACAGGGACAGTTTGCTAACAGAGAGTTTGATAACCGGACAGTTTGCTAACAGGGACAGTTTGATCATATGTTCCAAGTACAAACTCAAAATACTAATGGAAGTAGGTGATCCTCATGCATTGGAGACATAACATATACGTTTTCTTGGAGAGGCCTGAGACTAAAGCATAGCTTGACATTCTTTTTTATTACAGATTTCCTTGACAACACGTTAGCATTCTTTTTACTTGCAGATTTCCACAAGCTTGGGGTCCTCTGGAAATTCTTCTGGAGTACTAGCTTCTGGGTTATGATCTTCCAGTGTTTTTTTTCTTTTTTTAATTATTTGTGTTTATTATTATTATCTTCTCACTAAACGTCTTGGTAGGCTAAAATTTCACCTCATCCCACTCTAAAGTAGAATGATTTAAAGAAAATGATTTGTTGATATTCCTACTTGGGAACAAAACTGGCAGTTAAGTTCTCATATTTGGTTGCTCCTAGGATTAATCATTACATCATAGGTGTGCATAGGTTATACATTAGAAGATATATACAGTCATGTATATCCCTTATCACTGGGAAGTGCAAATGTCATAATTCAACAGAGCACATGCTGTACTACCGTTAAGGTGCATTACAAAACACGAAGTACAAGTTTGATACATCTTTGAAGTCAAGTCCACTAGGAACTAGGAACTATGTCTGATCAATGAGATTTCTGTAGGTCTAACAAATCCACAGTTGTGAATAATTATTCCCTACAAATACATGCCCAGGTGGACAAAGTTGCAATGGATCTTGAGCATTTTGTTAGCTACTTGAGCACTGAAGAGGTGCCTTTTGCATAATGAGTAGGGTCCCGGCTGATGATCATCAACTTTGCTACTTGTGCCATCCCAATGCTCAAGACAAGGCTTTGAGTAGTGACAAAGTACAAGTCAGTGAGTGTGAGAAATAAGGGAGAGGTGCTAAGTTTGGCTATGCCACTGCCACAACTACATCTAGTAGAGCATACTTTGGATGAAAAGGTACCCTGCATCCTCTTGGGGTTATCTAATATGTGGTGACCTCAGGATGATGGTAATGAAGGATGGAACTTCCAGTGATATTTATGTTTCCCAATGTTTTGGGATGGCCTTCAAAGCTAATCAATGATGACCCTCCCTGTTCTACTATGGTGCAGGTGTTCAAGTGCCATATCATTTATTGTTCATTGTTTTGTTGATGTGACTCACCCTTCAAGGTTTTAATTATGTTGATGGTGTACTGGACTTTGGGCCAAGGGTCTATTTTTTCATAACTTCATATTTCAGTTGGATCTAGGCATTTAGTGCATAGGGGATTTTTAATGTTGCTCCTATGTTGACATTATGGTGGTGGTCCATCTATTCAAGCCACACATTCACACAATGGGTAGTGGATGATGGATCTAGTGGGCAGGTATGGGTTTGTTGGAGGGTTACATGTTTGAGGCGGCATTTAACTGGAGGGAGGAAGATGGATAAAATCAAAATCTGTGACCAAGTTCCTGGTGCAGACAGGGAACCTTGGAGGGGCTATTAAACCAATCTTTGTACGAGGAAGAAGGGAGGCAGCCCTGTGCCCCCAACATGGCTGACATAGAGGGGATCAGAATATATGCAGAAAAGACAGAAGTCAAAGGCCAAGGAGAAAGCATATGAACCGAGTAGACTGCATCAGATATTTATAGGGGGTGCTCAGCACAAGCTACTGCACCTGTTCAAGTGAACCCAATCATATTAACTGCAAAAAAGGATTTGAATAAAAGAGAGAAGCATCTTTATGTTGTCTGCCTCCAGAAGCAACAAAAGAAAATATTAGAGTGTGATAGGAGAGGGTATTTTCATTTGAGTGCAATGCTTAATAAAACTTAGACGACCATTTTTTTCCTGAAATGCAATAAAGAGAGCATTAAAACTTACTACACTGGAATTTGGCACAAGAGACAAATAAGCTCGAACAGGATAATAGGATAGTGATTAAAACACAGTTAACAGATTATAAACATTTATCAAATACCATCACACAATTGGCATGGTTAATATCAGCAAAAGGCACGGCTATTAGTGCAGCAACGATGAAGCATTTGGCACACGAAGAATACAGCAATGCAGCAGCTAGATATAGTATTTGAAAATGAAAAATAGAAGATACTAGAATGCCATAGTTGACATTGTAACATAGTGCTTGGCACAGTTAAGAAAGAAAATAAACATAGTTAGAAAAGGCTACTGATTGCAGCAAAGTAGGCACTTAGACATAGCGAATTCAGATGTCCCATTTGTGGTTTGATATTCCTTTTTTTGCTCTGCATAATGAATTTCCGGGAGGAAACCCACTGGGTACTTCCCCTCTAAATGCAAATGCAAATCAAACCAATCAAACAGTCTAAATGCAAATGCACATGCATGTATTTGTTTTCGGCTTTCTTAGTATGTGAATGATAAAAAGAAAGCTAATGCGCAAATCTGAATTACTTTTCAAGCGACAGTTACTAACAAGTTTCTTTTCAAAATAAAAAATGAAGAAAATCACAACACTTTACGATTCGGAAATGAATACTTGCTTTCGACACTAGAAAAACTACAAATTCAGACCAAATACAATAGTAACAGGGTAATTGACTATCAAGAGCAACCAAACTCTCTCCTATGACTGAAAACGACACTTGCGACACTTTCAAATCAAGAAACGACAATACAATTACGTTACTTTTTGCAAAGGAGAACTGAAAATGACTCAACAAATACACAAAAACATTTACAGTTCTTTTGCACAATGGAGGCGAAATATCAGCAAGGAAAGGGGTTTCAAACAGAGATATACTGATTACAAACAACAAAACTCATGAATAGTACTGAAAATAATGAACATAGAAACCAAAACTGAGGAACAATGCCTAGTCTGATCAGTGCACCTGTAACACAGTGAACTTGAAATGCAGCGCACCTACTACACTCGGGAAGTGCGCTGAATTTCAGATTCAAATAACAAAGCCTGCGTTGGGCTAGAGACGAGACTTTGCTTGGGTTCTGGGTCACAGTTTGCAGTTCAATTCAGGGGTTTTGGCCGAGCAAATGGTAATCAGTAAACCAACAATCAGGGGTAGATCTAAGGAGGTTACTGGAGCTACCACAGGGGCAATTAGAGAGTTTGTAAATCAGTTGTTTAATTCATAAACAAATCTCAGAGATTGACTGAAGCGGCATTTATCTACTTTGCATTTGCATAGCAAATGCAGTTCGAAAGCTACCTGGCTCGACTTCAGGCTCTGTCTGTAAGTTTATAAAATAAACAACAAGGAAGATAAACAAACAACCTAGTCGCTCCCCAGCGGAGTCGCCATTTTGTTACAGGGAAAAGTGTCTACACAGAACTGCTTATCCCACTAAGGTGTGGTAGCTACCTTAGAAACAAACAAAGTAAAGCTACTTTCGTTTTTCCTTTATGAAATATAGATGAGAGAAGAACAAAGGAGAGCAACCTCTGTCTTGCGCTTATCTCCTAATTTGATTCCTCTCCCTCCTGATAGTCCTTCGCTACTTGCTTCCTAGAGAAGGATACTAAGAGCAAGGCTTAATGTGCAAAGGTGGTGGTACGCAAAACAAAGAAAGGAAAAATAAGATTGAGGGGATAAACAGAAATGTCTCCTCTCGTTTATATATTTTGCTGATTTGAAAAAAAGCTTACTCATTTTCATTCTTCTTCCTCGTTTGTTTGTTGTCCCATTTTCCGTTGTTGTTGACTTCTTTCTCTTTGAAACCAGCCCATTTCTTTAGCTCTTTATGTCCTCATCCATTCTCTTTCAAAATGTTTCGATTAAAGGTTTGCTCCATGAATTTCACATAAACTCGTCATCGATATCTATTGATCTTCACCATTTGAGTCTCAGCAGGACCATTTTTGTCTCTGATACCTATTGCCATGGTTCTTTCATACCTTCAAAGGAAGAAGCAGCATTCAACATGCACAACCATGAGAAAAGCACTGGGAAAAGATGAAGAAGACAATGGAGATGTAGGACAACAAAAATCTCTCTATTTCTAATTGATTAATTGCAAATAAATGATAGTCTCAAAGTGTGGTAATTGAGAGGACAACTGCCTCCAGAGTAAGTTCATTTTTTCCCTTTTTAAATGTAACATGGCATATTAAGGTTTAGGAATCCCCTGATAGGAAAGTATCTTTGAATTTAACACAACATATTAAGGTTTATGAATTCCCTGATTGGAAAGTACTACTAACAAACACTTAAAAATGGAATTACCATACGCTGCGATATCCATGATGGTTGGATCACCAAGAAACTAGTATTGTTATGCAGCATGGATGGACTGTTAAATTTGAAGACAGAGTATGGTTGGATCACCAAGAAACTAGTACTGTTATGCAGCATGGATGGACTGTTAAATTTGAAGACAGAGTATAGTAAGAAACATGAAATCTCATTATGCACTAGTTTAAATCAATGTTCACTGCAAATGAGATAAGGTGTCCTTCAAATCACATTATACACTTGTCTGAATCATCACTACATTGAACCATTGCTAACAGACAGTTTGATAACAGAGACAGTTTGCTAACAGGGACAGTTTGATCATATGTTCCAAGTACAAACTCAAAATACTAATGGAAGACAGGTGATCCTCATGCATTGGAGACATAACATATACGTTTTCATAGACGTTATCTGTTCACAACTAAAAATTCATTCCCTATGGGCCTTTCCACTATACGTGATTAATTAGCTTTACAAAAAACCCCTTTTCCAATCTATCTACTACCTGAGGTTATATAACCTTATCTTCTTCAAAAAAATCCTTACTTTATAACATAAGGGACATGATAGGAAGACTTCAAAAAGAAGTCTATAGAATCTTTCATCACACTGTCAAGAACTTGTAAATATTTATGGCAACAGGGGACAAAGTCAAAGTCCCCTTTGATAACTCATTCGCTGAAGTATTGAGTTCATGAAGAATGTCCCTGAAAGAATATTTGTCAAAGTCTGTTGAAGTGTTGAGTTCGTGAAGAATGTTCATGAAATAATTTCATTTAAAAGATATAATTGAGTTATAAAAGTCCACCAACAAATGACATAGATTTATATTTATTAATTGATGCTTTCCTATTGGCCTAATCAATACAAGGTTGGAATCACTCATAATCTGCAACTTCTTAACACCTCTAAGCATAACAACCTCAATAAGTTTTCTTATGGAAGTAAACTATGCTTGGTTAGTTGATCCTCTATCGAGAGAATATTGAATATGGAAATAGTGATCAGGAATGAGAAAAAGAACAACACATACCCCACAAATGCAGGGATGGTCTTAACTAACACCATAAATAAATAAACTCAAAATCCAAAGCTATCATTACTGATAGCTTAGGCTTCCTTGTGGGTATATCCTCCAACCTTTAATGCGCTAGATATAATAGAGCCAACAGTAATAGAAACAAGAATGTCCTTGTCTTGAAAAATGCTATAGTTCTTTGTTTACCAAATACCATATATGAATAACACTACAAGAGCTTCAAAGCATTTAAGAAACTTATTAAAGAACCAAACTTATGCACATTCCATCAAAATAACATAGGACCAAGGAACCTTTGGCTTGAGCTCAATGAAAAATTTAAATAGGATTTGAACAATATAATGACAAGAGATAAACAAATGATGAACATTTTCCTCATTGTTTTTGCACAACAGACATTGATGAGGCCCAACCTAACCTATTTTAATTCCACTTGCCCAAGTGAGAAGTTAATTTGATAAAGCTAACTACAATGTAATTATAATTTCCAAAGGAAAATGTAGTTATCATAATAAATCCCACCACCACTCACTTCTCTTGAAAATTGAGATTCCATAATTACCTTATACCTTGTTTAATAGTGAATTCACTTCTACTAAATTTTTGACACCACTTGGAACATCTTTTATATCATCTTTAAGATTTCCTTGATCTTAGGCTTGACATTCTGGGTTATGATCTTCCAGTGATTTTTTTTTTTTAATTATTTGTGTTTATTATTATTATCTTCTCACTGAAAGTCTTGGTAGGCTAAAATTTCACCTCTTCCCACTTTGAAGTAAAATGATTTAAAGAAAATGATTTGTCAATATTCCTAAATGATAGTCTCAAAGTGTGGTAATTGAAAGGACAACTGCCTTCAGAGTAAGTTCATTTTTTCCCTTTTTGAATGTAACATGGCATATTAAGGTTTAGGAATCCCCTGATTTGAAAGTATCTTTGAATTTAACACAACATATTAAGGTTTAGGAATTCCCTGATTGGAAAGTACTACTAACGAACACTTAAAAATGGAATTACCATAAGCTGCGATATCCATGATGGTTGGATCACCAAGAAACTAGTATTGTTATGCAGCATGGATGGATTGTTAAATTTGAAGACAGAGTATGGTTGGATCACCAAGAAACTGGTACTGTTATGCAGCATGGATGGACTGTTAATTTGAAGACAGAGTATAGTAAGAAACATGAAATCTCATTACGCACTAGTTTAAATCAATGTTCACTGCAAATGAGATAAGGTGTCCTTCAAATCACATTATACACTTGTCTGAATCATCACTGCATTGAGCCACGGTATACGAATTGTAGGGATACCTAAAGAGCAGGCAGTAGCTAAAATTATTTATGCCAACACTATGGAACTAGAGGGAATGGATTCAATGGAGATCAAGACCTTACGTTGTGTTTTTCTAAGTGGAAGAGGTCCATAGAAATTAAAATTTTCCTGCAGATAGGGACAAGCAATTAATAACAAGCAGAAGCACTAACAAATGCATCAAGGAGTCAGGTTTCTGAAGGACACCTCGAACTGATGATCCATATCAGTGTATGTCAAACAAAAAATAAATTTAGACCACTTATAAAATTCACATCTTATGATAAATAAATGTCTTATCAACCAAAACAGAGCTTATAAATGCAGAGCTTATAAAACAGAGCATTTATCAACCAAAATTAAGACATCACGTCTGTAAAATGCCAGTCATTGTACAATTGTTCTCTGCTTAAAAAAGTACCATACGAGTATTCCAAACAAAAATTGTGGGGATTTTTGTTCTATATCAATAACATCGTCTAGTCCAATTGGCGAAAATGCTAGTTGGTTTTGTCCTAAGCTATGTGGCCTCAACTAAACAGGTTATCAAGAGCAAAATGTTGGACTTATGGTTGAATCAACCTTCACAACAAAGACACAGTGAATTATTTCATTCGACTTATGTCTCAATTTGTAGATGGAAATGCAGTTTGTGTGGAGAACTAGTGTAGTAAGGGTATCTCAGATGCTAGGGATAGGTCACTAAAAGAACCACCAATTTGTATCTTTTCTGGACGTAATCTGGGTATCTCTCATCTCAAGCATTCTTGTGGTAATATGCTATTGAAAATAAGAAGACTTGTGAAAATATGCCATTGAAAATACACCAATTTGTATCTGTTCTAGACTTAATCTGGGTATCCCTCATCTCAAGCGTTCTTGTGGTAATATGCCATTGAAAATAATAAGACGTCCTAACATTTCTACCCAGAAAGTGCATGGTGAAGATGTTTCGGAAGCGATAAAGGTTTTTCTGCTTATCAATGTACTTCAAAGAACTTCAAGGCAAGACAAAATGATGCCAAGTAATTGGAACAATATTAAAGAGGACGAGGATATGGAAACAACAAAATGTAAATTTATTTTATTCCTATCAGAATGATATGTCAAGTAGCTTGTATTTTTCAATCTTGTAGAGGACAATTGCCTCCAGAGTAAGTTCATTTTTTCCCTTTTTAAACGTAACATGGCATATTAAGGTTTAGGAATCCCCTGATAGGAAAGTATCTTTGAATTTAACACAACATATTAAGGTTTAGTAATTCCTTGATTGGAAAGTACTACTAACGAACACTTAAAAATAGAATTACCATACGCTGCGATATCCATGATGGTTGGATCACCAAGAAACTAGTACTGTTATGCAGCATGGATGGACTGTTAAATTCAAATGGATGGACGTGATTAATTAGCTTTACAAAAAAACTCTTTTCCAATCTATCTACTACCTGAGGTTATATAAGATCTACATCAAGATCTTGGAAATAAGATGGCCTAATTCATAGGTTGATGTAGATCATTGAAGTGAATGTCCTAAGCAAAGAACATGTTAATCAAAATTTAACATGGTATCAGAGCTCAGGTGCGGACAAGCCCAAGTAAGAGAAAAAATAATCACTTAGAAGTTTGTTGATAAGAATTCATGATCACCTTCTTCTGGAAATCTGAAGGTGGAAGTTGCAGTTCTCTGAAGCAAGAACCCTTACTCAATACTTTGAACAATTCGAGATCCTTCAACTCTGTTGTCTTCAAATCCTGAACTTACTATTTGTATCATCAAGTCTAAAGCAGAATCCTAAGTAAATTGAAGGGCATTCATTAGCTATTGTCATACTGGATTATTTCAAGGACCAAGGGATATATTTTCAGCCTTACTTATGAGCCTAATTTCAAGCATGGATCCATTTCAGATCTCTGAATCATCCTTGGACCAGGACAAAGCCATTACAGCTGTGAGAAAATTCTGAAGCAAGTCATGAAAATCAATATTAGAGTTATTCACTTGGCTTGATATTATTCTGGAAATTTGCCTCAATAGAAAACTTTAGATTTCTTAATAGCTTACATTTATATGCCTGCGGTCCTATTGATGTCACTTAGGTGAGACAATGGTTGAAACATTGAGGCTTAGAATTATGGTATCGATTATCCCTTAATTACGACAGACTTCCGAAGCAGTCCTTACTGTAAATGAGTCAGAATCTGTGGACTCCTTGTCACAGCAGGGCTTGAATCCTTGATTAAGGAATACACACTATTTGATCTACAAATCTTGATCCATAACTGCCATCTGAATTTCTGAAGCAACGATGAAGCATTTGGCACATGAAGAATACAGCAATGCAGCAGCTAGATATAGTATTTGAAAATGAAAAATAGGAGATACTAGAATGCCATAGTTAACATTGTAACATATTACTTGGCACAGTTAGGAAAGAAAATAAACATAGTTAGAAAAGGCAATTCATTACAGCAAAGTAAGCACTTGGACATAGCGAATTCAGATGTCCCATTTGTGGTTTGATATTCCTTTTTTTTCTCTGCATAATGAATTTCGGGAGGAAACCCACTGGGTACTTTCCCTCATTCTGAGAATGGTAGCCAGGATAAACTGGATTCTTTAGGGCTCAAGGCTAGCTCAACTGTCAGCAATTAGCTCATGAAGAGAGAAAGCACGTCACAAAGTGGAATATGAACCCAGATGTAGGAGGATAACTAATTTCCTCTCAACAACTGGAGCTACACCCAATTGACCTATGGTTTGATAATTGGCTAAATTTGATATATTTTTGTAAGACAGTTCTCTCATGCGGAGTGGGTACAGCAGATGGAGAATTACGTTAGATCAAGTTAGAAATGTGTGAGTAAATAGCCATGAGAGAAAAATCTATGGGAGACAACTTTTTCGTGTATGTAGAGAAGGATACTAAGAGCAAAGCTTAATGTGTAAAGGTGGTGGTATGAAAAACTCTGCAAATGGACATCATTTGTCAAAATTGATCCTAAATGTGAATATGTTTTCTACTATGCCTACGATTGTCAACTCTTTTTGTGCCTTTATGTAAGAAAGGTTGAATTTTTATTTTGTATGAGCACAATGATGACTCGGAACTCTATCTTGTGTGTCAGTGTCTGATCTGTGGAAAAAGATAAATATAGATTTTAATCAGTCTTGAATAGACTGTAATTTTTTTTTGGCATTGCATGATGTTGAAAATAGTTAGGTGGATTAGTGTAGAGCTTAAGAAGATATTGAGTTTAATGGCACAACTGACACCATGAAAGAATCTTTGGAACAAGTGGTGGAGTAGATTGTGCCTAAGCGAGGGGTTGCAACAATGTATATGAATTTGGAAAAGACCCCCATGTAATGGTGGGTAAGCACATCAAATCACGTTTCACTCATGGCATGATATGATAGAGGTACTTAATGATAAAGGCCTACCAGAAATTGGGCTCCACTAGGTAATGACATTTTGGAATCCAGTTCTGTCAACCAGCCCCTACAATTCGTGGTACTTCCAATCCAATGGGATACATGTATACTGCGAAGTCATTAGGAGAATAGGAGGTTCCTATTTAACTATGGTTCATAATTTTATGCAAACCTAGAGCCATTTCCAAAGAAGTGATATCTTGAGGTAAAAATGCAGTGGCAGACAACTACTAGGTTGAATTATGAGAAAGGTTCTACAACACATTATATAACTCTACAAGAGAGGCACAGATTGCAAGTTTGATAGAGTTCATTTGGTGTTTCCAATAAATGGACCACCCACAAAGTCTAATAATAGGATCCCCAAAGGAGTACCCCTTAAAGGAACTTTGCCATCTGTGGTATAAAGAAACTAATTCCCTTTGAAACTATTAATAATGTGGTAGGTGGTATTTCTCTGGAAATGAAAAGTATTAATCTCCTTGTTGTTTTGCGAGTTGTTGATAGTGTATGGGAAGATGGTGAAAATAGTGGGGAATAGATAGATCTGCATTCTATTTAAGGATCATTTTTTAGCAAGGAATGTTTGTAGTGTAATTAAATCTGCATGTTGTTCTGAAGATTTCTCAATCAAATAGATCTGCAATCTTTTTAAAGTTTATTTCCTTCCAAACTCAGTGAATATCCAGTGTTGGGTTGTGAAAGTGTGCTTGATATCTAACTTGGACGGATCCTAGCTGGTGTAGAGTATCTAGTGTTGGGTTGTGAAATTCTGCTTGATATCTAACTTGGACAGATCCTAGCTGGTGTAGAGTCCCCCTGACGGTCCACTCAAGCTCACTACTATTTTATTGTTAATTCATTAATTTTTTTTGAAGCAGCACTAGCAGTTCTAGTTCCAGTAGTATATCTAGTAGTATACCTAAGAGCATATATATGCATACGTAGCAGCAGAACAAACAGAGTAAGTATATGAACCTTGAACCAAGCTAGCATCATGATCAACCTCTGTTAAGGAAATATCTCCACGTGTTGTCGGGGTCTCACCACACCAAACGCATCTTAGAGACCCTTGTCATGACCAGGTTTTGTAACTTCAACTTCCTTCCTAATGTGTTTGGAGGTTGTTGTTACCACTAGATATTGGTTTCATTCTCATTGTTCACAGGTAGAAAACTTTCACTGCCATATTTTGTTGAGAAATATCAGGAGCCCTGAAGGAGGAGGGTAGGGTCAAGCCTTGCCTCCATGTACTCGATCATCCTTTTCATATGGTTGATCTTTTGGGGTAGAAACATGGTTTCTACCTGCCTAGAACTGCATATGGGTTGTATCAATGGTGGAAATATTCAAAAAATCTTCATTTCCTCTGTTTATCACTTTGTCATGTAGGAAAACAGAGTACAGGAATATGGGTTAGTCTGACTCGTAACTGAAAAATTGCTGAGTCTCATAACTCCTAAACACCAACCCTTTTATAGGGTAATATTTTCTAGAGAAGATAAATCATCCTTTTCATTAAGAAAGAGGAGTACATTTACATATATATGACCCAAAAAACCTCAAAGGTATGGACATCACCAATGCCAACAACATCCATCACAAAATTAACTAACAGGGACCAAAAATGGACATGAAAAGAACATCTATAAACTTTGTAGAACATGGATAAAATTACTAAAAAAGATAAAAACCTGGATAGTATGGAACATTAAAATCCTAGTTACAAACAAGAATAACCAGTTCAAACAAAAATATTTTATTCATAAGATGACAAAAAGGATAGAATTTCTTGACATATCAAAAGAAGTGATCCAACTGAAGATCACTGGGGATATGAACATATCCCCTTCTCAATAATTGTAAGCCTCCTGGTTCTTCAAATACAAAGTGGCCTTCCTCCACCCGTAGATATCTTTTGGACATATAGTCCGCATGTTGGTTACATTCCCTCAAAATATGCTAGAATAATAGATTATGAAAGAGACCCTTAAGAATTTAAATATGTTACATCTAGTGCTTGAGGGCAAGAACCTTAAAATTCCCCTTCTCCATTATCCAGTCCATCACACACTTGGAATCTCCATAAATCTGATAGGAGATAATGTTCAATGATGTTTCAATATATAAAAGGGCCCAAACTACAGAAACCTCTGCCTTGGTATTAGACTCTGAAACAATATTCAACCAAATATGATAAGACCCATTTCTAGGGAGGAAACTGATGGCACCCCCTCCACATACACCTAAATGATATGCATCATCAAAGAAACCTACATTTATTGATAGAGGACTATGAGGGAAGCATAAGGAGTGACTACGAGGAGGATTAAAAGGCTTGACATACAGAGAAGAAACCCATAATATGAGGCAGGATGTCAGAGATCTCTACTTTCAAAGGTATGTTTATTCTGAACCTTCTAGACACCCTAAGCGATGAAGATAGGAAAGGATTTATAATTACCCATGTTTTTCTCACATAAGAAAAGGAAATGGTCAATATGATACATTGGAACAAGGTCCAAAATATTAAATATCGTGAGGGTTGCAGTCCAAAGTTCCATGGAAAAATCACACAAAGAAAATAAGTGATTGACATATTCAAAGTCCTTTGAATAGAGGATACATATATTTGGCCTAGATAATCCTTTGCACAATAGAGGGTCCCATGTTTATATCTAATTCTCTAAATCCAACCATATGAATAATTTCATTTTTGGAGCAATAAGCCAGTCCTGGAACTTATTATACCACCAATTTACCATGGGAAGGGAAGAACATGCTGATATAGAATTATAGGCATGGCAAGAAGTTATTTTCCCAAATGAGGTGTTCCAAGCACAAGCAATTGAACCATCCTCCTATTATAAGATTAGACCATTGAGAATAAGATTCTTAATAAAATTGTCCCATTCATATGCTAGAAGACCATGTAGACCCGATTCAGAAGCACATTTCCACCTGATAATAAAAGACTGCAATGAGGAAGACAAGAAAGGATGACACAATATATAAACAGCCCAGAATTTGAGATGAAATATGAGCTTCAGAAATAATTAGTAGAAGGGAGATCCCCTAATAGAAGGAGCTCCAGATGTTATTAACAAAGGGGTTTATGTTTTGCAGGTCAGGCATTGTGCTATTGAACAAAATCTATGGCCATTTTGATGACTTATGTTGGGACTTATAGTTCAGTCTTTCCACTACTTGTAAGAATGGATAAGTTTCCCTAGTAGTATACCTAAGAACATATATATGCATACGTAGCAGCAGAACAAATAGAGTAAGTATATGAACCTTGAACCAAGCTAACATCATGATCAGCCTCTGTTAAGGAAATATCTCCACGTGTTGTGGGGGTCTCACCACACCAAACGCATCTTAGAGACCCTTGTCATGCCCAGGTTAGCCCTGTAACTTCACTGCCTTCTAACGTGATTGGAGGTTGTTGTTACCACTAGATATTGGTTTCATTCATTGTTCACAGGTAGCAAACTTTCATTGCCATATTTTGTTGAGAAATATCAGGAGCCCTGAAGGAGGAGGGTAGGGTCAAGCCTTGCCTCGATGTACTCGATCATCCTTTTCATATGATTGATCTTTTGGGGTAGAAACATGGTTTCTACCTGCCTAGAACTGCATATGGGTTGTATCAATGGTGGAAATATTAAAAAAATCTTCATTTCCTTTGTTTATCACTTTGTCATGTAGGAAAACAGAGTATAGGAATATGGGTTAGTCTGACTCGTAACTGTAAAGTTGCTGAGTATCAATTGTGATTATGTGATCTTGGAAGGTTTTGAGAGTATATAAACTCTTCTCAATGTATGTCCTTTCCTTGCAAGACTTGGAGAGGGGGATATAGAGTCTTCTTATTGGAATGCAGAGGTTGTTTGACTTTGTATAGTTGCTTATTATCTAATCATATGAAGAAAAAATAGAGTTACAAGAATACAAGTTTAAATGCCAGGCCTTATTCTACTTATGTTTTGGAGAACACATATCATCTGATCGTTCTAAACAACAAAACACAATAGCCAAACTCATTCCTATACCTCTTTAATTTTTCTCTTTTCCAAATAGGCTGAATGATCCTAAATTCAGTGGCAAAGTACCAGCCTTCTCTTCATGCAATCTCAAAACAACTCTGAGGGCCAACCTACCTTCATTGGATGAACAGAAAGGTATTAGCACATCTATTTAGGGTGCATCTTTATGTGCATTTGTGGCTTCTTCAGCACAAGCGTACACCATAGAGATGATTTGGTTTTGTGCTTGTGCTGAGGTGAGAAATGGCATTTTATGAACAATGTTGCTCAGTGTTCCTTGAACAGAGTTTATATTGTTATAATCCTTGTGCAATTCAGTACTAGTTTGGAGAATTGATGGCTATTTCATATTTGTACAGGTCATGCTCGGAGGCTATTTTTCTTTGAAAAGAGTTGAATATCCATCTACAGATTTATTGCATCCATTTCCATTTGGAATCAATAAACCATTAAAAAGTTTTTTCACCGCCTTTGGAAGTAATAAATACCCTATTGATATTCATTTTTATCTCTAGTATATCAGCATTATTTATGGAGGAACAGAAAAAGGGACTGATGTAGTATGGTCGGATGTGTGCCAGCATTTTCTTAATTATAATCTATCATTTATATTCCCAGAATGACAGTATGCAACTTGGTAAAACCCTGAAGTTGGACCAATGAACTAATTAGGCTGGTGAATTGGGGTCTCTGAATTATTTTTGTTGTCTTCGGAAGCAATTAGCAATCTATTTATTTCGATATTTATCTCTATTATATGAACATCGTATATAGAAAGACAGAAAATTAGGGCCCCTCTAATATGTTTGTGGCAGTTTTCAGTTATAATTTAGTTTTCAGCATGGCACTACTGCTGTGTGCAATTCAGTACTAGTTTGGAGAATTGATGGCTTGGACTTTCCTTGATTGGATATGCTATGCCAATAGCAATTTGGCATGTTCTGTGATGATTAAGGATAGATGTAAGAATTATTAATTAACATTATCTCATGCAAAAGCAAATCTTCCCACAATCGTATTTAGGGAGGGCTAACCAAATTCATTTGAGTAGTGAATTTCCTTTAAAGAAGTCAAGGTAGTGATTGTACCGTGATTAAAATAGTTGAAAGACATTTATTTATCATAAGATGTGAATGGAAATGCCTCAGAAATCACTGAAATAATACTAGTATTCATGCTATCATAAAGGTGAATCCAATTTACCTCATTGGCCGAGAAAATAATTGTTCTTCTGACAACTAAGTTGAGCCATCTTCACCCAAGCTTGTAAGGGCACAGTCTATGGATTCCTATCATAGCTAATTCTAGGTGCCCATGCAGTAGTTGCATGAATAGTTAAAGAATTCCTCTTCCTCTTTGATCTGCTCCCTATTGACAGTCCATGAAACAATGATGCTGATCATTTAATTTCTGCAAGGTGGAAGAAACAAAATACCAAACCCAGGTAGTGGAATTACTTCCTTGCCATTCTCATTTTTTTCTTGGAGGCCTTTGAAGGGTGACATGGTTCCTTTATTGAGACTACCGAATGCAGAAGAGGTAGACTCTTCTTGACATCATTAACAACATGTGCTATCTATTTTCTGGACTGTAAGTTATCATAGACATTCTCATGTCTCCCCTCTACCTCCTGGCCAAAAGGTTTTCTTGCTTCTCATAAAGACAAACACATATAACTAGATAGACAGATAGTTCGAACAGAAATTTCCTTAATGTATTTTATAAAGTTTAAAGTGAGTATTCCCATATCTATCTTCTCCATGAACATGTGGACAATCATTCATGCACTAGATTTTTAAAAGGAAATGTAGACAACAAACCTCTAACAAATCCACATGAAGTCAATGCTGAGGGACAATTTTGGGGCATGGAAAAGGTGCACTCACAGGGATTAAATCACAGTGAAGAGAGGCTCCTTTGCTGTCCCAAAAGAAGGTTCTTCATCACAGCAAGGAGGCTTCCATGTGCTGTCAAAGGAAGCTCCAAAAGAGCCCTAGTTGCAGTTTTCTATTCACAGCTAAGACGCAATCAAAGGGAGCCTAAATGAACCCCTAATCCACAATAAGAAAGAGAATCAATACACAGTCCTAAAGGATGTGTTTTAGGTGTTGTTCAAGTAAAGAGACCTAGCACGTCTTAGTATTTCAGTGGCAACATGATGATGACAACATTGTGATTGAAACTATTCCTGAGGACTGTTTATAAGGTTGGTAACCTATAGTCATATTATATTAATGAAATCTGTCCTAGACCAAAGTTCAAATCAGTACAATCAGATTGAGTCAAGTCCTTGTACGACTTATACTACTGCATTGATAGTATTTGTTGACTGAAGATCAGAGGCCAGACTTGCTGCTAGGCTAGACCACAGGACATAGCTAGCAGCAAAGGTATTGACTTGAAAGCGTGACAATGGTGGAGCTGCACCTCTAGGTCATGGATTGGTAACTAACAAAAAGAATAAATTCAGACCGCTTCAGTCCAATCCTAAAAAAAACTTATTGTAGGCAAACAAATTTGCAACTAACCAACCAATGTGAAATGAATTTTCAATTAAATTATCAAATGTACTACACAAATTGATGATATATATCTATACGAAAAATAGAGCATTTATCAACCAAATTAAGACATCACGTCTGTAAAATGCCAGTCATTGCACAATTTTTCTCTGTTTAAAAAAGTGAGTACAATGAGGAGTACCTGTATTTTTCATGAACTCTAGCTTCCAAAAGAGGGAAATCTGAACTGCACTTGTAAATTTCAACAGTTGTTCTTCTGAAAATCAGACAAAATCGTGCATGGAAGTAAGTTTAACAGTGCAGTTGTGGCGGGATCAATCCTGAGATCAGAACTGCTCTATTTATACTGAGTGATGATCTAATCAGATCAGATGATGGGGAGGGGTCAACGGTTAGTTTATTCTGAGCAACTTTATTCTTACTAACATTTACTCACAAAATCGTGCAGGTATTTGCTGACAAAATAGTGCAGTAGATGCAGGTTGGTATTTGGAATGGAATTGTAAGTAAAATTTCCATTTTTTATTTTTTATTTTTTAATATCAAATAAGGAATTTAGAAATTACTAAAAGAAAAAAATTAGAGATTTTTCCTTATTAGTTATTTCAAATAAGGAACTAGTTCAAATAAAGAATTTAGTGGTTATTAAAAAAGCTAAAAGTAGAGTTTTTTCTTTATTTCAAATAAGGAATTTAAGAATTTATTAATTACTCCCTATCTCTATTTTTCTAGAAATATATACTTGTCTTATACAAAACCTCAAGTAATAGGCTTGGTAACACCCCTGAAACAATATTTTCTCTCATTTATTAAATATTTTGTATTTCCACTTTTTAACTTGAGTCACAAAGAAATAATAAATCTAGTTAATATGCTAATATTGAGGACAAGTTTGACAAGGCATCTAGGTTAGTTGGGGCTTTTTGCACATTTAGGTGATGGGGAGCACTATTTGCCATCATTATAAAAAAAAGTAATATAGATGTTGTATGGGTGTTAATGTGAGGATAATTTTGCCCCCGGACAAGGATGGGTATGTTTGGAACCTTAGACATCATCTAAGGAGAAACACCATTATTATCCCAGGGCATATGAGTGGTTTTGGTTGGTTAAGTAATAGTACAGACTGTGCACATGGTACAAAACCACCTCCCAGTGCCCCTAAGATGAACGGTTGGCCTAGTGGTGCTCATCGCCAACATCAAGATTTCTTGTTGGTGGCTAGTGTCCTACTTACTAAAGTCTACTACCCAATATTGTGACATTTTGATAGATCGATGTACCAACAACTAATACATTGCATTAGTGTTGGTTGACCTTGAGGTATCCTTGATACAGTTAGCTCGAAATTTGACCTAGACTTGATGGAATATAGTCCCCAACCATGGAGTGAGAGTCCTTGAACCCCCTATCTAGATGAGCTAATGGATAATGTAGGATGATATGCTAATATCGAGGACATTGAGCTTGACATGGCATGTAGGTTAGTTGGGGCTTTTTGCACATTTAGGTGATGGGAGCACTATTTGCCATCATTATAAACCAAAGGAATATAGATGTTGTATAGGTATTAATGTGAGGATAATTTTGCCCTTGGACAAGGATGGCTTTGTTTGGGGCCTTGGACATCATCTAAGGAGAAACACCATTATCATCCCAGGGCGTACGAGTGGTTTTGGTTGGTTTAGTAATAATACAGACTGTGCACATGGTACAAAACCACCTCCCAGTGCCTCTAAGGTGAACGGTTGGCCTAGTGGTGCTCATCGCCAACATCAAGGTTTCTTGTTGGTGGCTAGTGTCCTACTTACTAATGTCTACTACCCAATATTGTGACATTTTGATAGGTCGATGTACCAACAACTAATACATTGCATTAGTGTAGGTTGACCTTGTTAAGGTGTCCTTCATACAGTTAGCCTGAAATTTGACCTCTCGATGGACTATAGTCCCCAACCGTGGAGTGAGAGTCCTTGAACCCTCTATCTCCATGAGCTAAATTATGGAGAATGTAGGATGATATGCTAATATCGAGGACATGTTTGACATTTTGATAGGTCGATGTACCAACAACTAATACATTGCATTAGTGTTGGTTGACCTTGAGGTGTCCTTGATACAGTTAGCTCGAACTTTGACCTAGACTTGATGGACTATAGTCCCCAACCATGGAGTGAGAGTCCTTGAACCCCCTATCTAGATGAGCTAATGGATAATGTAGGATGATATTCTAATATGAGGACAAGCTTGACATGGCATGTAATAATATCTTATTATCATCCTAGGGCCTACGACTGGTTTTGGTTGGTTTAGTAATAATATAGACTATGCACATGGTACAAAACCACCTCCGAGTGCCTCTAAGGCGAATGGTTGGCCTAGTGGTGCTCATTGCCAACATCAAGTTTTCTTGTTGGTGGCTAGTGTCCTACTTACTAATGTCTACTACCCAATATTGTGACATTTTGATAGATCGATGTACCAACAACTAATACATTGCATTAATGTAGGTTGACCTTGTTAAGGTGTCCTTCATACAGTTAGCCTGAAATTTGACCTCTCGATGGACTATAGTCCCCAACCATGGAGTGAGAGTCCTTGAACCCTCTATCTTCATGAGCTAAATTATGGATAATGTAGGATGATATGCTAATATTGAGGACATGTTTGACATTTTGATAGGTCGATGTACCAACAACTAATACATTGCATTAGTGTTGGTTGACCTTGAGGTGTCCTTGATACAGTTAGCTCGAACTTTGACCTAGACTTGATGGACTATAGTCCCCAACCATGGAGTGAGAGTCCTTGAACCCCCTATCTAGATGAGCTAATGGATAATGTAGGATGATATGCTAATATCGAGGACAAGCTTGACATGGCATGTAGGTTAGTTGGGGCTTTTTGCACATTTAGGTGATGGGGAGCACTATTTGCCATCATTATAAACCAAAGTAATATAGATGTTGTATGGGTGTTAATGTGAGAATAATTTTGCCCCTAGACAAGGATGGCTTTGTTTGGGGCCTTGGACATCATCTAAGGAGAAACACCATTATCATCCTAGGGCATACGAGTGGTTTTGGGTTGTTAAGTAATAGTACAGACTGTGCACATGGTACAAAACCACCTCCCAGTGCCCCTAAGGTGAATGGTTGGCCTGGTGGTGCTCATCGCCAACATCAAGGTTTCTTGTTGGTGGCTAGTGTCCTACTTACTAATGTCTACTACCCAATATTGTGACATTTTGATAGGTCGATGTACCAACAACTAATACATTGCATTAGTGTTGGTTGACCTTGAGGTGTCCTTGATACAGTTAGCTCGAACTTTGACCTAGACTTGATTGACTATAGTCCCCAACCATGGAGTGAGAGTCCTTGAACCCCCTATCTATATGAGCTAATGGATAATGTAGGATGATATGCTAATATTGAGGACAAGCTTGACATGGCATGTAGGTTAGTTGGGGCTTTTTGCACATTTAGGTGATGGGGAGCACTATTTGCCATCATTATAAACCAAAGGAATATAGATGTTGTATGGGTGTTAATGTGAGGATAATTTTGCCCCTAGACAAGGATGGCTTTGTTTGGGCATTGGACATCATCTAAGGAGAAACACCATTATCATCCCAGGGCATACGAGTGGTTTTGGTTGGTTAAGTAATAATAAACAATGTGCACATGGTACAAAACCACCTCCCAGTGCCCCTAAGGTGAACGGTTGGCCTAGTGGTGCTCATCGCCAACATCAAGGTTTCTTGTTGGTGGCTAGTGTTCTACTTACTAATGTCTACTACCCAATATTGTGACATTTTGATAGGTCGATGTGCCAACAACTAATACATTGCATTAGAGTTGGTTGACCTTGACATATCCATGATACAATTAGCCCGAAACTTTACCCAGACTTGATGGACTATAGTCCCCAACCATGGAGTGAGAGTCCTTGAACCCCCTATCTAGATGAGCTAATGGATAATGTAGGATGATATTCTAATATCGAGGACATTGAGCTTGACATGGCATGTAGGTTAGTTGGGGCTTTTTGCACATTTAAGTGATGGGGAGCACTATTTGCCATCATTATAAACCAAAGTAATATAGATGTTGTATGGGTGTTAATGTGAGGATAATTTTGCCCCTGGAAAAGGATGGGTACGTTTGGGGCCTTAGACATCATCTAAGGAGAAACACCATTATTATCCCAGGGCATATGAGTGGTTTTGGTTGGTTTAGTAATAATATAGACTATGCACATGGTACAAAACCACCTCCGAGTGCCTCTAAGGTGAATGGTTGGCCTAGTGGTGCTCATCGCCAACATCAAGTTTTCTTGTTGGTGGCTAGTGTCCTACTTACTAATGTCTACTACCCAATATTATGACATTTTGATAGATCGATGTACCAACAACTAATACATTGCATTAGTGTAGGTTGACCTTGTTAAGGTGTCCTTCATACAGTTAGCCTGAAATTTGACCTCTTGATGGACTATAGTCCCCAACCATGGAGTGAGAGTCCTTGAACCCTCTATCTTCATGAGCTAAATTATGGATAATGTAGGATGATATGCTAATATCGAGGACATGTTTGACATTTTGATAGGTCAATGTACCAACAACTAATACATTGCATTAGTGTTGGTTGACCTTGAGGTCCTTGATACAGTTAGCTCGAACTTTGACCTAGACTTGATGGACTATAGTCCCCAACCATGGAGTGAGAGTCCTTGAACCCCCTATCTAGATGAGCTAATGGATAATGTAGGATGATATGCTAATATCAAGGACAAGCTTGACATGGCATGTAGGTTAGTTGGGGCTTTTTTCACATTTAGGTGATGGGGAGCACTATTTTCCATCATTATAAACCAAAGTAATATAGATGTTGTATGGGTGTTAATGTGAGAATAATTTTTCCCCTAGACAAGGATGGCTTTGTTTGGGGCCTTGGACATCATCTAAGGAGAAACACCATTATCATCCCAGGGCATACGAGTGGTTTTGGTTGGTTAATTAATAGTACAGACTATGCACATGGTACAAAACCACCTCCGAGTGCCGCTAAGGTGAACAGTTGGCCTAGTGGTGCTCATCGCCAACATCAAGGTTTCTTGTTGGTGGCTAGTGTCCTACTTACTAATGTCTACTACCCAATATTGTGACATTTTGATAGGTCGATGTCCCAACAACTAATACATTGCATTAGTGTTGGTTGACCTTGAGGTGTCCTTGATACAGTTAGCTCGAACTTTGACCTAGACTTGATGGACTATAGTCCCCAACCATGGAGTGAGAGTCCTTGAACCCCCTATCTAGATGAGCTAATGGATAATGTAGGATGATATGCTAATATCGAGGAGAAGCTTGACATGGCATGTAGGTTAGTTGGGGCTTTTTTCACATTTAGGTGATGGGGAGCACTATTTGCCATCATTATAAACCAAAGGAATATAGATGTTGTATGGGTGTTAATGTGAGGATAATTTTGCCCCTAGACAAGGACGGCTTTGTTTGGGGCCTTGGACATCATCTAAGGAGAAACAACAATATCATCCCAGGGCATACGAGTGGTTTTGGTTGGTTAAGTAATAATAAAGACTGTGCACATGGTAGAAAACCACGTCCCAGTGCCCCTAAGGTGAACGGTTGGCCTAGTGGTGCTCATCGCCAACATCAAGGTTTCTTATTGGTGGCTAGTGTCCTACTTACTAATGTCTACTACCCAATATTGTGACATTCTGATAGGTCGATGTGCCAACAACTAATACATTGCATTAGTGTTGGTTGACCTTGACATGTCCATGATACAATTAGCCCGAAATTTGACCTAGACTTGATGGACTATAGTCCCCAACCATGGAGTGAGAGTCCTTGAACCTCCTATGTAGATGAGCTAATGGATAATGTAGGATGATATGCTAATATCGAGGACATTGAGCTTGACATGGCATGTAGGTTAGTTGGGGCTTTTTGCACATTTAGGTGATGGGGAGCACTATTTGCCATCATTATAAACCAAAGGAATATAGATGTTGTATGGGTATTAATGTGAGGATAATTTTGCCCCTAGACAAGGATGGCTTTGTTTGGGGCCTTCAACATCATCTAAGGAGAAACACCATTATCATCCCAGGGCGTACGAGTGGTTTTGGTTGGTTTAGTAATAATACAGACTGTGCACATGGTACAAAACCACCTCCTAGTGCCTCTAAGATGAATGGTTGGCCTAGTGGTGCTCATCGACAACATCAAGGTTTCTTGTTGGTGGCTAGTGTCCTACTTACTAATGTCTACTACCCAATATTGCGACATTTTGATAGGCCGATGTACCAACAACTAATACATTGCATTAGTGTTGGTTGACCTTAACGTGTCCATGATACAATTACCCCGAAATTTTACCTAGACATGATGGACTATAGTCCCTAACCATGGAGTGAGAGTCCTTGATCCCTCTATGTTGATGAGCTAATGGATAATGTAGGATGATATGCTAATATCGAGGATAAGTTTTACATGGCATGTAAGGTTAGTTGGGGCTTTTTGCACAATTAGGTGATGGGGAGCACTATTTTCCATCATTATAAACCATAGGTATATAGATGTTGTATGGGTGTTAATGTGAGGATAATTTTGCCCCACAAGGATGGCTTTGTTTGGGGCCTTGGACATCATCTAAGGAGAAACAACATTATCATCCCAGGGCATATGAGTGGTTTTGTTTGGTTAAGTAATAGTACAGACTGTGCACATGGTACAAAACCACCTCCCAGTGCCCCTAAGGTGAACGGTTGGCCTAGTGGTGCTCATTGCCAACATCAAGGTTTCTTGTTGGTGGCTATTGTCCTACTTACTAATGTCTACTACCCAATATTATGACATTTTGATAGGTCGATGTACCAACAACTAATACATTGCATTAGTGTTGGTTGACCTTGAGGTGTCCTTGATACAATTAGCCCAAAATTTGACCTAGACTTGATGGACTGTAGTCCCCAACTATGGAGTGAGAGTCCTTGATCCCTCTATCTCAATGAGCTAATGAATAATGTAGGATGATATGCTAATATAGAGGACAAGTTTGACATGGCAAGCAGGTTAGTTGGGGCTTTTTGCACAATTAGGTGATGGGGAGCACTATTTGCCATCATTATAAACCATAGGTATATAGATGTTGTATGGGTGTTAATATGAGGATAATTTTGCCCCACAAGGATGGCTTTGTTTGGGGCCTTGGACATAATCTAAGGAGAAACACCATTATCATCCTAAGGCATACGAGTGGTTTTGGTTGGTTTAGTAACCCAACATGACTTCCTAATAATAGTAAATCTTCCTTACTACTGCTGCGTGGTGATCCAGGAAACAATATCTGGGTTTTTATTGCTTATCGGAGGGAAAGCATTCCTCCACTCAAGGAGTTTTCCTCCTATCCACTTGTACAAACAATAGGCTTGAGTAATATAATAGGATTAGAAGAAAATCATAGGAAAACATGTGAATAATACGAGAGGTTCAGATTCCAAGATTTTTTTGTAACTTTGTCATCTTCAAAGTTACAAACAACATGTTTGTTAATTGAAGTGATATTTGATTTCAGCGCTTAGTTTAGCTTCCTTCTAAGGTTTTTAAGTTTCCTTGTGTTAACTTGGCCCATTGACCTAGGTGGTCAATATCCCTCTTGTATCATTTATGTTCACATATTTGTTTATGAGAAAATTTTTCTTACAGCTTATCTTAACATTTGTTGATGATAGTTGTAGCACTCTTACATTAGTTAGATATAATTTTTACTTTGAATTTAGTTCATTTCCATTACTATTTTTAATTTTTTTGGTTAATTATGTGTTATTCATTGTTACTTACACTCTATTATATTTTGCAACTACAAAAAACACTACAACCTCAACCTTGCATTTTGGTAGATTAACCCTACCACAAATTGTTTTAATGCATTGGATATGTTCACTTTCCAATTTTCCAACTTCTCATTAGCATCATTGCCATCCAATACCACATTTAGCATATTCACCTTCACATTAGACTGTTTCTTGTAGAAAAATAAGGACACCTGTAACAGTTTGCAACCCCACTTCCAAGCTTGCCCAAATTCACACGAAACATAAGATAATCTGTGATTCAACGATTTGGGAAACTTTTGAACAGACAGATAATCAGTGATCCGTGTGCTTTGAGGAGCGGATGCACACATTATATCCAATATGGTCGGGGGTATCCTGTAGCATTAACAGGTGAGGCGCATCTGTCAACAACCCTTTCGGACGGCCAAGACAGTTTTATAAGCTCTGCATTTAATTCCATTTTTTTTTGTGAGGCCGATCTTCCATAGTTTTTGCCTAAAACAGGTATGTGTTTAGGCTTTCTGTTTGTTTTATTAAAAAATATCTCTTTGAATAAATTATTATCATATCCTGTTGCCTGTTCAGATTGTTGGGGCTACCTTTAGATTATATCTTTTTGATTTTGCAGACTTTAAACACATATCCAACCCATTTCCTTGTAAGCTCTACTAAGCATAGGATGATAAAACGTTGCATTTTCTTGGATCGGATTCTAGCTTAGTTATTTCCTCTGCTTTTGGGCATATGTAACGTTAATTGCATGTTAATGGAATTTGATTACTTGTTTCTTTGTGTTAAGTACATTGATAAGCAGAAAAACCTTTATCGCTTCTGAAACATCTTCACCATGCAATTTCTGGGTAGAAATGTTAGGACGTCTTATTATTTTCAATGGCATATTACCACAAGAATGCTTGAGATGAGGGATACCCAGATTACGTCCAGAACAGATACAAATTGGTGTATTTTCAATGGCATATTACCACAAGTCTTCTTATTTTCAATAGAATATTACCACAAGAACGCTTGAGATGAGAGATACCCAGATTACGTCCAGAAAAGATACAAATTGGTGGTTCTTTCAGTGACCTATCCCTAGCCAGTTTCTCAACAGTAACTTTCACCTTTTTCTCTGGAAGACTAATTTGAGAGGCTTCCATCTTTATACGAAACCACCCTCTTTCTTTTTCATGAATAGAAGATTTTGATATCATTGGGCATGGACTATCTGTTGTAACAAGTCCCAACATAAGTCATCAAAAGGGTCATATATTTTGTTCAATACCATAATGACTGACCTGCAAAACATAAACCCCGTTTGTTAATAACATCTGGAGAATTAAAAAACACATTTTCCTTCACAATGAAGCAACATAGAAACCCTCAGAATTGAAAATATCCATTCTTACAAGTAGTGGAAAGACTGAACTGTAAGTCCCATCATAAGTCGTCAAAATGGGCATAGATTCTGTTCAATAGGACAATGCCTGACCTGCAAAACATAAACCCCGTTTGTTAATAACATCTGGAGCTTTAAAAAACACATTTTCCTTCACAATGAAGCAACAATAAACCCTCAAAATTGAAAATATCCATGCTTACAAGTAGTGGAAAGACTGAACTGTAAGTCCCATCATAAGTCGTCAAAATGGCCATAGATTTTGTTCAATAGCACAATGCCTGACCTGCAAAACATAAACCCCGTTTTTTAATAACATCTAGAGCTCCTTCTATTAGGGGATCTCCCTTCTACTAATTATTTCCAAAGCTCATATTTCATCTCAAATTCTGGGCTGTTTATATATTGTGTCATCCTTTCTTGTCTTCCTCATTGCAGTCTTTTATTATCAGGTGGAAATGTGCTTCTGAATTGGGTCTACATGGTCTTCTAGCATATGAATGGGACAATTTTATTAAGAATCTTATTCTCAATGGTCTAATCTTATCATAGGAGGATGGTTCAATTGCTTGTGCTTGGAACACCTCATTTGGGAAAATAACTTCTTGCCATGCCTATAATTCTATATCAGCATGTTCTTCCCTTCCCATGGTAAATTGGTGGTATAATAAGTTCCGGGACTGGCTTATTGCTCCAAAAATGAAATTATTCATATGGTTAGATTTAGAGAATTAGATATAAACATGGGACCCTCTATTGCGCAAAGGATTATCTAGGCCAAATATATGTATCCTCTATTCAAAGGACTTTGAATATGTCAATCACTTATTTTTTCTGTGTGATTTTTCCATGGAACTTTGGACTACAACCCTCACGTTATTTAATATTTTGGACCTTGTTCCAATGTATCATATTGACCATTTCCTTTTCTTATGTGAGAAAAACATGGGTAATTATAAATCCTTTCCTATCTTCATCGCTTGGGGTGTCTAGAAGGTTCAGAATAAACATATCTTTGAAAGCAGAGATCTCTGACATCCTGCCTCATATTATGGGTTTCTTCTCTGTATGTCAAGCCTTTGAATCCTCCTCGTAGTCACTCCTTATGCTTCCCTCATAGTCCTCTATCTATAAATGTAGGTTTCTTTGATGATGCATATCATTTAGGTGTATGTGGAGGGGGTGCCATCAACTTCCTCCCTAGAAATGGGTCTTAACATATTTGGTTGAATATTGGTTCAGAGTCTAATACCAAGGCAGAGGTTTTTGTAGTTTGGGCCCTTTTATATATTGAAACATCATTGAACATTATCTCCTGTCAGATTTATGGAGATTCCAAGTGTGTGATGGACTGGATAATGGAGAAGGGGAATTTTAAGGTTCTTTCCCTCAAGCACTAGATGTAACATATTTAAATTCTTAAGGGTCTCTTTCATAATCTATTATTCTAGCATATTTTGAGGGAATGTAACCAACATGCGGACTATATGTCCAAAAAATATCTACGGGTGGAGGAAGGCCACTTTTTATTTGAAGAACCAGGAGGCTTACAATTATTGAGAAGGGGATATGTTTATATCCCTAGTGATCTTCAGTTGGCTCACTTCTTTTGATATGTCAAGAAATTCTATCCTTTTTGTCATCTTATGAATAAAATATTTTTGTTTGAACTGGTTATTCTTGTTTGTAACTAGTATTTTAATGTTCCATACTATCCGGGTTTTTATCCTTTTTAGTAATTTTATCCATGTTCTATAAAGTTTATAGATGTTCTTTTCATGTCCATTTTTGGTCCCTCTTAGTTAATTTTGTGACAGATGTTGTTGTTGGCATTGGTGATGTCCATACCTTTGATGTTTTTTGGGTCATATATATGTAAATGTTGTTAGTTAATTTTGTGATGGATGTTGTTGTTGGCATTGGTGATGTCCATACCTTTGAGGTTTTTTGGGTCATATATATGTAAATGTACTCCTCTTTCTTAATGAAAAGGATGATTTTACTTCTCTAGAAAATATTACCCTATAAAAGGGTTGGTGTTTAGGAGTTACGAGACTCAACAATTTTTCAGTTACGAGTCAGACTAACCCATGTTCCTGTACTCTGTTTTCCTACATGACAAAGTGATAAACAGAGGAAATGAAGATTTTTTGAATATTTCCACCATTGATACAACCCATATGCAGTTCTAGGCAGGTAGAAACAATGTTTCTACCCCAAAAGATCAACCATATGAAAAGGATGATCGAGTACATGGAGGCAAGGCTTGACCCTACCCTCCTCCTTCAGGGCTCCTGATATTTCTCAACAAAATATGGCAGTGAAAGTTTGCTACCTATGAACAATGAATGAAACCAATATCTAGTGGTAACAACAACCTCCAAACACGTTAGAAGGCAGTGAAGTTATAGGGCTAACTTGGTCATGACAAGGGTCTCTAAGATGCGTTTGGTGTGGTGAGACCCCCACAACACGTGGAGATATTTCCTTAACATTGGCTGATCATGATGCTAGCTTGGTTCAAGGTGCATATACTTACTCTATTTGTTCTGCTGCTACGTATGCATATACATGCTCTTAGGTATACTACTAGATATACTACTGGAACTAGAACTGCTAGTGCTGCTTCAAAAAAAATTAGTGAATTAGCAATAACATAGTAGTGAGCTTGAGTGGACCGTCAGGGGGACTCTACACCAGCTAGGATCTGTCCAATTTAGATATCAAGCAGACTTTCACAACCCAACACTGGATACTCTACACCAGCTAGGATCCGTCCAAGTTAGATAGCAAGCACACTTTCACAACCCAACACTGGATATTCACTAAGTTTGGAAGGAAATAAACTTTAAAAAGATTGCAGATCTATTTGATTGAGAAATCTTCGGAACAACATGCAGATTTAATTACACTACAACACATTCCTTGCTGAAAAATGATCCTTTAAATAGAATGCAGATCTATCTTATTCCCCACTATTTTCACCATCTTCCCATACACTATCAACAACTCGCAAAACAACAAGGAGATCAATACTTTTCATTTCCAGAGAAATACCACCTACCACATTATCAATAGTTTCAAAGGGAATCAGTTTCTTTATACCACAGATGGCAAAGTTCCTTTAAGGGGTACTCCTTTGGGGATCCTATTATTAGACTTTGTGGGTGGTCCATTTATTGGAAACACCAAATGAACTCTATCAAACTTGAAATCTGTGCCTCCTCCTTGTAGAGTTATATAATGTGTTGTAGAACCTTTCTCATAATTCAACCTAGCTAGTTGTCTGCCACTGCATTTTTACCTCAAGATATCACTTCTTTGGAAATGGCTCTAAGGTTTGCATAAAATTATGAACCTATAGTTAAATAGGAACCTCCTATATCTCCTAATGACTTCGTAGTAATACATGTATCCCATTGGATTGGAAGTACCACCAAATTGTAGGGGCTGGTTGACAGAACTGGATTCCAAAATGTTATTACCTAGTGGAGCCCCAATTTCTGGTAGGCCTTTATCATTAAGTACCTCTATCATATCATGCCATGATTGAAACTTGATTTGATGTGCTTACCCACCATTACATGGGGGTCTTTTCCAAATTCATATACATTGTTGCAACCCTTTGCTCAGGCACAATCTACTCCACCACTTGTTCCAAAGATTCTTTCATGGTGTCAGTTGTGCCATTAAACTCAATATCCTCTTAAGCTCTGCACTAATCCACCTAACTATTTTCAACATCATGCAATGCCAAAAAAAAATTACAGTCTATTCAAGACTGATTAAAATCTATATTTATCTTTTTCCATAGATCAGACACTGACACACAAGACAAAGTTTCGAGTCATCATTGTGCTCATACAAAATAAAAATTCAACCTTTCTTACACAAAGGCACAAAAAGAGTTGACAATCGCAGGCATAGTAGAAAACATATTCACATTTAGGATCAATTTTGACAAATGACGTCCATTTGTAGAGTTCTGCGTACCACAACCTTTACACATTAATCTTTGCTCTTAGTATCCTTCTCTACATACACGAAAAAGTTGTCTCCCATAGATTTTTCTCTCATGGCTATTTACTCTCACATTTCTGACTTGATCTAACGTAATTCTCCATCTGTTGTACCCACTCCCCATGAGAGAACTGTCTTACAAAGATATATCAAATTTAGCCAATTATCAAACCATAGGTCAATTGGGTGTAGCTCCAGTTGTTGAGAGGAAAGTAGTTATCCTCCTACATCTGGGTTCATATTCCACTTTGTGACATGCTTGCTCTCTTCATGAGCTAATTGCTGACAGTTGAGCTGGCCTTGAGCCCTGAAGAATCCAGTTTATCCTGGCTACCATTCTCAGAATGAGGGAAAGTACCCAATGGGTTTCCTTTGGAAATTCATTATGCAGAGAAAAAAAAGGTATACTAAACCACAAATGGGACATCTGAATTCGCTATGTCCAAGTTCTTACTTTGCTGTAATGAATAGCTTTTCTAACTATGTTTATTTTCTTTCCTAACTGTGCCAAGCACTATGTTGCAATGTTAACTATGGCATTCTAGTATCTCCTATTTTTCATTTTCAAATACTATATCTAGCTGCTGCATTGTTGTATTCTTCGTGTGCCAAATGCTTCATCGTCGCTTCAGAAATTCAGATGGCAGTTATGGATCAAGATTTGTAGATCAAATAGTGTGTATTCCTTAATCAAGGATTCAAGCCCTGCTGTGACAAGGAGTACACAGATTCTGACTCATTTACAATAAGGACTGCTTCGAAAGTCTGTCGTAATTAAGAGCTAATCCATACCATAATTCTGAGCCTCAATGTTTCAGCCATTGTCTCACCTAAGTGACATCAATAGGACCGCAGGCATATAAATGTAAGCTATTAAGAAATCTAAAGTTTTCTATTGAGGCAAATTTCCAGAATAATATCAAGCCAAGTGAATAACTCTAATATTGATTTTCATGACTTGCTTCAGAATTTTCTCACAGCTGTAATGGCTTTGTCCTGGTCCAAGGATGATTCAGAGATCTGAAATGGATCCATGCTTGAAATTAGGTTCATAAGTAAGGCTGAAAATATATCCCTTGGTCCTTGAAATAATCCAGTATGACAATAGCTAATGAATGCCCTTCAATTTACTTAGGATTCTGCTTTAGACTTGATGATACAAATAGTAATTTCAGGATTTGAAGACAGTAGAGTTAAAGGATCTCGAATTGTTTAAAGTATTTAGTAAGGGTTCTTGCTTCAAGAACTGCAACTTCCACCTTCAGATTTCCAGAAGAAGGTGATCATGAATTCTTATCAACAAACTTCTAAGTGATTGTTTTTTCTCTTACTTGGGCTTGTCCTCACCTGAGCTCTGATACCATGTTAAATTTTGATTAACATGTTATTTGCTTAGGACAATCACTTCAATGATCTACATCAACCTATGAATTAGGCCATCTTATTTCCAAGATCTTGATGTAGATCTTATATAACCTCAGGTAGTAGATAGATTGGAAAAGTGGTTTTTTGTAAAGCTAATTAATCACGTCCATCCATTTAAATTTAACAGTCCATCCATGCTGCATAACAGTACTAGTTTCTTGGTGATCCAACCATACTCTGTCTTCAAATTTAACAGTCCATCCATGTTGCATAACATTACTAGTTTCTTGGTGATCCAACCATCATGGATATCGCAGCGTATGGTAATTCTATTTTTAAGTGTTCGTTAGTAGTACTTTCCAATCATGGAATTCCTAAACCTTAATATGTTGTGTTAAATTCAAAGATACTTTCCTATCAGGGGATTCCTAAACCTTAATATGCCATGTTACATTCAAAAAGGGAAAAAATGAACTTCCTCTGGAGGCAGTTGTCCTCTCAATTACCACAGTTTGAGACTATCATTTATTTGCAATTAATCAATTAGAAATAGAGAGATTTTTGCTGTCCTACATCTCCGTTTTCTTCTTCATCTTTTCCTATTGCTTTTCTCATGGTTGTGCATGTTGAAGCTGCTTCTCCTTTGAAGGTATGAAAGAACCATGGGAATAGGTATCGGAGACAAAAATGGTCCTGCTGAGACTCAAATGGTGAAGATCAATAGATATCGATGATGAGTTTATGTGAAATTCATGGAGAAAACCTTTAATCGAAACATTTTGAAAGAGAATGGATGAGGACATAAAGAGATGAGCTGGTTTCAAAGAGAAAGAAGTCAACAACAGCGGAAAATGGGACAACAAACAGACAAGGAAGAAGAATGAAAATGAGTAAGCTTTTTTTCAAATCAGCAAAATATATAAACGAGAGGAGAAATTTCTGTTTATCCCCTCGATCTTTTTTTTTCCTTTCTTTGTTTTGCGTACCACCACCTTTACACATTAAGCTTTTCTCTTAGTATCCTTCTCTACATACACGAAAAAGTTGTCTCCCATAGATTTTTCTCTCATGGCTATTTACTCTCACATTTCTGACTTGATCTAACGTAATTCTCCATCTGTTGTACCCACTCCCCATGAGAGAACTGTCTTACAAAAATATATCAAACTTATCCAATTATCAAACCATAGGTCAATTGGGTGTAGCTCCAGTTGTTGAGAGGAAAGTAGTTATCCTCCTACATCTGGGTTCATATTCCAATTTGTGACATGCTTGCTCTCTTCATGAGCTAATTGCTGACAGTTGAGCTGGCCTTGAGCCCTGAAGAATCCAGTTTAACCTAGCTACCATTCTCAGAATGAGGGAAAGTACCTAGTGGGTTTCCTCCAGAAATTCATTATGCAAAGAAAAAAAGGAATATCAAACCACAAATGGGACATCTGAATTCACTATGTCCAAGTGCTTACTTTGCTGTAATGAATAGCCTTTTCTAACTATGTTTATTTTCTTTCCTAACTGTGCCAAGCACTATGTTACAATGTTAACTATGGCATTCTAGTATCTCCTATTTTTCATTTTCAAATACTATATCTAGCTGCTGCATTGCTATATTCTTCGTGTGCCAAATGCTTCATCATTACTGCACTAATAGCTGTGCCTTTTGCTGATGTTAACCATGCCATTTGTGTGATGGTATTTGATAAATGTTTATAAATGTTGATCAGGAAATACCAATTAATCATAGTTAAATGGTTAATTACATGTGTGGTCTCAATTGCACGTTTTCTTTACCCAAATAAAGGGGGTTTGAAGATTTTATTGTTGCCAACAATCTTCAAAACAATTGAGCTTACTGTTTCCAGGGATAATTATTTGGATAGAATGCTTATTATTTTTTCCTGAAACTTTATATATTTTTACTGTTTAAATTTTTGTTTTAAGAGCCACAACATATCTACTGCCTATGACTTTTGAATTCCAAAGTTGGTTAATAAGGTATCCACAATCTAAATTCACTTGTATTTACTTGTATGAGGAATTACAAATACAATGCACTTATTAAATTGGAGATGAAAACTGAATTACTAAATAGTTTAAGTTAACAACATTTCAATACTGAGACAATCTTCTATTACAAGTGAAAAGAGTGCTGAAATATGGGCATTTGTTTGAAATTCACTCTATGTGCCACTGTACCCAGTTAGTTTTATTGTTTTGTTTATCTGGTTTTACTTATAACACTTAAAAAGAGGATGAGAATGGAAACAGTAAAGGAGTAGAGAAACATCTTCCTCTACGATAACAACAGCTATGGTGGGATGGTAAACGCTCCTCGCATAGTCACACCTTGGAAACCTTATCTCGAAATGAAGCTAGTCCTCACTTGCATTAGAGAAAATCCATTTGAACCTTGTTGGGCCTTGAAAGAGAGATGAAATTTCTCCAAACACCTCTTAAACAAATATTCTTGTAAATTTTTTATATTTTTTAATACAAAACAGCTGAAAGGTAAGATAGGCCCCATATAGTTGACTCAGTAATACAATTTAATTATTTTTAAATTAGATTTTTTTCATACAAAACATGTCTCCTTGAACAGAACATACTGAAAAGGAAGATAACCCGATAACCCCATATAGTCATATAGTTGACTTAGTAATTAAAATTTTAAGTTTATATGGTATTAAATTCCTCATCAAATTTCTTTCCACATCATCCAGTGGTAAAAAATATATCGAAGAATTCAATATATTTTAATACACAATATATATTTTTTAATTTTTTTACATAAAATTTTATGTTTATCATATCAAATATTTTATATTTATAAGAAAGATTAAGTTTCTAAGAGTTTAATATCTTTTAATATGTAGCATATATTTTTAATATCTTTTAATATGTAGCATATATTTTTAATAGACAATATATTAAAGGGAAAAATAATAAGATAATTTTTTTGTAAGTTAGTAAAGTTTCAATATATAACTAAATAAACATACAATACAAAAATAGTAGCTGGTTTACCAAACCAGTTGTAGAAGAAGATTTTCTTTGTCACACATTTAACCAGGCATGCCATTAGATTTTTCTGTCTTTACTTTCCGTTATATAGTTCAAAAAAGTTCCCCTTCCCACTACTACTATATGTAGGTCTGCCTATCTGAATAGCTATATAGCTCTGATCTTCAGACCTAAACTTGACAAAATAACTACAATACTACCTATATAAACATAACACAAAACTAAACAAAATATTGGTCGATGCCATGATCAACTAACACAATATTATTTGCTTGGAGTTGTTATCGTCGTTGGCCCCATTGTTGGGTCCTCCACAAGGGTTGTCGCTGGAGCATCTAGGGTTGCCAGTGGACAGCCGCCTGCAGCGCAAGCCTCTCGAACTCGATACTTCCTCAAGCAGGCCAAATCTCCTATCTCTACACCCATCGATATATCCACATTATCGATATAATTTAGATAGATTGAGAACATTTTGTTAAGATCCCCAATTCTGCCAACATGCAATTTCTCTATGTTAACCAAACCCTTGAGAGCCTCTTCAATTCCTTTTAGGCGTTGGTCTATATATTTTAACTCGATTTCTGTCTCGAGTTGCCTCTTTTTCCTCTACTCTGCTGCTTCTGCTTGCAGCTTTTCCACTAGAGTCTTGACATGCCAAGCGGTCTCCAAGGTCTTTTGGTACACAGTCATCTATGTTTTGGATTTCCCTGTGTTGATGATCGAATCTCCTTCCTCCTCTATTCTACCATCAAAGATAGCCCTACAATGTCTTCGAACCTCACTCTCCTAGATTTCCACTATATCCTTCCCTTTTGTGTGACTGTTTAGCAACAACCTCCGCTGCTTCCTCCATGCATGTCTATTTGCAAAACTCAAAGCCCTGAGCATCCGCTCGGGAACTACCTCTTGGCCTACTAGCATCACTCTAGCTCTTACTCATTGCACTCCCTGATAACTGAATTTCCCTCATAGAAATTACTATCACCAACTCACCAGTTACACCACCTTTCAGTGTTTTGCCTTATGTCGATGAAGCCTGCTCCCTAGCTTTGATTTAAAGATGACACCCCAGATGAGATTTGCCTCGCTGATATTTGAGTACTTCCCCTCTCCATTTTTAGTAACTCTGACCTGCTAGCGATGTTGTTGTTCATTCGTGTGTACTTGTGGACGTCCTTCCTGTCATTTTCCCTTGCGAGCGGTTTGTTCAAAATCATAATCACCCTGACCTTGCTCTTGTATGTTTCCCCTCTTGATTTCGTACCTTCCCACTCCTCTTGCCACATCTCCTATTAATGAGACGATCACACTAACAATCTATTATGGGGGAAATCCTCTCCTTCCCATGATTAACCATCACTCTATCCTTGTATTGCAGACACATACCCCTTCTCGTTTCCTAAGTATGTCCATAATGAAGGATTATTTGTTCGTATGAACTGGTAGATCACTGTCTTGATTCGGGCCCACCCCTTCTCTATCAACCTGCCTTAATGGCGTGGAGTGATCTCTCTCTGCCAACCTTTGGCTTTCCTCCTTTAGCTAGCCCTCTGAAAACTTGCACATCACGTCAGTGAGCAAATGGACATTATCTACCCCTTTATTTCCCCCCCTATCCACCAACACATTCGAAAACCACTGAACTAAGGTGAATTCCATGGTTTTCAACACCTCCAGAGGTTTTTGAATGCGTTGGATTAATGGGGGAAAGTGCCATTTCCATGTTACTTTACTTATTTGTGTGCCACATTGTAACTTACGTGTCACTTGAATGATAAGAGGTGTGGTTCCTACTAGGTTTGTTTCCATGGGAGTTTGCATGGGCTTACAGCCATTCATATGGGATTTCTCAATAAGTGTCTTGGCATATTTTCTTTTATATACAAATATCCAGTGATGTGTCTGTCACACCTCCAAACCAAGACACTAATGCAATAGACCAAGATCGGTCATGTCAAAGGACCTTTTCAAATCTTGCCAAAATTCTCTTCTCATAACTACCTGTGAATACTAAGTCATCGACATACACAACGATGATCACAATATCCCCCCTTGATCTTTGCAGTAGAGGTTAGGATCATAAGGGCTTCTCTTTCAGCCGTGCTGTGCAAAATGCTCATCAATTTGTAGAGAAAGTTCCCACAATATATTCCGTTTAAGCAAAATATAATGCTTAATATTTTGCAAAATAGATACAAATGGATTACTGCGATGTAGTAATATCTCCGAAAGAGTATCTAAAAGCATATTTTCAAGATATTTACACCACGCAGAGGTAAAAAACCAGGGCATATATGTTTAAATCCCTCCCATCAAAGTACCTTGAGGTCCCTCTAATGGTGCAAGCCTAGAAGAACTCCAATTAGGAAAAAATTGTATCAAACCTTGAGGATAGGGTGAAACAATGGAATGTCAAAGCCCTAAACCTAGGTGGTCATCTGATTCTAACAAACACAGTGCTACAAGCTATTCCAAGGTATATGTTATCTATCCTCCCTTCTCCCAAAGGAGTACTACAAAAGATCCGGGACATCCAAAGGAACTTCTTGTGGCGAGGGGTAGAGGTGAAACGAAAATGGGCGCTAGTGGCCTTAAATAGAGTGCAAACCAAAAGATGCAGGTGGGCTAGGTCTTCAAGATACAGAGGTAACCAACAAAGAAAATGGAGCAAAATTATGGTGGAGATGGTTAAAAGGGGGGTCATCACCTTGGGAAAGGCTTTGGAAATCAAAATATGCACCTAATTTCCATACAAAAAAGTTAGTTTGGTTATCAAGTTCCACTCAGGGGTTGGCAATTTGGAATTTAGCATGGAATAAAAGAGGTATCATGCAAAAACACTATTCTGGGAAATCAGAAATGGAAAGGAGGCCCTATTTTGGGATGATGCGTGGTAGAAACAAGCTAAGTTATGCAGGGAGGAATGACATCCCTTCAAGCTAAGCACAAAAATATAAGAGTATAGAGAATTCCACCAATTCTAGGATCAAGGACTAGAAAATAACAAATGGAGGCGATGGAATTTTAATATCTTTCAACGGCCAACCCATAATGACTTAGCTATTCAGTATCTAACAGAGGAACTAAGAAAATTAAGAATTATGTTCAATAATGACCAAGACCAACTCAAATGGGGGAAAAAAGAAGATGTGGAGTTCAATCTCAAGGAAGTCAAAGCTTATCTTAGTGAGGGATATACTGGTACAAATGATCCATTGTGGAGAAAACTGGATGGTGCCACATTGGCCATAAATTTAAATTTTCATGTCATTGATTTTACACCGGAAGGTCCTAACTCAGGACAAACTTATAAAGAGAGGATTTATAGGTTCCTCTTCATGTTTCCTCTCCGAAAACACAAAAGAGAGGCTTAATCATTTACTCAACACCTGTAACTATATGGAGGCACTATGGGACTAATTAGCCTCAATATTTAGATAAAGAAACCAAAGTTGAGAGAGCATACAAGAAACAATAAAGAAATGGCGGGTGCATTATACAAAAAACGAGGTGGTGAACCTTACGTGAAATTTCATTCGAGGTTTCATCCTTTGGGAAATTTGGAAGGAGCACAATAGATGAATATTCTCTTATAATAAGCTTCCTGTTCACAACCTAGTGGAAGGAAAAATGTGTCAGCTAAAGGAAACATTAATTAGTACGGGAAATCAACCATTAGAGAAACAACCACCCCCCCAAGGAAACACAAATTTTGAAGTGATGAGGCTTCATGTTTTTCACCCTATTTTCCCCAAATAAATATATTCTAGCAGGAAGAATTATTCATTACTTTCCCCTCTTACAAGCAAACACTCGGCAAAAAAAGGACTTCACACCTCGGAGTTTTTTTGTAGGATAAAGGGAAAGGTGAGTGGGTATCCTGCAGTAGCTGCATTGGTCTTATTAGCATTACGCCACTTTTCATATGGGCCTTCACAACAAATAATCACCATTACACTTTGTTGATTTGTTTTAAAAATAAACATAACACGCAATAGATTTCTTTTGGGATGCAATGTTGTTGTTGGTAGTATGATTGTATTTGTGCCACATGTAAAGCTAATATGCGTTAAATTTCTTTCACCTTGCAATATTTTTATTGGAAATGTGCTTGTGTTTGGGCTAGAAACTATGCTAGATTTCTTTTGCTTTGCAATAGTGTTGTTGTCAATTTGGTTGTTTATGATAAAAGGAAATCTAGCAAGTGTTAGATTTCCATCACTTTGGCAATGTTATTGGAAATGTTGTGTTTGTGTTTGGGCTAGAAGTTGTGTTAGATTTCTTTTGCTATGCAATGTTGTTGTTTTCAATTTGGTTGTTTATTATAGAAGGAAATATAACACGTGTTAGATCTCTTTCACCTTGGTAATGTGCTTTTGTTTGTGTTAGAAGGAAATATAGCATGCACTAGATTTCTTCTCACATAAAATGTTGTTATTGGTAGTATGCTTGTATTTATGCTACATGTAAAGCTAGCATGCGTTAAATTTATTTTACCTTGCGACATTGTTGTTGGAAATGTGATTGTGTTTGTGATAGAAGTTGTTGGATTTTGTTGGCTTTTGTTTGCCCTACAATGTTATTGTTGCCAATGTGCTTTTGTTTGTGCTAGAAGTAAATCAATCGTATGCTAGATATCTTCTACACTGCAATGTTATTTTTGGCAATGTGAATGTGTTTGTGCTACAATAAACTCTAGAATGTGTAAGATTTCTTTTACTTTGAAATGTTTTTGTGAGTAATATGCTTCTATTTACGTTAGAAGAAAAATTAAGCATGTGGTGGATTTCCTTCGCCTTAGAATATTGTTATTGGCAATGTGTTTGTGTTTGTGCTAGAAGGAAATCTAGCATCTGCTAGATTTATTTGACCATGTAATGTTGCTTCTAGGAATATGCTTATGTTTGTAGTAGAAGGAATGATATTGATTGTTAGCTTTCATTTGAGGAAACAATGTTTCATTACATACAACATGACAACCATAATATTTTTATTTTTGCATTTATATTACTTTTTCGGAAGTTGTGTGTTTTTGGGGAAATATAAAGTCACACTTTACACGGTTCATTCTTTTAATTACAAGTTACGATGTAATTGTTGTTACAGAATTGATGCAAGCTACAATGGAAAATATAATTTTGGCAAAAGGGGACTATGTTGATCTCCTTATTAATGATCAAGTCATTGGGCTAGCAAGGGTTGAATCTGCAGAGTCTGGAACTTATTATGTTGGAAAAAGGGTTAATGTTGGTTATGTTGCAATTTTGATAATTGATCTCATTCAACCACATTTGATTGATGATGATGTTAATGAAGGGGACATACATCCATGGAAGATTGTGGATTTGAGACACCACATAGGTAAATCAAAATATTGAAGCATGTGTTATATATTTTTGATACTATAATAAATGTTCCTTTTTTGAGTAAATACTAACATTATTTAAATTTGTTTATAGGTACAAATGTTTCTTCTACATTTTCTATTGGAGACAAGGTAAATCTTCTACAACATGGAGTGAAGGTGGGTGAGGGCTCCATATTCAATACAGAGCTTGGGCATAAAGTGCATGGAAAGATGGTAAAGAAAGGATGCATAGTGGTTAAAATTGAAAAGGTGTTAAAACATAATGCTCCTCTACCACATCCAACAGGGTTTGAGCATACACTTGGGGGTGCATTATAATCTTATGAAATTTGGCCAGAATCAGATTTGGAGCCTCACTGTCATGATCATGCCATAAATATTACCCAAGATAGGGTTAAATTCATATGTGCAAAGGTTTCTCTTACACATGAATGCATGGGAACAAGCATGTGCATTGCCAAAGGAATGCTAGTTCATGTCCGCGAGGATGACATTGTTGAGGGTGAAACACTAGGTGAAATGGATTTTGGTGTTTTTCTAGAAGAGATAGATGGAAATTGTGAGATATGCAAAATTGGAGATAAGTCTATACATTGTTTGGTTAGATGGCCACTAAATAAGTTGGTGGACAACAAAGGTGTGATATTAAGGGTCGAGGAAAAGTTCAAGGAACCACCCAAAGAAATGGTGATATGGGATGTTATAGACGACGCAAATCCCTTAAACAAATGGGATGGGTACCTTTGTAATGAAAAAGATGGAAACTCAATTGATATGAATGTAACAAGGCCATATAAAAGGATTAAACGAGTTATGGCTACAAAAAAAACTGCAAAATGTCAAACAAAAATAGATGAAGAGAAAGAAATTCGACTTTTGGCAGCAGATGTATGTTGTAGAAAAGATTATCTTCAACATGTCGATAGGAAGGCCATTACAGGTGTTAGAAGGGGTATGAGACAAATAAATACAAATGGTATTAGAGAATTTGTCTTGAATTCACTCATGTCAAACACAGTGATGTCAAGCGGCCATGGCCATGGCCATGGCCTACCACCTATTGCTAGAAATGTAAAGGACATGAGATTTAATGGGAATATTATTTGTAAGAAAGCATGGTATAAGATACATAAAATTCCTCAAAGCACATTCTATAACTACCAGCATTATTTCCAACATGGACAGATCAAAGCTATTCATGGTAACACCAACACATGCAAAGCACGAGCTCACACAGTGGCAACTATAGAAATATTGCACAAAATTGTAATGGATAATTCAGATTTTTCACCAAATCAAACACGTCAAGTTGAAGAAGATGGAACATCTGCTCCTTTAAGACTGCTTCCTTCAACTTACACACAAAATTCTTTGTTAAAAGAGATCAATGAGGCTCTTCAAAAGCTCAATTACCCATCAATATCACAACCAACAATGAGCAAGATCTGGAATACTAAGTTTCCAGATGTGGCATTTTCAAAGAACACCAACTTCAGTAAATGCAGTGAATGTATTGTGTTGAAAGCACAAATGAAGTCAGCAACTACAAAAGAGTTGGAAGAAAAGGCACGAGGTAGGTTGACGAAACATAACAAGATTGTTATGTGTGGAAGATATTGCTACTATGCCCATAGAATTATGTCAAAGTGGTTTCCAAAGGAGTATTTGAGCATTATCCATGATAAAATGGACAAAACAAAGACATCAATCCCAAGGCTACATGTCAAATCAAAATCTGTTGTAGGAACAAATTTGGGTTTGTCATTGAAAGGTATGCTTACACATGGGCATAAGGCGGGAGGTTTTGGTCATTTCTCCTTACCATTTATCCATATGGGATCACAATTTACTATTACATCCCTTGCAAAGTGCTTAAGGGACCTTGAAGACCCACAAATGGATATGTATGGTGATCTACTTTATGAAAGTGGAATTTCAAGAAACCCACTTACAAATGCATTACTTGACACCTCTATTTACCCAAAATGTCAAGGGTACAAGGATGATTTTATATCTCATGGAAGTTCAAAAAGTCAAAATGTTGATTTTAAACCTCTTCCTCCACATTTGTTGTTACAGTTGGACAATGCAGCAAGTGATAATAAGAATCGCTATCTTTTCATGTTTCTATCACTTTTAACTGCACTTGGTGTCTTCATCACTATTGAGGTTGGGTTCTTGCCTGTGGGGCACACCCATGAAGACATAGATGGAACCTATGGAAGAATGTCTTCCAACCTAAAAAGTAAAGATATTTATTCTTTACCTGAAATGATGGATACATATCTCATAATTGAAGAAAATAGAGTGTTTCCACCTACACTTATTGACAAGGTCTATCAAAAGTTTCCTTAATGGATACATTAAGGAGGGAAAAAATGCACTAGTTGGACATCTTAATGTTCAATACTTCCAATTTCTTATACTCAATGATGTTCCAGTACTAAGGTATAAAGAATCAATTAGAGACTCTGAGTGGTCAGAACCAGTTGAGTTATGGAATATAGATGATGAAGGTCGACCTATAATTCCCATAGGGAAGCCATCTTTCTTAGCTTCCAAACAGAATGATGTATATTTAAAAGAACTAAAGGAAGGGATAACATCATACATAAAAATGTGGAAAGACACTATTGGGAATGAGGATTCACCAATTGTTACAGAGGAATGGAAAAATAAAGTGGTGTATTGGGAAAAAGTTCTTGATACATTAGATGGAATCTATAATGATCATAGAATAATAGATGGAAATGATTCATCTTCTGAGGGTTTCTGGCCCAAGACAAGGCACATTGTCGATGTTGATCGTAATGCACTCCAAGTAATCTCAAGTATTATGGATGGAGATTTTGATAATGCGATAGATGAACCAATATATGTTGGACCCAAATGCAACAAGCCAAAGCCAACATTCAATCCGATGATTGATGTTGAGAAAGGAAAGATGTTGCTAGTTAGATCAGGAAATGAGGATGCAGGTGAGATGATTTGGATGGCAAAATCCATCTCAAATATCTTTAGGGATAATGAAAGTGAGAATCTTCATGTAAAGGTTGACTGGTGGAAGCCTATGTCAGGGAAATACAATGGAAATTTTTTAGAGCAATATTGGGTACCAAATCCTGATGACAAAGAACTTGGCTCTATTCCAATTAATGCCATAGTGTGGGCATGGATGCCAAAGAAAGAACATTGCAAGAAGACCAAGATAAATAAATATGGTGTAGAAGCCATTCTTGATCTACTTGAGCAAATATCTTAAGAGTAGGTTTATATGATACATAAATGTAATTTTTTTTTGGAGGATCTATTAATATACATTCAGACACACTTTCCCATATTTGTTGTATAAATATTCTCTTCATATTTTTTTGGAGTTTTATATTATTTAATATTTCAATGTAATCATGTGTTATACAAATTACATGACAATGCCATAAAATATTTAAGTTTTCAAAGCTTTATTTGACCAGCATGACTTCTCACCATATCAAATATGCGTAATAAAATTCAATAATGCACCTAAAAACATCTTCTAAACTTGTTATATTAAAACAACAGTGGGGTACCTAATTAGTATTCGATTTAATATAAACCATTTAAACACTTAATGAATAAATGCTAGATGCTTGATATAATGTTTGAGGTGAGTTTTCCTTAATTTTCCTTATTATAATTGATATAATCAAATTCCCTATTTTGTTGCATGTTAATTTATAAAAAAATTATTTTGATCATTGAACAACACAACTAGAATTATACTAGTATAATTAATTTGTACTCAACTTAGGAAAAGTAGTTAGTGTCAATTTAAAATGGTCAATAATAGTAAGAAAAACAATATTAATATATTGTTAAATAACTTTATAGGTTGAATTTTTTTTACACAATCTAGTATTCATGGTCATATTTAATACATAAATATAAATGTTAATGGTAATAGAAATAATGTAAGGAATTTAAGTTTTAGATGAATGTTAATATGTTCTTTTCAATATAGTATCCTTAAACATTACAGGGATAAAAACTAAACATGTGTAATAAATATCTTAATCATTTTTCTCTCTTTCTTGTTGTATTTGAAAATAATCAAAATGTACTACTTTGTTACTATTCTAATTCATGATTGATTTTGATCATTAAAATGATTAGTAATTGAGACGAGAGGCTCATTTTACAGCCCAATATGGGGGGATGTGTAAGTTTGTCTATCCGTTTGTGCCCGTTTAAAATAAAAATTATGTTCTAAATAGAAAAATATAAAAAAAGAATATTTTGTAAAGTAATTAGAAGTAAAAAAAAATGTGTGAATCAAAGGTTTAAATCTTATAATTTTCAAAAGTAACTATTTGAAGATTTATGTTAACTAATTTATGTCAATATCAACTTCATATATATCTATATATATAAAAAAAAGTTTCTTATGGTTAAAATTATTATTTGTTCATATATATACTCTATTTAGCATTCAAAAATATAGTTTCAACAATTAAAAATAACACATTGTATCTCTCACTCTAAATGTGTTTGCACTTGAAATTTGATCCCTACATCTGCACTTAAAATGGATCTATGATGGTATATATTGGACACATTACTATGATCATTTGTCATTGAATAACTTTATACTTAATATATAGCTTGCATATTAATATATTATTCATTAAGTAAGCCTCAACCAACTTCGTTTCTTACATAAAAGTACAAATAATAAATAAAAATAAATTATATTCAACATTTAATTTGATCCTAAAAAAATATTTTCTCCTTAACTCTAAAATGGTGCAAACTTCTTACAATAGTATGTAATGATGATGGTGATAATAATGATTATCATCCACAAAGACCAAATATGGTATATAAGAAGGTAAAAAGATATTACTAAAAGTTATTTTGAATTTTAAATTGTGTCAACATTGTTTTAGTAATAATCGTAAATCAACATATACATGATATTTACTATATCGGATTATCGGTTAATAATAGTTACACACACATCATTATTTCCATAAAATAACCTTAACAAACTTATCTTTTTAATATAAACCATAAAAATATTAAAATAGATAATGTAAGGAATCCAAGATTAATATGTGAAATATTTTCTTTTTCAAGTTTATATAAATTTGTTTTATAAAGTTTATCATGATAATTTTTACACAAAAAATGGTGAATATCTATATAAAAATTAGTGAACTAAGTGACTTTCTAATTCCTCATTTCGAAAAAATATAATCTAGTTAAAGTTCTAAATAATGGTATATATTGGACACATTACCAAAAATTTCATTTGTCATTAAATAACTTTATACTTAATATATATCTTGCATATTAATCTATTATTCATAAAGCGAGCCTCAATCAACTTCTTTATTAACATAAGCGTACAACTAATAAATAAAAATAAATTATGCTACTACTCACATTCAACATTTAATTTGATCATAAATTTATTTTTCTCCTCAACTCTAAAATGGTGCAAACTTTCTACAATAGTATGTAAATATGATGGTGATAATGATGATTATCATCCACTGAGACCAACTATGGTAAATAAGGAGATAAAAAGATATTATTAAAAGTTATTTCGAATTTTATTGTTATGCTGAAAAAGCATTAAAAGAAGTGTTTCAATATCATCATAATTTTGTTTAGTTAAACAATAAAAAAGGTTGGTACCGTCACAAATATTTTGAAATTTAATTCTAATACGAGTATAAACTCGATGATCTTTGAGGGTTTTTTAATCTTCAACCATAATATAACTAGTGTTGCAAAGGTGATAGACTTTTAAATTGTGCCAACACTGCCTTAGTAATAATCATGACTTAACACATACATGATATTTACTATATCAGATTATAATTAAATGGATTAATAATAGTAACATATGCATCATTATTTTCATAAAATAACAAGGTTAACAAACTTATTTTTTACTATAAACCATAAAACATATTAAAATAGATAATGTAAGGAATCCAAGATTAAAATGTGAAATATTTTTTTTAGCAAGTTTATATAAATTTGTTTTATAAAGTTTATCATGATAATTTTTACACAAAAATGGTGAATATCTACATTAAAATTAGTGAATTAAGTGACTTTCTAATTCCTCATTTTGAAAAAACTTAATTTAGTTAAAGTTCTAAATTCTAGATCCACTGAATACTTCCATATTTAATGACATATGTGTTAATCCCTTGAGAACCTTTGATCTTTGTAATTCTATTGTGTGCCCTGTGAGCCATGGTGGAATTATGAAAGAATTTTGTGTTTCTTTCTCCCTCTCTAATCCATTGTATCCTTGATTTCTGCCTCTAGAAAATTTCCTCTTGTAAGCATCGATCTTCCCATTCTTCCTGCAGAGAGTCAGTTAGATTTTGTCGCTCTTCGGTGAAGCCATCTGTGATGTTGATCTGATTGATCTCCTAGAGCTTCTACTCAGCTTCTCTTTTGGCTTTGAAGATATCGCCAAATTCCTTTTTGTTCCAAACTTTAAGTCTAGATTTGATATGTTTAAGTTTCTGTTGGAGCATGAACATTTTAGTGCCTTGAATGTTCAAATCCTCTCTCCACCATTTATCAATGTTACTGGTGAATTTAGGGTGAGAGAGCAAGGCATTTTGAAACCTGAAAGGTCTATTTCTTGGTGTGCCCATAAAGGTGGCTTCCAGCTGTACAGGCCAGTGGTTCGAACCTCCAAAGGGTAGAATGGAAGCTATCATGGCAGGGCCTATGCAAAGGAGGTCCTCTCAAATAATAAATTTTTCAAGTTTGGAAGCAACTTGAGAAGCCCCTCCCCTCTTGTTGTTCCATGTGAAGGTTCCATTTATTGTTTCAATGTCCACTAGCCCCATGTTCATAATGAAGTTCTAGAAGGCTATGGAGTCTCTGCCTAGCTATCTAATACCTCCTTTTTTTCTGAAAGAGATCTTATCATGTTGAAATATCCTACAATGATCCGGGGCATATTGGGATTTCTTGCTCTTAGATCCTCCAGGGAGATGAGAATAATGAGTTTGTCTGCTTGCTTTTGAGGTCCATAAAAGTTTGTGATCATGTATATCTCCTTATCACCTACAGGTTGACATACCACCGAAAGATAGTTCCTGGATGCTTCAGCATCTAGGATTCCAAATTTCTGTGGATCCCACAGCGTGAGAATCCCCCCCGCCGAGTTATTTTCCTTAACCTCTAGATACTCATACTTGATTAACCACTTATTATGAATTTCTCTTATCTTATCCATCGAACATTTTGTCTCCTGAATAAAAACCATATATGGTTTTTCTTCTTTCATTATGTTACTAAGATTTCTTTGTTTCCTTCTATTTCCTATGCCTCTAATATTCTAGGTTGTGAGATTCATTAAGAAAGGTTAGTAAAGGAATAACTGATGAGATCTTTCATCTTACCTGAGTTAATCAATAATTTTCCACATCCGTTCAGTAGATCATTCTTTCTTTTCCTTCCTCTTTTCTTGCTTGAGTTCTTTGGAGATTGTGCTATGTATTATCCATCATCTTGACCCCACTGGGTTCCTGGATTTCATGATTTGTTTTTACTCCATCTCCCTTTGATTATGATATCCATAGAAAGAGTTGTTGTATTCTATCATAATCCTCTTTTGGCAGGGAGTCCACTCCTATGTTCTTCCCTTGTTCTAGAAACTTCTCTAGATCTAGATTTTCCCTATCTAGAATCTCCTGTAGTTCATGGTCCTCTGTTCTCGCTTCACGTGGAGTCATCTCATGGTCCCTACTAATCTCCATGCAGCTTGGTAGATCATCCTTTTGCTGGTTTTTACTGTGATACCCTCCATGTCAGCTACCTTTTCCTGCTCCTTGGTTATGTTCTCCATGTCTTGGACTGTATCCTTGTTCCCCTCTTCTTCCTCTAGGATCTTGAAACTGTTGTGTCTTGTATGTCTATCCTCATTTATCTTCTTTTATGGGCATTTACTTCCTTTCCCTTTGCCCCCAACCTTGGTGAAACCCTCTTGATTTCTATCCACATTAGTTTTCCCATTACCTTCCATATTGATTGTTGGGCAGTCTCTCAATAGATGCCCATGTTCATGGCATTTGCGGCACCTAAATGGGGCTCATAGTCCACTGTCTGCGCTCATTCTTCATCATACACTTCTAAAATTATTGCTTCTGGAAGGGCTCCAGATAAGTCCATTTCCACACCTATTTGGGCGAAGGATGTATATTTTCCTTTCAGAGTTGCCTCTGAGATCTTTAGAAAATGCCCCAGCGTGTTGCCTATTGTTTTCAGAGATTCTGGTAGCCAATAATCTAGAGGAAGGGAGTATAGTCTGATCGATACTGGTATCGATGTGAATGTCTCATGTTTCGGGACAAAGTTCATCATCCATGGCCGCATGTAGAGTCCTGCTGCAACATAGAAATATGGTGCCCCTTCGAACACTCTATCTTTGTCCTCTAGGCTTGTGAAGACCACTACGAAGACTTAGCCCTTAGAACCCAGATGTAGGTGTACTTCCCCCTTTGGCTTCCAATGGCTCCTTATCCAGACGTGTAATGCCCTCTCTGTCGGCCATAACCCCATGAATTTACATATGATCACATTTTCCTTCATATGATCCCTATGCACTTGTATCGCTGGATCACTCAATATAACCTAGGGAATGATGCTCGACTTAGGTTTGCAGACCTAAGTAGGCTTTATGGAAGTAGGTTTTTCACTGTTGCATCCATTCTGCTTTTCCTTACTTGTTCCCTATTGATCTCCTCCCTGAGCTTGAAGTCCATTTCTTCCTAATGTTCCCTTGCTTCTTGCCTCTGATACCTTCTCTAGAGGTTTTTTGAAATGCTTCTTTCCTACGTCCTTACTTCTCTCTGTAACTACCTGACTGTAGGAGGGAGCAGCACTCCCCCCTGCGCGTCCCGCCATGGTACCCTAAGTCAAAACCCTAGAGCCAAATCCAACCCTAGCTCCAGTTGCAGTCCGTCCTTCGAGCCCCGCATTTTTATGTTTACTAATTTATTTGTTATATATAAACATTTTACTTATTTAGTTTTCATATATAAACATCTCACTTTTCTATGTGGTAAAATTATTAACTGTATGTGTAGATTTCTAACTTTTCATATTACAAATTCCTTACATTTTGATATATCGCGTTTGTTTTGTGCTCAAGAGCTTACTTAATGTGATAAGTTTCAACAGTCATATTTTTCTTGAGTTTTATGTAGGGTGGAATTTTCAAAACATATTCACTTATTAAATTTATTGGTTTGTATATTTTTTTTGGTCTGTCTTCATAATTTTAAGTAAAGATTTTGATAGTTTCATAAAATTTTAAACTGTATTTGAGGGGTAATTTACCCATGAAATTTCATCCCTGGTTCCATGTAATAATTATTGAGTTAATCTCTTTCAATTTATTTCCTTCTAGTCAATGCATTGCTGGTAAGTTGGAAAAAGACTATTAGCGGAAAAAGTTGTTATTTATTTTTAATATATTATTTATATATTAGTTTTTAGGCTTGTGGTTTGTTGGTGAATGAATATATTGCTAACGTGTTCATGTTGTTGTGTAGGTTACAAGTTCAAACATCATCTTACTTGTGCATGCAGTTGCACCCCGAGGTTATAGTGGCAGTCATTGGGGATCAACTTCGAGGTTATAGTGGAAGTCTTTGGGATCGACCACGAGGTTATAGTGGCAACGATTAGGGATTGTCCCCATGTAGAGTATGAGAGAGAGCACATTACCAATGTACAACCACATATATTTAATGTGGTTGATATAGTCGAAGGCTTTATAAATATAAAAAAAAAGAGACTATTTCAACAACAAAAAAACTATTGCAACATGAAGAATGCCTTGCCAATATACACATTTACCTGATTAACCATGTATAAAATTGTTATGGGTCAACTTTAACTTGAGAAAAAAAAAAGAATTACACATTTTATTTTAAAATGGACCATTTTACTAAATAAAATTTGCTTATATATTAATTTTCTCATCTAATTAGAATATGAACTTATTAGAATTTGACTAATCTCAAATGCTTAGGAAATTGGTGGGTAGGGAGTCATGTGGCACAAATCTAATTTTTTTAAATTTATTAAAAGTCAATGCAATGTAACAAACTTTGTAACACACTACAACCACTAATAAGCATTAAGACTGAGCATGTGCTACAGTGGTTGATAAGCATTATGATTAAGCATATGTTGGGCATATTCAGTTGAGAATCAATCTACGATGTCAATTGAAAAATTAAAAATAAAAGTCCACAGATCCTCATGCACCTAAAATATATATGTGTAAATTTAATTTATAAAATCATAAAATAGGAGTTGTCTATAATGCGACTTTTTGAAGATTCCGGTGACGGAATCCGGCGGAAGAATTGAGGTCAAATCTTGATTTCTTGCAGTTAAAATGGTTTTTTAACTGCATATTTGGATTCAGCACCCTGAAAAACCCCTGGGAGGCTTTCATTATGCAAAAACTAGCTATCAAACTTGCGATTCCAATAATTCCTGCCGGATTTCGACCGGAAAAATCCGCCGGAAAGACCTTCAAAAAGTCGCGTTATAGACAACTGCCATAAAATATAGTATTTTTTTTCTTTTTAAATAGTAAGAAAATATAGCTCACCAGATCATCATTTTATGAAGTATTATGTAAAACATGAAATTCAAGGTTCAAATCTCTATAGCCCAAACTAAAATAAAAATAAAAATTGAACGATATTACATAAAATTAAAGCTTTCACTCATGCAAGATGACTCTAGATCTGAAGCCATTTACCTATTTCTTAATGAAACAGAAACAATTTTAACACATACTCCAAGTCCAAAATTATAATATATAATAAATTAAAAATATACCAATTATATTGAAAATCAGTAAAAAATAATAATAAAAGCTCATAAAAGGACTGTGGGTTTTTATATGTCTAGGTTCTTCCTCTCCTGACGCCTCCTATGACACCTTCGCTCGGTCAACTGTCTCTGCTCCTGCCTTCTATATCATCGGTGTTCGTCGTGGTGGTGTTGTTGCTGCTAGCAGCTCTGCCCCGAATGCTGGTGGTGCTGGCTATCTATGGTAGGTAATAATAGCTAGTGTTTCAGTGTGGTAGTATTTAGTAGATGGCGGGCTTTCTTGCTTTATGGCTGGGCTGTTCTGATTATGGCATTATATAAGATCGGCTACTGAATTTACCGATCGGTTATTGTGAATGAGAGGTTTCTTATATTGCGTAGTTTAATGAGGCAGAGGAGTTGCTTGGAAAGTTATGGAAATTCTGGATATATTTAGAGAAAATTTGACAAGGATTTTTATAAATCCATGTTATAGTTGTTAAATTTCAAAATTTTAGGTATCCTTTTGATGGTGCTAAATCTATTTCCCGCTTAAAAATACGATTCAAATACTACCTCTACCAGATTTTTTGAAACTTTTTTGCCTACCAACTATTTTTAGCTGTCCGGGCAATTCCTCCGCCTAATTAGATGACTGCTTTACAGATAATCACACGGCCTGCCACTTAAATTAAAAAGTCTGCTATTTATGATCGAAGGAACTCAAGTCTGGTGAAGTTTTTTTCTTATTACAAATGGCAACCAGATAATGATATTGCTATTTCCTTATTAGAGATGGCAACCAGGAATCTCATCATTTTGTCGACTCCTTTACAGACAGTCACACGGCCTGCACTTAAATTAAAAAGTCTGCTATTTATGATTGAAGGAACTCAAGTCTGGTGAAGTCTTTTTCTTATTACAAATGGCAACCAGATAATGATATTGCTAATTTCTTATTACAGATGGCAACCAGGAATCTCATCATTTTGTAATGTTAGTGCTATTTTGTCTTGCTATTTATCGGAATGAATGGTATAAAATAACAGAGGACTCCCTACTAGTGGCAGGGCGGCCGAGATAAATGCAGCGGAAATGGATAAACAAGTTTATTTTTGGCAATGTCGATGGCCGACATACAGAACGCATTAAATGCAGAATTATGGGATTGTTAACTGAAAAGGCACGTGATTTTTTGTGGTTGGTAATAAGCATATTAAAGGTTCAGTCGGTTGACAATGCGCGGATCTTCAGGGCAGTGGCAGTCGCAAAGAAGTTGCCATTCGGCGTTAACATGTCTCGGATTTTCAATTGCGTAGGTTGACAAGAAATAAGTACTTTCATACAAATATCTCCAATTGCCCGAGTTGTTATTAGAGAAGTCTAAATGTTCTACGGTTTAGATTTGGTATTTTTTTTTTTCATAATTTTCTTGTTAGGACATGTTTCCAGGTTAAAATTACATTTTTGAATAAAGAGATGGATTCACCATTTCTAAAATTGTCAGTACTTTTAAATTTTGTAATTTTAATTAATTTCGAATTTTTTTATTTTTTTTATTTTTTGGAAAAATAATTAAAAATGATTCAAATTATAGAATATTTAGAATACACACTTATTATCTATTAGAATTGATTAAGACTTGCGTGTTTTTACCTAGAATCTAATGAATTGAAGGTAGAACAATTTCTTTGGAAATTTTTATTCCATAAAAAACCCACAAATTTATTATAATTGAAACATCCAAAATATAGTCTAAATGTACTTGTCATCGCATTTAGCCCTTTGAGTAGAAAGTCCTTAATTAGGCCATAATCTAGAATCTTCAAAAAAATCCCATCAATTCATTTTCGAGAGAAAGTAATAGAAAACCCCACTCAAAGCTTTAAAACAAAGAGAATCCACTAGAGAATGTGGAATCCTTACTAACTTCACTTGGTGATTCATTATAAGGTTCCTACAAGGAATGCCCTTTACCTATACTCTCTATATCTAAAATGACACCCTCCACATGAAAGAATTTTCAAAACACAATCCACTTTAGCGTCATTTTTGGACTTTTCAATAAAAGTAACCATATTCTACACATTGAACTCCACTTCTAAGCTACCCACTTTTGCTTGGTAAACATTTTGATTTTTTTGCAATGAAATGCATCCTGAATGCTACATAAAACCTATTGCTAGAGATTTAGAAAGGATTTGGTTCCCTTCCACATCTACGAAATGAATCCATCCCACCAATAAGAAGATGAGTATCTCATATTCCTCCAAAAATATCCTCAATATAGTCTACATTCTCCTCATACCTATCCACAATATTCAGCCCTAGTCCTAGAAATGAAACCCTAAAACATTCTTCATAGTTTCACCCACCATATCCATGTTGATATACATGCAAATCTTCTTCCATATTTGTTCATTGGAATCCATGTTGATATATGTGAAAATACTCTGAAACACCATGGAGGAGAGTTCTTCTTACATCATTTGGTAAATTTTCTTGTAAGAATGAACAAAAATACTAATTTATCTATTTCATTGTGGGAGTGAATGCATTATCATTTTTTTTTATTTATGAAATCATCTATAATAAATTTTTCCATGTGTCTTCCTAATGAACCATCTACATTATACATTGTTCATCCACCAAGACAATATAGTAATGAGCATCAAGGTAAATCTAACTTATGTCAAGCCAATATAATATGTTATACAAAACTAAGAAATAGTAAGAGCTCATCAATCATTGACCTACTAGGAGAAAACATGTCACATAGTGATATTTGAACTTGAGTGGGGAGGGTAGCCAACTTTTCTCACAACTATTTGAACTACACCCAATTGGTAGTGGTATTAACTACTTAAAATAGAATTCATGTGAATCCTTGTCCCTTGATATGGGTAGGAAATTTGTTTGATAAATGACATTTCATTTATCTTGCATCAAACAAAGCTTTCAAAGACAACCTTTGTCTTTGTTGTATAAATTTAGCCGAAATAAGGAGTTCACTAATGATTTAAGGAATTAATTTTGTAATCATTGGTAAAACAACATAAGCATCCTAAGGTTTATAATAGTGAATAACTTCAAATTAGATCAAGAACTAGAATAAAAAATATTTCTCTACTATACATATATTCCTAATATAAAAATAGAATGACATCATCAAATATCATTATGGCATAAGTTGTAAGATTCTCTATGTAGAGTTGAGCTCTGCATGGTGAACCTCTTCAACTGGTAAAAACTCGAGTTAGGCCCACATGGGCGCCAGAGGGGGTCCTCGTCCTCCCCTCCCTCCTGAGATCGATGCTTTCAAACGTCTGGTAGCCTCCTGCGACAAGAGGAAAGCAAACTTGAATTAGCAGACGTTTGTAAAGAAAGTCGAATCTATCCCCTCTGTTGAACTGCCTGCGGAACACTCATGCCAGACTACGTTGAACCTAGCAGAATGCGGGCTCATTGGTTTAGAGGCCCCTTATTTCTAAAGGAATTCGAAATCATCTGGTAGGCAGAGGCTATTATGTTTTTGTCTTCGATTCAGCAGAAGATCGAGGCCTTATTTTCAGAAATGGTCCATATTTCATGGGCCCCCAAGGGCTCTATATGAATAAATGGACACCAAATTTGATCCTTCCCAAGATATTCCTTCAATCGTTTCTGTCTGGGTAAGGTTACCCCACCTCCCTCTTCATTACTGGAACTCGGAATCTATGGAAACAATCGAGAACAAACTAGGAAAATACATTGATAGGGCTGAAAGGAGAGAACAATATTCGTGTGCCAGAATATGTGTTGAAGTCGATCTAGAGATAGGGTTTCCTGAGGTGATTAAGCTAACCGTAGCTGGCTGGTCTCACATACATGAACTTGATTATGAACAACTCCCCTTCAAGTGCCGACACTGTCACGGCTATGGCCATTTCGCTCGAAACTGCAAGAAGAAAACTGCGGAAGAATTTGAAAAAGAGAAGGGCGCATAGTGGATACGAGCCCGAAAAGTAGGCACATCCAAGCATACCAATAGAGCGAAAGGGAAAGGAGGGAATACAAAGATCAAAGGACCCTCTTCTGGGAAGATACTACCCGAAGTTCAAGCCACAGCAATTGCCACCATTCCAACAAACCCTTTTGTTGTTATAAACCCTCCAAAAGATCAAAACCAACCAGAACTTCAAGAGGGAGAGGTGTAGCAGTATATGGAACAGATAGCAGACACAGAAATAAACCCAGGATCTCAAGAACAAACTAGAGTAGCCACCTCAAAAATCCCTATTGTAGACGCAACCCCACAGGAAAACCAAGGCTCTCCAACAGGCACCATATCCCCACTCTCTTATGCAGAAATGACCAAAAACAAAAAGTTGATAGACAACCCTGGTTCTTCCGAAGAAGACTCTTTTGAGCGATCCGCCAAAAAGAAAGGAAGGAAGTCTCGTAAGGAAATCAGAGAAGAAGAGGCGGAGAGATTAAAGATGCAGGGTAGTCAATCCACAATCGAAATGTCATTAGGCAGAAACACAAGGGCCCGACCCACAAAGGGAGGGCCTACTCCTTCATTCCCTGGTAAATAATGCAGATTGTCTCTTCGAACTGCAGGGGTTTGGGGAACCCAATGAAATCTAAAGCAGTAAAAGATCTATCAAGAATGGAACCCTTAGATATCTTCCTACTCCAAGAGACAAAGATAGAAGAGGACGCTCTTCTATCCTTAAGTCGAACCAAGTGGAAAAAGAACTCAGGAAAAGGGGTCAACGCCTGATGTACTTCAGGGGGTCTTGCAACCTTATGGTCAGAGGATATGTTTCAGCTGAAAAGCTCCTTCGCAACCCAACACTAGATATACACAGAACTTCTACATCTCCCAAGTAAGATTTCTTTAGCTCTCTTCAATATTTATGTCCCTGTTAATTTCCTTGAAAAGAAGGATTGCTGGAATTCTCTCTCAAACTTCGTAGAAATCTACACTCCCACAAACATCATACAGGCGGGGGATCTTAACATCACTTTAGATCCGAAAGAGAAAAAAGGTGGAGTATGGGGTAAATATCCCTTCCATGTCTTAGTGGAGTCTCTGATTCTTGCTTGGGACCTCCTTGACCTCAAACCTAAGAAAGGTCGTTACACCTAGACCAACAATAGAGTTGGTAATGCCAACATTGCTACCCGTTTAGACCGGTTTCTAGTTCAAAGTTCTTTGATGGAGGGAAAGCATTTAATCTCTTCAAAAATACTTCCCAAGGTAACATCTGACCATAACCCCATCTCGCTGTTTCTAGAAAAATAGGAAGACTTAGGCCCTATTCCCTTTAGATTTAGTCCTCTTTGGGTAGCAAGAGAGGGCTTTATGGACATAGTGGCTCAAACCTGGTCGCAACCAGTTGAAGGATTCCCTAACTTTGTGTGGGAGCAGCAACTTAAATACACTAAGTATGCCTTATAAACCTGGGTAAAAAAAAACCCTCTCCACTCCAACGAGCAATAGACAAAAGACTGTGTAGGCTTTAGTTGAGATTCAATTAGGCATGGAAGAAACTGAAACCACCAAAGCTCAGTTGCTCATCGAAAAAAATGCCCAGTTCAACTCTTTTCTTTCCTTTCGCTAGGAAGAGGAGTACTGGTACCTCAAGTCTCGTAGCCTCTGGTTGTAAGATGGAGATAGAAACACATCATTCTTTCACAGAAAATGCAGAGCTCGTCTCTCTCAGAATCACATCTTGGAGATATCAACCAGGGAGGGGGAATTCATCAAAGGATAGCCTCTTATAAAACAGGCCGCCATATCTCATTTCAACAACTGTTTCAGGAGGATGGTTCTTCTGATGAAGACATAGTTGTTGACTTTTTGTCAAACATCCCTTCACTTGTCACTGCAGATTAATGGGACTAGATAAAGCCCCCAGGCTAGATGGCTTTACCACCCATTTTTACAGAGTTTGCTGGAATGTAATAAAACTCGATCTCCTCTAAATGATAAAAGCCTTCCAAAAGAAAGCCAAAGTGGGAGGGCGCACCAACTCCACCTTCCTTGCTCTAATCCTGAAAGAAGTTAACCCAGAGACTTTTGACAAGTTCCAACCTATCTCACTCTCCAATGCCTCATACAAGATCCTCACCAAACTCTTAGCCAATAGACTCAAGCCTTTGTTAGGGAATATGATCTCCCCTCTTCAGGGCGGTTTTGTCAATGGAAGGCACCTCATAGACAATGTGATCCAAGTGCAAGAAGCCCTCCACTCTAGCCACATTCGGAAGGAAAAAGGCATGCTCATCAAGTTAGATATGTCAAATGCTTTTGACCAGGTTAAACTCTCATCCCTCTATAAAATCCTTCTCTCCTTTGGTTTTAGTGCTGAGTTTGTCAACTTGATAAAAGCCTGCACACTTAGACCTTGGATAGCGCCCCTGGTCAATGGCAGACCTGCTGACTTCTTCCAAGCTACAAGAGGGCTCTGCCAAGGGTGCCCATTGTCACCCTTTCTTTATATCCTGTTGACGGAATCCCTAAGCAGAAAGCTAACAGTGGAAAGGTAAGTAGGCTCCATCCCGGGCATTAAGGCAGCAAGAGGTGTGGATCCTATAAATCATGCCCTCTTTGTGGATGACTCTCTCCTCTTGGGAGGGGCCTCAATTAAGATAACAAGGGCTTTCAAAGAAATTCTTCAACATTTTTGCTTAATTACAGGAGATCCTACCTCCTCTTTACCTTCAGAAGCTTCTACGTGGCTGAGATCCTACTCGATAGGAGAGAGGAAAGATTCAGTCAATAAACTATTGAATGCTCCTTCTTGGTGCCTACGACTCACTGAAGGTGACTTTCTCATGTGGTGGTAGGGGACCTCAAAAGACATGATCTTATTTGATGGAGCGTCCAAGGGGAACCCAGGAACTGTAGGTGCAGGAGGTTTGATTCTCCCCCTGGATAGATCAAGTGAAACTGACTTCAGTTGGGGCCTAGGCACTAGCTCGAACAATCAAGTAGAGAATTACAGTCTCTTAAAAGCTTTTCAGATTGCAAAGGAGCTAGGTTATAAAATAATTCAAATTTTCAGAGACTCGGAGCTTCTGATTAAACTTTTAAACTCCGAAGATCATTTTTGTAATCCTGCATTAAAAAAAACCCTGCAGCGAATCTGAAACACTTTGAAAGATTTTGACAGAGTTGACTCTTACCACATTCTACGAGATTTAAACAAGCAAGCAGACTTGCTGGAAAATAAAGGTTGTCTGTTGCCTCAAGGAAACCTTAGTCTCAATGGAGGACCCTGCTCACTCAATCCTCTACCTTAACCAAGCTACATCAAGAAGATTTGCATTCATTGGCCCCAATACTTAGAATGAGCATTGTACTTGGAATTTTGAAATTCACACTCAGGAATGCCAAGCAGCAACCAGCCGTAGCCAACAGAAGGAACAACAGCAGAAGGAACAACAAAAAGATAGAATGAATAACAAGCATAAGGAATAGCACAACAACAGAAGGAACAACAAGCAGAAGGAACAGCCGCAACCAACATAAGGAACAACACAACAACAGAAGAAACAACAATGAGAAGGAACAACACAACAATAGAAGGAACAACAACCAGAAGGAACAGTAGAAGTCAACAGAATGAACAACAAGCAGAAGGAATAACACAACAACAAAAGGAACAACAAGCAGAAGGAAAAACACAACAACGGAAGGAACAACACAACAACAGAAGGAAAAGCAAGCAGAAGGAACATCACAACAACAAAAGGAACAACAAGCATAAGGAACAACACAACATTAGAAGGAACAAAAACTAGAAGGAACAACTGCAGTCAATAGAAGGAACAACAAGCAGAAAAAACAACACAACAATAGAAGGAACAACCAACATAAGGAATATTAAGCAAAATGAACAACACAATAGAAGGAACAACAAGCAACCCAAAGGGAAAAAGAAGGAAGCAAACCAAATGGAATTCAAGACAAGAAGAATCAGCCCTCTCAGGAGTAGTCAATCTAAAAACCATGAAAAAATACTAGAGAATCAATGTTATGTAAATTTGATTTACTAGTAGGACAATATGTTAGACAATATTCAAGAATAGCTACAAAAATCTATGAAGTTTTTAATATAAGCAAGGGAGAAGGGACTGCGTTCCTAGCACATTCTCATGGCTTAGTTTCCACTTATGCTATAGTTGATTGTAATAAGAGCTTTCTCCATCACAACTTTTGGTAATATATCCACTATCCAATCTTGTTAAAAAAAAAAACATTCTCTATGTAGAGTCTAATCTTACAAAAACAACAATGACAACTCAAAAGCAATGAAACTATATACATATAGTATTGATACAAGCTCATGATGAAATGTAATTAATGAGTTATTTTGAAGGATAAACTTATTCACAATAAATAAGGAAACTAAATTCCATAATTCCTAGAAATCAAACTATTAAGTGCATTGATGATGGTGTTGACTTCATCAACTTTGATCCCCTAGAATGATGAGCATGTTTATTTTCACAACTAGAAGATCCTATTGTCATGGATGTTGGCGAGCACTAGTATTGCAACAATGATGCTACAACTCCTGGGCTGCCTACTTTACTTTTACCAACCCAGCAGTTCATAACAAACTTGGAAGCGTCGGTGTTGTATGCACAAGTACTGGTTCTTACTGCAGGTTGTCACTTGGTGAGCCAGCGCAAGATCGCTAGGAGCTCAAGACAAATTCTATGGATTCCAGAAGAAGCTCTATATGTGATGAAAGGAGAGAAATATTACTCTACAGATGCTACTCTAATTTCAGAAAGGAGAAAGACTGAAATGTAAAGCAAACCTAGTAAACCCTAATTAACCAACTAATCCTACTTTTGAAAAAAGCACTATGAAAACCATGAAAGGAATGCCATTACCTACTCAAGTAATTAAACAACATCTAACTAAGCTATTTCTAGAATTAAATAAGAAAAAAAACATCTTTTTGAATTTTTTTGTATTTTTATGTGAATTTGACATGCACGTAATTTATTATGTGTGAATGTGGCAGTGAATAGGTGGCGTTGGAGGGTGGATTTGGGAATTGAGAGGATGTAGGATGGTTTTGATGGGTCCTAGGAGGTATCAAGTGGCCTTCTGGAGGCTTTTCCCACGCTCGACCATCAAAAGAAAGCCTACAGGAAAATCTACAGGAGGAAAATAAGGCCACTACAAGAGGCCTACAAGAGGAGGCCGAGAGCAGTTTTCATTGTTTTGAGGGTGTGAGAGTGGGTGGAAAAGGTGAATGAAGGTTGGAATGAGGTTTTAGGGCACCTAGGGTCTACCAAGAATCACCAGGAGAGAGGAAGATGATTGGGTTTGCTCAAGGAGAGAGGAAGAAGTTCTGTGGAAAATGCAGGAAACTAAGGTAGAATTGAGGTGAGATTTGGCCGACCTATAGGGAATGGATCAAATGGAGGATGTGATGGCTGATAAGTTGGCCTACTACTAGAAGAGATCTGCTACAAAGGAACTGATAGTCAACCAATAAGATCAAACAAGAAATGAAATGAGTGCATCTAGAAAAACAGAGTTTTGCATCAAACTAGTCTAAACTATGATCTATGAAAGGAAATGTTGAGAAATGCTACAAGAAAGGAAAGCATGAAATAATACTATTGCAAATAAATAAGTGAGCATGATGAAGAATATCTGAAGCAAAGAAAAGCTAGACTATTAACCTAATAAAAGTTGCAAACACTAGAAGTCCTATGAATGAGGAAAATCTGTGTTTTTGGGGCAGCAAGAGGGTCTTTGCCTCAAATCATGGTCCCAAAGGGAGGAAGAGTGGCCGAGGCACTATTTCTAGCCTTTTTAATCTTCTTTTTATCTCTGCTTAACCTACTATAGAGAACACAAATGGAAGCGAACTACTGAATCATCAAAAGCAACCTATTCTTAACCACAAAAGAAATACATCTAACAGCAACCTAATCTACAAATTGAAATAAACATACAAATACAAGTAAAGAGGAGCTTGGCTACTTGGATTGGGCCCTAACCCAAGAGCTTCAGCCCTCTAAAGCAACTCATTGCTAGCTCAAAAAGGATTCCATCTTTATTATCAAAACAATAACAAGATTACATGAAACTGTCTCAAAAAAATGAGCTCGAAGTTGGAGCAGAGTTTACATAAGAAAAAATTCAACAAAAATCTGACCCTAGTGAGGCCCTAGGCCTCCCTACTTATACAAATGAAGCTACCAACAACTTCCTTAAAATCAAGGAGGCTTGGCTCCTAAAACTCGAGATAATCATCAATCATCTTCCACTTGCTTGGCTGCCTTCTAGTGCATGATTTGGCTGCTTGTACTCCGAGTTGAATGAAGGGGAATTCGAAGTGAGGAGTAATAAATGAGGGGGATTCCCTCCTGTAAGTCCTCTTCTTTTTTCCACTTCAAGTTATTGTTGCCCTTTGTCCACTGGATCCTTGACTTTGACTTCAAAATTCATTAATAATCTGCATTGAACACATGTTAGACCACATGGCATCATAACTAACTCAACTCACTCCATAAGCATAAATATAATCAGAAAAGCATACAATAAGCTAAGAGAATGGTTGATTTGACTAGGTTAAGAGGTATAATGAGCCCATATAATTACCCATTTATGAGGCTCATGAGATGTAAAAAATGAAACTAAGATGGCATGGGTAGTTGAATGTTGATTCAATAAAATCACAATGTGGATTAGATGCTTGTGTAAGAATGAAGACACGTCATGAATAGAGGGAAAGTTCCACCCTCATAGGAATGTATAACAGTGACAAGATGCAATCACTAATCGCATTCAAAGTATACATTGGCTATATTCGGACCGTTGGTCCCCACCTGCCTTGTCATCATGGCCCCTCCTCGTAATCATCCCTCATGATTGCATTGGAGTTCACACTTCCTCCACTACCTGTCCTTGACATGTTTCTTGAGTTGACTGTGCGCATGTGTGGGTGACATCCCGGATGATTGGAGTTAACTAGATGAAGGTGGCCAAGTTAACTGGCCACCTTTCCCTCATTCAACCTCAACCATCTCGTTGCTTTTTCATGCCTTCTAATTACACAAATGCAAATAGAGGAGCGGGTTAGTTACTTACATGTGACTTGAATGTATTTGTTGTGAGGTGTTGTGGCTCTCTCTCTACTGCATGCCTTGATTTATTTTGATGCATGTTGTCTACTTGTTGATGTGTGGATGTATCTTGTGCAGGTTCTTCTCTGGCTAGATCTGAGCTTCAGGTGCCTTCTCAAACTTCATGTGTGCATTCTCCTGTTGCTGGTGCTGGGTTTTGATGGGATCAGCTGCTACAGGAATTCTTATAGGAGTTCCTATAGCTATTTCTCCCCTTGAAACTTCAGCTTCTTTATATGCTTGGAGCTTCAAGGAGGATGCCAGAGATGTAAACAGAGATGGAGAGGTAATAGGTAGGCTTCAAGTGAGGTGGATGGTGTTGCTTCCTCTCTTTTTGTTTTTTGTTTTTTTCTTTTCCTGAAAAACTGTTTTTTCTGAGTTTTTCTTGGACAGGAAGAAGAATGATGCTTGGGATGTGATGCAGGTTTGGAAATGATGGCAAGGAGGTTTGAAGACTATAGGAGGGTTTATAGGTTCTTTATGAAGCTTCCTTGTCCCTCAAACTACCTTTTAAATCCATTTCTGGCTCTGTGTAATTCCTACAGGAGCATCTTGTAGAAAACATAGAGCCTCCTGTAGAAAACACAGTTTTTGAAAAAGAAGCATAGTAGGGTGAAAGAAATGCCAAAAATGATGGAGAAAAGTGTGGGAATGTAGGATAGGTACTGGTGTGGATGTCAGGGTTCCCTTGGAACCTTCTTCTGCTTCCTGTAGTTCTCCTGCAACCTGCAATGCAAATGAAAATTCACTTTTCTTTTTCTCTTTTTTTTTTTGAAAACAACTAGGGCATCTCAGGGAGGTTTTCACCCTAATTGCCTACCCTAAGTGCCTCAAAGGGAGGTTTTCACCCAGGGATCTTATTTTTCTCTTCTTCTTTTTTTTGACATCACTGGGCCGCCTCAGAAGAGGTTTTCAACCCAATGATGGGACTCAAGCGCCTCATGGAGGTTTTCACTTGAGTCCTTATTTTTTATTTCTCTTTTTCTTTTTCTTCAGTGAGTGGGTGAAGTGGAGGCTAAGACATGCTCCACTACCATCACTGTCTTATTCAAATATTCAATGAACTCTCGCTTGGAGAGGGGTTTTTTGTAGACTTTCAATCGATGTCCATTGACAAGTATGGGGATGGCTTCATCATCAATGGTTCTGATCAAAACTGAACCATTGTCATTACATTTCTCCACAGTGTAGGGTCCCAACCATCTTGTCCTCCGCTTGCCTTTGAAATCTTTATTTCTTGAATCATAGAGTAGTGCCCAATCTCCCTCTTGGAATTGCTTCTCCTTGATGCTTTTGTCATGCCATATATTTCTCTGAAGCTAAACTACCTCTGTATGGAGAAGGGCCTACAATTTGTGTTCATCCAATCCATTGAGCTGAAGTAATCTTTCTTCCTGTGCATGGATGAGGTCTAGGTCCAATTAAGCTGCCATCCTTAGGGTATTGAATTCAAATTCTATTGACAACAAAGCTTTCTTCCCAGAGACTATCTCATAGGGTGTGAACCCTGTGGTGGTCTTCCATGTTGTGTTGTAGGCCCAAGTGGCCTCAACTAATCTGTTTGCACAGTCTTTTCTGCTATTTCTCACTACCTTTGTCAGGATCCCTTCCAATGCTCTATTAGTAACCTCCACCTACCCATTGGCTTGTGGATGGTAAGGGGTCAAAATCTTGTGCTTGATTCTATGATGTGTGAGCAGATCTTCAATCAAATTGGAAGTGAACTGACTATCATGATTTGTGACCAGCTCTCTTGGATACCCGAACTTGTAGAATATGTTCTCTCTCAAAAACTCAGCAACTTTTTCCTCTATCTTTGCTTTGATTTCTTTTGTCTCTGCCCACTTTGTCAGGTAATCGGTGCATACAATGATGTATTGTTTCTACTTTGAAGGAGGGTTGATAGGACCCAAAAAGTCCATGCCCCACTTCTCAAATGGCTCAAAGGTCACTTGAGGTTGCATGGGCATCTCATCCTTTGGAGTAGGTTTCCCCATCCTCTGACACCGATCACACTGGCTAGTATATCTCCTCACATCCCGATGAAGAGTGGGCCAGTAGTAGTCTGCTTGCAATGTCTTGAAGGTAGTTCTTTTTGCTGCAAAATGACCTCCACAAGGCCCATCATGATAGATCAGGAGGATGTCAAAGACTTCCTCCTCCTTGACACATCTTGTCAAGATCTTATCTGGGCCAAGTTTGAAGAGATTACCCCCAATCTAGGTGAAAGGGGCACTTTTCCTTACTATCTTGCTCTTCTCTTTTGAGGACATATGTGGTGGAACTGTGTCGAAACCAAGTAGTTTGTTATATCAGAAAACCATGGGGAGAGTATTGAGATAGCAAACAAGTGTTCATCTGGCATTTGGTCATCTACCATTCCTTCTTCACCTACAGGCAAATTTACTCTAGACAAAAAGTCAGCAACCACATTTTCTTTACCAGGCTTATCAATAATGGTCAAATCAAATTGTTGCAGTAAGAGCAACCATCTGATAACACGAGCATTTACATCTAGTTTGTTCATTAAATATCTAATTGCAGCATGATTAGTGTGCACAAAGGTTTGATAGCCTGTGATATAATGTCTGAATTTGTTTAAGGAATGCACGATAGCTAGGAGTTCCTTCTCGGTCACTGTATAGTTTAACTCTGCCTTTGACAAATTTTTGCTTATAAAGTATATGGCATAAGGTAACTTTTCATCAATTTGTCCTAAGACTACTACTATTTCTTTGTTCAAGGCATCTGTGTGAATGTGGAAAGGTAGGGCCCAGTTTGGGCCTCTCAGAGTTGGGGCAATCACAAGCTTGCTCTTCAAGGTATCTAGGGCTTCTTGATAGTTTTCCGACCATATGAACTCGACATCTTTGCCTAAGAGGCCAAACAAAGGAGAGGCTAGCTTGCTAAAATATTTAATGAATCTCTTGTAATACCCAGCTAAGCCTCGGAAACTTCTGACATCTCTCACTTTTTGAGGAGGTGGGACCCTTTGGATGATGGCAATTTTGTTGGGGTCCACTTGTAGTTCTTGCTGAGATATTGCATGACCTAGCACGGTCCCTTCAGTCATCAAGAATTCACATTTTTCCGAACGGAGGGATAGGTTCATCTCAATACACTTATCTAGAACTTTTCCTAAGTTAGACAAAGCTTCTTGAAAGATAGAACCATAAGGAGTAAAATCATCCATGTATATTTCTACTCCATCATGAACCAATTCAGAAAATATACTCAATACCGCTCTTTGGAAAGTGGCTGGAGTGTTGCACAAGCCAAAAGGAAGGACCCGATATGAAAAGGTACCCCAAGGACAAGTGAAAGTGGTCTTATCTTGGTCTTCCAGGTTGATTTGAATCTAATTGTACCCGCTAAACCCATCTAGGAAAGAGAAAAACTTTTTCCCTTCCAGACCGTCTAACACTTGATCTATGAAAGGTAAAGGAAAATGGTCCTTTTTAGTGGCTTTGTTCAATTCTCGATAGTCGAAAAAGATTCTCCACTTACCATTTTTCTTGGGCACTAGCACCAAAGGAGAGACCCATTCACTGTCGGAGATGGGATAGATGAATCCTGCATCAAGCAATTTCTGTAGTTCTTCCTTAACAATATCTTTAAGTGTTGGATTCATCCTCCTTTGAGGCTGCCTGACTGGCTTGCAATCCTCCTTGACGTATATATGATGAGTGCATACTGAAGGGTGCACTCCCTTCATCTCCTTATAACCCCAGGCAAAGGCATCTACGTGTTTTCTCAGCAAGCTACACAGTTCCTTCCCCTAGGAAGTGCATAGGGATGGATTGATTTTCAAGGTTCTTTTTGGGCTGAACTCTATATTCTTAACATGGAGAGGAGTGGAATCGGCTACACAGAGATCAGTTGAGGGGATGTTTTGGGTTTCTCTTACTATGTCCTCTAATGGTGATACACTGGGAGGTGGATTCAGAATCAGATTTTCAATCATATCATCCTCATATTGCGGTTTCCCCCCATGGCGATTTCTAATGCACAAAGCGGTGTAGAATAGACTTTATCCTCATCTTCCTCCTCCAACCAGAGAGGTAGATCATGTTCTAGCAAGGGTTGGGTAGGAGGATATAGGATTAACTGTTTGGACATGTGCCCATTCTTTATGGTCATGTTCCCATCTTGACAACTGATGTAGGCATCGGCGGTAGCCAACCGCGGTCTTCCCAGAATGAGAGGATACCCAGTGAGCTTTTCCTTTGTATGGAGAACTAAGAAATCAGCAGGGTACTCCCAAGAATCAATGGAGACCATCACATATTTCACAATCCCCTCAGGGGTCACGGTGGAGTGGTCTGCAAGCTATAGCACGGTCGTGGTCTTCCTCAAGGAGCCCTGGAGGTTGAGTTTGAGCATTGTGTCCTTTGTCATCACATTAATGGCAGCTCCCAGATCAATCAAGGTGTGTGGGATCATGGTGCCATTTATTTCAACATCAACTGCTGGGCTTCTAGGGTCCAGATATTTTGGATAGATTACCTGCCCCAACATCAGGTCAGACAGTTGCCCTATGACATTGATGGTTGGGGCATCTCTCTTATGCCTTCCTCGATGCCTAAAGCACTTCTCTTTGATCAACCTATTGTAGATAGGTACATCTTTTATCGCTTGGAGAAGTGGTATCTTCACACATAAATGTTTCAATTCTCCTAAGAGTTCAATTTCTTCTGGGGTAGGTTGGACTATCATGGATAGTCTCTCAAGAAAGGGTGGATTTTATTTAGGTTTGCTTTCCTCTTTATCTTCCTCAACCTCCCTGGGTGGAGGCTGGCTCTCTGGGAGAACTTTCCTAGATTGCAAGTTAATTTCTTGAATCTCCACAACATAAGTCAGCATGATGGTTCCCCACTATACACTTGCTGAGCCTGTCTGTTGTTCGGGTTCAAATTTGGCTGGGCAAGCATTTGTGGTTGCTTTGGTGGAGCAGGAGGTAATGATTGTGGTTGGGCAGGTGTTGGAGGAAAAAAAGCGGGAGGAGAGTTGTATTGGGGCCTCCACCCCTGATGAGATGCATTCTACTAAGGCTACGCCTGAGCATAGGATTGAAATGAACGGGTGGCTGGTTGGGCATGATATTGAGGTGTGAAGGACCAAGGTGTAGGTGTGGACCAGGAAGGATGAGCAGGGGTCCCCAAGAAGGTATGGAAGTGACTTGGTTGGGGTTGTAGTATGCCTGAGATGTCCCTTGCATCCCCTGCTGGTATGGTCTAGGTCCATGCAGCCTCCTTTGGTTTATGTAATAGAGCTTTTTAGTGACTCCCTCAACCCCTTGATATACAGCTTTAAGTCTGAACAAGGAAGGGCACTTATTCAGTAGAATGATTCTCTTCACGGACTGAATAAACCTCTATAGAGTTTAATGGGAATTCATTCCTAGGATGCCTCCTCATGCATCTAGGGCAAAAAATGGCCAAAGCCCTTTCTACTTCCTCTTGTTTCCTTTTGATATGTAAGGTATCCATTTGCATGGCAAGAGTCTGCAGCATCTCACTCTTGAAGTCTTCCAGCATGTTTCCAATTTCTCCTTTAATGGATGAGTTAGAGGAAGAGGTATTAGCTATGGATTGACTCCCCCTACCTTTCTTTTTGGCTGCTCTAGAATGGTTTCTAAAAATAGTCTTTATGTCCTCATAGGATAGTTGGTAGATGTCTCCCCCAGCCAGTAGATGGAGGGTGTCTAAAAGATCTTCCCGAATTCCTCTGAGCAGGACCAACTTCAGAGACTCAGGGTCAAGTGTACACCTGGCCCTTTTGTAACTAAGCTGGAACCTCTCTTTATAGTCTTCCAGGGACACATCACTTCCAATAGTCATTCGGAAAATTTCTTCTTTAGTATCTTTTGACCTACAATAGTCTCGATACTTGTTGTTAAAGGCTTGTTGCATTTGATCCCAAGTTGTGATGCTATTGCCAGTTAATCCCATGAACCAGTGTAATGCTGTATCCTTGAGAGTAGAAGGGAATAGTTTCAACTTTTGCTCATCTTCTGCATAGTCATAGGTTCAACAGATAACAGTAAACTCGAACAAAAAGGTGTCAGTATCTTCTATAGTCAGACCATGGAAATGAGGTAGGGCGGAAGGGCTTATATTCTTCATTTTGGTGTCCCCGTGGTCTCCCGAATGGGAAAGGTACCCTCTATTCTCTCTCTATTCTCCCTAGCATTTCTGTTTTCAGCCATTGGCTCCAAAGGAATGTTTTATTTATCTTCTTCCCCTATAGGTTCTTCAAATATGTCTTGTTGTTCACTTAAGGGTTCTTCTTGATCACAACTGCCGGAGAAGAGAGAAGGCTGGTTGTGTGAAGCAGAGAGGGTGTTGGGAAAAAATTTTCCCGAGTCATCTTTATTCCTACAAGGCATGAAAGGAAATATTTTTGGTTGGTTTTTGTTTCTTTTTCCCCACACTGATAGTACCTGCAAAACTGAAATTGATTGAACAAAACAAATTGCAACTAACTGAAATGAACTTGCTAAAATGAAATTTGTAGAATTTGAAAAGGAAAGCAAGTAAATGCAGAACTTGAAAGGAAAGGAAATGACTAGTCTACTCTTACTGAAATGAAATTTGCAGAATTGAAAAGGAAAGCAAGGAAATGTAGCACTGAAGGAAACAAAAAGACTAGTCTACTTTTGCTGAAATAAACTATTAGCAGAATGTTGCAATAGAAAATAGAAGAAAGCAGTAATCAAAGAATACTTTGACGCTTCCCTAGCAACGGCGCCAAAAAGATGGTGAGCACCAGTATTGCAGTAATGATGTTGCAACTCCTGGGCTACCTACTTTACTTTTATCAACCCGGTAGTTCGTAACAAACTTGGAAGCGTCGGTGCTATATGCACAAGTACTAATTCTTACTGCAGGTTGTCACTTGGTCAGCTGGTGCAAGATCACAAGGATCTCAAGCCAACTTCTATGGATTCCAGAAGAAGCTCTATATGTGATGAAATAGAGAAAGATTACTCTATAGATGCTACTCTAACTGTAGAAAGGAGAAACACTGAAATGTAAAGCAAACCTAGTAAACCCTAATTAACCAACTAATCATATTTTTGTAGAAAGCACTACGAAAACCATGAAAGGAATGCCATTACATACTCAAGGAAGTAAACAACATCTAACTAAGCTATTTCTAGAAGTAAATAAGCCAAACACATCTTTTTGGATTTTTATGTAAATTTGACATGCAAGTAATTTATTGTGTGTGAATGTGGCAGCGAATAGGTGGTGTTGGAGGGTGGATTTGGGACTTGAGAGGATGTAGGATGGTGTGGATGGGTCCTAGGAGGTCTCAGGTGGCCTTCTGGAGGCTTTTCTCACACTCGGCCTTCAAAAGAAAGCCTATAGGAAAATCTACAAGAGGAGGCCGAGAGCAGTTTTCATTGTTTTGAGGGTGTGAGAGTGGGTGGAAAAGGTAGATGAAGGTTGGAATGAGGTTTTAGGGCAGCTAGGGTCTACCAAGAATCACCAGGAGAGAGGAAGATGATTGGGTTTGCTCAAGGAGAGAGGAAGAAGTTCTGTGGAAAATGCAAGAAACTAAGATAGAATTGAGGTGAGATTTGGCCGACCTATAGGGCATGGATCAGATGGAGGATGTGATGGCTGATAAGTTGGCCTACTACTAGAAGAGATCTACTACAAAGGAACTGATAGTCAACCAATAAGATCACACAAGCAATGAAATGAGTGCATCTAGAAAAACAGAGTTTTGCATCAAGCTAGTCTAAACTATGATCTACGAAAGGAAATGTTGAGAAATGTTGCAAGAAAGGAAAGCATGAAATAATACTATTGCAAATAAAGAAGTGAGCATGATGAAAAGATCTAAAGCAAAGCAAAGCTGGACTATTAACCTACTAAAAGCTGCAAACACTAGAAGTCCTATGAATGAGGAAAATCTGTGTTTTTGGGGCAGCAAGAGGGTCTTTGCCTCAAATCATGGTCCCAAGGGGAGGAAGAGAGGCCAAGGTACTATTGCTAGCCTTTTGAATCTTCTTTTTATCACTACTTAACCTTTTATAGTGAGCACAAATGGAAGTGAACTACTGAATCATCGAAAGCAACCTATTCTTAACCACAAAAGAAATACATCTAACATCAACCTAATCTACAAACTGAAATAAACATACAATTACAAGTAAAGAGGAGCTTGACTACTTGGATTGGGCCCTAACCCAAGAGCTTCAGCCCTCTAAGGCAACTCAGTGCTAGCTCAAAAAGGATTCCATCTTTATTATCAAAACAATAACAAGATTACATGAAACTGTCTCAAAAAAATGAGCTCGAAGTTGGAGCAGAGTTTACATAAGAAAAAATTCAACAAAATCTGACCCTAGTGAGGCCCTAGGCCTCTCTACTTAACAAATGAAGCTACCAACAACTTCCTTAAAATCAAGGAGGCTTGTCTCCCAAAACTCGAGATAATCATCAATCATCCTCCACTTGCTCGGCTGCCTTCTAGTGCATGATTTGGCTGCTTGTACTCTGAGCTGAATGAAGGGGAATTCGAAGTGAGGAGTAATAAATGAGGGCGATTCCCTCCTATAAGTCCTCTCCTTTGTCCACTTCAAGTTATTATTGCCCTTTGTCCACTATATCCTTGACTTTGACTTCAAAATTCATCAATAATCTGCATTAAACACATGTTAGACCACATGGCATCATAACTAACTCAACTCACTCCATAAGAATAAGTATAATCAGAAAATCATACAATAGGCTAAGAGAATGGTTGATGTGACTAGGTTAGGAGGTAAAATGAGCCCATATAATTACCCATTTATGAGGCTCATGAGATGTAAAAAATGAAAATAAGATGGCATGGGTAGTTGAATGTTGATTCAATAAAATCACAATGTGGATTGGATGCTTGTGTAAGAATGAAGACACATTGTGGATAGAGGGAAAGTTCCACCCTCATAGGAATGTGTAACAGTGACAAGATGCAATCACTAATATCATGCAAGGAGTTTGGGGCAACAAGGCTAGACGAGAGATGATTATACATGATTTTGATTTTACTTAAGTTTGAGAGGGGCCTATTGTACACCAAAATTATGTGAAGGCACAAAGCAACTATGAATACTCTAAAAATTGAACAATTTTCAATCCACATGCAATTTAAGACACCTTATAATCCATTTTGTTGTCAAAATCTTCCCTCATATAGACATATTTTAGAAACTAACTCTTATATATTGCATAGACATAATAGAAAAGTGATAAGGAGGTAAAAACAATTCCATTGGTTGTTTCACAATTAACTTATACAAAGACTAAAAATATTATCTAAATTAACATATTAAATTAATTAAAAATAAATAAATAATTATAATATAAAATTTTCAAGCCCCTAGGGTTAGCTCAATTGGTTGAGTTCCCATTGTTAAAAACACATTTCTAGTAAAAAATCACGAGATCAATTCTCATCAATACTCTCAATATACGTGAAAAAAAATAATATAAACTATAATAAATTTACTCAAAAAAATTCTTAATAATACTCCAAATTATAATTAACTTTTAATATAAAAATCTCACCTTATAAAATCCCTAATTTTACTTAAACACTTTCAATACAGCAAGATTATATCTTTATTATTATTTTTTCCTTAAATTTAAATTATAATATCATTTATATAAAACTTTTTAATTATTATTTTTAAATGACAGATATGTACAATCTTTCCTATAGATTTCTTTAGGATTCTTTACATGACAAGTTCATTACGGTTTACATGTAAAATCAACTTTCAATAGATATTATTGAAAATTCTTTGTTTATTTTTGAAAAACCTGGAATCCAAACTTATGAAATTGCTTATATTAAGTTCCTAGTAAAAAAGCGAATGTGAAGTTCCTTATACTTCAAAGTATTTTTATTCAGGTTTGAAAAACTCTTAACGGTCCAAAATTATGAAATTGTTTATTAAAAATGTGAATATAAAGTTCCTTAATGCTTTTCTTGCTTAAAATTAAATTAATTTATTCATTATTATAGTTATATATACATCTTACTTTTTGATGTGAAAAAAATGTTAACTTTATTTGTAGATTTATTTCTTTTCATATTACAACTTTCTTACATTTTCATGTAATAGTGTAAAACGTTATGTATAATTTATTTTCAGTGTACTATTTATATTTCATTTAACTTTGTTTAAATTTAATATTTGATAAAAATAAATTTAGCTTATAAATTTATAAAAATACAATATATAATAATAATAAAAAATATAATATATATGTTTTTATATTAAAAATTAAAGTAATAAAAAAATAAATATATAAAGAGGAAGAATAATAATAAATTTAAAAGAAGAACATGGTTTGATTTAAACATCTTGCTTTAGAAAAGCATTTGAATATTTAAAATTGCAATGAAATAGGTAATGAAAGTGAGATTATGAGTGATTAGTATCTGTTTCACTTGCCCAGTAGCTATGTGTTTCAGAAATGATTTCCCTTTACTGAAGATCACATCATAGCCACAGTCTTCCAAAACTATTACAATGATGAGGTTCTTCTTCAGGCTTGGTACAAACATGATATCTTTGAGGTGAAGAGGGGTTCCTGACTCCCTCTTAAAGGTTATTGTACCAATCTTAGTAGCACTGTACTTTCCATCATCCCTAAGGTCAATATGCATCTAGAGATATTTCTCCTCTAGGTCAATGAAAAAATCTCTACAACCTGTCATCTGGAACAAGGCACTTGAGTCCAAGTACCACACACTCCCCACCATAGTGCTAGCCATCCATGAGATCAAGGTGAAGTCTAGCTCGAACTGTGAAGTCAATAATTCACCTACTACTCCTCTTGAGTTCTTCTTGCTACACTTTTTGTGTGGACACTTTGTAGCATAGTGCCCAAATTCATGACAATTGAAGCATTTTATTTTGGAAAAGTCTTTCTTCTTTCCCCCTTGATTGGATTCTAGTTTGGTTTGATATTTCTTCCCTTTACCCTTCTTTCCCTTTCTAACGGATGCAAAATTTTCTTCATCCTCTCCCTTGGATGAACTTCCATCTCTAGTAGTTTGCCTGATTTCTTCTTGTACCAAATCAGACCATAAGCATTGCCAATCTAGTAATTTCTTCCTCCCATTCACCTAGTCCTGACAACTATGCTAGCTTTTAGGAAGGTCTATGTTACACTAAAAAATGTCACCATGACTATTTGCAGTTAGTATGGCTCCATACACTGTCATACTATCCTCCTTGGCAAGTCTCATGCCTCTGCTCTTCATGTCAAACTTCAAGAAAGAGAGAAAAGTCATTTAAAGTCAATTATCTCTGGTACGCATTTTCTCTTAGCCTTACCTGCGTGTACGCAACCCAAGTTCACAATACCTGCGTACTTGTACGCTCTGTATGTAAAGGGGTGGGTGCGTACCCCTGTAAAGGTCAAAAGGCGCGAGTTTCATCTTAAAAAAGTTACTTGTGGTCATTTCTAGAGCATTCTAGAAGTTTGTTTGACGTGTATGAAGCGCCTCCAGATGGTTCATGTACCCAAAGAAAGAGGAACTTATCCCATGAAGAGGGGAGCTATCCCATTGAAAGAGGGGCTTATCCCATTCATGGTGGAACTAATTAACTTCCTCTAGAGCACTATAAATACAGGCATTGGGCCAAAGGGAGGGGAGGTTGAAAGCTGAACATTCCTAAGGGTAGATGTTGTTGGAATTAGGACTTCCTTGTAGAAGCTTGTGAGGAGAGATTACCATCTTTGCTTGTTTCATTTGGAAGTGGGTGAGCTGATCAGAGTAAAGGAGAACCCTTGTGGACCCTGGGAAGGACCTGCACAACACCAAGGCTCAGGTTGTAATGGTTCCTTTTGTTACCTTTTAATACAAATAAGTCCATTCTTCTAAACAATTTGTTATTTATGAGTTGTTTCATATACTCCTTGGTCTATATGTTAAATATGTTTTATTTTATGTGATATTCAGGTGCTATTTAATCGTTTTATTGTTGGTGAATGCAGGTTTCGAAGAGAAGGAGGAGCTCATCCGGATCAACGAAGCTGGACTACTACAACAGTGTTGGGTTACAGGTAGGATCTAAACACTTGATTTCTCATATTGTGAATGCATATTTAGAGAAGGATTGCTCTTATTTGTCTTGTTTGTCACTAGAAAGTCTTAGGCTTCTAGGGAGGTCGGTTGTGTCCGCACTAACGACTCTTTTCGCATGACAAAATGGCAACCATACTGGGGACTCCATTAATGTGAATGTGTTTTCCTTTGTATGAACTTTTGATCTGAGAAAAGTTATTTGTTTTCTGGTTTTTGGCTGTCTGACTGTGTGTTTGGGTGGGCTAGCTTAGGGTTAAATTAGATTTTAGTTTTTCTTTGTTTTGCTCGAAGTACGCAGCCTCTGAGTGGAGCACAGTGCGTACCTGTACGCACTGTCGCTTTGTGCACAGAGCGTACCCGCACCTGTGTAAACAGGTCGCCTGCGTACCCCTGTCAAAACTAAGAAAATTTCATTTTCTCCTTTTTGCCTTTTAGTTTTAGTTTTTTAATTTGTTTTTACTGCCCAGATCCATTGGTTTACTGTCAGAGATCTTCACCTGAACTTGTCCCGTTAGTGTCGAGGGTTTTGGTGGAATTCATAGAGATTTTGCCTTAGGGTTTGATTTTTAACTGGTCCTGTAGTGACTTTGGCGTTAGAGGTTGTCAAACTTTGGATCTCCCTGGTTTTGTTCAACCCTCTTAGGAGTCAGGCCTGTCATAGAATTCACCCTTGTGAGAGACCTACCTTTGTGTCTTCTCTTTGCGAATCTCGAAAAGTTTGTCGGTTAAAGCTTTGAATTTCATTCTTGAGAAAAAAGAACAAAAAGTTTTCGATTTTGTTTTTTGATTAGTTTATGATTCTGCATGAACTGATCCTTAGTTGCATTTTGACTGAGTAAAACATCCGGGAATTATCCTTATAGGCTTTTGTCCTCATTATTTTTTTTGCTTTTAGGTAAATTTCCTTTTAATTTGCTTTCGAGTGAATTTGATTTGATTGTCTTAGATTTGTTAAATTTGATTTGATAAATAGTTTTACATGCTTTATTAATATAGAAAAAACACAAAAATTCTTTTGGAAAAAAGTTTTCTTTGGTAGCATTTGTAGTCTTTTGGGAGAGAAAGGAAATTTCGTGAAGTAATTAGTGGTCATGAGTTGTATGTTTTGAAAAGATAAAGAGATTGTTTCTTTGATTGTCTTTGCCAAGAAAGTTGTTTTCTATAAAATTTGCATTTTCCAACTCTCTTAGTTAGGAGATTCATTGAAAAAGAAAAGTAGTGTAAATCATCTTAGGCGCATCTTTGTAGTGGTTGCGAGTCGAGTCTACACACCACCAGTTTCATCTCCACTACCTGTTGTCTTAAAGAAAGCCATAAAATTAACGCTTAAAGTAAAATCAACTTAGTAACCTTTTATTTACTAGGGCTCTGAAACACCAATATAGATCAAGCTAGTGTCTTGGAGTAGGAGAGTAATAAACTCTCCAAGACAACAAAACCAAACAAGTAGCTTATCTTGTGATAGAATAAATCCAATTGTTTCATTTGTACTCTGGGAAAGCTCCTCTTAAAGGAGAAGCACGAGCTCGTGTCCGAACCAGTGAGGGGATCTATCCTCCCTCGTTGGGAACGACGCCAGACACGCACGTATTACAAACGGTAAACCTCGGATTAACCATTGTCGAGGAGCCAGGGGTCACTTATCGGTAAACCTTGGATTATTGTCAAGGAGCCAGCAAGGGGATTGAGCTTGATACTCTGCCCTTGTGTGCTGTCGGAGTGTAGACTGTTCCCCCAGGTGCATTTGTTGCTGTTGGTAACCTTAGTGACCATTATCTTTAGGATTCTACCGAGGTGATGGTGGAGGGAAGATCGCACTGTACCTGGAGCAGATGTCGGCTAGACTCACTTGGATTTTCTGGGGGGTTCACTTCACTCGAGACGATTAAAGTGGAGGAACTTGTGCCGGTCTATTCATTAAGTAGGTTGCCGGGGTAACTGTTCCACCCGCCACTTCTGTACTGAATCCGGCGATGTTGGGTTTCATCTCCAACTAACGTTTTTGGTCCGGAAGGCTACTGTTTGTGCTTGGTTTGATGCTCTAGATTCTTTAGGTGCGTGATTCAAATTTGTTTGGTTCTTTAGAGACTTTAGGTAGTTTTCTTTGAGATTTTACTTTGTTTGCGTGTGCAGTAGTTAAAAGTCTTTAACTGTGGCTGAATTACCGAGACAGTCCCCTGGATCTCGGGGCAAGTCTCCTGAAGTTGTCACCGTGGCCGATTTGTTGAGGAGGTCTCGTAGACTTTGAGGCCAACCTCCCGAAGAGGTTCCGAGTCATTACGAAGGTTTAAAGGTCCTTGTAACTCCTATTGGTAGTAAAGTAGGGTCACCTGAAGAAGGAGAGTCTTCCTTGGTAGTCCATCCGGTTTACCAATGTCTATAAACAGGCTACAATCCTGAAGCTGTTACAGTTTCCGAGATTGTTGGTAGTTTTTCTTCTACTAGTGATATAGGTGAGGAACCTGAAATATCTAAACCTGTTACTCCGACTTCTAGTGCTCCAGATTCACCTAGGGTAGAAAGAGTCATCACCGAAAATCTTCCTTCTGTTTTGATTGCTATTGAAGAACTTGCTCCAGAAGAAGATATAGGCGTCCCTATCCCTCAACATCAACCTACTATTGATCTAAGGGAGCGTGAATCCATTTTTTACAGTCCTCCTAGAAGTACTACTTGGTATCTTTCGTTAACCAATTATTTAGACAACTCGGGGATAAGTTTTTCTCCACCTCGAACTCCTTTTCCACCTGGAGGTATTTATACTCCTATAAATATGTCTGGTCAGTCGTCCGTGTTCACTCAATCACCTGAATCATTTTTGTACGACGGTCCTTCTGTTCCCACTGGGTATCAATCACTTGCTGGTACTTTTGCGGGGGCATCTCCTCAACCCATTGAACATGGGTTATTAACTGGAAACAATGGTAATAAGCCGTTGGGCGTAGGAGACATTTATATGATGTCAGGTTCAACTCCTAGTTCTCAACCTCAAGGTGCGCAGTTACCGCCTGGGGGGCAACCTCAAGTAACGCTTGGGGGGCAACCTCAAGGTACACAAATTGCATCTGGGGGGCAACCTCAAGGACAGTATATACCTGTGATACAATACATTCCTCAAGGTCAACCCCAGCCTCAATATGTACCCCAAGGTCAACCCCAGTATCAGTACGTGCCTCAAGGGTATCAACCCCAAGGTCAGTACTCGAGTCAAGGTCAACCCCAGTATCAGTACGTGGCTCAAGGGTATCAACCCCAAGGTCAGTACTCAACTCAAGGTTATCTACCACCTCAAGGTCAAGATTATGTTCAAAATATAGGAAATGTACCTATCAATTATCAATCTTACCCTCAACCTGGTTACGGATCTTAGTATCCTCAACCTGTTACGGGTCAATACCCCGGAATGCTAGTGTGGGATCCATCACAAGGTCAACAGGTGTTGCAGCCAAGTATACAGTTGTTACCTCAAACTGGACAACCCGTAGTTTCTGGTTCACCCCAGCAACCACAACCTATCCAGTCAAATATTCAAACTTCTGTAACTTCGGTAGTTACTCAGCCGCCAATTGCACCTAGTACTCCATCTCAAACGACTGCTGCAACTACCGCAACATCTACCGCACTTACTTCTGGAGTATCAACAACTCCGGTTTCTACTGTCTCTGCAACCACTCCTCAGACATCTTTACCGTTGTCTGGATCTACGATTCAAACCACGGTCCAGATGCCTGTAGGCCAGCCTGGTTTAAGTACTGTTGTAACAAGTCAACCACAATTTACTTATCAACAGTACCAGGGACAGTACCAATTCGGTCCTGCTGTCCAACAACCGGTTTACCAGTATCAACCGTATCCTGGGTACACTTATCAACAACCTCAACAACCCCAGTACGGTCCGGTTAATCCTGGTTTTCTAGGAGGATATAATATCCCGAATGCAATTCCTATTCCTAGTTATCCTGGATATCCTCCTCCTGGAACTGGTATTGTGACCCAGAGTTTTAGAGATCCTAACCGGCAATTACCGTTTATCGCAACTTTGGATTTACCCGACTTGACGCACCTAACGAACGATCCAATCAATTATCTTCCGTTTTGGCCGCTAATGCCTAATAAGTTTCCCAGTGATATACCCAAGTTCGAAGGTAAGTCTGGAGAGGATCTGTCAAATCATGTGATGACTTACTACTTTTTGTATCTCGCCGCCTCCCACTCCACTATTGGAATGGTCTTAGTCCAGGAAGACGAATTCGGAACGGAACATGTGATATATTATCTTAGTCGGACGTTAAATCCCACTGAGCTAAAATATTCGCATGTGGAGAAATTGGCCCTAGCAGCTGTTCAAGCTGTCCAACGTTTTCATCATTACATTCTTCTCCGTAAAACTATAGTTATTTCGGATTGCAACCCTATGATTTATATTTTGACTAAACAATTGCTAGGGGGCAAGTACTCTAAATGGATTGTTATCTTGCAAGAGTTCGACTTGGAGTTTGAAAAATCTAAGTCTAAGAAATCTTTAGTTTTTGCGGAATTGATGTGTGACTTCCCGCGTGCTGACACGGAAACTGTGGCAGAGGAACCCATTGCGGACGAATCTCTGTTTCTCATCAGCACTTTAGATCCGTGGTATGGGGATATAATTGTCTATCTCCAAACCCAATCCTTTCGGCCCGAAGCTTCAAAGTCGGAACGTCGGAAAATTCGATTCCAGTCCCAACAGTACAAAATTATTGGAGATACTCTTTATCGTCGTGGGGCGGACTTGGTTTTTCGTCGTTGCTTAACTCATGAAGAGGCAGAAAGAGTTATGAATGACTATCATTCTGGAGCATGTGGCGGTCATATGTCTGGGTATGCCACAGCTTAGAAGGTGTTGCATGTTGGCTATTTCTGGCCGTCCATGTTTAAATATTGTATCATTGCGGTCCGAAAATGCCACAACTGTCAAGTGTTTGATCGCAAGATGCGCGCACCACCTGCTCCTCTCCACCCTATAATTGCCGTTGGTCATTTTGCTAAATGGGGTATCGATTTTATTACATGTAACCCTCACTCGGCCGGGGGGCATGCGTATATCATCCTTGCGGTTGATTATTTTACTAAGTGGGCCGAGGCGATGCCTACATTCGAGGCAGATGGCAAGACAGCTACAATTTTCATATTCAATCATATTATTGCTAGGTTTGGTGTCCCACAAGCGACAATCACTGACCATGGGCGCCATTTTCGAAACATTATAATGACAGAACTTACAAGCCAGCTTGGTTTACGCCATGATAGTTCTACTCCTTATTATCCCCAAGCAAACGGTTTGGTTGAGTCCATCAACAAAGTTCTAGTTATCATGATCCGACGAATCATTGGTATTCATCAGTCGAATTGGCACAACATGTTATTTTCAGCACTTTGGGCGTTCCGAACCTCAGTGAAAACATCAACAGGGTTCACTCCTTTTCAACTAGTTTATGGTTTGGAAGCAGTGTTGCCCATTGAATGCGAAATCCCATCACTTCAAATGGCTGTCGAATTTCTCCCAGCTACTTCCGAAGAGGAGAAGCGTCTGTTATACTTAGCTAAATTAGATGAGACTCGACGTGACGCTGCTTTGGCAATCGAGACTCACGCAAAAAGGATGAAAGCTCAGTATGATCGTAACGTGACTGTTATAGACATTTTTGTGCCTTACAGCATTGAGCATGAAATGTCCATAATCTAAGGGATCCAAAGTCCCTAAACATGTTGTTCCTACCCCTAGAGGAACAAGGCTAACTAACCACAGCAATTCACAAAAGTTCTCCACCTGAAACCACTCAAAAACAAGCCAATTCTGGATCATGTCAACTGCTCCACTGAGCATCTGCGCTGAATGTCAACTGCTCCATTGTCTACCTGCGTTGAATGTCAACTCCAACAAAGGCTACCTGCGCTGAGCGAGTTTGGACAAGTGGCAGGCTCATTCCTCAATGTGTCAATGCCCAGGAAGCTTCCAGAAATGACACTTGTATCAGGGAATTCGACTGGTGATGAGTAAGAGGTTCCAAATCTCCAAGTGGAAGCAAGAACCTCCAAGTGGACTCAAGAACTGACAGAGGGAGAGGACACTAGTCAGATCTCAAGCTGACTCATCCTCTCTCCAAATATCTATATATGGATCTCACCTCCATGAGATCTAGAGGCTGGAATTTTGTGAATGTAAAGAATTGTTGTTGGTTTGAGACTGGAAACATTGGGTGCTTAATGCTTTGAAGGGAGCTAAAGAAGGAATTCCATTCTGCTGGGAAGGAGATGCTGGATTGGAGCCCTCTGGGTTGTATCTCTTCCTGAACCTTGTTATCAATCAATAAAGCTATCTTGGTGTTCTCCTATATACTGGTGTATTTACATGATTGAATTAGTGTATTTGATTTGTTTCTAATCCTGAATCATTTATGAATATGTATATTTGCCTTTGTGTTGTGTTCTTCTCTTGTCGCAAGTAGCTGTTCTCTTGTCACAGGTAGCTGTTCTCTTGTGATCTCGTGGGAATCAAGTAGTTGTTCTCTTGAGCAAGCGAGGAGGCAAGTAGCTGTGAACACCCAAAGAGGAGAGGATCTAGATCGAGGGACAAACGGAAGACAACGGTAAGTCCATTGATCTCCCCTCTTTCACATTTCATAAAGGAAAGAACCAGAATAGCTGTGTCTGTTTGTTGCTTAGGCACTGTCACACCTTAGGTGGATAGGATCGTCCTGCATAGGCATTTTTCCCCACAACAAATTGGTGACTCCGCTGGGGAAAACTTGTTTATTCATTTTATTTGTGTTTAAATCATTGTTTGCTTCATAGACTCAACAACATCGAACTGCTTCTGCAAAGTAGACTGTTGCTGCCTTGATTCTTCACTGGATTTTGGCTATGATCTAACAATGGACTCACAAATAATGTGATGATCCTTTGTGATAGTCTTTAGTACCCTCTGAAAGCATCCCTCTGTTTATACCTTGCTTGTGTTTCTGATTTGGCCTGAAACAGTTGATTTTTGAGCATTTTATGACCCAGAACCCAGGGGAAACGAGAGTTTTTCCTTCAGCGCAACTGCTGTGAAGGCAGTCTGCATTTTAACGCAGGTCCCGTGAGGGCTACCTGCGCTGAATGTCAAGTCCTCAGTGTTGAGGTTGCGTTGAACCAGTTTAGCCTTGTGCAGCTGGGGTTCTCTGTCCTCTGTTGCCTTGTTTTGATCTCTGTTTTTTGCAGCCTTTAACCATCATAGGTACCAATCTGATAACTCCTTTTCTTTGCTTAGATTCCGCCTCCTTTTGTACAAAAAGACTGTGAGTGTTTTTAGGTGTTTGTGGCGTCATTTACAGTTTTCCTTTGCATGAGTAAAGTAGTCATCCTGTAGCCTTTGATTCAGATCTGATTGATTGTGATCTTAGAAGAGAGTTCATTGGCTGATTGCAGATTGATTATAGATTTACTTTTGCTTATTGGTTTGAATTTGTCTCTTTTAAGTATCAAAACAAGTCTTTATTTCGAAAATCGTTAAGTGTTGTAATCTCTTCTATCTTCTTTGATTTCGAAAAAGTGAACTTGTTTGTATTGATCATTTAAAAGCGAATTCAAAGTTGTGCAAAAAAGCTTTCTTTATAGGCATCGATACTAAGAAAGTGGAAAACAAACACCTGCATTGTGCATTTTGCATTTGATAGTTTGCATGTTGGATTTAGGAAAAGTGCATTAGAGTGTGCTGATTGCTCTTTGAGAAAAGATAGTGTCTTTCTTTTCCCTTAGTGGCTAGGATTTTCAAAGTTGAAAAGATTATAAAGCTTGCTTATCATCTTTAGACTGCATTTAGGAATTTGTATCATACATCTCGTGGTGAACCTTGAAAGGCAAACTTTAAAAAGATCAACCTAAAATAAACTGAATGAACCTAACAACGCTTTGTAACATAACGCACAACATAGAGGTCTAGGCTAGAGACGTGTTCCGGCGTCGTTAAGCCTAGTGACTATCGATCTCGTGGAAGGTGGGTGATTCCTCCTAAGGGATGATAGCGCTAGTACGGATTGTGCTCCCACGTACCGTCGCGTATATATTGGGAGACCCCTATAGGCATATATCCTTTATCCTTAGGAAGCCGTGTCGGCCGCCCTACTGATCGCAATGCAGTGAACACAACATTCACGAAGATCGACCGCCCGTACCCTAAAACGTATTCTGCGGTTTTGCGAAAAGTTTGGCACACCCTCTGCCTAGATCTCTAGAGCAGTTTCTTTTAGCCTTTTTCAGACTCTATAACAGAAAAAGTCCATCCGAGCATTTGTCACTTCGGGCTCGTTAAAACATCGAAGGAGACTAGAGTCATCTTTAGCTTTTTCTCGACTCTTTAAAAGTGAAAAAGCAAGTTGTGTCTAAAGCGTCGTTAACAATTTATTTTAAATGGAACAATCACCCTTTAATCCTGCGTTGATCTTTAGGTTGAAAAGATGGAGCACACCAACCAAGGAGTTCCCCTTGGTGGAAATCCTAGTCCCTTCTCCTCTTGGGGAGATGTTGGTGCGTCCCACATGGCCACATTATCGCTTCCAGGACTGACAATTGGCCTACCAGTCTGGCTCTTTTCAACCAATGTCGTTCAGAACACCACCATTCCTGAACAGTCTAGTCAACAGTTAGATCAGACAAGAGTTGCCTCCCAGCCTTCCACTTCATCTTCCTCCCCTCCTTCCTCTTCGCTTGACGGAACTGGTCGAATAAAAAACCGGGTTCCTAAGGAGAAGAAGGAGAAGAAGAAGAAAGAAAAGAAGAAGAAGGAGCCTAAGGCGACTGGGGGCAAACAAGTGTCATCTAACAAAAATCCACACACAGCACTCGTAAGGCCTAAATCGCCATGCGTCATATGCAAGGGAGACCACTTCCATAGAGATTGTCCCTGTATCCCCCAGATACTAAGAGACTGGTCCCCCCGTTTGCACAATTCGGTAGCATCGACCTCTGATAGCCATGTCGACTGCTCACTGTCAACTAGTGGGAGTGAAGCCCCAGGACAGAGCGGGAAAGCTAAATTTCCCTGCAGACTGTGTGAAGGTGATCACGCCATCCACTGTTGTCCCTTCTTAGACGAGGCAAAAAGAGTTCTGGAAGATCGCCCGATTTTACGAGCGCATCTCCCTCCTGGATATCGAAGACTCCTGCCAAGTCCCTCACTAGTTGAGAACCCGGCTGACCCACCCAGGTGGTCAGCCGAAGCACCTGTCATTGAAGATGAACCGTCTGGATCCATGCCTGACGAAAGTCAAAAGGTTGATACGGCAGTTGACCCGGTTTTGCCTTCAGAGGCTCCATCTTCGAATGACACCATCACAGAGGAGAATCAAGACGACACCGTCCAGATTCTCTTCATCAGCACTGACTCTGATGATCAAGGGGGCAATGCCACCATTCCTTTATCGCAGGAAGGAAGTTCATCAGAGCGCTATCCGGCCGTATACTCGGTCCCACCACCAAGCAACCTGGTTGTGTCCTTCGACTGGAACCAACTAGGCAGACCCCGGTTGCCAGCCAGTATACCATTCAGAATTATTTGTCAAATATACAGAATGGTAATGGCTGGCACTATCATTGATGAGGGGGCATCTGTGAGTATCCTTTCCTCTATTGCTTGGAAAGCGCTTGGTTCGCCAGCACTTTTGCCTGAGATGAGAAGTCTATCGGGCTTTGATAAAGGAACCAGTCGACCTTTAGGGATCCTCCCCAATGTGCCCATAACATTGAAAGGGAAGACCGTTCAAATGAACGTGATGGTCGTTCAAGGACCCTTGGATTATAACCTACTCCTTGGACGAGACTATATATATTGCATGGGAGTTGTAGTCTCCTCACTCTTTAGAGTAATGTGTTTTCCGCATGGAGGAAGAGTGGTCAAGCTCGTGGACCAACTTTCATTTCCCGGATCACGCATTGCAAATAGTCATGAACCATCCCTAAATGGTCTATTCACGCAAGAAGTGTCTCAACCCACGGTCCGTCCTCCTGATGAGTGCGAGTAATCCGGGAGGATATGACTGGAACCCAGGGGGCATGCATCCTGGCCTGCTTCGGCAGGAAAACTTTGGGTATAGGGTAGGTTTCCGTGGGAGAATATGACTAGTTCGTACCCCGTCCATAGATGGAAGAGGGGTTGTTCTGGAATAAGATTCTTTTGACAAAGTTACGTGTTTAGCGCCAGAGTCATTCACCCTTGTCTATTTCGGTAGACATTGCCGAGGAAGTGTTTTGTTTGAAAGAGTAACGAGACAATCTTTGGGTAACCTGAAAGAGGTAGGCCTCTCCCGGTAAAACAAATGTTTTATCTGCAAATTGAGGGGTAACCTTGAAATCGTACTTTATACCTGGGGGCATGCAAACCTTTCGGAGTGCAAGCAAGGGGCAACTATTTATTTTTTAAATTTTTAGGACCTCTAACCCTTTAAACTCGTAGGATTAGTCGTTTCCAAACTTGCATAAAGAAAGGATCAGGAGCAAAGCTTAGTGAGATGAAGCTCCATAAAAAATAGAATCTTGATGAGACACTCTTATCAAATGACTGGGTAATCGAGCAGTTTTAACGCGGAATTTATGCTCGTTAAAAAATAGAAAAGCGATATCGAGCAGTTTTAACGCGGAATTTATGCTCGTTAAAAATAGAAAAGCGATATCGAGCAGTTTTAACGCGGAATTTATGCTCGTTAAAAAATAGAAAAGCGATTGTGAGCAAGAGTTTCCTCCAGAGTTCAAGCTCATTAAAAAATGAACCTATCCCGGTAAATAACCACTGTGAATGTAATATCATCAGCCATAAAAGCCTTGGTCGTGTTTGCACCTGCCACCTCCACTTTTCATTTGGCCGATCGTTCACCTCCATATGATTGTTTACCCATTTTGAGGAACAACTGCGAAGAGTGATTTCACCTAGCCATCCTTGTGACACTGCCGTGATTGGAAAATTCCAACCTGTACCTGGAATCAACTGCTATCCTTGTTTATCACTCGTTCCTCAAAAGACGAGTCTTCTTTAAGCTCTTTTCAACTGACTCGTAAAATATGAAAAGATTGCCGAGTCTTGGCCTTCCAGCTCGTTAAAGGACCGGAAGTGCTATCCCTCCTCTAGATTTTAATCTTTTTGGACCTGATGGATTATTGCACAAAATGATCGAGCGCTTGTTTTATTCGGCTCGTTAAAACTATCGAAAACTCATCCCTTCTGTATTGTTTTATACTTTTTCGGACTTAAGGGATTAGATGACGAAAAAGGAATTTTGGAGTTGACTTTATGTATCTTTTCAGACTCTCTAAAAATGAAAAGAACCGAGTTATCCTTGTCGTTAGACTCGTTAAAATTACTAAATAGCGACAAACTTGTCTTTAGACGAGAATGAGTTTCCCTATCGCTAGGCTCGTTAAAACATAGCGATGGGCTTGCCCGAAGGGCAGGTTATAGAACAAGCATATGTTATCCTCCTCAAGCTTGACAAAAATAAAGAGGTACTGGTCAGCAATGACTGGGGAAAAATTGGGAGAAACTAAAGAGAACTTTGATGGTAGTAGGTCGCTCTTGAACATGACACTTTTCCTCTGTACCACAATCGGGTTGGGTTGTCTCATTCACCGGTCACATCACCATGGTCTCGCCATACCATCCATATTTGGGGTAATGCTACCGATCCATCGCATCAGTGTCGCCATATGTTCAAGAGAAGTCGTTCAGAAAAAGTCAACCGGGTCCCATCCACTGCCATACATTATCCTTCATCCATTCATGACCGCCACCCTGAATCATATGTCACAGATCGTTTTCACCTCCATTAAAATCATTAGCTCCGTTCCGTGTCACTGATGTGGGATTCATCAAGGCCCTCCTTCGATGGATCACTTCTTGTCGACATCAGCTCATTATCCAAGAAGTTGATCTAGGAACAACCCCTTCAGTACTTTGAAGCTTGCATGCCTCAATGGCAAGTTTCTCACTTCCGGCGATAGGTATACATCAATGACCTTCGACCAGAAGATTTTGCGTGGTGTTCGACGCCAAGTCCTTTATTCACACCACGTGAATTGTACTGCAGTACCTTGAGGGTCATTATCATTATCGGTGATTCCTCTCGCGCTTGTTAACGGTTTACATCATTGACCGGTAATCAAGCGATGTCTTTCCATGTTCGACTTCAGCGCAATTCTCACATGGATCGACTTGTACTTAGAGTGAAGATCGAACGAGTTTGAAGACCCCGGATCTAGTTTCATCCATCCGGGCTGTGATATATATTCAGGAAAAATAAAGACATTTGATATGTACATCATTGCAGCAGATGGTCATCCTACTCAAAGGATGATAATTTCGCCAGAATTATCAGTCTACCATCAGACGATCGTCTGTTCTATGTAAAAAAATGAATTTATAAAGCTGAGCATGGGAATTCCCGCCTCAGCTAGATCATGAAAGCAGTATGAATCATAATGTATTGTATTGTATCTTATTACAGGTCTCCTCCCAGCAAATGGATGAACTTCGGACCCTCCTGGATAAAGCATTTCACCCGATAAACGGCCTCATACTTTAGGGGGAAACTGTTATAGACATTTTTGTGCCTTATAGCATTGAGCATGAAATTTCCAAAATCTAAGGGATCCAAAGTCCCTAAACATGTTGTTCCTACCCCTAGAGGAACAAGGCTAACTAACCACAGCAATTCACAGAAGTTCTCCGCCTGAAACCACTCAAAAACAAGCCAATTTTGGATCATGTCAACTGCTCCACTGAGCATTTGCGTTGAATGTCAACTGCTCCACTGTCTACCTGCGTTGAATGTCAACTCCAACAAAGGCTACCTGCGCTGAGCGAGTTTGGACAAGTGGCAGGCTCATTCCTCAATGTGCCAATGCCCAGGAAGCTTCCAAAATGACATTTGTATCAAGGAATTCGACTGGTGATGAGTAAGAGGTTCCAAATCTCCAAGTGGAAGCAAGAACCTCCAAGTGGACTCAAGAACTGACAGAGGGAGAGGACACTAGTCAGATCTCAAGCTGACTCATCCTCTCTCCAAATATCTATATATGGATCTCACCTCCATGAGATCTAGAGGCTGGAATTTTGTGAATGTAAAGAATTGTTGTTGGTTTGAGACTGGAAACATTGGGTGCTTAATGCTTTGAAGGGAGCTAAAGAAGGAATTCCATTCTGCTGGGAAGGAGATGCTGGATTGGAGCCCTCTGGGTTGTATCTCTTCCTGAACCTTGTTATCAATCAATAAAGCTATCTTGGTGTTCTCCTATATACTGGTGTATTTACATGATTGCATTAGTGTATTTGATTTGTTTCTAATCCCGAATCATTTATGAATATGTATATTTGCCTTTGTGTTGTGTTCTTCTCTTGTCGCAAGTAGCTGTTCTCTTGTCACAGGTAGCTGTTCTCTTGTGATCTCATGGGAATCAAGTAGCTGTTCTCTTGAGCAAGCGAGGAGGAAAGTAGCTGTGAACACCCAAAGAGGAGAGGATCTAGATCGAGGGACAAACGGAAGACAACGGTAAGTCCATTGATCTCCCCTCTTTCACATTTCATAAAGGAAAGAACCAGAATAGCTGTGTCTGTTTATTGCTAAGGCACTGTCACACCTTAGGTGGATAGGATCGTCCTGCATAGGCAATTTTCCCCACAACAATGACCCCTCGTAATTTTTCGGAAGGAGACCTAGTGCTATTATATGATCAAGCTAACGATAAATTAGGTGTTGGAAAATTCGTTCCTATGTGGCATGGGCCCTACATTGTCAAGCGAAAGCTAGCAAAAGGGGCCTATGAGCTGGTAGATTTTGATGGGGACTCTTTGGGTAAGCCCAGAAATGGACTTTACCTAAAGAGGTATTATGCTTAAATGGTGGGTATGGAGATTCAGTTAGGTTAGTTAGGTTAATTTTTCTTTCTAACTAGTGTGTTTATTAGTTTAGACAGTGTGCTTAGCTTAAAGAGTGTGTTTTTCGTCGTTATTCTGGCTTATCTTGGTTTTAATTTTGATATTGTAGATGTCGATGCCTCTCCAAACGTACATTGGATTTGCTGATGGTGCTTGTCGTAGTACACGGAATATCTCTTCCGCAGCTTGGGTTATCTATTCGCCCTATGACGAGTTAGTTTCTATGCATGGGGTAAGCCTCGGTCAAACAACAAACAACATTGCAGAATACAGTGCAGTGATTGAGTTATTATCTGAATCTATTTCATTTGGGATTCAGAGTTTGATAGTGAGGTTAGATTCTGAACTCGTGGTATTACAGCTTAATAGATTCTATGCCATTAGAAATCTAGTGTTATTAAGATTGTTTTTGAGGGTGCGTCTCTTGGAACGTGAATTTGATTACATTTAATATCAGCATATTCCAAGGTCTTTAAATACATTAGCAGATGCAATGGCGTCTCGAATGTTAAATAGACATTTGTAACAATCATAAATGTGAATTTATAAACATTTCATCATACATGTTTAACAAAATAAGCCGGTAATAATGATATATATAGATAGGAGTGTGTCAAAAAATATACATCGTCTTCGATCATAGGTTGAAAAACACCTTATGATCGGCAAAAATGATAAGTACAAAAAACCAAAATGTCACATGTGTCTACAAATGACCATCCAATCACTGGTGGTGCTCTCTATACGACACCACTGCATGGGCTACTCTACACAAAAACCTCCTAAAAGGTCCTGGGACTGCGACTACGTAGCGCTGAAGTCTGATAGGAATATCATCTATAGTAGTCTCTGGTATACCCGCCGTCAGACGCTCTAGATCCTGCTCCAACTCAGCTAGTGTCTCTGCAGCCGCGTCCTGTGGGGCCAGTGCCGGTGCAGCTGGATGTCTCCTCTCAAAAGCCCGGAGATTGGCCGGACGCCGTGGGCCTACATCTGCATTTTGAAAATTTTTGCTGTTAGTTTTGAGACGATATATAAAAAACAAAAAAATAGATAATTTAAAACTTGTGAAAAATGAAGTACCTCTGTCGTCCCATTGTTCTCCCTATGGAAGAACCATATCCGGATCATTGCGAAAATCCATTCCGGCATAAGGAAAATCCTGAATCGCAAAGACCTGGTCCTCCAACCAGTGAAAGTAACCCGCAGGAAATCGGACAACTCCCGCTCCCTCATCAGGATGCCGGGCCATTACCGAAACCCACCGTGTCAACTTAGGCTCCTGAGGAGGCCCAACTGGAACAGTAAGATGCTGGGGGATCAACATTGGAACTCTCTCTAGGGCAAAGCTCACAACTAAAGGCCCATATCCAAAGGTCTTCAATTGTCCGTTCTTTGCCCTAGTCAGTTGGCCCTTCATATTGGCCAACACAGCATCGCACCAGTTGAAAATGGTGCCTCGGAAGCAATCTATAGCCATCCGCATTTGGGAACCAGTGGCTATGTGCAAAGCGGCAGCACCGCAAAGTCTGGTAACTGTAAAGGAAATTACCATAAGTTTAGGTCGGGATATGTATTTGATTTCTATCCCCTTCTCCTAGTTTTGATTGTTGCACCACTCTAGCCGGAGACTAGCAAGGGATTGGCCACCCGGCCTAGTCCCGAATAGAGACAGTTGCTCACCCCTGTTAGGCAAGCCAGTGAGAAAATATATGTCGGAGGGCTCTATCTCGAGCTGGTGTTCTCCGATGTAGAAACATTGATCCTGAATGTTCCACCTTTCAACCAGCCACTCTAAGAATGGCACCTGGGCCCTCATGCCAGGTATGGCCCAGTACTTGTAGAGACCGCATGCCTTTAAAGCATCAATGGAAGGTTGATGACCTATTGCGGCCAAATCGACATCTTCGTGTTCTCTTTCACGCCAATCTAGCATGGTGGGCAATCTACACACCAAAAAACATTGATTAGAATTCATTAAATCAAATTTTGATGGTTAGGTTTTGAGTTTGGGTTTTGAAAATCCGCTTTGTGCGGAGTACGCACCCTGCGTTCAGAAAACAGAGCGTGGGTACGCAGCTGTTCTGAAGGTGGGCTGCGTACTCCGACCATTTTCCCATATACGAAAATGTCGGGGTACGCAGGTCACCCATGGGGCACCTGCGTACCCCGAAAAGCGGACCCTAAAACCCCAAACCCTCCAAAAAATCAAACTAAAGCTTAAAATGGAATTCTAAACGGATGAAATTGAAGAGGAGGATGTTGTGAAATACCTGAAAGAGACGACGCTCGATTCCGACGGTCGGATTCTCCGCAAACTCCACTGGAAGTTTCTTGTCAAAAGCCCTTTTCTCACCCTCAACAGTAAAATGGTAAAAATGACATGGTAAAAAGTCCTTTTATAGGTTTTTTGGATAAATGAATGCTAAGTTTGTTTATTTTTCACCATGAAAGGATATTTTTCAATGTATTTTTGCCCATCTTAAATAGGTAGGAGTAATATGTTGTTTTTGTGCAGGACAAAAGGACTTTAGGGTAAAATCATCATTTTTCACGAACCAAGACATCATAGTCATCTTTTAAGCCCTTTTTCTGACTCCTAAAATATGAAAAGATTGCCAAGCGTTTCTTTTACACTCATTAAAATGGAATCAAAAGACGGTCCTCTTATAGCCCTTTTCTGACCGTAAAAACAAGAAAAGATTGTCGGATTTTTGTCGTTTCAAATTCGATACTGGAAATAAAACGACGTGTCCTTGATCGCTTTTTACTTTTCAGGTCAAAGGCATTAATCATGAAAGTACTCCTTGGTCGCAAGATCAAGCGGTTCTCTCAGGTATTATTTTATACTTTTTCAGGCTTGAGAGACACAAATTTACGAAAAAGTTCACCTTGGAGTATTTTTTAGTTTTTTCAGACTCTCTAAAATTGAAAAACACCGAGTTTCTCCTATACTGGACTCGTTAAAATTTCACATTAAAGGACCTGTTCGATTACAAACAGGAACAGACCACTCCTTCTTAGGGTTCGAATCAAAACTAAGTTGGACTCATCCGAAGGATGAGCTTATAATCAAGCATATGTTATCCTCCTCAAGCTTGTAAAAAATAAAGAGGTACTTGCCAGAAATGGTGGGGGAAAAGAGAGAAGAATGAACCTATTTGTTATCCTTTGTTACAGAAGAACCTTATCACCGCTCTTGAACACGACACTTTTCATTCACCTGGGTTGGGAAATCCTTTGCCTTAAAGCTGATAAAACCACTTTGAAAGTCTTCAACCGTTTCTGGGTATTAACTTTGGGTCAATCGTCACCAAGCCATCTATCGTGTCGTTATGTGTTCAAGAGGTCTCTGCAAATAAACCATTCATATGCAAAATACTTGTCATCCATTTTGACCATCCCTTAGTCAGTCCTTACAACAAAATTTCTTCAACTTGAACAATGATTTCGTGTTGTGGGCTTGCATGCAACGGGTCGCTTTCTATCGACATCAGCACATTATCTAGAGAGATGACTTAGAAATCGTCAGTACCTTGAAGTCTGCATGCATCAATGGCAGGTTTCTCGCCTTTGACGACAGTTTACATCATTGACTTTCGATCAAGGGATTCTGTGACGTGTTCGACATCAACCCATTCATTCACATATCATGGATTGTACTGGGTACTTTGAGAACCATTGACATCACTGGTGGTCTCTCTCACACTTGTTAACAATTTACATCATCGACTGGTAATCAAGTGGTTTCTACCATGTTCGACACCAACTCATTTATTCGCATGGATAGAATCGTACCAATTCAGGAAGTAGAGATGAAGACCCTGGATCTAGTTTCCACCATCCAGGCTGCGAGGAGTTTTGTATTCATTATATAGTAGACTAACCATAAACAGATGGTTGCGTCCATACTGTGTCTACAAAAGTCTATGATTGTGAAGTACTGCAAAATCATTCTTGTATCAGAGCAGTAGTTAGATTGTTAGTTAAAGTTTTCAATCTGAGTATGGGAATGCCTACCTCAGCGATGATATCATCTTATATATGTATTTTGTGTTGAATACTTGCAGGTTCTGACCGGGCTCTCCGCAAGATACTCCTTGAAATGATAAAGTACTTCACCCTTCCTAGATCATATAAAACCCTAATCTATTACAGGCTTCGCACTTTAGGGGGCAATCTGTTACACTAAAAAATGTCACCATGACTATTTGCAGTTAGTATGGCTCCATCCACTGTCATACTATCCTCCTTGGCAAGTCTCATGCCTCTGCTCTTCATGTCAAACTTCAAGAAAGAGAGAAAAGTCATTTAAAGTCAATTATCTCTGGTACGCAGTTTCTCTTAGCCTTACCTGCGTGTACGCAACCCAAGTTCACAATACCTGCGTACTTGTACGCTCTGTATGTAAAGGGGTGGGTGCGTACCCCTGTAAAGGTCAAAAGGCGCGAGTTTCATCTTAAAAAAGTTACTTGTGGTCATTTCTAGAGCATTCTAGAAGTTTGTTTGACGTGTATGAAGCGCCTCCAGATGGTTCATGTACCCAAAGAAAGAGGAACTTATCCCATGAAGAGGGGAGCTATCCCATTGAAAGAGGGGCTTATCCCATTCATGGTGGAACTAATTAACTTCCTCTAGAGCACTATAAATACAGGCATTGGGCCAAAGGGAGGGGAGGTTGAAAGCTGAACATTCCTAAGGGTAGATGCTACTGGAATTAGGACTTCCTTGTAGAAGCTTGTGAGGAGAGATTACCATCTTTGCTTGTTTCATTTGGAAGTGGGTGAGCTAATCAGAGTAAAGGAGAACTCTTGTGGACCCTGGGAAGGACCTGCACAACACCAAGGCTCAGGTTGTAATGGTTCCTTTTGTTACCTTTTAATACAAATAAGTCCATTCTTCTCAACAATTTGTTATTTATGAGTTGTTTCATATACTCCTTGGTCTATATGTTAAATATGTTTTATTTTATGTGATATTCAGGTGTTATTTAATCGTTTGATTGTTAGTGAATGCAGGTTTCGAAGAGAAGGAGGAGCTCATCCGGATCAATGAAGCTGGACTACTACAACAGAGTTGGGTTATAGGTAGGATCTAAACACTTGATTTCTCATATTGTGAATGCATATTTAGAGAAGGATTGCTCTTATTTGTCTTGTTTGTCACTAGAAAGTCTTAGGCTTCTAGGGAGGTCGGTTGTGTCCGCACTAACGACTCTTTCCGCATGACAGCCTAGAAGAGCTAGGCTCACCAATTCATCTTCTATAACATTCACACCAACCCCTCCAAGCTAATCCAAAACCTATGTAAATTTTGTGAGATATTATGAAATAATAGCATTCTTCTACATCTTAAGGTTTGATGTTTGTCTTTGAGGGCCGATTTTCGATGGTCACTATTATTCTCGAATAGCTCATTCAATGCCTTCCACATTGCGAAAGGAGATTCTTTTCCATGGATATTTGAGACAATGTGGTCTCTCACTCCCTCTAGGATTATTCTCTCTGCCTTGGCTACATCTTTCTCCATTAGGCTAGGTTTGAGGCATTAGCTGATCCTAGTTTTCAAATGTCTGCCTTGACATATTCTAGAAATACATTTTCATCAAGCACGACCTCTATGCGATCCTTTCAGACAGTGAAATTCGAGCTTCCTTCCAATGCATACTCTAATCTCAGTTCAGTGAAGTTCATTCTTCCAACTCTGAGGAAATCCTGCTACACTAAAGCTGCAAATTCGAACCCCCTGAGGAACAAATTTGAAATTCTTATTCTAATGTGAATCCTGCTATGATACCATGAAGAAATATGGTGATATAATTGCAACTGCTCAAGAAATTTAATCTAAATCAAGAGACACAACTCTACTCTATTTCTCTACGAGAATTTCATGATTTAGAACATAACAACAATCACATACACAAGTACACAAATTTATCTAGGGGAAACCAACTGGTAAAAACCCCTCAAGATTGCTTGCATTAATCAGATGAATAGAGAATGTTTTATAATTTCTTTCTCACTTTGAGCTCAACCTGCAAGTGAATAATTGTTCTCTCTACCCAATGAAAAGCTCTGACCCAAACTTAGTCATTTTCTTCCTCCACCCGAGCTCCTATTTCCTTGTGCAAATCCTGAGCAAATTGGCCCCTATTCTTTGTTGGGTGCGGGATGCCCCCAAGACAAGTTTTGGGGCTTAAAGCCTAAGTTTTGACTAAGTCTAATGTAAAGATTTCGTGATTTGTGGGCGCAGAGCACGAAGTTGTAATTAAGTCATAGAGTTGTCCACCCTTACTTTTGTAATGTATGGGATTGTATAAATAGAGCAAGGCTCTAAGTGTAAAGAGACAATTTAAGATCGAAGATCTATTTATGAAGCATTGAGTCTAAGTGTAAAGTCGAGTCTTTGGGTCATAGAGTAGGAGAAGGCTCTATAGTTGAGTGCGTAGAGGCCTAGTAGTCTGCAGCTGAGTCCGCAAGGCAGGTTGAATCTGTAACCGATTGAAGCATTAATAAAGAGAATTTTTACATTATTTCTGTGTATATTTTCCTATTTTATGCATTGAAGTATATTGGGCATGAATTACAAGTTTATTGGTTATTTGTTGCGCAAACTTATATGAATGTGTTGAATAAGTGAATATAAGATAAAGTATCTGTTTACACGAAGATAACTAACTGTTGTAAGAAGATAAGTAAGATCCGCGATGTAACTTGGGGAAATAGAGCATATCACTACTTTAGTAGTGCGAATGCTCCTCAGCCCCTAGTTAGGGTTGCACAAGGTGAGTATAACAGAGTGCAAAGGCCTCATAGATCAGTAAAGTGCACAAACTGACCTGTGCAAAGGTATTCAAAGTTGGACTAAATCGAACCCTCATACATCTCAAGGGTGTGGAAAGTTGATTCCAGCATCCCCCCATACTTCTTCGGGTGAGACCTCAGTCCGCGCTCTATGGGCTACTGCCGAAAGGGCCAGTAGTATAGGGATTTGTTTGGCTAAATAACTCCAAACTTGGGTTAGGTCCCCTCAAGCCAACATATGGTTTCGTTGCCAGGACCAGAATCTGCATAGAGATGTCTGATGTCGTATCATTGGAATCCAACTAAGAAAGAAATTGAAGGTTGGTTAGACAGGAGAATTCACGAGTTCGCGATGCAGGAGAACAGGAATCTGTGACTATCAAAAGAAGAGTGGTAAGACTGCTACTTGTACAAATAGATCCACGAAATTTTCTTTGCATCTTTCCCTACTGAGTTGTACGAGTGGATTGTGAAGCTAGCAGATAGCCAAGGAAGGTGGAAGCTTGACAATCTTATTGTGTGGACCCTAGAGTTGGTGCGCAGATTGGAAGAATTGAAGGATAAGATCGCACGTGTTGTTGATCACTAGCTCGATTAGATTATAGGAGGATTCATCACTGAGTTTGTGGTAGATACTTCAGTTAGCTATAGTGAGGCAGAGCGGCGCTTTCTCAAAGGACCGCGAGGTAAGTACATAAAGTCTCTGAATGCTTGGATTAAAATGTTACTATGCGAAAAGAGGGTTATGCAATTATCTTGATGTTCAGAGCCACACGAAGTGGAAAAACCTGCAAAAATGAAGGAAGTACGGGACCAGAGAATAGCCCTTTGATTTCACCTCCACGAGGGGACGAGGAAGAGATCGCGAAGGTCTCGCTGCGAAGTGCGATCAATTTGATAAGGTAGAGGATTCCATGCATACCACCCCCACCCACACCACCACCATCTTCACCGCCTTCACCCCCATCTTCACCCGTACCACCTCCACCACCACCGCAAGTCAATATGGCAAGCGCGATAAAGTTTCCTGTGTTCAAGGGAGTAGGAGATGAAGATATGGACCAATATTGGTTAGTGATAAGAGCTGTATGGGAAGTGTAGGGAGTCACAGATGATAATATAAAGAAAGCGACGTTGGTTAGTGCTCTACAAGATCACGCGTTGACCTGGTATATTAAGCATTGTAATGAAAATCCAAATGCGGGGATCGCAGATATCCAAATTGCGCTGAATAGAGAATTTAGCAGGCCAAAGGAGGCGCATTCAATCATTGGATTCAAAGAGATCACAATGCTTCCAGGCGAGACTCCTTGGGAGTTGGATCAGAGATTAAAGTGCACAATTCACGAAGCTAATATGACTTTGACGGATCGACAACACCGTAATTGGTTTGTAGCATCGCTAACGTCGCATTTGAGGAATGTATTGTCACAATAGAGGTTAACGACTTAGGCAGAGGCCTTGGAGATCACGATGAGGCTGCATGAGACCCCGATACAGGATCCTAACTTGGGAGTTCAGTAGATCCACGCGCAGTTGAAAAACTTATGCCTTGAGATGCAAAGTCTAAAACAAGACAGGACAGCCCGACCAGAAGTGCGTGAAGAGGTATGGTGCGTTAAATGTAAGGGTCAGGGTCATGACAAGGACCACTGCCCGGTGTTCGCAAATTACCTTGTGGGAGGAGGACTGATGCTATTAAGACCAGAGGCATAAGCAAGAACTAGCGTGGTGCCTGCTTTGTGGTGTACGATTTCTCAAATAGGAGGAATGCATGCTACAGACAACTGCCATTTGTTATAGAAGTACACACAAAATTCGCAATAGTTGTTCTGTAATTTTTGTAGATCGGTTGGACATGATGAGCGCACTTGTAGAAGCTATGAGCTGATGATGGATAGAACTCCCACCTACAGGGTTCAGGCCGAAATGCAGCCCCTTGACCAGAACACAAGAGTGGCGTGAACCGGATTTTAAGGGCACGGACAAGGCCGAGGTGGAGGAGGACCTAGAAGAGGTCACGGACATCTGATATGTTACAATTGCGGAGGTCTAGGACATTATGCCCATAATTGTACGAATCCAACGCGTCCATCATGTCAGTATTGTACCTTGTTTGATCACGACACAGAGGATTGTCTTACGCTGATAGATAGGTTGCGCGACAAGGGAGCACTTCAACCTCCCCCGACTCAGAACCTACAGATGATGAGGTTTGAGCCACGTGAGGAAGATCCAAATGTGAACACTATGCTCCGAAGTGGAATTACAATGGGAGATGATAAACGCAAATAGCTCGAGGATAGTACTTGGGTTCACAAGGCTCCGACAAAAGAACCAGAGTTTGATTTGTAGCGCACTATGGAAACCTTCATGGAAGCTAAGAAGAGCTTCACTGATGCCTCCACTTCAAGAAGCAAAGATAGATCGAAGTCGGAAATGGACCCATCTATGCTTATGATATTCATAGAAACATGCATGAAGCTACTGTGTGGTAGTAAGGTTGTAAAGGGATTGTAGGAACTCATTAATAGATGTGCTAGGACCGCACTAGGAGAGTCGCGTGTAGTCCGGAAGATTGGAAAGCATGCGACGAGGATGGGAAGAGAAATGAGGTTGACGTGTAGATTGGAGAATATTGTTATAGACATTTTTGTGCCTTACAACATTGAGCATGAAATGTCCATAATCTAAGGGATCCAAAGTCCCTAAACATGTTGTTCCTACCCCTAGAGGAACAAGGCCAACTAACCACAGCAATTCACAGAAGTTCTCCACCTGAAAACACTCAAAAACAAGCCAATTCTGGATCATGTCAACTGCTCCACTGAGCATCTGCGCTGAATGTCAACTGCTCCATTGTCTACCTGCGTTGAATGTCAACTGCAACAAAGGCTACCTGCGCTGAGCGTAACTGGACAAGTGGCAGGCTCATTCCTCAAGGTGTTAATGCCCAGGAAGTTTCCAAAATGACACTTGGATCAGGGAATTCGACTGGTGATGAGTAAGAGGTTCCAAATCTCCAAGTGGAAGCAAGAACCTCCAAGTGGACTCAAGAACTGTCAGAGGGAGAGGACACTAGTCAGATCTCAAGCTGACTCATCCTCTCTCCAAATATCTATATATGGATCTCACCTCCATGGGATCTAGAGGCTGGAATTTTGTGATAGCAAAGAATTGCTGTTGGTTTGTGGCTGGAAACATTGGGTGCTTTATGCTTCGAAGGGAGCTGAAGAAGGAATTCCATTCTGCTGGGAAGGAGATGCTGGATTGGAGCCCTATGGGTTGTATCTCTTCCTGAACCCTGTTACTTATCAATAAAGCTATCTTGATTCTTTCCTATATGCTGGTGTATTTTGTATGATTGCATTTGTATATTTGATTTGCTTCTAATCCTGAATCATTTATGAATATGTATATTTGCCTTTGCATTGTGTCCTTCTCTTGTCGCAAGTAGCTGTTCTCTTGTCACAGGTAGTTGTTCTCTTGTGATCTCGTGGGATTCAAGTAGCTGTTCTCTTGAGCAAGCGAGGAGACAAGTAGCTATGGACACACAAAGAGAGAAGAGGATCTAGATCGAGGGACAACCGGAAGACAACGGTAAGTCTGCCAATCTCTCCTCTTTCGCATTTCATAAAGGAAGAGATCATAATAGCTGTATTCGTTTGTTGCTAAGGCGCTGTCACACCTTAGGTGGATAGGATCGTCCTAAATAGGCATTTTTCCCCACAACAAATTGGCGACTCCGCTGGGGAGAACTTGTTTATTCATTTAATTTGTGTTTCCATCATTTGTTTACTTCATAGACTTGACAGTAACTATTGAACTGCATCTTTCCCGGATGCAAAGTAAAATGTTGCTGCTTTGATCCATTGTTGGACTTGTCTATGATCTAAACTAGATCCACAAATGATTTGATGATCCTTGTGATAGTCTTTAGTACCCTATCAAAGCATCCCTCTGTTTATACCTTGCTTGTGTTTCTGATTTGGCCTGAAACAGTTGATTTTTGAGCATTTTGTGACCCAGAAACCAAGGGAAACAAGAGTTTCTCTTTCAGCGTAGGCACTGTGAAGGCAGTCTACATTTCAACGCAGGTCCCGAAGGGGCTACCTGCGCTGAATGTCAAACTAACAGTGTTGGACCTGCGCTGAACCAGTTTGGCCTTGTGCAGCTGGGGTTCTTTGTCCTTTGTTTCCCTGTTTTGATCTCTATTTTTTGCAGCCTTTAACCAGCATAGGTACCAGTCTGATAAGCTTTTCTTTGCTTAGATTCCGCCTCTTTTTTGTACAAAAAGATTGTGAATGTTTTTATGTGTTTGTGGCGTCATTTACAGTCTTCCTTTGCATGAGTAAAGTAGTCATCCTGTAGCCTTTGATTCAGATTTGATTATAATCTTAGAAGAGAGTTCATTGGCTGTTTGCAGATTGATTATAGATTTACTTTTGCTTATTGGTTTGAATTTGTGTCTTTTAAAGTGTCAAAACAAGTCTTTATTTCGAAAGTAGCAAAGTGATTGTAATCTCTTCTACCCTTGTTGATTTCGAAAGAGTGTACTTGTTTGTATTGATCATTGTAAAAGCAAATTCAAAGTTGTGCAAAAAGCTTTCTTTGTAGGCATTTATACTAAGAAAGTGGAAAACAAACACCTGCATTGTGCATTTTGCATTTGATAGTTTGCATGTTGGATTTAGGGAAAGTGCATTAGAGTGTGCTGATTGCTCTTTGAGAAAAGATAGTGTTATTCTTTTCCCTTAGTAGCTAGGATTTTCAAAGTTGAAAGATAATAAAGCTTGCTTATCATCTTATACTGCATTTAGGAATTTGTATCATACATCTCGTGGTGAACCTTGAAAGGCAAACTTTAAAAAGATCAACCTAAAATAAACTGAATGAACCTAACAACGCTTTGTAACATAACGCACAACATAGAGGTCTAGGCTAGAGACGTGTTCCGGCGTCGTTAAGCCTAGTGACTGTCGATCTCGAAGAAGGTGGGTGATTTCTCCTGAGAGACGGTAGCGCTAGTACGGATTTGTGCTCCCATGTACCGTCGCGTATATATTGGGAGACCCCTATAGGCATATATCTTTTATCCTTAGGAAGCCGTGTCGGCCGCCCTACTGATCGCAATGCAGTGAACACAGCATTCACGAAGATCGACCACCCGTACCGTAAAAAGTATTCTGTGGTTTTGCGAAAAGTTTGGCACACCCTCTGCCTAGATCTCCAAAGCAGTTTCTTTTGGCATTTTTCAGACTCTATAACAGAAAAAGTCCAACCGAGCATTTGTCACTTCGGGCTCGTTAAAACATCGAAGGTGACTAGAGTCATCTTTAGCTTTTTCTCGACTCTTTAAAACTGAAAAAGCAAGTTGTGTCTAAAGCGTCGTTAACAATTTATTTTAAACGGAACAATCACCCTTTAATCCTGCGTTGATCTTTAGGTTGAAAAGATGGAGCACACCAACCAAGGAGTTCCCTTGGGTGGGAATCCTAGTCCCTTCTCCTCTTGGGGAGATGTTGGTGCGCCCCACATGGCCACGTTGTCGCTTCCAGGACTGACAATTGGCCTACTAGTTTGGCTCTTTTCAACCAATGTCGTTCAGAATACCACCATTCCTGAACAGTCGAGTCAACAGTTAGATCAGACAAGAGTTTCCTCCCAACCTTCAACTTCATCTTCCTCCCCTCCTTCCTCTTCGCTTAACAGAACTGGTCGAATTAAAAACCAAGTTCCTAAGGAGAAGAAGGAGAAGAAGAAGAAAGAGAAGAAGAAGAAGGAGCCTAAGGCGACTGGGGGCAAACAAGTGTCATCTAACAAAAATCCACACACCGCACTCGTAAGGCCTAAATCGCCATGCGTCATATGCAGGGGAGACCACTTCCATAGAGATTGTCCCTGTATCCCGCAGATACTAAGAGACTGGTCCCCCCGTTTGCACAATTCGGTAGCATCGACCTCTGATAGCCATGTCGACTACTCACCGTCAACTAGTGGGAGTGAAGCTCCAGGACAGAGCGGGAGAACTAAATTTCCCTGCAGACTGTGTGAAGGCGATCACGCCATCCACCGTTGTCCCTTCTTAGACGAGGCAAAAAGAGTTCTGGAAGATCGCCCGATTTTACGAGCACATCTCCCTCCTGGATATCAAAGACTCCTGCCAAGTCCCTCACTAGTTGAGAATCCGGCTGAGCCACTTAGGTGGTCAGCCGAAGCACCTGTCATTGAAGATGAACCATCTGGATCCATGCCTGACGAAAGTCAAAAGGTTGATACGGCAGTTGACCCGGTTTTGCCTTCAGAGGCTCCATCTTCGAATGACACCATCACAGAGGAGAATCAAGACGACACCGTCCAGATTCTCTTCATCAGCACTGACTCTGATGATCAAGGGGGTAATGCCACCATTCCTTTATCGCAGGAAGGAAGTTCATCAGAGCGCTATCTGGCCATATATTCGGTCCCACCACCAAGCAACCTGGTTGTGTCCTTTGATTGGAACCAACTAGGCAAACCCCGGTTGCCAGCCAGTATACCATTCAGAATTATTTGTCAAATATACAGAATGGTAATGGCTGGCACTATCATTGATGAGGGGGCATCTGTGAGTATCCTTTCCTCTATTGCTTGGAGAGCGCTTGATTCGCCAGTGCTCTTACCTGAGATGAGAAATTTATCAGGTTTTGATAAAGGAACCAGTCGGCCTTTAGGGATCCTCCCCAATGTGCCTGTAACATTGAAAGGGAAGACCGTTCAAATGAACGTGATGGTCATTCAAGGACCCTTGGATTATAACCTACTCCTTGGACGAGACTATATATATTGCATGGGAGCTGTAGTCTCCTCACTCTTTAGAGTAATGTGTTTTCCGCATGAAGGAAGAATGGTCAAGCTCGTAGACCAACTTTCGTTTCCCGGATCACACATCGCAAATAGTCATGTACCATCCCTAAATGGTCTATACACACAAGAAGTGTCTCAACCCACGGCCCGTCCTCCTGATGAGCGCGAGTAATCCGGGAGGATATGACCGGAACCCAGGGGGCATGCTTCCTGGCCTGCTTCGGCAGGGAAACTTTGGGTATAGGGTAGGTTTCCGCGGGAGAATATGACTAGTCCGTACCCCGTCCATGGATGGAAGAGGGGTTGTTCTAGAATAAGATTCTTTTGTCAAAGTTACGTGTTTGACAACGGTCATTCACCCTTGTCTATTTCGGTAGACATTGCCGAGGAAGTGTTTTGTTTGAAAGATTAACGAGACAATCTTTGGGTAACCTGAAAGAGGTAAGCCTTTCTCGATTAAAACAAATGTTTTGGTGGAGGGTAAGTAGACGTAACCTTGAAACTCTATTTTATACCTGGGGGCATGCAAACCTTTTGGAGTGCAAGCAAAGAGCAGTTATTTATCTGTTTTTTGGGTTAGCCGTTTCCTAACTTGCATAAAGAAAGGAGAGTGAGCATAGCTTTGGTAAGGCGCAAGCTCTATAAAAAATGGGATCTTTCATGAGACACTCTTATCTTTTGACTGGGTATTCGAGCAGTTTTAGCATAAAGTTCATGCTCGTTAAAAAATAAACGCAAGATCCGAGCAGTTTTAACGTGGTCTTCATGCTCGTTAAAAAATAAATAAAAGCAGTGAGCAATGTTTCCTCCAGTGTTTAAGCTCATTTTTAACTAAAAAATGAACCTACCCCGGTAAATAACCACTGTGATCGTAAATTTATCAGCCATAAAAGACTTGGTCGTGTTTGCACCTGCCACCTCCACTTTTCATTTGGCCGATCGTTCACCTCCATATGATTGTTTACCCATTTTGAGGAACAGCTGCGAAGAGTGATTTCACCTAGCCATCCTTGTGACACTGCCGTGATTGGAAAATTCCAACCTGTACCTGGAATCAGTTGCTATCCCTGTTTATCACTCGTTCCTCAAAAGACAAGTCTTCTTTAAGCTCTTTTCAATTGACTCGTAAAATATGAAAAGATTGCCGAGTTTTGGCCTTCCAGCTCGTTAAAGGACAGGAAGAGCTATCCCTCCTCTAGATTTTAATCTTTTTGGACCTGAGGGATTATTGCACAAAAAGGTCGAGCGCTTGTTTTATTCGGCTCGTTAAAATTATCGAAAACTCATCCCTTCTGTATTGTTTTATACTTTTTCGGACTTAAGGGATTAGATGACGAAAAAGGAATTTTGGAGTTGACTTTATGTATCTTTTCAGACTCTCTAAAAATGAAAAGAACCGAGTTATCCTTGTCGTTAGACTCGTTAAAATTATTAAATAGCGACAAACTTGTCTTTAGACGAGAACAAGTTTCACTTTCGCTAAGCTCGTTAAAACATAGCGATGGGCTTTCCCGAAGGGCAGGTTATAGAACAAGCATATGTTATCCTCCTCAAGCTTGACAAAAATAAAGAGGTACTGGTCAGCAATGACTGGGGAAAAATTGGGAAAAATCAAGAAAACTTTGATGGTAGCAGGTCGCTCTTGAACATGACACTTTTCCTCCGTACCACATTCAGGTTGGGTTGTTTTCATTCACCGGTCACATCACCATGGTCTCGCCATACCATCCATATTTGGGGTAATGCTACCAATCCATCGCATCAGTGTCGCCATATGTTCAAGAGAAGTCGTTCAGAAAGAGTCAACCGGGTCCCATCCACTGCCATACATTATCCTTCATCCATCCATGATCGCCACCCTGAATCATATGTCACAGATTGTTTTCACCTCCATTAAAATCATTAGCTCCGTTTCGTGTCACTGATGTGGGATTCATCAAGGCCCTCCTTTGACGGATCACTTCTTGTCGACATCAGCTCATTATCCAAGAAGTTGATCTAGGAACAACCCCTTTAGTACTTTGAAGCTTGCATGCCTCAATGGCAAGTTTCTCACTTCCGACGACAGGTATACATCAATGACCTTCGACCAGAAGATTTTCCGTGGTGTTCGACGTCAAGTCCTTTATTCACACCACGTGAATTGTACTGCAGTACCTTGAGGGTCATCATCATTATCGGTGATTCCTCTCGCGCTTGTTAACGGTTTACATCATTGACCGGTAATCAAGCGATGTCTTTCCATGTTCGACTTCAGCGCAATTCTCACATGGATCGACTTGTACTTAGAGTGAAGATCGAACGAGTTTGAAGACCCTGGATCTAGTTTCATCCATCCGGGCTGTGATATATATTCAAGAAAGATGAAGACATTTGACATGTACATCATTGCAGCAGATGATCATCCTACTCAAAGGATGATAATTTCGCCAAAATTATCAGTCTACCATTACACGATCGTCTGTTCTATGTACAAAAATGAATTTATAAAGCTGAGCATGGGAATGCCCGCCTCAGCTAGATCATGAAAGCAGAATGAATCATAATGTATTGTATTGTATTTTATTACAGGTCTCCTCCCAGCAGATGGATGAACTTCGGACCCTCCTGGATAAAGCATTTCACCCGATAAACGGCCTCATACTTTAGGGGGCAACTGTTATAGACATTTTTGTGCCTTGCAGCATTGAGCATGAAATGTCCATAATCTAAGGGATCCAAAGTCCCTAAACATGTTGTTCCTACCCCTAGAGGAACAAGGCCAACTAACCACAGCAATTCACAGAAGTTCTCCACCTGAAAACACTCAAAAACAAGCCAATTCTGGATCATGTCAACTGCTCCACTGAGCATCTGCGCTGAATGTCAACTGCTCCACTGTCTACCTGCGTTGAATGTCAACTGCAACAAAGGCTACCTGCACTGAGCGTAACTGGACAAGTGGTAGGCTCATTCCTCAAGGTGTCAATGCCCAGGAAGCTTCCAAAATGACACTTGGATCAGGGAATTCGACTGGTGATGAGTAAGAGGTTCCAAATCTCCAAGTGGAAGCAAGAACCTCCAAGTGGACTCAAGAACTGTCAGAGGGAGAGGACACTAGTCAGATCTCAAGCTGACTCATCCTCTCTCCAAATATCTATATATGGATCTCACCTCCATGGGATCTAGAGGCTGGAATTTTGTGATTGCAAAGAATTGTTGTTGGTTTGTGGCTGGAAACATTGGGTGCTTTATGCTTCGAAGGGAGCTGAAGAAGGAATTCCATTCTGCTGGGAAGGAGATGCTGGATTGGAGCCCTATGGGTTGTATCTCTTCCTGAACCCTGTTACTTATCAATAAAGCTATCTTGATTCTTTCCTATATGCTGGTGTATTTTGTATGATTGCATTAGTATATTTGATTTGCTTCTAATCCTGAATCATTTATGAATATGTATATTTGCCTTTGCATTGTGTCCTTCTCTTGTCGCAAGTAGCTATTCTCTTGTCACAGGTAGCTGTTCTCTTGTGATGTCGTGGGATTCAAGTAGTTGTTCTCTTGAGCAAGCGAGGAGACAAGTAGCTATGGACACACAAAGAGAAGAGGATCCAGATCGAGGGACAACCGGAAGACAACGGTAAGTCTACCAATCTCTCCTCTTTCGCATTTCATAAAGGAAGAGATCATAATAGCTGTATTCGTTTGTTGCTAAGGCGCTGTCACACCTTAGGTGGATAGGATCGTCCTAAATAGGCATTTTTCCCCACAACAAATATGAGATGGACCAAGTAATTTTGGACCTAGGATCGGACGCGAACGTTCTACCGAAGCAGACATGGGAGTACATGGGAAGGCCTACACTGCAATGGTCTCCTATTCAGCTGCGAATGACGAACTAGAAAAAGATAATACCTATGGGGATATTGTAGGGAATCACCATGGATATTGAAGGGGAAAGTGTTCTAGCATACTTTGAAGTGATAGAGATTGTTGATGATAGGAATCCCCACCCCACGCTCTTAGGAATCGATTGGGCCACTAAGATGAATGGGGTGATTAATCTGAAGAAGCGCAAGATGATTTTTGAGAAAATGTCTCTGTGCGTGGTCATACCTTTGGACCTTGCAGAAGGATTGTACTACACAGAGCCGGTGCGCGACTATGAAAGAGACGACGATTTTGACTACATCTACAAGATAACAATGCGAGAGAAAGACTGGGTAAATCCCACCGGGGATGGATGAATCTCATGGGAGCGTGAAAGCTCCTATACGTCAGATTCAGATGAAGAGATAGAGTGATGGCAGAACCAGTTACACGAGGTAACCACACTGAACTGTAACATGATGACAAGATCATTGCACTACGTATCGACAGAAGTGAGAGATTTGCCTACTTATGATGGATTAGGTGAGGCAGATGCTTTCTTTGACATATTTGAAAGGGAGATGTCGAAAAAGAAACGTTTCCAGGCTTTGAAGTGGGTACTGCGTGCTACGCCCGCGAGGTGGTGGGGTACGCACCAAGGAAGCTTTGAGGACTGTCACGAATGCATGAGAATGATGCGCATGCATTTTGGGAAGCCTAAGATGCGACTAACAAATAAATACAATGTACGGGATGGTCTGCGTGTGCATCTGTCTAGGTAGGTACAAGCATTTGGTAAACAACTTGTGTGGATGCACATGGACTTCGCGTTGGGGAACACGGTCAATAAGCATGTGTTGGGGGGTAAATTTCATGAATGATCCCTGAAGTTGGAACGACAGAGTGTGGAAAGACCAAGTGTGTAGAAGGTTACCCACGCAGAAGCATTTAATGAAGTGAGCGAAGCACTAAATAGGGTATATAATGCACAACAAAGTGATTGGGACCTACGCGTACTAGCAGTTTTGTGGGCTTATAGGACAACGTGCAACAAACTAACGGGATAGATGCCTTCTAGGCTAGGCTATGGAACAAATGCTGTAATACTGATGGAGTATGTTATTCCTAGTCCGCACATAGCAGTGTATGTGGATATGACGGTTCGCAGAGCCTTGGAAGAAGGGATTGAGCAACTGAACGAAGAAGAACACTTAGGATCTAATGAAGAGATCCAACAGGGTAATATTAGGTTGCAAGAACCCATGAATAAAAGAGCTCGGTTAAGGGAGAAAAGCGCTCTGGTGGAAGCAGAAGTCAAGAAGCTTGAGGAAGGAATAAAGAAGGATTTTCTCGATAAGAAAATTGTGTTAATAAAATAGGATGCGCACGATTGCGTTGAAAAATTTGGGGACTACTGCCAAGATTTTATCAGCTTGATGCCTTGGATTAGACCGTATATTACTAGAGGGATCATTGATGGTGGTGCGATGTAGATGGTGAAGTGCATAGCATAGACAGACAAAAGAAACGATAGATTTTTTCTAAGAAAAGTGATTGATGCTCTGTTGAAGCCGTATACAGGTGGCCCGACCACCTAACTAGCCGTGCTAAGCATAGTCTTAGTGCTCTAGGCAGTTGAAAGGAGGCACGAGACTATAAATGACTATGCCCGAGAGCTGCGTGATGTCAAGGGCAAAGTATCATAGGGCCCACGACAGCGCAAGGGTAGTTGCGCTGCCGCGTGGGTTGGCTGGAAAGTGACCATTATAGTCACTATTCATGATGTGATGCTTGGTTTGAGACCAAATGGAGTGGGTGCAGGCATTTAATAGCAAGCTTTATGGGCAATATTTGGGAAAATCTACCACCAAGGAAGCATTAATGGATCGGATTTGGGGGGAATGGTCAAATTTGAATTCAAAAGGCGCTATAAAGTGCAAAGGGCTACCCAGCAAACAACACTTGGTCATCTGAGAGTTGAGTTGTCATGTGCCTAGAGTATTCTTAACCGAAACTTGTTTAACTTATTGAGAGCATTGTTTGAGCACCTAGTTGAGCAGTTGAGAGATTTCTGGACATACAAAATGGAAGCATCTGAAGAAGCCAGGGAAATCAGAGAAATGACTGCCAAAGAGGCCACGCAGGCCATGACAGTAGAGGATGCCCCTGAGAGCACCAGGATAGTTGCGGAAATCCCTAAATCACTGCACATGCTAATACCAAGAAAGATAAGCAGCCCATGATTCTAGTGTGCATGTCCCCTTGAAACCCGCTGAGAACTAAATTGACCATGGAAGAAAAAGGGAAAGCAATTAATTTGGAAATATATGAGGAGGAGGAAGACCTGGAGAACATCCTGATAGAAGAGGATGAGGAGGAGGACATGGAGGAAGAAACCGAGGGCGCAGACCCTCCAACCAGGCTACCCACGTATGTTCCTTTGCATAAGGGGAAGACAAAGGTGCCCAAGGACCTAGATGAGAGCAAGAGATCTCTGTAGACTCTGCTGCTACCTGACAATATCATTTTTGAAGGAGCGCACCTAGGACGAGTGCTGAGTTTGAAGTTCAAAGACTGGGATCTGGTCAACCACGAGAAATTCCCTCACTTGGAAACCACACAGCTCATGAAGCCGAAGAAAAACATCACGGTGGGAGTCATGGAGTTGGAGTCGCACAAGTGGTTACGCGGAGTCGAAAAGGTAAGGTTTTTGAACCTGCTCTGGGTGCTGCATTACCAATGCACCCCAGTGACTATCTTCGTCATCAGGCAGCTGCTATGCCTGGTGCATGATGGGTGTTTGTGGCTAGAGGAGCCTGTCCCCATCATAGACCACCTGATCCATAGAATTACCTGACTCCCTTGTAAAGGGTAAGACCTAGTAGACATTTTGGAGGGTAAAAGCAGTGACTTGGCCATCGCGGAGGCCATGAAAAAGAAATATAAGATGGAGAAGAAAAAGAGGGGCTGCGCGATCTCCAGTATCACCAACAAGGTAGTCAGAGTTGCGACTTAGATATTGACGGGTAAGGTCATGCGGAAGTGCTGCGCGGATGAGGTGTCCGCACTGGTGGTTGCACTTGCTGAGCAGTGCGCAGAGGGGGTCCAATTTAACTGGTTCGAATTCTTGTGCAAGGAGTTCTTAGAGAATTTCTACGAGGCATAGGAACAGGGGAAAACCTTCCACTCTACATGGCTTCTACTATCCACAGTGCTTGTCGCTGGGGAAATGCCTGAGGACAGCCAGTTCCCCACAATTGTGGGGGATCTCCCAGAGGCCACAAAGTATGCTTCTCTGTGGGCCACTAAAGACGTGAACTAGATCCGAGATAGTAAGATATTCTAGGTGTTCATGGAGATGAACATCAGAATGGGGATTAACCACAAACTGTGATTATCGCCCACTGTCTACAATAGCCTACAAAGCTTCATTGAGTTCAAGGCGAACTTCCACCACGTCTGCATGAGGGCGTGCAAGGACCCCACGAAGAAGTGGAATGAACTACCGTACCTAGCCACGGATGATGTTATCTTCGACGTACTTGAGACGTGGCTGTCGGAGTGGCACACTCCAGCCATCTCCGTGACGGAAACGGAAAAGTCTGCTGCACATCGGAAGAAGGAGGAGACAAAACTTTGGATGGCACAGTTGGCAGAGAAGAGAAGAAAATAGGTTGCACCAGAAGCACAGAAGGCAACAAAGAAGGAGTGTGAGGGCTGAAAGTAGCCTTTTCTTGAGCAGGAACAAGAAATGGAGACAGAGACAGAGGAGGGTGGCACAGACCTACAAACAACGATGACACAATTAAAGTGCCAGTGCTCGAGAGAGCAGGTGGGGCTGTGAAAGAATTTGAAAGCGTATAATGCTTCTTTTGACCTGATCACCCTCACTGAGGGAGATCTACAGGATATAGGGGAGACGATGTGTGAAGTCACTGCAGAGGCCCTCCAATAGTTGGCAGAGGAGAATCATATTGTGTTGGGTACCCTCTGGGAACAGATTCATGAGTTGCAGGTGTGCACTCCCTAGGTTGGTACTCTCTCGACCAGCCTTGCAGTAGGAATGGCCGCGAGTGAGGAAATGTTGCGTGCCCGCACAACCAACACAATAGTGCTGCCAGAGGGGGTACTGGTTACAGAAAATGAGGCTGATAGGCTTACAGTTAGTGTGTTGAAAGGGGTAGGAATCAACATGGCTGCGCTCCCTCATGAGATGCTCTATGTCCTGCAGGACAGAGTGACTGTAGAACTGTGGGCTAGGGAGGATCACGCACTACAAGTGTTGAGTGAACAAAGACTCAACATGGAGCAAATGAGCCTACAACATGACGAGGTTGTGGCACAAAACTAACAGATGGTGCAGGTGGTTGAGGAAGCATGCCAAATGGTCCCTGAGTTAGCCATAACAGCAGAGGCACTAGCAGAGGCCCGCATCCAAAGGTTAGCAGCAGGAATGTGCAAGGCATGAGAAGAGATGGCCAAGGTTCAGCTGGAGTTGAACCTTCATATAATAGAGCTGTGGTTGAAGGCGTAGCCTTCAACTCCTCCAGAGGTAAGGGAATAGCACGCCAGCGCCATTACATTGGGGATGGGGGAGATCAGTAGTGCAGAGAAGGACTACACCAAAATGTTGGAAGAATCATTCAAGGTCCTCACCACTCTGCAGGAGGATACGAACATACAACGCTTAGAAATAGAGGCATGTGACCTACAGCAACAGTATGAAAACGTCAAAGGAACCGCGTAGATGGTGGCCCTTACACAGAGGCTCATGCAGATGTAAATAGGCCAAAGCACTTAAGGCGTAGGTAGACATAACACGACATAGAGAAGCAGTTTTGAATGCGCGCGTCTAGCCTTGGATTGATGAGGCCTCATAATCACATCAACAATTGAAGGGAAGATCACGCAGATGTAGGGGATGCAGGAGCAGATACAGGGAAGCAGTTTAGATACTGCGGTCTCTGAATAGCGCATCTAGGAGATACAATAGGTAGCCGCTTAGTGCGATGCTGACCTTGCACCAGTCCGAGCAGAGTTGGGAGGTCTCCACACCCAAGTTTTTACTAAGTTTGATGTAAAGACTTCGTGATTTATGAGCATGGAGCGCAAAGTTGTAATTAATTCATAAGGTTATCCGCCCTTACTTTTGTAATGTAGTGTCGGCTTGAGAGTTCTACCCATGGTCCATGGACCATGGGATTGTATAAATAGAGCAAGGCTCTAAGTGTAAAGAGACAATCTAATATCTAAGATCTAATGGTGAAGCATTGAGTCTAAGTGTAAAGTCGAGTCTTTGGGTCGTAGAGGAGGAGAAGGCTCTGCAGTTGTGTGCGCATAGGCCTAGCAGTCCGCAGCTGAGTACGCGAACCCCTGCAGCTGAGTGCGCAGGGCAAGTTGAGTATGTAATTGATTAAAGCATTAATAAAGAGAAGGTTTACATTATTTATGTGTATCTTTTCCTATTTTATGCATTGAAGTATATTGGGCATGAATTGCAAGTTTACTGGTTACTTGCTACACGAACTTATATGAATGTGTTGAATAAGTGAATATAAGATAAAGTATTTGTTTACATGAAGATAACTAATTGTTGTAAGAAGATAAGCAAGATCCACAGTGTAACTTGGGGAAATAGCACAGATTGCTACTTTAGCACTGCGAAGTCTCCTCGGCCCCTAGTTAGGGTTGTGCAAGGCGAGTATAACATAGTGCGAAGGCCTCACAGGTCAGGAAAGTGCACGAAGTGACCTACATGATGGTATTAACAATAGGACTATATCGACCCCTCATACATTTCAAGGGTGCGGAAACTTGGTTCTAGCATCCCCCCATACTGCTTCGGGTGAGACCTCAGTCCGCGCTCCGTGGGCTGTTACCAAAAGGGCCAGTAGTATAGGGATTTGTTTGGCTAAATAACTCTGAACCTAGCTCAGGCCCCCTCAAGCTAACATTCTTTATGAATGTCCTCGAAATTTATTAAGCAATTCCCAAGTATTGATCATTGATTTCATGCAACACATGTACACTCAAGACTAGTCTACAACTATTGTTACACTGCCTTGGAATCTCCACCACAGCTGAGAAATTCGAATTCGTTGCATGCATGAGTTATTTTTTGGTTGATTTATCAATTAACTGGATTATATCTGAGTTAGACTATTGTCCCACTGCATAATTGATCTCCAAATAGTTCTACTAATTGTTATAACTAGTTTAATTGAGTACAACTAGAAATAACTAAACTAGATTGCTACAAATTAGTAATTAACACATGCAAATTGAACTCCAAGCCCACTAACTTGAATTTACTGAGCTAAATGAGTGACAAGAGCCATGTCACCTCAGTTAATTGCCTCTAGTTTATTTGTTGATGCGGAAATTTTTAAATTTCTCAATTTGATAAAGGTTAAGTCAAATTGAGCCTTTCTTGCTACACTTCTCAACATGGGGTGGGGCAAAATGGAAGGTGGAGAATTTAACCTCAAAGAGGCTAGATCCTATATAAAGTGGCATCATATGGAGGGAATAAATGCATCATGGAAAAGGATATGTTCACCACCTCAATGGCTCAAGATCAAAACTTTCTTATGGCTAGTTATGCATCAAAAAGTCTTGACATGGGAAAATATGGTTAAGAGAGGTTTTGTTGGGGCCTCATGGTGTTACCTTTGTGAATGTAAGGACAAGAATCTAAACTATTTACTAAACACTTATGGATGTACTTCTTTGATTTAGGATTGGTTAGCCTTTGTATTTAGACAAACTGGAAGGTTCAGAGCCAATATACATGGCACAATAAAAAATGGTGCATGAATTACACTAAGAATGAGATGGTTTGTCTTACCTGGTTTCTGGCTACGGTATTTGTCATCTGGGTAGTATGGAAGGAAAAAAACCAACGAATCTTCTAGGATAAGAATCTCCTTGTAGAACGACTAGTTGAAATAATTCAAAGACATATGAGCTGAAATTATAATTAGTAAAGAGATAACAATTTCTAATGAACAACTATCACCACATGAGGGTAGACTTTTAAAACTACTGAACTTGGAAAATCCTGGTATGCTAATGATAAGATTCAAGGAACCTAAGATACATATGGGCTTGAAAATATAGGCCCCCCCTCCCTAGGGGTTCCTTAAGTTGAATTTTAATGGGGCTTCAAAAGGTAACCTAGGAAATGCGAGAGTAGGAGGTGTTATCAGAGACTTTAAAGGGAAAATTTGTAGGGTTTTCTCCATCAATCTAAGGCACGCTTCAAACAACGCTACAAAATTTCACACTGTTGAACAAGGGATGGAAATTTTGGTGTAATAAAGGATGGTATACGTAACAATGGAGGGGGACTCGAAAATTTCCATTCATTGGCAAGGAGGTTACAATGTGGCACAAAGATAAACAGGGCAACAAAGAATTGGTGTCTGGAATAGTTAACCCAATGAATTCAACTGCACCTTGCTACATTAGTGTTAGTTGAATTTAGTTTGGTCCAAAGGACTGTTAATGTAGTGGTGGATAGGCTGGCTAATAAAGGAGCCACCAATTCATGAATGTATGAGGAAGTGGCTTGGTTAGAGCTCTGGGAGGGACAATTGAAGGAAGATTGTCAAAAGTTAGCTGAAAAGGACAACTCGATGGCAGTTGGACTACAACATAGCGAAGGGATGAGACAGGTCTTAGGCAGAGAACCACCTAACCACTCGAACAACTAACATATGCATTATGAAAGGAAAAGGGAAAACTCAACAAGGAAAGAGGATGGGACACACAAACGAGTTGTATGGATAAGGTGGAAAATGAAAATGTTGATGAAATGAAAACCCAAATCAATGTTTGTTATGTAAGGTGGGTAATAAATAATGAGAAGGGGAATGAGAGGTGGAATGGTATGCTAGTTGTAGGGGATATGTACAAGGGGTGGTGTGAATATTTGATGACTCTGCCAAATCTACAGGAAATGGTGAATGAAAGGAAAGGATGGAGGAGGCTCACACGAGGGGGTGATCTTATTGTAGGCATATCAAGCCAGAGTAACATATGCTGAAGGATACGATGGAAATTACCGAAAATCATGGAGAATAGCGCATTAGTTCATTAAGGTTATAAACCCATGGGTTGATTCTCTTTCTTTCGCGTTGTGTCTATACTTAGTGCAATGTAGGAGCAAGGGAGAGGTGAAGAGGGCCAATTTCGAGTGTGAAATGGTAGAGACCATAATAAAATAGAAGATGGGAAGAGTAAGATATCTTTTGGGGAGGCCTAGAGAAAACGAATAGGGGGAGGGAAGTCACAAACACACTCACATGGATACAGATGCAACAACATTGGTGATGGCTCTCCATACCACTATCCCACCAAAAGGAAAAGAGGTGGTGGAGGTATGGGAAAAGAAATTCCATTAGTAGATGGAATATATCCCTGATAGCTAGATTGAGGAGGAGGAAGATTAGATTATTGATACAGGAATGACGAGGAACAGAGAAACCATGTAGCGTAGGACTCTAGAAATGGCTTGAAATGTCAAAAATCTAGTGGGGAAGATGCAAGAAGTAGGAGCTGAGAAGACAGAGAAAGCCCAAGAAGACACCTTATATCAACTGAAGGCTATGCATGAACAGATTGGGTGGAGACTATTCTAAAGATGTTGGTAAACATTGAGAAACTGTAGTAGGGCCATATAGGAGATTTGCATGACATGTTTTGTAATTATTATTTGAGGTATATCCATAACATCGACATTTCTCTGGGGGGAGAGAAAGGGGAACCAACATGGCTCAAGATGTTATAAGGCAAGAGCATCTGGGGGCTCAGTCTTGGCCTCGATGGCCGCCCTTGTGGATGCTTTTCCCAACAAGGAGATAATTGAATGAGGTCCGAGAATGAATCATTTCATGTTATATGTTTGTTGTGTCAGTAGAATATTTAGAGTTATCCTATAGCATGAAGTCAGTTAGTTTTTTTTTTTCAATAGGTCTGGTAAAGCTGGTAATTATTTAGTTATACCTAGCCAAAATGATATCAGGCATAGGTAGTATTTTTTTGTTGAACACGAGACAAAAGAATTTAATGGATATATTAGACAGAGGATGTATTAAAACAATATATTTCTACAGTTGGTCTCGATTCCACTTTGGGAAAGGAATTTCTGTTTTGTTGTATTATGATTTTGTCGATGTAATATAAATTTCTATTGTTGATTTACGGTATTCCTCGAGAGGCCCTCCCCAGCCCTGTATGGTAGAGATGTTATAATGTCCTATTTTGTGAACATTTTGACTTTGTCAAATTACATAAAAATAAAAATAGAAATAAATAGAAACAAATATAACCAAAAAATATTTATTCCTCGAGACCCTAGCCCTGTATGGTAGAGATGTTGTAATGTCCTGTTCTATGAAAATTTTGACTTGGTCAAATTACATAAAAATAAAAACAAAAATAAAATAAAATTCTAAAAATAAAATAACAAAATTGAGGTAAAATAGTCAATTTACCACTGTCATTTTTTGGGCTTCACGTTTTGACAACCCATGGTTTTACCAAAAATATTCTTATTTAAGAATATAATTATGAAAATAGCATAGATCCATCTTAACTCTGGATCTAACAAGTGTCAAGAGGGATTAAATTTCTTGAGGCAAAAACCTCTTTTAGAGTGAAAATAGATTTTATCCTTTTTAGCGCTTGGTAGATCTAAAGTTAAGATGGATCTATGTTGGTAATATGGACAATGTGGTTTATAAATAAAATAAACCTCTTTTAGAGTGAAAATAGATTTTATCCTTTTTACCGCTTGGTAGATCTAAAGTTAAGATGGACCTATGTTGGTAATATGGACAATGTGGTTTATAAATAAAATATTTCAAACCCTGATGTTAAGTAAAATATTTCAATGTCAATAATGATACCTTCCCTCTGTCAACAGTATCTGCACCTGCCTTTTACATTATGGGTGTTTATGGTGGTGGTGTTGCATCTCTGTCCCTAATGTCGGTGGTGCTGGTTATTTATAGTAGGTAGTAGTAGTTAGCCTGTTGAGTCTTGGCTAGAAGAGTAATGCCGGTGGTGATGGTTATTTATAATAGGTAGTAGTAGTTAGCCTGTTGCGCCTTGGCTAGAAGAGTAGGCGATCCTCCAGCTGACGTCTCAGCGCTTGTTGAGGCATAAGTTAATTGCTATTGTGTGTGGCTTGCAAACTGTTGCACCTAACTTAGGAATCTAAATACATTATTAAATAATTATAAAGTTAAATTCTTGACGTAAGAGTGTTTATATAGATAAATTTCATGCTGTTGAATTATATAATTGATGTTCTCAAACATAATTGATTTTCTCAAACATAGTATTATGATGATTGTGTGTATAACGATGTTTGAAAAAAAAAATTGTTATAATAAATAAATAAATAAATATTATTAAAATAAAAATGAAATTTTATTTATATAATTGTTAAAATAATATGAAATGGAAAAATATATTATTCTTCTATTATTAAAAAGTGAGTTGAAAATATTTTAAATATATTAAATTGTAATTATAATATAAATTGTTTAAATTATTATGTTTATTAATTAAAAATCCTACCTTAATGATAATAATATATATGTGGATGATAAAGATAATATATCTATATAAATATGTATATATTATACAAATTTGGAAGGCAACATAATATCCCATGAAAGCTTTGGAGCTTCGTTGCCAAATTTGGCTGCAGGGAAAAACAAATCGCTTGCAGTGACCGGGACATACTTTCACTAATCTGATTCTATTGATAGGTACTGTAAACGAGAGGTTTTACAGATAGTCACGTGGCCTGTACTTAAATAAAAATGACTGCTATTTATGATTGAAGGATATTTAAGTGCTTGAAAACTGAAGTCTGGTGAAGTTTTTTTTCAGTAAACACTGTATTTATATATAGAAATATAAACCAGTACATTTGTTCAGGAAAATATTGTCCTTACGACTGAGCATATCATCATATAGATCATCATCTAGTTTGAGACATTCTAATATATTCCAATACAATATCAACATGTATACAGTAGTAATGAAAAAAGTAAACAGCTCTAAGTCTGGTGAAGTCTTGTTCTTATTACAAATGGTAAATCTCATTTTGTAATGATATTGCTATTTTCTTATTAAAGATGGCAACCATCCCAGGAATCTCATCATTTTGTAATGATATTGCTATTTTCTTATTACAAATGGCAACCATCCCAGGAATCTCATTTTGTAATGTTAGTGCTATTTTGTATTTTGTCTTGCTATTTATCGGAGTTCATGGTATAAAATAACAGATGACTACCTACTGGTGGCAGGGCGGCCGAGATAAATGCGGCTGAAATGGATAAACATGTTTATTTTTGGCAATGTCGATGGCTGACATACAGAGCGCATTAAATGCAGAATCGTGGGATTGTTAACTGAAAAGGTCTAATTCTATGATCAGATGTTATTTAATGAGAACGCACGTGAAATTTTGTGGTTGGTAATAAGGGTAATAAATGTTTAGTCGGTTGACAATGCGCCGATCTTCAGAGCAGTGGCATCCCCAAAGGAGTTGCCATTCGGCATTAAGATGTTTCGAATTTTGGATTGCGTAGGGGATCAATAAATCCCATGCTATCGGGCCATAAATGAACGGCGGGCGTATATGCTTATCGTTCGATTTTGCTAAGGCCGAAATCGAACGGTGGTCATATACACCTACCGTTTATTTATGAACCCATAGCATGGGAAATATGGCTCGCCAGAAACAAATACTTTCCTATAAATATCTCCAATTGCGTGACCTGTTATGGGCGAAGTCTAAATGTTCTACCAGTTTAGATTTGAGTTTTTTTATAATAGCTTTCCTCTTAGAAGGACATGTTTGAGTTGTTAAAAGTGTATTTTCATATATATATAGATTCATCTTTAAAATTTCATTTGAATTTTGTTATTTTAAGTATTTTTCTAAATTTCTTTATCGATTACTTTTAAAAAAAAATTTAAAAATTCATTTGAATTTTGTTATTTTAGATATTTTTCTAAATTTTTTACCTATTACTTTAAAAAAAAATTATAATATTTTTTTCTAATTATAATTTAAATAATTAAGAATTGACCTTGTAACTTCTTAAAATTTAGTCTAAATAAAGAGTTCACTAATAATTTAAGGAATTAATTTTCTAATCATTAATAAAACAACATAAGCGTCATAAAGTTTATAATAATTAATCACTTCAAATTAGATAAGAACTAAAATACAAAAAAATTTATTCACTATACATATATTCGTAATATAAAAATAGAATGACATCATCAAATATCATTATGACCTAACTTGTAAGATTTTTTTATGTAGAATTTAATTTTACAAAAACAACAAAAACTCAAAAGTAATGAAACTATATACATATAGATTAATGCCATATTTATACAAACTCATGATCAAATGAGTTTTTTTTTTTTAAATTAACCTTATTCACAACAAATAAGGAAACTAAATCCCATAATTCCTAGAAATCAACCTATCAAGTGCATTGATGATGGTGTTGACTTCATCAACTTTGATCCTATAGAATGATGAGCATGTCAATTTTCACAACTAGAAGATCATGTTGACATGGATGTAAAAAATGAAATTAAGATGGCAAGGGTAATTGAATGTTGAATTGATAAAAGCACAATGTGGATTGGATGCTTGTGTAAGAATGAAGATACATTGTGAATAGATTGCAAGTTGCACCTTCATAGGAAAATGTAATAGTGACAAGATGCAATCACTAATCACATGCAAGGAGTTTGGGGCAATAAGGCTAGATGAAAGATGACTGTACATGATTTTGATTGTACTTAAATTTGAGAGGGGCCTATTGTACACCAAAATCATGCAAAGTCACAAAGCAACTATGAATATTCTAAAAATTGAATGATTTCCATTAAACATACAATTTAAGACATCTTTTAATCCATTTTGTTGTCAACATCTTCCCTTGTATACACATATTTTAGAAATTAATTCTTATATATTACATAAACATAATAGAAAAGTGATAAAAAAATAAAAATATTTCCTTTATTGTTTCACAATTAACTTATACAAAGACTAAAATTATTATATAAATATATTTTTCAAACCTTTAACCTAAGCTGGGAATCCAAACTTATGAAATTGCTTTATCTTAAGTTCCCAGTACAAAGAGCAGCGAATGTGAAGTTCGTTATACTTCAAGTATTTTTATTCAGGTTGGAAAAACTCTTAACCATCCAAAATTATGAAATTATTTAGAAAAAAGTGAATATAAAGTTCCTATATAAAAGTGATGCTTTTCTGGCCCAGGGGCGTGACACCCTTCCTCACTTCGAAATGACTGTGAAAGTGAAACCCATATATTACTTATTCTTATTCATATATTCATGATCTGGTTTATAACAGTGCTTCTAAATATTTGTCAATTCTTTTGAAAGATAGCCTTCAATGGTTTATAAAGAGTGGCTTTACCAACTAGTTTGAAAAGTAGCATTCTAAGCAGCGGGAACGTGGCTTGCATCCAAACCCTCGTATCATTCCAATGCTTATTTTTTTATTTCAATTATTTGTACCTCACGATTGATTTATTGTTTTATTCAATATAAATATATGTATATAAAATAATTATAAAATAAAGAAACAAAAAAACTAGGTGTTGGATGCATGGAGAGCACGTGTTTATGCCACGAGGTAGTCTGAACAAATATTGAACTCTGTTATACATTCTCGCTTTGTTCATGAGGTTTCTCTGTGATGGATCCTACTGATTTCTTCTTCATTGTCAGCAAGATGTTGGTAGAATCGATGCATGGATGGATGGATGCACCAGGTTCCAGAATTTTTTTTATAGAGAAAATCGCTTGAATTTCATATATAATATTTGCGCATGACGCACCTTTCTTTGTTGTTTGATGGCCAATGTTTTGACTGGTTGTTTAATTACCTGAGACTCTTATGTAGCCTTACTCAGGTTTATAAATTTTCCTCAGATTTGCCAGTTTTTAGTCTTATTAAATATAATCAAAATATTTAATCAAATGAATTTTAAAAAATTGAAATGGAAAAAAATAATAAAACATTTTTCTAAAAATATTTCAATTATATTAATATAATATAAACCATTTAAATTATTACATTTGTTAATAATAACCCTAATCTTGAACCCATTATAAATTAATGATAATAATATATAGGTAGAAACCATTTAAATTATTACATTTATTAATAATAACCCTAATCTTGAACCCAATATGAATTAATGATAATAATATATAGGTAGATGATAATGGTTTATATTATATTAATATAATTGAAATATTTTTAGAAAAATGTTTTATTATATTTGATTATATTAGAAAAATTCATTTGATTAAATATTTTGACTAAAAGACATTAAGTGTTTCAAAACTCAAGTCTGGTGAAGTCTTCTTGTTCTTATTACAAATGGTAAATGTCATGTTGTAATGATATTGCTATTTTCTTATTACAGATGGCAACCATCCCAGGAATCTCATCATTTTGTAATGATAGTGCTATTTTGTCTGGCCGTTTATCGGAATGAATGGTATAAAATAACAGATGACTACCTACTGGTGGCAAGGCGGCCGAGATAAATGCAGCGGAAATGGATAAACAAGTTTATTTTTGGCCATGCCCATAGCGGACATACCGAGCGCATTAAATGCAGAATTATGGGATTGTTTAACTGAACAGGCCGAAATTTAGGCAACAAATATACAGCATGCTCTAGGATATTAAAAGAAAGGCGGCGAATTGTGGACATACAGCACGCCCTTCATTTAATGCGCTATATAGCAGGCTACTTATTTTCAACCCTAAATCTATGTCCAGATGTTATTTAATGATAAGGCACGTTAATTTTTGTTGTTAGTAATAAGGATATTAAACGTTGAGTCGGTTGACAGTGCGCCGATCTTCAGAGCAGTGGCAGTCGCAAAGAAGCTGCCATTCGGCATTAACATGTCTCGGATTTTGGATTGCGTAGGTTGACAGCTTTGGATTGCGTAGGTTGACAGCAAACAAGTCCTTTCATACAAATGTTTCCAATTGCCCGAGCTGTTAGGGGAGAAGTCAAAATGATTAAAAATTTAAATTATAAAAGGTTTAGAATATATAATTATTATTTACTAGAATTGATTAAGACTTGATGTGCTTCACCTATACTCACATTATCTAGAAGAAATTTACTACTATCATTACTCATGAAATTAATACCAAGGTCTTCCCCTCTAGAATCCAATGAATTAACGGTAGAACAATTTCTTTTAAAAATTTTACCTCATAAATTACCCACAAACTCAACATGATAGAAACATCTAAAATATAGTCTAAATATACTTCTTATAGCATTTAGTCATTTGAGTAAAAAGCCCTTAGCTGGGCCATAATCTAGATTCTTCAAAAAAATCCCATCAATTCATTCTCTAGAGAAAGTAATAGAAAACCCCACTCAAAGCTTTTAAACAAAGAGAATCCACTAGAGAATATGGAACCCTTACTAACTTCACTTGGTGATTCATTATAGGGTTCCTATAAGGAATGTTGTTTACCCAGATTCTCCATACCTAAACACAATCCACTTCAGCCTCATTTTTGGACCTTACCATATTCTACACATTGAACTCTACTTCTAAACCTCCCACTTTTTCTTGGTAGACATTTTGATTGTTTTGCAATGAAGTGAAACCTTAAATGCTACACAAAACCTTTTGCTACAGATTTAGAAAGGATTTAGTTCCCTTCCGCATCTATGGAATGAATCCATCCCACCAATAATAAGATAAGTATCTCATCTTCCTCCAAAAAAATCCTCAATATAGTCTACATTCTCCTCATACATATCCACAATATTCAACCCTAGTCCTAGAAATGAAACCCTAAAACATTCTTCAAAGTTTCATCCACCATATCCATGTTGATATACATGCAAATCTTCTTCCATATTTTTTCATTGGAATCCATGTTGATATAACTGCAAATACTCCAAATCACCATGGAGGAGTGTTCTTCTTACATAATTTGGTCATTGTGGGAGTGAATGCATTATCGTTTTTTTTATCAAATCATTTACAATCAAATTTTCCATGTGTTTTCCTAATGAATCATCTACATTATACTTTGTTCATGCACCAAGACAATATAGTAATGATCATCAGGGTAAATCTAACTTATGTCAAGCCAATATAATATGTTATACAAAACTAACAATATAGAAATAATAATAGCTCATTAATCATTGACCTACTAAGAGAAAACATGTCACAAAGTGATATTTGAACTTGGGTGGGGAGGGTAACAAGATTTTCTCACAACTATTTGAATCACGGCCAATTGGTAGTGGTATTAACTACTTAAAATAGAAGTCTAAGTGAATCCTTGTCCCTTGATATGGGTATATAAGTTGCTCAATAAATGAAATTTCATTTATCCCGCATCGAACCAAAGCTTTCAAAGAAAATCTCTCTGTGTTGCATAAATTTAGCCCAAATAGGGAGATCACTAATGATTTAAGGAATTAATTTTGTAATAATTGGTAAAACAACATAAGCATCATAAGGTTTATAATAGTGAATCACTTCAAATTAGATCAAGAACTAGAATACAAAAATATTTCTCTACTATACATATATTCTTAATATAAAAATAGAATGACTTCATCAAATATCATTATGACATAAATTGTAAAATTCTCTATGTAGAGTCCAATCTTACAAAAACAACAATGAAAACTCAAAAGCAATGAATACATAGAAGCTTAATTCCATATTTATACAAGCTCATGATTAAATGTAAATAATGAGTTCTTTTGAAGGTTAACCTTATTCACAAAAAATAAGAAAACTAAATCCCATAATTCCTAGAAATCAGCCTATTAAGTGCATTGATGATGATGTTGACTTCAACTTTGATCCCCTAGAATGATGAGCATGTCTGTTTTCACAACTAGACGATCATGTTGACATGGATGTAAAAAATGAAACTAAGATTGCATGGGTAATTGAATGTTGATTTGATAAAAGCACAATGTCGATTGGATGCTTGTGTAAGAATGAAGACATGTTGTGAATAGAGGTCAAGTTGCACCGTGATACGAAAGTGTAACAGTGACAAGATGCAATCACTAATCACATGCAAAGAGTTTGGGGCAACATAGCTATATGAGAGATGCTTGTACATGATTTTGATTGTACTAAGGTTTGAGAGGGGCATATTTTACACCAAAATCATGCAAAAGCATAAAGCAACTATGAATACTCTAAAAATTGAATGATTTCCAATAGGCATGCAATTTAAGACATCTTATAATCCATTTTGTTGTCAAAATCTTCCCTTGTATACACATATTTCAGAAACTAATTTTTATATATTACATAGACATAATAGAAAAATGATAAGGAGATAAAAGCAATTCCTTTGGTTGATTCACAATTAACTTATACAAAGACTAAGATTATTATCTAAATTAACATATTAAATTATTGAAAAAATTCATAATTATAATGTAAAATTTTGAAACCCTTAGGGTTAACTCAATTGGTTAAGTTTACATTGGTCACGAGGTCAATTATCCTCCATGCTCTGTTAATAAACCTAGAGAGATGGATCTACTCAGATTATCATTAATATATAGACTTCTACCTTTTAAATATTATAAAGATAATACTTATTTTTTCATATTGTTTTAAGAATATTCCTAACACTTTCTCTTCTCTATTTTGATTTGAGATGAAATTTCATTTTTAATTAATAATATTAATTTTTTTTTTTATCTATTTTTGATAAAATAAAAAAACATTTTTAATTTTCAAATTAAAAAAATCATCCTATACATTATCATAATAACAAATTTAAGAAAATCAGTTACATAATTCAACAAAAGAAAATTTATCTATATAAACACTTATTATTATTATTTAATCTCAAGCATGTAGTGAGATTCATTAGGCATATTATTAATCATTAGGAGTGTGCATAGTCAGTGAGCTCGTGGGCATCATGCAAGTGATTCACCAATTTTAAACCCTGAAACCCTGATACCTATTCAAGTAAGGAAATCAACTCGCAATCCAATAGCAGTATAACATCACATTCTTCAGACTTCGGAGACCTACAATACAGTTTTTTCTTCTGTCAATCCCAATATTTAACAAAGGGGCCCTCGCAAGAAGCCGATTATCTCCTACAAGGCCTCCCCGGGCAGCCCACTGGTTTCAAATTCCGACAGAACTCTGTATATCATGTAACAGTCGATGCCAAGGCAGTTTCTTCTATTTCGCGGAGGCCACTCGAAATCCCTTCAAGAAGCTGCTGGTTCTCTTCCTTCACGGCGGATAATGGCTTGAATATACGTCTCCTGTAATAATTATATTCGGCGGTGATTACACTAACATCACTCGCAGAAACGGCAGAGGTAACTCGCCTATGAGGGTAATGGCCCGCATATTCTGTTGTGATAATCCGCGTAGCGGCTGATTTTTCGCATATCAATGGTGATAAATCGTGTATTCGTGATAATTGGCGTAACAAGTGATAAATTGCGTATCCATTGATGATAACTGGCATATCCGCAGTGACAGTCCGCATGAGAGAAATAATCCGCATATTCGGCGACGATTAGTCATAAATACAGCTGAGATCACTCGCATATCAGCGTAATGATCTGCATATCCTGCCGTGATAAACCGCGTATTATATGATACCTCGCATATCCTGTGGTGATAACTCGCATACTAGGATAGCGATCCGTAAATTCTGCTGTGATAATCTGCGTATCTGACGACAAATCGCATATCCAGTGGCGGGAACGCATATATCAGATGATCATTCGCGTATCCAGTGATAATTTGCCTATCACAGGCCGTTAGATCGCATATGCCGCGGTGGTAATATTCGGCGTTATAATCGGCGTATCCAGCTGAATTTAGTCGCATAAGAGAGAAGAACTCGCATATCACGATAGATAAGCCACATATCCAGTAATGCGCGACCCTCACAAGTTAAAATCGTCTCGCAGGTCCTTATATTTGACTTCAATTTGTCTCTCTTGCGATCTTGTTCAATCTGTAAGCATGCCAGCAATCTGCGACGTTAATTGACCACCACATTTCTGCTTCAGCTTTGACAATATGCTCTGCTCATGTTCAATATTTGCACTTTTGCCCAACAGATTTCTACGAGTTAGTTTTTCCCTGTAAGATTCAACAAACAGATCTTTTGACACAGTGCGCGTTGCACCACAAAGAAGATTAAGAATCCATTAAAATACTGATAGCAAACTTCTATTTATATCATCCAAGGTAGGTCATGTGGGCCGTTTTTGTCAATAATAATAAAACTCAAAATTCAGACGGTAATAATAATAATAACGGTGATCTTTTTAAATATATATCTTTTTATTTCAAGAATAAATTTTCTATATTACTTTATGTTAATTAAGAAAATTAGTTAATAACAATGTATATGTTTTCATATAAACAATTCTATATTAATGGGTATATTTATATAAGAAATATGGTTCTTATTATAATAATGATTGATAATTAGTTTTATAGGGCATCTACAAGGCACTATTTCCTTGTTCTCATTCGGTATACTATCACAATATGTTCTTGCTCTACTTTCATTATACCATGATCCTTGTGTAAATTAAAGAATCCACAAAGTATTAGGGCCTTCACCTCCAATATATTATGATACTTATGCTTATGCAAATAGGGACATCTACAAGGGACTGGGGCACCTTATTCACCTTATTAGAGTCCATCTAGAATTGTGCCTTTTACTTGATGAGATTGACAAGGGACTATGTACTTGTTGTACTTCTAATAAACCATGATGCATATGGTTATTAAAATGGGGGATCCATAATGGGGTGAGGCCTCCCTACTAACATAATGGTTTATTATTCATATGTTAATAAGATTGTCAACATAAGGTGTAATGCTTACTCCATGTCCACCGAGATCTTTATGGTTAATGAAATGAGGGTATTTGTAAGGGAGTGAAGCCTTCTATTTGAAAACTAATTGATTATTGATACATGCAATAAGGAGATATCCAAAAAGATGTGATGACTCTCACTAACATAATGGCCATATTTTGATGAAAATGAAGGAATCCACAAGGATATGGTGCCTCCATTTAACATAATGGTTGATTGGATGCATGATGAGTTTGTGCTATGCTTGTATTTGTCAACATACACTTTGGAAGGTTTCTATGAGATGTTATGGGGATAAAATTACATAATTGACCAAAAAGCTCATATGGGTTGTCCAAATTTCATAATCGCGTGAAACTTACACATGACTTGTAATTGTTTAGTTCACATGCCATGAAGCCTATCTTCAAGATACCGAAACATTCAATGAGCAAAGCTATATGGAATCACAAGATAGAAACATCTTTATGCTACTGAATTGGAGAAAAAATATTTGGTTTAATGTTTGTTACATATTTTTGAACATCGGGGATCAAAATTAGTGTAATTAGAGCCTTGGTGAGAGCTAAAATTGCTTCCTTACCATGATACAATGCTAAATCATGTTGTTCAACAACATGAGCTTGTGGCTAAGGACAAGGAATATACATCATAGAGCTAAGAATATTATGACATATCTTAAGGTATATCGCCTATTCCTATGAACCTTATTTTCTTTTAATATTGATATACACTTTCACTCTTCCACCCATATATAAAAAAAAAAACTCCATGTTCATGGATTTGTTATGCATGTCGAATTCCATTTTGTCAATCTAAGTAGGCTTAAGATCATATGCTAGAGCTCAATTCATACTAAATTTCATTTGTGATGTTATGAGGGCATGAGGAAGTTGGTTCTTGTCTGATTATCATGTAGCTAACCATCTAGAGAATTATCATTGGAGCTAGATTCAAGATAATTTTCTGGATATGTTGGACAATTATTAAAACAATTGTAAGTTTATCCCTCCTTTATCCATCCCCTTATGATTTTTTTGCAGAGCCCACATATTGTATATTATAAGGCCCCATCCAAAACTCATTTTGATCTTAGTTTGTGCTTAGAAACTCACACTTTTTATTATAAACAATAGAAAGTACAGTTGTTCAAATTAAATGTTGAATGATTAGAGTAGTTAATTAGATGAGTATTTTTTATTATTAATGCTTAAATTCATAATAAATGCACATATGTTAGGCTCACCCCTGCATGCCAAATTCATATGGATCTTTGTCCAAAGCATTGTGAAGAAAGCAAGGGGATCATTTCTATTCATCCTCCTCTAGAAGATGACAAAGCTTCCAATACACCTCCACTGAACTCATTTGCATTCCAAGAGGTGGGGAATATGAATTGTTAAAAGGAATAATTCCTAGAACAAAGATATTTAATTATGTTGATTTGGGGAAATATAGCCCTTTAATCAAGGGGTGATTGATGTTGAAAATAACAACAAGAAATATTAAAATTAACATCCAGAAATTCTAATTTAATTTGTCCTTGAATTAAATTATAATTCTTTTCTCATAGTAATGTGTAATAGTTAACTAAGTTAAGTTGACTTAGCTTAGGAAATTTGAGTTGGAAGTCTATCTAGAGTCATGTAAGTGTGATCCCTAAGTTTTAGGGGTCTAGATTGAGTTCATTGGAGTTGTAATTAGATAACTTAGTCTAACTGAGTTATAGTCAGTTAAACTAGTTCTAACTGTTATAGGAACTAGTAGAGGTCTAGTAGTGGAGTAGTGCACCAGTGCATCCCCAATACCACACCAGTTAACTGAAAATTCACTCATAAATAACTCACACATGTCATTTCAGAGGAAGACCCAATTGAGCTTAGGGTTTAAGGACAATGTACTATTAGTTGTATAATTTTTTAAGTTGTACAGATGGTGCATGCAATTAGTTGAGGACCTAAGTTTGGATTACACAGTTTTAGAAGAAGGATTTCCCAAGTAAATATGGGTTGATAATCTTAGGAATTGTGTGAGGAAGTAGGGGCTTGGTAGGAAGTAGAATTGGCTAAGTGTTGGTCAGAGCGAGCTTGTGAGGTAGAGAGTTAGATCATACTTGTGTGGAAATTGTTCTAGCGTGAACAAGCATTGTATTTTCTTCTCAAATATTCTAGTTAATGCAATATAAATAGTTGGTTTTTTGAGTAGTTTCTTTCCCCAGAGAAATTTTGTGTTATGTGCGATTGATATTCTTCCTCTTTCTGATTATTGTTTCATCGATCATTATGTTGAAGAAAGTGTAACTAGGTTCAGTATTCATAAATGTATTTTTGATCTTTGTACTTGTAAAAGAAAATAATTATTATTTTTGTAATGATTAAGAATGGGTTTCTTGCCCATTTGATAGGTCAAGCACATGTTTGAGTGCTTCTAGAAAAGTCAAAGAGTCAATGTAATTATTGAAGACCCCTTGAGGGCATGTTACACTATGTATCCTATGTAATTATGTCAAAGATATGTGTCAAAACTGATCCTCCAAAGCAAAGACAAGTATCCTCTTTAAGTTGGATCAAAGAATGAATTTTGGTGCACTTAAAGTCAAGTTGGCCTCACTAGCTCAAGTCGGCCCAAAAAGAAGGGACAAACTCCTATATATAGGGCTATTTGACCTCACAATTAGACCATCAAGTGATATATGAAATCAATGAAGAAAAGAGGCAAGAAAGAGGTGTGAAAAAGAGAAAGAAAGGTGCTTCTAAGGCAGCAAAGAAGAGAAGAAAGAAATCTAAAGTTTTTGGATTTATTTTAGGGTTCCTCTCTGTCACACGTGCGAAGGAAAAGAAGGAGATTTCAATACCGCAACAAGTCAGAAATTGCAGTCCTCCAATAAGTTTTGATTGGGCCAAAATAGGTCTTAAATAGGTCTCCATATCAAGCGAAGTGGGTCCCACCTCAAGCGAAGGAAGGGAGCAAGCTAGAAGAGAAATATTGTTCCATAATTAGCCACACATGTGAGAAGAAATCAGACCTAAAGTAGGGTAAGAGGATCAACCTCTCAACTCATAAGGAAGATCTTATTCTCTAGCCTAAGTATCAAGGAAAGGGAAGATTGCCAAGTGAAGTAGAGAAGAAAAGGAATACTCCAAAGAAGAGGTCTCTAAGGAGACCTAGGGTTTATGCAATTGTCGGAAAAGAGCCCTCAGTTACCGAAAGAAGTGCAAAGGAAGAGATCAAGGTGCAAAGCAGAAGAAGACATTGATTGAAGGACAAAATGAAGAGAGATTGTGTCTTGTGCTTGGAGGATCTACTGGTCAAGGGTTTAGGGTTTGGCATTTGTCAATTGAAGCTTCAATAAGAGAAATTTGTAGAAGGGTTTTCATGTCTAGGAGAGAGGTTTTTCCCTGGCTGAGAGCCAACACCTTGTGTTCTTGTTTCCTCTTGTTTTGGTAACTGTTTGATGAAGTAAGAAAACACATACTAATAATAATAAGGGAATATTGTACTAAAAATAGAAGTAAAAGTACTTCACAAATTGTTATCATGATCAGAAGAATTTCACTGTAACCTAGATGCCCTAGATTCTTCAACATGGAATCAGAGCTAAGGTGACACATCAAGGAAGGGAATCTCAAGAGCACATAGAAGATTGAAGCATTAAGATTAAGGAACAAGGGCACACAAAAGGATGAAGCATCAGATCTACAAGCAAGAGTTCCAGATCCATCAAAGACAAGAAGGATTACTATATTCTCTCCTAGATCCATCAAGAAGGAATACCAGTCGGGGAACAAAGAAAGAAGAAGTCCTTTCATCTAAAGGCTTCTACAAGAAGGTTCATCCAAGAAGGGTTTACATCAAAGACTCATCATTTTCAAAGGAAGGTACTCAGATCGAGACTTATCATTGAAGATCTCCATATCTACACAGTGAGAAATTTTTCATCACCAAGCAAAAATTTGATAAGGCCCCTTGAAGGAAGCATCTTGAAGAACTCCAAGATCTAAGAATTCAAATCATCAAATCTTCAAGGAAGCATCAATATCTCTTCACAACAACTCTCTCAAGTAAGTATTCTTATGTCCTCTTTTGAAAATATAAAAATGTATTTTTGCAAGGAAAGCAACAAATTGGTTGTGACTGCTAATTTTCTTGCATGGAAAAAGAGGATTGATCTACTTCTCAAAGAGAATGAACTTGTGGATTGCATCAAAGGGAGTGTCACTATTCCTGCTAAGGAACAAACTCAAGCCCTAGCAAAGTATAATAAGGATGAAACAAGGGCTCAAAGGATTCTAATAGAATCCATCAAGGACCCTCTCATTCCTTATGTTTCCAAACTTGAAACATCTAAAGAAATATATGATAAGATGGTGGAGTTATTCTCAGTTAGTAGAACTAGAGAAGTGATATCGTTGCGTAATGAACTATATAAAATGAAGATCTCAAAGGAAGAAGGAATAACTCCCTACTTCATGAAGGTCTCTCAGATGAGGGACCAACTGCAAGAAGTAGGAGAAGTTATGTCAGATAGAGAGATGACAAACGTAGTATTCAATGCATTAATTGAGGAATGGGGAAACTTCACATCAAGTATATATGCCAAGAAGGAATCTACCCTGCTGAATGAACTTTGGTCTCTATGCAGGCATTTGCTGCTATGGCCAAAAAAAAGGGAAATTTGATACGTTTGGTCCATAGATAAAGGGTAAAAGAGATATGTCCAAAGTCCAATGCTTTGGCTGCCAAGAATATAGACACTATAAAAGAGATTGTCCTAAGTTCAATAAGGACAAAAATAAGAGAAAATGAGAAGAATCCGACATTACCCAAGAAGTGAAAGAATAATATAAGATGTGAAAGAAGAAGATAAGAAGCAAAAGAAGGAAGACCCTCCGGATCTCTACTATGATTGAGATCAACTTCTTTACATAAGTCTTCTTTAAAGTTTTGGGTATCATAGGAACATGTAGCAGTAGGATAGAATGCATGATTTATGAATGGCATCTTCAGGAATATAGGAGAATCATGCAGAGATAGCTCAGATAAAGATATTCATATATGTTATAGACATATTTGGGCACTGCAACCCCAATCACGTATGTCCATAAACCAAGGGCTCCTAAATCCCTAAAAATGTTGTTTTATATCCTAAAGGAACAAGGTCAGCTGATTACATCATCTTCCAGAAGTTCTCCATGAAAAACTACTCAGAACTGGTCAAAAAAAGACCATACAGACTACTCCATGCATAGGGTGCGATGCATACTGGAAAGCCCTTTTGTAGGGTGTGATGAGCAAGAGTAGAGAAATGGTAGAAGCAGTTTGCTAGGTGGAAACCCAGAGAATCTTCTAGAAACTGCTCATATGACACTTACCTCTTTGAATTCGCCCAGGGATGAGTAAGAGAACTGAAATATCCAAGTGGAACCAAGAACTATAAGTGAAAAGACATTAATCAAAATCCCAAAAGCTGACTCACTCTCCTGTAAACATCTATATGTGGATCACTCATCCAAGAGATCCAGGGGCTGGAATTTTGTAATTTACAAGGAAGTGTTATTGGTTTCTCTTTGAAGACATTGTTGGGTGATCTTGCTTTCTATGAGGTGAAGAAGGCTTTCATGCCAGGAGGATGATGCTGGATCAGACAACCTGGTTGTAATCCTCTCTTCTACTACTTCTATCAATAAAGTTATTTGAGTTTTCCTCCATATGCTTGTATATCTCTGAATCTTGTTTGTGTATGCATTTACATGGTTAATGTACATCTGATCCTACATTATTTATGGTTATAGATCTCTATGCTTTGATGGTATTTTGCTGCCTTGAATCTACAAGTGTTCTTTGAAGCGGGACAAGCGAGAAAGGAGTGGCAAAAGCTCTATCAAAGGAGAGAGGAAGCAAGCAAGGAGACTAGTGAAAGACTAAGGTTGGTGCTCTCCGCTTCTCTCTCATCTATCTGTCATAAAGGAAAACACAAGTAACTTTAATCTTTTTTTTTCTAAGATAGCTACCCATCTTAGTGGGACTAGCAGCTCTGAATGGACACTAGTTCTCCTGATAACAATATAGGAAGGCTGTAGCCATTGAATGACCTCATCAATGCATAAAGGAATGATCATGATCAAGAAAAATCATCTTAGAAGGCCATTATCATCAACAGGAAGGAGAATTCATAGGATGAGGACTAAAAGGATCCTCCAATGAAATTTGCAATAGAAGGTTTATGATCTTCGAAAAAACAGATGTCTTGATGGGAATTCCACCTATGTGGATCCAAGAAAGGATGATATATAGGAAACAAAGATACAACAAAGTAAAGGAGATTGAGGTAATCTCAATCTAGGAAGTTCTCAAAGGAAGCTGAGATGATCAAGGAAGAGAACTAAGATGAGCTATGTATGCATCTATGTTTTCAGTTGAAGTCATGTCATCATTTGTATTAATAAGCATGGGGAATTTCTATAGTAGCATGGTAAAGAATAAGAAAGACCCCTTTCATTGAAGATATGCACAAAGGCATGGTCCAGACATTGATAAAAGTCAACATAAATGACCTCATATAGAATATGAGGTGGTTGACTAAGAAACATATAAAAAAGCATATCAGAAAAGAGATTAGGGATAAAAGGACATCATAGACACTAGGAATCAACATCCAACAAATTTGTTGAGACATCTCCTGAAATAAGGCATGAAATTTCTTACCAAGGAAGAAAAAGATCAAAGGACCCTTGACACCTGGAAAGGCCTTGGAGATATGAAAATGCAGGATGTTGATGATTCAAGCCAAAAATATGTCATGATGGAAAGCCATCTCATAAGGTACTATTTGATTTAATGCTATGCTTTGATTTCTTGAATAATATCTAGATAAGTTCATGTAGGGCTACTAGAGCAAGGGTTGTAAGTGAAAGTACAACCAACATTCTTGTGGTGGATGGAAATTCCTGAAAAAAATGATGAGGAAGAAGTAGCCATATGACAGGGGATCCAGATATGTATTAATAAGGCCACTTTCCATAAAGAAAGGAATAACATGACGAAATAAGAAGGAAAGTGATTGATGGCTAATGCCCTACAAAGAAGAAGCTTGATTGAATTTCATGACATCAAGGAAAGAAAGTGATCAAGCAACTGACGACCCACAAAGAAGAAGTTGCTGATGGAAAGAAGAGTCACTATTTGAGAGGGAACTCTGACAAGTCCCTAATTAAGAGGGATCTTGGGCAAGTTCTTGGTCAAAGGATGCTAGGTACATTCCTTTACATGAATGGTAATATCTTCCCTAATTGAGAGGGAGAGATAGACACAACATTATTGTCTTCACTTGGGAAGAAATAATGGAGGATTGGGTAATCATATGGAATCCAAGATAAGAGTAGGAAAGAGGACCGATATTCTTTGAGGGTTGGGAACCCAAGATAAGAATAGTCCTAGAAGATCATACTCAACGATCGCTTGGGTGGGTATGTACTTGAGAGACAATGATGAAGGTTTCTATAATCATTGGTATTGCTAACATTATGCTCTAATCTAATGAAAGATAGATCTGTTAGTCAAGGCCTTGTTATGGATGTTAGGTCCCTATAATACTAGTGTATTCCCTTATTATTATTGTCATTGTAGCCCCTTATTTTTTATTGTTGTGCCCATTTTGTCCCCATATTGTTATTAATATGCCCCATAGAAGCCCACTATTGTTATTGTTGTGTCCTTACATTATTATTGTTATGTCGGCTCTGATTATATTGTGACCCCTTAGACTCTTATATATAGAAAGGAGGTATTTTCATTTGTATTATCCAAGAATTGTTCATTTGTGTAATGTAAAGAAGGTTTCCCCCTCGAAGAGGCTGCTTTTGAAGTCGTTGATATATCTATTTCTTCTATTTTGTGAGTTAGTTGCACAATAATTGGAATCAGAGCTTTGGATTCTAAGGTTTCATTGCTTCAAACAAGTCATCGTGGAATTTTCTCTATAAATTTTTTCTACAATGCTTCAAAAGCTGAAATTAAAACCCATTTGAGTCGAAATCGTGATGAACTTATTGACTGAATTTGAAATCTTGTATCACTATATTTTCAGAGATATGAATTGAGGAAGTTAGGGTTTTTGCAAGCTCCCAAATTCGATCTCAAACAGATCACCTTGGGAAAATCATCATAAATTTATCTCTGAGCATCAGAGTCAAATTTCATAAAAAGTCACAAAAAGAGGACAGGCTATAGTTTGTTGGGTATCATTTTCAAAACCGAAGGTTGAAACACTGACACGTGGCACGTCATACAAGTTCACTCTACTGAACCAGTCTATAATTAAGTCACCGCGAGAGATTAGACATAACTATTTCAATAGCGTAAACTTTGAAACGGGAATTATAAACTCAAAATAGGAACTCTGGCCAAAAAACCCTAAAAAAACATCAAAAACAGTGCTAAAAATGATAAGTATGTATATTGGAACGATGGGCTTTTTTAGGGTCAATTTTGAACATGTTTAAAAAATGGCAGTGAAAAGGAAATTTTCATGCAAAAAACACCCTGAAAACGAAAAGTGTTGATACGGGAACAATGGTTTTTTTTTTAGTGTCAATTTTCAACATTTTAAAAAAATGCAAGTGAAACTAAATTTTTATGTGGAAAAAACAACTATTTATGAGGAAAAAAACACACTAATGTTTTTGGTAGAATAACGTTTTTTTTCCTAAGTATAAATTCAACATGTTTTAGTAGTGACCATAAAGATAAAATAATGGGATCTAAAATACATTAAAATTCTATTAGTTTCCATCCATGTTGTTAAATATATAATAACATCACACTTAAGATCACTAAAATTCTAATTGTTTTCAACCATAACATTAAAGATATAGAAAAATTTGGGTTTTTTTCAACCATAGAATTAAAAAACCATGACATTATGAACAAATTACATGACTAAATTAATCAAAATGTCATTATTTGTATATTGAATGAAACATACATTATATCTCTAATTTATTGTTGCATTGTAGATATTATAAACAATAAAAATCATCATAATTAAGACATATAATCCAACAACATAAAAATGACTCATAACTTCTAATTTAATACCATATGGAAATCAAAATTTTTATTTCAAGATACGATGCAAACATCAGTTATATAAACTGTCTTAGACAATTATTAAAAATCACTCATATTTTCTTGCACACCATTAGAATTCGCATCTTCAGATGAATGATTGGATGCAGATGAAGATGTTCCATATTCTTCTCTTTCATCAAATAGTGCCCCATCTGAGTCCACATGCATGCACACCATTTTAGGTTCCAGAATTCTTCTGGGTCTATGACTGGTTTCAACAGACTCCCATCTCAACACTATTCATTCTAGTAACAACCTTTTTAGAATCTCTATTGTCTTGAAGTGAAGAGTTCCTCTCTTTGTTAAATTGAAGTCATAAAAAAGTAGGTTAACATCCTCCAATTTTAAGAGGTCTAACGATTTATATTTGTACCCTTTCTTTTTCTCTTTCTGCCAATTTTTTTGTCAATTACCATTTATGGCTTATACACACCATTGAATGGGTGTGTATTTGTGGCATACCAATGTACTTCAACACCTATAACATCCTCATTTTCTGTAAAGACATTTATAACCTTAACAACCTAGAATGGATAGCCATTGGGATCTCCATCTGCTAGCACTGCGATCATGCAACCCTCCTTAATATCCTGTATTGAACCCCAGTAAAGGTCTTCCATGGCTTCACATTGTGCACGAGATCTTTTGGAACCAATATACATCTCTCTTTCCTCTGAGTGTGAAGAATTAATTACCTTGAGAATGTTTTTATTCAACAATGTTTATTTCCTCATGTTCATTTGACACATTTTGTGGCCAAATAAATGGATTTTTCAAAAGTATATCTTCATTTGTTGTTGTTGAAATGATATTACTTTGATTATTGAAAAATGACTCCCACCAAACTGAATTAGAAATGTCAAAGTACTCATATGTATATTTAATACATTTTTTAGTTTCTTCTAGGCAATCGGAATAATTTATATCTCTATTCTGTCTGTGTGCATTATGAACTTCACCAACTGATTGTAAAAACAATATTTTTGATGCAAATATTGGATGATCTAGAATGAACTCCAAAAATTCCAAACTTAATGACGGTGCCCATTCTGTAGTAGTTGAATACTTCTTGCCCCATATTAGTGCTTTCCCATCAATTTTTTTTGATACGAAATTGATGTTGGAAGTTAATGTCATTAAGTTGTTCAATGCATTTCTCCTCACCATGCGAATCCCAGAATAAACCTTCGCATGTAAATAGTTTCTTCCAACACATCAAAAGTAGGCTCTGGCATGTATGATTTCTTAATAAATTCAATTAATGATGGCAAGCTCCCAACTTCCTTCCTCCTCAATGTGACTGAAAAATGACTGAACATATGATCAATATGGTCATATGTGTGCCCAACAAGAAGGAAACCAACCTTTACCTTCTGAAAAATTCTCAATTCAACAAGCATATTTAGATATCCAAAAACAACCTGTTTTTTGTTTTCACGACAAGTGTTGTCCAATTGTAGATACAAAACTTTAGGAAGATTACCAGATCAATGAGAAAGCACATCATGAATTATGGTTATTGTTAGATTTGCATCATTATGAATATTTGGAGCTATGAAGTACACCCTTGGCAACATTTTCCCGTTGAATACCATACAACCGACCAAGTGATACTGAATAAAATTTCCCCCTGTAAATTTTTGGGTGTGCAAACAAAATGTGGTAAAAGTGTTGTCTTCTGGTTCATACCATCAATTATCAAACCCAAATATTTATTCAGATTATCATAACACTTCTTTCTATGCTTGTACAACTTTTTCCTTTCACTTGTTTGTTGTTTGTGATGCTCCTGAAGTTCTTTGACAATTGAATCTACACAACATAAAAGAAAGCCATTAAGAAATACGTTTTCATAGTTGATGACTATACAAGTCTAAAAGTTAAAGTTATGAATGCTTACCTCTTTCTGACCCTTCACATTTGTCCCTTTTTTATTTAAGAGAAGCACATGTACTGCAAATCCCCATCCTTGTCTTCTTAGGAATACAAGCATTGTTGAATTCTTTCTTCCATACCTTCACAAAATATTGATATGTAATAAATCGACCATGTCACTCAGAACCTTCTGCATATTCTTTATATAAGTTGTAGATTTATCGTCTTGAAAAATTACCTCAAATATGTATTGTCTCTCTATTTGGCATACACTCTCCATGCTTTGAAAAGAAATATTTCAAGCATGACATTGTGGTATTTGATAATGGCCCAAACTGTCGTTTATGACGTACTTCTAAATAAAATGTGGGATCCCTTTCCAAATTTTCTTGGATTCTCGAGAGGCAAAAATTACACATCGAATGAAACATTTTGAAAGCCTTTCTCTAGATAAATAAAAACCAAATATGATAATCATAACCTGATAATGTAGATTGCATGCACCCAACTAAAAATGAATTTTGCATGCTTTTATTCATTAACAAATATCTCTTCCTTTTCTCTAATGCAAATTCGAAATCCATATTTTTCAAGCAATCTTTTTGACAACATTCACTTGAAATGAGAGCTTTGATAGAAATTCTTCTCGTCAGATATTCTACTCTACCCCTTGTATAACTAGAACATCTTGGATTGATACGAAAAGTTCTGCTCCTACTTCTTGATACAATATTTCTTGGCAACATCTCCATCATTGGATCATCATTTGTATAAGCATTTTCATCATCATTTTGAGGAATGTTATCCACACTATGATCAACTGTGCTTTTCAAATACTGACTTGGAGGATAGTCTTCATCTTCCCCTTCTTCAGTGCTATTGTCATAGTCCTTAGAATTTGGACTAAATGGAAATTTTGACTCGATGTTTATTGGATATTCTTCCTCATGTGCATTGTCAGTGCAGCTCTCATAGTCCATAGAATTAGGACTACGTCGAAAATGTGACTGTTTACTTACTGAAAATGCTACATCCTATCCTTTGTCACTTTTACTCTCATAGTCCTTAGGATTAGGACTAAGTGCTTCATCCCGTCCTTCCTCGCTATTGCTCTCATATTCCATAGGATTAGGACTAAGAGGACACTGTGACACTCCATTCTTTTGAAATTTTTCATCATGCTCTTCATCACTGTTGCTATCATAGTCCATAGGATTAGGACTAAGTGAACACCATGACACTCCATTCTTTTGAAATTCGTCATCATGCTCTTCATCACTGCTGCTCTCATAGTCCATAGGATTAGGACTAGGAGGACACCGTGACACTCCATTCTTTTGAAATTTTTCATCGTGCTCTTCATCATTGCTGCTCTCATAGTCCATAGGCTTAGGACTAAGTGGACACTGTGACACTTCATTCTTTTGAAATTATTCATCATGTTCTTCATCATTGTTGCTTTCATAGTCCATAAGATTAGGAATAAGTGGACACTGTGACACTCTATTCAGTTGAAATTCTTCATCACTACTGCTCTCATAGTCCGTAGGGTTAGGATTAAGAGGACACCATGCCACTCCATTCTTTTGAATTTTTTCATCATGCTCTTCATCACTGCTGCTCTTATAGTCCATAGGATTAGGACTAAGTGGACACCGTGACACTCCATTCTTTTGAAATTCGTCATCATGCTCTTCATCATTGCTGCTCTCATAGTCCATAGGATTAGGACTAAGAGGACACCGTGACACTCCATTCTTTTGAAATTTTTCATCATGCTCTTCATCACTACTACTCTCATAGTCCATAGGATTAGGACTAAGTGGACACCGTGACACTCCATTCTTTTGAAATTCGTCATCATGCTCTTCATCATTTCTACTCTCATAGTCCATAGGATTAGGACTAAGTGGACACTGTGACACTCCATTCTTTTGAAATTCATCATCATTCTCTTCATTGTTGCTGCTCTCATAGTCCATAGGATTAGGACTAAGTGGACATCGTGACACTCCATTATTTTGAAATTCTTCATCATGCTCCTCATCGTTGTTGCTCTCATAATCCTTAGGATTAGGACTAAGTGGAAACCGTGACTCTTTATTTATTTGAAATTCTTCATCCCATGTTTCAACAGTGCTGCTGTTATAGTCCTTAGGATTAGGACTAAGTGGAAGAATTGACTCTCTATTCATAGTGGAAGAATTTCCATTATATTCATCAATATGAATAGAGTTGTTACACGACGAAGATATTGATGCTTCACAAAGTGAAACTTCACTATCAGAAGAACCATCCCTTTCAAATAGAAGAGGTTGAATGATACAAATGCAGACTCTCCTAATGATATTATATAGCTTAAATAATGAAATCTTCCCTCCAATTTTTTTCGCCAAATTTTTTCCCTCCAAAAATTTCATTTCATGTATTTCCCTCCATTATTTTCTTCTACAATTTATTGAAAAATTTTAACTAACTTTTTTTTATGAAATAAATCTTTAGATTTAAAATTTTAAACCAAATATTTTACCTAAATTTAAATATTTAATAGTTAAACTATATAATATTTATTATACAATTGAATGTTTTTTTAATTTTTGTAATACCTTCTAAAACAAATTAATCCCACATTCACTGTGCTGTAAAACAATTCCATAATATTCGCTTTATCATAGTTTCCTATATTGCCATAACAAAATTAACGTGTTAAATTTTTTTAAAAACAAATTAATCCCATATTAACTATATGGTAAAACATTTCCGTAATTTCACCTATATAATAAATTTCATTATCACTATTATTCACATCACTTCAAGGTTTTCCAAGGTTCGTTAAAAGACTTGGAGTGAATTTGTGGAGCAGCTACATTGCTATCAACAACATATTCAACAGAGGATTCTCGCATTTGAAAGGTTAGTTAATTTTTCGGCTTTGCAAATTTTAAAATTAAATAAGTTTAATGAAGTTCTTTTTTTTTTTTTTTTTTTTTTTTTTTTAAATTAAAAACTTTTGTGTGCCAAATTTACCCACTATGTCCGCAGTGGGCATGGTGGGCTTGGTAATGGTCACGACGACAAAATGAGCCCGTGGGTTAGGGGCGGCTACATGACACCCTGATTCCAGCCCCCCTCCCCACCCTGGTGGCCTAATGGCCTATGGGAGTGGCTGGCTGTTGGGTCACTAAGGTGGGGTGGGTCTGGGGTTCAGGAGGGGGGATAGTTGTTGGGTCGCCAGGGTGGGGCAAGGGGGCCGGACCCAACAACTGGCTCGGTTGGTTGATTGATTTTTAGGGTGTGGTAGCAGGGCATTGTATTTTTTTAATTTTTAATTTTTTAATTGTTATGGTTTACATTATTAATTATCATTTATCGTTTTCGTTGTTAATTCAAGTTATTTTTTTTTGTGATTTACTGATTTATATGTGTATTTTTTCAGGAAAATGGCATCAAAGAAGATTTCTGTGAATCTTTCTGTACCAAAGACTCTTAAAGGTGGATCTTCAAAAAACATTGTTGAACGAACCCCACCTGAGCTGATGGCCACAAATCTTTCAAGTGCCTCAAACGATAAGAAGATGATTTCATACTGGAAGACATCAAAAGAAGTGAAACTTCCAACAAATGTCTAGAATGTGAAAGAAAGAGAAAGCTAAAATGTGCAGATATATCTATATGTTGATATACCTAATGATAATGGAATTTATGAGGTGATGGAAAAGGTCATAGACATGTGTTCAGTACTGGATAGTGAAGTTGTTTACATACTTACAAAACCGCCCAAGTCACATAAAAGGATTAAATACCAGTTATCATATTCATTGTATGACACGAGAGAGGTATCTACAAAGTTGTGTAAACAAATCGTAAATGAGATGACATAAAATATCGTAAGTATTGTTATTTATATTTGTGTTTTGCGTTCTTGTAACTGTCTCACTATATTTTTATAACTTTGTTTTTATTAACATATGATATTTTGTTTGGCAGAATTTTGTTGAAAGTTGTTCAATTAGGTTGCGGGGCATTCATTTCATAGAACATGATATTATTAAAGTTGTCAGTAGTTTCTACTTAGTGTCAGAAGAAGATATGGCAAACAAGAAAAATGTAGTAATTCATGATGCTACAAAACTACATCCAAGGGATTAGAAAAAATCCTCTAGTGGATAAATCTAGCAAAGGTAGACAGGTTACTTTTGAAGACGAGGAAGTTGAAACTGGCAGTGAAGAATATGTTGTCATTACTGAGGATGAAATTGGAACTGAGAAGAGCTGTAAAATACCAAAAGTAACAATGCCCAAGAATAAATCTATTCCAGTTAATGATGAGAATGTTATGAGGAAGAAAAGTAAAGTTGAAAATTTTGAAGTAGTCATTACCAACAGTCAAGAATCTAGTGAAACTTCAAAAGAAGGTAGAGAAATCATTACACCATGAGCTTATTTAGAGGATGGCATTATCAAAACAAAACAAAATGCCATTCGATAAAACTTGACAAAGAGAAACTTAATTGAGGGTGGTCGTACATTTCAACTTAATGTCAGACAAATCTATAAGGAAAGTGAAGGACTATGTAAATATCAAATCAGAAAGCCACACCATATACATGTTCACAACTTGAAGACATTGATGAGGTACAATCCAAAAGCTCATGTGGTTAATTATGTGCTTCTTTCTAATCCAGTTCAAGTTCCCAACAAAGAAGCATTTGATAAGTCAAAATGTTTTGAATACAATTATTATGTGCTTGGGGGGAACCATTCTATGGAATCTCAAAGGTAATTGATGGAGGAATATCCCAATAACCCACATCTTGAAACAATGAAATATATCATTTATGTTGGTTTATCAGATACAGAAACAAAGTTAGTGGCATGGGATCATAATTCAGATAATGAATATAGGATGTCTATGACTTTCATCCAAAGGGTTAGATTTATTCATAGTGAATTTGAAGAAAGATGTGGTGGGGATAAGCTAAATGTTACTGTAGATTTCTGAAAAGAATGTTGTATGGAAATAGGTTATCAAATTGAAGAGAAAATCAATTCAAAAGGCAACAAAGTAACTAGTGATTTATTCAGAGGTATTGATAACATTTTCTAGTTGGCATTTAGAATTGGAGAGATATGGGAATTGATTAATGATATTTTTAGCACGTGGGAGAACATTAGCATTAAAAACCAGAAGGTCAAAAGGTCTAAACCATTGATATGTAGCAACAATAAATCAGGTCTTGAAATGAAGCAGCTTCCAGAAGATATGGCTATCACACATTGGAGAGCATTGCAAGGAGTGAATGATGAAAAACTTGTCAAAGCAATATTATCTCGTGTGAGGTTAGGGGAATTATCATTAGAGGAAATGTATGAGGAATTTCAAAAGTAAGTTTGTTGATTTTTATTTATTTCTAGATTATATTTTTCTTTTAAATATAACATATTGTTCTTGGTAATATTTGTTATACATATCATTATATTAACTTTTTTTACTTTATCTACAAAGTTTACATGAAAATTCAAGAACAAATGGTTAAATTGTTGAATGAAGATAGTTGGGATGATGTTGTATGCAACTATCCAGATTCAAGTTCTACATCAACATCAATTTTTTTTTTTTTTATCTTGCATTTATAAAGGTATGTTGATTTATACATTCATTTTTATTCGTCTGTATACTATTTTTAATTTATAACTTACACATATATTTGTTTATTTTATAAAAAATTAAGAAGGATGCAAATGGAGCACTAGATAGTTTCAGAACCTTTATTGAAAAAATTAAGATCGAAAGACTGAAGAAGCAACATCTAAGAATGTTGAACTTGATCCAACTCTTACTCATTTCATTTGGAATGAGCTTGAAACTATTCAATATCAAGTAATACAAGGCGACTGTGAAGACATTGCTAAATTCATACCTAAAAGGGATTATGCCCTAGTCATTGCAGATATTCCCCATGGTTTCAATATTCCAAACATTGACTGTGATAGTGACCCTTATAATTATCAAGCTCTTAGTAAAGTGGTTGCAAGACATCACCATTATGGAGATTTGTGACATTTCATTCAGACACACAATTGACAATGTTATGGTCAAGCTTCAAGGGGGAAACAAATTCAAGGATGCAAATTACATGGTAAGATGTTTAAAATATATATTTGATTAATGTTAAAAAATTCATTTATGTACAAGTTAATTGAACTTTTACTATTTCATGTTACATGCAAAATTCAAATCTTCTTAATTGTGAAGATCAACCATTTATAAATGATTGTGAGTTCATCCATATTGATAGTTGGGAAAAAGATGATAGCTATATGTCTAAGACTTTTAATCGGGTAGATGGAAAGAGTCATAGACAAATACTGACTTATGATCTATTGTGAGAAAAATAACATACGAAGACAAAGAATCAAAAGGAGAGATAGTTAACATTTATCAAAAATCACAATTATTGATTAACTATCTTATAGACATATGTTCAAATGAAGGAGACTGGGTTCTAGATTTATTTTCTGGCTCAGGTAAGTTTTATTATATGGAATTGAATTTCAATATGTTATTTCTTAATTTATATGTCATTGTACTAATTTACTTCATTATTTCTTTTGTGCTTGATAATTTGGTACAACACTAGCATATTACCTTCAAAAAGGAAGAAATTGCATTGCCATTAAAAAAGATCCAATATAATGCAATTTTATTCAACAAAGAATTAATGCTCTTCAATTTCTTCTAGATGCAATGCAAGAAATTGGGTTGAAGAAAGGGGACTTCAGTGAATCATGTGTGGCAAAAAAGGAAAAGGAACCCCAACCACCATTACATGGAATGATTGGAAAAGCATACACTGGGAGATTCGCAGACATCACAGATCCATTAGAAGAGGAAAATGAGCAAAATGAAGCAGAAAATATTGTGGGAGAAGACAATTATGAAACTCTAAAGGACAAAGAGTTTGGATTACGTGACATTGTTGATTAAATTTAAGTTATGCTTGGAAATCAAGCTCATTTTTTGTAACTATTAATTAGTTACACTTGTAATGTTTTGACATTGACATTTATGTGAATAATAGACACTCAATTAATGTTGTTATGCATTCAATATTTGTATTATATGATTTTCGCATTAATTTTTATGTTAATCATTATTTTAAAAAACAATGATTATTATTATTATTATTATTATTATTTTGATATGAAATTCATAAAAAAAACTATTATTTAACCATTTTTAGTTAAAATTTTCCTATAAAAATTGTGATTTTGACATGTCATTTCTAGCAAAAAATTACAAAAAATGACCAAAATGTGTAGTCTTTTAGTTATATCTATGTTGAAAATGGTTATTTTTATGTCAATTGTTAAAAAATATTGTTTTTTAGAGACAATTATTTCATGTGGATTGAAGAATTAATTAACGATGTATAAATATGTAGAATATCGAAAATTCAAAATATCGACCTTCTTCTTTAAATATGAAAAACAATAAAAACCTCATTACAAAAAAAAAAAACGATAAAATATGAAAAAGAAGACCACTTCAAAAATAATTAAATTTAGAAAATAATTATTTACATTTCATAAATTTTAAAGAAAGGGCTTGATGCAAAATTACCACTTTTTAAATCAACATAAAAATCACTACCATTCTAAAACATAATGTACATAAAAGAATTTAAAGTGCCAAAAACTATGCTCTAAAAAAAACATGTGTTTTCTGCATCACCCCTTTTCAAAATCGGGTCACTTTTTTGCTATCTCTATGAAACAGGTAACAATATCAGTTCTTGTTTGAAAGTTTACATTGTTTTTCTTGGAGAATCCAATCGTGATAAGACTTGTGGGGTTGGAAAGAGGATGTAGAGGGATATCAAAGGCCGAAATTTCAAAACTCGAAGATCCAAAATTATAGGGTTACAGTAATTTCAAGATCGAGATCATACAAAGCGGAAAAAACAAAACAAAAAAGGTGTGTAGTTTTTTTTTTTTTTAAATTTGCATAAGTTTTGTTTGATAAAGTAGTTTGAAGTGATTTTAAGGGAATTTGGAAGCATAATTATCATTAATTTATGACCTGAAGGAAGAAAATGGAAACACCTAGAAAGAAACCTGAAATTTCTACTATGACACATGAAGAAGAGGAAGAAATGCAACATGATATATCAAAATTATGAGACCAAGTGCAAAAAATTTCACTCTCACAAAAGGTAACTGAAGCTAAGATGGATGGTTTAAAGAATGGAATGGAAGCTAATATGGATGGTATATAATCAAAACCTAAAGGAAACATGGAATATTTGAAGATAGATTTGACAAAGTGGCTACAAGAAATGCTTACTAATGCGAAAGGGTAGTAAAGGAAACTCATGATGAGAAAAAAAGACATGTTAGTCATGATTTCATAGACTCTAACGTTATATTGAAGACCCACCATGTTCCAAAGATAGATATGAGGAAGTTTAATGGCAAGGATCCCGTAACATGGATACTACAGATCGAGTAATATTTCGATCTCCATAATGTGCAAAACACACAAAATGTATGCATTGCAACTTTATATTTGGAACCCAATCAGTTCGTATGGTATTGATGACTTTGCTCTCGTAAAAAAATTGTCACTTGGGAAATTTTTACCGAAGAAATGATAGCACATTCTGAGGATACAAAAAGCAACACTCTTTTTAGTTAATTAATAAGTCTCAAACAAAAGGGTTCAATGGTGGAGCACATTGAGGACTTCCAAAAATTGAATATAAGGGTAAAATATATTCCAGAGGAGCATAGGATTGATGTGTTCATAGGGGCTTTAAAGGATAACATCCAACATGAGTTTCACCTTTGAGAACCTGATTCATTGGAGAAGGCATTCAGGTTGGCAAGAAAAATTGAAAGAAAAATTATGGCAACAAGGAAGCCTACCACTCACAACTATAAAGATGGAAGTGTTGTTTCTCCTAGCCATCCATGACCTACAAATTTGATACTACAACAATTGGAAGAAAGACGAGCAAAAGGGATTTGTTACAGTTGTGATAAAAAATACACTAAAGTTCATAAGTGTGCTAAGAAGAAATTATTTTACATAGATTGTGAAGAGGAGGAAGAAAAGGAACAAGAAACATTAAAAGAAGAGGATACACATCATGAATAAACCCTAGAGAAAGAAGAAATGAATCTGACCATATATTGTAATGCATTAGATGGAATTACCACTCCTCAAACTATCATGATAGAAGTATATATCAAGAAGAAAAAGATAATAGTGTTGATTGATTCGGGAAGTACCCATAATTTTATTCATTGTAAGATAACCAAGGAATTTATTTACTTCCTATATCCAATACCAAAGTGTCAAGTGATGGCTGCAAATGGAGGAACCATAAATTGCTCTAGAAAGTACCACAATATCAAGCTATCCATGGGAGAATATGTGTTGAATAGTTTAATGCTTTCCATTCCAATGGGTGGTGCTGATGTTGTACTAGGAGTCCAATGGCTACAATATTTGGGTATGATAGCTTTTAATTTTTAATAAATTTTCTTGAAATTTGTTTCGGAAGGAAATGAAGTTGAATTAAGGGATATCACAGGGAAACCGGGAAAGATAAACAGCTCTAACGACATGAAAAAGATTCTAAAGAAAGGACAACGAGGCATAATTTCACAATTATGTTCTCTAGAGGTTCCCACATTGAAATCATCTATTTCTCCAGATCTCCAAAAAGTCTTGGACAATCCTTCCAAGGTATTTGAGATTCCCAAAGGCCTCCCACCTATTCGTGATCATGATCATGCTATTCATTGATTCCAGGAAGTGTTCCTCCAAACAACAGTGCTTACAAATATCCCTATGCCCAAAAGAGTGAAATTGAACATATGGTTGCAGAAATGCTAGAGGTTGGTATAATTCAACCTAGTCAAAGTTCTTTCTCTGCTCCAATAGTATTGGTCCACAAGAAGGATGGATCATGGCACATGTTTCTGGATTATAGGGAGCTCAACAAGCTCACTATTAAAGATAAATTTCTCATTCTTGTCATTGATGAATTATTGGATGAATTGCATGGAGAAATTTACTTCCCCAAGTTGGACCTTCATTCAGGATATGATCAAATCAGAATGAAGAATGAAGACATTCTGAAAACAACATTTAGAACTCATGAGGGTCATTATGAATTTTTGGTCATGCCTTTTGACCTCACCAATGCACCTTCTACATTTCAAGGTTTGATGAATTCCATTTTCAAGCCCTTACCTAGAAAATATGTGTTAGTATTTTTTGATGATATACTAATCTACAACAAGTCTTGGAAGGATCATGTTCAACATGTTGACAGAGTGCTCAAACTATTGGAGTAGAAACAATTATATGTAAAAACCTCCAAATGTTTCTTTGGAGTACAAGAGGTGGATTATTTGCGTCATATTGTATCTCATGAAGGTGTTAAGATAGACCCTAACAAAATTAAATCCATTAAGGAATGGAAAATACCCATATCCATAAAGCATATGCGAGGATTTCTTGGGTTGATAGGGTATTATCGCAAGTTTGTTAAGAATTATGGGAGAATAGCAGCACCTCTAACAACATTACTAAAGAAAGATGCATTTTCTTGCACTCCAGAAGCAACAAAGGCCTTTAAACAACTTAGAGAGGTAATGTACCAAACACCGGTCTTAGCTACGCCAGACTTCACAAAAACCTTCATTATGGAATGTGATGCCTTAGGAAATGGAATTGGTGATGTTTTAATGCAAGAAGAAAAACCCATTTCTTTCAAAAGTCGTCCAATCAATGGAAAGTATTTACACAAAGCTATCTATGAGAAGGAAATGTTTGAAATACTACATGCACTTAAGAAATGGCAAACTTACCTAATGGGAAGACAATTCAAGGTAAAAATGGATCATGATAGTCTTAAATACTTTTCAAAACAAAGATTATCTTCAGAAGAGCAACAAAAAAGGGTCACAAATATGTTGGGTTATGATTTTGAAATCATCTACAAAAGAGGGAAGAAAGATGTTGTTGCAAATGCACTCTCAAGAAAGGATGAGGATCTAGAAGTATTGATTTGTGGCATTTCTATTATCCAACAAGATTGGATAAACAAAGCAAGGGATGAATGGAATAATGTCGAAGAAGTGTGGGAACTCATTCAAAAGTTGTAGCAAGATCCCAATACATATGATACATTTAGCTGGAAAAGTGATTTGTTATGGTACAAAGATCACTTATACCTTTGTAAGAATTCCCAACTCAAACAAAATTTTCTTCTATAATTGCAAACCTTTCTCTTAGGAGGGCATTCAGGATTTAAAAAAACTTACTAAACGGTTAAGAAGGAATTTTTTTGGGATGGCTTTGAATATGATATTCAAATGTTTGTGGCAGAATGTTTTCTTTGCCAACAAAATAAAGTTGAGACAATTAAGACCCTAGGTATATTACAACCTTTATCCATTCCAAGTTAACGTTGGGAGGAGATTTCAATGGATTTTATCATAGGTTTACCCAAGTCCGAAGGAAAGAGTGTCATCATGGTGGTAGTTGATAGAATTACCAAATATGCACACTTTCATGCATTATCTCATCCATTTAAAGCCAGTACAATTGGTACTGAATTTATGGAAACAATTCAAAAGCTACATGGAAACCCAAAAGTTATTGTAAGCGACAAAGATCCTATTTTCACTAGAAATTTTTAACATAATTATTTTCTTGTCTGGGTACTCAGTTAGCTCATAACTCATCTTATCATCCTCAATCTGATGGGAAAAATGAGATAATGAACAAATGTTTGGAAGGACATCTTCGTTGCTTTGTATATGATAAACAAACACAATAGTTCAAATGGTTTCCTCTAGTTGAATGGTGGTATAACACTTCCTTCCATATTGCAACAAAAATGACCCCATTTATGGAACTTTATGGATATCATCCACAGTCCATCACATCATATTTAAGAAAAAAAAAACTAAGGTTCAAGTAGTGGAACATCACATCGATCATCAACAAAAAGTTCTCCAACTCTTAAAGGGTAGCCTCACTTTGGTGTAGAATAGAATGAAACAACAAGCAGATCAACATCACAGTGAAAAAGGTATTTTTGTAGGTGACTGAGTACTTACACGACTACAACTATACAAACAAATGTCCCTTAAGCAAGATGAGAAGGATAATAAATTATCACCAAAGTATTATGGTTCATACAAGGTGTTGCAAAATATTGGTACTATGGCATACATATTGGAACTTCCTGCATCTTCTCGAGTGCACCTAGTTTTCCATGTTTCATGCTTAAAGAAGGTTATAGATGACAAGATCTCAGTTCAAATGATATTGCTAGAACTTGACGAGGAAGGAAAAATCATATTGGAACCTGAAGTAGTCACATAAACATGAACTCAACAACTACGAAATCGATCAATTTCAGAGTATCTCATAAAGTGGAAGAACTTACCCACTGAAGATTCCACATGGGAGGATGAGAATTTTATATAGATGCATCCAAAACTACTCAAGCATTGAGGACAACACTTTTTTGAAGGGGAGGGGCATGTTAGGTCCCTATAATACTAGTGTATTCCCCAATTATTATTGTCATTGTAGCCCCTTATTTTTATTGTTGTGCCCCATAAAAGCCCACTATTGTTATTGTTGTGCCCTTACATTATTATTTTTATGTTAACTATGATTATATTATGACCCCTTAGACTACTATATATAGAAAGGAGGTATTTTCATTTGTATAATCCAAGAACTGCTCATTTGTGTAACGTAAATGAGGTTTCCCCCTCGAAGAGGCTACTTTTAAAGTCGTTGAGCTATCTCTTTCTTCTATTTTGTGAGCTAGTTGTATAATAGTGGAAACAATGTTGATTACTATGATGCTATAACAAATGGATTGGCAATTTGATTTCTCTTATGTGAACTCTTCAGATTGAGAATGGCCAAACACCTTGCAATGATTTATGAATACCTCCCTAGTTGAGAGGGAGTGTTGAAGAAAGTGTAACTAGGTTCGGTCTTCATAAATGTAATTTTTATCTTTGTAATTGTAAAAGAAAAGAATGATTATTTTTGTAATTATTAAGAATGGGTTTCTTTCCCATTTGATAGGTCAAGAACATGTTTGAGTGCTTATAGAAAAGTCAAAGAGTCAATGTAATTATTGAAGACCCCTTCAGGGCATGTCACACTATGTAACCTATGTAATTATGTCAAATATATGTGTCAAAAGTGATCCTCCAAAGAAAAGACAAGTCTCCTCTTCAAGTCATCTCAAAGAATGAATTTTGGTGTATTTAAAGTCAATTCGGTGTCACTAGCTCAAATCAACCCAAAAAGGAGGGAGAAACTCCTATATATAGGGCCATTCGGCTTCACAATTAGACCATCAAGTGATCTCTGAAATCATCGAAGAAAAGAGGCAAGAAAGAGGTGTGAAAAAGAGAAAGAAATGTGCTTCTAAGGCAACGAAGAAGAGAAGAAAGAAATCCAAAGTTTTGGGAATGTTTTATGGCTTCTGTATCACACGTGTGAAGGAAAAGAAGGACATTTTGCCACTGTAACAAGTCAGAAATTGCAGTCCTTCAAGAAGTTTCAATTGGGCCAAAAAGAGGTATCAAATAGGTATCCATATCAAGTAAAGTGGGTCCCATCTCAAGAAAAGGAAGGGAGTGATCCAGAAGGGAAATGTTGTTCCATAATCAATGACACGTGCGAGAAAAAATCAGACTTGAAGCAAAGTAAGAGGATCAACCTCTCAACTCAGAAGGAAGGTCTAATTCTCTAGCCTAAGTATCAAGGAAAGGGAAGATTTCCAAGCAAAGTAGAGAAGGAAAGGAAGACTCCAAATAAGAGGTCTCTAAGGAGGCCTATGGTTTCTGTAGTTTCCAGAAAAAGAGGCCTTAGTTGCTAGAAGAAGTGTGAAGGAAGAGATCAAGGTGCAAAGCCAAAGAAGGCATTGAATGAAGGACAAAAGGAAGAGAGGTTGTGTCTTGTGCTTGGAGGATCTACTGGTCAAGGGTCTAGGGTTTGGAATTTGTTAATTAAAGCTTCAATAAGAGAAATTTGGAGAAGTGTTTTTGTTGGTATGGGGTCCCCAGGGTCAGTTTTGGGGTTAAAAACCCAAGTGTTGATGTAATTCTTGTAAAAGATGTAAAGTGTCTGTGATTTGTGGATGCGGAGCGTGTAGATGGTAAGGAGTAAAAGGGGTTTTAGCCCCTTGTTTATGTAAATTTGAGCCATATTTGAGATCCATCCATGGTCCGTGGACCATGGGATTGTATAAATAGGTGTGTCTTAGAGAGTTTAAGGCATTTCTATGTGAAAATGATAGTAATAGGGCAATAAAAGACATCACACTGATCTCTGGATGTGGAAACTTGGTTCCAACATCTCCCCATACTTCTTCGGGTGAGATGGCAACCTACACTACACGGGTTGTTTCCGAAAGGGCCAGTTGTGTAGGGTTTTGTTGGTTGGTGCAACTAACTCTAAACTTGGGTCAAGACCCCCTAAGCTAACAAATGGTTCTATTGCCGAGACCGAGATCTGCCTAAGGAGATGTGTGATGTTGCATCACTGGAATCCGAACAAGAAGGAAATTGAAAAGTGGTTGGATAGAAAGATTCATGACTTTGCGACACAGGAAAACTTGAATCCACACCTGTCAAAGGAGAAGTGGTTGGATAGATATTTGTAGACTGAAACACACGAAATTTTCTTCTGCACCTTCCTATTCAACTTATAAGAGTGGATAGCTAAGTTGGTAGATGACCAAGGGAGGTGTTAGCTTGATGGTCCAATAGTGTGGACTATGGAACTAGTGTGATGATTAGAAGCCTCTGAAGACAAGATCGCGTGTGATGTTGATCACTGGCTTGACTACATTATAGGAGGATTTGTTACAGAATTTGTAGTCGATACCTCAATTAGCTACAACAAAGAAGAGCAATGCTTCTTCAAGGGACCATGAGGTAAGTATTTAAGATCTTTGAATACTTGGATTAAGATGTTGTTATGTGAAAAATAGGTTATGCCATTTCCTTGATGTTCGAAGCTACGTGAAGTGAAAAACTCTCCAGAGATCAAGAAAAATTAGATCTTGAATATAACCCATTGATTGGACCTCCTTCGAGTGACAACAAGAGAGTGGTACAAGCTTCACCGTGGAGTGTTGTTTAGCTGATAAGACAGGATTTCTAGTGGATACATCAACCATCCACTCCACCTCTACCTCATACACCTTCACCCACACCACCACCACCACCACCACCACCACCACCATTTAACATGTCGAATACAATGAAGTTGTCGATTTTCAAGGGTATAGGGAGCGAAGATACCAATCAGTTTTGGTTTGTTGTGAATGCTATGTGCAAAATGGAGAAGATTACTGATGACAATATAAAGAAGGCGCAGTTGGTTACTGCTATGTAGGATCACTCGCTGACATGGTATATTGTATTGTTCTGATGATCCTATTGCAACATTAGTAGAGACTAAGGATGTTTTAAACAAAGTGTTCAACAAGCCTAAGTCTGACTTGCAGTCAGTAGTTGGTTTTAAGGAGATCACAATGAGGGTTGATGAGATGCCTTGGGAGTTAGATCAAAGGTTGAAGTGTGTAATTTGTGAAGCTAATATGCATCTCATCGATGGTCAACACCACGAGTGGTTCATAGCTTCACTTCCGCCCCACCCGAGGATTTCTTTGTCCCTGTAGAAGATAAGAAGGCAGAAGTGCTAGAAATCACAATGAGGTTGCATGCAACACCTATGCAGGATGCAACCATGGGGGTATAGCATATTCACTCGTAGTTGCAGAACCTCTACTTGGAATTGTAGAGCTTGAAGAAAGATGAGACTAAACCAAAGGTACGTGTAGAAGTCTAGTGTTTGAAGTGTAAGATCCAGGGGCATGACAAAGACCACTATCTTGTCTTTGCAAATTATATTACAGGAGGAGGACCAATTCCCCTGAAGCCGAAGCCCCAACAAGTCCAAGCATGGGGTCCATGCTATGGTGCACTATTTGTCAGGTGGCTGGAAAACACACAACGGATAATTTCCATTTGCTTCAAAAGTTTTTTCAGACCGCGCAACAATTGTTTTGTGACTACTATAAATCTATGGGCCATGATGAATGTCATTATTGTAGTTATGAACTAATGATGGAAAGAACACCTACGTACTAGATGCAAGCAGAAACTTGACTTCTAGATCAGGGCGTCGGAGGAGCACGCAGAGGATATCAGGGATGAGGATGAGGAAAAGGAGGAGGAGGGCATGGTAGAGGCGGGGGTCAGGTTATTTGTTACAACTGTGGAACACCAGAGCACTACGCACAGGAGTGTCAGAATTAGACACACCCATCATGTCAATACTGCAGCTAGTTTGACCACACTATAGAAGAATGCTATGTGTTGATAGCTAAGATGTAGGAGAAGAAGGCAAAAATTCAACAACCTACACAGAACTTGCAAATGATGAGAGTTGAACCCCGCGAAGAAGATCAGAATGTTAACATAGTGTTGAGAAGTGGGATAACGACTAGCAATGATAAAGGAAAACAACTTGAAGAGGTTAGGTGGGTCCACGAGGCCCCAGAAAAGAAGTTGGTTTTGATTTAGCGTGAACTAAGGAAACATTTATGGAGGCCAAGAAAATATTCACTAAGGCATCCACCTTAGGAAGGCAAAACAAGGTACAAAAGACCAACGCACCTAGGGAGGCTGATCCCTCTATGCTTACCACGTTCTTCAAGACCTGCATGAAATTGCTGTGCGATAGCAAAGTTGTGAAGGGCTTGTAGGAGTTAATGAACAAACGCGTTGGTAAAGAAAATGCCCCTGATGGACATTGCATAGTTAGAAGAATTGACCAACATAAGGAAAGAACAGGGCAGGAGATGAGCCTCACCATGCAGATAGGAGATTACAAGATGGACTAGGTCATTTTGGATCTGGGGTTTGACACAAACAATTTTCCTAAAAAAACATGGGAGAGAATGGGGAGACCCATGCTACAGTGGTCTCCGATCTAGCTTAGAATGGAAAACTAGGAGAAGATCATCCCTATGGGACGACTACATGGAGTAACAGTGGATATAGAAGGTGCGAGCATGCTAGATAATTTTGAACTAATAGAGATTGTTGATGACATTAATCCATACCCCGCACTCCACAAAATTTATTGAGCCATTGACATGAATGGAGTCATCAACTTGAAGAAGAGGACAATTTCATTTGAAAAGAAATCGCTTCGAGTTGTAGTGCTGTTGGACCTTGCAGAAGGGTTGTCCTACACTGAACCGCTCTGTGATTATGAGGAAAGTGAAGATGACTTGGATCAAATCTACAAAATAGCAACACAAGATCAGAACTGGACCAATCCAACAATAGATGGATGGATTACATGGGACTGGGAGAGTTACTGCACCTCTGATTCATATGAAGAGTTGGAGCATTGGAAGAATCCACTGCATGAAGTATCTACACTACGCTATAACATGATGACTAAATCGTTGTGCTACATTTCGTTGGAGGTAGGGAATTTATCTTATTATGATGGTTTAACTGACGTGGATAAGTTTTTGGATGCATTTGAGCATGAATTCCATGAGAATCACCGTTTCCAAGCATTAGACTTGGCACTGCACGCTACGCCCTCATGATGGTGGGGTAGGCATAAGGATAGATTTGATGGATGGCGGGACTAAAGAAGAATGATGAGGTTATTATTTGGTCGACTTATCTTTTGAGTGATTAAAAAATATGATGGGAGGGATGACCTGCATGATCACCTAGTGAAGTGGACTAAAGTGTATGGAACAGAGTCGCAGTCAGAGTGGGTACACTTGTTTTTCCATACTATAGACATAATCCCCATGAATTGGTATTTGGAGATAGAGCTCCTCCATGGCACCACAGAGTGGGATATATTGAGGGAAGGATTATTAATGACCTTCAGTTTTGAAGATGGGTTCGAGAGCATTGATGAAGCCCTACAGGAGGTTAAGGCAGTGATATTCAGAATACCACAGGAACCTCTGGAATGGGTCCAACCAGATTGGAGCACCTGGTTGTGCAATGCGTTGGAATGTTATAATGTGATAGCTAAAGAGGAGGGTGATGATCCTAGAAATATTAATATTCCATAGGCTGAAGGGCATCGCGAAGTCAAAGGTTTGCAAATAGAGAATGTAGACATCACCGCACCATTGAAAACCAAGCAAGTGAACATTGGGACTGAAGCAAAACCGAAGTTTGCAAAAATTGGGGATTATTGGGACAAGGCTACTATGGATAAGGTTGCTGAGTTACTTTGCGAATATCAGGATTTGTTCCCAAATAAGTTTTCGGAGCTGAGGGGCATAATAGGAGACTTGGGTGTTATGAAAATCACTCTAAAGCCAGACGCGAAGCCCGTCAAGCAGAGGCCATATCACCTGAATCCAAAGTATAAGGAAAAGGTTTTCTTGGAGTTGGATAAGATTATGGTAGTAGGCATCATAGAACCAGTGGAGGAGTTTGATTGTGTGAGCCTCATGGTGGTACAGGAGAAGAAACAAAAGGATGAAATCAGGATTTTCATAGATCTGAGGAAGCTTAATGATGCCTATGTCCATGACCCATTCCCAATGTCGTTTACAAACAAAGTATTAGGCAATGATGGAGGGTAGGAGGCCTGCTCATTCACTGATGGATTTTCAGGGTACCATCAGATCAAGATCACACCAAAGGATAGGAGCAAAACAACCTTCATGACAGAATGGGGTTACTTTCAATACACTGTGATGTTGTTTGGACCTAAGAATGCATCTGCGATATTTTATCATGTAGTCATCATGACATTCAAGGAGTTTATTCATAAGTTCTTGGAGGTATACTTTGATGACTATACGATGTTCGGTTTAGTGAAGTGCCATGTAGCAAGTTTGTGCTTGATGTTGGATACATGTCACAAGTACCAGATCACATTGAATCTAAAGAAGTGTTTATTTTGTGTCCCCTTTAGGATTTTGCTGGGTCATGTGGTATGCAAGCAAGGATTGATGGTGGACCCTACAAATATTGTAGTGATAGTAAATTTGGAGGCCCTAAGGAGCATTAAGAAGCTACGTGTGATGCTGGGACATATAGGATATTACAAGAAGTTCATCAAGGCTTATGCTCAGATTACTGTGCCCATGGAGAAAATATTGAAGAAGGATGCTACATTATGTTGGGATGAAGAATGTTAGTGTAGTTTGGACGTGTTGAAAGAGAAGATGGTCATTGCGCTGATATTGGTCTTCCCTGATTGAAAGAAGGAATTCCATGTATATGTTGATGCTTCTTGCATTGCGTTGGGTGCAGTGCTAACACATGTCAGTGAAGGAGAGCTAGACCATCCTATATCCTTCACAAGTAGGAAATTATCAAAGGCCAAGAATAATTACTCAATGATGGAGTGCGAAGGATTGGATATGGTGTACGAGCTTTAAAAGTTCAGGCACTATTTGTTGGGTGGACATTTCAAGATGTACATAGATCATTTTTCCCTAAAATAACTAGACAATAAGCCTTTGTTGGGGGGGGGGGGGGGATCTGCCGATGGTTGCTTCAATTTCAGGAGTACAACTTTGAGATCATTGTGAAGCTAGAGAGGTTGAATGTAGGACCTGACCATCTATCGCGGGCCGAAACAGGAGAAGAACCTACTAATTTGGAGGAAGGGTTGCTAGATGCACAACTCTTCGTGGTGCACATAGTAAATAATCATTTTGTAGATATCATCCATTTTATGACTACAGAGATGGCACCAGAAGGGTATACAAGTAGCAAAAGAAGGAGCTGGTACTGTGCATGGCAAACTTTTCGGTGATTGCAGGACATCTGTATAAGATGGGTGCATATGAGATATTGTGAAGATATGTGCTAAACTTTGCGAGGAATAGCATTCTCATTGTAGCTCATGGAGGGGTTGTGGGAGGACATTATGCAGGAAAGGCAACTATGTAGAAGATTATGCGCACAGGTCTATGGTGGCCCAAGTTGCATAAAGATTCCAAAGCGTATTGTAGGGCATGTGATGCATGTCAAATAACTAACAGATCATCACGAAGGGATGATTTGCCACTAAATCCTCAAGTATCTTTGCAACCATTTGACAAATGGGAGATTAACTTCATTGGACTGATCCAACCCCTAGGAAAGAAAACTAGTGCGCTCTACATCATCATCGCGACAGAATATCTAACTAGAAGGGCAGAGGCACAACCGGTTAAGGATTGTACAAGGGTTATAGTAGGTAAGTTCTTGTTTAAGTATGTCTTAACCAGATTTGGTTGCCTGATGGTGTTGATGAGTGATCGAGATATGCACTTCCTAAATGAGGCAATCAACATGTTGACTAAGGAGTTCCAGGTCTATCATCAGAAGATCACACCATATAATCCATAGGCTAATGGAACAATTGAGGACTTTAATAAGATTTTGGAGAACGTGTTGATGAAGATTTGAAATGCACAACAGAATGACTGGGATGTGTAAATACTTGTAGTACTATGGGCTTATAGGACTACTTGTAAAAATCTGATAGGGAAGACACCTTTTAGATTGGTCTATGGTGTAGAAGTTGTGGTGCCAATGGAGTATATCATACCTAGGCTACATATAACAGCTTTCATAGATATTGCAGATCGTGAAGCCTTGGAGGAACGACTCATGCAGCTGATGGAGCTTGAAGAGGACCAAGTCTTGGCTAGATTCCATCAACAAGTACAGAAGGAACGTGAAAATTCATGGAACGATCGACACATAAAGCTTCACATGTTCAAGGTAAATGATCTAGTTTTGTTATATGATAGTAAGTTTACTAAATTTCCAGGGAAATTTTAGATGCATTGGCTTGGGCCATATGTTATCAAATAAATTGCAGATGGAGGTGCAGTTCATCTCGTGAAGCTAAATGGAGATCCTTTTTCGAGAAGATTGAATGGCAATCGATTAAATTTGTATACAGGGGATCCTGTGTAATGATTATGTGGTGGCAGGATAGTCTTAGTGCTCCAAACAATTGCAAGGGAGTGCAGGACTATAAACTACATTGCCAGGGGTAGAGGACTACATAGTAGGTGGGCTGTGCAAAAAATGGTGAAGTCGCAATATAGGAAACTGCGCATTGGAAGCTGCACTATGGAGGGAGGTGTCACGTAGCATAGCAGGAAAGTGATGGTTGGAGTCACTGTTCATGATTTGACAGTCAGAAGATGGTTGAGGGGAGTGGGTTGGCAGTATTTAAGGCCAAAATATTTGAAGATCTTATGCCAAAACAATATTAATGGCAAGAATTTGTTGGGAACGATCAGATTTGAATTTAAAAACCCCTATAAATTATGTGTGCCAGTCCAACAAAGAACTATTTGCACACTTGGAGATTTTTCTGAAATGTGTTGTCTGTTGCTTATGAGCCGAGTGTTTTGGGAAGATTTCTTCACCCACACAACCATTTCTCTTGAAGCTTGTGAGCTATTTATGGAGAGGATGACTGCCACCAACCCCACAGAAGCTTTGAGTGCAGAGGTCATTGTATCCGACACCCCAAGCCATGAAATATTCACTGCTGAAGCTATGCCTATGGTGCCCATGGCTTCGAGGTCACCAAGACTAGAATAATCCATGGCAAAGGAGAAGCAGCAGAAGCCGATACAAATACAAGCTTCTCCTAGGAAGCATACTGTGACACCTGCACAGAAAAAAGGCAAACAACCCGCAAAAGGAAAAGAAAAGGTTGTAGACCTGGAGGCTAAAGAAGGAGAGGGAACCGAAGATGTTGATGCTGAAGGAGTGGAGCCCATCACAAAGCTTCCTCAGTATATCTCTCCGAGGAAGGGAAAGGAAAATATTACAAAAGACTCGGACTCTGAGAAATTTGTCATTTCCACACCCCTGCTACCTGAGCAGGTGCCTTTTGAGGCGAAGGTTAGAAAACTAGCTACTGGTGTGTGCGAGGCAAAATATGAAGTTAGTCGAGTTCAATTTGAACTCAACATCAAGATAAATGAGCTGCAATTGAAGATGCATCCATTGACTCTGTCAGAGGTCCGAGAGCAGTGCGAAGTTGCTGTAAAGGAAGGGATGGCCACTTTGGATGTCACAGTCACTGACTGTTCAACATTATTTGAGCAGGCAATGCAGCTAGTGACGACTCTGCTGGAAGACCCAACCCTGCAGATATTGAATATAGAGGTGCGGGAGCTGTAGAAATAATACGATGAAGTCCGGGAAACAGCACATTCCATTGCCCTAGTACAACACCTGGACAAGTTGTAGGAAGGGAAGCAGCTGCTCACACAGGTTGAAGCATCACATAAGAAGGAGGACTTGCTTAAGGCCAGGTTGGCACCCTAGTTAGACGAAGCTTATCAGGTCACAACCAAAATTTAGGAAAAACTCACAGGCTTGCATCAGGTGTAGTAGATGATGAAGTTGGTCGTAGAAGGACCAACTACAAGAATCTAGTGGAAGAAGTCAAGCAGGCAGCTATGCAGAGCACTGCTAATGTGGCGATAGTGCAGGTGGAGCTGGGGGATCTTCGCAGCAAGATCACAGTGCCAGTTGAGTGACTCGAGGGCAAGTCACAATCTCTGTGTTGGGGGCCTGTTGGGATGGGATCCCCTGGGTCATTTTTGGGGTTGAAAACCCAATTGTTGATGTAATTCTTGTAAAATATGTAAAGTCTCTGTGATTTGTGGATGCAGAGTGTGTAGATGGTAAGTTGTCAAAGGGGTTTTAGCCCCTTGTTTATGTAAAGTTGAGTCGGATTTGAGATCCACCCATGGGCTGTGGACCATGGGACTGTATAAATAGGTGTGTCTTAGAGAGTCTAAGGCATGTCCATGTGAAAATGATAGTAATAGGACAATAAAAGACATCACACTAGTCTCTGGATGCAGAAAATTGGTTCCAACATCCCCCCATACTGCTTCGGGTGAGACTGCAGCATGCACTACACGGGTTGTTGCTAAAAGGGCCATTAGTGTAGGGTTTTGTTGGTTGCCACAAATAACTCTGAATCTAGGTCAGGAACCCCTAAGAAAATAGTTTTGCTCTCTAGGAGAGAGAGTTTTTTCCCTGGTTGAGAGCCAACATGTTGTGTTCTTTTTTCCTTTTGCTTGGTAACTATTTAATGAAGTAAGAAAAAACATACTAATAATAATAAGAGAAGATTGTACTAACAAGAAAAGTAAAAGTACTTCAAAAATTGTCATCATCATCAGAAGAATCTCACTATAACCTAGATGCCCTAGATTCTTCGACACATTATTGGTTTTCGTTGTAAGAGTAGAGTAGATTCTTGTCTTGTATTTTAGTACATCACATGAGCTGTTGAATCTATAGTAAAAATATACATGGTATCAGAATTGAAGACATTATAGAGGAGGATATTTCAAGTTTGGTTGTGCAGGTGAAATTCAAATTTGCAGTTCATACTTTAGAGTCGGAAAATGGCTTTCTACGGCTTGAGACTTGAGTATGACTTAGAAGGTAGTGCAAATTACATAACCTGGAAAGACATGATGGAAGTAGTTTTGGAAGACAATGGCCTCAGGGAATTCATTAATCAAGAAATTCCTAAGCCTCCATCATTTTATGCTAATGATCTAGCTGAATGGAGAAAGTGTATGGAAAAGGCGGGGAAGATTATCCTTGAGGGATTTTGAGATCACATTGTCTTGAGTCTCCATGGTAAGGAAACTCCATACTCAATGTGGAAGGTATTGGGGAACCTGTTTCAGAATAACAGTGACCATAGGAAGTTGGCACTGAAGGACAAACTCAAAAACATCAATATGGAGAAGGGAAACTCAATTCTAAAATACTTGACCAAGTTCACTCATTGTCATGATGAGCTTGGAAGTGTTGGGATTACTATTGCCGATGATGATGTGGTGATCCTAACTCTTCTAGGACCTGCTGGTACCATTCCTTGACCTCATTTTTCCTCTTGAAACACATTGTTTGCCTACCTTTTTCCTTCATACATCTCTTAGACCCCTTGAAATTGATTAGTTAACAGTATTATAGTTGTTAAATGCATTAGAATTTATTTATGAGTTTTATGTTAAAGAATTAAGGATTTTTGATAAAAGACTACAGGAAGTTGCAACATCCTGTAATTGGTTTATTGTTTGACATATGGCATGATAGCTAAGCTAAAGCAAAAGGTAGGGATAAAAAATAGAATGTACAAGCATGGACGAACACCTATCCTACAACAGAACCAACACTCCTGAATGCGTGGTCAATGATGGTCAAAGCACAGCATGTTGGCGACAAAAGCAGCAACAACATAGGGTTCTAAACCGATTTAGTTTTGTTCCTTTTTGAAATTGGTTCAGAATGGAAACAACTTAAAAACTATGCCATAGCAAAAGCGACAACAGCCGCATACCGAATGTACATTCATTCCGAAATGTAAACGTTGTTAGACATATGTAAACACAGTTATGTGTTGTTGGTTAGTGGTTATCAGTGTATCGTTTTGAAAAACAGAGCTTTTGAACTTAATACCAAAACTCGGTTGCAGTCACGATTTCGTTATTGCATTGATTCTATAGTTGCTTGAGCACAGTCCAGTATACCTTTGAAACGCGGACGGGCCCTGCGTGGAACGGGTATACTGTCATTTCATTTCATTTGCAACTTCTGAATATTTAATAGTATGCACAGTGATTAGAGTTTAGTTTATGCTTTTGTTGATTTGATTAGAAATTCGTATGAGTAATGTTTATGATGGTGGCTTGAAGGATTCATCGCTGAGATCGTTGAAATGTATCCTGTAAGGGATCTGATCTTTCGTTATTTTTAAAAGCATCTTCATGTACCCTGTTTCTCATGTATTTTAATTTTAAGTGTGCTTATGATTTTAGTATGTTTCAATCTTTCATGAATGATAAACATTGAATGCTGAGTGTTCACTGAACAGGGGTTTTATGCACAACATCCTCGTAAGGGGATTGAAATCTTGGTTTAAGTAATACACAGTGTTTTAAAATAGGTAGATGAATTGAGTGACCTGAGTGTCCAGGTGATAGGGAGCATACCTCAACCTTCCGTAAAGAAGTTCTGTAACCTACCATCATGAACACTTAGTCAGGAATCCTTTATTTCTATAGATTGTAGATGCATGCCTCGAAGTGTACTTATCCTGGTCGATAATAAATATAGCCTAATCTAGCACCCTAGATAGGACACTACATTTTGGCGCCATTTCCGGGGAGGCGTAGTTAAAGGATTTAAAAAGAAAAAAAAAATTCAATAAACAAAAACGAGCAAAAGCATAGATTTAGAAATCATGTTCACTTATGCCTAGATCTAGAGATAATCAAGGTAGATTCATAAAAACCCCCCATCCAAAAACTAACCTATCATCAGGAGCAGACTCTTTAGGAAATACAACACCAGCTGAGGAAGTCACCATACAAGCATTAGAGGATAAACAAAAGTCAGGGCAACGACTTACTCTCATCGAAAGGCAAACTTTATTAGCACATAAATCACAGAAGAAACACTTTCCTAGATCCTCTACACAAGGAGAAAGCAGCACAGTGACCGAACAATCTTTCTTTAATCTTCTCTTTAAAACAAGTGACACTGACACAGAGGAACCTATTAAAATGGCTGAGGAAGGAGATGGATCAGTACCAAATCAAGGATGAAGAGATGAAGAAGAGTCAACCTTTAAGTTTCCTATTCATGAACCACAAGAAGATGATGAGATCAAAATGAAAAACATACCTCCATCCGTGCTACCAAACTTTTATGGTATGGCTTCAGAAGACCCAGACTCATTCTTGTTCGAGTTTGACATTGTATGTCGAACATATGGTTACACAGATGATGCCCATAGGCTTAGACTCTTCCCAGCGACATTAAAGGCATCAGCCTTAAGATGGTTCATGAGGCTTGGTGAGCATGCGATAATTGATTGGGATGGCATGAGAAGAATATTTCTAAAGAAATATCAACCTTATTGTAGATCCAAAGATTCCAAAGATGATATCTTTAGAATGAGCCAACAAGAGGATGAAACCTTAGAGGAATACTTAGAACGGTTTGTCTACAACTTACAAAAATCCAAACACCGAACTATGCCTCTTGATTTGATTCGCACAATATTCTTGAAAGGCATCCGAGAGGAATACATGGATGATCTTAATTTGATGGGAAAAGGTGACATTTCTACCTTACCTATTGAAGAAATCGTTGAATTATGCGAAAAGTATTCAAGGAGCAAAGCTAAAATTGGAAAAAGAACCCTGCCATCCAAAGTCACAAAAACTGCTTCAACAAGTGTCACAAGGGCTGAAATAGGGAATCTGTTAGAAGAATTTAAAACATATCTGTTAAGCACCTTAGGGAACCAAATTGACACTCTAAAAGCTAAGAAGAAACAAGAAGATGAAGATCAGATAATGGCTATCTTCTGCCCAAAATGCCAGAAGAAACATGCCTTAAAAGACTGCCCATTAGAAAACATCCAAGTTTGTGCCTTTTGTACTGAAAATCATGATATATTTAATTGTCCTAAAGTTAAGGTTTTGCAGAACTGTAATATGGCAGCTAATGCAGAGATGGAAAATGTGTATTACATGGGCACAAAGAGACCATGGCAGCCAAGACCAGCACCTCAAGGTATGTTTCCAAATCAAAATTTGCAATTTCCTGTAAATGATCAAATGTATGCTCAGAATTCATGGAATGTACCCATGCCATGGTAGCACCAAAATAACCCACAACAACAATGGAGACCATCTCAACAATACTCTCCATCATATCATACATATCCTCAATCATACCAACCATATTCGCAGCCATATCAACAATATCATCAGCCATACTCATCACATCCTCAACCATATCAGCAGTATCCTCAGTAGCAAGTTGTTTACCAACCTCAACCTACTCAACAAGCACTGCCCGCTCCTCCACCAATAAATCCACCACAACGGCAATTTCCGTCTAACTCACAACCTCCTAGACCTACTCAAATTCCTGCTCAAACTGTCCCAAATCCAAATAACAGAGCAGAGAGGCCAGCCTACAATGTAGAAGAGGGAACCTCATATCCCACACTACCCTTGCAAAATATCAACTTGAGGTCTGGTAAGGTACTCCACAAAGATTCTCCAACAACTGATAAACAAGAAGAAAACACAGAAAATGAAAACGAAATGACAAATCAAAGAAAACTAAACGATGATACCAAAGATAAGCAAATGCAACCATTGCATCCACCTTTTCCAGACCGATTGGTCCAAATGAAACTTCCAATGTTTATACCACAGTTTGATGTTTTAGATGAGCTCAAGAATGTCTATATAAAAATTCCGCTACTGCAAGCCATAAAAGACATTCCCATATATACTAAAGAAATCAAATAAATGTGCCTTAAGAAGCCCACTAGGAAAAGGATTGATCCACAAACCATTCATGTTATAGGACATTTAGCTGGCCTTATGACAAATACCATCTCAATGGAAAAGTATGTTGATCCTGGTATCCCTAGAGTTACTACAATCATTAACAACATACAGATTCCAAACACTTTAATAGATCTTGGGGCCGCAATAAATGTCATGACTCTTGAAACCATGAGAACACTCCAGCTTATAAATTTGCAACACACAACGATTGTTCTAGAACTAGCTGATAGGTCTAAAGTGATTCCTGAAGGGATTTTGGAGGACATAATTGTTTCACTAGACTCTTGGGAGTATCCAGTGGACTTCTTAGTTCTTCAACCCAAATCCAATTTAGGAGGGCACCCTATCATCCTTGGTAGACCATGGTTAGCGACTGCTGATGCATTCATAGGATGTCGATCGGGCAACATGATCATTTCACGAGGAACTGAAAGAAAACAACTCACTCTTTATCCATCGGCACAATCACCAGCAGTAACACACAATTTATGGCTTGATGATAAATAAAATGATAAAGAAGAAGTACAATCTATTTTTAGCATCGACCAAATCTATGATTTCCAAGAACAAAATAATAATGATTTGGTAGAATTGTTCCTTTCTCAACCTGATATTTCCAAAAATTTGAGAAACGACCAATATCATGCTGCAGATGTGCTTTTAGCCCAAAATTTTCAGGAAACATGCACCATTCAATCTTTGCAAACCACATTTCACGATATTTTTCCAGTTCAATCCATCACAAACACACAAAGTCAGATCATAGAGATTAGTCCAGGGAAAACTCTGAACATTGGCAATCACCTAGACTCATCTCAGCAAGAGAAATTGATTCAACTATTGAGAAAATACCAGAAATCATTTGCTTGGGACTACACCGATATGCATGGGATTCACCCCGACATGCACTCACCATATTTATACAGATAGTACTATCAAACCAGTGAGGCAACCACAGAGAAGAATGAACCCCATGCTCCAGGATATTGTCAGAGAAGAATTGCAAAAACTGTTGAGAGTTAATTTTATATATCCTATTTCTGATAGTCAGTGGGTATCCCCATTGGTTATAGTGCCCAAGAAAAATGGTAAGTGGCGCATTTGTGTTGATTACAGACAATTGAACAAAGCAACGCTCAAAGATTATTTCCCACTACCATTTATTGACCAAGTGTTAGACACATTAGCTGGGAAATCATCATTCTCTTTTCTTGATGGTTTCAGTGGCTACAACCAGATCAGGATAGCCTCAGAAGACCAGGACAAAACCACATTCACCTGTCCTTGGGGCACTTATGCTTATAATGTTTTTCCATTTGGACTTTGCAATGCTCCAGCTACATTTCAAAGAGCTGTATTAGCTATCTTCGCTGATTTACTTCATGATTGTGTTGAAGTTTACATGGATGATTTTTCAGTGTACGGCAATTCATTTGAACATGCATTAGAGAACCTTGAAAGAGTTTTGAAAAGATGTATTGAAGCTAATCTATCCCTGAGCAATGAAAAGTGCTTTATGATGTTAAACGAAGGGATAGTATTAGGCCACTATATTTCTTTTCAAGGCATTAAAGTTGATCAAGCAAAAATCCAGATCATTGTTGATTTGCCAATTCCAAAGAATCAAAGAGAGGTAAGAAGTTTCCTTGGGTATGCAAGCTATTACAGAAGGTTTATTGAACATTTTAGTAAAATAGCTTTACCTTTGTTTAAGCTTCTAACAAAAGATGTACTTTTCAACTGGAATGAGAACTGCCAGCAAGCATTTGAAGCACTCAAAAAGAAGTTATCAACTGCACCAGTCTTAAGGGGGCCTAACTGGAGCCTACCATTTCATATCTTTACAGATGCATCTGACACTGCAGTAGGTGCCTCATTAGGCCAAAAATAGGAATCTTGTAATTATGCCATTTACTTCATTAGCAAAAATCTAACACCTGCAGAATCAAACTACACAGTCACGGAAAAGGAAACACTTGCCATCATATATGCTGTGAATAAATTCCGACATTATATAATTGGTTATGAAGTCTTTGTACATACTGACCATTCTGCCATTAGAAATTTAATGAATAAACCAATAACTAGTGGCAGAGTTACCAGATGGTTATTATTGTTACAGGAATTTAATATCACAGTGTTAGATAGACCAGGTAAAGAGAATCAGGTGGCAGATTTTCTTTCTAGACTGCAAAATCCAGGTGAGGTTGTTCCGGTTGGAGATTCTTTCCTAGATGAAAATTTATTTGCAATTTCCATAGGGAATCCTTGGTATGCTGACTTGGCCAATTATTTGTCTAGAGGAAGGACACCTCCATACTTTACTCCAAAGGAAAAGAAGAGACTAGTCAAACAAAGTGCTCGATACTCATGGATTAATGACGATTTATTTTACACTGGTTATGATATGATTATTAGACGATGTGTAAGAAATGATGAGATAATTGATATTTTAAAATCTTGCCATGATGAACCGTGTGGTGGGCATTTTGCAGCTAAGCGAACAACATTCAAAATTCTTAGTCTTGGATACTACTGGCCATCCATTTTTAAGGATTCCAAGAAGTATGTGAAGAGTTGTGATAGCTGCCAAAGAATGGGCAGGCCAACAGCTACAGATGAGATGCCACTTCAGCCCCAAGTTCACCTAGAGCCATTTGAAAAATGGGCTCTAGACTTTATAGGACCCATTAACCCAACCTCCAATGGTAAGAAGTACATCTTAGTATGTACTGATTACGTAACAAAGTGGTCTGAAGCAAAAGCACTAGTTAGAGCCACCAAAGAAACAGTGGTAAACTTCCTTTTTGAAGAGATTTTTGTAAGGTATGGAGTACCAAGGGAAATAGTGACTGATCAAGGTACTCAATTTACTTCAAAGCTAGTGAAGGACATCACAGACAAATACCAAATCAAGCACAGAAGAAGTACACCTTACCATCCACAGGCCAATGGGCAGGTGGAATCCACAAACAAAACTTTGGAAGGGATCATCACTAAAACTGTGGCAATGAACAGAAAGAATTGGGAAGAGAAGCTCTGATCTAGGTGGATATTGGTGGCCACCTGCCAAGTCCACCTGGACCCCCACCATTGTTTCTCTCAGCATTTTTAGTTTCCTTAATTGTAGCACAACTTACTATTTTTAGCAGTTTTTCGGGTCCTGAACTTCTGGAGCCGTTTTGAGGCCCTAAACGACGTTTTTTGGGAAATCTAGGGGCAACATGGGTCAGTGGACCAATGTTTCCCTTCCCAAAGTGGTAGTGCTCGGATAGATATTTCTAACGAGCTATTGTACGCGTCAAACGGAGATCGTATGCCAAAGTTACGACCCCGGGAAGTTGATGTACCAATTTACCCAAACGGGGCCCACAATTTGGCGTTTCATCTCCTAGGGTTAGGTTTTGGAATGTTAAGGGTTTTCCATTGTTTCTCAACAATAAATAGGCCTTTGAGCCTCATTGTAACACAGTTCAGAGGCATGTAGCCACCACATCTCTTCTCAGAGATAAGCTACCATCGCCCTAGCTAGTTTATTTCCATTTCTGGTTGTAAGCATATTTCAGTATTTTCCATTAATGAAATGAAGTATTATTTCCGCTGCATCTTTGTGTATATGATTATCTCTGTAGTTTGTTGCGTTCCTGTTTAAATCCGGATCAGTGGTATCAGAGCGGTTTGCTTTTTCTCTGTTTTTCTTTGCATGTCCCTAACAAGGTCAGGATATAAGGAGTTAGGGCTTGAACTGGTTGAACCTTTGCAAGACCAGCCTCGTAAATCCTGATGGCCTCCCATGGCGGATGAGAAGAAAGACGAGGGGATAGGAGATCCCATCAAAATCTTGCTCGAAGAAGCTCTCGAGCGACAACGGAACGCGATGATGGACAGCTTTGCCCAGATCCTTCAACGGCTACCCAGAAGCGACGCATCAGCTTCTAGCAGCTACTCTGGAAACGCCACACCCTTTAAGGTACAAGTCAATTTTGAAATCCCCATATTCGAGGGTCAGATAGACGCAGATGCCGTAGATAAATGGTTAAATCTGCTAGAGGGTTATTTTTCTGTTCATGAATTTTCGAGTTGGGAAAAGATTGTTTTCGCTCTTCTCAAAGCAGCCCCCCACGTCAAGGACTGGTGGGAAACCTACTGCGAGCAGAAGGATGAAAGTACTGGCTCACTATTTTCAGCCGCACCCACATGGAATTCATTCCGGGATGCCATCAAGGAGCAGTACTACCCTGTCGGAAGCTATGAGGATGAATACATAAAGTGGACCACGCTGCGGCAGGGAAGGGACCAAGACGTGCCGGAGTTCACCAATCTTTTTCATACCCTTCGCACAAAGTTGGGTATCAAGGATTCGGAGCAACATTTGATACTCAAATATCGTGGCTACCTACACAAGTACATCCAGGAAGAAATACAATTCTTTAACATCTCCTCGCTCGGCGCAGCATACCGATATGCCGTCAAGGTCGAGCAGAAGTTTAAACAAAAGAAGCGAGACTTTGGATCTGCGAATCCAAAGCAGGGGAAAGGTGCCCCTAAACCACAGAACAAAGGACAAAGCCAAGGCGGGACAGCCCAAGACAACTCGCCGAAGCTGCAAGCAAAGAACAGCACTGCGAAGCCGAAAAAGGACACTGGAAAATGGTTTGAGTTCCATAAGAGCTCCACTCACAACACAAGTGAGTGTCAAGCCAAGCAGTCACTGGTGGCTGAGCTAAAGGTTTCAGAATCAGATGCATGTTCCGACTCAATCAGAACCCGATAAGGGGAATGAAAAAGGAAAGCAGATCATTGATGCGGATCCCAACGCCACTGTTGCTACCGCCAAGATCCAGAAAAATGAACCCGAAGATCCAGAGGAGGAGGAGCATCTCTTCCACTCCCAGATGTGGGTAAAGGGCTCCCCGATACAGTTCATTGTTGATAGCGGGAGTCAAAAGAACCTCATTTCGGCAGAGGTCGTGAAGCGGTTGGGCTTACCGACCACAACACATCCACAACCATACACCATTGGGTGGCTTCACCAAGGACGAGATCTTCGCGTGAGCCAACAGTGTCGCCTTCCATACAACATCAAGCCCTTCACGGATGAGGTATTATGTGACATTGCTCCCCTTGAAGTTTGTGATGTATTATTAGGACAGCCATACTTGTGGAAGTGACATGCTGTGTATGAATCAAGGCCCCGTGCTGTTATTATTACATTGGGAAATAAGTTGTACAAGATACCAGAGGTAGCGCCACCTACCGCCATCTCTTTGATTACTGCAAAACAATGCAGTAAGATCATTTCCAAAACTAGGAAATTTGTTTTCCTGATGATACGCCCTCAAGGAAAGAAGAAGACGGTGGCCGCGGCCTCCAGACGGGGTCCCTCTGAACGAAAACTACAGATGGACAAGGTTGTGGAGGAGTACAAGGACATCTTCACCTCCCCTGCAGGGGTTCCTCTGCACTGTCAGGTCAAGCACTCCATCGATCTGACCCCAGGTGCGCCTTTACCCAATGGACCAATTTATTGGTGCTCCATTCTGGAGAACAATGAAATCAAGAGGCAGATTCAGGAGCTCCTGCAGAAAGGTCACATCCGTCTGAGTTCATCGCCTTGTGGGAGCCCGATCGTGTTGGTACATAAGAAGGATGGGACGTGGAGACTCTTTATTGACTATCGAACGTTGAACAAGATCACTGTCCGTAATAGGTACCCTATCTCGCGGATCGATGACCTCCTGGACCAACTAAATGGGGCGAAATATTTCAGCAAGATCGACCTGAAGTCAGGATATCACCAGGTACCAATCGAACCCTCTAATGTGTGGAAGACTGCCTTCAAATCCAAGGAGTTTTATAGACAATTTTGTGCCTTGTAGCATCAGGCATGAATTGTCAATAATCCAAGGGATCCAAAGTCCCTAAACATGATGTTCCTACCCCTAGAGGAACAAGGTCAGCAAACCAACAGCTCTCAGATCAGTTCTCCACCTGAAAACACTCAAAAACAAGCAATCCTGAAATCAAAGCAGGTGCTCCACTAGGCTTCTGCGCTGAAACTCAACTCCTCCATGGTGTACCTGCGTTGCAAAGCAGGTAGAACAAAGGCCACCTGTGCTGAGCGAGATGGGACAAGTGGCACACTGAGTCATTGCTCTGGAATCTTCCAAAAATGACACTTGGATCAGGGATTTCGCCTTGTGATGAGTCAGAGGCTCTGTTTCTCCAAGTGGAAGCAAGGTTCTCCAAGTGGACTCAAGAACTGAAGATCAACTGAAGAGAGAGAGGACACAAGGCAGCTACACATCAGTTGCAAGCTGACTCATCCTTTCTCAATTCATCTATATATTGAGCTCTCTCCTATGAGCTCAGGAGGCTAGAATTTTGTGCAAAGTAATGATATGCTGTTGGTTTCACTATAGAACTATTGGGTGATTGCTTGAAGGAGGTGAAGAGGAGAAATTCTTTCTTCTGGGAGGTGTTGCTGGATTGGAGCCTTTAATGGTTGTAACCTTCTCAGAACTTTACTTCTTCCATTAATAAAAGCTATTGAGGTTCTTCTATATGCATTTGTTTCAATGATGTATTGTGATGATTGTATATTTGATTTATGCTAATCCTTAAATCAGTTGTGAATGCATGCTTCTTTTAGTTTCCTTCTTTGTTATTTTGCAGGATCTCATTGTAGCTGGGCCAGCAAAAGAGTAAAGAGCTAGGAGCAAGCAGCAAAGAGAAGAGATTGGAGCAAATATTAAGCGCAAGGCAACGGTTAGTGCATTTCTTCATTCTCTCTTGCTTTCATAAAGAAGTAAACCTTAAGTAGTTTTATTTACAGTTGTTGCTGAGGTACTATCACCCTTAGAGTGGGATAGGGTCATCCGAATCGGATACTTTTCCCTACAACAAATTGGCGACTCCGCTGGGGATCGTATCTGTTTGATTGTTTGTTGTATTTTGCTATTCATTTCCTGAACAAAAGAGTACCAAATCGAAAAGCTTTTGACTATATCAAAAGCGAAGTAGAGGGCAGCTACTCTAGCTCATTTCTGAGCATGTTCATGATTTGAAGAGTTGATCTACAAGGATCCTTGTAAGCTCTTAGTGATAGCTTTTCATCTTCCTTGTCATCCCCTAGTGTGTGCTTGACTGATAGCTTCTGATTTGAGCAAAAACTGTGAATTTTTGAGAAAATTGTGACCCGGAAACTGAGAAAACGCAACTTTCGTTTTCCAAAGCAGGTAGTACACAGGCTACCTGCTTTGCAACGCAGGTCCCGAAGGGGCTACCTGCGCTGAGAGCCAGACTGGCTGTGCAGCACCTGCGTTGGCCCAATTTTGCCTTGTGCATTTGGGGTTTCCTCCCTTTTTCTTGCCTGTTTTCACTATAGATTTTGCAGCCAGTTACCAGTCTTGTACCTGTTCTGAAACCAACCTTACTTGCCATCATTCCGCCTCTGTTATATAACGAAATTGTACTTGTTCTTTTGTATTTCTTACCTCATTTACAATTTCCCATAACGAAAGTGAACTAGTCTTGCTTTGGCCTCTTAGATCTGAACCTGTGTTAGGCATTTTGCTGGTCTAAAGAGTTAGCTTGTTTGCTGTCCATAGCTGATTAGTCTTTTTACTTTCGTCATTATGGTTTGATTTCATGTATTTCTAGTGATTAAACAAGTAAATCTTAAGGTGTCTTTTGATTTTGGACAAGCTTGTTTGTTTTCGCTTTAAATCGAAATCAAAGTTAAATAACAACTTTCTTTTTGTAATACATCAACATTAAGAAAGGGAAAAGAAAATACATGCATTGTGCATTTTGCATTTGAAAAAGTTTGCATGATGATTTAGGAGAAAGTGCATTAGTTTGTGCTCTATGATCTGTGTGAAAAGATTTGCCTTTCTTCTCCTCAGTAGTTAAGATTTTCAAAGTTGAAAGATTGAAAAGTTTGCTTCTCATATTAGACTGCATTCAGGAATTTGTTACATACATCTCGTGGTGATCCTTAAAGGCAAACTGCTAAACAAGATCAACATTAAAATAAATTCAATTTACATAACAACGCTTTGTAACATAACGCAAACACATAGAGGTCTAGGTAGAGACGTGTTCCGGCGTCGTTAAACGTAGTGACTGTCGATCTCTACGAAGGTGGGTGATTCCTCCTGAGAGTCGGTGGCACTAATACGGACTTGTGCTCCCATGTACCGTCGCGTATATATTGGGAGACCCCTATAGGAACAAAGCCTTTATCCATAGGAAGCCGTGTCGGCCGCCCTACTGATCGCGATGCAGTGAACACAGCATTCACGAAGATCGACCACCCGTATCATAAAACGTATTCTATGGTTTCGCGAAAAGTTTGGCACACCCTCTGCCTATATCTCCAGAGCAGTTTCTTTTGGCCTTTTTCAAACTCTATAACTGAAAAAGTCCAACCGAGCATTTGTCACTTCGGGCTCATTAATACATCGAAGGAGACTAGAGTCATCTTTAGCTTTTTCTCGACTCTTAAAAAGTGAAAAAGCAAGTTGTGTCTAAAGCGTCGTCATAATAAAATTCATTTTAAATGGAACATAATCACCTCCTATTCCTGCGTTGATCTTCGAAGTTAGTCTTTTGGCATCGTAAGTTCTTGTAGAATCGCTAAAATCTTTTGGATAGACTCAAAATGTCTGAACAACCGTCAACATCTAGGACTGTGTCGTCTGACACAGCAACAGCAGAGCCTCCTGTTGCCACTCCAATGATGTTTGCTGGTATACCATCTGTCCCGGCAAATTGCCAACAACAAGCCGGAGTCCCATCAGGGACAACAATATGGTTAGTTCCTATTTCTTCATTCGGATTATCATCTGGTACTTCTTATGTTGAAACTCAACAAATTGATCCAATGTGTCTTCAAAGGCCAATTTACCCTTTAAGTACTGGATTTCCACCATGTGGAGGGCAGTATGCTCTTTCATTGTTCCCTCCCGGAGAACAACCATGTGGGAGTTTACAACAAAGTTAAGGTCAAATTGGAATCACATCTAGCGGTTGGGTACCAATACTGCCTCAACAATCAGGAGTTGCATATTCAATGCAACCAGTACACCCTGTGTCGAATATTCCCACCACACCTGCTACGGCGAATGCGTCGCAAGTACAAGCGCTACCTGTTGTAATACAACAACCTCTTGTCTCGGCGGCTCAATCACAATCTCAGGGTAGTGCCTCCTTATCTGGAGCGACTCAGGCTCGAACAAGTACTGTGACTCCTCATCTTGGTCAATCATCCAGTATTGGTCAACAACAAATGGTCCAACAACCAGAGCTGGTTCAATCTCAACAACCGCCATTCCAGCAATCATATCAAGGACCTGAGCAACAAGTCTTTGTAAGTAAAGGGCAACCATGCTATAATGGTTATGCCCATCAACTTTGTCAAAGTTGTCAGCACTATGCTGGTCTGCAAAGACCCATTGCTCAGGCGATACCATCTTATCCTGGATATGCTTCGCCTAACCTGAACCAATAGTTGCCCTTTGTAGCAACTCTTGAATTGCCAGATCTAAACCGGTTGACGAATGATCCAATTGCTTATGCCCCTTGGTGGCCAGCGATTCCGCATAAACTTCCATCGGACATTCCTAAATTCAATGGAAATCCAGGTGAAGACCCGTCGAATCACGTCATGACTTTTCATCTGTGGTGTTCATCGAACACTCTAAACGATGATTCGATAAGACTTCGCCTCTTCCAGAGGACATTGACAGGTCCAGCGGCTAAATGGTACATTGAATTGCCAAGAGCCTCTTTTGATAATTTCAGCTCCTTAGCCACGACTTTCTTAACCCATTTTCAATTACCGATAAGGTATGAAACGGGAACAGAACTCCTTACCAACTTCAAACAAACGACAGCTACTCACATATCTGATCATATACATGAGTGGCGTCGTCGTCGTAGGATGGTGAAAACTTACGTTCCCGATCAGCTGTTAGCTGAATGGTTTATAAAGTCGTTACTTCCGGCTATAACGGAAGATGTGGCCAAGGGAGGAGTCGTAACAGAGGAGCAAGTCATTGCTCGCGCTCAATATTTAGACTTAGTATATACTCAGTCTGGCACGCTCTACGACAAAATACCTGACGCCCCCAGACCTGAATTTTCAATTCCTCCCCCTCCTAAATCGAATACTGACTCTCACGCCAGCAATGGCGTGACTGGAAAACGCAAAATTTCTAGTCAAAATGCAAATGAGGAACTTCTTGCCTCAGAAGTAAATGCCATGTCGACCGACAAGGGCAAACAACTGAAGCAACCAGGGGGCAAGAAGAAAAAGAAAAGGAAAGGGAAACCCCCGACAAGGTGTCATATATGCGATGAGGATCATTGGACGAAAGATTGTCCTCATATAGCTGAAGTTAAGAAACTCTTCAAGAGTTCAAAAACCCTAGCAGTATTGACTGATCCGTTTCCTAGTCCAAGACAAAATGTGGTTGCTAATCAAAATGCTTCCCGATCCCAAGTGCTTATGTTGTCCACCTCAAAGCAACAGAATAATGCTTTGACAAGGAATAAAGATTACAGGAATCCAAAGCAGTTGAACAACAAGGAAAATGAACGACCTAGTAGTTCAACAACAACTTTGACCGAAGTTGTGCCACCCATCATTCCTGAGCCAATGATAAAGTCGCCAAAGGGAGTAGTACACAAATCGACATTTAATCCTCGTGCCAAAAGAGCACAGAATTATAATATAGTAAAGGACCTAGCCCAATCGCCGTCCACTATGTCGACACTTGAGGTACCACAAAATTGCCCCTCCCAAGAGCAAGCTTTATTATCAGCAATAGGTGGGTTTGGCCCAATGGATTCCAATCTTGTGGCCTTTGATCATAAAGGATATGACCCTCAGTTACCAGCTCAACTAGCTTTCCTTATTCAAGTGAAAGCCCTCAACAAAACTGTTCATCGAACAATTATTGATGAGGGGGCATCTACATGTCTTATGTCGATGAGTTGCTAGAAAGATTTAGGCTCACCACCCTTGTCGAAATCGTCAACGACGTTAAAAGCATTTGATGGACGATCATACACTCCATACGGGATTTTAAGTAACTTGCAAGTTGAATTGGGGGGCAAAACAGTAGGAATTGATGTTGAAGTAATTGATGGAAACCTCGATTACAACATCCTACTAGGAAGGCCCTGGATCTATGCCATGGCCGCGGTTGTGTCGACCTACTTCAGGAAGATTGCATTTCCCTTCCAAGAAGGAATTACAATCGTCGACCAACAAACTTTTCTCCCCAACAGTTCACAAGTTACAGGAAGCATTCCAATGATCCATGGAAGGAATCATTTGCTCCAAAATATCGGAGTAGGTCTCCTAAAAGACCCTGCCTTAATGGGTACTTTCGCCCTACCGCCTCCAAGTAATCGGGCGGGAGTGGCCACGGTGGAAACCTACAAAATGAAATCTAATCCAATCTTCTGGTTGGATTCGGAAGATTCCTGAATATTTTGTCGGCATGGATCATCGCCCTAAAAGAAATACTGTAAATACAGTGGGCTCCGAGGACGGTTCTTATCTTGTGTCAACCTCGTTAAAAAATGAAACAAGGAGTCGAGGATAGTTCCTATCTTGTGTCAACCTCATTAAAAAATGAAACAAATCCCTGAGGTAAACCTTCATTCCAACCACCGAGTTGGATGCAATGCAGCTTGGGGGGCATGCACCTTGATTTGCATTATTATGCTGGGGGCATGCAAACTTATCTTCGAGCAGTTTTAGCACACAGTTCATGCTCGTTAAAAAATAAACGCAAGACCCGAGCAGTTTTAGCACATAGTTCATGCTCGTTAAAAAATAAACATAAGTTGTGAGAAATCTTCCCCTAGAGTTCAAGCTCACCCAGAAAAAATGAACCGGTAAATAACCTTGGTAAATGTAACCTTTGACAGCCATATTAAAGCCCTTGGTCGTGTTCTTGCAGTCTCACCTCCATCCGTTCATTTGGCCAATCGTTCATCTCCATATGTTTGTTTACGCATTTTGAGGAACAGCTTGCGAAGAGTGATTTCACTAAGCCATCCTTGTGACACTGCCGTGATTGGAATATTCCAACTTGTACCTGGAATCTGCTGCTGCCCTGTTCATCACTCGTTCCTCAAAAGACGAGTCTTCTTTGAGCTCTTTTCATTGACTCGTAAAATATGAAAAGTTTGCCGAGTTTTGGCCTTCCAGCTCGTTAAAGCAACCGGAAGAGCTATCCCTCCTCTAGATTTTAATCTTTTTGGACCTGAGGGATTATTGCACAAAAAGATCGAGCGCTTGTTTTGTTCGGCTCGTTAAAGCAATCGAAAATTCATCCCTTCTGTATTGTTTTATACTTTTTCGGACTTAAGGGATTAGATGACGAAAAAGGAATTTTGGAGTTGACTTTATGTACCTTTTCAGACTCTCTAAAAATGAAAAGGACCGAGTTATCCTTGTCGTTAGACTCGTTAAATTCATTAAATAGCGACAAACTTGTCTTTAGACGAGAACGAGTTTCCCTATCGCTAGGCTCGTTAAAACATAGCGATGGGCTTGCCCGAAGGGCAGGTTATAGAACAAGCATATGTTATCCTCCTCAAGCTTGACAAAAATAAAGAGGTATTGGTCAGCAATGACTGGGGAAAAATTGGGAGAACCTCACAGCTTTAATGGTAGCAAGTCGCTCTTGAACATGACACTTTGTCCTCCGTATCACATCGGGTTGGGTTGTTTCGTTCACCGGTCTCATCACCATGGTCCTCGCCACACCATCCACATTTGGGGTAATGCTACCGATCCATCACATCAGTGTCGTTATATGTTCAAGAGATGTTGTTCTGCAAAGAGTCAACCGTGTCCCATCCACTGCCATACATTGTCCTTCATCCATTTCATGACCGCCACCCTGAATCATGCATCACAGTTTGTTTTCACCTCATCACAATCACTAGCTCCGTTCCGTGTCACTGATGTGGGATTCATTAAGGCCCTCCTTTGACGGATCGCTCCTTGTCGACATCAGCTCATTATCCAAGGATTTGATCTAGGAACAACCCCTTCAGTAATTTGAAGCTTGCATGCCTCAATGGCAAGTTTCTCACTTCCGGCGACAGGTATACATCAATGACCTTCGACCAAAGGATTTTGCATGGTGGTCAACGCCAAGTCCTTTATTCCCACCATGTGAATTGTACTGCTGTACCTTGAGGGTCATCATCCTTATCGGTGATTCCTCTCGCGCTTTTTAATGGTTTACATCATTGACCGGTAATCAAGCGATGTCTTTCCATGTTCGACTTCAAGAAATTCTCACATGGATCGACTTGTACATCGAGTGAAGATCGGAAGAGATTGAAGACCCCGGATCTAGTTTCATCCATTCGGGCTGCGATATATATTCAGGATATAAAGACATTTGATGTGTACATCATTGCAGCAGATGATCATCCTTCTCAAAGGATGATAATTTCAGTAGAGAATTATCAGTCTACCATCAGACAATCGTCTGTTCTATGTACCAAAATGAATTTATAAAGCTGAGCATGGGAATGCCCGCCTCAGCTAGATCATGAAAAAGTATGAAAAATAATGTATTGTATTGTATCTTATTACAGGACACTTCTCAGCAGATTGAATGAACTTCGGATCCTCCTAATAAAGCATTTCACCCGATAAACGACCTCATACTTTAGGGGGCATCTGTTATAGACAATTTTGTGCCTTGCAGCATCAGGCATGAATTGTCAATAATCCAAGGGATCCAAAGTCCCTAAACATGATGTTCCTACCCCTAGAGGAACAAGGTCAGCAAACCAACAGCTCTCAGATCAGTTCTCCACCTGAAAACACTCAAAAACAAGCAATCCTGAAATCAAAGCAGGTGCTCCACTAGGCTTCTGCGCTGAAAGTCAACTCCTCCATGGTGTACCTGCGTTGCAAAGCAGGTAGAACAAAGGCCACCTGCTGAGCGAGATGGGACAAGTGGCACACTGAGTCATTGCTCTGGAATCTTCCAAAAATGACACTTGGATCAGGGATTTTGCCTTGTGATGAGTCAGAGGCTCTATTTCTCCAAGTGGAAGCAAGGTTATCCAAGTGGACTCAAGAACTGAAGATCAACTGAAGAGAGAGAGGACACAAGGCAGCTACACATCAGTTGCAAGCTGACTCATCCTTTCTCAATTCATCTATATATTGAGCTCTCTCCTATGAGCTCAGGAGGCTGGAATTTTGTGCAAAGTAATGATATGCTGTTGGTTTCACTATAGAACTATTGGGTGATTGCTTGAAGGAGGTGAAGAGGAGAAATTCTTTCTGCTGGGAGGTGTTGCTGGATTGGAGCCTTCAATGGTTGTAACCTTCTCAGAACTTTACTTCTTCCATTAATAAAAGCTATTGAGGTTCTTCTATATGCATTTGTTTCAATGATGTATTGTGATGATTGTATATTTGATTTATGCTAATCCTTGAATCAGTTGTGAATGCATGCTTCTTGTAGTTTCCTTCTTTGTTATTTTGTAGGATCTCATTGTAGCTGGGCCAGCAAAAGAGCAAAGAGCTAGGAGCAAGCAGCAAAGAGAAGAGATTGGAGCAAATATTAAGCGCAAGGCAACGGTTAGTGCATTTCTTCATTCTCTCTTGCTTTCATAAAGAAGTAAACCTTAAGTAGTTTTATTTACAGTTGTTGCTGAGGTAATATCACCCTTAGAGTGGGATAGGGTCATCCGAATCAGATACTTTTCCCTACAACAAGGAGGGCCTTTTCGAATGGTTGGTTATGCCTTTCGGATTGACGAATGCTCTTGCAACCTTCATGAGGCTAATGGATGACATCTTGCGGCCATTCACCAACTCCTTTGTAGTAGTATACTTGGATGACATTCTGATCTTCAGCCAGAGTTGGGAAGAGCACCTCCACCACATCCGACAGGTTCTCCAAACACTGCGGCAACACAAGCTATGTGCCAATTTGGAGAAATGCACTTTTGGCATGACCCAGGTTCAGTATCTGGGATACATCATTGATGAATAGGGGGTGCATGTCGATCCAACCAAGATCCAAGTCATTCGGGATTGGCCCTCTCCAACCACTCTAACAGAGCTCCGCAGCTTTCTAGGTCTTGCCAACTTCTACCGCAGGTTCGTGTTGGGGTTTTCTCATATTGCTTGGCCCTTGAGTCAAGTCACCAAGGGAGGGGCGAAAGCAAAATTCTTTTGGTCTGAATCTCAACAGAAGGCATTCATGGAGTTGAAGGATCGCCTCTGCACGGCACCAGTGCTCGCGTTACCAGATTTACAACAACCATTTGAGGTCGAGACAGATGCCTCTGACTATGCTATTGGGGCAGTCCTTACTCAACATGGACATCCAGTGGCATATCACAGTGAAACACTTTTAGACACAGTCTGGAAGTACCCCACTTATGATAAAGAGATGTATTCCATTGTACAGGCCTGCCGACAATGGAAGCATTACATTTTGGGGAAGGAAACGGTCATCCACACAGACCACCGACCCCTGCAGTTCATACAGACCCAAGGGAAATTGCAGAATGATCGCCATCAGAAGTGGTCTACATACCTGCAACAGTTCCACTTGAATATCAAGTATAAGAAGGGCAGCACCAATAATGTTGCAGATTGCCTCAGTCGACCACCGATCATGGCGTTAACCACCGTGCTCAACTCTTGTGGGCACGAGACTTCTGATTGGCCACTTCTCTACAAAAGCGACCCAGAATTCGGCCACACATACCAGACACTCTTGGAGGGTCGACATGTTCCAGATTTTCACCTCCAGGATGCCCTGTTATGCCACCTGGGTCACCTTTGTGTTCCTTCAAGCGAGCGTGCCAAGATGATTTGGGAAGCACACTACAGTCGGGCTGCTGGGCATTTCGGGGTCGAGAAAACAATGGCAGTATTGCAAAATTATTTCTATTGGCCGAATCTTCGACAGGATGTTGGGAAGTACATCAGATCATGTACTGCCTGTGCCATTGCCAAACCAACCATTAAGAAGCACGGCCTCTATACCCCGTTGCCTACCTCTAGTCGACCTTGGGAATCCATCTCCATGGATTACATGTCAGGCCTTGCTTCCACTAAGCATGAAAATGACTGTGTTTTTGTGGTCGTCGACAGGTTCTCGAAGATGGCCATTATGGTGGCCTGTAAGAAGAATATCACAACAGAAGCCACTGCTAAACTCTTCTTTGAACGAGTGTGGGTGCACTTTGGGATCCCACAGTCTATCATCTCAGATCGGGACAGTCGATTTCTCAGCACATTTTGGTCCAGTCTCTGGTCAATGCTGGACACCAAACTCACGAAGTCCACAGCCTTCCATCCTCAGACTGATGGTCAGACAGAGGTTGTCAATAGGATGATTGTGCACATTCTGCCCATGTATAACTCAAAGCATCCACGCACATGGACGAGAGCCTCCCCTATGTTCAGCACAGCTACAATCGAGCTCTTCACAGCTCCACTGGCCATAGCCCTTTTCAGGTGGGTTTGGGATTCCAGCCACTATGCCCCATTGATGTGGCCATGCCACTTGCAACTACTCACATAAATTCAGCTCATGTCCAATCCGAAACAGATAAGGCCACCAGCTTCATTGAGCGCATCCAACATATTCGCCAGCAAGTCCATGACATTCTTGAGAAATCAAATGCCAAGTACAAGCAGCAACATGATCAACATCGGGTGCCACACAAGTTTCAGGTGGGCGACAAAGTCTGGTTGCATTTGCAAAAGGAACGCCTTACTGGAGCTTATCGGAAATTGAGACCACTCCGATATGGTCCTTACACCATTACTAAGGCTATGGGAGACAATGCATTTGAGCTCAGCATTCCCCCATTCCTTGGCCTGCACCCAGTGTTCAATGTGGACCGTCTTCGGCCATACTTTCCACCATTGCTAGACACATCCGACATTGCAGAACAGCTCAAACCCACATAATTAAATCCAGATTGCATGGAACAAGCTGCAACTGATCGGATCATGGACACACAGATCAAGAACACTCGCCAACAGAATATCCAACTGTATCGAGTTGTTAAAGCAGGCCAACTCCTTCAGCAGGGCAAGTGGCTCACCAAGGAACAAGTTCAGCAAAAGTTTCCTCATCTCATGGAGGAGCTCAACGCAATGGGGACCATTGCTTCCTAAGGGGGGAGGAATGATCCAGGTGGATATTGGTGGCCACCTGCCAAGTCCACCTGGACCCCCACCATTGTTTCTCTCAGCATTTTCAGTTTCCTTAATTGTAGCACAACTTACTATTTTTAGCAGTTTTTCGGGTCCTGAATTTCTGGAGCCGTTTTGAGGCCCTAAACGATGTCTTTCGGGAAATCTGGGGGCAACATGGGTCCATGGACCCATGTTGCCCTTTTGAAAGTCGTAGTTCTCGGATAGATCTTTCTAACGAGCTATTGTACACGTCAAACGGAGATCGTATGCCAAAGTTACGACCCCGAGAAGTTGATGTACCAATTTACCCAAACGGGGCCCACAGTTTGGCGTTTCATCTCCTAGGGTTAGGTTTTGGAATGTTAAGGGTTTTCCATTGTTTCTCAACAATAAATAGGCCTTCGACCCTCATTGTAACACAGTTCAGAGGCATGTAGCCACCACATCTCTTCTCAGAGATAAGCTACCATCGCCCTAGCTAGTTTATTTCCATTTCTGGTTGTAAGCATATTTCAGTATTTTCCATTAATGAAATGAAGTATTATTTCCGCTGCATCTTTGTGTATATGGTTATCTCTGTAGTTTGTTGCGTTCCTGTTTAAATCCGGATCAAGCTCAAAGATGCACTCTGGGCTTACAGAATTACGTGGAAGAATACTACAGGATTCACACCATATCAGTTGGTGTATGGCAAAGAGGTAATGCTTTGTATTGAGTTTCAAATACATACTTTTAAACTGGCTGCAGATTTGCAAATTGACCTGGACCAAGCACAACAAGAAAGAATTCAGCAGTTGAACCAGCTAGATGAAATGAGGCAGCAAGCAGAGGACCACAATCCTCATGCAAAAACAAAGGAAGCAGTGGCATGATGCACATATCAAGAAGAAGCAGTTCAAGGAAGGAGACTGGGCTTTAATTTTTGACTCTAAATTCAGAGATCATAAAGCCAAGTTTACCACAAATTGGATGGGCCCATACCAAATTATTCAGGCTTACGACAATGGTTCAGTCAAGCTCAAAACTATTGATGGAGAAGGTCATTCCTTTACTGTCAATGGTCATTGCCTGAAACTCTACACTAAGCCCATCAGCAAGAAAAAATTTCTCCAAATAGTATCTCAACAAAGAGAGGTTGAGATACTGCAACCTCCAGCTGCAGTATCTCTGCCTTAGTTCATTTCATTTCAATTTAGAAATTCAAAAGAAACTAAAAAAAAAAAAAAACAAAACAAAATCTAAAAAAAAAACACAACGAAAAAATAATAAAAATGGGTTAGATGTGAAAACCAGACTCTGGCACACTCTAACCCCGAATTCTTACTTGAAAACCAATTCGGTGGCGGGTAAGAATTCCTTTTCTTTTCTTTCCTGTTTGATTCATCAACTGAATAATGACTTAAGGACAAGTCAAAACTTTAGTAGGGGGGAGAAGCATCAGCATTTTGTTTTCTTATCTCCTCATTGTAAATTCTCAAAGATTTCTTATCTCATCTCCTCACTGTAAATTTCCAAAAAAAGTTTGTTTCAGCACTCCAGATTTCAATAAAGAAGTTGTTTTGTCATTGTTTTATCTCAGAGGGACCTGGTTAAAAACATTATGCAGGGGGACCTGTTCTGTCCAGAAGACCATGTTACCAACACCAGCAGTAATGGGACCTGTTCAAGACACATAAAAGGGACCTGTTAAGAGACTGTTACTTCAAGATTACCTCAACAAAGCTTCATCAAGTTTCAACAAGGATCCACAGGTTGCTGGTCACCAAGACTTCATCAAATACCAAAGATCAAGGAACCTGTATACATATAGTTCTTTTTCCGGATTTCAAAGAAGCTGCATGAACATTTTCCAGATCTCAGAGGGACCTGTTGCATTCGAATCTATCTCAGGGGACCTGTTATGAACAACAAAGAATAGTCAAAAGAGACTAGTCCTACCTAGCATGCCAATGCAACGCTTGAACAGCCAACAAAAGTGTAATGTATTCCTTATTCTTAACATTTAAATTCTTAGATTAATTTTTAATGTTAAATTTAATAACTGTGACTGCTACGATCAATTTCAGAGACACCTCCATACCTATCACTCCTTATCCTATTGTTAATCCCTATCATCTTCCAATACTCCAACCCATCTCATACTTATATGATTTTGTTAATCCCCTCTCATATCGCCTTTTCAATCTCTATTACCAACCAATCAGACCTTACATCCATTCCAATATTTCTATTTGGTCGGGTACCAACAGAAGCAGGACACGTGGTGAATTGTTTGAAAACCAAATGTTATGCGGGGTTGTTCATTATGTTTGAAACGACCGAATTATGATTTAACCACCCGACGAAGCCAAATGATGCAAATGACTACCTGAAATCATATCCCAGTACTTCATATATGCTTCTAGCGCTTCTATGATGGCATCCATATGACCAGTACAGCCATTCCTCTATTCCAAAAGATGAATATGTTATGAATTGAGTAAGCTGGTTATTTCATTATCATTCTCAGTTATTCTATGTTAGCATTCGACTCCTGTGACTTCAACAGTAAGGATTGAAAGTAGCAAGCGCCACGAAAGGAAAATGTAGTTAATTGGGTTCGACCTCCACCATAATTACAAGACAGTCAATCGAGCATCCCTTGGGTTACTAAAGGAGCTAGTGTTAAAGAGCCGAGGACGTCACCAGGTCAGCAGTATTGGGGCGGAAGACAAAAGGTAACAAATAAAAACTTCTTTGTTGAATTTGCAAAACATAAACAAAGAAGAGTTAGATCAAAACTCTCCACCAAAATGACCAATAGGGTCGAGCCAAGCATATTCGACAGTTCCCAGTATCACAAAGATTGAATTTCAATTCTTAAAGAAATACAGTGGCGGCCCTTTTTAGAGAAATTTCGTGGAAGTAATGAAGAGGTCACCAAACAATTCGCTTTTACATTCAACGGAGAGAAAGCTCTGATAGGTAATTTTTCATTCAGGGTGTCAGAAGACACCATAGCCCATTCCCTAGGGATCAGCCCAGAAGGGGAGAAGTACTTCAAGACAAAGAAATTTAAAGAGAAGTCATGGACTCAATTTATGTCCAGATCCAGGGTGTCATCCGTTAATTCGAAGAAAGGCATCCCAAGGAGTTGGCTGGTGCATCCTTGGGACAAGATGGTCTATATCATCCAAAAGTTTGTGACTTGTGAAGGCCACTACAGTATTGTTTACTTGTACCATATCAAGTTACTGTTACATTTGAAAGGGCAGTGTGTTATCAGTTTGCCATACTTCCTCTTGCAAAGCCTAACCAAAATGTTGAAGACCATCCAAAAGCAGAAAGGTAACGAAGACAAGAGCTTATATCACTTTGGGCTAGTTAAAATTCTTATTGAGTGTGAGTTAAAGAGAAGAGGGAAAACGTGGAAGGAATTCTTGACTGCTAACCAAATTAAAGATGAAGAAGACAAGGAAGAACCGCAGGAGAACTCAGGATTTATGAATGATATCGATGAATAGATTCCTATACACAAAGCAAGCAAGGTACCTCCACCTGTTAGCAATGTGAGGACAAGGAAAATGAGAAAAAAAGATGCTCAGAAAGCAGAGCAAGATAAAATTTTTACCACCTATACAAGAAGAACCAGGAGAGCATCAAAGGCCCAGCTGCAAGAAGACCAGCCTGAATCAAATGCATCTATACCGGTGGATATTGAGAGTAGTTCCCACTCACAACCTGGACCAGGAGCTAAGATGGAGGTTGAAAGCAATAACAGGCAAGAAAAATATTCACAACCTTCCATTAAGAAACAGAAGAAACTAGAGAAGCAAATTGAGAAGTTAAAGGAAGAACTAATGGAGGCCAATATGCTGGAAAAAGTTATCAAGAAAGAAAATGAAATGCTCAGAGCACAGAGTAAAGAGACTCAACAGAAAAATGAAAAGTTAAGGGAACAAATCAAGGAACTTGAAGCTGAACAAATAGATATTTGTAAGTGGGCCACTAAATGGTACAACCAAAAGAAGGTCCTCAAGGAAAAGTACAAAAGTTTAAAGCATGAGCTCCATGGTCAGAAAGATGCCCAGGTGAAAAAGAATGTGGATACATTGTTGAAGGCAGTAGAGGTACAGGCAGGGACAGAGTTCAGAGGAAGCACATCGGGATTACCATGAGGTCATGCTAATTCATTAAGTCGGGGAGAGATGTTGGTACCATTCCTTGACCTCCTTTTTCCTCTTGAAACACATTCTTTGCCTACCTTTTTCCTTCATACATCTCTTAGACCCCTTGAAATTGATTAGTTAACAGTATTATAGTTGTTAAATGCATTAGAATTGATTTATGAGTTTTATGTTAAAGAATTAGGGATTTTTTATAAAAGACTACAGGAAGTTGCAACATCCTGTAATTGGTTTATTGTTTGACATATGGCATGACAGCTAAGCTAAAGCAAAGGGTAGGGATGAAAAATAGAATGTACAAGCATGGACGAACACCTATCCTACAGCAGAACCAACACTCCTGAATGCACGGTCAATGATGGTCAAAGCACAACATGTTGGCGACAAAAGCAGCAACAACATAGGGTTCTAAACCGATTTAGTTTTGTTCCTTTTTGAAATCGGTTCAGAATGGAAACAACTTAAAAACTATGCCATAGCAAAAGCGGAAACAGCCGCATAACGAATGTACATTCGTTCCGAAATGTAAATGTTGTTAGACATATGTAAACACAGTTATGTGTTGTTGGTTAGTGGTTATCAGTGTATCGTTTTGAAAAATAGAGCTTTTGAACTTAATACCAAAACTCGGTTGCAGTCACGATTTCGTTATTGCGTTGATTCTATAGTTGCTTGAGCGCAGTCCAGTATACCTTTGAAACGCGGACGGGCCCTGCGTGGAACGGGTATACTGTCATTTCATTTCATTTGCAACTTCTGAATATTCAATAGTATGCACAGTGATTAGAGTTTAGTTTATGCTTTCATTGATTTAATTAGAAATTTGTATGAGTAATGTTTATGATGGTGGCTTGAAGGATTCATCGCTAAGATCGTTGAACTGTATCCTGTATGGGATCTGATCTTTCATTTTTTTTAAAAGCATCTTCATGAACCCTGTTTCTCATGTATTTGAATTTTAAGTGTGCTTATGATTTTAGTATGTTTCAATCTTTCATGAATGATAAACATTGAATGCTGAGTGTTCACTGAAGAGGGGTTTTATGCACAGCATCCTCATAAGGGGATTGAAATCTTGGTTTAAGTAATACACAGTGTTTTGAAATAGGTAGATGAATTGAGTGACCTGAGTGTCCAGGTGATAGGGAGCATACCTCAACCTTCCGTAAAGAAGTTCTGTAACCTACCATCATGAACACTTAGTCAGGAATCCTTTATGTCTATAGATTGTAGACGCATGCCTCGAAGTTTACTTATCCTGGTCGATAATAAATATAGCCTAATCTAGTACCCTAGATAGGACACTACAGGACCCACCAAGGGTTGACACAGTTATCAGGACTCTGTCAATGGGAGGGAGAAGTTGCTAGATTGGGAATGATTGTGGTCAGATTTGGTACAGGAAGAGATTCAAAGGAGCACCAGGGACAGATCCTCATCAAAGATTGATGATGAGGAAAATTGTGCCTAGTGATTAAGGAAAATAAATCCAAGGGAAATAAGTCCGAAGGCAAGGTGGGTGAAAAGAAGATGGACTTGTCGAAAGTCAAGTGTTTTCATTGTCACGAGAGTGGGCACTATGCCACGAATTTCACACAGAATAAAGAAAGCAAGAAGGATCCAACAGTAGCAGCAAGAGATGAAGCTCTAGCTTCATAATTCAAACTTTATTTCACTCTCATTGCATGCATAGCCAACACTGTAATGAGAGACATTTGGTATATTGACAGTGGTGCCTCATTCCATATGACAGGGAAAAAAGATCTCTTTAGTGATTTTGAGGAGAAATACCTCAAGCAAAAACATAGAATTTGGATATGATGGGAGGTATATCACTACTGGGATTGGTACAATTACCTTTTATAGGGATTCTGGCTCCCCTCTCATAATCACAAATGTGATGTATGTTCCAGGACTAATGAAGAATCTTGTTTCCATTGTGGTTTCGGAAGACTGTGGCTATGATGTGATTTTTAGTAAGGGAAAGGTTTTCCTTAGACACATCACCATGGGATAAGTGAAATAGATCAGTGTACAATTCAAGAACCTATATGCTCTTGTGGTACAAGATGCATGAAAATAATTGAGGAGAGAGGCGAAGGTTAGAGACTTGGTGGTTGAGAGGGAGAGTGAATTACCTCTCAACATGCAACCCCAAAAGAAGCCTCAGAAGCAACATTAAACAATTGTGGAGAAGCCATAATTGGAGAAGCAAAGAGGGGACCAAATGGAGAGATCCACTCAAGTAGAGAAGAAGAAGCCTTAGAAGCAGAATCAAAAAGTTGTGAAGAAGCCACAATTGGAGAAGTAGAGGGGAGACTGAGTGGAGGCATCCACTCAAGTAGAGATCTCCAGTAGGGGGAAGTTCATGCCAAGTGGACAGAGGGAGCACATGCATCCATATCTCTAGGTGAGAGGTGGGGCTATGTGAAGTGATAGTCCTAAGAGGGTAAAAATTGGGTGGGGTTGATTGAGAGGTTTTGTCTCTTGGATCGTACCTTGCTATGGGAGCCCACAATACAGAGTAGTAGGATGGATCAATGGTGGTTGATGCAGTCATATATCAGAGTGATAGAGGTAGGGGCTAGCAGGAGTCAAATACTAGAGAGTGCAGAGGAGAGCTGACAACATTGCAGATATTCAGAGTCAGCATAAGAATAGAGTTTTCAGTTGACAAAGGTAGAGCTAGTAACAATCAAAGACCTCCGTGACAGAAGCATCATACTGATTCAGGTTGGATGCTTTTTTAGTTTCAGGAGTTGCTATAGCAACAACAATAGAGAGAAGTGTTGCATGAAAAACATTCCAAAGGTTCAGTGTCACGATAGAGTTGAATTCATTTCTTAGATAACTTAGTCTATCTTAATTATATTCAGTTAAACTAGTTCTAACTGCTGGAGGAACTAGTAGAGGTCTAGTAGTGGAGTAGTGCACCAGTGCATCCCCAATACCACACTAGATAACTAAATATTCACTCATAAATAACTTATGCATGTCAGTTCAAAGGAAGACCTTGTTGAGATTAGAGTTTAGGGATAGTGTACTATTAGTTGTATAATTTTTAAAGTTGTACATATGGTGCATGTAATCAGTTGAGGACCTAAGTTTAGATTGCACAATTCTGGAAGAAGGATTTCCCAGTAAAATATGGGTTGATTTTCTTAGTAATTATGCAAGGAAGTAGGGGCTTGGCAGGCAACAAAATTGGTTAAGTGTTGGTTGGAGCAAGCTTGTGAGGCAGAGAGTTAGATAATACTTGTGCAGGAATTACTATCATGTGAACAAGCATTCTATTTTATTCTCAAATCTTCTGGTTAATGCAATATAGATAATTAGGGTTTTGAGAAGTTTCTTTCCTCAGAGAGATATTGTGTTATGTGCAACTAATATTCTTCCTCTTTCTGATTATTGTTTTCATTGATGATTATTGGTTTTCATTGTAAAGAGAAGAGTAGATTCTTGTCTTATATTTTAGTACATCACATGAGTTGTTGAATCTATAGTTAAAATCTACAATTGAAGAACTAAATTCATGATAGTTTTGTGTAAAAGGACCTTGAAGATCAACCTCAAAAGGTGGCGACTACATGGAGAAGGGAATACTCACATGAGGTATCTACATTGCTCATCATAATTGGGATTAATGGTCATTATTATTATAAAATACTAAAAATATATTTTTTTGATTTTAAAAAATATGAAAATGCATAATCTCCAAAATAAATTAAGAGCACCAGTGAAATTGAGAAGAATACACTATATCAATATAGAGTTTTTTAATTATTATTCAATTAAAATATTTGATATTAAAAACCACAAAACTTTATCAATTTACTTCACTAGCATCTTTCCCTAGTATGTATCAGATATTAATACATTGAAAACATTAATGTTATACTCAATAATATTATAGCATCATATTTTTACAATATAAAAAATTTCCCATCAATGTGTTACAAAATCCCACATATATCAATGCATTTAGGAACAGGAGCACCCCATGTTTAAGACATTCACTTGTAAAACATAAAATGTTAATATCATAAATAAAATAGCTTGTTGGTGTGTCTTTTAGTTATTTAATACCCCATGTGAGGCTCTAAAATAAGGTCTCAAATTAAAGATTGTAATACAAAAAATAAGAATGAGAATAATGAAAAGAGATTTATTCAAATGTAAAGACAATAACTACTAGTATTATTATTATTATTCAATTGTAGATTGTGATTTCATCTTTTATATTTTTAATTAATCAAATTTATTTATATATATTAGAAAAATCACAAATATTATTTTTAGTATACGAATCCCTTTAACCAATTTAGTACCAATTTGAAAAAATCACTATATAACAATATATTAGTTTAGAAAGTAATGTATTCAAACTAGACTAGTGAAATACTTTCATCCTTAATGCCCATCTCTAGAAGCTATCCTTTTTATCCTTAGTAGATTTCCATCTAGATTTAGCTTCCAACCAACTAGGAACTATTGGACATAATTTTGTCATTGATGGAAACCAGTGCCATTGATGTCAAAGGGGTAGTCTAAGGAAGCTGTAATATCATCAGTAAGTCAAAGGAAGCCATATGCCAACTACATTATCTTGTCTTATGACGAATAATTTTCTTGAATTTTAGTGACTTTTTGGTAAATTCATGATTCTAAAATGAATCTATGGATGAGATAGTTAGATAGTCCTCTTAGACACCTTTCCAATGGTATATCACAATTGGAAAAAGTCCTCCCTAGTGAGAAGTTATGATCATTTAAAGTTGGAAGCTGCAATGAGGACCAAAAACACTAAATTCATTTCAAAATCACCAAATTTGTTAAACGTCATGAATCTCCTGAGTAAATCTATGAACTCGTGGTAAAATTTATTGTGGATGCCAGAAAAACATGTGCATTATTTAATATATTAAAGTTCAAGCAACTTATGGAGAATTTGGATTGATAATGTGTCGACATGCCTAAAGTTTAACAAGGGTCACACTTCCACGTTGACCTAATCCTGTAGTGAAATATGGTATGGATCTGTTTGATGCCTTGGTTAGATTCCATGTGGACCACCTTGGACAATCGTTGATGATGTGGCAGCCTTGACATAGCTATTAAAGTGATGAATCACATGTGGACAAATGACGACACTAACACATAGCTATAGTGGTTGGCACAAGTAGGTGACATGGCAATGAAGGATGATGTGGCATCCTGTCATAACATCACATGTCTTAACAATATGACACTTTTACCCGACCAATAAGTGTAAGTATTTGTGACATGTGGCCCACTTAGAATGCACCATGTGGTAGGTATAATGTCGTACTGATATAAAAAATCATGTGACTAATATCCCTTAAATCCCAATCATTTAGTATGGTCGCATGGGTCAAACCGATTCCTTAAGAGGGCTCCCATTGTGTATAGTTTGACGTGGATTGGGCGCCTCCAGATGGTTCATGCATCCCAATGAAAGAGGAACTTATCCCATGAAGAGGGGAGCTATCCCTTTGAAAGAGGGACTTATCCCATTGATGGTGGACCTGTTTAACTTCCTCCAAAGCATTATAAATACAGGCATTGGGCCAGAGGCAAGGGAGGTTGAAAGCTGAACATTCCTAAGGGTAGATGCTGCTAAAATTAGGACTCCCTTATAGAGCTTGAGAGGAGAGATCACATTCCTTTCTTAGCTTCATTTGGAAGTGGGTGAGCTGATCAAAGTAGAGGAGAACTCTTGTTGGACCCTAGGAGGGACCTGCACAACACCAAGGCGTTGGTTGTAAGGTTTCTTTTGTTTCCAATTAATACAATTAAGTTCATTTTTCTCAACAAGTTGTTATATATAATTTGTTTCATAAACTCCTTGGTCTTTATGATGAATATGTTTTATTATATGAGTTATTCAGGTGTTATGTAATCGTTTGCTTGTTTGTGTATGCAGGCTTCAAGGAGAGGAGCTCATCTGGATCGAAGAGACTTGGCCGCTACAAACAGCGTTGGACTAAAGGTAAGCCTTAAACACCTGGTTGCTTTTATTTTAAATGCATATTTAGGGAAAGATAGTGCTTGATTGTTTTGTTTGTCACTAGAAAAGCCTTAGTTTCTAGGGAGTTCAATTTTGTCCGCAAAATTGACTCTTTCCGCATGATAATGATGACCAGTTCGTTGCGTTGCGTGTCGAAAAAATGATGAGCCCCAATTTTTGGTACAATTTGGGCTCATTTGGCCTACTTACCTTGCTCAACCATTCATCTTTTATCACTTATGCATTCATTTCTTAGTATATTCGTGTTATTTGTAGGAAGAAGGGCAAACATTATATCTATGTGGCTAATACATGATGATTTCAGGTTTTTGGCATTAAAGAGAGCAAAAGACCACGCAAAAGGAGACAAGGAGACAGCAAAGGTGGCATTGCAGGTTTATAGGGAGGTTGTCTACAACCTTAAATAACCTCCCTCGTGATTTTCACCTTAACTCCGAGCTCCAACAGCTCTCCCCACCGAGCTTAGAGGCAACCAACAGATTCTACAAGATCAGCAGTTTGACTTTCAGTTGGACAGCCAAGCTCCACGAATGGAGGAAGCCAGCTTGATCTTCATTGTGTATAAATATGAAGGCCGTAGCCTCTGATAGGAGCTTTTTGAACTTTTGAACTAATATTGTAATTTCTGAGCACGAGCTACAGCTTGGTGTTTGTTTTTGTAAGCCAGTTTTGGCATGACATTAGACTCTTGATTATGAATAAAGGCAAGCAGATTTGGATCTAATTCTGAGCTTTTAAGGGAGCTATAGCTCTCAGGTTAGGGCCCAACCTGAGAGCCATAGACCTCCTCTTCCTTGTGTTGTTACTTGTTTCCTTGCAGCACTTTATTTCCTCTGTTTTGACATGCATTTAGAATTTACAGTCTGCTGAGTTGATTTCTTTTGTGTGATTGAGTAGGATTAGTTTACAGTTCAAGTGCTTTTAGTTGTTTAGATTAGAGTAGGAGGATTGTAATTCATTGGAGATCCAGAAAAGGTTGATAGTGCACTCGCTGCCATCTCTGTTTAGAGATTGGGGGTGTGGGCTGAACCAACCACCAAAAAACGCAGTCTTATGCTTTAATGCAAGCTGCCACACAGTCATTGCAATCGTAGATCCTTCCATGCATTTTGCTCTAGAGCCATAATTCTTCATTCTAACTCCATGCATGACTTCTCTTCACGATTTACATTGCTGTTAATTGGTTTAATAGCACAGGTAGCACAGGTTAATGGATTCTCGTTTTTGGTGCAAGACATAAGCAATTTGTTTTATTTACACTGCTCAGTATCATTTTGTTTCCTTCTTCTTCTTCTTCTTACCCACGCCTAAAACCACCTACTCGACCTCTGTTCAGTTCGTTTACCTTCCAACTCTTCCATTGCCCACGTAGCTCCATTTCCTTGACCTTTCGTTGCTCCCATCCTTCTATCCACCAACCGACTTCGTGCACTCTTTCTCCATCTTATTTCTCTGCTCCTGAGCCATCACAAGCTCCATCTCCATCTTACCTATCCACCCATACCACTCCATCACCTCACCATCACCCAAAACTCCCACGGTAGAACATCCTGTAGAAGTTAGCAGACTTCCTGTAGAATTCCTGAGTTTCCTGTAGGATCCCCTGCAGACATCCTGTAGGAGCCTGCAAACTTGGTTGTCGAGCACCTGAACGTTGTGGACTTCTGTGGACTGATGCTAGGGACCCCCTGGGACCTCTCCTATCCCTCCTGACCTTTACCAAACTTTCTCTCCCTTCACACCACCTCTGCACAGCCAAACCCTAATAAGAAACAAAATCATAATCACTCCATCCACTTAAGCAAAAATACAAAAACAATGTTCTTTTCAATGGAAGTAGTTTGAGTTCATGCATTTCACATCACTAGAAGTAATGGCATCATTTTTAGACATTTGCACTCTCACTATTGCATCATAGAGGGTAAACTAGTCAGATTAGGGTTTACTAGGGTTCCCATGTTTTGGTTGGCTTTCAGTTCATTTTTGCAAAGTAGATTAATTTCCTTTGAAATAGCCTTCGTCCATCATTTAGAAAGCTTCTTCTGAGAGCATATAGAAGTTGGCTTGAGCCCTAGCGGACTTGTGCCAGCTGACCAAGTGACAGCTGCGACAAGAGCTAGTACTTGTGCATACAGCACCGTCGCTTCCAAGTTTGTACGAACTACCGGGTTGATAAAATTAGAGATAGGAAGCCACAGGAGTTGTAGCATTATTTCTACAATACTGGAGCCCACCATCTTTTTGGCGCCGTTGCTGGGGAAGCGTCAGAGTATTAGTAATTATTGCTTTTCTTCTATTTTCTTACTCTTGCCTTCTGCTAAGTAGTTTATTTCATTTCCATTCTGCAAAATTAGCATAGACATTTCCTGCTTTCATAGATTAGCATTTCCTGCTTTCATAGATTAGCATTTCCTGCTTTCATGGACTAGCATTTCCTGCTTTCATAGACTAGCATTTCCTGCTTTCATAGATTAGTGTTTCAATTCTGCAAGCGTAGGCTAGCATTTCCATTCCTGCAATTTCATTTGAGCAAAGTAGATTAGTTCTTTCCTGCTTTCAGTTTAATTCTGCATCTTTATAGTTATTTGTAGATCAATCTGTTTCAGTTTTGCAGGTACCACAGAAAAACAAAAGCAATCAAAAAAAGTCTTTCCATTTCATGCCTCGTAGGAATCAAGATAAAACAGGCAAATTCTTACCCAACACCCCCACCACATCACCGAGTCACCCTTCTCTCTTCTTCGGTGACAGTGATCCAGAAGAACCTATAGGTGAACCTCTTGAGATATACGAAGATCCTATAGCAGAAGAAGAAGTAGAGACCATCCCATCTGAAACTATGGCTGACAATAGAAGAGAAGATGAGAGAATAGAAGGTGCCTTCCCCATCCGAGAGACCAATGGAGAGATGAAAATGAAGAACATTAGCCCCTCCGCCTTACCCCACTTCCATGGACTGACTACTGAAGATCCTGATACCTTCCTATTTGAGTTTGTTGTCCTTTGTAGAACCTATGACTATACTGAAGATGAGTAAAAGCTGAAACTCTTCCCTTCAACTCTTAAGGATGCAGCGTTACGCTGGTTCATGGGCTTACCTGGGAATAGTATCACCACTTGGGCTCAGATGCAGCAAGCTTTCAATACCAAGTACAGGGATTACTGTAGGTCCAAGGAAACCAAGGGAGAAATCTTTCGGATGACCATGGGAAATGATGAGTCCTTAGAGGATTATGAGGAGAGGTTCCAACTTAGCTATAAGCGGGCCAGGTGCACACTTGACCCTGAATCCCTCAAGTTGGTCCTGCTCCGAGGAGTCCCTGAAGACCTCTTAGATACCCTTCACATGTTAGCTGGGGGGGACATTTACCAACTGCCTTATGAGGACATTAAGACTGTGTTTAGAAACCACTCCAGGGCAGCTCGGAAACGAGGTAGAGGAAACCTCCTCTCAACTAGTGTCCTTTTCTCCAAACATGAGCTTGCAAATCAATTAGAAGATCTTAAGAGTGAGGTGAGACAGACCATTGCCATGCAGCTGGACACATTCAGGATCCAGCAAAAGAAGGAAGAGGCTGAGAGAGCCTTGGCTATCTTCTACCCTAGATGTACCAGGAGGCACCCTAAGAACGAATGTCCATTGCATTCGGTTGAAGTGTGTTTCCTTTGTGAGGAGGACCATCCCACAAATCAGTGTCCAACCTTACCTGGGTTTAAAGCCATGTACCAAGGGACAGAAGCTCCCACTGAACCTCTCTATTACCTCAACCAAAGGAGGCCACACGGACCTAGAACTTACCAGCAAGGGATGCAAGGGGCACCTCAAGCTTATTACAACCCCAACCAATCGACTCCTATGCCTTCTTGGGGTCCCCCTGCTCATCCTTCTTGGTCTATGCCTCCTCCATGGTCTTATCCACCTCAGTACCCTACTCCACCCACTACTCATTCTTATCACTCACATGCCCAACCACAGCCTCAGTGGAATGCACCTCAGTCGGGGTGGAGGCCCCAATACAACACTCCTCCTGCCATTTTGCCTCCACCACCAGTTCAACCTCAACCATTACCTCCTGCTCCTCCAAGGCAACCTCAAATGCCTGCTCAACCGAACCCAAACCCTAACAATAGATAGGCCCAGCAGGTATACACTGGGGAAACATCATGCCCTACCTATGCTGTGGAGATCCAGGAGATCAATCTTCGATCTGGCAAGACTCTTCCAGATCGCCAACCTCCTCCCCCAGAGGATGAGGAAGATAAATGGGAAAGTGAACCAAAGGCTATTCCACCCTTTCCCGAGAGACTAACAGCCACCACACAACCCAACCCAGAGGAGGATGAGCTTCTGGGTGAGCTCAAGCAGTTGTGTGTAAAAATACCACTTCTCCAAGCCATCAAGGATGTGCCAATATACAAAAAACTCGTTAAGGAAAAGTGTTTCAAACACCCAGGCAGGCGGAAGAAAGATGCTTCAACCATCAATGTCATAGGACAACTGTCTGACCTTATGTTAGGACAAGTCATCTGCCCAAAGTATCTAGATCCTGGGAGTCCTGTAGTGGATGTCCACATCAATGGCATCATCATACCACACACTTTGATTGATCTGGGGGCTGCCATTAATGTGATGACCAGGGATACCATGCTCAAACTCAATCTTCAGGGTTCCTTGAGGAAGACCTCAATAGTACTGCAATTAGCAGATCGCTCCACTGTGACTCCCGAAGGGATTGTGGAGGATGTCTTGGTCTCTATCGACTCTTGGGAATACCCTGCAGATTTCCTGGTTCTACAACCCAAGGCAAAGCTTACTGGATATCCTCTCATTTTGGGAAGGCCTTGGTTAGCCACTGCAGATGCTTACATAAGTTGTCGTGCAGGAAATATGACCATCAAAAATGGTCCTATGTCCAAGCAGCTAGTCCTATATCCTCCTGCCCAACCTTCCTTAGAGCATGACTTACCACTCTAGTTGGAGGAAGGAGAGGAAGATGAGGTGTACTTAGCACCTCTGGGCACCTTAGATACCACTAGAAGAGACCCCCCAACCGAGGATGACTTGATCGAGACCTTGATCCAGAATCCACCTTCCAGTGCACTATCCTTAGAGAAATTGGTGGAGGATTCCCAAGCTAGCACCTTAGTGGATCTTTGTACGACCAACCCTGTCACTCCCAGAGTCAAGAATGTGGAGTTCGGCCCTGAGAGAACGTTAAAGATCAGCTCCTCCCTATCTCCTTCCCAGGAAAAGGAGCTGTGTAGCCTGTTGGCCAGTCACCTAGATGCTTTTGCTTGGAGCTATAAGGAGATGAAAGGAGTCCATCCTTCGGTCTGTACCCATCACATATACATCAAAGAGGATTGTAAACGGGTTAGGCAACCTCAGAGGAGAATGAATCCAGCCCTTAAGGACATTGTCAAGGAAGAACTGCAAAAACTGTTGGATGCCGGATTCATTTACCCCATCTCAGATAGTGAATGGGTGTCCCCTCTGGTGTTGGTTCCCAAGAAAAATGGGAAGTGGAGAATCTGTGTGGACTACAGAGAACTGAACAAAGCTACCAAGAAAGACCATTTCCCTCTACCTTTCATAGATCAGGTGTTGGATGGACTGGCAGGAAAGAAGTTCTTCTCTTTCCTGGATGGGTTTAGCGGGTACAACCAGATTCAAATCAGCCCGGAAGACCAAGATAAGACCACCTTCACCTTCCCTTGGGGTACCTTTGCCTACCGAGTCCTTCCCTTTGGGCTATGCAATGCTCCTGCTACCTTCCAGAGAGCTGTCTTAAGCATCTTCTCGGAGCTGGTCCATGATGCAGTGGAAATCTATATGGATGACTTTACTCCTTATGGGGCCAACTTCCAGGAAGCATTGTCCAATCTGGGAAAAGTCCTAACCAAATGCATTGAGATGAACCTGTCACTTAGTTCTGAAAAATGTGAATTCCTGATGACTGAAGGGACCGTGTTAGGCCATACCATTTCTTGCCAGGGGTTACAGGTGGATCCTAACAAAATTGCTCTTATCAAGAAGGTTCCACCTCCTCAAAAGGTAAGGGATGTTCAGAGTTTCTTGGGATTAGTAGGATATTATCGGAGATTCATTAAGGACTTCAGCAAGCTAGCCTCGCCATTGTTTGGCCTGTTGGCAAAAGATGTGGAGTTTAAATGGACTGATGATTGTCAGAGGGCTTTGAATGAATTGAAGGACAAGTTGGTGTCAGCCCCAATCCTGAGAGGTCCAAACTGGGCCCTACCTTTCCACATCCACACTGATGCCTCGAACAAAGCCATAGGTGCAGCTTTAGGACAAGTCGAACAAAAACTTCCATATGCCATTTATTTTGTTAGTAAAAACTTGTCCAAAGCTGAGCTGAATTACACTGTAACCGAGAAGGAATTCTTGGCTGTGGTCCATGCACTGAACAAGTTCCGACACTATATCACTGGCTATCAAACATTTGTACATACATACCATGCTGCCATTAGATATTTAATGAATAAACCAGATGTGAATGCTCGTATTATTAGATGGTTACTTTTATTGCAGCAGTTTGATTTGACCATTGTTGACAAACCAGGTAAAGAAAGTGTTGTTGCTGACTTTTTATCTAGATTGGATTTGTCTGCAGATGAGGATGGAACAGTGGATGACCAGATGCCCAATGAACATCTGTTTGCTATTTCAGTACTCTCTCCATGGTTTGCTGATATAGCAAACTACCTTGTTTCAGCATAGTTCCCTCCGCACCTATCTTCAAGAGAGAAGAGCAGAATCATCAGAAAAAGTGCCTCATTTACTTGGATCGGGGGCAATCTGTTCAAGCTTGGCCCCAATCAGATCTTAAGGCGTTGTGTAAGGGAGGAGGAAGTCTTTGACATCCTCCTCACCTGTCATGATGGGCCTTGTGGAGGACATTTTGCAGCAAAGAGAACTGCCTTCAAAATCCTGCAGGCAGGCTACTATTGGCCCACACTTCATCAGGATGTCAGAAGATATGTCAGCCAGTGTGACCAATGCCAAAGAATGGGGAAACCGACCTAAAGGGATGAGATGCCTCTCCAACCTCAGGTGACTCTTGAGCCATTTGAGAAGTGGGGTATGGACTTTGTGGGCCCAATCAACCCTCCTTCGAGGCAAAGGTCTTACATCATTGTGTGCACTGACTACCTGACAGAGTGGGCAGAGACAAAAGCAATCAAAGCAGCAACAGAAGAAAAGGTGGCCGAGTTCCTAAGAGAAAACATCTTCTATAAGTTTGGTTATCCAAGAGAGCTAGTCACCGATCAAGGGAGCCAGTTCACCTCCAACCTGGTTGAAGATCTACTAGCTCATCACAAGATCAAGCATAGGACTTCCACCCCCTACCACCCTCAAGCAAATGGGCAGGTGGAAGTCACCAATAGAGCATTAGAAGAGATCTTGACTAAAGTGGTGAGCAGCAGTAGAAAGGACTGGGCAGATCGCCTGGTTGAAGCCACATGGGCTTACAACACCACTTGGAAGACCACCACCAGCTTCACACCTTATGAGCTGGTCTATGGGAAGAAAGCTTTGCTGTCCATTGAGTTTGAATACAACACTTTGAGGATGGCAGCTCAGCTAGATCTAGATCTCAGCCATGCACAACAAGAAAGGTTATTGCAGCTGAATGGACTGGATGAGCACTGGATGCAGGCCCTCCTTCACTCAGAAGTGGTTCAACTTCATAGAAAGGTGTGGCATGACCAACATCTCCATGACAAGAAATTTCAGCCGGGAGATTGGGCTTTGTTGTATGACTCCAGATACAAAGATTTCAAGGGGAAGCTGAGAACCAGATGGCTAGGGCCATATTCAGTGGAAAAATGTCATGACAATGGATCTGTTCTTATTCGGACCATTGATGAGGAAGCCATCCCCATGCTTGTCAATGGGCATCGATTGAAGATCTACAGGAAGCCTCTCTCAAGACAAGAGTTCATCAAAACTATGGAGAAGGCAGTGTTGGTCATAGAGAAGGGTTCTGCCTCTGCTTTGGGCATACCCTGAAGAATCTAAAAAAAAAAAAAAGAATAATAATAAATAAATAATAAAGATCCTTGGGTGAAAACCTTTCTGAGGCGCCCAAGGCAGGTGGTAGGGGTGAAAACCTCATTGAGGCGCCCCTATTGTCTTTCAAAAAAAAAAGAAAGAGAGATTGGAAAAGATCCTTGAGTGAAAACCTCTTTGAGGCGCTTGAGGCAGATGGCAAGGGTGAAAACCTCAATGAGGCACCCCTGTTATCTTTCAAAAAAAGAGAAAAAAGAAAAAAAAGAAAAGAAAAAAAACAAGGTCAGCAGATTCATTATGTAAAATTGCATGCAGGTTGCAGGTGTTCTATGGAGGAGAGGAAGCCTCTCAACTCAGAGCTCAGGATCCTTATCATGCTGTCAGGAGACCTCACCAGAACCTCCTCCAAGAATACTCATTTTCTCCAAGGTATGTGCAATTTTATTACAACTTGAGTCTTCTACAGGAAGACGCAGATTTTCTACAGGAAGACGCAGATTTTCTACAGGAAGATGCAGATTTTCTACAGGAAACGCAACCTTTCTACAGGAAGCTCTGTATTTCTATAGGAAACTTCCTGTAGAAGCTCAGAACGGCCCAGAATTCATTTCATGAGGAGATCTAATGGCTAAGGATCGGTTTGGACGCATGCAAGCCACTGTTGTCACCCTTGCACATTGCTGTTATCTTGTTCCACCATCCTTGTCGACATGCAACGAAGTTACCTGCACCAGCAAAGAAGATCGATGATTTCTCAAGAAAAAGAAAATTTTAAATGAAAAAACGTTGGAGATCTCACACCATATTCATCCCAGTCATCCAGAAGCTCCGAGAGCGTGATCGTGAGGCCAGATCCTTCGTCGTGCAGCATGCACCCAAGGAGGAAGAACTGTTACAAGACATCCCGCGGGAGTCCTGTAACAGTTAAGCCCGCTAGAGTGGATACCATTCACAGCGCCAGCCATATGCAATGAAACGCGGGCGCATGCAACCAAAGCATCGAATCCATCATCGGCAGCCTGTAAACATGGACCTCCGGGCCCGTGTAAGTTCGCCAGTAGCAGGTAAATCCACTCATCAGTGTCCACAAAACCGAAACATCATGTGCAGCCGCGCAGGTAAGTGTCTCGACCCTTCCTTCCATCAGATTGCATGAATTTTACTTTGATTTGATTGAAAAGTGTAAAGGTGAATGGGTTGAGCGGCCGTATGTCCATTTGGCCAGCCACGTCGGCCAGTTAATGGTCTAGTTGGATGTTTGGGTGGCGGCCATGACAAAAAGAATGGGCAGCACGCACGTGAGAGCAATCCCGTCGGGGAAAAAAAACGAGTTTAACAGAAGAGGCGGCGGAAAATCTGCGGGAATTGATTCGGCAGCAAGTGAACGCGCAGTTGAATGATGGGATGACGTCGCCCAACGGTCCGGCGGGGACAGCTCACCCCTGCACCACGGATTCCGCCGATTCAAAATCTAATTGGCTAGATTTCCCTCATGCATTTATCAACCACCATTTTGAACTCGAGTGGCTATCCTGATCTTTCTGCAGTTCGATACGCCGAGCCTTTGGCTATCAGAACGCTTGTGAAGCACACCCAGAGCGCAGACCAACTGCAGTCTTTCCCGAAAATCGCGCGCTGCTTCTACAGGAACATTGTTTCTACAGGAACGCAGTTTCTACAGGAAGGCGGGTGCCTCACGTAAAAAGGTGGCAGATTAAAAAGGTAACCCTGAACTCTTCATGCAACTGGTTTTTAAAGGTGGCAGAATAGTCGTCCACAGTCTGGTCATAGAAAAGTGGTGAAATTGTTGTCTGCTGTGCCTATACTGTCATTCTACAGGATGTCAGGGTAATTAAACTGTGTTAAGTTCCTCAAGGATAAGTTTTGTGGATTATGTGCATGACAGAAGCGTAATTCTACGCTCTGTCTCAGTAGACCAAATTTCTTCCACAATCACCACCTCTGGTTAAAGAAACTGTTTCATCATGTCGGGTGGGTTTATTAGACGAGAACCCACTGATTCAACCAAGTTAAGGGAAAACCAGGAGGTGGTGGAGCTCTTCATACGGATTCAATGGATATCTTTTTGTGATAAATTGTAGGGTTACAACGATGAAGTGGCAGAAGAATTTTTGCAGGCTCTAAGGCCGAAATCCAAGACACTGGCCATAGTGAACTTCAGGGGCCTAAGCCTCAAGCTCACCCCGCAATATATCAGTCGAATCACTGAACTTCCAATGGGTTTGCCATGGGATAAGGAAGAAAGGAAGTTGAGCCAGCAGGCCAAGAAAGAATTCTTTCCACCTGAGGAGGAATTCTCAGAGGACAAAAATGGGGTGCGTAGAACCAGTTTGCTGCCACCATGGAATGAAGTTAGCCTGCAAATCATGAAGTATATAACCTGTGAAGGCCGTTTTAGCATCATGTATGCGTATCACTTTCGGTTGCTCACTAAATTGAGGCACCGGATTGATCTTCCTGTAGAACAGAAACTGAGCATTCCTTATTTCCTGCTACAGTCTCTAATTGAGTGTGCCACAAAGTTAAAAGAAGGCATACCAGATCAGGTAGCCCACCATGGGTTGATCAAACTTCTTGTGGAGGATGCGCTCCATTCATATAAGGTTCCGCTCTCATGGGAATCATTCAGAAATTTGACAAGAGATGGAGACATAAGGATGTTGATTGAAGAAACGGGTTCCTCCAGCAGTGAGGAAAAAGAATCAGTGGCTGAGGGAAAGAAGGAAACAGGCCAGAAGACCCCGACCACAGTGCAGAAGAAAGAACAAAAGAAGAAGCATGAGAAAAAGGATGACAAAGAAAAAGGTGACACACCCATTTTGTCAACAAGAGAAAAGAGGTTGCAGAGTAGAACGGACAAAGCTGAGATGGTCCACATCAGCACAAGTACCTCATCAGCACCCGCAACCAAACCAAAAAGCAAAACCCATGTAGCAAAGCAAGCCAAGGTGGCGACACCTGTGTCTACAGGAAAGCAGAAACAGGCTTCTACAGGAAGCCCGAAAACAGAGAAAGGGTCTTCTACAGGAAGCCTGAAAATAGAGAAAGGGTCTTCTACAGGAAGCCCAAAAGCAGAGAAGGGGTCTCCTACAGGAAGCCCGAAATTGGTCAGAACAGGGTCTTCTACAAGAAGCCCAAAATTGGTAAAGAAAGGGTCTTATACAAGAGGCCCGAAAGTGGGTAAAGTAGGGTCTTCTACAGAAAGCCCGAAGTCAGAAAGGGAGGGGCCCTCTACAGGGAGCCCTGGGAGAGCAAAACACAAGAAAGAGAAGGCTGGCATTCTCGAAAAGGAGGCAGCAGCTGCGCTGGCCACCCTCAGTACACCTCCAAAGCCAAAGGAGAAGAGAGAGAGGGAGATCCCTCTACCTTTTGAAGCTAGGAGAAGTAAGAGAATAAAAACGAGCAAGCCGTAGCCTCAACCCAGCAGCCAAGCCATTTTAGGGGGTGTCCCTACTTCACCCAGTGAGAGATCCCCCTCTAAAACATCGGCCACCCCCGAGAGGGGAAGCCCAAAAATAACTGCCTGGACATGAAGGATAGGCCAATCGGCTTCTGAAGCCCGGCTCAAGGAAACAGGAAAGAGGGAAGAAGCGCCACCCTCGTCACCGCCAGGGGCAGAAGAGGCAGGGCCACCAAGAACAGGAAAGGAAGAGCATGTTCCGAGCCCTAGTTCTTGGCCAAGGACAAGGAGCTGGAGCAAAGTTTCTCAAGGATGAGCAAATATTTTAGCTGGGGGGTGATGATGAGCCCCAATTTTTGGTACAATTTGGGCTCATTTGGCCTACTTACCTTGCTCAACCATTCATCTTTTATCACTTATGCATTCATTTCTTAGTATATTCGTGTTATTTGTAGGAAGAAGGGCAGGCATTATATCTATGTGGCTAATACATGATGATTTCAGGTTTTTGGCATTAAAGAGAGCAAAAGACCACGCAGAAGGAGACAAGGAGACAACAAAGGTGGCATTGTAGGTTTATAGGGAGGTTGTCTACAGCCTTAAATAACCTCCCTCGTGATTTTCACCTTAACTCCGAGCTCCAACAGCTCTCCCCACCGAGCTTAGAGGCAGCCAACAGATTCTACAGGATCAACAATTTGACTTTCAGTTGGACAGCCAAGCTCCACGAATGGAGGAAGCCAGCTTGATCTTCATTGTGTATAAATATGAAGGCCGTAGCCTTTGATAGGAGCTTTTTGAACTTTTGAACTAATATTGTAATTTCTGAGCACGAGCTACAGCTTGGTGTTTGTTTTTGTAAGCGAGTTTTGGCATGACATTAGACTCTTGATTATGAATAAAGGCAAGCAGATTTGGATCTAATTCTGAGCTTTTAAGGGAGCTATAGCTCTCAGGTTAGGGCCCAACCTGAGAGCCATAGACCTCCTCTTCCTTATATTGTTACTTGTTTCCTTGCAACACTTTATTTCCTCTATTTTGACATGCATTTAGAATTTACAGTCTGTTGAGTTGATTTCTTTTGTGTGATTGAGTAGGATTAGTTTACAGTTCAAGTGCTTTTAGTTGTTTAGATTAGAGTAGGAGGATTGTAATTCATTGGAGATCCAAAAAAGGTTTGATAGTGCACTCGCTGCCATCTCTGTTTAGAGATTGGGGGTGTGGGCTGAACCAACCACCAAAAAACGCAGTCTTATGCTTTCATGCAAGCTGCCACACAGTCATTGCAATCGTAGATCCTTCCATGCATTTTTCTCTAGAGCCATACTTCTTCATTCTAACTCCATGCACGACTTCTCTTCATGATTTACATTGTTGTTAATTGGTTTAATAGCACAGGTAGCACAGGTTAATGGATTCTCGTTTTTGGTGCAAGACATAAGCAATTTGTTTTATTTACACTGCTCAGTATCATTCCATTTCCTTCTTCTTCTTCTTACCCATGCCTAAAGCCACCTACTCGACCTTTGTTCAGTTCGTTTACCTTCCAACTCTTCCATTGCCCACGTAGCTCCATTTCCTTGACCTTTCGTTGCTCCCATCCTTCTATCCACCAACCAACTTCGTGCACTCTTTCTCCATCTTATTTCTCTGCTCCTGAGCCATCACAAGCTCCATCTCCATCTTACCTATCCACCCATACCACTCCATCACCTCACCATCACCCAAAACTCCCACGGTAGAACATCCTGTAGAAGTTAGCAGACTTCCTGTAGAATTCCTGAGTTTCTTGTAGGATCCCCTGCAGACATCCTGTAGGAGCCTGCAAACTCGGTTTCCGAGCACATGAATGTTGTGGACTTCTGTGGACTAATGCTAGGGACCCCCTGGGACCTCTCCTAGCCCTCCTGACCTTTACCAAACTTTCTCTCCCTTCGCACCACCTCTGCACAGCCAAACCCTAATAAGAAACAAAATCATAATCACTCCATCCACTTAAGCAAAAATACAAAAACAATGTTCTTTTCAATGGAAGTAGTTTGAGTTCATGCATTTCACATCACTAGAAGTAATGGCATCATTTTTAGACATTTGCACTCTCACTATTGCATCATAGAGGGTAAACTAGTCAGATTAGGGTTTACTAGGGTTCCCATGTTTTGGTTGGCTTTCAGTTCATTTTTGCAAAGTAGATTAATTTCCTTTGAAATAGCCTTCGTCCATCATTTAGAAAGCTTCTTCTAAGAGCATATAGAAGTTGGCTTGAGCCCTAACGGACTTGTGCCAGCTGACCAAGTGACAGCTGCGACAAGAGCTAGTACTTGTGCATACAGCACCGTCGCTTCCAAGTTTGTACGAACTACCGGGTTGATAAAATTAGAGATAGGAAGCCCCAGGAGTTTTAGCATTATTGCTACAATACTGGAGCCCACCACAAAAGTAAGAGATCTACATACTTATGATGGTCTAAGTGAGGTAGATACCTTCTTGGATGCATTTGAAAGGGAGGTTTCAGAAAAGCAACGCTTCTGGGCCTTGGACTAGGTACTACACGCTACGCTCGCGAGATGGTGGGGTATACACAAAGGAATTTTTGATGACTGGCACGAATGCAGGAGAATGATGTGCGTACAATATGGGAAGCCTAAGGTGCGACTGATAGACAAATACAATGGACAAGATGATTCACACACGCATCTGGCCAAGTGGGCACAAGATTATGGAAAAGAGCCCCAACTTGCGCGGATGCACACGTACTCCGCGCGGAAATACATGGTCAATAAGCATGTGTTGGGGGGGGGGAGAACTTGCGAATGGATCTTAATGTTGGGAAAACATTATGTAAGAAGAGCAACCACATAGAAGATTCTACGCGTAGTGAAGTGACTGGGACCTACACATACCTGCAGTGTTATGGGCTTCTAGAACGACATGCAAGAAACTGAGAGGATAGACACCTTTTCGACTTGTCTATGGAGTGGAATCCATAATGCCTATGGAATAAAACATGCCTAGTCTGCACATAGCAGCGCTCATAGGTATGACGGATTGCAGAGCCCTAGAGGAGAGGGTCGCGTAGCTGGATGAGCTTGAAGAAGAATGATTTTTGGCTAGATTTCACTAGTAGGTCTAAACGCAGCATGAAAAGGCTTGGCACGATTGACATATTAAGCTGCGCACCTTTAAGGTGAATGATTTGGTGTTATATTATGATAGTAAGTTGGATAAATTTCCAGGGAAACTTAGAATGCATTGGCTAGGATCGTATGTTATTAAGGAGATTACCGACGGTGGTGCGGTACAATTGGTAAAGTTAAATGGAGAACCCTTCCCAAGATAAGTGAATGGCAGTCATTTGAAGCCATACATAGGTGGCATGACCATCTGACTAGTTGACAAAAGTACAGTCTTAGCACTCCAGGCAACTGAAAGGAAGAGTAGGACTATAAACTACTATGCCTAGGAATTGTGTGATGTCAGGGCTACACGCAGTAGCAAAGTGTCACAGGGTCCGCAACAGCACGAGGGTAGCTATGCTGGCACATGGGTCGATCAGAAAGTGACCATTAAATTCACTATTCATGATGTGATTCTTGGTTTGAGACCAAATGGACTGGGTGACAGGCATTTAAGGTGAACTTTATGGGCTAGATTTTTGAAAATCTGCTGCCAATCTAGCATTAATGGACTGAATGTGGGGGAACGGTTGAATTCAAATTCAAAAGGCGCTATAAATTACAAATGACTATCTATCAAACAACACGACAATTTTAGAACTGAGTTGTTGTGCGCTCAGATATTCATGAACTGAGAGAACCGAGACTTGTTCGATATTCAGAAAGAAAATTCATACTTGAGCTATTACCAGAGACACTGAGAGAACTGTGGAATCACACTATGGCAACACTTGAAGAAGTCATGGATACAGGAGTAATGATAGTCGAGGAAGCTGTGCAGGTACTTACGGAAGTGGAAGCCCCAGAGAGCACTGAGATAGTTACTGGGATCCCTAAATCACTGCGCACGTCGAGACCTAAGAAGGACAAGCAGACCATGGTACTAGTGCATGTCTCGCCTAGAAATCCGTTGAGGACCATGCTCACAATGGAGCAGAAGGGGAAGGCCATCAATTTGGAGGCCGATGAGGAGGAAGATTTTGAAGAAATCTTGGTCGAAGAGGAGGATGAAGAGATGGAAGTTGACACCTAGGGTGCAGATCCTCTCATTAGGCTACGTGCATATGTTCCTCTGTGGAAGGGTAAAACAAAGGTGCCCAAGGATATAGATGAGAGCAAGAGCTCTCTGCAAACTTCGCTACTCCTAGATGATACTGTGTTCAAAGGAGCACACTTGGGATGAGTGCCCGTGCTGAAATTTGAAGATTGGGACCTTGTGGACCACGAGAAGTTCCCACATCTCATGACCGCGTAGCTTATTCACCAGAAGAAAGATGCACCAGGTGGAATAATAGAGTTGGAGCTACGCAAATGGCCTAGAGGTGTTGGGAACGTAGGGTTGCTAAACCTACTCTAGGTGTTGCATTACCACCGCACTCCAAAGACCATTTTCGTCATCAGACAGTTGCTCTGCTTCGTGCATGATGAGTGTTTGTGGCTGGAGGAGCCCATTCCCATCACAGACCAGCTGATTCATAGGATTACACAACTCCCTTGCGTAGGGGAGGACCCAACAAACATTTTCGAAGGAAAGAGTGACGATTTGGCCATCGCGGAGGCCATGGAAAAGAAGTTTAAGTTGGAGAAGAAGAAGCGAGGTTATACCATCTTTAGCATCAACAACCCTGCGGTCAAGGTCACGACTCAGATATTTGCAAGGAAAGTGATGCGAAAGTGTTGCACGAATGAGGTGCCCATGCCAGTGGTTGCACTAGTAGCGCAATGCAAAAAAGGGGCCCAATTCAATGGGAAAACTATCTATGTGGTGAGTTCTTTGAGAATTGTCGGGAGGCACAAGAGCAGGGTAAAACATTCCATTATGCATGGCTCCTATTGTTGATAGTACTAGTGGCATGGGAGTTGCTTGAAGATAGCCAGTTCTTGTCGATCATGCAGGACCTTTTAGAGGAAGCGAAGTACACTTTGTTGTGAGCAACCAGGGACACACAAAGGATAAGGGAGAGCAAGATATTCTAGGTGCTCATGGAAATGAACATCAGGATGGGGATTAATCACAAGCCGCAGTTATCGCCCAAAGTCTATAGTGGTCTATAGAGCTTGAGGAGTTCAAAGAAGACTTCCACCATGTCTTCATCAAGGAATGGAAGGACCCCACAAAAACATGACATGAGTTACCATACTTGGCAACTGACGATGTAATTTTCATGGTCCTTGAGTCATGGCCATCGGAGTGGCGCACTCCAGCTAGCTCTGCGGTGGAAGCAAAAAAGTCTGTTGTGCAGGGGAAGAAGGAAGAGACGAAACTATGGATGGCGCAGCTGGTGGAAAAGCGCAGGAAGGAAGAAGTAGTGGCTAAGGCACAAGCAGCGTGTGACACTATGAAGTTAGCCGAGGAGCAGCAGAAAATAGCAGAAGAAGAGAATGAAGGACAGAAGTTGCCTTCACTCGAGCCAGAAATAGACACAAAACAAGGTGGCGCAGACCTACAGATAATGTCCACCCAGCTAAAACATCTACAACCACGAGAGTAGGTAGGGTCGCGAAAGAAGACAAAGGCCTCAAAGAATTCATTCAACCTAATCACCCTTACTAAAAGTGATCTACATGATATCGATGAAATGGTGAGGGACGTCACCACAGAGGCCCTCCAGCAGTTTGAGGAACAACAGTAGTTGGTGTTGGGGACTCTCCGGAAACAGATACAGGAGTTGCAGGTGTGCACTCCACAAGTTGGCATAGTATCCACCAGCCTTGCAGTAGGCACTTCAGCAGCTGAGGAAATGCTGCGCGCTATGATGACCAACACAATAGTGCTACCAGATGGAGAACTTGTTATAGAAAATGAGGCCAACAAGCCTATGGTCGGCAATTTGAAAGGAATCGGGTTAAACATGGCTGCGCTCCCTTAAGAGATGCTCTATATTTTGTAGGATGGAGTCATTGTAGAACTTCGGGCCAGGGAAAGTCATGCACTACAGGTAATGAGTGAGTAATGCATCAACATTGAGCAGTTGAGCTTGCAGCGCAATGAGGCTATGGAGAAAAATAGAAAGATAGTGCATGTTGTGGAGGAAGTTTGCTAGATGGTCTTGGAGTTGGCCATCCAAGCAGAGGAACCAGTGGAGGTGCACATCCGAAATTTAGGGACATGGGTGCGCGATGCAAGAGAAGAAATGGCTAGGCTTTAGCTGGACCTGAACTTTATTATAGTAGAATTACAGTTGAAGGTACAACCTTCAACTCCACTGGAGGTTAAGGAACAACGCACCATCACGATCATAACAGTAATGGTGGTGGTTAACAGTGCAGTGATAGACTGCATGAAACTGTTCGAGTAGTTGTTCGAGGTCCTCACCACCTTGCAAGAGGACCCAAACATAGAGCACCTAGAGACAGAGGCGTGGTTGCTACAACAGAGATACAATGAGGTAAAAGGGACCATGCAGATGGTTGCCAAGATGCAACAGGCAAAGACACTCAAGGAGTAGGTGGACGCTACTCAGCATAAAGAGGCAGTATTGAAAGTGCGCCTACAACCATGGATTGATGAGGCATATACCATTACAACATCCATTGAAGCAAAGCTCGCGAAGCTGTAAGAAACTCAAGAAAGGATTCAGGGAAGCAGTCACTCAACAATGTGTAAAGTTCAGCAGGTAGCCACTCAGTGCACTGCCGAACTTGCAGCGATCCAATCAGAGTTGGGAGGTCTCTCACAGAAAGATCTCCACACTAACAGAGTTACTTGAGGGTGAGTCACGATGTTTGTGTTGGGGGCCTGTTGGGTGCGAGATCCCCCAAGGGATGTTTTGGGGCTTAGAGCCCAGATTTTGGTCAATTTTGTAATTCCAATGTAAAGACTCCACATTTTGTGGACACGGAGCGGATAGTTGTAAAAGAGTCATAGGGTTGTCCACCCTTATTTTGTTAATTTAATGTCGGTTGTAGAAGACCTACCCATGGTCCATGGACCATGGGATTGTATAGATAGAGCGAGGCTCTAAGTAGTTAAGGCATCTAATAATTCATAGATCGAATGATGAAGATGTCTGTGAGATAGATCTGAAGTGTAAAGTCTAGTTCTGGGTCGTAGAGTAGGAAGAGGCTTTGCAGCTGAATGCATAGAGCCCTAGTAGTCTGCAGCTGAGTGCATGGACCCATACAATTAAGTGCGCAGGGAGAGTCGAAGTCTATAATCATTTGGAAGCAATAATAAAGAGAAGGTTCTATCATTTCTATGTATTTATTTCTTTTTTTATGCATCAGATATATTGGGTATGAATTTCACTTCTATTGTTTATATGATGTGCGAATGTATATAATTGTATTTGTTAAGTGAACACAAGTTGGAATATCTGTTTACGTGAAGATAATTAATATATATCAATAAGAATAGAAGATATTTAGTCTAGGTTGGGAAATAGCACGGTTCGCTGCCATAGCAATGCAAAAGCATCTCAACCCCTGGTTAGGGCTGCATGAAAGATGATTGTAACAGATCGTGAAGGTATTGAAGGTTAGAACATAGTGCGAAGCAACCTACGTGAAGGTAGGTCTAGTTGGAATAAACCGACATCACAGAGATCTCAAGGGTGTGGAAACTTGGTTCCAGCATCCCCCCATACTGCTTCAGTTGAGACTTCAGTCTGCGCTCCACGGGCTGATGCTGAAAGGGCCAGTAGTGTAGGGATTTGTTTGGCTAAATAACTTTGAACCTGGGTCAGGCCCCCATAAGCCAACAGATGTCGATAGAATTCAACCTAAGCTGATGGTTATGTTAGGTCCTCGTTGTCTTGAGGTTAGTTCCACTTTCATTCAGAAATATGTTGAAACACCCTAGGCTCCTCATCACTCTCTTGTTTTCATTGATGATCAAACTTATCCACATATTTAACATCCTCCACCTGAATCACATGATCCTATCGCTCATGCATTGGAGGAATCATATAGAACGAACACTCTTGCTAAGCGAAAGTTGTCTTCCATTTTCATGTTTTCTCGTTTTTCACCGTCAAAAGAGTGTACATTCTCATCGTCTACGCACAATGTGTTGCAACACCATGGTATGTCCGCAGAGTGTTTGTCTTGCGATTTTTCTCTTTTCTTTTCTATGAACGCATTCAAACTTCATGCGTGTTGGTTTTCACTGTCTTATCTTTCTTGTGTGCTGGTTTACTTGTATATCTTTCTTGTCAACCATGCCTTCACCAACATGGGCCATCTAATGCGCCAGTGACTACATTGGAAATATCACTTCACCTAAGTAGGCCCATTAACTGTTTATTTTAGGAGTAGGATTAGTGTTTACTTACTTATTTTTCTTTAGTTTACTATTTTCCTTTTCTTGTTTGTTCATTTACTTGTTATGCACCTGTAGGTTTAGCTTCACATGAAATTGTGTTTGGCTCTTGATACAAGCAGGATGAAGTACAAGAGGACTTGTAAAATTATCAACAATTGGTGATGTGTTTTCCTATCTCTTTATGAAGAGCTTATTGTCTTTAGTCTATGATACCCTGATGGAAAACATGTTATGTTCAGAGCGAGTCTTGGTGAAAACACAACGCTTGCACTTTTAACTAGTACTTCCTACTCTAATCAGTTTTTCTATATTTGGTTAACCCTTGTCAGCTTAGTTAAGTAGAGCAATGTGATGGGGGAAATCTTAACAAGTATTTCAGAGGTATACATAACATACTTATATGAAGGGACAACCTCTTCTTCTCTCAATAAGTTGGGATCCCTCTTCTGCCTCATGAAATAAATAAGTGCCTATGCACAATTCTTTGAAAAATGAAAAAAATGAAAAAATGAAAAAATGAAAAAGTGAAAAAATAAAATAAAAGGCAAAAGAAGAAAAAGGCTTCCTGTGTAGAGAGGTGATGCAAGTAACTCCACTTGAGTACTGACCAGGCTCGCTGGTAGTGGAGTGATGCTTGTGTTCTTGTGTGAATCCGCCGGGGTACTGTCCAAGCCTGCTGGGAATAGAGAAACAATAGAGATGAAACTAAAAATTTGACAACCATATTACTTGTGTATCAATATACACCTCTTCCCCAATAAAAAAAAATCAGTTGACTTGTCTTGGAGTTGGCCATCCAAGCAGAGGAACCAATGGAGGTGCACGTCCGAAATTTAGGGACATGGGTGCGCGATGCAAGAGAATAAATGGCTAGGCTTTAGCTGGACCTGAACTTTATGATAGTAGAATTACAGTTGAAGGTACAACCTTGAACTCCGCCGGAGGTTAAGGAACAACGCACCATCGCGATCATAACAGTAATGGTGGTGGTTAACAGTGCAGTGATAGACTGCATGAAACTGTTCGAGTAGTTGTTCGAGGTCCTCACCACCTTGCAGGAGGACCCAAACATAGAGCACCTGGAGACAAAGGCGTGTGAGCTACAACAGAGATACAATGAGGTACAAGGGACCATGCAGATGGTTGCCAAGATGCAACAGGCAAAGACGCTCAAGGAGTAGGTGGACGCTACTCAGCATAAAGAGGCAGTATTGAAAGTGCACCTACAACCATGGATTGATGAGGCATATACCATTACAACATCCATTGAAGGAAAGCTCGCGTAGCTATAAGAAACTCAGGAAAGGATTCAGGGCAGCAGTCACTGAACAACGTGTAAAGTTCAACAGGTAGTTGCTCAGTGCGCTGCCGAACTTGCAGCGATCCAATCAGAGTTGGGAGGTCTCTCACACAAAGATCTCCACACTAACAGAGTTACTTGAGGGTGAGTCACGATGTTTGTGTTGGGGGCCTGTTGGGTGCGAGATCCCCCAAGGGATGTTTTGGGGCTTAGAGCCCAAATTTTGGTCAATTTTGTAATTCCAATGTAAAGACTCCACATTTTGTGGACGCAGAGCGTGTAGTTGTAAAAGAGTCATAGGGTTGTCCACCCTTATTTTGTTAATGTAATGTCGGTTGTAGAAGACCTACCCATGGTCCATGGACCATGGGATTGTATAAATAGAGCGAGGCTCTAAGTAGTTAAGGCATCTAATAATTCATAGATCGAATGATGAAGATGTATGTGAGATAGATCTGAAGTGTAAAGTCTAGTTTTGGGTCATAGAGTAGGAAGAGGCTTTGCAACTGAATGCGTAGAGGCCTAGTATTCTGCAACTGAGTGCATGGACCCCTACAATTAAGTGTGCAGGGAGAGTCGAAGTCTATAATCATTTGGAAGCAATAATAAAGAGAAGGTTCTATCATTTCTATGTATTTTTTTTTTTATGCATCAGATATATTGGGTATGAATTTCACTTCTATTGTTTATATGATGTGCGAATGTATATAATTGTATTTGTTAAGTGAACACAAGTTGGAATATCTGTTTACGCAAAGATAATTAACATCTATCAATAAGAATAGAAGATATTTAGCCTAGGTTGGGAAATAGCACGGTTCACTGCCATAGCAATGCGAAAGCATCTCAACCCCTGGTTAGGGCTGCACGAAAGATGATTGTAACAGATCACGAAGGTATTGAAGGTTAGAACAGAGTGCGAAGCAACCTACGTGAAGGTAGGTCTAGTTGGAATAAATCGACATCACAGAGATCTCAAGGGTGTGGAAACTTGGTTCCAGCATCCCCCCATACTGCATCGGTTGAGACTTCAGTCTGCGCTCCACGGGCTGATGCTGAGAGGGCCAATAGTGTAGGGATTTGTTTGGCTAAATAACTTTGAACCTGGGTCAGGCCCCCATAAGCCAATAGATGTTGAGGGAATTCAACCTAAGCTGATGGTGATGTTAGGTCCTCGTTGTCTTGAGGTTAGTTCCACTTTCATTCAGAAATATGTTGAAACACCCTAGGCTCCTCATCACTCTCTTGTTTTCAATGAAGATCAAACTTATCCACATATTTAACATCCTCCACTTGAATCACATGATCCTATCGCTCATGCATTGGAGGAATCATATAGAACGAACACTCTTGCTAAGCGAAAGTTGCCTTCCATTTTCATGTTTTCTCGTTTTTCACCGTCAAAAGAGTGTACATTCTCATCGTCTACGCACAATGTGTTGCAACACCATGGTATGTCCGTAGAGTGTTTGTCTTGCGATTTTTCTCTTTTCTTTTCTATGAACGCATTCAAACTTCATGTGTGTTGGTTTTCACTGTCTTATCTTTCTTGTGTGCTAGTTTACTTGTATATCTTTCTTTTCAACCATGCCTTCACCAACATGGGCCATCCAATGCGCCAGTGACTACATTGGAAATATCACTTCACCTGAGTAGGCCCATTAACTATTTATTTTAGGAGTAGGATTAGTGTTTGCTTACTTGTTTTTATTTATTTTACTATTTTCCTTTTCTTGTTTTTTCATTTACTTGTTATGCACCTATAGGTTTAGCTTCACATGAAATTGTGTTTGGCTCTTCATACAAGCTGGATGAAGTACAAGAGGACTTGTAAAATTATCAACAATTGGTTATGTGTTGTCCTCTCTCTTTATGAAGAGCTTGTTGTCTTTAGTCTATGATACCCTGATGGAAAATACGTTCTGTTCAGAGCGAGTCTTGGTGAAAACACAACACTTGCACTTTTAACTAGTACTTCCTACTCTAATCAGTTTTTCTATATTTGGTTAACCCTTGTCAGCTTAGTTAAGTAGAGTAATGTGATGGGGGAAATCTTAACAAGTATGTCAGAGGTATACATAACATACTTATATGAAGGGACAACCTCTTCTTCTCTCAATAAGTTGGGATCCCTCTTCTGCCTCATGAAATAAATAAGTGCCTATGCACAATTCTTTGAAAAATGAAAAAAATGGAAAAATGAAAAAATGAAAAAGTGAAAAAATAAAATAAAAGCCAAAAGAAGAGAAAGGCTTCCTGTGTAGAGAGGTGATGCAAGTAACTCCACTTGAGTACTGACCAGGCTCGCTGGTAGTGGAGTGATGCTTGTGTTCTTGTGTGAATCCGCCGGGGTACTGTCCAAGCCTGCTGGGAATAGAGAAACAATAGAGATGAAACTAAAACTTTGACAACCATATTACTTGTGTATCAATATACACCTCTTCCCCAATAAAAAAAAATCAGTTGACTTGGCTTGGTATATGTGCTGACCAATCAAGAGAATGGCAGGAACTATATATTTAACTCAAGCTAGTGAGGAAGTCATGACGATCAAAGAGTCATACAATACTTCCGGAGGAGTTAAACTTGCTTTACATGAAATGAGGTCCATACAGAGAATTGGAGTTCTACCAGTGTGTCACCAATGTTGTAGCAGATACAACCACCTGTAGAGCTGTAACAAGGGTCTCTTTCACCTCTAGTTATGCTACATTAATAAGTCAATCCGGGAACGCTTTGTTATTGCAAAGAGTAACTCAATCCGAGGCTATTCGTCAGAGTAATGCTTGGTAGTACAGTGTCTAGAAAATACAAGAGTAAACGGATGCTAAACTGATGACTAAATTACTCGAATAAAATCACACAAAGCAGCTTATCAATCAAGGGTATGGAAGCGATAACCCATCCCTCTAGAAACTGATGGAAAGGAAATTAGAGCATGGACCATAGGTCTGGGAGCTAGGCAGCGGTTGCTGAGGCTCACTACAGCCTTAGACCTTCTCTCACACCAAGACAACAAATGCAAGTAAATGTAACGGTAGAAAGTGAAATGGAACAGCAAACAAGAAATGGAACAACAAATCTGAAATGGAACAGCAGTAAATGGAACAGCAATAAATGAAACAGCAATCCAATAAACTAAATCTCGCGAGTCAGAACTAAACTTGCTCTATTGAACTACACCCACACTCTGCAATCAAATAACAATATTCTCTCTTAAAGCAAATTGGATGAAATATACTTTACTGATAAGTTATGGAACAGCAAGCATCAACCATATATTCACACACCACATTAATATAGCAACCTCATGGCTATAATTCCAAATAGAATAACATTACTTCCGGATTCCAATAATTGAAATTTCAAATGAATCCAATACAACAATATTCAATATGAAGGCTCTGTAACAGAAACAGTTGGCTTAGATTGTTAACATGCAATCAACTCTGAAGAGATTCACTCATACAATACAGAGTCACTACATAAATCTCTTGAAAGAAACCATTAAGGAATTAATCGTAACAGATCATGGAATAGCATATGAAAAACATGTCAGATTGCCAAAACTATAAAGATAAACAATCCACACAGAACCAGATTATAATGATACAAAAGCAAGTGTCCTTCGGAGCCGGGCCCTTAGCTTCCAACGGTACACCGCCTTAGATTACTCCAGACGCAGAGATAAAATGAACATCAAGTCTTTTATATTAATGCGTCAACAAATATACAGTAAAACAAGTCTTAGAGAGAGTCGATGATCAAAGTTGAGTCTGAAATTCACAATTAAATATATGAAAAAGGAGAGATCCTTTGCTCAACGATGCTATCCCTTTTTATAAAAATATCGGCGGAGGTATCTAGGTAGCAAAAATAAGCAAAACAGCGATCCCTCAGGATCAAAGATCCTGAGGGATTCGCCAAGCCGTTAACCCTTTACTTTTCTTCCCCTGTTCTGCCGAATTGATAATCCTTCTTTCTTTCCAGGTCGTTCTGCTTCGATATGTTCGATATTGTTCGCATCTGGTTCCCTCCTAAAGGGACAATAGTTATTCCTTCTTTGTCTTTTCCTTTCGAATGGAAACCCTTCGTTTCCACCCTTTCCCGCATGGAAAAAATAACAATTATCAGTGATTAAGCTTTCCATACTAATTCTCACTCATTCTATTAAAATTCTTTATTTCTTTAAGTTCATTATGCAGAAAGGGTTACAATTGTTACTAAAAAGTCACTAAATTGTTCATCAAAAACATACCTTTCCAGTGCTCCACACCACCCTCCAAAATTTTGCCTTCACTTTATTTTGGAGCCTCCCTCCTCAAAATATTAACATCATGTCTTGCACTGCTAAGGTATTTATGTTCATTCAAGTTTATCTTTCACTTTGTAGTTTGTGTTTTCTTATTTGCTTTGTTGACTAAACACAAGATGACCCCGTCCGTGAATTGGTTTACATCTAGTTCTTGCGATGTCTTGAAAAACTGTGTGGTCCTAGAGGGAAGCTTTCCTTGCTCTCAGGAATTGTGCAGAGTAGCTCGACACTCAACCTTTCTCTCCAGAATTGCGTAGAGCATCTCGGTAGTGAACTTCAGCTCAGAAATTGTGCAGACCCAGCTAAAAACTTGTCTTCATCTAGGAAATTACGCAGCGCATGAGAGGCATCCAAAGCCACTCAACCCTGGAATTGCACAGAAGCATTCCATCAGTTACTGCCTGATGCATGTGCCAACGAGTTGCCTCATTCCCTTTAGAACTATGCAATTTCTGCATGCATGGAATCCTTTCCTGAAAAAGAAAAAAAATCAAAAAGAAAAAAGCATCCCTAAAAATAGGGATCTATTTTTAGCACTGGTAGTTACACTGAAGTCATTTTTAGAAACTCCCTGCCACTTGTTGCATTTTCCTAGATTTTTGGCCTGCATGTCATAAACCCTGAATCTACCAAATCTATTTAATGGATGCCCCAAATCTCATTCTACACATTCAATCTTGGATCTCTGTTATTCCTGAGGCATCTAGGAACCTTCGGTACATTCGACACAATGTTTCCGGGTAAGTTTTCCTTTTCAAGTCTTTCGCTGCTTTTTTTGTCACTTTTATTTCCTTGGCTTGTGTGAGTGTTATTTTGCATGTTTTACTAAACGAACACTGGTGTTTTAGTTTTTTTTAACCTATATAAGTTTTGTATTGTCTTTCTTAAGCGTTGCATGCATAACATAGTTTTTTCACTAAAGTCCACCATCTTCATTTTTCGTCCATTTCAATGGTTCCTACATTGGTTTTGATTACATGCATGATCATTCACTCTTATTTGCACCATCCTTTGCTCATGCATTCAGATCTACTCGTTTTCAAGTTTCCCTTGGGCAAGTCTAGGCTGTCTTGGTTCAGATCTAGCTTTGCCCAGCATGCATTATGCATTACTGGATCTCAAGGCTTAGCCTTGGCTCTAGGAATTACGTGGAAGATGCCTTTCACTAGAATCCAGTTATGCTCTACGCAATTCTGGGAGACAGTGCCAAGATTTTCCCACTTGGGTTGCATAATGCAGAGTCCCAAGTAGCAATAAAGCTATACTGAACTATGCATTGTGTAGTTACAGTCCAATGTCAATGCAACTGGACTGTGCTCTATGCAATTCCAGTCAGTAGCAGGTCTCACTGGCAACTGGGATTACATAATGCGCAGTTCTAGCTAACAATCTCCCTCCACCTCTGAGAGTCACTACTACGCAATCTTTCCCAACAGTCACCCATATTGTTGCATGATCGATTCTTGAAGTGCTTTGTTTTTTTAAACTGACATTTTCTTGCTATGAGTGTCTGCTTTGTCTCTAGGTACATCATTTGTTATGCAATATCTCATTAATACAAGCATCGTGGTTTCCAAGAGAGATGGATCAAAGGACACTATAGAGAGAAGCACTGGACACGTGGTTGAACATGTGCCAATGAACTTTCCAATCTATGTATACATTCAACTGTTCGTAGAGTATGACATGAAGATCACATGGAAAAAAATAAAGGACATATTTGCAGGTAGTTTCAAGGAAGATCTAGAAGATTGAAAAGTCTATTTCAACATTCACAAGTCAAGCTTGTACGGGGTTACATGCAGGTACCCTACCTTCCCATGCGCATATATCATTCATTGGATTGTCTCACATAGTGATCCTGAGATGATGACATTGAGAAATACCAGTGGGACATATCTTTCTACCTTCAGGACAAAAAACTACCATCAGATGTATCACTTGCCATAGCCGATGAACTACATGGATGCACTGTTCTTCACTCCCAATAGCAATGTAAACACTAGAGATATCATGAAGTGTTTGGTAAAAAATCCATAACAAGTTTAGGACGACACCTAACCAGGTATACAAGATGAAGTCAATCAAGAAGGCTTACCAACTCCTGGTCATCTTCACATGTCTCTTGTATGGTCAACATAGAAGAAAGACCTTCTCGCAGAATTGGGTTGTTATGTTAGATCAGTTGGAAAATGAAAGAATTCCTTTCAAGTGGTCGAATATGTTGGCTCTTCAACTAAAAATGCACGTGTCTAATGCTAGAAATCTACCTAAGGATGGAAAAGAAAGATTATTTATGTCTGCGTACTTGCTTGATGCAATCTGTGCCCAATGACAGTTCCATGGCATGGGTTGGACATGGACACCATCAAAGGAAGCTGTGAACTTCTATTGCAAGTTTCTCTTCAAGTGCAGCTACCGAGGAGTCATGGTGAGGCTATCTAACCACTTCATCGCCCCATTGTATATGATGATTTTTGAATAGGATCCACCTTGAATGTCCCAAGAAGCAATGAAAACATTGCTTAACATTGAAGATTGGTATGCCTCACCTGGTGGAACCTTCATTAGGATGTTTAGGATGGAGAAGCCTCCACATGAGCTACCTCAGTTTCCCATAGACAAGCTAGTCATGCAAGATCTTACATACCACATCTCCATAGGGTTATCAGTAGGAATGCATAGGAGGAAGAAGGCACCATGGCCTAATCTTCCTTTGTGGATTGGGTTGTACAAGATCCGTACCTTGAAATATGTAGATGTATAGGATGAAGACTTGAAGAAGTTTGGGTTTGGCACCAAGATTTTCAATCCGTATGATCCCAAATGCATATGCAAGAACCACTGTGTGAAGGTGTACTACCCGTGGATCCACGGGGCATGTCATTGGCCAGAGGAAGATCCATGGAGGTATTGTTATAAATCCTCTAGGCACAATGAAATGGTCAACATGTTTGTAGAATGGAAAGTAGCACTACAAGCAACAACATCACATGAAGCAAAAACAACAATAGAAGCAATGAACAACAAACTGACGCAAGACAAAGGCAAGAGGAAGATTTTTGAGAGTGTAAAGGCTGAGAAAAGCTACAAGTTCAAAGAAGATCCACTTTTTGAGAGAGTAGCTTTGGAGATAGATGTGAAGAGGTGATAATGCGAAAGGAGAGTGGAGTGTAAGAAGAGAGAGAAGCAAAGGTTGGAAGATACAAAAAGGAGATTGTAGGAGATAGAGAAGAATCTGAAAGAATAATAAGAGCTTGGGAGGAGAGAAAGGGAAGAAAGGAAAAAAATAGGAATAGGAAGAAGGAAAAGACACATTGACAGAGAAAACTACGCAGATACAGGTTGAAGAAGCATAACAACCAGCAACTGAAGAAGAGGGTGAGCAAGTGCAAGTTCGAGAACTTTCTTAGCAGGTTGAGCAGTTGGCTGAGGCAACAAACATGGAGACATAATAGGAGCTACAAGAGAAAAACACCGATCTCATGCTGAGAGCATCCGAGGTCGCATCACAGTCTCTTCCACCTCCAGAATTGCAACTAGTTCCAAGCGAGAAAGGAAAAGTTGTTCTCTTTGATGATGATACAGAGACAAATGTGTACAATTTGGCATTTGGCGTGTCACAACAAAGGATTGTATAGGCATGAAGAAAGCAACTTCCGGATGATCATACATCACCTATTCACACAGAGGAAAGGGTGCTTGTAATAGATGTTAGAATATATCCAGAGAATGATCAAATGGTGAAAGAATTGCAAGAGTCTAGGTAGAGAATAGAGCAGTTCGCAGGATCCGCCATGACAGAGATGACGAAATAAATAGTGGCGGAGATATTAACTTTGGAGGCCACCATGTGGAAAATGTATATCATATTTGTCATCGTGCACAAAGAGGTTGTCCATCTACACAAATTTTAGCAACAATGTGTGTAGAGAGCCCAAACTCTCAAAGACATGCACATTTCTATTGCACACATGCAAGAATGGAAAATGAGGTACAAGGGAGGCCTGCTTACTTACACAAGAAGATGAATCCAGAGGCTGAGCTAGAAAAAACACATATTCAGATGTTGATCCAAAATTATGAGTGGCTCCCTCTGCTCATCACTAGCATTGACGCTTCCTATGCATAGTTTTTTAGGAGTCTGAATGTCATAGTGCAGACACACAAGATCCCTTCCATTAGAACCCTCACCCAGGACATGAGGAAGAACCAAGTCATGCTGGATGTCAAAAAGTACATAGAATAGTTGATGCACGAAGCCACCAGTGATGAATTGCAACTCAACACAAAGAACATGCATAAGTATGTCGATGGTCCAGCGACACTTAGGACAATGTTGCACATGCTTCAGGATGAGATAGACAATGGTTTCAGAACCATATGCCTGGAAGCCATGGAGGCAAGAGTCCACTTTGACAAAGATATCACCAAACAGTACGGGGACATAATAGCAGAGTACCAAGATTGGTATCAATTCATTACCGAGGAGGTTACTGAGTTGGTCTTTCCACAAGACCCCAAGTGTTTTTTCTTGTGACGCTGACAAAAGCCTATTTTTGTCCCACATGGGTATATGTGGAAATTATATTATTTTAAATATGTTGTAAGTAAAATTCCAAGTGTCATTAATGGAATGTGAACAATCACTATGTAATGTGAAGAGTCATGAGGGTAGTCCAAGAGTCAAAGGGGAATGTCAAGGGTAACCCTACCCTTTGCTATATATAGATCCTCATAACTCATAGTACATGCTTTTGGGAGACAATCTTTTGGCTAGGCATTTCTTAGAGAAGGCTTGGAGAGTATTGTTATGAGCCTTGGCTTCTCCATAGTGTAGAGCGATTACATCTCTCTGGAGAAGCAGGCGGTGTTGACTGTAATGTTCTACTATTGGGGCTAGTGGTTGTTAATGATGTATGTGTGGGTGGAACTTTCACTTAATATAATATATAAAATAGCCAACACGTTTTCATGCATATGTTGTTATTGTAGTTGGACTATTTTGGTTTCTTTGGAAATGTATGTTATTTAACTTACACATTTGTGTATGAATTATTTTGTATGCAATTGTATGAATCATGTTTCAAATGTGTTGTTGGTTTAACCTGTCACTTTGGATTGTGGACTATTCTTCTTTCCAACTTCTGATGTCATTCAGCTCGCATGTTCCTTTAAGGTTGCGTACTATTACAGGATTCTAAGGGATACACTTCCTATTCCCCTCATGTGTTAGAACTCCCACGCATCTCACTTGACTCGTTACAAGGTCACACATTTTCTTCCGACAAATATATCACACTTACCTCTGCGCGTTATCACAATCAAGGCATTACTTTACTACCTACTGATGGGACTCCAACTCCAAATGGTCTGAAGTCTAGTTGGGACTTCTCACTGGGGAGATCCCCTAACATGTTGGTAGGTACGACACCATCAACAAAGTGGTAGCATTATCAAATGTAAAAGGAGATAGTACTTGCAGGACCATAGTAAGTTACACCATACTATTACAAGTGGATGGGGTTTCTACAGTAGTTTTATTTGGTGATCAAGTATAAGAATGGAAGCACAAGCAAGTTAGCTGACATGCTTTCAAGGAAACCCACATCAAAGATGACAAATTTTGGGACTCTTATGCACATGGATCCATTCACCCATGATGCATACAAATAAGCATGTTTAGAAGACGAGGACTTCAAGGAGGTGTATCAGCAGTTGCACGATGGTGATAACACAATTGACTACCATCTCCAAGATGGGTTACTCTATAGGTTGGATAAGGTATATGTTCCTAATGGTGAGTGGTTGCAACTAATCAAAGAGGCTCACACCTCCAAGGTTGTAGGGAACTTTGGTGTAGGGAAGACCGTGGCTAACTTGCAAAGGTACGTTTATTGGCCTAAGATGAAAGAGTAGATAGCTAGGTTAATAAGAGGATGCATGCTTTGTTGTACCAGTAAGCCTAGAAATAGGAAACATGGTCTATATCATCCCTTACCTACACCTACTCATCCTTGGGAAAGCGTTTCCATAGACATTGTGGGAGGTTTACCAACAACCAGGAAGGGACATGACTACCTGTTCGTGGTAGTTGACATGTACAATAGGAGGTGTGTTTTGATACACTATAAAAATACCATCATAGGGAAAGAAGCAACACAATTTTTCTTTGGATAGGCCTGGGTGCACTTTAGAATACAAAGGAGCATCATTTTAGACATGGATACAATATATCTTAGTTCATTTTGTACTACAATGTGGGAGAATATGGACACAAAGTTGAAAATATCTACAACATTCCATCCATAGATAGATGGGTAGACAAAAGTAGTCAACATGATTTTGGTGAATCTTTTGAGGGGATACAACCAAAAGCATCCGAATACCTAGGATGAAAATCTGGTGTATATAGAACATTCTTACAATAGAGCAATCCACACTTCTACAAGAAAGTCCCCATTTGAGACTTGTTTTGGATATTTGCAACCTTCACCTTTGCATATTGCATATGGGAAACAAGGAGGAGTGAGAGAAGATCTTACAAGAGATGCTTTGAGGGCTGAAAAAATTATAGAGAAGATTGGGCATATCCATCTATAGGTACAAGAAACATCGCAGAAGTCACAGGAGAAGTATAAGGCTAGACATGATCAACATAGAACAAAGAAACCATTCAAGGTGGGAGACAAAGTATGGTTACATTTGAACAAGGAGAGGTTGCAGGGGCATAGTAAGAAAATCAAGGCTATAAGGTATGGTCCCTTTGAGATACTAGAAAATGTGGGTGATAATTCACTATTAACTAAGTTTACCACCATATATGCACATTTACTCAGTTGTGAATGTAGATAATTTGAAGCTCTATGAGCCTTCCATGCTAGATCGAGAGGAGGAACATGTCCTACCTTCTGTAGAAGATTTAGCACTAGATGCTCAGGAAAAGTCGACAGAAGATAAAATTTTGTAAAATATTTCTAGAACTATAAGACAAGGGTAGCATGACCTTTGGCGGATTGGATTGAAGGGACAACTTCCAGGAAAAGCTAAATGGTACACCAAAGAGAAGGTGGAGGAGAAATTCCCTCACCTCATTCAATAAAATATTTTGGGGACCAAAAGCCTCCAAATATGGGGAGGTGTGATCAAGATTGGATCATTATATTGTTTTTGATCCATCTTGATGCATTTACAGTGGAAAAAGTGGAGGGATCAACTCACAGGACCATTTTTACCGGCGAGACCTAGTTTGTGTTAGGGTCTTATAATAATAGGAGTCATAATTTTGAATGACTAAGGTTAAGACTTGTAATATTGTACATACCTTTGCTTTCTGCAAATCTTTTCCATATTAAAAAGATTAAATGTAAAGAGGGTATGTCCTAAAATAAAATCAAGGGACAAAAAGAATAAGAGAAGGTAAAAAAAAAATGAAAATATATGAACCCCAAAAAACAAAAAGAGACAATGAAAGTGTGCAAGTATAAATGCCACTACTATTTACTTTTATGCATAATAATGGTTGTGTGCAGCTTGTTATTTGTGCCACAATCCATGGTAATCAAACTGTTTAATATTGGTTATTTCATGCTTTGAATTTTATGTTTTTAGTTAGAGAATAAAATCTGACCAAACAGCTTAATCTTAGAAGATCAGTAGATAGGTAGAGAAATAAAATGAGCTCAGCAGTTTAATCTGAGCCCTTGGAAGATACAAGGTTAGAAGTAGATAGTTTGTTTTTATAAAAGAAAAGGAAAGAAAAAGGTTTGCTAGCCTACATGCACCCTAATACGTATAAAGAAGAATAAAATGTTAGGGTCAGTAAGGGGTAAGTAGAAGAAAGGTTGCTGAAGTATAAAGTTGATTAGATCAAAACACATTCATCATGCTTAGACATATGTGATAATATGTATGATCAACTATGGAAGAAAAAACAAAGGTTTGCAAGCTAATATGTTTAACTCCCCCTCATTCTTTTTTCCCCTTAATAATTTCCTATCCACAAGTATATTCTAGCACTTTAAATCCTTCAAGTCAGAAAGGCTTAAAGCATCCGTCTGACTTTTGGTGGGACCGGACCCTCGGCTTAATGACTTATGGACTTCAAGTGTTGGAATCCCCTTCATGAAATTCCTTTCCCCCTCATTACCCTAATAAAACCCCTTTTCCTAAGGATAAACTTCAGTGACCTAGGAAAAGTGACCCCCATGTAAATCCTATTTCATTCAAAAACCCACAAAATACATCTTATCCTAAGTATTAAGTGTATGTAAATAAAGTATGAAAATATTACATTAACATTTATACTTAAGGGTATATTCACTCCACTAACTTCATATTTATTTTAAACTTTATTATATAATTCCCATAATACCTTTTCCCTTATATTAATTAAATCCCCTATGCAATATCCCAACCCTTAGTTTTAATAAAAACTATACAATTGACCCTATATCCTGAAAAAACCCTCTAAATACACCCCTGCGCGATGAACCTAAACTAACCCCATCATTAAGCCCCGCCCGATCGCTTTAAACCTATGATTAAAGTCTTAAATAAACCCATAGCATTGAGGATTAAAGCTCTAGGTGCCCCCCCCCCCTAAGCCCATGCTTTTATCACCCATACGCTTCCTTTGCCTGACTATCGTCAGATCATCATCTGCCTCATCCAACGGTCCATAGCCATATCGACCGCGCCCGATCACCAATCATTACCCACCTGATAAAGCGGTTTTCCCCGCCCCCCCAATGGCTACGTATGAGGCGCTGGAGTAGATCGGGTGACCCCTCCCAAATACCACCTTCACCACAAAAGCATTGCGACAGCATGGAAAATCACTTCCCCGCTCAACCTGAGAAACCATCACTGTTCATTTAACTAATCCCATGCCAAATTTAAAAAGTTTCCCATTAAAACCCTGAAAACCCTCGTTTTCATTCCTTTTTCCCCGTTTCACAGTAAAGCCTATCAAACCCTTTTGACGCCACCATGAACCTATGTAACACAATTCGACCTTTGATTTTTTTCAAAACATTTCCACGACTCCTTCCCCAGACATCCCTGTGCAATATAGCCATCAATTTCCTTTCCTGCCAACCTATGTTTTCTTAATGATTGTTGTATTTTGTAGGTAATTAGCAGAAGACCAAAGCTTGGATAAATAGTTTTGATACTAGTCACAACACTTGTTTACTCCAAGACTCGAAAGGAAATCTATTTAAAAAACTTCATTCAGAAGAAGAAAACAATTATACACAGAACAGAGAAAGAAATCATTCACATAGAGACATTACTATTAAAACAAAGAAACCAGACAGAGCATACAGTCAAAAGACAAACAGATGAAACATACATAAAGTTGATCAATATCCATTACCATACGCTGATACATATAAAAAAATAAATGATTTACTGTTGAAATACACAGTAAAAAGTTAAAATGTACAGTAAAGGTAAAAACACAGTAAAGGATATTGAAAAATCATCGAAGTAAAAGTGTATAAGATGAAAGAGTATCAATAAAAGTGTATCAAATTGAAAAATAAAAGTGAGAAAAGATGAAATCAGAACAGAAATGGTACATTTTCCAGAAATTTCATGTTTAAGTCATAATTTTGTAGAACCTATTGTGGTCAATCCAAGATGAATTGTGAGAAACGGGAGGAGTTTTTTGTTCCTAAAAGGCCAATATACAAAACCTATCTCACTTTTTACATAGGTATTACAAAATAGGAGATAAATTCATATCTTCAGAGCCTATTTTTTCGGACTGTGCAAAGCCCTATTTTTGACATCTTTTTTTAGACAAAATTCTGAACATCTGGAGATGAATTTTGGGAAAATGAACGATGTTTATCTCAATAACATATGTATATACAATAACCACTTTCACTTTTTACATATCTATCTCGGATTGAGATATACAAAGGTATCATTGGACCCTAATTTTGCAGAATTTCTGGGGCAATGCACAAAGGAAGGAGGCATTTAGTGACTTGGAAGCCTCGTTATCAATTAAGAGTTGCTATCAAATTTGAATTTCTCTTATTTGTCACCATCAATCCGTAAATATAGTACCAAATAGATTCAGTAGTTTTGAGTGTCCTTTATTTAAGTTCTATTAATGTAAAACAGTTTGAGATATTTGTAAAACCAATCTTGATATTTTTTCAAGATATTTCAATTTAGAATTTGTATAAATACTTCTTCATTTGAAGAATTCTAGTGGTGGCTTCTTAGACATTTCTATAGACTTCTTGATCAAAAGACTGTAAAGCTATTGTATCACTAATTGGACCAGCAAGCTGGATTGATGAATAAAAACAAGATATTTCACAGGATGTGTCGACAAGTATGTTCTCACGTTGTTGTTTTCTTTCTTAAAAGTTTTTCCATAGTGTATATCTAAATATGAATGCTATAACTGGAGTATTATCTCAGCATTTGTTTAATTACACTTTTTTTTAACAGTTAGGCATATAAATGTTTTGTACTGATATCTAAGTTAAGGAATTCTTAATTGCTCCTTAAGTTTAGGTTGTCTCTTTATAATATATAACAAAGGATTCCTAATTGCCTTTTGTTTTTGATTACCCTTTGTTCCTCATTTCAATCCCAGATTGAGAATTCTTGATTTCTCTCTCACCCTGATTCAAACCATTTCACCCCTTTGGCCCAAAGAACTGCACACTGCTCTGCTAGCTTGCCCTTTGAACATTCCCTTTAGTGAGTTGATCTAGTTTTGTTGCCCTTCTGTTGACTCCATAGCCCAATGGTCTAGAGACACCATTCTATCCATCTATTTAAAGAACCCCACCACCATATCTTCAATACAAATAGAATAACCCCTGAACATTCATAACTAGCCTGAAATCCTAGAAAAAAAAGCTAAATCATATAAAGAGAGCCCTCTCTAAGAAATAGGTTGGCTAGAGCCTATGCTCTAAAGTTGGTTTGTGGTTACCTCAGTGATTTCTTTCTTTAACCTTGAGAAAATACTGAGTGATAACATAGTGGCGACCATACTAGGGAAGACTAACATTTTCTTCAAAAATATTTTATAGGTTTAGATCTAATCTATGATGGTGGACAGTGATCAGACACACAAAGGTTAAAATCATCCACCTGACGACTCCAAATCGATTTCACAATCAAGACTCCACTAGAGGAATGAACCTGAAAGAACAATATGAAAAGATTAGGCTTTTAACTTGGATTGTTAGCCAAGACATTATGTTATTTCTCATCAATACATTTTTTCAATGTATATTTTATTTTAGAGAAGATTTTAGATTAATTTTTTATTATTTCCCTTTGAAAATTGTAGATATAAAGTCTCCTTACACATTTGAGCAGCATTCTTCTAACTCTTATGAAGATCATTTTCCAATTAAGGAGCATCAAACAATCAAGACTAATCATACAATCCCTATACATATTCCTGTACCTTATAAAGTTCCTAATAGATATAAGCCACTCATCTTACCTCCTACACTCCATGCTTTCCCTAACAATTATTACAAGTATCTCCCTAGGTTTGATGGAGAGAATGGTATCACTGCCCAAAAACATATTCAAGGTTTTGAGAATTATCTGGACTTATTTGAAATTGATGAAGATGATGTTATTATCAGGCTTTTTTCTCTTTCTTTGCAAAGTAAAGTAAAGAGTTGGTTCAAGAATTTACCTATTGCAAGCATCTCAAATTTCCAACAGTTTGTCAAATTTTTCCTTGATAGATGGATAATCAAAGTCAATCTTTTTGTGATCATAGAAGAATATAATCAGTTAAAAAGATAGCCAAATGAAACAATACAACAATTTTCGGATAGTTTTAATCATGTCTATAATTCAATGTCATCAAATAAAAAACCTCCTCCTGATTCAGCTCTCTTGCATTATCCAAAAGCATTTGATCCAGAGATAGAATTTCAGCTAAGAGAAAGAAACCCCTCAACACTGGAACAGATGCAGAGCATTGCAGTAGATGTAGAAGTTAATATGCAAATTAGAAGAGAAAAGTTGAAAGCAGAAGCAGAGAAAAACAACGTTACAGAGGTAAAAATCAACATTTTGGTAAGAAATATAGAGGAAAGGATACAGAAGATCACCATGAAAGATAAATTTTTTTCTCAATATCGCCATGAGACATTTATTTCACAAAAAGAAGAGGTTGATAACCATGAACAAATTCCTGCTATTTCGAATTAACATAGATCAGAAGATAGATGTATAGAGAAATATGTGGAGAACCAATTTGCTGATATAATATGTATGTTTAATGAATTACTTCTTTTAATGATTTCCCTAAATATGATCAATATGATGATAATTATGTTCTCCAAATCCAAACTAACTTTACCGAGAAATCATAAACTAGTTTGGGAAATAAAGGAATTCAGTTTCAGTAGCTTGAAAATAGTGATCATCTTATCCATATCAGCTATGAAAGTGAGGAAGAAAGTGGAGAAAATTTGGAAATAAGTGGAGCTTCTTTGCCTCTTTGTTTTGAATCATTTCAGTTTTTAAAGGAAATGTGGTAGAAAATCTCTAAAGAAAAGGATGAGCAGATTGTAGAAATCTATGAAGTTCCATTCAAACCTATATGCAATAAGTTGTAGCAATCCTTTCAAGTTTTTCATGATCCCATGACTGATGGGTTGGATAGTGAATGCAATCAGAATTGTTCTTCATTAACTAACAATTGGATTCAGGATCAAAATGATAAAGGTTTTATTAGTCAAACATTTCAATCAGAAGAAATATCATCACAATCTTGTTCGAAAATATGCAGGGTGATAAAGGTGAAAGTGATATTTCAGTTTCATGGCCCGAAGGCCATCCAGAACAGATGTACAATTGCTTAAATCAGTTCAAAAATAGTGTATATATTTTGGAATATCCTTTTGTATAGTTTTTAGAGTCCATAAATGAAATCAAGTATTTCCTTATCTTCTCATTGGTTGACAAGGTTATATTGGGCTGTAGAACTTCAGTTTTAATCATAAACAAGCACAAACAACAAAATCCACCAATGTTATGATGCTTGAATGGTTGCATTGGCTATTTCATTTTACCCGACTAGCAGTTGGACAGCTGATTAGAGTAAGTAGGTAGGATTTCAGTTTGATTAAATACAATTTTTTAGTAGCAAGTTTATTTCAGATCATATTTCAGTTTGCAGAAAAGGGTGTATTTTCAGTTCAAGAGTTTTCGTCATAGAGATTATACAACAAAGCATATACATGTTTGGGATTGGCCCAATGGATCAGGATATTAGTCGATGGTGTTCTTGGCATCTCACAAGGAGATGCCATCCCCATGTGAAGCCACTGTTATGGTCCTATAATAATAGGAGTCATAATTTTGAATGACTAAGGTTAGGCCTTGTAATATTGTACATACCTTTGCTCTATGCAAATGTTTTCCATATTAAAAAGATTAAAAAATGTAAAGAGGGTATGTCCTAAAAGAAAATCAAAGGACAAAAAGAATAAGAGAAGGTAAAAGAAAGAAAATAAAATATATGAACCCCAAAAAACAAAAAGAGACCATGAAAGTGTGCAAGTCTAAATGCCACTACTATTTACTTATATGCATAATAATGATTGTGTACAACTTGTTATTTGTGCCACAATCCATGTAATCAAAATGTTTAATATTGGTTATTTCATGGTTTGAATTTTATGTTTTTAGTTAGAGAATAAAATCTAACCAAATAGCTTAATCTTGGCAGATTAGTAGATAGGTAGAGAAATAAAAGGAGCTCATCAGTTTAATCCGAGCCCTTGGAAGATATAAGGTTAGAAGTAGATAGTTTGTTTTATAAAAGAAAAGGGAAGAAAAGGGTTTTCTAGCCTAAATGCACCCTAATAAGTATAAAGAAGAATAAAATGTTAGGGTAGGTAAAGGGTAAGTAGAAGAAAGGTTGCTGAAGTATAAATTTGATTGGATCAAAACACATTCATCATGCTTAGACGTATGTGCTAATATGTATAATCAACTATGGAAGCAAAAAAAAGGTCTGCAAGCTAATATGTTTAACTCCCCCTCATTCATTTTTCCCTTACTCACTAATTTCCTATCCATAAGTATATTCTAGCACTTTAAATCCTTCAAGTCAAAGAGGTTCAAAGCATTTCTTTGACTTTTGGTGGGACCGGACCCTCGGCTTAATGACTTATGGATATTAAGTGTTGGAATCCCCTTCATGAAATTCATTTCCCCCTCATTACCCTAATAAAGCCCCTTTTGCTAAGGATAAACTTCATTTACCTAGGAAAAGTGAAAATCCCCATGTAAATCCTATTTCATTCAAAAACCCACAAAAGAAATCTTATCCTAAGTATTAAGTGTATGTAAATAAAGTATGAAAATATTACATTAACATTTATAGTTAAGGGTATATTCACTCTGCCAACTTCATATTTATTTTTAACTTTGTTATGTAATTCCCATAATAGCTTTTCCCTTATATTAATTAAATCCCCTATGCAATATCCCAACCCTTAGTTTTAATAAAACCTATAGAATGTTGGAAATAATACTGAGAGGGGGGGTGAATCAGTATTATCAAGCAATTTAATAAATCTTCCTTATTTGATCTTTGAATTATTTTTGCATGTCAGTACCATAAAATAATGAGCATAAAAAAAACAGATAGTCACACCAAAGAACACAAGATGTAAGGTGGAAACCCAATGTGGGTGAAAACCACCTACTGCAATATGTCTCTATCTTGTTTCAATTTAGAAACTTCTTTTACAATGATTTTGTACTGGTGCAGTCCTTTACCAGTACGCAGGCTGCAACCTGCAGAGAGCTACAACTCTCTCTCTTTCTCGTTTTCCAGTCTACTCCTGGAAGGGAGCTACAACCCCCTACTTCCTTTTATAAAGCATCAGATGATCAACAAGTACATAACAGATATAGACCACTACAGATATCAGATCAGCAATAACAGAACCAACCCAGAACACCTTATCAACAGAGAAATTCAATCAACAGAACATCTTAAAACAAAGACGCAGTTTTTCTTTCTGTGGCCAGCGACCAGACGCCGTTAACCTTCTGCTACTCTGCGTCCACACGCAGATATCCTTCTGCTCTGCTGTGTGCCCACGCACTGTTCCTTTGACTGCTCTGCATTCTGTTGCTTCAGGGACGCACCCAAAGATATTATCGCGCCGCGTCTTTCTCTACAGAGACGCACCTGAAAATGCTATCGCGCCGCGTCCTTCTGCTTCAGAGACGCACCTGAACCTTGATCTCCCTGCGTCCCCACGCAGGTCTCTCTCTACTGTGCTGCGTCTCGGCGCATTTGCTCTTTACAGTACCTGCGTCCCGGCGCACTTTCCCTTCACTGAACCTACGACCCTTCAGATATAAATGATATGAAGGCTTTAGGACAAACCCAATCAGTCAGATCTACAGATCTGATCATGCGCCATAGTGATCACAGTCCATTAGAAGATTCGCCCTCTTAGATCTGGACTAGATCTCACCAGACAAGACATTCAAACCAAGACAACTGCTCAATCCAAATGAACTCCTTTGCTTTATATAGGCAAGCTCCTCCCCAAAACATGGAACAATACCACGAGCCGACACCATAGAAACACAAAACCGTCGGCTAGATACCACACTAGAAACCCCCACGTGCTTTTCTCTGCCTTGAAATGTGTGCACTGGGTAGACGCACCCCCTGAACGGCTGGCCGGCGTCCCTGGACGTGGGTTCTGCATGGTATACCTGCGGGGACGCACTTTCTGAACCGATTTCCTGCGTCCTTCTTAATTTTCAACAAACTGAGAGCCTTACCACTGGAGTTGCCATCAAGTACAACATCTGTAACATACAGTCATACCAGAAAACATAATGCCAACAATCTCCCCCTTTGGACTTGATGGCAACCTCACAAACTTCAGCTTCATTCTCCCCCTTTGACATCAAGGGCAAAGGGTATGCTCCCCCTAAGCTCATGCTCCCCCTGAATATGAACCAGATCTGCAGCAACGCACCACCATGAAAGAGATAGAGACATATTGCAGCTATTTCCAAGATCTCCTTCTCCATAATGCCAACAATGCATTATGTGCTCCCCCTGAGCCTGTACCACCAATAAGAAGAGGTTCAACAAGATGATGCATCAACAACCCCCAGCTTTTGCCTGAGGTATTCAAACGTGTCCCTGGGCAATGGTTTGGTAAGAATATCAACAACTTGTTCCTTGGAAGGAACATATTCCAACTTGACTTTCTGTTCAAGCACTTGTTCCCGGAGAAAATGGTACTTGATTGGTATGTGCTTGGTTTTTGAATGCATAACCGGATTCTTTGAGATGCTGATTGCACTTGTGTTATCACATAAGATGGGGATAGGTGGTGTACAAGTGATTTGAAAATCCTGCAAAGTCTGCATCATCCAAAGGAGTTGAGTGCAACAAGATGCAGCAGCAACATATTCCGCTTCAGCTATAGACAAGGCAATCGAACTCTGTTTCTTGCTGAACCAAGATACCAGTCTGGAACCCATAAAGAACGCACCACCACTTGTGCTTTTCCTGTCATCCACGCTTCCGGCCCAATCTGCATCTGTATAAGCATGAAGAGTAAGATCTGTATCTCTAGGATACCATAAGCCATAATTTTGAGTCCCTTGAAGATATTTGAAAATTCTCTTTACTGCCTGAAGATGAGTCTCCTTCGGATTTGCCTGAAATCTTCCAACTATTCCAACTGCATGCATGATGTCTGGTCGGGTACCTGTCAAATATAGTAAACTTCCAATCATAGATCTGTAGGTTGGTTGATGTACTGCTGCAGATTCATCATTTGCACTGAGACTACATCCTGTGACCATGGGTGTACATACTGGTTTTGCATCTTCCATGCCATATTTCTTCAAAATCTGCTTGAGATACTTGGTTTGAGATAAAAAGATTCCTCCTTCCTTTTGTTGGATTTTCAAACCAAGGAAATATGTCAGTTCTCCTAGCAAGGACATTTCAAATTCTTTTTGCATGACCGAGGCAAAGCTTTGACTCATAGCTTCTTCATTGCTGCCAAAAATAATGTCATCTACATACACAACAAGTATTAGCAATTTGTCATTTTCAACTTTTATATACAGATTGCTATCTGCTGAACCTTTTGAGAAACCTTGTTGATGAAGATATTTGTCCAACCGGTAGTACCAAGCCCTTGGAGCTTGTTTGAGACCATAGAGAGCCTTTTTCAATCGGCATACAAGATTTGGATCATTTCCAAGAATGAACCCATCTGGCTGTTCAATGTACACTTCTTCTTCCAAGTCTCCATTCAGAAAGGCTGATTTCACGTCCATTTGAAATACTTTGAAGTTTTGAAAACTTGAGAGAGCAAGGAACATTCGGATGGCCTCAAGTCTTGCAACAGGAGCAAAAGTTTCTTCAAAGTCTATTCCTTCTTGCTGCGCATACCCTTTACAAACAAGTCTGGCTTTGTTTCTAATTACTTCTCCATTTTCATTCAATTTATTTTTGAAGACCCATTTTGTTCCGATAACATTCTTATCCTTTGGTCTAGGAACCAGCTCCCAGGTGTTGTTCTTTTCGATTTGCTCAAGTTCTTCATTCATTGCTTTCACCCAACATTCATCTTTGCATGCTTCTTTCACATTTTGTGGTTCAGTAGAGGAGAGTAATGCCAAATAGCTTGAGGCTTCTGCAACTGTTCTTCTTGTTTGTACACCTGCTTCTTTCTGCCCCACAATCTGAGATTCTGGATGATTCTTCTGAACATATCTGGATGGAGTTTTCTCTTCTATTCTTGTCTGCTCCTCTGGTTCTTCTTGAGGTTCTCCTTGGGGTTCTTCTTCTTCATCATTATGTCTTTGAGGGTAGCCTTCATCTTCTTCTATATCTTCATGATGTACTTGCCTAGGAATATATCCCTTCTCATCAACCACTACATCAATGCTGTCAACAATTCTGCCAAGTCTTTTATTGTAGCATTTGTATGCTTTGCTATGTGGAGAATAGCCAAGAAGAATGCCTTCATCTGCTCTAGGTTCAAGTTTGCCAAGCTGCTCATCAGTATTCTTGATATAGCATTTGCTCCCAAAGATTTTGAAGTGCTTTACCGAAGGAGTTTTACCACTCCAGAGCTCATGAGGAGTTTGAGTGCTGTTCACCCGGACATTTGTCTTGTTGAGAATAATAACCGCAGCATGTGCAGCTTCTCCCCAGAAAGTTGCGGGAGTTCCTGATTCATCAAGCATAGCACGAGCCATTTGTTGGATTGTTCTGTTCATTCTTTCAACAACTCCATTTTGCTGAGGAGTTCTAGCTGTAGAGAATTCTCTCCTTATCCCATGTTCATCACAGAAATCGAAAAATTCATTTGAAGTAAATTCCCCACCTCTGTCGGATCTGAGGCACTTAATTTTGTGACCTGATTCATTTTCAACCAAGGCTTTGAAGGACTTGAATTTTTCGAATGCTTCATCTTTGTGCTTCATAAGTCCTAACCAGACAAACCTGGAGAAATCGTCAATAAATAATATCAAGTATTCCTCTCCTCTAGGTGTTCTTTTCCTGAATGGACCACATGTATCTGTATGTACTAGCTCAAGAGGCATGCTAGCTGATCCTTCTTTCTCTGGAAAGTTAGTCCTGGTTTGTTTTCCAAACTGACATGATCTGCATATGGTGTTGTCAGGAATTTTGATATCTGGAAGATCGCGAACCGCCTGATATTTGCATGCTTTCCTTATTTGTGAGAAGCTTAGATGTCCCAACCTTCGATGCCATAACCAGTGCTCTTCATCCTTGCTTAGATAGCATTGTTGTTGTCCTTCTTCAAATATGTATAGATTATTTGGAGTTCTTTTGCCTTTGAGTACTGTTTTACCTGTATCATCTCCTTCATAGCTCGTGATCATTTTGTCCCATATCTCTTTTGCTGATTTGAAGTGCATTACCTTCATGAATTCTGTTTGGGATATACTTCCTAATAAAGTACTGACTGCTTTTGCATTTGTTTCATACTTCTTTTTCTCAACTGGATCTGTAGGAGTAGCTGAAGGAAAAGCATAGCTTGTTTCTACAATGTCCCAAACTTCTGTACCAAGAGATTGAAGATATGCAGTAACTCTTACCTTCCAATAATTGAAGTTTGTCCCATCAAAAATCGGTGGCCTGATTGATGCTTCTCTCTCGTAGTTGCTCATGATGAACGATCTACCTTCAAGCGATCAAGCTTTTCTGAAGGACCTGCTCTGATACCAATTGTTGGAAATAATACTGAGAGGGGGGGTGAATCAGTATTATCAAGCAATTTAATAAATCTTCCTTATTTGATCTTTGAATTATTTTTGCATGTCAGTACCATAAAATAATGAGCATAAAAAAAACAGATAGTCACACCAAAGAACACAAGATGTAAGGTGGAAACCCAATGTGGGTGAAAACCACCTGCTGCAATATGTCTCTATCTTCTTTCAATTTAGAAACTTCTTTTACAATGATTTTGTACTGGTGCAGTCCTTTACCAGTACGCAGGCTGCAACCTGCAGAGAGCTACAACTCTCTCTCTTTCTCGTTTTCCAGTCTACTCCTGGAAGGGAGCTACAACCCCCTACTTCCTTTTATAAAGCATCAGATGATCAACAAGTACATAACAGATATAGACCACTACAGATATCAGATCAGCAATAACAGAACCAACCCAGAACACCTTATCAACAGAGAAATTCAATCAACAGAACATCTTAAAACAAAGACGCAGTTTTTCTTTCTGTGGCCAGCGACCAGATGCCGTTAACCTTTTGCTACTCTGCGTCCACACGCAGATATCCTTCTGCTCTGCTGCATGCCCACGCACTGTTCCTTTGACTGCTCTGCGTTCTGTTGCTTCAGGGACGCACCCAAAGATATTATCGCGCTGCGTCTTTCTCTACAGAGGCGCACCTGAAAACGCTATCGCGCCGCGTCCTTCTGCTTCAGAGACGCACCTGAACCTTGATCTCCCTGCGTCCCCACGCAGGTCTCTCTCTACTGTGCTGCGTCTCGGCGCATTTGCTCTTTACAGTACCTGCGTCCCGGCGCACTTTCCCTTCACTGAACCTGCGACCCTTCAGATATAAATGATATGAAGGCTTTAGGACAAACCCAATCAGTCAGATCTATAGATCTGATCATGCGCCATAGTGATCACAGTCCATTAGAAGATTTGCCCTCTTAGATCTGGACTAGATCTCACCAGACAAGACATTCAAACCAAGACAATTGCTCAATCCAAATGAACTCCTTTGCTTTATATAGGCAAGCTCCTCCCCAAAACATGGAACAATACCACGAGCCGACACCATAGAAACACAAAACCGTCGGCTAGATACCACACTAGAAACCCCCACGTGCTTTTCTCTGCCTTGAAATGTGTGCACTGGGTAGACGCACCCCCTGAACGGCTGGCCGGCGTCCCTGGACGCGAGTTCTGCATGGTATACCTGCGGGGATGCACTTTCTGAACCGATTTCCTGCGTCCTTCTTAATTTTCAACAAACTGAGAGCCTTACCACTGGAGTTGCCATCAAGTACAACATCTGTAACATACAGTCATACCAGAAAACATAATGCCAACATAGAATTCACCCCATATCTCGACAAAACCCTCCTAGTACACCCCTGCACGATGAACATAAACTAACCCCGTCATTAAGCCCTACCTAATCGCTTTAAACATGTGATTAAAGTCTTCAATACAGCCCATACTATCAAGGATTAAAGCTCTGCCCCACCCCGCCCCAAGCCCATGCTTTTATTACCCGCATGCTTCCTTTGCCCAACTACTGTTAGATCATCATCCAACTCATCCAATGGTCCACAACCATATTGGCAGCGCCCGATGGTTGATCATTACCCCCCCGATAAAGTGGTTTTCCCCAGCCCCCTGATGGCTATGTGTCAGGCACTAGAGTAGATCGGGTGACCCCTCCCAAATACCACCTTCACCACAAAAGTGGTGCAATGGCTTGGAAAACCACCTCCTCGCTCAACACGAGAAGCCATCACTGTTCATTTAACTAATCCCGCACCAAATTTAAAATGCTACCTGTTAAAACCCTGAAAACCCTTGTTTTCATTCCTTTTGCGCCATTTCACAGTAAAACCTATCAAACCCTTATGACACCACCCTGAACCTCTGCAACACAATTAGACCTCTGATTGCTTTCAAAACATTGCCATGACTCCTTCCCCAGACATCCCTGTACAATAAAGCCATCAATTACCTTTCCTTCCAACCTATGTTTTCTTATTGATTGTTGTATTTTGCAGGTAATTAGTAGAAGACTAGAGCTTGGATAAATAATTTTTATACTAGTCACAAAACTTGTTTACTCTAAGACTCCAAAGGAAATCTATTTAAAAACCTTCATTCAGAAGAAGAAAACAGTTATATATAGAACAGAGAATGAAATCATTCACATAGAGACATTGACTGTTAAAACAAAGGAACCAGACAAAGCATACAGTCAAAAGACAAACAGATGAAACATACAGAAAGTTGATCAATATCCATTACCATATGCTAATACATTTAAAAAACTAAATGATTTACTGTTGAAATACACAGTAAATAGTTAAAATGTATAGTAAAGGTTAAAAACACAGTAAAGGATATTGACAAGTCATCAAAATAAAAGTGTATCAGATGAAAGAGTATCAGTAAAAGTGTATCATATTGAAAAATCAAAGTGAAAAAAGATGAAATCAGAATAAAAATGGTGCATTTTCCAGAAATTTCCTGTTTAAGTCATAACTTTTTAGAACCTATTCTGGCCAATCCAAGATGTATTTTGAGAAACTGGAAGCAATTTTGTTCGTAAAAGGCCAATCTACAAAAACCTATCTCACTTTTTACACAGGTATTACAGAAAAGGAGATAAATACATATCTTCAGAGCCTATTTTGTCAAACTATGCAAAGTCCTGTTTTTGACATCTTTTTGCAGAGAATATTTGGAACAACTAGAGATGAATTTTGGGAAACGGAAAGAGGTTTACCTCAATAACATACTTATCTACAATAACTGATTTAAATTTTTACATATCTATCTCGAATTGAGATATAAAAAGGTATCACTAGACCCTAATTGTGCAGAATTTCTAGGGCAGAATGCACAAAGGAAGGAGGAAGTTAGTGACTCGGAAGCCTCATCATCAATTAAGAGTTGCTATCAAATTCGAATTTCTCTTCTTTTTCACCATCAGTCCACAAATATAGTACCAAATAAATTCATTAGTTTTGAGTGTCCTTTATTTACGTTCTATTAATGTCAAACAGTTTGAGATATTTGTAAAACCAATATTGATATTTTTTCAAGATATTTCAATTTAGAATTTTTATAAATACTTCTTCATTTGAAGTATTTTAGTGGTGGATTCTTAGACATTTCTATCGACTTGTTGATCAAAATAATGTAAAGATATTGTATCACTGATTGGACCAGCAATCTGGATTGATGAATAAAGACAAGATATTTCACAGGATTCATGCGTAGAGCGAAGTGCAAACAAGTATTTTCTCACGTTGTTGTTTTCTTTCTTAAGAGTTTTTCTACAATGTATATCTGAATCTGAATGCTATAACTAGAGTATTATCTCAGAATTTGTTTAATAACACTCTATTTTAACAGTTAGACATATAAATGTTTTGTACTGATATCTAAGTTAAGGAATTCTTAATTGCTCCTTAAGTTTAGGTTGTCTCTTTATAATCTATAGCAAAGGATTCTTAATTGCCCTTTGTTTCCGATTACCCTTTGTTCCTCATTTCAATCCTAGTCTGAGAATTCTTGATTGCTCTCTCACACTGATTCAAACCATTTCACCCCTCTGGCCCAAAGACCAGCACTCTACTCTGCTAGCTTGCCCTTTGAACATTCCCTTTAGTGAGTTGATCTAGTTCTGCGGCCCTTCTATTGAATCCATAGCCCAATGGTCTAGAGACACCATTCTATCCATCTGTTTAAAGAACCCCACCACCCAATCTTCAATACAAATCAAAAACCCCCTGAACATTCATAACTAGCCTGAAATCCCTGCAAACAAAGCTAAATCATATAGAGAGAGCCCTCTCTGAGCAATAGGTTGGCTAGAGCCTATGCTCCAAAGTTGGTTTGTGGTTACCTCGGTGATTTGTTTCTTTAGCCTTGAGAAATTACTGAGTGATAACATAGTGGCGACCATATTGGGGAAGACTAACATTTTCTTCATAAGTCTTTTACAGGTTTAGATCTGATCTATGATGGTGGACAATGATCAGACACACAAAGGTTAAAATCATCCACCTGGCGACTCCACATCAATTTCACAATCAAGACTCCACTGGAGGAATGAACCTAAAAGAACAATATGAAAAGATCAGGGTTTTAACTTGGATCGTTATCCAAGACATTATGTTCTTTCTCATTAATAAAATTTTTCAATGTATATTGTATTTTAGAGAATATTTTAGATTAATTTTTTATTATTTCCTTTGAAAATTGTAGATATAAAGTCTTCATACACATTTGAGCAGCATTCTTCTAACTCTTTGGAAGATCATTTTCCAATTGAGGAGCATCAGACAATCAAGACTAATCATACAGCCCCTATACATATTCCAATACCTGATAAAGTTCCTGATAGATATAAGCCACTCATCTTACCTCGTCCACTCCATGCTTTCCCTAACAATTATTGCAAGTATCTCCCTAGTTTTGATGGAGAGAATGGTATCACTACCCAAAAACATATTCAAGGTTTTGAGAATTATCTGGGCTTATTTGAAATTGATGACGATGATGTTATTATTAGGCTTTTTTCTCTTTCTTTGCAAAGTAAAGTAAAGAGTTTGTTCAAGAATTTACCTATTTCAAGCATCTCAAATTTCCAATAGTTTGTCAAATTTTTCCTTGATAGATGGATAATAAAAGTCAATCTTTTTGTGATCATAGAAGAATATAATCAGTTAAAAGGACAACCAAATGAAACAATACAACAATTTTCGGACAGATTTAATCAAGTCTATTATTCAATGCCATCAAATATAAGACCTCTTGATTCAGCTCTCTTGCATTATCCAAAAGCATTTGATCTAGAGATAGAATTTCAGCTAAGAGAAAAAAACCCCTCAACACTGGAATAGATGCACAACATTGCAGTAGATGTAGAAGTTAATATGCAAATTAGAATAGAAAATTTGAAAGCAGAAGAAGAGAAAAACAACATTGCAGAGGTAAAACTCGACATTTTGGTAAGAAAGATAGAGGAAATGATACAGAAGATCACCATGAAAGATAATTTTTTTGCTAAAAATCACCATGACATATTTATTTCAAAAAAAGAAGAGGTTGATAGCCATGAACAAATTCCTGCTAATTCCAACTACCATAGATTATAAGATAGATTTATAGAGTAATATGTGGAGAACCAATCTACTGATCTAATGTGTATGTTTGATGACATTACTTCTTTTAATGATTTCCCTAAATATGATCAGTATGATGATAATTATGTTCTCCAAATCCAAACTAATTTTACCGATAAATCAGAAACTAGTTTGGGAAATAAAGGAATTCAGTTTTAGCAGCTTGAAAATAGTAATCATCGTATCCATATCAGCTATGAAAGTGAACAAGAAAGTGCAGAAAATTTGGAAATAAGTGGAGCTTCTTTGCCTCTTTATTTTGAATCATTTCAGTTTTTAAAGGAAATGTGGTATAAAATCTCTAAAGAAAAGGATGAGCAGATTGTAGAAATCTATGAAGTTCCATTCAAACCTATATGCAATAAGTTGTAGCAATCCTTTCAAGTTTTTCATCATCCCATAACTGATGGGTTGGATAGTGAATGCAATCAGAATTGTTCTTCATTAACTAACAATTGGATTCAGGATCAAAATGATAAAGGTTTTATTAGTCAAACATTTCAATTAGAAGAAATATCATCACAAATCTTGTTTGAAAATATGCAGGGTGATAAAGGTGAAAGTGATATTTCAGCTTCATGGCCCGAAGGCCATCTAGAACAAATGTACAATTGCTTAAATCAGTTCAAAAATAGTGTATATATTTTGGAAGATCCTTTTGTACAGTTTTTAGAGTCCACAAAGGAAATCAAGTATTTCCTTATCTTCTCATTGGTTGACAAGGTTATATTGGGTTGTAGAACTTTAGTTTTAATCACAAACAAGCACAAGCATCAAAATCCGCCAATGTATATGATTCTTGAATGGTTGCGTTGGCTATTTCATTTTACCTAACCAGCAGTTGGATAGCTGATTAGAGTAAGTAGGTAGGATTTCAGTTTGATTAAATATAGTTTTTCAACAACAAGGTTATTTCAGATCAGATTTCAATTTGCAGAAAAGGGTATATTTTCAGTTCAAGAGTTGTAGTCACAGAGATTATACAACAAATCATATACATGTTTGGGATTGGCCCAATGGATCAGGCTACTAGTCGACGGTGTTCTTGGCATCTCACAAGGAGATGCCATCCCCATGTGAAGCCACTGTTAGGGTACTATAATAATACAAGTTATAATTTTAAATGGCTAACGTTAAGCTTTGTAATATTGTACATACCTTTGCTTTCTGCAAATTTTTTCCATATTAAAAAGATTAAAAAATGTAAAGAGGGTATGTCCTAAAACAAAATCAAAGGAAAAAAAGAATAAGAGAAGGTAAAAAAAAAATGAAAATATATGAACTCCAAAATACAAAAAGAGACCATGAAAGTGTGCAAGTCTAAATGCCACTACTATTTACTTTTATGCATAATAATGATTGTGTGCAACTTGTTATTTGTGCCACAATCCATGGTAATCAAATTGTTTAATCTTGGTTATTTCATGCTTTCAATTTTATGTTTTTAGTTAGATAATAAAATCTGACCAAACATCTTAATCTTGGCAGATCATTAGATAGTTAGAGAAATAAAAGGAGTTCATCAGTTTAATTCAAGCCCTTGGAAGATATAAGGTTAGAAGTAGATAGTTTGTTTTATAAAAGAAAAGGAAAGAAAAGGATTTGCTAGCCTAAATGCACCTTAATAAGTATAAATAAGAATAAAATGTTAGGGTCGGTAAGGGGTAAGTAGAAGAAAGGTTTCTGAAGTATAAAGTTGATTAGATCAAAACACATTCATCATACTTAGACATATGTGTTAATATGTATGATCAACTATGGAAGCAAAAGCAAAGGTTTGCAAGCTAATATGTTTAACTCCCCCTCATTCATTTTTCCCCTTACTCACTAATTTCTTATCCACAAGTATATTCTATCACTTTAAATCCTTCAAGTCTAAGAGGCTCAGAGCATTTCTCTGATTTTTTGTGGGACCGAAACCTCGGCTTGATGACTTATGGACATCAAGTGTTGGAATCGCCTTCATTAAATTCATTTCCTGCTCATTACCCTAATAAAACCCCTTTTCCTAAGGATAAACTTCAGTTACCTAGGAAAAGTGAAAACCCCCATGTAAATCCTATTTCATTCAAAAACCCACAAAAGACATCTTATCTTAAGTATTACGTGTATGCAAATAAAGTATGCAAGTATTAAATTAACATTTATACTTAAGGGTATATTCACTCCACCAAATTCATATTGATTTTTAACTTTATTATATAATTCCCATAATAGCTTTTCCCTTATATTAATTAAATCACCTATGCAATATCCCAACCCTTAGTTTTAATAAAAACTATACAATTCACCCCATATCCCGACAAAACCCTCTTAATACACCCCTGCACGATGAACCTAAACTAACCCCTTCATTAAACCTTGCCTGATTGCTTTAAACTTGTGATTAAAGTCTTAAATAAACCCATACCACGAAGGATTAAAGCTCTGGGTCCCCCCCTAAGCCCATGCTTTTATCACCTGCGCACTTCCTTCGCCCCAGTACCATCAGATCATCATCCCCCTCATCCAGTGGTCCACAGCCATATCGGCCGCGCTCGATGGCTGATCAATACTTGTCTGATAAAGCGGTTTTCCTCAGCCCCCTGATGGCTACATGTAAGGCATTGGAGTAGATCGAGTGACCCCTCCCAAATACCACCTTCGCCAAAAAAGAAGTGCAATGGCTTGGAAAACCGCCTCCCTGCTAAACCCGAGAAACCATCACTATTCATTTAACTAATCCCACGCCAAATTTAAAAAGTTTCCCGTTAAAACCATGAAAACCTTCGTTTTCATGTCTTTTGCCCCGTTTCACAGTAAAACCTATCACACCCTTCCGACGCCACCCTAAACCTCTGCAACACAATTCGACCTCCGATTACTTTCAAAACATTGCCACGACTCCTTCCCCAAACATCTCTATGAAATAAAGCCATAAATTTTCTTTCCTGCCAACCTATGTTTTCTTAATGATTATTGTATTTTGCAGGTAATTAGCAAAAGACCAGAGCTTGGATAAACAATTTTGATACTAGTCACAAAAATTGTTTACTCCAAGACTCGAAAGGAAATCTATTTAAAAACCTTCATTTAGAAGAAGAAAACAGTTATACACAGAACAGAGAAAGAAATCATTCACACAAAGACATTGACTATTAAAACAAAGGAACCAGACATAGCATACAGTCAAAAGACAAATAGATCAAACATACAGAAAGTTGATCAATATCCATTACCATATGCTGATACATATAAAAAACTAAATGATTTACTATTGAAATACACAGTAAAAAGTTAAAATGTACAGTAAAGGTAAAAGCACAGTAAAGGATATTGAAAAGTCATCAAAGTAAAAGTGTATCAAATGAAATAGTATCAATAAAATTAGATTGAAAAATCAAAGTGAAAAAATATGAAATCAGAACAGAAATGGTACATTTTTCATAAATTTCCTATTTAAGTCATAATTTTGCAGAAACTATTGTGGCCAATCCAAGATTCATTTTGAGAAAATGGATGAGGTTTTTGTTCCTAAAAAGCCAATCTACAAAAAACTATCTCACGTTTTACACAAGTATTACAAAAAAGGAGATAAATGCATATCTTTAGAGCCTATGTTTTCGGACTGTGCAAAGTCCTATTTTTGACATCTTTTTTCAGAGAATATTACGAACAGCTAGAGATGAATTTTGGGAAACTGAAAGAGGTTTATCTCAATAACATAATTATATACAATAAACTCTTTCACGTTTTACATATCTATCTCAGATTGAGATATACAAAGGTATCACTGGACCTTAATTTTGCAGAATTTCTGGGGCAGAATGCACAAAGGAAGGAGGCAGTTAGTGACTCGGAAGCCTCATCATCAATTAATAGTTGCTATCAAATTCAAATTTATCTTCTTTGTCACTATAAATTCATAAATATAGTACCAAATAGATTCATTAGTTTTGAGTGTCCTTTATTTAAGTTCTATTAATGTAAAACAGTTTGAGATTTTTGTAAAACCAATATTGATATTTTTTCAAGATATTTCATTTTAGAATTCGTATAAATACTTCTTAATTTGAAGTATTTTAGTGGTTGATTCTTAGACATTTCTATAGACTTCTTGATCAAAATACTATAAATCTATTGTATCACTAATTGGACCAGCAAGCTGGATTGATGAACAAAGACAAGATATTTCACAGGATTCATGTGTAGAGCAAAGTGCAGACAAGTATTTTCTCACGTTGTTATTTTATTTCTTAAAAGTTTTTCCACAATGTATATCTAAAACTGAATTCTATAACTGGATTATTATCTCAGAATTTGTTTAATTACACTTTGTTTTCACAGTTAGGCATATAAATGTTTTCTATTGGTATCTAAGTTAAGGAATTCTTAATTGCTCCTTAAGTTTAGGTTGTCTCTTTATAATCTATAGCAAAGGATTCTTAATTGCTCTTTGTTTTCGATTACCCTTTGTTCCTCGTTTCAATCCCAGTCTGAGAATTCTTGATTGCTCTCTCACCCTGATTCAAAACATTTCACCCCTCTAGCCCAAAGACATGCACTCTACTTTGCTAGTTTGCCCTTTGAACATTCCCTTTAGTGAGTTGATCCAATTCTGCTGTGCTTCTGTTGACTCCATAGCCCAATGGTCTAGAGACACCATTCTATCCATCTGTTTAAAGAACCCCACCACCAAATATTCAATACAAATAAAAAACCCCCTGAACATTCAAAACTAGCCTGAAATCCCAGCAAACAAAGCTAAATCATATAGAGAGAGCCCTCCTTGAGCAATAGGTTGGCTAGAGCCTATGCTCCAAAGTTGGTTTGTGGTTACCTCGGTGATTTCTTTCTTTAACCTTGAGAAAATATTGAGTGATAATAGTTTGGAAAAACAAGGTCTCAAACCTTCGAGGAGCATTTTTAGGAATCAAATGATGTTTTTTGAGTGGGTAAAACATTTACGCTTTAGTGCAGCACTATTTCATTCTTTTCTACACACAAATATATTTCCAACGGTGCAAGAAGCGTGTCAATTAGAGTTCGTATACAAAAGTTATGCCACTCAAAAGTTTACCTTCCTATTTTCACACCTATAGTTTGAGAGGATGTCGTGTTAACCCCCATTATTCATGGAAAAGGAGCTATCCAAATGTTTTTGATGCAAATGAATCTAGAAGAGTCTATATTGTAACTCTAGTTAAGAGTTGTTATTATCAAAATTAGCCACTAGTGGGCTATTAGGTTGTGTTATAATTAGATGACTAGGAGGAAGAGACATTCCATTCTGTCGAGAGAATTTTGTTCCATAGCTGAGAAAAGATAGCAAGGAGAGATAGGGGGTAGAGCACACATAGAGTACATGTGCATTGTAGCATCCCACAGGCCACAAGCATTACTTCTTTGTACCTAAAGCCATATTTTCAAAATAGAGAAAGAGAGCAAAGTGACCTCACCTTCTTGCTAGGTTTTCTCCCAAAATGGTTTCCCAGAGAGCATATCTTGTGTCTTGTGTGTGTGTGTGTGTGTGCGCTTATTTTTTGATCCTCTACTTTTTTGCATAATTTATATTTGCATGCATGCACTAATTAAAATTAGGTTTACAGATCTTAAAGTTTAATAAAATTGTAATAGTCTAGAATCTAAAATTTTTAATATAATATTATCAGATCTGTTGTGATGAGTTGTCCAATGGAATATCCATGACAGTTTATAGATCATTAAGTATCTCAAAATTTCCTCCTTTGACATTGTGGTGCCCAATCTAGGCTAGCTTGTTTACTATCAACTAGAAATCGTAGAACCCATGGCTACTCTACAAAGCTCCACAATTTTAGTTATGACAAGATAAAGAAAATCTTCATCTCCCATTTCTACATCCTATTGAGTACTCAACGCACCTTTTAAATTTTCCTCAAAATTTTAGCATATCACCATATTTTGTTACCCTTTTAAAGTTGTCATGCCTATTTTCTCTAGGGAGCATATTCTTTTCTTTTAATAGTTTGTTTGGATTCAATTCTACTTTCTTTGATTTTGAACTTCAAAAATCCCAGAAAAACCTAAGAATATCCCATTTCTCACTTGAGCAAAAGGAAAAAAACCAAAATAATGAACAAAGGAACAAAATTCCAAAACTTTCTCAAAGTGTTGATGAAGCCATCAGTGATCAACAATATCTTATGAGTGCAATGACCAAATCCATAACGATTCCATCGATTGTCAATGAATATCTATGTGTTCAATTAAATCCTCTGGGTGTTGTAATGGGAAACTCTAAATATTTTTATGATCATTGACAAATCCATTGGTGTTTTTCAAAATCCTTTGGGTGTTGTTAGGGTCCTATAATTTATAGGATCTCAAGGTAATTGAGTATTGTACCTTACGAATCTTATTTTGTAAATACTTGTCAATCTGCCAATGATTTCCAAATCAAAGAAAAAAGAATTAAAAAATGAAAAGAGGGTATAAATAAGAAAAAGAGAAAAATAAAAAATATTGAAAAAAGAAGAAAATATTGAACCCCACTAAAAGAAAGGAAAGTAAAAAAGGAATAATACTAAAAGTGTTACAAGTCTAAATGCCACTACTCATAGATAGTTTTGCTTCATACTAAAAAATAAAAGGTTGTGTGCAGCTTGTTAAAAATGCCACAATCACTAGCTTTTAGTTTAATCATACTGTGTAATCATGATTAAACTCTCTTTAATTTCTGTAAATTAAGTAGAGAATAAAGACTCACCCAATAATTTAATCTGGGTAAATCACTAGTTAAGTATAAAATGACATTGATCCAACTATTAAATCTAGATCGATAGAAGAAATAAGGGATATATTAGGTAATTTTTCATTCTGTAAAAAAGAAAATAAAGTGGGTCTGCTAGTCTAAGTGCACCCTTTCGAAGAATAAAAAATGCTATTTTAGCTAAGGATAGGTAGATAAGATGATTTGTAAATATTTGCCTATATCATTTTTATCCAAAGTTTTGATCTTAGGCTAAAGAGGTAAATATGTGCATTATGGAAATAAAGTGTTTCATACGTTTCATATTCCCTTATCCTAAGTCGGTAAGCAAAGGTTAAAAGGTGCAAGCAGATAAAGTTATTTTGTCGCTTATGGTTAATACACAACAGTTTTATAGCCTTAGGATCTATTCCCACTCATGATCAACGAACCTCATCTACCTTTGGCCCCCCCTCTCCATCCTGCCTTTACCACTAGGGGGGGGTCCAAAAAGTTGTTTCTCCCACCGGGCCCCATCCCCTCTGTGTCACCTTATCGCATTTTCACACCCCTCTCACCAAAACCATTTATCACCTGCTACACCTTCTAAAAACCGTCGTTCCCTCACCCGCACTACTATGCCCCACCACGATAGCTTCACCACTCTTTGCTTGCCACGTGGCATAACTGTTGGCCTATTAAATGTTTTCCTAGCCAAACAACCATTCTTCATTAAATTTGATCTTTCCCGGGTAACGTTTTAGGCCTAACAGTTCTGCGCCATTTCAACGAAATGATTTGTTGGAGAGTTTAAAACCTTCTGAAACCATCACGATCATTTCTTCTGCTCAACCTATCACTCTCATCCCTTTTTCACTCCTTTTTTTTGTTATCAACCGTTTTCCACAATTATCACTCTCATAACTATTCCGCGACCAGATCATGACATAAACTGACATTTCATCTTCCTTTTCACCTTATAGTTTGTTATTCAACTTTTCTTGGTAAGCTCCTCTATAAATTCATCATGTTCTTAGATTTTTACAGTCATGCCTCCAAAAACTAAGACTCAAGATAAGCCTGTTGGTCCTTTGACTTCTACTTCTGTATATTTAGATCATATACCTTTAGCTGATAGGGATCACAGGATAAATGAATCCCAATGTGAATGTGATTTTCTTGAGTTATATTGCTGGCTGGAAGATAAACACACAGAAAAAACTGATGAAATTCGGCTCTAGGAGTCCAACCTTCCCCATTACATTTTCCCCTTAACATTCTAAGCCCCAAAATTTATCTGAAGGTCTCAAGCTTGCCATGTCCCTACCCAAAGATCCATCATTGCCCCTACAGGTGACATTCTCTTCATAATTACATCCCAATCCATTGACCAAATGATGTTGGCCCCCACTGTGGAAAGTACTATTCCTTTCTCGGTAGAAGTTGTCACCCGACTTTATTAGAAGTTGGATTTCGCTACCAGAGCTAGAACCTTTGAGATTTTCTTACCTGAGAATGCCCAGTTTCCCAAAAATAATCCTCCATATCCTTCCTCCATCTTCCCTAATCAGTCCAAGAAAATTATATCCATGATTTCCTACATTTTAGGCTATTATTTTGATCAGTGGGTAGATGAGCCCATTTTAGGATTCCTCTCCATATTTTCCACAGAAAGCAAGCCCTCCTTGGTGTTTAATTTTAGTCAATTATTTGCTGACAGTGTTCATGAACAATTTATAAAGTTTCCCACAGAACAGGTGTTCAATTACACCTCTATTTTGATTTATATGTTCCTCTATTATCAAGCAGACAATTTCAGTTTTGCATTGCAGAAGCTTGATGATGTAGGAAATCAGTAACCAGTAATATTTTGGACCTCATTAGTCATGAGAGAAAAACATGAATTCACTATTAAGAATTTTATTGAATATTTTGTTCTTCCAACCATGAACATTCTGAACAGTGCAGTACAACCTAGGATCAATGAGGAAATCAAGAGAATTTTTCATTTGATAGATCTGGCAAAAACTGGTGTTTCATATTTATACCAAAATTACACATAAATTAAGGTGTATGGTTGTGAATTGACACCCTATAAACTCCCCAAATACCTCCCAATGAGGATTTTTTTCCCTGGAGTATATCAGACAGATACTGAATTTAGATGACATCCACATTGTAGTGGCCAAGAAGAAGTCACATTTCAGAATAAAGACACAGGTGGGCCCATTTGTGTGCAACACAAGGATAGTATGTGAAGAGGTAGATAGAATGCTTAAAGAAATGAAATTTAGTCTAAGCTTTAGATGGTCTTATGATCCCTGTGGAATTATTTCAAAGCTTGGAAGTGAGAACAAAAACACTCCTTACATTCATACTTTGAGGCCAGAATAGAGCAGTATACCAATAAATCAGAGTGGACTGAAAATACCTTATAGGAAGCTGAAGAAAAACTGGTTTCTACTTCTAGTTTGTAGACCCACATTCCTCAGGAAAAATAAAGCAAAAGACATAGGGAGGAAGGATCTTCATCAACAACTAGGAGTGAAGCCAAACAATTCAGGATCAACTATAGTAAGAGAAAAAAATTAAATCCTAGAGTAGAATTGGACAAAGAAACTAAAGAGCATGCTACCATCATCATCACAGATTCACCACATAAAACTAGCAAGTTCACAACATCTCCTACTAGACCTTCATCTTCACAAGGTCACAAGGAAATTGAGCTAGAATTACAAAATGTCCAAATAGAAATAGAGAGGACAATTCTTGACAGGCAGGGAGATTAAGCTCAAAAGTGACGTTTTAAAACATAGCACCTATAACCAATTCTGGAAGCAAACCTCCAGCTCACAAAGTAGGTTGCTGTCAGTCTTTGATAGCGAGCATGGAAAAATGCAGATGGCCTTTCTTGAGGCATAGAATCCACAACCAAAATCGGCAGCAGACTACAAGAGCACTAATTTTGAATTCAACACAAAGGACATACATCCCATTGATTAAATGGGTATGCACAAGAAAATTGGTGAAATGATATCTTCCACTTTGACCAACACTGCTATGTCACTATCTAAATTGCAGGTTTCTTTTGAAAATGTTCAGCCACAATTGAAGATGGAGAAAGTGTCCTCCTTAGAAAAGGATAACAGGATCAAGTCTTTGGAAGACTTGGTACTAAAAATAGGATATGATCCCAAATATGTCATTGAGGCTGAGGAGATTATTAAAAGAAGAATCTAGACATTGCAACCTTGAGAAAGCAGCCCAAGCTACCAGCGGCAGAGGATCCATTGACTAAGGACATTGAAGAAGGTGAAGCACAAAAAGGAGATATGATTAAATTGATCATAGAACATAATATATAGATTAGGCATATGGAGACAGAGATGGAGGAAATGATAAAGGAGAAGGAAGAGAGTCTGAAGATGGCCATTGTCCCCCTCGACGTCATACCTATTTTTCATCTTCCATCAACATGGAAAACTACTGCAACCACTTCTTCCCCTCAGATTGTGAGTGCTGAAAAAGTAACAAAGACATTAGAGAACATGCCACTCTAGTCAAAGGAATTGAGACTTTGCAGGGCCAACTCAAAGCTTTAGAAGTGAAAAAGGTCAAAGTTGAAGCTGATCGGATTACTAAAATGTAGAAATCACAGAGATTATTGGAGAAGTTGCAGAAAGTAGAGAGAGACACTTCAATTGGTCAAACCTTGGCCCAAGCCAAGGAAACCATTTGGATGAATATACTGGACTCTATGAATGATATTTGGCCTTTTGTCCAAATCATATTTGAGCAGAAAGAGCTAATAGAAAAGGGTACAAAAACTATTGTGCCGGGAAGAGAAAAGCTGGGAGAGATGCCCATAGAAGACTCTAACATAATCAAATTCTTGAAATCAAAGTCCAAGTATGAGCTTGAAGAAGTATGGATTAGTGATAGAACTGCCACCATTCTAGAAGTCAAGAAAGTATTAACAAAGAGAAATATCATTGATTAGTTGGAAGAAAGATGTGAAGCCTTGGAGCTACAAGTAAACAGGTTTACTAACAGAATTGAAGCTTTGATCTAGAAAGGACTGCCAAGCATTTATGTGATAAATGACAAATTGATCACTAAGGAAGTCTATTTCCTAAAGATGAAATAAATGACTAGAAGTAGCATCAAGGTCAGTGGGATTAAGGGCAGCATGACAGCAAAGGCCTTTTTGGAAACCATGTCAAATGATTTCTATGTATAGAATGAATTAAACATATTTTTACTATGAAGCTGACCTTCTCCAAATACACGGAGGTAGATGAAATTTACCACAGGGTAACAAAATTGATAATACCAGATGAAAGAAGATGGGAAGAATTGGTCAATTTACTAGATTGAAGGATAATTCAGGAGCAGTAAAGCAAGTTTCCAGTGCAATAGTCAGCATGCCGGCTAGTTCAGTAATGTAGCATAGTTTCGGGTCAACTTAGCAACCGAAACCATCAAAATAGGGACACCTTTCCTTTCAGCTACCTACATGGCCTATTTTTCTACCAGGATTAGATCATATTGTTTGTAATTAGGCTAATAATACATTTTCGGTTTGACAAAAATTTTGTAAAGGATTTTGTAATTTTCATTATAAATACTTCACTGTTTGAAGTATTAAGGGTTGATTTCCAAATGTAATTTCTTTTGCATATTGTATTTTTCGAAGTACTTGAACATCAATAATACAAGGACCTTTCATATGATTCATGTGGTGTACTAAATGGTGATTTGTCTCTTTTGTCTATTTGTTTAAACATTGTTTTTTCTTTCTCTGTTATTCTAAATTTCTGAATTAATCAACATAAACTGTGATAATTAGGATTTGTTACTTAGAGAACCCTATTTTGGCTATTGGTAATTTTAATGTTTTCCACTAAAGTCAAATCAAGGAATTCTTAGTTGCTCCTTGATTTCTACTAAACCTTGCACTTCTGCTATTTCACCATCCATATAATTTCTGAAAATATCCAAATAGTGCAACCTAGCTTACCCTGTGAGAAATCCTCTAAAAATTGATGCAGAATCCAGTTTTAATTTATAGATTCCATAGCCCAATGGAATTATAACACTCAAATCAACCAAATCTTTCAAACAAAATAGACAAATAAAATCATAGGTAGCCTAAAATTTACACTAAAACAAAGCTAAATTAAAAAGAGAGATCCCTCTTTGAAGCTAGAAGGGCTAGATCCCAGCTGCCAAAGTGGTTTTGATGTCGTCCAATGTGTCTACTGTTGGAAATAATACTCAGAGGGGGGGGTGAATCAGTATTATCACATTAATAAAACTTTTTCATTTCCATAATCAGATCCATATATGCTAATTCCACAACTTCTTATGATTAAGTTAATTGATCTTCAATGAGTGCATTAGAACATTATCAACCATATTATCAGTTAACAGATGCAGTAACATAGAATAGATCATCACACAGAAGGAACACACATGAACACCATGATATAAGGTGGAAACCCAATGCGGGAGAAAACCACCTGTTGCAAGTCATCTCAATCTTATTCTTAATAAGAAAATCCTTTTACAATATTTGTACTGGTGCAGTCTTATACCAGTACAGGAGCTACAACCCCCTTTTCTCTTGTACTAGCTGATCCATTTACTAGTACATAGGCTGCTACCTGCTACAATGCTCCAAAGATTTCCTTTAGCTCTTGTACTAGCTTAGATACTAGTACGTAGGTGATGGCCTACAATCTTTTCTCCTCCAGGTACCATGTTTCATCAATTTTCAGACTGGATACATTGAAGCACAACACATAATCTGAAAGGCCACATTTCATCCAATTTTCATACTAGGCCCAACAACATTGAAGCTCATAATCAAACAACCTTCTGAATTACCCAAGCACTAGATCAATACATATACAAGTGAGTCATCAATCAGATCTAGTCCATCAGATCACATAAAAGAGTCAATAAGAACCTGATCCATTCATCCATCAATGTATAAACATTTAATCAATCACTGCTGTTATTAGAACTTAATACTAGAAACCAGACATCACTTCAAAACCCAGTCACAACAATAAACAGGGGCAGCTAAATAGATTTCATGAGAAGTACGCAGCTTCACCCATATAAAATCTGCGTAGAAGTACGCATTGTTTCAACTGCGTTCCTGCGTACCCAAGCACTGTGCCTCACAGACTTCCTGCGTACCTGTGCTCTGTGTCCAATGAACTGCCTGTGCTCCTCCACATCTGCAGAGCTTCTGGGCCTGCGTATCTGCGCACCTGCAACACTTTTGCACCTGCGTATCTCCACACTTTTCTTTCACTGTACTTGCATACCTGCAGGTATAGATAATTTCAAGACTTCAAGATTAACCCAAACTGTCAGATCTACAGATCTGAACATGCGCCGAGGAGATAGCAACCCATTAGTAGATCCGACTTTTAGTTCTCATGTTTCTCCTGATTTAGATCTAGCTATCTCTCACAAACCCATCACTAGAATTTCAGATCTAGCTTCTCTTGAGATCTTCTTATTTCACAAGTGTCTAGCCAAATGATCTCCTTTGCTTTATATAGGCAAGCTCTCCCTAAAATCATGGATCAATACCAAAACATGGGGCTCAATAATAATAATAATATAAAACAATACCACGGGCCAAAACCATAGAATCAAGAACGGCGGGCTAAATACCACGGGCCAAACATAAGAAACCCCACGTGAGCGCGCTTCTCTGCCTTGAAGTGAGTGAACTGGGGGTACGCACCTCATGAATGGGATAAATGCGGGTATGTACGCACTTTATGTAAGACAGGCCTGCGTGTACGCACCTTCTGTATGGTGTACCTGCGTACCCCTTATTTTCTTCAATATTTGAGAGTTGATCATCAATCTCTGCTACTGACCTGAAGTACTGTGATCTATCACCTGTATGGGTTGCCATCAAGGACAATACTTTAGCCATAATGCCAACAATCTCCCCCTTTGGTCTTGATGGCGAAGCTTACTAAGAACTTGCCATTTGATTCCTTTGAACTGTCCTGCATCTATGTATTCTGTCACATCTGATATCTCTTGTGTAGATTCATCTGAATGTATATAAGTGAGATGATCTTCTATGAGAGGGTTGCCATCAAGTACAACACATGCATCATAATGCCAACAATCTCCCCCTTTGGACTTGATGGCAACAACACCAAATCACTCTCCCCCTTTGACATCAAGGGCAAAGGGTTATGCTCCCCCTGAGAACATGCTCCCCTTGACTATAAACCAGATCTGCTGAAGTCTCTGAATGAGCTCCCCCTTTGTATATGCCATGGTGCACCAATCTGATAATGCTCTTTCTGAGAACAAGCTGAAATATCTGCTCTTGCTATATAGTGTTGTTCATGCTCAAACTCCCCCTGACTGTAAGCAAGGTCTGCAAAGAGATGTTCTACAAGAAGAACATGATTCTATATATCATAAATGACCTTCCTATCACAAAAAGACTCAATGCATACATCCATCACCCAATCAAGTGGGGATACATCAGGAACTAAATACATTACATCTTCATCCCAGGCATAGTGGGGAAACCAACATAGGTCGTTACATGACCTGAAGAGATGACTACAATAGATAGAGACATACTATTACATCATGAGTCGTGATATGACATTCATAACAGAGACCAATCACCTAAGATAAACATCAGCAACAACACTGTATGATCTGCTCCATAGTATCTGTCAACAACAACTAGATCAGCAACTTGCATTAGTGCATGAATCATCAAGGTATGTTCGCATCAATAGAATTTCACATCCTATGTGAGAAACACCATGGCCAACATGATCATCATTTGGGAATATCTGCATCAATCAACATATGTACGAAACAACCTATCATCATATAGGTAAGAGCTCATCATCATCATGTCTTCAACAATGCAACTTTGAATAATCACCCATGTATCCAGCCAACAATCCTCATCCATATATGTGCCAAGAACAATAGGAATCCTGCATCATAATTTTCCTTATCCTTATGAAGATCACCATGTAAGCACCATTAGAGAATCAACCACAAATCTGATCCAAGAACCATGTGAACAACTCATAGCAAGATGAATCATTTATCTATGTAAGCATCATCACCAAGGATTATTACCCATAATGCCAACAATGCATTAAAAACATATGCTCCCCCTAAACTGGTGCCATATGTCAGATCTTATCAACAATAAAAGTCAGCCAATAAATGCCTTAAGACAGATACGCAGTTTCTCATTATACGACCTGCGTGGCTCCGCATTTAGTCTTTCACTCCTCTGCGTATCCCCACACCTGACCTTCTGTGTTTCTGCGTATTCACGCAGACAGCCTTCTGCTACAGCGCGTACGCGCGCACCTGTGCCATCAATAGTGCCGCGTACCTCACGCATTCTTTGCTTCTATCGCGCCGCGTACTTCTATGTACCTCCGCAGGTTTTCCTTCTATCGCGTCGCATACCTCCTATCTTGCTCCGCACCACTTCTTCTGTCTCGCCGCATCCATCCGCATGTGCCCTTTTGTTACGCCGCGTACTTACGCACCAGGACCATTGTTGCACTGCGTACCCTCGCACTTTCACTGTGTATCACCTGCGTACCTCTGATTAGAACCCAATTAACAGTCCTCCTCTGTGCCACTGACAGTCAGATTCTCAGATCTGATCTTGTGCTCGAGAGATCATACTTCATAGCTTCACTTCCAACTTCACTTTCCCTACTGCCTTTCTTCAAACAATCATATACGCGATTGTGCAGTATCCAACTCGCGTATATACGCGACTTCCGTTTATGGAGTTTGCATATGAGATTCAGGGCACTGATGTTTTGTACTTTCAGCTCCCTCTGATTCTGGTATGTCTGCATGTTGTGCTATGCCACCACTTTTTGACTGAACTTCCTTTTTCTTCCACATCTTCAAGCGTGATGATGTTTTCTCCTTTTGGTGTGATGTCTGTGCTTTGTTCCTGCATTCCTTTGCTATATGTCCAAGCTTGTTCAATGCATAACATCTTACATGTTTCATATTCCTTTTGTAGCAATCAGCAGCTTTGTGACCATACATATTGCAAGCAAAGCAATATCCATTAAAGTACCTTGAATGTGATGATCTTTCTGTATAATGGTCTTGAACCCTTCTTCTTCTACATCTAGCTGGAACATGTCCAAGATTATGACATACATAACATTCAACATTATTCATAGGAGGAGTAAAGGATTTTCTTTGAGGAATCTCTTTCCTTGGTTGATGATGAGATTGATCTTTCATTTCTTCGTTGATCACTTTAGATTTCTCTTTAGAGTTCCTTGCCTCACCTTGTGAACTAGATTCACCTTCAACAGATTCATGGAAACCAAGACCAATCTTTATAGCAGGAGACCTTTGACTACTAAGAATATCATCCAAGACTTTAGAACTATCTTGAAATCGTAAAAGCTTATCCTTTTCTTCTAATTTACCTTTCAAGATATTTACCTCAACCTGAAGCTGTTCTTCCTTTTCAAGAGATTGCCTTTTCAAATCTTCTTCAGCTTTCCTTCCTTCTTCCATTTGTTTCCTTAGTTTGAGAATCTCCTTTTCTTGTTCTTCATTCAGATCCTGCTGCATTTGACGAATTCTGAAGGCACTTTCCAGCTGGGATTTTAAGTTGATGACTTCGTTGTCTTGTTTTTCAATTGCTTGGTGTAGATCTTCATTCTGCTTCTTTGATTCTTCAAGATCTTCTTTTAGAGAGAGGATCGTGGCTTCAAGACTTTCATAATAACTGGATCGATCTCTGAGCTCCTTGATTGTTGTGTTCTTTTCAATGACTTCATTTCTTAGAGATGTTGCTTCAACCTGCAATTTTTGATACTTGTCCTTAAATAGCTTCCTTACCTTGCTTCCTCTCTCTTGATGAGCTTTTAGATCGGCAGTTACCCTTTCAAAAGCACAGTTCCTTTTGTCCAACAGATCTTGCTGAGTTCTAATTTTGTCTGTAAGACTTTTAAATTCTGCCTCAATTTGATATCTTTCTTGCTCACCCATAAGAGCAAATTCAGTAGTCTCACAGTCACTTTCATCTTTTCCAAAAGGAAAGATAGCTGGAACATCAGAGGATAGCAAATTCATACCTGAAAGGTCATCTTCATTCTGAACTGATTCTGAATCTGAAGAGCTTCTTATACCTAATCCCCAATCGATTCTCCCACTGTCATAGTTCTTCTGAGATGTCTTCTTCTTCTTATGAGCTTTCTTCTTAAGCTTCTTTCCCATTGTTCCACGGATCTCCTTCAAGCGATCAAGCTTCTACCAAAGGACCTGCTCCGATACCAATTGTTGGAAATAATACTGAGAGGGGGGGTGAATCAGTATTATCACATTAATAAAACTTTTTCATTTCCATAATCAGATCCATATATGCTACTTCCACAACTTCTTATGATTAAGTTAATTGATCTTCAATGAGTGCATTAGAACATTATCAACCATATTATCAGTTAACAGATGCAGTAACATAGAATAGATCATCACACATAAGACACACACATGAACACCATGATATAAGGTGGAAACCCAATGCGGGAGAAAACCACCTGCTGCAAGTCATCTCAATCTTCTTCTTAATAAGAAAATCCTTTTACAATATTTGTACTGGTGCAGTCTTATACCAGTACGGGAGCTACAACCCCCTTTGCTCTTGTACTAGCTGATCCATTTACTAGTACATAGGTTGCTACTTGCTACAATGCTCCAAAGATTTCCTTTAGCTCTTGTACTAGCTTAGATACTAGTACGTAGGTGCTGGCCTACAATCTTTTCTCCTCCAGGTACCACGTTTCATCAATTTTCAGACTGGATACATTGAAGCACAACACATAATCTGAAAGGCCACATTTCATCCAATTTTCATACTGGGCCCAACAACATTGAAGCTCATAATCAAACAACCTTCTGAATTACCCAAGCACTAGATCAATACATATACAAGTGAGTCATCAATCAGATCTAGTCCATCAGATCACATAAAAGAGTCAATAAGAACCTGATCCATTCATCCATCAATGTATAAACATTTAATCAATCACTGCTGTTATCAGAACTTAATACCAGAAACCAGACATCACTTCAAAACCCAGTCACAACAATAAACAGGGGCAGCTAAATAGATTTCATGAGAAGTACGCAGCTTCACCCATATAAAATCTGCGTAGAAGTACACACTGTTTCAACTACGTTCCTGTATACCCACACACTGTGCCTCACAGACTTCCTGCGTACCTACGCACTATGTCCAATGAACTGCCTGCGCTCCTTCGCATATGCAAAGCTTCGTGGCCTGCGTATCTGCGCACCTGCAGCACTTCTGCGCCTGCGTATCTCCGCACTTTTCTTTCACTGTACTTGCGTACCTGCAGGTATAGATAATTTCAAGACTTCAAGATTAACCCAAACTGTCAGATCTATAGATCTGAAAATGCGCCGAGGAGATATCAAGCCATTAGTAGATCCGACTTGTAGTTCTCATGTTTCTCCTAATTTAGATCTAGCTATCTCTCACAAACCCATCACTAGAATTTTAGATCTAGCTTCTCTTGAGATCTTCTTATTTCACAAGTGTCTAGCCAAATGATCTCCTTTGCTTTATATAGGCAAGCTCTCCCTAAAATCATGGATCAATACCAAAACATGGGGCTCAATAATAATAATAATATAAAACAATACCACGAGCCAAAACCATAGAATCAAGAGCGGCGGGCTAAACACCACAGGCCAAACATAAGAAACCCCACGTGAGCGCGCTTCTCTGCCTTGAAGTGAGTGAACTGGGGGTACGCACCTCATGAACGGGATAACTACGTGTATGTACGCACTTTATGTAAGACAGGCCTGCGTGTATGCACCTTCTGTATGGTGTACCTGCGTACCCCTTATTTTCTTCAATATTTGAGAGCTGATCATCAATCTCTGCTACTGACCTGAAGTACTGTGATCTATCACCTGTATGGGTTTCCATCAAGGACAATACTTTAGCCATAATGCCAGCATCTACTCCCTCAACCTTAAATATGCAGAACGACAACATAGTGGCAACCATATAGGGGAAAACTCTTTAGATTTAAAAATCATTTTCCCCTGGTTTCTAATAAGTATTTTTATAAATTAAACTTATATTTCATTATGAAATACATGATTTGAGGTTGTTATTTTGTATATATTGTAGTGTGTCATTGATTTGATTTTTATTTGTGTGATGATTTTAATAGACCTGGCTCCCAAAAGAATTTTCACTAGAGCTCACCTTGATCCCAACCGTGCTGAATTTGTAGATAATCTAGAAAAATTGGTGAGAAAGAGAAGTTTTACAAAGAGTCAAGGTAGTAATATTCCATTGAATAGATTTAATTCTCTTCTAATTGAACTAGATTATAAAGAATCAGATGAATATAAACAAGGGTTTGAAAATTCCATAATAGAAGTCCATAGGCAGTATAACCTTAGGAGAAAAAAGAATATAGACACTCTCAATACCAAAAACTCAGATAATTCTGCTAAAAAATCTTCTGAAATTGAACCTAGGAAAACCATATACAATCTTCCTAAGAAAGTTGTGGATAAACCTGATAATAAAAAGGTAGAAATCCCTATCAAGAAGGTAGTTGACACTGTTTCTAAAACTAATCAAATAGATATCAAAACCACCAGTCAACAAAATGAGCCCATGACAAAAAAAATCACAGATCAATCTAAACTTCCCAACTTGATTAAGATTCAAGCATCATTCAACATTGAGAATGAACTAGAGAAATTGAAAATCCCTATTCCTCTCCCAGAGTTAATGAGAAAAAATATGTACAAACCCCAAGTAATGAAAGCTTTAAACACAGGGGAAAACACTGACTCTGTAAATCTGAATGATGACCAACCTAAACTATTATTTGGACTGGAAGTTGAGGGAAAGCCACAGGAAGGGGGTGTTCCTCCATTCTACGTTAGCCTAAATATCTTTGATAAAATTCTCCATAATGCTATATTAGATTAAGGAGCTTCCCATAATTTAATGCCTAAAGTTGTTATGAATAAATTAGGACTTGATATCACTAGGCCTTATAAAGACTTATACTCCTTTGATTCCAGTAAAGTAAGATTTCTAGGTCTCATCAAAGACTTGTGTGTTACTTTAGGACAAATCCCAGCTAAAAGTATGGTAATGGATATAGTGGTTGCAGATATTCCCCCAAGTATGGCATGCCATTGTCACGCTCATGGGGAGAAAAATTACAAGGAACCCTGCAAATGGATATGACCTTTGCCACCATACTAGTTTTCGGGCAGCAAAGAAGATTATATAGGGAAACCTTGATGAAGTTAATGGTAAGTAGTCAAGAGAAACCTCACAACTATCCTCTTTATTCTCTTCACTCAAATTTGGATTCTTTCATTCTTTACAATGATGGGGATATTAACACTCAGGTGATCAATGCTGAAACTAAAATTTCTACAACAAACCCAACCTAAACACAAATAAAAACACAAATAAAAAAACTAAATACTCCTCTTGAACCTCTTCGGAAAATGATTTTTTATGGCTCTTGTAGTAAAGATGGTTCTGGAGCAAGAATTTGGGTGGTTAACACAAGAAATAATCATGCTGAGGGTCACCCATACAGGCTTAATTTTCAATGTTCCAATAATATATCAGAGTATGAAGTCCTTATACTATGATTGTAGTTGTTGAAAAATTTAGGTTCCAAAATAATCTCCATTCAAGGGGATGTTGAATTAATTATCAAACAAATCAAAGGAGAGTATTCAGCCAAACATCCTAGGATGAGAGCATACAAAAATGTTGTGCTTGACTTTCTAGAGAGTTTTCTTGAATATGACCTTTCTGCAATTCCTAGAAAACAAATATCATTCCAAACAATATGGATTTTTCAGCTAGATCTTGTAAAATGCCTTATCCTAATCAAGAATATGTACTTGAGGTAAAACACCGACCAACTATACCTGATAACATGAGGTATTGGCAGGTGTTTGGAAATGATAAACAGATTGAAAGTTTTCTGCAATCCAAAGATGAATTTCAAGATGATAGTATTGATTTGGAATCTGAAGTAGATACTCAAATTTTTGTACATTCTAAATTAGAAAGACAATTAGACAATTCAGATGTAAATACACCCATAGATAAAGTTGTAAATAAATTAGAACTGCTTGAGATAGACCCTGAAAAAGAAGATTTTGAAACACTCCAGTTAAAAGATAATTTTTTACCTAGAGGTCTAGTTCCATTAGAAGAATTATTTGGTTTCAATGATGTGGCTAAAAATCCTAAGATTGAGCCCTCAGGAACAATAGTTGAAGATTGTAATTTTGGTATTGGAAAAGGCTGCAAAATCATAAAACTATCTAAATCAATCCCAGCTACTGAAAAACAAAAATATATTTATTTATTCAAGGAATTTAGTGATGTTTTTTCCTGAAGCTATGAAGATCTTAAAACATATGGTACAAAGATTATACAGCACAAAGTTCCAATTAAAGAAGATCATAAACCCTTTAAACAAAAGCTTCGCAGAATAAAGCCGGTTCTGATGCCTTTAATTGAGAAGGAAATCAAAACAATGTATGACTCTAAAATCATAGTTCCTCTCAAGTACTCTAAATGGGTTTCCAATATTGTTCCAACTAGGAAGAAAACAAGTGAAATCAGATTGTGCATAGATTTCAAGAACCTAAACAAAGTTTCCTTAAAGGACAACTATCCCTTACCTAAAATGGATCATATTCTGCAAAAGGTAGTTGGATCTTCTAGGATTTCTTTATTAGATGGTTTCTTAGGTTATGATTGGGTCTTAGTTCATCCAAAAGATCAGAATAAAACAACCTTTACTACTCCATGGGGTACCTTCATGTATGTGAAGATGCCTTTTGGATTAATGAATGCTGGAGCCACATTTCAAAGAGCAATGGATATTGCTTTTGCTGATGAAATTGGTAGATTTATTGTGATCTATCTATATGACATAATTGTATATTCTAAAAATGATGAAGAAAATTTGATGCACCTAAGAAGAGTATTTGAAAAATGTAGAAGGTTTGGGATTTCACTAAATCTTAAGAAAACAGTGTTTGGCCTTGAAGAGGGAAAACTTCTTGGTCATATCATATCTAAGGAAGGTATTAAAATTGATCCTAAAAGGATTGAAGCTATTTTGAAAATAAATCATCCAAGAAACATTAAAGAACTTCAATCATTTATTGGTAGAATAAACTTCCTGAGAAGATTTATCCCTAACCTTGCAGAAATTCTCAGAAACATCACAAACATGCTAAAATGAGATTATGAAATCAGGTGGAACATTGAAGCTAGGAAATCATTCAACCAGGTTAAATAAGCATTAACGAAGGCACCATTCCTTATCAGTCCAAATTTTACTGAGGATTTTATAATTTTTTCATTTGCTTCCGAACATACTGTTGCAGCTATCCTTTCGCAAAAAAACGATGAAGGATTTGAACAAACCATTGCTTTATTTAGAAAGGCCTTGAGGGATGTTGCACTCAAGTATAATATAATGGAAAAATAGCCTTTTGCATTGATAAAAGCAATTAGATATTTTAGATTATATATTCTTCATTCTCACATAATTGCTTATGTACCAAATGCTGTAGTTAAAGATATTTTGACACAGAATGGACTAGATGGAAAAAGAGGCAAATGGATTTCCATCATTCTAGAATATGATATGGAAATCAAGCCAACCAAGCTTATCAAAGGACAAGGATTAGCCAAATTGATGGCTAAATCTAATTTTAATGCTTTAGATATCAACTTTGCAGCTGAATTAGATGGTCAAGAGGAACAGGCGACTCCACAACTAGATGAGGCTTTCATGACCTCACCCTGGTATGCAGACCTTATTTATGTTTTATTTAATTTACATGCTCCTCCTAGTCTAACAAAAACAAAGGCTAGATTTCTTAAGCTAAAAGCAATGAAATTTTTCATCATAGAAAATGTTTTATATTGGAAAGATGCTGGTGGTATTCTACTAAAGTGTCTATTGAGAGATGACGCAGAAAGAACGATGCAGGAATTACATGAGGGTGATTGTGGTGGCCATTTGTATTGGAAAACCACAGCCAATAAGATCCTTAGAGCTGGTTTTTGTTGGCCTACACTTTTCCTAGATGTACATAAGAAGGTGACCTCTTGCCACAAGTGTCAAATCTTTGAGGTAAAAAAAATTATTTTTCCTCTACCTTTGAAGCCCCATATCTGTTGAAAGCCCTTTCCAATAGTAGGGATTGGATTTCATTGGGGAAAACATCCTCCATCCTCTGATCAACATAAATGGATCCTTATTGCTACTGACTATTTCACCAAATGGATTGAGGCCACTCCTTCTAGACTAGCCATGGATGTTGTTATCATCAAATTCTTAGAAACCAATATCCTGTCTAGATTTGGTTGTCCAAACAATCTTATTACAGACAATGTTGTAGCCTTTAGGTCTAAGAAAATGATAGATTTCTGCAATAAATACCATATCACTTTGGGACATTCAACTTCTTATTACCCACAGGGTAATGGGTTGGTTGAATCTTCAAATAAAAGTCTAGTAAATATTATCAAGAAGCTGTTAGCAGACAACAAAAAGTCATGGCACAACAAGCTGATAAATGCACTTTGGGTTGATATGCTCACCACAAAGAAATCAATTAGCATGTCACCATACCAATTGGTTTATGGAATGGATGTTGTTTTTCCATCCTCTTTTGGAGTTCCAGTCATGAAGTTAATTAAGGAATTGCAGGCTGAGCCAAATGACATTCAAAGGAGAATTGATTAAACAATCCAGTTGCAGCAATCCAAGGAAGAAGTTTATAATAAGGCTCAGTTCATCCATGAGAATATCAAGAAGGTTTTTGACAGAAGGACAAAGGCAGAATATTTCACCTTGGGTGATAAAGTCTTAAAGTGGGACTGTAGAAGAGAAGACAAAGCTAAGCATGGAAAATTTGACAATTTATGGATGGGACTTTATGTCATTTATGCTTTCAGAGGGCATAATGCATTCTTTATCAGAAATTTAGATGGGACAAAATTACCTTGTGGACCTATCAATGGAAGGATGCTCAAACATGATTTCTCTGAGGAATAGAAGTTTTCCTAGCATTTATCATTGTAAATATCATTGTCTTTATTATTTGGATTGGGTGACCTATTAACAGAAGTTGAAGCCCACAGAGAAGGCCCTAAGATTCTATTGATGTGTTACCATAAGTACTACAACAAAGAAATCAGAGGTGGATATTGCTGAAATAGAACACTCAAGGCTACTGATCAAATGTTCTTGGCACCTCACAGAGAGAATGACATCCATAGTTGGAGCCACTATTAGGGTCCTATAATTTATAGGATCTCAAGGCAATTGAGTATTGTATCTCAGGAATATTATTTTGTAAATACTTATCAATCTGCTAATGATTTCCAAATAAAATAAAAAAGAACTAAAAAATGAAAAGAGGGTATAAATAAGAAAAAGAGAAAAACAAAAAATATTGAAAAAAGAAGAAAAGATTGAACCCCACCAAAAGAAAGAGAAGTAAAAAATGAATAATATTGAAAGTGCAGCAAGTCTAAATGCCACTACTCATAGATAGTTTTTCTTCATTACTGAAAAATAAAAGGTTGTGTGCAGCTTGTTCAAAATGCCACAATCAATAGCTTTTAGTTTAATCATACAGTGTAATCATGATTAAACTCTTTTAAATTTCTATAAATTAAGTTAGAGAATAAAGACTTACCCAACAATTTAATCTGGGTAAATCACTAGTTAAGTAGAAAATGAAATTGATCCAACTATTTAATTTGGATTGATAGAAGAAATAAGGGATAGATTAGGTAGTTTTTCATTCTGTAAAGAAGAAAATAAAGTGGGTCTACTAGTTTAAGTGCACCCTTTCGAAGAATAAAAAATTCTAGTTTAGCTAAGGGTAGGTAGATAAGATTATTTGTAAATATTTTCCTATATCATTTTTATCCAAAGTTTTTATCTTAGGCTAAAGAGGAAAATATGTGCGTTATGGAAATAAATTCTTTCATATGTTTCATATTCCCTTATCCTAAGGCGAGAAGCAAAGGTTAAAAGGTGCAAGCAGACAAAGTTATTTTGTCGCTTATGGTTAATACGCAATAGTTTTATATCCTTGGGATCTGTTCCCACTCATGATCAATGGACCTCATCCACCTTAGAGCCCCCCTCTCCTTCCCGCCTTTACCGTCGGGTGGGGGGGTCTGAAAGGTTGTTTCTCCCACTGAGCCCCATCTCCTACTTGTCGCATTCTCGCGTTTTCGCACCCACCCTCACCAAAACCATATACCACCCGCTACCCCCTCTGAAAACTGATTTTCCCTCACCCCCACTACCATGCCCCACCATGACACCTCCACCACTCTCCGCCTGCCATGTGGCATAACTGTTTTCCTATTAAATGTTTTCTCGGCCAAATGATCGTTCTGCATTAAATTTGATTTTTCCCAGGTAACCGTTTAGGGTTAAAGGTTCCAAAACATTTCAACAAAACGATTTGTTACAACATTTAAAACCTTCTAAGCTCAACCTATCACTCTCATCCCTTTTTCACTCTTGTTTTTTTGTTATCAACAATTTTTCACAATGATCACTTCACAACCATTCTGCAACTAGATCATGACATAAGTTGACATTTCCTCTTCCTTTTCACCTGACAGTTTGTAATTCAAATGTCCTCAGTAAGATCCTTTTTAAATTCATCATGTTCTTAGTTTTTTATAGTCATGCCTCCGAGGACTAAGACTCAAGATAAGCCTATTGGTCCTTCAATTTCCCCTTCTGTAGATTTAGATCATATACCTTTAGCTGATAGGGATTATAGGATAAATGAAGACCAATGTGACTGTGATTTTCTTGAGTTATATTGTTGGATGGAAGATAAACACACAGACAAAACTAATGAAATTGGGCTCTGGGAGTCCAACCTCCCCCGTTATATTTTCCCCTTGACATTCCAAGCCTTAAAATTTGCTAGAAGGTGTCAAGCTTGCTATGTCTCTGCTTAAAGAGCCATCATTGTCTATACAAGTGACATTCTCTTCACAATTATAGCTCAATCCATTGACCAAATGATGCTGGCCCCTGCTGTGGAAAATGTTGCTCCTTTCTCCTTAGAAGGTCTCACCCAGCTTTATTAGAAGCTCGATTTCACCACCAGAGCCAGAATCTTTGAAATTTTCTTGCCTGAGAATGCCCAATTGCCCAAAAAGAATCCTTCATATCCTTCCTCCATCTTCCCTAATCAGGCCAGGCAAATTATATCCATGATTTCCTACATTTTAGGCTATTAATATGATTAGTGGGTAGATGAGCCCATTGTAGGATTCCTCTCCATATTTTCCATAGAAAACAAGCCCTCCTTGGTGTTTAATTTCAGTCAATTCTTGGCTGACAATATTCATGAATAGTTTATAAAGTTTCCCACAGGATGGGTGTTGAATTACACCTCTATTTTGATTTATATGTTTCTCTATTATCAGGCAAACAAATTCATTTTTCCATTGCAAAAGCTTAATGATGTAGGAAACCAACATCCAGTAATCTTTTGGACCTCATTGTTCATGAGAGAAAAACAAGAATTCACTTATAAGGAGTTTATTGAATATTTTGTTCATCCAGCCATGAACATTCTGAACAGTGTAGTACAACCCAGGATTAGTGAGGAAATCAAGAGAATTTTGCATTTGACAGATTAGGTGAAGATTGGTGATTGGTATTTATACCAAAATTACACAAAAATTAGGGTTTATGGTTGTGAATTAGCACCTTATAAACTCCCCAAATACCTCCCAATGAGGATTTTTGCCATGGAGTATATCAGACAGATGCTGAATTTGAATGACATCCACTTTGTAGTGGCCAAGAAAAAGTCACAGTTCAGAATAAAGACATAGGTGGGCCCATTTGTGTGCAACACAAGAACATCAGGTGAAGAGGCAGATAGAATGCTTAAAGAAATGAAATTTAGTCTGAGCCTTACATGGTCTTATGACTCTTATGGGATTATTTCAAAGCTCATAGTGGACAACAAAAGCACTCCTTACATTCATACTTCAAGGCCAGAAATAGAGCAGTATGCCAATCAACTAGAGTGGACTGAAAATACCTTACCCGAAGTTGAAGAACAACTGGTTTCTACTTCCAGTTTGTAGGCCCCCATTCCTCAAGAAAAATCAAGCAAAAGGCAGAGGGAGGAAGGATCGTCATCAAAAACTGGGAGTGAATCCAAAGAATTCAGGATCAACTAAAATAAGAGAACAAAATTAACTCCTAGAGTAGAATTGGGCAAAGAAACTAAAGATCAGGCTGCCATCATCATCACGGATTCACCACCTAGAACTAGAAAGTTCACAACATCTCCTACTAGACCTTCATCTTAATAAGGTCACAAGGAAACTGAGCTAGAATCACAAAATGTCCAAATAAAAAAAGAGAAGACACTTTTTGAGGTTTTAAAAATAGCACCTATAACCAATTCTGGAAGTAGACCTCCAACTCACAGAGTCGGTTGTTGTCAATCTTTGACACAGAGCATGGAAAAATGTAGATGACCTTTTTTTAGGTCTAGATTCCACAACCAAAATCAACGGCAGACTACATGAGCACTACTTTTGAATTTAGCACAAAGGACATACATCCCATTGATCAAATGGAGATGAAAAAGAAAACTAGTGAAATGATATCATCCACATTGACCAACACTGCTATGTCACTATCTAAATTGTAGGTTTATTTTGAAAATGTCCAGTCACAGTTGAAGATGGAGAAAGTGTGCTCCTTGGAAAAGGATAAGAGGATCAAGTATTTGGAAGACTTGGTACTCAAAATATGATATGATCCCAAATATGTCAATGTTGGTGAGGAGATTATTAAAAAGAAGAACCTAAACATTACAGCCTTGAGAAAGTAGCTCAAGCTGCTAGCCACTGAGGATCCATTGACAAAGGACATTGAAGAAGGTGAAGCACACAAAGAAGATATGATGAAATTAATCATAGAACATAATATATATATTATGCAGATGGAGGCAGAGATGGAGAAAATGATAAAGGAGAAGGAGGAGAGTATGAAGACGGCCATTGTCCCCTTGGATGCCATACCTATTTCTTAGCTTCCGTCAACAGGGACAACTATTGCATCCACTTCTTCCACTCAGATTATGAGTGCTGAACAAGTAACAAAGACACTAGAGAACATGTCACTCTAGTCCAAGGAAATTGAGACTTTGCAAGGCCAACCCAAAGCTTTAGAAGTGCAAAAGGCCAAAGTTGAGGCTGCTTAGATTAATGAAATGAAAAAATACCAGAGATTATTGTAGAAGTTGCAGAAAGTAGAGAGAGACATTTCAATTGGTTAGACCTTGGCCCAAGCCAAGGAAATAATTTGGATGAATATACTAGACTCTATGAATGAGATTCAGACTTCTATGTAAATCATATTTGAGCAGAAAGAGTTGATAGAAAAGGCCACATAAAATATTGTGAAGGGAAGAGAAACGCTGGGAGAGATGCCCACAGAAGCCTCTAACATAATCAAGTTCTTGAACTCAAAGTCCAAGTATGAGCTTGAAGAAGTAGGATCAGTTATAGAACTCCTAGCATTCTGGAAGTCAAGAAAGTCTTGACAAAGAAAAATCTCATTGATTAGTTGGAAGAAAGATGTGAAACCTTAGAGCTGCGAGTAAACATGTTTACTAACAGAATTGAAACTTTGATCCAGAAAGGACTGCCAAGCATTTATGTGATAAGTGCCAAATTGATCACTCAGGAAGACTATGTCCTGAAGATGAAAGAAATGGCTAGAAGCATCATCAAGGTCAGTGGGATTAAGGGCAGTATGACAATAAAGGCCTTTTTGGAAGCCATGTCAAATAATTTCTATGTAAAGAATGAAGTAAACATATTTTTATTGTGACGCTGACCTTTGCCAACTACACAAAGGTAGATGAAATTTACCGCAGGGTAACAAAATTGACAGTACTAGATGAAAGAAGATGGGAATAATTGGTCGATTTACTGGATTGAAAGATAATTCAGGAGCAATAAAGGAAGTTGCCAGCGCAAAACTAGGATGAAGGTCAGTTCAACAACGCATCATAGTTTCGGGTCAACTCAGCAACCGAAACCATCAAAACAGGGACACCTTTCCTTTCAACTGCCTACATGGCCTATTTGTCTACCAGGATTAGATCATATTGTTTATAATTAGGATAATAACACACTATCGGTTTGAAAACAATTTTTTAAAGGATTTTGTAATTTTCATTATAAATACTTCACTGTTTGACGTATCAAGGGTTGATTTCCGAATGTAATTTCTTTTACATATTGTATTTTTCAAAGTACTAGAGCATCAATAATTGTTACCGGGAAAAGTGTCTATTTAGAACTGCTCTATCCCACTAAGGTGTGACAACTGCCTTAGAAACAAACAGAGAAAACTACTTTTGTATTTCCTTTATGAATTAAAGATAGAGGGGGATAGAAAGAACCGACCTGTGTCTTGCGCTAATCCTTTGATCCAATCCCTCTCTCCTTTGACAGCTTCTAGCTACCTGCTCCCTTACTTGCCTAGCTTCACCAAGTACCTGTAAGATCACAGAAGAAGAAAACTATACAAAGACATGGATCTATATTCATAAACAGCTTAGGATCAGATTTAAGCTAACCATACAAATGTAACAAGCATCAATGATACACAAGAATGGAGGAAAAAGTCAAATAGTTTTATTGATATAACAAGAAGATCCAGGAGGAGTTACAACCGATGATTCCTGACCCAGCATCAACCTCCCAGCAAAGAAGCCTCTCTTCACCTCCAACAAAGCATAAATCACCCAATACTCTGATCTCTATCTCAAAACCAACAACAATTCCTTACAATGTGCAAAATTCCAGCCTCTGGATCTCTGGGATGAGGGATCCATATATAGATGTATGCAAGGAGGATGAGTCAGCTTGTGATTTGATTAGTGTCTTCTCTCTGTCAGTTCTTGCTTCCACTTGGAGACTGAAAGCCTCTTACTCATCCTTGGTCGAATTCAGTGAGGCAAGTGTCATAGGAGAAGATTCTGGAAGCTTCCATTGTCTTTCCACCTCGCGGAACGGCACTGCCATTTGTCATTTCTCGCTCAACGCACCCTGATAGTGCATTTAGGTGCATTGCAACGCACCCAGCTAGTGTATTTAGGTGCTATGCAACGCAGCTAGCCAGTGGAGCAGCTGAAATGATCCTATTTTGACTTATTCTGAGTAGTTTCTGGTGGAGAACTTCTGGATGAAGCTGTAATTGGTTGACCTTGTTCCTTTAGGGGTTAGAACAATACTTTTAGGGACTTAGGAGCCCTTGGTTTATGGACATTTCATGCTTGGAGCTGCAAGGCACAAAAATGTCTATAACAGTTGCCCCCTAAAGTATGAGGATGTTAATCGGGTGAAATGCTTTATTATGAGGATTTGAAGTTCTTTCAATGTTGGGAGGAGACCTGTAATAAGATACAATACAATACATTATCTTCATACTGTTTTTCATGATCTAGCTGAGGCGGGCATTCCCATGCTCAGCTTTATAAATTCATTTTCATGTACATAGGACAGACAATCGTCTGAGGGTAGACTGATGATTCTAATAGAGCCATCATCCTTTTTGTAGGATGATTATCTGTGCTGCAATGTTGTACATTTCAATGTCTTTATTCCCCTGAATATATATCGCAGCCCGGATGGATGAAACTAGATTCGAGGTCTTCAATCTCGTCCGATCTTCACTCGAAGTACAAGTCGATCCATGTGAGAAATGTTTTGAAGTCGAACATGGAAGGATATCGCTTGATTACCAGTCAATGATGTAAACTGTTAACAAGCGCGAGAGGAATCACCGATAATGATAATGACCCTCAAGGTACTACAGTACAATTCACGTGGTGTGAATAGAGGACTTGGCGTCGAACACCACGCAAAATATTTCGGTCGAAGGCCATTGATATAAACCTGTCGCCGGAAGTGAGAAACTTGCCATTAAGGCATGCAAGCTTCAAAGTACCGAATGGGGGTGTTCCTAGATCAACTTCTTGGATAATGAGCTGATGTCGACAAGAAGTGATCCATCATAGGAGGGCCTTAATGAATCCCACATCAATGACACGGAACAGAGAAAATGATTTTGATGGAGGTGAAAACAATCTGATGATATACGGTTCAGGGTGGCGGTCGTGAAAGTATGGAGTATAATGTATGGTAGTGGGTGGGACACAGGTGACTTCTCTAGATGACTTCTCTTGAACATGTCGACGACACTTATGTGATGGATTGGTAGCATTAACCCCAAATGTGGATGGTATGGCGTGACCATGGCGATGTGACCGGTGAATGAAACAACCCAACCCGACTCGGACATGGAGTGGAAGTGTCATGTTCAAGAGCGACTTGCTACCATTAAAGATTCTTCGAGTTTTCTTCCCAATTTTTCCCTAGTCATTGCTGACTAGTACCTCTTTATTTTTGTCAAGCTTGAGGAGGATAACAGATGCTTGTTCTATAATTTGCCCTTCGGGAAAACCCATTGCTATGTTTTAATGAGCCTAGCGATAGTGAAACTCGTTCTCGTCTGAAGACAAGTTTGTCGCTATTAATCTTTTTAACGAGTTTAACGACAAAGGTAACTCGGTCCTTTTCATTTTTAGAGAGTCTGAAAAGGTACGTAAAGGTAACTCCAAAATTCCTTTTTCGTCATCTAATCCCTTAAGTCCGAAAAAGTATAAAACAATACAGAAGGGATGAATTTTCGATAGTTTTAACGAGCCGAACAAAACAAGCGCTCGATCTTTTTGTGCAATAATCCCTCAGGTCCAAAAAGATTAAAATCTAGAGGAGGGATAGCACTTCCTGTCCCTTTAACGAGCTGGAAGGCCAAGGACTCAGAAATCTTTTCATATTTTAGTTGAAAAGAGTTTAAAGAAGACTCGTCTTTTGAGGAACGAGTGATAAAATGGGTAGCAGCTGATTCCAGGTAAGGTTTGGAATTTTCCAATCATGGCAGTGTCACAAGGATGGCTAGTGAAATCACTCTTCGCAGCTATTCCTCAAAATGGGTAAACAATCAAATGGAGGTGAATGATCGGCCAATGAAAAAGTGGAGGTGACGGTGCAAACACGACCAAGGCTTTAATGGCTGAAGTACTACATTCACGGTGGTTATTTATCGGGGAATAGTTCATTTTTTAACGAGCTTAAACGCGGGTGGAAACATTTGCTCGGTCCGGGTTTATTTTTTAATGAGCTTGAACCTCGCAGTAAACACTGCTCGATTAATCCAGTCGTATGATAAGAATGTCTCATATAAAACAACAATTTTTAGAGTTTTGCCCCACATCCTTTCTTTATGCAAGTTAGGAAACGACTAATCCTACGGGTTTAAAGGGTTAGAGATCCTAAAAATTTAAAAAATAAATAGTCGCTCTTCGCTTGCATGTCAAAAGGCTTGCATGCCCCCAGGTATAAAATAGAGTTTCAAGGTCACCCTCTATTCGAGCTGACAAAACATTCGTTTTATCAGGAAGGGTAAACCTCTTACAGGTTACCCAAAGATTGTTCTATTTGTGGTGCAAACAAAACACTTCTTCGGCGATGTCTACCGAGGTAAACAAAGGTGAATGGATGATATAGTGAGACCATCCCTGACATAACTTTGACAAGAGGATCCTGTACTAGAATAACCCCCTCTTCCACTCACGGATGGGGGTACAGACTAGGCATATTCTCCCGCGGAAACCTGCTCTATACCCGAAGTTTTCCTGCCGAAGCAGACTAGGATGCATGCCCCCTGGGTTTCAGTCATATCCCTCCGAATTACTCGCGCTCATCGGGAGGACAGACTGGAAATTGAGACATTTCTTGCGTGAAAAGACCATTTAGGGATGGTATATGACTATTTGCTATGCGTGATCCGGGAAATGAAAGTTGGTCCACGAGCTTGACCACTCTTCCTTCGTGCGGAAAACACATTACTCTAAAGAGTGAAGAGACAATTGCTCCCATGCAATAAATATAGTCTTGTCCAAGGAGTAGATTGTAATCCAGGGGTCCTTGAACTACCATTACGTTCATTTGAACTGTTTTCCCTCTCAATGTTATGGGCACATCGGGAAGGATCCCTAAAGGTCGACTTGTTCCTTTATCAAAACCTGTCAGATTTCGCATCTCAGGTAAAAGCGATGGCGAACCAAGCGCTTTCCAAGCAGTTGAGGAAAGGATACTCACAGAAGCCCCCTCATCTATGATGGTGCCAGCCATAACCATTCTATATATTTGAACGATAATCCGGAATGGTATGCTTGCCGGTAAACGGGGTCTGCCTAGTTGATTCCAGTCGAAGGATACAACTAGGCTGCTTGGAGGTGGGACCGAATAGACGGCCGGGTATGACTCTAATGAAATTCCTTCCTGCGGTAAAGGAACGGGTGAATTGCCTGCATGTTCGTTGGAGTCTGTGCTTATGAAGAGAATTTGGACGGTGTCATCCTTGTTCTCCTCAGTGACTGTATCATCTGAAGATGAAACCTCTGAAGGCAAGACCGGGTCAATTGGCGCCTCGACCTTTTGACTTTCATATGGTATGGATCCAGATGGTTTATCTTCAATGATTGGTGCTTCAGCCGACCACCTGAGCGGGCCAGCAGGATTTTCAACTAGTGACGGACTCGGCAAGAGTTTTTTATATCCAGGAGGAAGTCGTAACGGTGAAACCAGACGATCATCCAAAACTCTTTTAGCTTCGTCTAAGAAGGGACAACAGTGGACGGCATGATCGCCTTCACACAGTTTACAAGGAAATCTATATTTTCCTTTCTGTCCTGGGACTTCACTTTCACTAGTCGACGGTGTGCTTTCAACATGATTATCAAAGGTTGACGACACCAGGTTGTGCAATCTAGGAAACCAGTCCCTTAATATCCGAGGGATGCAAGGATAATCTCTGTGAAAGTGGTCTCCTTTGCAAATGACACATGGCGATTTAGGCCTGGTCGGTGCAGTGTGTGGATTTTCGTTAGACGACACTCGTTTTCCCCCATTCACCTTTGGCTCCTTCTTCTTCTTCTCTTTCTTCTTCTTTTCCTTCTTCTCTTTAGGAACTTGACTTTTGGCTTTACCAGCCCCATCAAGCGAAGATGAAGGAGGAGAGGAAGAATTAGAGGAAGTAGAAGGTTGGTGGGCAACTCTAGACTCGTCTACTTGCTGATTCGATTGTTCAGGAATAGTGGTGTTCTGAACGACAGAGGTTGAGAAGAGCCATATAGGCAAACCAATTGTCAGCCCTGGAAGTGACAATGTGGCCATATGGGGTGCACCAACATCTCCCCAAGAGGAGAAGGGACTAGGATTTCCTCCAAGGGGAATTCCTTGGTTGGTAGACTCCATTTTCTCAACCCAAGATCAACGTAGGAAAGGGGTAATGAATATTCCGTTTAAAATAAATTTTTAGACGCTTTGACACAACTTGTTTTTTTAGTTTTTAAGAGTCGAGAAAAAACAAAAGATGACTCTAGTCTCCTTCGATTTTTAATGAGCCTGAAGTGACAAGTGCTCAGATGGACCTTTTCCGTTAAAGAGTCTGAAAAGGAATGAAAGGGACTGCTCTGGAGATCTAGGTAGAGGGAGTACCAAACCAATCACAAAACTGCAGAATACTTTTTACGGTACGACAATCAATCTTCCCGAATGTTGTGCTCAGTGCATTGCGATCGATAGGGCGGCAGACACGGCTTCCTATGGATAAAGGATTTAAGCCTATAGGGGTCTCCCAAAATATACTCGACGGTACGTGGGAGCACAAGTCCGTACTGGCACTTATCGTCTCAAAGTGGAGGAATCACCCAACCATCAGTGAGGACAACAGTTACCAGGCTTTACGACGCCGGAATACGTCTCTAGCCTAGACTTCTAAGTGTTGTGCGTTAAGTTCCAAAGCGTTGTTAGATTCATTGAATTTATTTTAAGTTGATCTTTCTTATGAAGTTTGCCTTTTGGGTTCACCACGAGATGTAGATGTAATTCCTAAAATGCAATCTAAAGATGATAAACAAACTTTTATCTCTTTTCAGCAATGAAAATCCTAGCTACTAAGGGAAAAGAAAGACACAATCTTTTCACAAAGAGCAAAGAGCACACTGTAAATGCACTTTACTAAATCAAGCCAAACAGACTGTCAATATGCAAATGCACATGTGCATGTATTTGTTTTTCACTTTCTTAGTATTGATGCTAAAAAGAAAGTTGATGTACAAATCTGAATTTGCTTTCAAGCGACAAACACAAACAAGCTTCTTTTCGAAATCAAAAGGTAGAGATGATTACGACACTTTATGATTTTGAAATAAATACTTGTTTTGACACTAGAAAGTCACAAATTCAAACCAAAGGCAATAGTAAAAGCATAACCGACTATCAATAGCAAATAAAATTTCTCCTATGATCAAAATCGACACTTGCGACAGATCTAAATCAAAGGACGACAGTACGATTATTATACTTTTGCAATGGAAAACTGTAAACGACTCAACAAACACACAAAAACATCTACAGTTCTTTTGTACAAATGAGGCAGAATATCAGTAAGGAAAAGGGGTTTGAAACAGTCATATACTGATCACAAGCTGCAAAAATCAGAGACAAAACTGGAAAGAATGAAGCACAAGAACCTCAGCTGCACAAGGCTAGGCTGATCAGCGCACCTGTTACACAGAGAAACTGGATTGCAGCGCAGGTTGCCCTTTCGGGAAGTGCGTTGAAATGAAGGATCTCTTCACAGTGCCTGCGCTGGGGCAGAAACGAGAATTCTATCCGGGTTCTGGGTCACGGTTTGCAGTTTAGTCTTTGGTTTTTGGCGGAATAAAAACAATCAGTAATGCACAATCAGGGGGTAGATCTAAGGAGGGTCTAAGAGCTATCACAAAGGGCAATCAGATCATTTGTGGATCGGCTGTTCAAATCATTAACAAATCCAGTGAATGGACAGAAGCAGCAGATGTCTACTTTGCATTTGTTATGGAAAATGCAGTTCGAATGCTACTTATAAGTTTATGAAACAAACAACAAAGAGATACACAAACAAACAAATTAGACAATCGTCCCCAGCGGAGTCGCCATTTTGTTACCGGGAAAAGTGTTTATTTAGAACTGCTCTATCCCACTAAGGTGTGACAGCTGCCTTAGAAACAAACAGAGAAAACTACTTTTGTATTTCCTTTATGAATTAAAGATAGAGGGGGATAGAAAGAACCGACCTGTGTCTTGCGCTAATCCTTTGATCCAATCCCTCTCTCCTTTGACAGCTTCCAGCTACCTGCTCCCTTACTTGCCTAGCTTCACCAAGTACCTGTAAGATCACAGAAGAAGAAAACTATACAAAGACATGGATCTATATTCATAAACAGCTTAGGATTAGATTTAAGCTAACCATACAAATGTAACAAGCATCAATGATACACAAGAATGGAGGAAAAACTCAAATAGTTTTATTAATATAACAAGAAGATCCAGGAGGAGTTACAACCGATGATTCCTGACCCAGCATCAACCTCCCAGCAAAGAAGCCCCTCTTCACCTCCAACAAAGCATAAATCACCCAATACTCTGATCTCTATCTCAAAACCAACAACAATTCCTTACAATGTGCAAAATTCCAGCCTCTGGATCTCTGGGATGAGGGATCCATATATAGATGTATGCAAGGAGGATGAATCAGCCTGTGATTTGATTAGTGTCTTCTCTCTGTCAGTTCTTGCTTCCACTTGGAGACTGAAAGCCTCTTACTCATCCTTGGTCGAATTCAGTGAGGCAAGTGTCATAGGAGAAGATTCTGGAAGCTTCCATTGTCTTTCCACCTCGTGGAATGGCACTTCCATTTGTCATTTCTCGCTCAGCACACCCTGATAGTGCATTTAGGTGCATTGCAACGCACCCAGCTAGTGTATTTAGGTGCTATGCAACGCAGCTAGCCAGTGGAGCAGCTGAAATGATCCTGTTTTGACTTATTCTGAGTAGTTTCTGGTGGAGAACTTTTGGGAGAAGCTGTAATTGGTTGACCTTGTTCCTTTAGGGGTTAGAACAATACTTTTAGGGACTTAGGAGCCCTTGGTTTATGGACATTTCATGCTTGGAGCTGCAAGGCACAAAAATGTCTATAACAATAATACAAGGACCTTTCATAGGATTCATGTGGTGTACTAAATGGTGATGTGTCTCTTCTGTCTATTTGTTTAAACATTGTCTTTTCTTTCTCTGTTATTCTAAATTTATGAATTAATCAACATAAACTATGATAAATAGGGTTTTTTACTTAGAGCACCCTATTTTGGCTGTTGGTAATTTTAATCTTTTCCACTGAATTCAAATCAAGGAATTCTTAATTGCTCCTTGATTTCTACTGAACCTTACACTTCTACTATTTCACCATCCATTTAATTTATGAAAATTCCAAATAGTGCAACCTAGCTTGCCCTGTGAAAACTCCTCTAAAAATTGATGCAGAATCCAATTTTAATTTATAGAATCCATAGCCCAATGGAATTATAACACTCAAATCAACCAAACATTTCAAACAAAACAAACAAGTACAATCATAACTAGCCTAAAAATTATACTAAAACAAAGCTAAATTAAACAGAGAGATCCCTCTCTGAAGCTGGCAAGGCTAGATCCCAACTTCCAAAGTGGTTTTAATGTTGTCCAATGTGTTTAATCCCTCAACCTCAAAAATACATAACGAAAAGATGTGTTGTAATGACAAACCATAATAATTTCTCTAATCATTGATGGAGAGATCAACATTTGTCAAAATCCTTTCGGTATCACAATGAAAAACCACAAGAATTATGTTGATCACCAATGAAGTTGTCAGTGTTTGACACACTCCTTTATGCATCAAAATTGCAATGCAACCTTTTCTATTGATGTTGATGCCTTATACAAAATTCCCATAGGACATATTAGTTTTCCATTGCATCAGGTCAGGTTAAATGTCACCCAACGATCCCACCATGTTGATATTACCTATGTCATATTTGTACATTCCATGTCATCAATTACATAAAACTTTCCTTCATGGTATTTGGACATATCATCATCCATGTCATATTTCTTTATGTTCCACATCGTCTTCTATATGGTCAAAATAATTTTTGATGCCAATCTTTCTCCCAAATGTTAATGATCAATGATTAGTAAAATGGTCCAAGTTTTACATAACTTAACCTCACAAAAGTGGTCGAAGCTTGATGAGCCGAATAATGTGCATCGATCCTTTATGTGAATATTTAGTGTAATACATTGTCACACATTTTCCCAAGTTTGTCAAAAACATGAAAACACCTACCTTTCCATCTGAACATTGACGAACATGCTAAAGTAATCCAAAGAAATATTTTAAAAGTCATTGAAGGTAGTGTTCCATTTTCCCCTACATCTAGAATTATTGTGCAACTAGATTCTTAGCCATAAAAGCCAAATCACTTGGTTTCTTACTTAATTTATGGAATGTCTCTTCAATTTTAGGTTTATTGGCATCAAATATTCTACCTTTTGTTAAATTTTACCCTTCCTTCAAGCTAGTTAGTTTCTTAGTGGCATACATAAGTCATTTACCCTTAAAATCTAGTGGTTATATGTAAAATACCTCCAAGGAAAATCCTTATTTGCAAATATTTGAAGAAATTGAGAATGAAGTGCAAGGGACCAGTAAAGATGTCTATCCTAAAGAAATTATAGGAAAGGGAGCCATTATTGATGGTATGGCCGACTACGAAGGTATTGATGGAATTCAAAAAGATCACTAATATACACCAAGAAGACATCAAACATATAACTTTAGTTGAAAGTGGACCCATATAGAAGTTCGCAGTTGATGAAATCAAAGTGGCTAATATAATAGAGCAGTTGACACTCAAGAAAGAGAATTACACTTAGTGTGATAGAGAGAGTAAAGAGAACTTTCCTTTACCAATGGATAAATACAAATGTGAGGACTTGTTTGGTCTGGGCTAGCTTGATGGCAGATATGCACATTTAGAAACACCGAAATCAACCAAGTCATTTAATTCATACTATTTTTAGCATTTTTATCATTTTTTGTATTTTTCGTTGAATATATTATTTTAAAATCATATAGTGATAATAAATAGAAAAACCATTATCTAAGAAACCTCTTTTGGATGATGCATCAAGTTTCTAGAATGTAATTGGAGAATTACTTCAAAACTCATTTCAAGAGCTATATAAGAGCCAAGGGTTTGTTGAATATCTATGTGTATTTGCTATTCTTGTGGATTACCTACACACAATTCAATATTTTTGATAGTAATAATTCCTAATGCAATCTAGATTAGCATTTCATTGCATGAATAAACTACTTAAAAAAACTAGAGAATGTTTATGGGATAATGCGTGATATATCATAGAATTATTTCCTTGTGTATTAGGCATAATTATTTTGTTTTTTCCTAGTAGTTAGATGTTTTTGTAATTCATTTAACCTATGGTTGAACTATTTATGAGATTCCTTTACCATTATTTCAGTTAACTTTCATTTATTATGTATTGTCGTAGTGGGTTGTCCTTAAATACATTACTATGTCAGAGTAGATAATTCTTTCCCCTTTCACATGTTAATAAATATAAAAAAATAGAAAAATAACTAAACCACTAAACAAATAGTTAATTGTTAAAGCACATTGAGAGGTTGGTGGATTTAACCCAGAGGATCACTCCAAACCAAACAAGGATGTGTCTAATTGGGCCTATTTTTTTGTGTCTTATCCCTATTATTGAGTTATGGAAATCCAACCCCATTTACGCATCCAACTGAGAGTTTTTTTGGGTGAGTTCTTATTCACATTGCTCAAACCTAACACTTAGATTGTTTTTTCATAAAGATGAGAGATACAATCGGCTTTTCTCTTCTTATGTGAATTTGTGTGGAAAAAATAATTTCTTTGCAAGTTTCTTGAGCAACAACCTCCATAACTGTTATTAGTGCAATTTCAACATTACCTCCAACATTTTTCTTTTGGTCCTCAAAAGTGCACAACAATTTAGTATTTTTAAGACTAATTCCACCAAAGTTCCTAATTTCACCAAATTTTTCTTTGTATGGCATTCACCCTCTTTGAAACCAAATATACTTTGATGAAAACAATCTCTTCTTGTTATCATGTGATGATACAAGGCATGATTATGGATTCATTAATTTCCTCAATCAAATTTACAACTAACATTCTAAACATCCTCTACACTTCTTCTAGTCATCAAAGGCACATCACAAGTCTTATTCCATCGAAGAACATTGAAGAGTTCTCATGGGGAACTATAATTTCTTTGTAAATCTTGAGAAAGTCTAGCCTAGAGATGAATCAATAGTAATCCAATGGAGCCATTTTTATTTCCAAACTACCAAACCAATCCCAAAACTGCAAAGGCGTAGAACAAAATAATCCTACTACTGGATTTACTTCTAAGTTCACCATCTTGAATATGGCCTATTGGGCAGCGGATCCCCCCATAGCATTTTTTTGGGGCTTGAAGCCCGAATTTTGGTCAAGTGTAATGTAAAGACCCCGCGAAATACAGGCACGGAGTGCAAGAGTCTAGGGTTGTTCGCCTTAAGATAATGTAATTTAATGTAAAGCGTGTCAGCCTACCCATGTTCCGCGATAGAGCGAGGCTCTAAGTGTAAAGGGAGTCTTAGCTTTTGAAAAGGAATAGATAGATGCGAAGGCATGCTTAGAAGTTAGAAGTGGATTTGAAGATATTGGGTCGTAGTGATAGGTAGAGGCTCTGCAACTGGGTACGCAGAGGCCTAGTAGAGTCCGTAGCTGTGTGCACAGACCCCTGCAGCTGAGTGTGCAGGGTGGAGTTGGGTCTGTAACTGAACTTGAGTATTAATAAAGATAAGTCTGATTTGGAATATTGTGCTTTTGTTTGTAGATCTGTATTTCTATGTTCTGGTTATGTTTATGCATTCATATTTTTTTCGAATACACGCGCTTATCTGAAAGTTGAATGCGTTAATAGGAACATTGGGCCCACACAAAATAAAGTTAAACACTAATATAATAGCACAGTAAAGATCAGATCAGAAGAATACCGTATTCCCGAAGGTGCGCATAGGTTAGAAAGCTTCGCGGGGCAGCACAGTGCACAATTTGGGATCATGAACCTCCAGAACCCTCATCAAGACATCCCTAGGGTGCAGAAAACTGGTTCCAGCACCCTCCCATACTACTTCGGGTGAGATCGCAATCTGTGCTCCACGGACTGTTGCCAAAAGGGCCAGTAGTACCAGGATTTGCTTGGCTAAACTTACAATTGAACCTGGGTCAGGCCCCAGGTAGCCAACAAATGGTTCTGTTGCAGGGACTGGGATCTACCTAAGGGATGTCTGATGTTGTGCCACTGGAACCCAACGAAGAAGGAAATTGAAGAGTGGTTGGACAAGAAGATTCACGAGTTCGCAACACAGGAAACCAGAACTCCACAGGTATCTGAGAAAAGGTGGCTGGATCACTACGTGTATATAGAAATCCATGAAATCTTCTTTACATCCTTTCCTTCTGAACTGTATGAGTGGATCACGAGGTTAGCCGACAACCAGGGAAGGTGTAAACTCGACCAACCAATAGTGTGGACTCCAGAATTAGTGTGCAGACTAGTGGCATTAGAATATAAGATCACGTGAGTTGTGGACCATTGGCTTGACCAGATAATAAGGGGATTTATCACTGAGTGTGCGGTAGACATGACCATGAGCTACATTGAAGCAGAATGACGTTTTCTCAAGGGACCACGAGGTAAGTACATTAAATCTCTGAATACCTGGATTAAGATGTTATTATGTGAAAAGAGGGTTATGCGAATACATTAACGTTTGGAACGATGCGAAGCGGAAATATCTACAAAGGTAGCAGAGAATTAGGAAACAGTCCCTTAATTTCACCTTCATGAGAGAGCAAGGAGGAGGAGCTCGGGTCTCTCTGAGAAATGCGGTTAGTTTGATAAGACAGCGCATTCTGCAATTACCACCTCACCCATGCCACCCCCCACTTCACCTCCTTCACCTCCATCTCCACCCACTCCACCTCCACCAACCTCGCAGTTCAGCATGGTGAGCGCGATCAAGCTACCCGTATTCAGAGGTGTAGGGAATGAGGATCTGGACCAGTTCTAGTTCGTGGTAAGAGCGGTGTTGGAAGTGCAAGGGGTCACAGATCACAACATTAAGAAGGCTACATAGGTGAGCGCACTGCAGGATCGCACGTTGACATGGTATATCAAGCACTCTAATGACAATCCAAATGCAGGGAAAGTAGAGATCCAGAATGCATTGAACAAAGCATTTAGCTAGTCGAAATCAGAGACATAGTCAATCATCGAGTTTAAAGAGATCACAATGCTTCCAGGCGAGACCCCCTAGGATAGAGATCAGCAACTGAAGAGTACAATCTGCGAGGCTAATATGACGCTCACATATTCACAACATCGCACATGGTTTGTGGCATCTATGACACCGCACCTGAGGATGGCGCTATCAAAAAAAAAGTTTCTACCTAGGCCGAAGCGTTGGAAATGGCGATGAGGTTGCATGAGACACTGATACAAGATTCGGGGCTAGGAGTTCAACAAATCCACATGCAACTATAGAATCTCTGCCTAGAAATTCAGAGCTTGAATCAGGATAGGGCACCGAGGCCAGAGGCGTGTGAGGAAGTATGATGTCTAAAATGCAAAGGCCAGGGCCATGACAAAGACCACTGTCCAGTATTTGTGAACTACTTGGCAGGAGGGGGGCCAATGCCGTTGAGACCAGAGGCACAGGCAGGGCAAGTGTGACACCCACATTATGGTGCGTGATTTGTCAGATATGAGGAAAACACACGACTGATAATTGTCATTTATTGCAAAAGTATACATAGACTCCACAACAGTTGTTTTGTAGTTTCTACAAATCGGTAGGCCACGACGAGTGCACTTGTTGCAGCTACGAGTTAATGATAGATCAAACTCCAACCTATAGAATGTAGATAGAAATGCGACGCCTCAACCCAACTATGGGGATGGTGCGTGCTGGATTTTAGGGGCAAGGTCGAGGACGAGGGGGAATGGGACCACGAAGGGGCTGCAGACAGTTAATTTGTTACAATTGCGAAGGAGAAGGGCACTAACCCGTGATTCTACCAACCTGACAAGAACATCCTGTTCATATTTTTCTCAGTTTGATCATGAAATGATAGATTTTCCTACATTGATTGCACAGATGCACTAGAAAGGGGTACTTCCACCTCATCCGACTCATAATATCCAAATGATGAGGTCTAAACCATGTGAAGAAGATCGAAATGTGAACATGGTGCTCAGAAGTGGTGCAACCACTAGGGAGGATAAGGGGAAGCAACCCGAGGAAGGTACGTGGGTTCACAAGGCTCCTACAAAGGAACCTGAGTTTGACCTAGAATGTTCAAAGGAGACGTTCATGGAAGCTAAGAAGAGCTTCGTGGAGGCCTCTACTTCTGATAGTAAGGATCAACTAGAGCCAGGGATGGATCCTTATATGCTTACTACCTTTCTGGATACATGCATGAAACTTCTGTGTGACAATAAGACAGTTAAGGGACTATAGGAGTTGATCACTAGGTGCACAGGGTCGGGGTAACTGCGTGTAGTCCAAAAACTAGGAAAGTATGCATTGCGCACTAGGAGGGAAATGAGATTGACGTGCAGATTGATGAGTATGAAGTGGATGAGGTAATCCTAGACCTGGGTTCAGACGTGAATGTATTATTGAAGCAGACATGGGAACGCATGGGTAGGCCTGCATTGTAGTGGTCCCCTATTCAATTACAAATGGTGAACCAACAGAAGATTCTGCCCATGGGGAGGTTGCAAGGGGTAACAATCGATATCGAAGGCGCGAGCACATAGATGGACTTTGAAGTAATAGAGATTTTCGATGACAGCAATCCCTATCCCACGTTGCTAGGAATAGACTGGGCCACTAATATGAATGGAGTTATCAACCTGAAGAAGCAGAAGATGATATTCGAGAAAAAGTCCTTACGCGTAGTAGTCCCACTAGACCTAGCCGAAGGAGTGCGCTACACGGAACCATTGCATGACGATGAAAGCGATGATGAGCTATATTGTATTTACCAGATAGTAGCGTGAGACCAAGATCGGGTGAAATCGACTACAGATGTGAGAATCTTGTGGGAGCGCAACAGTTCCTGCACTTCGGATTCAGACGAAGAAGGCAAAACTAGTTGAATGAAGTGACAATGCTAAATTGTAACATGATGATTAGATCACTACGTTGCATGATGGCAGAGGCAAGGGAATTACCAACCTATGATGGGGTGATGGCAGTGGATGAATTCCTGGACAAATTCGAAAGCGCAGTACCAGAATAGTAGTGGTACAGTATGATGGAATGGGCACTGCGTGCAACACCCTCACGATGGTGGAGTACACATCAGAAGACCATTGTAAATTGGTGTGAATGTAGAAGACGGATGCGCTTACGATTTGGAAGCCCCCAGCATTGAACGAGAGTTGGGTAGCCAGGAAGAATTAGCTTGCATGCTGACTTGTGTCGATGGGTGCAGACGTGTGCTGTGCAATCACATCCCAGACTAAGGATCGAAAATCAAAACCAGGCGCGGTAGTAGGAAACGTGATGCACACCACAAATATTACATGTCGAAGCATTCAAAAAGCTATGTGGAATCATGAACAGAGTTCACTAGGTGAGACGAACTGACTGGGACCTGCACGTACCAATAGTTCGATGGGCCTATAGGGCCATAAGCAAAAACCGGTGTGTGGAAGTGATCCCAACATTGACAAGAATAGATGAAACCATAAGAGAAGAGAAGAATTCCCCTAAAACAACTCCCATAGTTAGGATAGTACACGAGGACCCAGGTAAAGGAATTATGCAGATTCAAGAAGCCATTTGGTGAGGGAACTTGAAACTTAGCGAACTCGAAGAAGATTGGGTACGATTGAGAAAGAAAAGCATGATATTGGATGAAGAAATCAAAAAACTGGAAACCGAAGTCATGCAAGCATGGAATGCCAAGAAACTAAGCACGATGGGATAAGGTATAGCTAGCCATACTACTGCAATAGAAGAATTTATGACCCTGCTACCATGGCTGCGACCACACCTTACTAGAAAAAGGTAAACAGGGGGCGCACCACATAAGGACGAACATGAGGCACTAACTGGTGCAAAGGTAACTGAGAAAAGGTGGCTAGGTCACTACGTGTATATAGAAATTCATGAAATCTTATTTACATCCTTTCCTTCTGAACTGTATGAGTGGATCACGAGGTTAGCCGACAACTAGGGAAGGTGTAAACTCGACCAACCAATAGTGTGGACTCCAGAATTAGTGTGCAGACTAGTGGCATTAGAATATAAGATCACGTGAGCTGTGGACCATTGGATTGACCAGATAATAAGGGGACTTATCACTGAGTGTGCGGTAGACACGACCATGAGCTACATCGAAGCAGAATGACGTTTTCTCAAGGGACCACGAGGTAAGTACATTAAATCTCTGAATACCTGGATTAAGATGCTATTATGTGAAAAGCGGGATATGCGAATACATTCACGTTTGGAACGATGCGAAGCGGAAATATCTACAAAGGTAGCAGAGAATTAGGAAACAGTCCCTTAATTTTACCTTCACGAGAGAGCAAGGAGGAGGAGCTCGGGTCTCTCCGAGAAATGCGGTTAGTTTGATAAGACAGCGCATTCTGCAATTACCACCTCACCCATGCCACCCCCCACTTCCACCAACCTCGCAGTTCAGCATGGTGAGCGCGATCAAGCTACCCATATTCAGAGGTGTAGGGAACGAGGATCCGAACCAGTTCTAGTTCGTGGTAAGAGCGGTGTTGGAAGTGCAAGGGGTCACAGATCACAACATTAAGAAGGCTACATAGGTGAGCGCACTGCAGGATCGCACGTTGACATGGTATATCAAGCACTCTAATGACAATCCAAATGCAGGGAAAGTAGAGATCCAGAATGCATTGAACAAAGAATTTAGCTAGTCGAAATCAGAGACATAGTCAATCATCGAGTTTAAAGAGATCGCAATGCTTCCAGGCGAGACCCCCTAGGATATAGATCAGCATCTGAAGAGTACAATCTGTGAGGCTAATATGATGCTCACATATGCACAACATCACACATGGTTTGTGGAATCTATGACACCGCACCTGAGGATGGCGCTATAAAAAAAAAAGTTTCTACCTAGGCCGAAGCGTTGGAAATGGCGATGAGGTTGCATGAGACACTGATACAAGATTCGGGGCTAGGAGTTCAAAAATCCACATGCAACTATAGAATCTCTGCCTGGAAATTCAGAGCTTGAATCAGGATAGGGCACCGAGGCCAGAGGCGTGTGAGGAAGTATGATGTCTAAAATGCAAAGGCCAGGGCCATGACAAAGACCACTGTCCAGTATTTGTGAACTACTTGGCAGGAGGGGGGCCAATGCCGTTGAGACCAGAGGCACAGGCAGGGCAAGTCTGACACCCACATTATGGTGCGTGATTTGTCAGATATGAGGAAAACACACGACTGATAATTGTCATTTATTGCAAAAGTATACATAGACTCCACAACAGTTGTTTTGTAGTTTCTACAAATCGGTAGGCCACGACGAGTGCACTTGTTGCAGCTACGAGTTAATGATAGATCAAACTCCAACCTATAGAATGTAGATAGAAATGCGAGGCCTCAACCCAACTATGGGGATGGTGCGTGCTGGATTTCAGGGGCAAGGTCGAGGACAAGGAGGAATGGGACCAGGAAGGGGCTGCAGACAGTTAATTTGTTACAATTGCGAAGGACAAGGGCACTAACCCGTGATTCTACTAACCTGACAAGAACATCCTGTTCATATTTTTCTCAGTTTGATCATGAAATGATAGATTTTCCTACATTGATTGCACAGATGCACTAGAAAGGGGTACTTCCACCTCCTCCGACTCATAATATCCAAATGATGAGGTCTAAACCACGTGAAGAAGATCGAAATGTGAACATGGTGCTCAGAAGTGGTGCAACCACTAGGGAGGATAAGGGGAAGCAACCCGAGGAAGGTACATGGGTTCACAAGGCTCCTACAAAGGAACCTGAGTTTGACCTAGAATGTGCAAAGGAGACGTTCATGGAAGCTACGAAGAGCTTCGTGGAGGCCTCTACTTCTGATAGTAAGGATCAACTAGAGCCAGGGATGGATCCTTCTATGCTTACTACCTTTCTAGATAGATGCATGAAACTTCTGTGTGACAATAAAACAGTTAAGGGACTATAGGAGTTGGCCACTAGGTGCACAGGGTCGGGGGAACTGCGTGTAGTCCAAAAACTAGGAAAGTATGCATTGCGCACTAGGAGGGAAATGAGATTGACGTGCAGATTGACGAGTATGAAGTGGATCAGGTAATCCTAGACCTGGGTTCAGACGCGAATGTATTATTGAAGCAGACATGGGAACGCATGGGTAGGCCTGCATTGTAGTGGTCCCCTATTCAATTACAAATGGTGAACCAACAGAAGATTTTGCCCATGGGGAGGTTGCAAGGGGTAACAATCGATATCGAAGGCGCGAGCACATAGATGGACTTTGAAGTAATAGAGATTTTCGATGACAGCAATCCCTATCCCACGTTTCTAGGAATAGACTGGACCACTGATATGAATGGACTTATCAACCTGAAGAAGCAGAAGATGATATTCGAGAAAAAGTCCTTACACGTAGTAGTCCCACTAGACCTAACCGAAGGAGTGCGCTACACGGAACCATTGCATGACGATGAAAGCGATGATGAGCTATATTGTATTTACCAGATAATAGAGTGAGACCAAGATCGGGTGAACTCGACTACAGATGTGAGAATCTTGTGGGAGCGCAACAGTTCCTGCACTTCGGATTCAGACGAAGAAGGCAAAACTAGTTGAATGAAGTGACAATGCTAAATTGTAACATGATGATTAGATCACTACGTTGCATGATGGCAGAGGCAAGGGAATTGCCAACCTATGATGGGGTGATGGCAGTGGATGAATTCCTGGACAAATTCGAAAGCGCAGTACCAGAATAGTAGTGGTACAGTATGATGGAATGGGCACTGCGTGCAACACCCTCACGATGGTGGAGTACACATCAGAAGACCATTGTAAATTGGCGTGAATGTAGAAGACGGATGCGCTTACAATTTGGAAGCCCCCAGCATTGAACGAGAGTTGGGTAGCCAGGAAGAATTAGCTTGCATGCCGACTTGTGTCGATGGGTGCAGACGTGTGCTGTGCAATCACATCCCAGACTAAGGATCGAACATCAAAACCAGGCACGGTAGTAGGAAACGTGATGCACACCACAAATATTACATGTCGAAGCATTCAAAAAGCTATGTGGAATCATGAACAAAGTTCACTAGGTGAGACGAACTGAATGGGACCTGCACGTACCAACAGTTCGATGGGCCTATAGGGCCATAAGCAAAAACCGGAGTGTGGAAGTGATCCCAACATTGACAAGAATAGATGAAACCATAAGAGAAGAGAAGAATTCCCCTAAAACAACTCCCATAGTTAGGATAGTACACGAGGACCCAGGTAAAGGAATTATGCAGATTCAAGAAGCCATTTGGTGAGGGAACTTGAAACTTAGCGAACTCGAAGAAGATTGGGTACGATTGAGAAAGAAAAGCATGATATTGGATGAAGAAATCAAAAAACTGGAAACCGAAGTCATGCAAGCATGGCATGCCAAGAAACTAAGCACGATGGGACAAGGTATAGCTAGCCATACTACTGCAATAGAAGAATTTATGACCCTGCTACCATGGCTGCGACCACACCTTACTAGAAAAAGGTAAACAGGGGGGCGCACCACATAAGGAGGAACATGAGGCACTAACTGGTGCAAAGGTAACTGAGAAAAGGTGGCTGGGTCACTACGTGTATATAGAAATTCATGAAATCTTCTTTACATCCTTTCCTTCTGAACTGTATGAGTGGATCACGAGGTTAGCCGACAACCAGGGAAGGTGTAAACTCGACCAACCAATAGTGTGGACTCCAGAATTAGTGTGCAGACTAGTGGCATTAGAATATAAGATCACGTGAGCTGTGGACCATTGGCTTGACCAGATAATAAGGGGATTTATCACTGAGTGTGCGGTAGAGACGACCATGAGCTACATTGAAGCAGAATGACGTTTTCTCAAGGGACCACGAGGTAAGTACATTAAATCTCTGAATACCTGGATTAAGATGCTATTATGTGAAAAGCGGGTTATGCGAATACATTCACGTTTGGAACGATGCGAAGCGGAAATATCTACAAAGGTAGCAGAGAATTAGGAAACAGTCCCTTAATTTCACCTTCACGAGAGAGCAAGGAGGAGGAGCTCAGGTCTCTCCGAGAAATGCGGTTAGTTTGATAAGACAGCGCATTCTGCAATTACCACCCCACCCATGCCACCCCCCACTTCACCTCCTTCACCTCCGTCTCCACCCACTCCACCTCCACCAACCTCGCAGTTCAGCATGGTGAGCACGATCAAGCTACCCGTATTCAGAGGTGTAGGGAATGAGGATCTGGACCAGTTCTAGTTCGTGGTAAGAGCGGTGTTGGAAGTGCAAGGGGTCACAGATCACAACATTAAGAAGGCTACATAGGTGAGCGCACTGCAGGATCGCACGTTGACATGGTATATCAAGCACTCTAATGACAATCCAAATGCAGGGAAAGTAGAGATCCAGAATGCATTGAACAAAGAATTTAGCTAGTCGAAATCAGAGACATAGTCAATCATCGGGTTTAAAGAGATCGCAATGCTTCCAGGCGAGACCCCCTAGGATATAGATCAGCAACTGAAGAGTACAATCTGCGAGGCTAATATGACGCTCACATATGCACAACATCGCACATGGTTTGTGGCATCTATGACACCGCACCTGAGGATGGCACTATCAAAAAAAAAACTTTCTACCTAGGCCGAAGCGTTGGAAATGGCGATGAGGTTGCATGAGACACTGATACAAGATTCGGGGCTAGGAGTTCAACAAATCCACATGCAACTATAGAATCTCTGCCTGGAAATTCAGAGCTTGAATCACGATAGGGCACCGAGGCCAGAGGCATGTGAGGAAGTATGATGTCTAAAATGCAAAGGCCAGGGCCATGACAAATACCACTGTTCAGTATTTGTGAACTACTTGGCAGGAGGGGGGCCAATGCCGTTGAGACCAGAGGCACAGGCAGGGCAAGTGTGACACCCACATTATGGTGCGTGATTTGTCAGATATGAGGAAAACACATGACTGATAATTGTCATTTATTGCAAAAGTATACATAGACACCACAACAATTTTTTTGTAGTTTCTACAAATCGGTAGGCCACGACGAGTGCACTTGTTGCAGCTACGAGTTAATGATAGATCAAACTCCAACCTATAGAATGTAGATAGAAATGCGAGGCCTCAACCCAACTATGGGGATGGTGCGTGCTAGATTTCAGGGGCAAGGTCGAGGACGAGGAGGAATGGGACCAGGAAGGGGCTGCAGACAGTTAATTTGTTACAATTGCGAAGGACAAGGGCACTAACCCGTGATTCTACCAACCTGACAAGAACATCCTGTTCATATTTTTCTCAGTTTGATCATGAAATGATAGATTTTCCTACATTGATTGCATAGATGCACTAGAAAGGGGTACTTCCACCTCCTCCGACTCATAATATCCAAATGATGAGGTCTAAACCATGTGAAGAAGATCGAAATGTGAACATGGTGCTCAGAAGTGGTGCAACCACTAGGGAGGATAAGGGGAAGCAACCCGAGGAAGGTACATGGGTTCACAAGGCTCCTACAAAGGAACCTGAGTTTGACCTAGAATGTGCAAAGGAGACGTTCATGGAAGCTAAGAAGAGCTTCGTGGAGGCCTCTACTTCTGATAGTAAGGATCAACTAGAGCCAGGGATGGATCCTTCTATGCTTACTACCTTTCTGGATACATGCATGAAACTTTTGTGTGACAATAAGACAGTTAAGGGACTATAGGAGTTGGCCACTAGGTGCACAGGGTCGGGGGAACTGCGTGTAGTCCAAAAACTAGGAAAGTATGCATTGCGCACTAGGAGGGAAATGAGATTGACGTGCAGATTGACGAGTATGAAGTGGATCAGGTAATCCTAGACCTGGGTTCAGACGCGAATGTATTATTGAAGCAGACATGGGAACGCATGGGTAGGCCTGCATTGTAGTGGTCCCCTATTCAATTACAAATGGTGAACCAACAGAAGATTTTGCCCATGGGGACGTTGCAAGGGGTAACAATCGATATCGAAGGCGCGAGCACATAGATGGACTTTGAAGTAATAGAGATTTTCGATGATAGCAATCCCTATCCCACGTTGCTAGGAATATACTGGGCCACTGATATGAATGGAGTTATCAACCTGAAGAAGCAGAAGATGATATTCGAGAAAAAGTCCTTACGCGTAGTAGTCCCACTAGACCTAGCCGAAGGAGCGCGCTACACGGAACCATTGCATGACGATGAAAGCGATGATGAGCTATATTGTATTTACCAGATAATAGCGTGAGACCAAGATCGGGTGAACTCGACTACAGATGTGAGAATCTTGTGGGAGCGCAACAGTTCCTGCACTTCGGATTCAGACGAAGAAGGCAAAACTAGTTGAATGAAGTGACAATGCTAAATTGTAACATGATGATTAGATCACTACGTTGCATGATGGCAGAGGTAAGGGAATTGCCAACCTATGATGGGGTGATGGCAGTGGATGAATTCCTGGACAAATTCGAAAGCGCAGTACCAGAATAGTAGTGGTACAGTATGATGGAATGGGCACTGCGTGCAACACCCTCACGATGGTGGAGTACACATCAGAAGACCATTGTAAATTGGCGTGAATGTAGAAGACGGATGCGCTTACAATTTGGAAGCCCCCAGCATTGAACGAGAGTTGGGTAGCCAGGAAGAATTAGCTTGCATGCTGACTTGTGTCAATGGGTGCAGACGTGTGCTGTGCAATCACATCCCAGACTAAGGATTGAAAATCAAAACCAGGCACGGTAGTAGGAAACGTGATGCACACCACAAATATTACATGTCGAAGCATTCAAAAAGCTATGTGGAATCATGAACAGAGTTCACTAGGTGAGACGAACTGACTGGGACCTGCACGTACCAACAGTTCGATGGGCCTATAGGGCCATAAGCAAAAACCGAAGTGTGGAAGTGATCCCAACATTGACAAGAATAGATGAAACCATAAGAGAAGAGAAGAATTCCCCTAAAACAACTCCCATAGTTAGGATAGTACACGAGGACCCAGGTAAAGGAATTATGCAGATTCAAGAAGCCATTTGGTGAGGGAACTTGAAACTTTGCGAACTCGAAGAAGATTGGGTACGATTGAGAAAGAAAAGCATGATATTGGATGAAGAAATCAAAAAACTGGAAACCGAAGTCATGCAAGCATGGCATGCCAAGAAACTAAGCACGATGGGACAAGGTATAGCTAGCCATACTACTGCAATAGAAGAATTTATGAATCTGCTACCATGGCTGCGACCACACCTTACTAGAAAAAGGTAAACAGGGGGGCGCACCACATAAGGAGGAACATGAGGAACTAACTGGTGCAAAGGTAACTGAGAAAAGGTATCTGAGAAAAGGTGGCTGGATCACTACGTGTATATAGAAATCCATGAAATCTTCTTTACATCCTTTCCTTCTGAACTGTATGAGTGGATCACGAGGTTAGCCGACAAACAGGGAAGGTGTAAACTCGACCAACCAATAGTGTGGACTCCAGAATTAGTGTGCAGACTAGTGGCATTAGAATATAAGATCACGTGAGCTGTGGACCATTGGCTTGACCAGATAATAAGGGGATTTATCACTGAGTGTGCGGTAGACACGACCATGAGGTACATCGAAGCAGAATGATGTTTTCTCAAGGGACCACGAGGTAAGTACATTAAATCTCTGAATACCTGGATTAAGATGCTATTATGTGAAAAGCGGGTTATGCGAATACATTCACGTTTGGAACGATGCGAAGTGGAAATATCTACAAAGGTAGCAGAGAATTAGGAAACAGTCCCTTAATTTCACCTTCACGAGAGAGCAAGGAGGAGGAGCTCGGGTCTCTCCGAGAAATGCGGTTAGTTTGATAAGACAGCGCATTCTGCAATTACCACCTCACCCATGCCACCCCCCACTTCACCTCCTTCACCTCCATCTCCACCCACTCCACCTCCACCAACCTCGCAGTTCAGCATGGTGAGCGCGATCAAGCTACCCGTATTCAGAGGTGTAGGGAATGAGGATCCGGACCAGTTCTAGTTCGTGGTAAGAGCGGTGTTGGAAGTGCAAGGGGTCACAGATCACAACATTAAGAAGGCTAGATAGGTGAGCGCACTGCAGGATCGCACGTTGACATGGTATATCAAGCACTCTAATGACAATCCAAATGCAGGGAAAGTAGAGATCCAGAATGCATTGAACAAAGAATTTAGCTAGTCGAAATCAGAGACATAGTCAATCATCGGGTTTAAAGAGATCGCAATGCTTCCAGGCGAGACCCCCTAGGATATAGATCAGCAACTGAAGAGTACAATCTGCGAGGCTAATATGACGCTCACATATGCACAACATCGCACATGGTTTGTGGCATCTATGACACCGCACCTGAGGATGGCGCTATCAAAAAAAAAGTTTCTACCTAGGCGGAAGCGTTGGAAATGGCGATGAGGTTGCATGAGACACTGATACAAGATTCGGGGCTAGGAGTTCAACAAATCCACATGCAACTATAGAATCTCTGCCTGGAAATTCAGAGCTTGAATCAGGATAGGGCACCGAGGCCAGAGGCGTGTGAGGAAGTATGATGTCTAAAATGCAAAGGCCAGGGCCATGACACAGACCACTGTCCAGTATTTGTGAACTACTTGGCAGGAGGGGGGCCAATGCCGTTGAGACCAGAGGCACAGGCAGGGCAAGTGTGACACCCACATTATGGTGCGTGATTTGTCAGATATGAGGAAAACACACGACTGATAATTGTCATTTATTGCAAAAGTATACATAGACTCCACAACAGTTGTTTTGTAGTTTCTACAAATCGGTAGGCCACGACGAGTGCACTTGTTGCAGCTACGAGTTAATGATAGATCAAACTCCAACCTATAGAATGTAGATAGAAATGTGAGGCCTCAACCCAACTATGGGGATGGTGCGTGCTGGATTTCAGGGGCAAGGTCGAGGACGAGGAGGAATGGGACCAGGAAGGGGCTGCAGACAATTAATTTGTTACAATTGCGAAGGACAAGGGCACTAACCCGTGATTCTACCAACCTGACAAGAACATCCTGTTCATATTTTTCTCATTTTGATCATGAAATGATAGATTTTCCTACATTGATTGCACAGATGCACTAGAAAGGGGTACTTCCACCTCCTCCGACTCATAATATCCAAATGATGAGGTCTAAACCACGTGAAGAAGATCGAAATGTGAACATGGTGCTCAGAAGTGGTGCAACAACTAGGGAGGATAAGGGGAAGCAACCTGAGGAAGGTACATGGGTTCACAAGGCTCCTACAAAGGAACCTGAGTTTGACCTAGAATGTGCAAAGGAGACGTTCATGGAAGCTAAGAAGAGCTTCGTGGAGGCCTCTACTTCTGATAGTAAGGATCAACTAGAGCCAGGGATGGATCCTTCTATGCTTACTACCTTTCTGGATACATGCATGAAACTTCTGTGTGACAATAAGACAGTTAAGGGACTATAGGAGTTGGTCACTAGGTGCACAGGGTCGGGGGAACTGCGTGTAGTCCAAAAACTAGGAAAGTATGCATTGTGCACTAGGAGGGAAATGAGATTGACGTGCAGATTGACGAGTATGAAGTGGATCAGGTAATCCTAGACCTGGGTTCAGACGCGAATGTATTATTGAAGCAGACATGGGAACGCATGGGTAGGCCTGCATTGTAGTGGTCCCCTATTCAATTACAAATGGTGAACCAACAGAAGATTTTGCCCATGGGGAGGTTGCAAGGGGTAACAATCGATATCGAAGGCGCGAGCACATAGATGGACTTTGAAGTAATAGACATTTTCGATGACAGCAATCCCTATCCCACGTTGCTAGGAATAGACTGGGCCACTGATATGAATGGAGTTATCAACCTGAAGAAGCAGAAGATGATATTCGAGAAAAAGTCCTTACGCGTAGTAGTCCCACTAGACCTAGCCGAAGGAGCGCGCTACACGGAACCATTGCATGACGATGAAAGCGATGATGAGCTATATTGTATTTACCAGATAATAGCGTGAGACCAAGATCGGGTGAACTCGACTACAGATGTGAGAATCTTGTGGGAGCGCAATAGTTCCTGCACTTCGGATTCAGACGAAGAAGGCAAAACTAGTTGAATGAAGTGACAATGTTAAATTGTAACATGATGATTAGATCACTACGTTGCATGATGGCAGAGGTAAGGGAATTGCCAACCTATGATGGGGTGATGGCAGTGGATGAATTCCTGGACAAATTCGAAAGCGCAGTACCAGAATAGTAGTGGTACAGTATGATGGAATGGGCACTGCGTGCAACACCCTCACGATGGTGGAGTACACATCAGAAGACCATTGTAAATTGGTGTGAATGTAGAAGACGGATGCGCTTACGATTTGGAAGCCCCCAGCATTGAACGAGAGTTGGGTAGCTAGGAAGAATTAGCTTGCATGCTGACTTGTGTCGATGGGTGCAGACGTGTGCTGTGCAATCACATCCCAGACTAAGGATTGAAAATCAAAACCAGGCGCGATAGTAGGAAACGTGATGCACACCACAAATATTACATGTCGAAGCATTCAAAAAGCTATGTGGAATCATGAACAGAGTTCACTAGGTGAGATGAACTGACTGGGACCTGCACGTACCAACAGTTCGATGGGCCTATAGGGCCATAAGCAAAAACCGGAGTGTGGAAGTGATCCCAACATTGACAAGAATAGATGAAACCATAAGAGAAGAGAAGAATTCCCCTAAAACAACTCCCATAGTTAGGATAGTACACGAGGACCCAGGTAAAGGAATTATGCAGATTCAAGAAGCCATTTGGTGAGGGAACTTGAAACTTTGCGAACTCGAAGAAGATTAGGTACGATTGAGAAAGAAAAGCATGATATTGGATGAAGAAATAAAAAAACTGGAAACCGAAGTCATGCAAGCATGGCATGCCAAGAAACTAAGCACGATGGGACAAGGTATAGCTAGCCATACTACTGCAATAGAAGAATTTATGACCCTGCTACCATGGCTGCGACCACACCTTACTAGAAGAAGGTAAACAGGGGGCCGCACCACATAAGGAGGAACATGAGGCACTAACTGGTGCAAAGGTAACTAAGGAAAGCAAATTGAATCCTCGTACCGGTGGTGCGACCACTTGACTATCTGTAGGGATCACAGTTTTAGCACTCCAAGTAGTTGAAAGAGAGCGTGGGACTATAAAAGAGTTTGTATGGGAGATGCGCGAGATGGAGGTTGTGCATAGGATCAAGATGTCACAAGGGTCATGGCCACACATAAAGGGTTGCATTGCTATGTGGGTAGGCAAGGAAGTGACTGTTGATATCACTGTTCATGAAAAGATGTCCAATTTAAGGCAACAAGGAGCGGACGTTGGGCAATTAAGACACAAAGTCGGAAATAGATTTGGGACGACTTGCTGCCAAGAATGCATTAATGAATTAGAAATGGGGGGAACAGTCAAATTCAAATTAGAAGGATGCTATAAAACTACTAAGGCGGCCACGAGACAACATTTGTTTGTTTAAGATTTGAGATGTTAAAAAGAGCCCATAGTGTTGATTGCCAAGCGGTTTTTTAGCCTCCAAAGTCATGAACAATTACAGACAGCTCAAACAAGATGACAACTACCAGGAGAGGTGTGGGTTTTTTCGAAAGTACCACCGAAGAAGTCACCTAGAGCCCTTCATTGCAGGTGGGACCGAAAATTCCAAAATCTCCTAGGACGCCGAGGCCCAAGACGAATCCATAGGCAGCGGGACTAATTCACATTTCCCCGCGAAATCCGAGGTTTGGTATACTGTCTATGGAAGACAAGGGAAAGACAGCTAATATTGACACAAATGATGATGAGGAGGATCTCCAAGCCTTCGTAGAAGAGATTGAACCAGATGAAGAAATGGTGGAAGACATTCAACCAGTGCAGGCAACAACAAAACTGCCCAAATATGTCCCCCCATGGAGAGGGAAAGCAAAATTACCCAAGGATGTGGATGTCATTAAGAGCACGCTTGAAACCCCACTCTTCCCAGATGGAATTCTATTTGAGGGTTCAGTCCTGGGCCACGTGCCCACAATGAAATTTGAAGATTGGGACCTCGTGGATAGCGAAAAGTTCCCACACTTGGAGACTATCCAAATTATGAAACAAAGCAAGGAAGGGTCCATCATAGCGCTACAGCCACAGAAATCACCGTGCAGGGTGGAGGAGGCTGGGCTACTCCACCTACTCTAGTTTCCACACTTTCGCCAGGAACCAATCATGATATTCATCATCAGGCAACTACTTTTCCTAGTGCATGATGGGTACTTCTGGCTGGAGGAGCCGATTCCCATCACAACGGAGCTTATTCATAGGATTTCTCAGCTTCCCTGTATGGGAAGGGACCCTGCGGAAATATCTGGCCAAAGCAGAGACTTGGCGCTCACAGAAGCCATGAAGAAGAAATACAAGTTGGAAAAGAAGCAAAGGGGTTATGTCATTACTAGCATTCAGGACAAAGCAGTGCGCATAGCCACCCAGCTGCTGGTAGGAAAAGTGATGAGAAAATGTCACGGCAACGATGTACCAACAATAGTCATTGCGTTGGCTGAGCAATGCACAGAGGGGGTACAGTTCAACTAGGTGCAGTTCCTCTGCAAGGAGTTCCTCACAAACTGCAAGGAGGCCTAGGAGTAGGGTAAGACCTTCAACTACACATGGTTTCTCTTATCCATCTTGTTGGTCGCAGGGGAATTTCTGAAGGACAGTCAGTTTCCTCCTGTTGATCAGGACTTGCTAGAAGCAGTGAAATACATGTCGCTATGGGTGACAAGGGACGCCACGCGGATCTGTGTGACCAAGATCCTTTAGATACTCATGGATGCGAGCGTACAGATGTGGATCAACAAACCTCCACGCCTATCCCCCATAGTGTACGATAGTCTGCGGAGCTTTACAGACTTTAAGGTAGATATGCACAATGTGTATATTAGGGCGCGGAAGGATCCAGAGCAGAAATGGACCAAAATCTCATTCATCACGATTGATGACGTTGTTTTCGCGGTGCTCGACTCATGGCCACTCGAGTGGCATGCCCCGGATCTGGTAGTGCGTGATGAGGTAGCGATACAAAGACAGAAGGATGTTGCCAAGCTGCTAGCACAATAGAAGTAGAATGAGAAATTTGTTGAGGAGGTAAGGGGTTCCCGTGAGGCAGCGAAGGCCGCTGTGGAGTAGACCAAGGCTGCAGACAAAGTAGCAACAACAATTGCAACTGGGGCAACCATAACGCAGGAGGGAAGAGGCCTGGATTTGACCACAGGATAGGGGATAGACGACACGGTGGAAGGCACGAACTTGAGCATGACATCAACACAACTGAAACACTCGCGTAGTATGGAACAAACAGGGCCACAGAAAAAGACCAAGGTGTCCAAAATGGATGGGGAGCCTATTACACTGACAGAGGGTGATCTATATGACATCAGTGACACAGTTCACGAGGTCACCACGGAAGCACTTCAGGAAGCAATGATGGAGCAATAGAATGTGTTGGAGGCCCTCAGGGCACAACTCTAGGGATTTCAGGTGCGACGCCCACAATAGGGGACGGTAGTCACCTACAGTGCTGCGGGAACATCAGCAATAGAGTAGCTATTATGGGCCAAAATGGCTAACACCGTCACGTTTCCAGAAGGAGCACTGAAAACAGACATCATGGAGGATAGAACCGCGGTAGGATGGATCAAGGGACTTGGCCTAAACTTGGCTACCCTTCCGCGAGATATTTTATACCAGGGATAGGATGGAGCGACATCAGAACTTTGTGCTAGGGAGGGACGCGCAGTGCAAAGGCCAAGTGAACAACGAATCAACATCAAACAACTTAGCCTACAACACGATGAAGCAGTGGTGCAGAGCCAATAGTTGGATCAGATCGTAGAAGAAGCATGTTGCCACTTCCCAGAACTGGAAATTGCAATAGATCTACCAATAGGAATGTGGATCCATAAATTTTCCAATGGCTTCCATGAGGAAAAGGAGGAAGCTACGAGGATCCAGCTGGACCTCAACCTGCAAATTGTTGCACTACACTTAAAGGCGCAGCTCTCCACACCTCGAGAGGTTCGAGAATAGTGTGCCAACAATATCTAGAAAGGGCTAGGAGAAATTGAATAGGAAATGCAGAGCTGTACCACTTTGTTGGAAGAATCCTTCGGGGTCCTCAAAACCTTACAGGAGGATCCCACCATACAGCGGTTGGAAACAGAGGCATGGGAGATTCAAATGCAATATGATAGTGTGTGCGAGAGAACAGAGACAGTAGTCCTAACTTAGTGGCTTGTGAGGCTACAACAGGCGAAGGCATTGAAGGAACAAGTGGAGGTAGCGTGCCAAAGAGAGGCATTACTTAAAGCACACGTCCAGCCTTGGATTGATGAGGCCTTCCTCATCACGGCTGACATCGAAGGAAAAATCACACACATGAAAGTGATGCATGACCTAAGACATGGATTTGACCCTGACAGTGAGCATTCAGTCGAGCGAGCAGAGCAGATCCAACGGATGGCAGAGTAGTGCACTGCGGACCTTTGCACCACACAGGCACAGTTAGATGGACTTTGTGCAAAGATCACCGCCCTAGCGGAGTGACTCAGGATGAGTCACGATGATTGTGTTGGGGGATTTTTGGGAAGCGGATCCCCCCATAACACGTTTTTGGGGTTTGAAGCCTGAATTTTGGTCAAGTGTAATGTAAAGACCTCGCAAAATGTAGGTGCAGAGCACAAGAGTCTAGGGTTGTCCACCCTAAGATAATGTGTTTTAATGTAAAGTGTGTCGGCCTACCCATGGTTCACGGACCATGGTGTCACACGGAATAAGTCGATCTTGCAGACAAGATAGACCTTCCTAGAATCTAAAGAAGACCTAATGACAAGAAAACCAACCAGACACTATCTCTCTCTAAATATGCTTTGATTAAGAATGTCAAACAAGTGTTTTTAGGGCCTACCTTAGGTCCAACGAAAGCTTGTGGATGCCCTCGCTCCTTTGATCCAAATGAGCTCCTTTGTCGTGAATCTACAAACACAAACAAGGAAAACAAATTAAATAGCACCTGAAAAGCCAATTGCATAAAACATATTTAACATGAAAGTCGAGTCCATGAAACAAATAACATGAGATACTTGTTGAGAAAAATGAGTTTGATTGTATTAATTCAAAAGAAGAAGAACTTTACAACCTTTGCCTTGACACTGTACAAGCTCCTCCCAGGGTCCTGTTAGTGTCAGTCTTTCCAGCCTTCCTACAGTGATCAAATGTGCTCTTACAAAGTGATTTTGAAGTGTCAAGGTCAAATTTTGTCATTTCAGTGAGTCTTCAAGCAAAATTTGGTCACTAGGCATTAGGTCTAGGGTTTGCCCAAATGTCAGTCCATGTCACCATTCAGCTGAGTTTATCATCATTCGTAGGGTTGTCATTATCATGTACGTGTCTAATGAGTCATTTTACACCTTGTTCATGCTTCATGTTGCGCCCACGCAAGGTCATTTCCCTCTCCTAGGGTTTTGAAGGCAATTTCTCTTGGATGGTCAAATCACCAGCAAAACTTGTTTCCTGATGTTCATACGCCTTCCCCTATCCTTAAAGTACCTTATCAAACACTTCCCATCCCTTAGATCCGCCAAAATCCTCATTTTTGCACAAACCCTAGTTTCTAGCTACAACCTGGCAATTTTCTAGGTTTGGCCTGTGTTTTGTCCTTTTCGACCCCTTCCCCTCACTCAATCTCTTAGATTCCACTTTCCCCTACTTCCTAACATCCCTCCACACTCCCAAAAATTTCCCCAAGAATTTAGAAGCCCTCTATCCCCTTCATTTCGCTCCATTTCGACAAAATCCCTTGTTTCACACATCGGGACAAGTTTCACTCAAAAGCTGTTTCTGAGCAATCAAAGATGAATTTTGCAAAACTGAGAGAGTTTTTGGTCCAAAACATGACAAGGAAGAAAAACCTCTTTCACTTTTTACACAGGTGTCATGGTTTGAGAAAAATGTCAAAAATACCGGCGAGAACGAAGGTGCTCCAAGAACGGTTGGCCAAAGCACAAAAACGAAGGAAAACGCCCGATCCACTCCAAATTTTGGCCAACGCCTCTTTGACTGAGCATGGTACTTGATTGGGGACTCCCAGCCCAAATTTCAAGAAATTTGGAGAAAATTTTGTCATTTGTGAATTTTTTGTGCAATTTTACAGGTTTTGGCCGTTGGAGTGGTCTCACCCCGCGCGCGACCACTCGGGGGGACAGCTCAGAATGAGAAAAACTTTGCATTTTTGGAATTTTCATGCAAAAATACACTTGCCTATGCATGGGGTCAAGTTTTTATGGAGATTTGGGCCTCCAAAAGCTCAAAATACATGCAAATTTTGACTTTCTGCCCACTTTTTGAGTTGCAGAAAGATGTCTTGGGAGAAATGACTTTTGAGGGGTCAAATCAACTCCAAATTCCAAAATTCGAGTGGGGTTGGAAAGTAGACTCACATACCTTTCCAATGAGCTATCTTGCACCTGATTTGGACACCAGGAAGGCCCTCAAACACAGATGCCAATGTGCGCGACCACTCCAAGGGAGGGGCGCGACCACTCAGGGAAATTTCACCATTTTGACCATTTCGGCCTGCAAAACTCAGTTTTTACTATGGTTGACTTTTAATGCTTGTAAATAATGGATTTTTGGATAATTTTCATGGCACATGGATACATTTACTCTCCTTTAACCCTTCTAGAAGTTTCCTTGATGTAAATAGTGAATATTAAATGCATGGATGGGTTACCTAAGTTTTAGAGGCAAGTTGTTTTGACTGCCTATTATCTAGTGCTCAGTTTAGAATTAGTTCAAACTGCTCCTAGGAAGCTGAGCTCGACCCCTATAGGTGGGGAAAGGAGTTAGATGATCTATATTATGCCTTCTCTTGCTCATTTTCATGGTTGGACTCTTGAGGGAGAAGCTCTATTGTATATTTTACTTGTATCTCTGCAATTTGAGGAAAAGGAAGGCCAGGGTTTTGCAGACATCATTGTGGATTCTTGTGGATTATTGTGTTGATGGTGTGTTTCCTACTTGTCATTGTAAGTGTGTTTATGTGTTCCATCTCTTATTCTATTGCTGCTAATTAAACAAAAGAAGTGATAAAGTTTGAATTCATGCATGCCATGCTCAGCTTTCAATTTTGTTTAATATTTATGTTTTCCACTATCTAAAGAGGATTCAAAGTAATTGTTTGCCCTCTTTAGCTCCCTCTCTTTCTTCATTGATCATCCATCTCAGCTTAAGGCATCAACACAAACTCCTTCCTTGCCCCAAAGACCCACCTGCAAAAACTGAGCTCAATCCCCACACCCTGAATTGCACTCCCTCCAATTGCCACCAAAAACCCCAAAAACTTTAAATCAACCCTCCTTATCAGTTTACTAGCCTAATATCAGTGTTCCTAATTGGTTCAGCTCATCCTATTGAAATATCTACCGAGTTTGACCGGAGAGAGCCTTCTCATACCTCGTAGGGCTAGCTACGAGGTGAAATGGTTTGATGTTGCCTTGAAGGTTTACCTTCCTCAGCCTAGGGTGAAATCTCAAGCGCTAACATAGTGGTGACCATACTGGGGAGAACAAACTTGTTGTGGGTTGATGTGTTTGTTTCATAAGTCTTAGATGGAGCCTGAAGTTACGCCAGGTAGCCTTCGAAAACGCTCTTGTTTTAGATCAGCGTAAGTAGATAAACGCTGCTTCAGTCAATCTCCGTGAGCTTGTGAATATAGCACTTCATTTGCATTTTACCCCAGTACATGTATCAAGTTCAGATCTGATTGTTGATGGTGAATAGCGATCGGACACTTGAAAGGCTGAAATCATTCACTTGGCGACTCTAAATCAGTTTTGAAGATCAGATCCAAAGACTCCACTGGAGGATGATCCCGACCAGCAGAAACATGAAAGGAGAATATGGCAAAATCAGGTATTCAAGTTGGAATTTCATCCAAGACATTTTGTTCTTTGTCATAAATTATTTCTTCTCTTTTCCCACGAATGTCAAGAAGGCTTTGCAAAGTATATTGTATTTGAGAAGAGATCCTCAGCCTACAGTTAATTCTTTTCCTTCGAAGATTGTGAATACCAAAGATTTGCATGCTTTTGAGCTTGATCAAGATCCTTTTTCCGAATTTTGTGATGAACCCCAAGTGACCAAGTCCGATTATATACCTGTTGTACATACCCATACACCTTGTAAAATTCCAGATCGGTATAAGCCTCTTGTTTTACCTTCTGTTCTTCATGCTTTCCCCAAAAACTATGATCTATACTTGCCAATGTTTGATGGTGAATGTAAGAATGTCAACGCTGAGCAACATGTCCAGAATTTTGAGAATTTTCTAGATCTTTTTGAAGTTGATGAAGAAGATGTCAGTATTAGGCTTTTTGCTCTTTCTTTGCAAGCTGAAGTGAAGAGTTGGTTCAAAGCCCTGCCTGATGCAAGCATTTCAGATTTCCAGCAGTTTGTCAAAGTTTTTCTCGACAGGTGGATGATCGGTCAAAACCTTTTCTTGATTGTAGAAGAGTATAACCAGTTGAAAAGACTGCCAGGTGAGACAGTACAACAGTTTTCGGCCAGATTTAATCAAGTTTATTATTCGATGCCAGTTGATATAATACCTTCTCCTAGATCTGCTCTCTTGCACTATCCGGGTGCCTTTGATCCGGAGATGGAGTTTCAGCTAAGAGAAAGGGATATTGCAACACTTCACGAGATGCAAAACAGTGCAGTAAATGTAGAGGCGCATCTGCTGATCCGAAGGGCAAGGTTGAAGGAAGAAGAGATGAAAAGCATAGATCCGGAAAAATCAACATCTCTGGAGGTAAAGCTTGACGTTTTGGTAAGTGCAGTAGAAGAGATGATGAAGAAGATCACCGCAAGAAATGCTTATGATGTTCAAGATCAAGGCTCGCTGATTGAAGAAGAACAAGTTGTTGATCCAAAACATTTTGTTTCTTTTCCTAGTTGTCATAGATCTGATAATGATTGTTTTGTAGATCACCTTAGAGAAGAGAGATCTGTTGATATGATGTGTATGTTTGATGATGACTTGCCTCATTATGATCAGTATGATGATGATTATGTTCTCCAAACAGAAGCTAATCTTGCAAACAAATCAGCAGCTAGTTTGTGGGAGGAGGAAGTTCATTTTCAGCAGCTTGAATACAATGTTCAGTCATCAAATATCAGCTATGACAGTGACGAGGAAAGTGCAGCAAAGTTTGAAGTAAGTGAAGGATCTTTGCCTTTTTGTTTTGATTAATGTCAGTTCATCAGAGACAACTTCCATGTAATCAGAAATCAGCTGTCAATAAGTCTTGATCTAGACCATCTTGAGGGCGATGAAAACCTGTTTCAAGACTTCTCATATTCAGATTTGCAACCTCCGAAAGCCATTGATTGTCCAGTTGCAGCTGAAGACTTGGAAGTGGACACACATGATTTAATGATTCAGGGTGACTCTGTACCATTTTGTTTTGAATCAATTCAGTTTTTGAAGGGTAGATTGCATAGTAAATCATTTAATGTTGAGGATGAGACAGATAACAAAATGCTTGAGCAGCCTGTAGCATCAGATTTGCAGCCACCAAATGAAATTGAAGGGCAGATTACAGATGAATGTATAGCAGCCGAAATACATGATGTGATGATGCAGGAAGATTCTATACCCTTTTGTTTCGAAGCATTTCAGTTTATAAGGCAAAATCTTTGTAAAATCTCTCAAGAAAAAGATGAACAGCTAGAAGGATGTCATACATCTTCAATGGATACATTGCAGCAGTCTTTTCAAGTTTTTCATGATCCCATAGCTGATGTTTTGGATGAGTTTTGCAGTCAAAATCTATCTCCATTGACTACATGTGAGCTTGAAAAATGTGCTGATATGAATTTGATCTGGCAGCCAGTTTCTTCGTCATTTTCAGCAGGGGTCTCATCACAAGGCTCAGATCAAAGTTTGCATGCATGGTATGAGGAAAAGAGAAGTAATCCATTCGATGAGCTAAGTTCCAGTGAGCTTGAATTTCAAGATCCTTATGCAGTGTTATTGGAGGCGGATAGAGAATTCATATCATTCAATGGGTCTGTTTCTAAGTTGTCATGGGAGTTGCCTTTCAATAGTTCTCTTTTGTTGTTCATAAGCAAGCACTTGTGGAGAATTCGAACAGCAGATGGGATACTTACTTGGTTGCATTGGTTGTTTCATTTCACTTGATCAGGTGATGAATGAAACTGTTAGAGTAGGTTTTGATGAATAAGCTCCACTTTGAGCATCATTTTCAGTTGGTCGAGTGTGTTTAAGTATCGAGTCAGTTTTTAGTTGAGTCATGAGTCCTTTATGAGTCAATTTTTAGCCTTGTGGTTAAGTTAGTTTGTGTCAGTTTTCAGTCTTGCATTTCAGCTTGAGTTTATGACTCCATTGCCCAATGATTGTAAGGCACTAGTCTGCTCTCCCAGAGGTCTACGGTTCTTGGCACCTCCAAGGAGCTACCATCCCCATTGGAGCCAATGTTAGTGTCAGTCTTTCCAGCCTTCCTATAGTGATCAAATGTGCTCTTACAAAGTGATTTTGAAGTGTCAAGGTCAAATTTTGTCATTTCAGTGAGTCTTCAAGCAAAATTTGGTCACTAGGCATTAGGTCTAGGGTTTGCCCAAATGTCAGTCCATGTCACCATTCAGCTGAGTTTATCATCATTCGTAGGGTTTTCATTATCATGTCAGTGTCTAATGAGTCATTTTACACCTTGTTCATGCTTCATGTTGCGCCCAGGCAAGGTCATTTCCCTCTCCTAGGGTTTTGAAGGCAATTTCTCTTGGATGGTAAAATCACCGGCAAAAATTGTTTCTTGATGTTCATACACCTTCCCCTATCCTTAAAGTACCTTATCAAACACTTCCCATCCCTTAGATCCGCCAAAATCCTCATTTTTGCACAAACCCTAGTTTCTAGTTACAACCTGGCAATTTTCTAGGTTTGGCCTGTGTTTTGTCCTTTTCGACCCCTTCCCCTCACTCAATCTCTGAGATTCAACTTTCCCCTGCTTCCTAACATCCCTCCCCACTCCCAAAAATTTCCCCAAGAATTTAGAAGCCCTCTATCCCCTTCATTTCGCTCCATTTCGACAAAATCTCTTGTTTCACACATCGGGACAAGTTTCACTCAAAAGCTGTTTCTGAGCAATCAAAGATGAATTTTGCAAAACTGAGAGAGGTTTTTGTCCACAACATGACAAGGAAGAAAAACCTCTTTCACTTTTTACACAGGTGTCATGGTTTGAGAGAAATGTCAAAAATACCGGCGAGAATGAAGGTGCTCCAAGGACGGTTGGCCAAAGCACAAAAACGAAGGAAAACGCCCGATCCACTCCAAATTTTGGCCAAAGCCTCTTTGAATGAGCATGGTACTTTATTGGGGACTCCTAGCCCAAATTTCAAGAAATTTGGAGAAAATTTTGTCATTTGTGAATTTTTTGTGCAATTTTACAGGTTTTGGCCGTTGGAGTGGTCTCACCTCGCGTGCGACCACTCGGGGGGACAGCGCAGAATGAGAAAAACTTTGCAGTTTTGGAATTTTCATGCAAAAATACACTTGCCTATGCATGGGGTCAAGTTTTTATGGAGATTTGGGCCTCCAAAAGCTCAAAATACATGCAAATTTTGACTTTCTGCCCACTTTTTGAGTTGCAGAAAGCTGTCTTGGGAGAAATGACTTTTTAGGGGTCAAATCAACTCCAAATTCAGAAATTCCAGTGGGGTTGGAAAGTAGACTCATAGACCTTTCCAATGAGCTATCTTGCGTCTGATTTGGACACCAGGAAGGCCCTCAAACACAGCTGCCAATGTGCGCGACCACTCAGGGAAATTTCACCATTTCGGCCTGCAAAACTCAGTTTTTACTATGGTTGACTTTTAATGCTTGTAAATAATGGATTTTTGGATAATTTTCATGGCACATGGATAAATTTACTCTCCTTTAACCCTTCTAGAAGTTTCCTTGATGTAAATAGTGAATATTAAATGCATGGATGGGTTACCTAAGTTTTAGAGGCAAGTTGTTTTGACTGCCTATTATCTAGTGCTCAGTTTAGAATTAGTTCAAACTGCTCCTAGGAAGCTGAGCTTGACCCCTAGAGGTGGGGAAAGGAGTTAGATGATCTATATTATGCCTTCTCTTGCTCATTTTCATGGTTGGACTCTTGAGGGAGAAGCTCTATTGTATATTTTACTTGTATCTCTGCAATTTGAGGAAAAGGAAGGCCAGGGTTTTGCAGACATCATTGTGGATTCTTGTGGATTATTGTGTTGATGGTGTGTTTCCTACTTGTCATTGTAAGTGTGTTTATGTGTTCCATCTCTTATTCTATTGCTGCTAATTAAACAAAAGAAGTGATAAAGTTTGAATTCATGCATGCCATGCTCAGCTTTCAATTTTGTTAAATATTTATGTTTTCCACTATCTAAAGAGGATTCAAAGTCATTGTTTGCCCTCTTTAGCTCCCTCTCTTTCTTCCTTGATCATCCATCTCAGCTTAAGGCATCAGCACAAACTCCTTCCTTGCCCCAAAGACCCACCTGCAAAAACTGAGCTCAATCCCCACACCCTGAATTGCACTGCCTCCAATTGCCACCAAAAACCCCAAAAACTTTAAATCAACCCTCCTTATCAGTTTACTAGCCTAATATTAGTGTTCCTAATTGGGTCAGCTCATCCTATTGAAAGATCTACCGAGTTTGACCGGAGAGAGCCTTCTCATACCACGTAGGGCTAGCTACGAGGTGAAATGGTTTGATGTTGCCTTGAAGGTTTACCTTCCTCAGCCTAGGGTGAAATCTCAAGTGCTAACAGGTCCAGCAAGAAGTCTCCTCTACTTTGACAAGTTTCACTCACTCCCCAATGAAGCCAAAAAGGTATGTGATCTCTCCACTTAAGCTCAACTAGGGAGTCTTGATTTCACCAGCATTTACCCTCAAAAATGTTCAGCTTCTAACCTCCCTAGCAACCAGCCCAATGCCTGTATTTATAGTGCAATGGAGGGAGGTTACTAAGTCCTCCTTCAAAGGGATAAAGCCCTCCTTCAAAGGGATAGCTCCTCTCATCAAGGGATTAGCTCCTTCTCTTTTGGGATGCATGAACCACCTCAGAGCGAACAATCCACGTCAAAATTCCTTCTAGAAACCTCTAGAATTAACCCAAAGTGAGTTTTTTAAGATAAAACTTGCGCCTTTTGACTTTTATAGGGGTCCGCACCTACATCGTTAGGGATAGAGTGAGTAGGTCCGCAGTTTTTGTACACAGAAGGTGCGGGACCGCAGGTGACCGTGAGAGAAAGTGCAGAACCAGAGTTACATTGATTTTTAATGTCTTTCTCTCATTTTCAAAGCTTGACTTGAAGAGCTGAGGTCTGACACTTGCTTAGGAGGACAGTACAAGTGATGATAGACCCATACTGACTGCAAATAATCATGGTGACGATATTTTTGCGTAACAGATTGCCCCCTAAAGTGCGAAGTCTGTAGTAGATGAGTATTTATTATCATTTAGGAAGAGTGAAGTACTTTATCATTTCGAGGATCATCTTGTGGAGAGCCTGGTTGGAACCTGTAAAAGCATTCAATGCAAGATCTATATATGAGATCATATCATCGCCGAGGTAGGCATTCCCATACTCAGATCAAAACTGACTAGAAAAACTAACTACTGCTCTGATATAGGAATGATCTTGTAAAACATCACAAGTAAAGACTCATGTGGACACAGTATGGACGCAACCATCTGTTTATGAATAGTCCATTATATAATGAATACAAAATTCCTCGCATCCTAGATTGTGGAAACTAGATCCAGGGTCTTCATTTCTACTTCCCGAAACAGTACGATTCTATCCAGGCGAATGAATGTGTTGATGTCGAACATGGTAGAAACCACTTGATTACCAGTCAATGATGTAAACTGTTAACAAGTGTGAGAGAAACCACCAGTGATGTCAATGGCTCTCAAAGTACCCAGTACAATCCATGAGAGGTGAATAAATGTGTTGATGTCGAACATGTCACGGAATCCTTTGATCGAAAGTCAATGATGTAAATTGTCATCAAAGGCGAGAAACCTGCCATTGAGACATGCAGATCTCAAGGTACTGATGATTCCTAGATCATCTTTCTAGATAATGAGCTGATGTCAATAGAAAGCGATCCATCGTAGGCAAGCCCACAACACGAAATCATAGATTGAGTTGAAGAAATTTAGTTTCAAGAACTGACTCAAGAATGGTCAAGATGGATGACAGATATTTTGCAGATGAATGGCTTATTGGCAGTGACCTCTTGAACACATAGCGACACGACAGATGGCTTGGTGACAATTGAACCAAAGTTAATACCCAAAAATCGGCTGAAGACTTTCAATGTGGTTTGATCAACTGTTAGGCAAAGGATTTCCCAACCCAGGTGAATAAAAGTGTCGTGTTCAAGAGTGGTTACAAAGTATGACAAACAGGCTTATTTTCCTCTCTTTTCCCCCACCATTTCTGGCAAGTACCTCTTTATTTTTGACAAGCTCGAGGAGGATAACATTTGCTTGATTATAAGCTCATCCTTCGGATGAGTCCAACTTAGTTTAAATTTGAACCCTAAGAAGGAGTGGTTCGTTCCTGTTTGTAATTGAACAGGTCCTTTACTCTGAAATTTTAACGAGTCCAGTATAGGAGAAACTCGACGTTTTTCAATTTTAGAGAGTCTGAAAAAACTTAAGAAGACTCCAGGGTTGACCTTTTTCGTAAATTTGTGTCTCCCAAGCCCGAAAAAGTATAAAATAATACTTGAGAGAACTGCTTGATCTTTTATGACCAAGGAGTACTTTTCGTCATTAGTGCCCTTGATCTGAAAAGGTAAAAAAGAAATCAACGACACGTCGTTTTATAACCGATATCGAATTTGAAACAACAAAAATCTGGCAATCTTTTCATGTTTTTACGGTCGGAAAAGCGTTGTAAGTGGACCGTCTTTTAATTCTGTTTTAACGAGTTTAAAAGAAACACTCGGCAATATTTTCATGTTTCAGGAGTCAGAAAAGAGCTTAAAGGTGACTCTAAATGTTTTTTCGTCGAAAATGATAGATTTCGCCTGAATAACCTTTTATCCTGCACAAAAACACAAACATTACTCATACCTGTTTGAAATAGATAAAAATGTCGCAAAAATACCTTTTCAAAGTGAAACATAAACAAATTTGCAATTTATTTACTCAAAAAACTTATAAAAAGGGCCTTTTTCAATTCATTTTTACCGTTTGAGTTTGGGTGAGAAAATAGTGCTTTTGCTTAGAAAACTTCCCGTGAATATTGCAGAAAATCCAACCGTCGGAATCGAACGCTGTCTTCTCCAAGTAATCCACATCATCCCACTCTTCATTTTTAACCGTTTCAATTTTTGTTTTAGTCATTTATTTCATTTTTGGGAGGGTTTTTAGGCATAAAACCCGCGCGTGGGGGCCTGCAGGGGGGCCTGCAGGTTTACCACTGCTGGCCTGCGAACCCCGAGCTTTTTCTCCATTGGGAAAAAGCTCAGGGTCTGCACCTTCCATGTAGACAAAGTGTGGTCCCACGCACTGTGTCTAACCTGGAGGGTGCGGTCCTCGTCGCAAGCGTTTTTAACCCAAAAATTCTCAAAAATGGACCACACAAAATAATTTCTAGCAATTTAATTTGTCTTTATACTTGATGCAGAGAGTACATCATGCTAGATTGGCATGAACGAGAGCATGAGGACGTAGATGCTGCCGCATGGAATCATCAGCCTTCACTTGATGCTTTGAGGGCGTGCGGCTTGTACAAATTTTGGGCCATTCTTGGCATGAGGGCTCAGGTGGATTTCTTACAGTGGTTGGTTGATAGATGGAGCATACAGGACTAGTGCTTCTTCATTGGTGGCCACCAGCTCGAAATCAAGCCGGCGGACATATATTTCTTGACTAGTTTGCCTAAGAGAGGCGAAGACTTGACTCTGTTTGGGGCTAGGCCAGGTGGCCAGTCTGTCGATAGCCTCAGGTTAGAGTACTGCAACAGCCAGGCTAGAGACAAAGGGATAGACATAAAAACCATATCCCGTCCTGAGCTCATGGTGATTGCATTCACTGTCACCAGACTTTGCGGAGCTACCGCATTACATATTGCCACCAGATCCCAGATGCGTATGGCATTTGATTGCTTCCGAGGCACCATCTTCAACTGGTGCGATGCCGTGTTGGCCAATCTGAAAGGCCAACTGACCAGGGCCAAAAACGGACAACTAAAGACCTTTGTTTATGGGGCTTTGGTTGTGAGTTTTGGCCTGGAGAGGGTTCCTATGCTGATCCCAAAACACCTTACTGTTGGAGCTGGGCTTCCTCGAGAGCCCAAACTGATGCGATGGGTCGCAGTTATGGCCCGTCACCTGGACGAGAGGACAGAGGTTGCTCGATTCAAACCTGAGTATTTCCAATGGCTGGAAAACCAGGTCTTTTATATTCAGGAATTCCATTACGCTGGGAAAGATTTTCGTGGTGACCCAGACATGGTTCTTCCACCAGGAGAGTAGTGGGATGAGTCAGGTAAAATCCTTTTCAACATTTTTCCTATTTTAATTTTTTTTTGTTATTTTTTCATCGTCTCAAAACTGATAGTAAAAAATTTCAAATGTAGGTGTGGGTCCACAGTGACCAGGCGCTCTCCGGCCTTATGAGAGGAAGCAACCAGTTGCACCCGTGCCAGCCCCACAGGACGAATCAGCAGAGGTTTTGGCCGAGTTGGAGGGTCATCTCGAGCAGTTGACAAGAGATATTCTTGAGACCACTATAGATGACATTCCTCGTCGACATCAGCGCTATGTGATTGGGGTCCCATGACCTTTTAGGAGGTTCCTTTGCAAGGTGGCCCGTGCAGTGGTTTCTTATAGAGATCATCACCAGTGATAGGATGATCGCCTATTGTGGACACATGTGACATTTTTGTTTTTTATACTTATCATTTTTGTCGATCATAAGGTGTTTTTCAACCTATGATCGAGGACGATGTATTTTTTGACACACTCCTATATATAAATATCACTATTACCGGCTTATCTTGTAAATCATGTTATGGAATGGTTTTAAATTTACGTGTATGATTATTGCAAATGTCTATTTAACATTCGAGAAGCAATTGCATCTACTAATGTATTTAAAGATCTTGGAATATGCTGATATTCAATATAATCAAATTCACGTTCCAAGAGAGGCACTCTCAAAAATAATCTCAATAACACTGGATTTCTAATGGCATACACTCTATTAAGCTGTAATACAATGAGTTCAGAATCTAACCTCACTATCAAACTCCGAATCCCAAATGAAATAGATTCAGATAATAACTCAATCACTGCACTATACTCGGCAATGTTGTTCGTTGTTTGACCGAGGCTTACCCCATGCATAGACACTAACTCGTCAGAGGGCGAATAGATAACCCAAGTTTCCGAAGAGATGTTCCATGTATTACGACAAGCACCATCAGCGAAACCAATGTATGTTTGGAGAGGCATCGACATCTGCAATATCAAGAGTAAAACCAAGATAAGCAGGAATAATGACGAAAAAACACTCTCTAAGCTAAGCACACTTGTTTAAACTAAAACACACCAGCTAGAGAGAAAACTATCCTAACTAAAAATCTCCATACCCATTCTTTTAAGCATAATACCTCTTCAAGTAAAGGCCATTTCTGGGTTTACCCAAAGAGTCCCCGTCAAAGTCTACCAATTCATAGGACCCTTTGGCTAGTTTTCGCTTGACAACATAGGGACCATGCCAGATAGGAACGAATTTTCCAATGCCTAATTTATCAATAGCTTGATCATAAACTAAGACTAGGTCTCCTTCCGAAAAATTTCGAGGGGTCACATTTTGATCATGCTGAGCTTTCATTCGTTTTGCGTGAGTCTCGATCGCCAATGCAGCATCACGTCGATTCTCATCTAATTGAGCCAAGTATAACAAATGCTTTTCCTCTTCGGAAGTGGCTGGAAGTAACTCGATGGCCATTTGCAGTGACGGGATTTCGGATTCAATGGGTAACACAGCTTCCAAACCATAGACTAGTTGGAAAGGAGTGAACCCTATTGATGTTTTTACTAAAGTTTGGTACGCCCAAAGTGCTGAAATAGCATGTTGTGCCAATTCGACCAATGAATCCTAATGATTTGTCGGATCATGATAACTAAAACTTTGTTGATGGATTCAACCAGACCATTTTCTTGTGGATAATAAGGGGTTGAGCTATCATGACGTAAACCAAGCTGGCCTGTAAGTTCGGTCATCATAACATTTCGAAAATGATGCCCATGGTCAGTAATTATTGCTTGCAGGACACCAAACCTAGCAATTATATGATTGAACACGAAAATTGCAGATGTCTTGCCATCTGCCTCAAATGTAGGCATCGCCTCGGCCCACTTAGTAAAATAATCTATAGCAAGGATGATATACGCATGCCCCTCGGCCGAGTGAGGGTTACATGTAATAAAATCGATACCCCATTTGGAAAAAGGACCAACGGAAATTATAGGGTGGAGAGGAGCAAGTGGAGTGCGCATCTTACGATCAAAAATTTGGCAGTTGTGGCATTTTCAGACCGCCGTAATACAATCTTTAAATAAAGACGGCCAGAAGTAGCCAGCGTGCAATATCTTTTGGGCTATGGAAAACCCATACATATGACCGCCATATGCTCCAGAGTGACAGTCATTTAGAACCCTTTCAGCTTCTTCGTGAGTTAAGCAACGTCAAAAAATGGAATCCGCCCCACAGCGATAAAGAGTATCTCGAATAATCATGAATTGTTGGGACTGGAATTGAATCTTTCGACGTTGTGACCTTGAACTTTCTGGCCGAAAGGATTGGGTCTGGAGATAAACAATGATATCCCCATACCACGGAAGGATTCGTCCACAATGGGCTCCTCCGCCACAGTTTCCGTGTCAGCACGCGGGAAGTCACACATTAACTCTGCAAAAACTAAAGATTTCTTAGACTTAGATTTCTCAAATTCCAAGTCGAACTCCTACAGGATAACGATCCATTTAGAGTACTTGCCCCCTAGCAATTGCTTGGTCAAAATGTAGATCATAGGGTTGCAATCTGAAATTACAGTATTTTTACGTAGTAGAATGTAGTGACGAAAACGTTGGACAGCTTGAACAGCTGCCAATGCCAATTTCTCCACATGTGAGTATTTTAGCTCAGTTGGATTTAAAGTTCAACTAAGGTAATATATCACATGTTCAGTTCCGAATTCATCTTCCTGAAATAAAACCATTCCAATGGTGGAATGAGAGGCGGCGAGATACAAGAAGTAATCCTGGTTGTAGTTAGGAGGATGCAACAACGGTGCATGGGTCAACGCCTGTTTGAGTGCATCAAAAGATTTTTGAGCTATCTCATCCCAATAGAATGGAGTATTTTTCTTCAACAATCGGGTAAAACCCTTTGTAACCTCGGCGTAGTTAGGAATGAATCGTCGTAAAAAGTTTTCTTTCCCCTGCAAACTTTGGAGTTGGCAAAGACTCGAGGGAGGAGGCAATTTGATGATAGCTTCGACCTTCGAGGGATCGGCGTGAATGCCGACTTTCGAAACTACAAACCCCATCAATCAACCCGTTTCTATACAGAGGAAACATTTGTGTGGGTCCAATCGAATACGATAATGCCTACACCTCATAAAGATTGCTCGTAAATGGACGAGGTGATCAGCTCGATGTAATGAATGAGCAGGCAAGTCATTGAGATAGGGTTTCACAATGTGCTTGATGTCATGAAACGCATAAGACATCGCCCTTTGAAAAGTTGCTCCGGAATTCTTAAGCCCAAAAGGTAACTTGCAATAAGAAAATGTCCCCCATGGACAAATGAAAGTTGTTTTTGGTTGATCGGCAGGTAGAATATTGATTTGATTATATCCGGAAAAACCGTCCATGAAGGAGAATATTTCGCTGCTGCACAATCATCAATGATTTAATCGATATAGGGAGTTGGGTAATTGTCCTTTGGACAGGCTCGATTAATATCCCTGTAGTCGATGCATATTCTTATTATTCCCTGCTTTTTGTTAACCGGAATAATATTCGATACCCAATCTGTTAACGGGATTGGATAAATGAAACCTGCTTTCAATAATTTTTCAACTTCTGCTTTAATTGTAGCAGCTTTTCATGGGTGAATCTGACGCAAATGTTTCCGGATGGGTTTAGCGTCGGGGTAAGTCTTGATCTCATGAACAACAATCGCGGGATCAATTCCTGGAATTTCCTCATAGGACCAGGCAAACACGTCGCAGAATTCTTGAAATAGGGCCTTATATAGTTGAGTTTCGTCATCTGTACACGAGGCACCTATATGAATGTTCTCAACAATTTCGGGCTTAACCGAAATGTCAATAGGAATAGTTTGATAGATGTTTCCCAAATTTAACTCTGAATCGTGATGTTTCATTGGATTCTGAGGTTCCTTGACATATTCAGTTGTAAAAATTGATGAGAAATCATTTTCAAAACGATCATCCTCAGGTAAAAACGAAGATCTGTGATGGAGGTCTTCCCATGGTAAATCATCTACACATAGGATTTCACGAATTTTCTCATTAGAGTGAACAAGTTCAGAAAACGTGGTTAAATCTGAGGTTGATGTGAAAAGTGATTCCTCACGAACCACATTCATTAATTCATTTTCGGTTGAATATGGGTCAGCAAACGACTGCACGGCTTCATAGGCAATTTCATATGGACTCAAAGGCATGGCATTACCAAATGAGTCTATCTCAGCTTCAGAAGGAACGATCCAAGGATCATCGTAAGTAATGGTGTCTGATGTAATCATATGAATAGTTGCAAATGAAGACGATTCGTTGATTGGAGGAAAAGGAAAAGTTCCTAGTAAACCGACATCTTTAACTAGTCCTACTCCAACATCCTTATATGGGATAGTCGTTTTACCGACATGCTGGATACTCTTCGAAGAGGCTGGGTCGGATGAAAATTAAGCCAGCTGGTCTATTGTTACGATCTTTCCATTGTGTGGAAACTTTATTACTCGAAAGACTGATGAAACGACCACTGTCATAGCGTAAGACCAACTTCGACCCAAGACAAGGTTGTAATCTAGAGGGGCATCAACCACCTCCACATCTAGACTAACGGTTTTTTCTTCAACCCCTATAGGAAAATCCTGTAGAATGCCAAAAGGATGAAACCCATGGCCATCAAAGGCCTTTAGAATCATTGGGGATTGATTTAGCGAAGGAGAACCAAGCGATCTCCAACACTGTATCGACATAATACACGTTGAGGCTCCCTCATCAATTACAGTTCGATGAATATGCCTGTTTTTGACTATCACTGGTATCTGGAAAGCCATTTTATGAGGCAAACGTGGTGTATTATTTTCTAGATCGTAAATCATTAGGTTCGAGTCCTGAACATCAATAGCTCCTATAGCCGACAAAAGTAATATACATTGTGCTGGACATTATTGCAACACTTCCAAAGCCGACATTGCTGAGGGTGAAACAGCTAAATCCTCAACAATGTTATAATTTTGAGCTACTCTCGCATGTGGATTGAAAGCTGACTTTCAAATTATACCCTTGGCGGGCGGTTTGATTACCAAGTCTAGATTAGGTTTCTCGATCTGTATTGGATCGGAATCGGGAGCTGAGGTTGATGGATTAGAATGAGAAGATTCTGCTTCTTTACCATCAACAGGACTTTTACTACCATAATCTTGTGATCGAGTCGCAATCCTAACATGGGACATCATCAGTATGGGTTCTTCATTGGCGTTCGAGGATGAACCTATCATCTTACTGTCTTGAGCTGGAAAATTGTCCTTCAAAACAGCAGGAGTTTGGGAACCCTTGATAATATTCACAACCTCTGCACGATGAGGGAAGTCTCTTCTAAAATGTTCATCGTCACAAATGAGACAAGGATAACGAGGTTTGCGCTTTTCATCATTGGATTCCGCCTTTTCAGGTTTCTCCTTTGAACTTTTGTCTGTTTTATTCTTCTTCTTTCCTTTCTTCTTCCCACCAAATTTTGATTTGGCTGTAGATGACTGTACAACGTGAATATCGGCGGAGATCTGTTCAGAAGAATCTCCTGTTTGGGAATCAGGTAAGGTTATGATAGAGGAATAATTCTTGGAAGACTTCTTCTTACTTTTAGTGTTAACCGTACCAATCATACCATCGGCGGCATGAGATCCTGAAGGAGCTGCAGTGATTTGATTTTGCTTGGGAAGATCGGGGAATTTTTCATGTAATGTACCTGACTGAGTATAGACCAAGTCAAGGTACTGTGCTTGAGCAATTACTTGCTCCTCAGTAACAAATCCGGCTTTAGCAACATCTTTAGTGATCTTTGGCAACAAAGATTTTACAAACCACTCGGCCAAGATCTGATCCAGAATAAATACCTTCACTAAACGCTGTCGACGTCTCCACTCATGAATATGATCTGAAATGTAAGTGGATGTCGATTGTTTTAGCGAAGTTAACAATTCCGTGCCATTGTCATATCGGACTGGCAACTGAAAATGAGTTAAAAACGAGGTAGCTAACTGACTAAAATTATAAAAAGTGCCTCGCGGTAACTCAATGTACCACTTGGTCGCGAGACCAATTAGAGTGCGCTGGAAAGGTCTAAGACGGATTGAATCATCTGTAATGGAGTTAGACGCACACCAAAGGTGGTAAGTCATCACATGGTTCGACGGGTCCTCTCCTGATTTACCTTCGAACTTGGGAATGTCACTGGGCAACTTATTCGTCATTGGGGGCCAAAACGGAAGATAATTAATGGGATCGTTCGTTACGCGCGACAAGTCAGGTAAGTCCAAAGTTGCGATAAACGGTAACTGCCGATTAGGATCCCTAAAACTCTGGGTCATGAGACCAGCCCCAGGAGGAGGATATCCAGGATAACTAGGAATAGGAATTGCGTTCGGGATATTGTATCCTTGTTAAGATAGTCTTCGGCAAAATCACATAACCAATCTTTTGTCGATGCGTTTCGAACCAACCAGTGTGGTTCATCGTCAGGACAAGTTGAAGAACTAATCCGGCTTAGCTCGATTAAATAGAGTGTGCAGAGACTCCAACAGCTATAATGCTAACGGCTAATTTGACCTAATGAACCTAGTCAAACTACTCAAATATTTAATTAATATTTCTAGAAATAGTTAAAATAGGTAAATAAAGGAGTTTATTTGTTAATTTAAGGATAATATTAATATTTTAATTATAATGGTCATAATATATATTCAATGATTTAATACTATTCAATTATTATAAAATAATAATAAATTAATTTAAAATTAGATATATTATTTCGAATATTAAGAGAATCTATTAATATTTTAATTATAATGGTCATTATATAGTATATATTTTAAATGATTTATTATTATTTAATTATATTACTAAATAATTATTATTAATAATATATTTATTTAATAGTAAAAAGATATATAATTGAATTCATTTATATTATTAATAATATTTCAATTATTAAGAGAACCTATAGTATCATATTAATAATGGTCATTATATAATATATATTAAATGATTTATCATTATTCAATTGCTATCTAATTATTATGTAATAAATCACTACTATTTTTTTAATTTAGTTACATTAGGTAATTATGTAATAATTTCTTAATGGTCCATTGGTAAGTTAGTTCTTTATTATTTAAATATAATGGTCATTAAAATAATAATATATGTTTATTGAATAATCTATAACTACTAACTAATTAAACAAATTGTTAAAACATTATTCTTCCTAGAGTTTTGTTATCCTAGGTAAATGCCATAATTAAGGGTAAGGTCCAAGTTAATTCATAATAGTAAAACCAATAATGTTGGTAAATCAAAATCTTTCCTTTAATGGTCAAATAATTAAAAAATATTAGAGGTAACTAAGTCCTTAGGTGAATAAATTATTACTTATAGGGTTGAATGATTATTCCTAAGAATATAACTAAAATCATTGGTCAATCATAATTTATCCTTAAAACCTAAGGTTAAGATTCTATTCATTTTAGACATTAGTTAAAGGGAAACTCAATTAATCATAGAAATAATTATCAAGGTATAATTAATAAATTTAAGAAAAAATAGTAATAAATGCCTAATAGGTAAAGGTTAATACACTGATAAGCCCGAGACTGATTCCTAACTTATTAAAACTCCAAAATAATCGGACAAACTACTAAAAGAAAATAAAAGGGAGGGGAAGATAGAAACCCTAAGACCAAAAGACAGGGGAATGAGGAGGCTAGGAAGATAAGGCTGGGACCCAGCAACTGCTAATCTTCCAGCCATCATCCCTATTAAGATTGATTGGCCTTTTCTCGATCTCCAGGGCCTCTCTGAATTTACGATGGTCAAACTGCGCAACTTTGGCAATGACTTGAGCCTCCTCTAGACATACATGATGCATAGTCTTCCCAGCATGCTCAGCCAGGGCCGAGGACTTGGTCCTACCATGTCTTAAATCCGCCGAATGCTCGCTGATCCGTTGATTGATAGAGCGACCAGTCTCACCAATATAAGGGGTCCCACAGGAACAAGGAATGACATAGACGCCCTTCATGTCCTTAGGGTCAATCGGGTCTTTCACAGACCTGAGGGAGCCACGGATAGTATTGAGAGGTCTGAAAGTTGCGGAAACATTATACTTCTTCAGAATCCTCGCAATCCTGTCCGTGGTTCCTTGGATGTAAGGAAGATTCACACACACGATATGATCACTAGGAACCCTTCGGATTGAAGGCTCCTTCTTGGCCCTGAGGAAGGCTTTTTGACCGAGGTGCCTTTTGTAACCATTCTTCTCAAAGACTTCAAGGAGGTGAGCCTTCTCCGACTCCAGGCTCTCCTCATCTGAAATTCTAACAGCACGGGTGGCAAGCATGCTAAGAACCCCTAACTTCTTCGCATCATTTCCCCGCTCAGAAGTTAGGGGTTCTTAGCACGCTTGCCACCCGTGCTGTTAGAATTTCGGATGAGGAGAGCCTGGAGTCGGAGAAGGCTCACCTCCTTGAAGTCTTTGAGAAGAATGGTTACAAAAGGCACCTCGGTCAAAAAGCCTTCCTCAGGGCCAAGAAGGAGCCTTCAATCCGAAGGGTTCCTAGTGATCATATCGTGGGTGTGAATCTTCCTTACATCCAAGGAACCACGGATAGGATTGCGAGGATTCTGAAGAAGTATAATGTTTCCGCAACTTTCAGACCTCTCAATACTATCCGTGGCTCCCTCGGGTCTGTGAAAGACCCGATTGACCCTAAGGACATGAAGGGCATCTATGTCATTCCTTGTTCCTGTGGGACCCCTTATATTGGTGAGACTGGTCGCTCTATCAATCAACGGATCAACGAGCATTCGGCGGATTTAAGACATGGTAGGACCAAGTCCTCGGCCCTGGCTGAGCATGCTGGGAAGACTATGCATCATGTATGTATAGAGGAGGCTCAAGTCATTGCCAAAGTTGCGCAGTTTCACCATCGTAAATTCAGAGAGGCCCTGGAGATCGAGAAAAGGCCAATCAATCTTAATAGGGATGATGGCTGGAAGATTAGCAGTTGCTGGGTCCCAGCCTTATCTTCCTAGCCTCCTCATTCCCCTGTCTTTTGGTCTTAGGGTTTCTATCTTCCCCTCCCTTTTATTTTCTTTTAGTAGTTTGTCCGATTATTTTGGAGTTTTAATAAGTTAGGAATCAGTCTCGGGCTTATCAGTGTATTAACCTTTACCTATTAGGCATTTATTACTATTTTTTCTTAAATTTATTAATTATACCTTGATAATTATTTCTATGATTAATTGAGTTTCCCTTTAACTAATGTCTAAAACGAATAGAATCTTAACCTTAGGTTTTAAGGATAAATTATGATTGACCAATGATTTTAGTTATATTCTTAGGAATAATCATTCAACCCTATAAGTAATAATTTATTCACCTAAGGACTTAGTTACCTCTAATATTTTTTAATTATTTGACCATTAAAGGAAAGATTTTGATTTACCAACATTATTGGTTTTACTATTATGAATTAACTTGGACCTTACCCTTAATTATGGCATTTACCTAGGATAACAAAACTCTAGGAAGAATAATGTTTTAACAATTTGTTTAATTAGTTAGTAGTTATAGATTATTCAATAAACATATATTATTATTTTAATGACCATTATATTTAAATAATAAAGAACTAACTTACCAATGGACCATTAAGAAATTATTACATAATTACCTAATGTAACTAAATTATAAAAAATAGTAGTGATTTATTACATAATAATTAGATAGCAATTGAATAATAATAAATCATTTAATATATATTATATAATGACCATTATTAATATGATACTATAGGTTCTCTTAATAATTGAAATATTATTAATAATATATCTATTTTTAACTAACAAATGAATCCAATTATATATCTTTTTATTATTAAATAAATATATTATTAATAATAATTATTTAGTAATATAATTAAATAATAATAAATCATTTAAAATATATACTATATAATGACCATTATAATTAAAATATTAATAGATTCTCTTAATATTGGAAATAATATATCTAATTTTAAATTAATTTATTATTATTTTATAATAATTGAATAGTATTAAATCATTGAATATATATTATGACCATTATAATTAAAATATTAATATTATCCTTAAATTAACAAATAAACTCCTTTATTTACCTATTTTAACTATTTCTAGAAATATTAATTAAATATTTGAGTAGTTTGACCAGGTTCATTAGGTCAAATTAGCCGTTAGCATTATAGCTGTTGGAGTCTCTGCACACTCTATTTAATCGAGCTAAGCCGGATTAGTTCTTCAACTTGTCCTGACGATGAACCACACTGGTTGGTTCGAAACGCGTCGACAAAAGATTGGTTATGTGATTTTGCCAAAGACTATCTTAACAATGTTATGGATCACAGAAGTCTAAATTCCTTAATATTGTATCCTCCCGGAAAACCAATATTAACCGGACCGTACTGGGGTTGTTGAGGTTTTTGATAAGTGTACCAAGGGTACGGTTGATACTGATAGACTGGCTGCTACACAGCAGGACCGAATTGATACTGTCCCTAGTATGGTTGATAAGTAAATTGTGGTTGACTTGTGACAACTGTACTTAAACCAGGTTGTCCTACAGGCATCTGAACCGAAGTTTGAATCGTAGATCGAGACGATGGTAAATATGTTTGAGGAGTAGATAGAGGAACAGTAGAAACCGGAGCTGTCGATACTCCAGAAGTAGGTGGGGTAGATTGAACAGATGTTGCGACAGTTGTAGCAGTCGTTTGAGGCAGAGTACGAGGCGTACTAGGCCCAGGCTGAGAAACTGCTGAAGGTACAAAAGTTTGAATGTTAGACTGGATTGGTTGCTGGGGTGTACCTGAAACTAAGGGTTGTCCAGTTTGAGATGACAACTGTACACTTGGCTGCAATACCTATTGAGCTTGTGATGGATCCCACACTATATTCATTCTGGGGTACTGACCCATAACTGGTTGAGAATACTGAGGACCATAACCAGGTTGAGGGTAGGATTGATAATTGAAAGGTACATTTCCCGTTCCTTGAACATACGTTTGACCGAAGGGTGGTTGGAAACCTTGGTTTGAGTATTGACCTTGGGGTTGATACCCTTGAGGCACATACTGATACTGGGGTTGACCTTGAGGTATAAATTGATACTAGGGTTGACCTTGGGGTACATATTGAGTCTAGGGTTGACCTTGAGGAACGTACTGTCCCATAGGTATGTACTGTCCTTGAGGTTGCCCCCCAGATGCAAACTGTGTACCTTGAGATTGCCCCCCAGGCGTTAATTGAGGCTGCCCCCCAGGCGGTAACTGGCCACCTTGAGGTTGAGGATTGGGAATAGAACCTGACATCATGAGAATGTCTTCTATGCTCAACGGCTTAGTACCATTGTTTCCAGTTAATAACCCTTGCTCAATGGGTTGAGGAGATGCTCACGAAAAAGTACCAAAAAGCGACTGATACCCGGAGGGAACAGAAGGACCGTCGTACAAAAAGGATTCAGGCGATTGAGTAAACATGGATGACTCTCCTGACATATTTACGGGAGTATAAAAACCTCTAGGTGTTGGGTGATAAGGAGCACGAGGTGGTGAAAAACTTAACCCTGAGTTTTCTAGAAAATTAGTCAAAGAAAGATACCAAGAACTGCTCCTAGGTGGACTGTAAAAAATTGATTCACGCTCCCTTAGTTCAATAACAGGTTGATTTTCAGGGATAGGGATGCCTACTTCTTCTTCCAGAGGAGTTATTCAATAGCAATAAGTCCAGAAGGAAGATCTTGGGTGATTACTCTTTCTACCCTAGGTGAACCAGGACCACTAGAAGTTGGAGAAACAAACCCCGATGTTGGAGTAGCGGAAAATTCACTCTCAGGCTCGGATATTTCAGGTTCCTCACCTATATCACTAGTAGATGAAAAGCTACCAGCAATTTCAGAAACAGACAATGACTGTGGATTATAATCTGCTAGTAACGGTTGAAAATCGGGATGTATTATCAAAGAAGATTCTCCTTCTTCAAGTGACCCAACTCTACTGTCTCTAGGAGTTACGAGGACTTTCAAGCCTTCAAGCTGGCTCGATACTTCCTCAGGAGGTTGGCCCTGAAGTCTACGGGACTTCCTCAGTAACTCAGCCACGTTTACAAACTCAGGAGATTGGCCCCGAATTCTACGGGACTGTCTTGGTAATTCAGCCACAGTTGAAAACTTTTAACTACTTCACACGCAAACAAAGTAAAATGTCAATGAAAAGCACCTAAAGTCTCTAAAGAACCAAACAAATTTGAATCACACGCCTAAAGAATCTAGGAGATCAAACACACACAAACAGTAACTTTCCGTACTGAAAACACTAGTTGGTGATGAAATCCAACTTCGTAGAGTTCAATACAGAAATGGCGGTTGGAACAGTTACCGTGGCAACCTGCTTAATGAATAGACTGGCACAAGTCTCTCCACTTAACCGTCTTGAGTGAAGTGAACCCCCCAGAAAATCCAAGTGAGTCTAGCCGACGTCTGCTCCAGGTACAGTGGGATCTTCCCACCACTATCACCTCAGGAAGAGTCCTAAAGAATATGGCCACTAAGGTTACCAACTGAGAAAAATATACCTGGGGGAATAGTCTACGATCCGATACACACACAAGGGCAGAGTAGCAAGCTCAATCCCCTTGAAGGCTCCTTGACATAATCCAAGGTTTACCAACAAGTGACCCCAGGCTCCTCGATAATGGTTAATCTGAGGTTTACTGTTTTTAATACGTGAATATCTAGCGTCATTCCCAATGAGGAAGGATTGATTCCCACACTGGTTCAGACACGATCTCGTGCTTCTCCTTTAAGAGGAGCTTTCCCAGAGCATAAATGCAACAATTGGATTTCTTCCCTACCATAAGATACAACTACTTGTTTGTTTTTAGTGCCTTAGAGAGTTAATTACTCTCCTACTCCAAGACACTAGCCTAAGCTAAGTTGGTGTATCAGAGCCCTAGAAATAAAAATGTTACTAGGTGAATTTTACTTTAAGCATTAATTTTAGTGGTTTTTATTTAAGTCAAAAGGTGCGGAGATGAAACTCGTGGTATGAAGACTCGACTCAAAATCACTAAAAATGCACCTAAGATGATCAAAACAATCTTTTTCTTCGATGAACTTCTAACTAAGAAAGAGTTTGAGAATGAAAATACTTTATAAACACAAATCTTTCTCAATCAAACAAATTAAAAGAAGAGTTCTTGTCCTTTTCTAATGCACTCAAAAGGAGACAACTAGTTATTTCACAAAAATTTCCATTTTTCGTTTCAAAGCACTCAATCACTACAAAACAAACTTTTTCCAAAAGAGATTTTTATATTTTTTAATAAAACACTCAAAACTATGAAAATGACTAACTTTGAGATCTACAAATTATAAAACCCTATTTGAAGTCAAAGCCTACTAAAAGTCTTTTTAAGGATGTTTTACTTAGCTATATGTAAGCTAAGGACCAATTTATGCAGAATCACAAATAAGTCAAGAACAACCAATTTTGTTTTCTTTTTGAAAATGAAAATCCAAACTCTCAAACACAAGCTTTTTGAAGTTTTGTAAAGAGAAAACTCAAAGTGGATTCCTCAACAAGGGGAGATTTCATAAATGGTCAAACTCATAAGAAGGCTGGTAGACACTAAGGTGATCTGAATTCCCTACAGCTTCTAAGCTCAGAGCCACTACACAACCAAAATGAAAAACAAACCCAACAAGAAAAACTCTTAGTAATTTCACTTAAAACCCTAACACTAACGAAATCAATCTAAGGAAAGCTTCTGACAAGTTATATGCAGGTCTGGGCAGTGGATAACAATTTATAAACAAACACTAAGCTGACTAATAGAGGAAATCTTATGGTTTTTCAAAATTTTGACAGGGTCCGTAGGCCCACAGTTGACACAGGTGTGGTCCCGCTCTGTGCTAAAAGCTAAGCTGCGGGTAGGTACGCACTGTGTCAAACGGCTAGGGTGCGGTCCTCTCCCAAAGCTATGAAAAACAAAAAATAACCCTGGATCTATAAACTCTACCCAATGTTACACACAACAAGCCAAAAACAGAAACAAAAACACAGTTTCTCAAGTCAAAGTAAAAACAAGGAAAACAATCAAGTCCCCAGCGGAGTCGCCATTTTGTCACACGGAATAAGTCGATCTTGCGGACAAGATAGACCTTCCTAGAATCTAAAGAAGACCTAATGACAAGCAAACCAACTAGACACTATCTTTCTCTAAATATGCTTTGATTAACAATGGCAAACAAGTGTTTTTAGGGCCTACCTTAGGTCCAACGCAAGCTTGTGGATGCCCTCGCTCCTTCGATCCAAATGAGCTCCTTTGTCGCGAATCTGCAAACACAAACAAGGCAAACAAATTAAATAGCACCTGAAAATCCAATTTCATAAAACATATTTAACATGAAAGTCAAGGAGTCCATGAAACAAATAACATGAGATACTTGTTGAGAAAAATGAGTTTGATTGTATTAATTTAAAAGAAGAAGAACTTTACAACCTTTGCCTTGACGTTGTACAAGCTCCTCCCAGGGTCCAGCAAGAAGTCTCCTCTACTTTGACAAGTTTCACTTACTCCCTAATGAAGCCGGAAAGGTATGTGATCTCTCCTCTTAAGCTCAACTAGGGAGTCTTGATTTCACCAACATTTACCCTAAAAAATGTTTAGCTTCTAACCTCCCTAGCAGCCAGCCCAATGCCTGTATTTATAGTGCAATGGAGGGAGGTTACTAGGTCCTCCTTCAAAGGGATAAAGCCCTCCGTCAAAGGGATAGCTCCTCTCATCAATGGATTAGCTCCTTCTCTTTTGGGATGCATGAACCACCTCAGAGCGAACAATCCACGTCAAAATTCCTTCTAGAAAACTCTAGAATTAACCCAAAGTGAGTTTTTTAAGATAAAACTTGCGCCTTTTGACTTTCACAGGGGTCCGCACCTACACCATTAGGGACAGAGTGGTTAGGTCCGCAGTTTTTTTACATAAAAGGTGTGGGACCGCAGGTGACCGTGAGAGAAAGTGTGGAATCAGAGTTACATTGATTTTTAATGTCTTTCTCTCATTTTCAAAGCTTGACTTGAAGAGCTGAGGTCTGAGAATTGCTTAGGATGACAATACAAGTGATGATAGACCCATACTGACTGCAAATAATCATGGTGATGATATTTTTGTGTAACACATGGGATTGTATAAATAGAGCGAGGCTCTAAGTGTAAAGGGAGTCTTAGCTTTTGAAAAGGAATAGACAAATGTGAAGGCATGATTAGAAGTTAGAAGTGGATCTAAAGGTATTGGGTCATAGTGGTAGGTAGAGGATCTGCAGCTGAGTGTGCAGAAGCCTAGTAGAGTCCGCAGTAGTGTGCACGGACCCCTGCAACTGAGTGCATAGGGCGGAGTCGGGTATGTAACTAAACTTGAGTATTAATAAAGATAAGTTTGATTTGGAATATTGTGCTTATGTTTGTAATTATGTATTTCTATGTTCTAGTTATCTTTATGCATTCATATTGTTTTCAAATACGTGTGCTTATTTGAAAGTTGAATGATTTAATAAGAACATTGGGCTCGCACAAACTAAAGTTAAAAATTAATATAATAGCACAATAAAGATGGGATTGGAAGAATACTGTATTCCCGGAGGTGCACACAGGTTAGAAAGCTGTGCGGGGTAGCGCAACGCGCAGGTTGGGATCGTGAACCTCCAGAACCCTCATTAAGACATCCCTAGGGTGTGGACATGGACATGCTATTCTTAGACTTAGGATGGAGTGTTATAGTCATTCATTCAATTATAAAGCTATTAGTTTCACTAGTGTCTACAGAGGTTTCCACCTTCAACCCACTTAGGGTTGCATTCACAAAAAAAACACCATCGATGTCTGCACCTTGTAGACCACATTCATGACCATTTGCCATGAACTTGCTCAAACATGTTGTCAAGGCACCTAGAAACTCCAACATTTTATTTGAAGTATGTTGCACTAGGGCTAATCCCATTGTTGTTAGCTTCATCATCAAAATTGGTTGCACTTGGACTTCTTCCAAGCCTTCCAAATTTTGCTTCAAAGGACAATCCATTGCAGTTGGTATTATGAGCAACCATAACAAACAATTACATAGATAAAATTGCCACAATAATAAAAATATACTCTAAATGATCATATTGAACAAAGTTACCAACTTAACGAGAACTATAACATAAAAATGAGAACTCTAGCCCAAAAGTCTCCTATTTTTGTGCAAAAGACATGAAAAAGCACCCTGAAAATGGAAAATGTTCAAATGCTACATTGATAAGGATTTTTTTGGGGATGAAATACCAAATTTTTAATGCAAAAAACATCAAAACGCACCTGAAAAATGAAGAGGGTTTATGCTGCATCAAAACCTTTTTTTTTATTATCGAGTTAAAATTTGTTTTTTTTTTCAATGATGGCATTAAGAACTAAATATTTTGTGCAATAAACATTAAAAAACAACCCAAAATAAAAAATGGTTGATGTTGCACCAATGCTATTTTTGGTTAAAATTCCAACATTTTTTTAGCAATGGCATAAAAAATAAAATATCATGACTCAAGAAAACTTTAAAATTCCAATATTTTTCGAGATAACATTCAGCACAAAATATCACGACTACAAAAAACCTAAAAATTCCAACAATTTTCAACCATGACATTAGAGATAAATATCACGACTCCAAAAAACCTTAGAATTTCAACATTTTTTAATCGTGACATTAAAGATGAAATATGACAACTCTAAAAAACCTTAATTTTGACATCTTTTAACTATGGAATTAAAACCAAATATCATGACTAAAAAAACTTTAAAAATGAATACCTAAATCAAGGAGGCACTATACCAAGGGTATTTTTTTAAATGCTAAAAGTATAAACTATTTTAAAATCTTAGCTTAAGACAGCTTGACACATTGTAATGAAAATTTAAAAATCAACCATCAAATTGAGAAGAAGTGGGGGTGGACTCTACCCATTGCAGTGACAACTTGAAAATCAATATTGAAATTGGCACACAATGGGGTAAGACTTGATCCATTGTAACAAAAACTTAAAAATCAACTATCAAACACATAATGGAGTCAGGTTGCTAGTCTAGCATTGATACAACCCTTGCAGTGAAAAAAAAAAATAATAATAATAAGATAAATAAATAAAAGTGAAGAAAGAAAACATTTTTTTTTTTTTAATTAAAAAAATCAAAATTAAAACAAAAACTATATATATATATATACATAGATATATATATATATATATATATATATGATAATAATGATGATGATGATGAATAACATCCATTGAGACCAATATGGTCTATCAGATCTTAAGAAAATAAGAGATTAATTGATACTCTTTAATAATTTATTTCTATGATAAAAAAGAAGGGAGAGAAGCATTCATAGATCACTATAGTTTTGTTGACTTAATAAGTCAAGAAGGGTTGAAGTGCTGCAAAGGTTTTGGAAATGAGAGAGGATGTGAGTAGGAGACGAGAAATCCAAGAGAATGTGTTTTTCAACTTCAACCCTCTTCAGATCTCAAAGGTGACATACTTTTCATCCCAAGTTGTTTTGGAATCGACCAATGCCCAGTTTCACTTCGAAGCTCATGAAAATTAGTTCTTATCTTCACAATGTTCATTTTCTTCTTAGCACTAGTCAAGACATAAAGATAGTTTTGGTTAGCAAGATTGGGGTTGATCACATCCTATATAATAGCTTCCTTTTCCCATATAACACCTTATCATCCCACAACTTATCCTTAAATTTGAAAGTAATAGTATTTTTAATATTATTCTTATTCTCTAAGATGATCTCCTCCTTTATCCTCGAATGGTCAAGCCAAGATTGGGCATCCTTATGCTAGCCTCGCTTGAACCAGAGGTGGGGGTTTTGGCTAGAGTTAGAATCAATTTTGGGGAACCTCTTAGATTTCGTGTTGTAAATCTTATTCTTATACATCAGATACCTAAACATAACATGCTTTCAATAGGGGAAATACTAGCTTCAACAAAGAGGATAAGGTAGGGAGTATTTCCTTAAATATTGAGGTTGTATGCTATAAATTTATTTTGGATTAACCTAATATTCTTCCTCAATTCTCTAGATATATTACAACCCTCTAGATATACTGCAACCCCAAACCTCACATCCATATAAAATAATAGGGGTGACAAGAGTCTCAAAGAGGAATTTTCTTTTACTCCATACCCAAAGATATACTGACTTAAACCTTCCTCCCCGATTCTCTAGATATACTGCAAACCCAAACCTCACATCCATATAAAATAATAGGGGTGATGAGAGTCTCAAAGATTATTTTTTTTTAACTCCATACCCAAAGATATGCCGACTTACAATTGTTTTCAAGCTCATAATAAGCTTTCTAGCCTCCTATATTTTTTTTTCTCAATGGTATTATTCCAGTTGAGATGGTGATGGATGTCAATACCTAAATATTTATATGAATAAACCTTCTGCAAGTAATTGTTATCATAAATTAAATTATCATAGTTTATCCTTTTGGATTTGATTATCACGACTTTAGCCTCATCAGTATTAATAGTCATCCCCATCTTGGAGTAGTAATAATGGAAGATTCTAATATTCTTGTCGATATCATGATGGTTTCTCGAAAGAAGAATGATATTGTCAACATAAAGGAGAAGAGTAATGACCATACCAATTAGCATGGGGCCATCACATCCTCCAACTTCCAAACACTCTTTTAGCTTATCAATGTAAATGCCAAAAAGGGTAGGGGATAGGGGACACCCTTGCTTAACTTTGATGTTACATTTAATTTCTTCAAATGAACCTGTTAGGGTCCTATAATAATATAATTCATAATTTCGAATTGGCTATGGTTAGTCTTGTAATATTGTACATACTTTTGCATTTTGTAAAATGTTTTCCATATTAAAAATTAAAAAATGTAAAGAGGGGATATCCTAAAAGATAATCAAAGGACAAAAAGGAATAGAAAAGATAAAAAAAAAGTGAAAAATATGAACCCCAAAGAGAAATAAAATAGATCATGAAAATGTGCAAATTCAAGTGCCATTACCTTTTACTTTATTATGATAAATAAGGTTGTGTGCAGCTTGTCAGAAATTCCACAATCCATGATGGTCAAATAGCTTAATCTTGACTTATTCATTTTTAAAATTTTATGTTGATAGATAGAGAATAAGCATCTAGCCAAAATGTTTAACCTTGGTAGATTAGTAGTTAGGTAGAGAATAAAAATGAGCTCATAAGCTTAATCTGAGCCATAGGAAGTTATAACGTTATAATTAGATAGTTTTTCTTGTCAAAAGAAAAGGAAATAAAGGGTCAGGAAGCTCAAATGCACCCAATAAAGTGAAGAAAAAATGTTAGGATAAATAAAGGGTTGGTAGAAGAAAGGTTGCAAATGTACAAGGTTGGTGAGTCAAAAGCACATTTATCATGCTTAATCCTATGTTTCATGTGTAGGAGCATTTATGAGAAAGAAAATATGTTCACAAGTTAGTTTAACTAATTTCCCCTCATTTCACTATGCCCCCACATGCTTATTCTCTAATTTCCCCATTATCCATTTATCAATTATAAATCCCCCTTTTCCTTTCATTTTGACACTTACCCCTTGGTTTCACACATTTCCCTAGTAATTTCCCTTCAAAAATCATCCCCCTACCCAAAACCCCTTTTCCCTAGTGTGAAACCCATTTCCCATTGCAAATAGTACCTTCCCCCCTATTAATTTCCATATTTCCCTTCAAAAGCTCATAAAATCCCCCTTATCCTAAGTTTTTATCCCCCCTGCATTATCTAATTAATTTCCCCACTTTATATTTCCCTAAAAAACCCTTCTTTAACCGACCAACCCTTGGTACGGTTAAAAAACCCTGCCACATAACCCCTGGACCCACTTTATTAACTCGCTGCTTATATTAATCCTGACCTTATACGCTAATTAATTAGAATTTGTTGTAATTAAACCCTGGGCCTTGCAAATCCATTTCCCGATTCCCTCCATGCAACTTAACCAGGGGACAGCCATCTGATCTCCTACCCCCAAATTCGACGGTGCACATCTATATTGCGTGGGTTCACCGTTCCACCGATAGCAGCTTGACAGCATGCAAGATTCATGGTTTTTCCTAGGCACTGTTCTGCTACATGGCGGCACTAGGTGAGATTGCGTGCTTGCGAAAAATACCGCCTACCCTCCAAAAGAGGTGCGATGGCCCAGAAAAACACCTCCCCATCCAAGCCAAAAACTTCCCACTGTTCATTTATATTTTTCGCGCCAAAATGTGATTTTTACCCGTTAAAAAGCTTGAAAAGCCCAAATTCACTCTTTTCACTCGTATTTTACTACAATTGCTTCTCAAGCCATTTTGCGACACCCTGAACCTCTGCAACCAAATTGACCATTGTTTGCCACTTGAAGAAGCTCTAGACACCCAATTCAAGAAACTAGTTCAAAATTGAAGCCACCGTACCCTCTGCATTCACCATTGAACCCAGTTTGCAAGCCAGACCACCAAATTCCAAGCATTCTTCAAAAACCAGAACGACCCTCTCAATTTGAAAATGCACAGTTTAATTGAACTATTAATTAATTAAAATTAATTAAGAAATGTTCCTGAATTGAGGAGAAATTTATTTCTACGTCCCAAACTCTATTTTTAAGCTGTAATTACCCTCCCATTATTCCAGGGCTTCCAAACCTCACTTCTACAACCATTACAAGCCTAATTCATATCTCTACACCCAATTATGGCTTCCCAAACCTCTCTAGACATGAGACCTCTACAGACATAGATTTTCCAATAAAGGATATTTCTTCCCCAACTTACCTTCTAAAGATCCACTGCTGGAGAAGGGACAAATTCCTAAACTGGAACGATGATTTCACCTTTGGGAGTCTAATTTGCCCAAGTATTTGTTCCCAGAAGTACACCCATTCCCTGACATCATCCACTTCTGTCATGCCTGTTACATTCCTAGCCAAAGGGCTATTATCACCCTAACCATCAAGTTTTATTTACCATCACTGCAGAATCTATCAACCAAATGCTTTAGGTCCAACCAAGACCTAATGAGACCCCACTGTTTATTGGAGACTTGCTGGACCTATATGTCAATTTATACATGGCCAAAATAGCCCAAATTTTCAAAACTTTCATCATAGAAGAATGCCATACTCCCACAAATAGTCCCCCTTATGCTGCCACCATTTTTTTAGAAAGGGGCAGATAGATTATTACCATGCTCTCTTGCATCTTAGGATATACCACAGATGAGCATGTGGATGAGGTTGTCTTGGCCTTTATTTCCATGTTTAGCCCAGGGAAGCCTCCTACTGTTATTTATAACTATGCTCAGTTCATTGCAGACAAGATGCATGAACAGTTCACCAAACTATAAACTAAGAGAGTTTTCAAGTATTCTTCTATATTATTTCACATGTTTTTATTTTATCAATCAGATAAATTCACTGTCAGCATCTAAAAGCTGGATAACAAAGGAAATCCAAGGTTAGTTATTTATTGGACACCCTTGATCCAGAAATACTCCACTACATTCACCTATAAGGACATCATTGATTCATTTGTCCATCCAGTCATGAACATGCTAACTAGTAGTCTTCAGCCCAGAATCAACCAAGAGATCAAGAGGGTCTTATTGTTGGCTAAGAAAATAAAAGTGGGAGACTGGTATCTGTACCAGAACCACATAGAGATTAGAATTTATGGATGCCAACTTACCTCTTACAAATTGCCCAAATACCTCCCTATGAGGATATTTGCACTAGAATATTTTAGGCAGATCATTAATTCTGATGAAGTCAAATTCCTAGCAGCTAGGAAGAAAACCCAATTTAAAATGAAAAATCAATTGGGCCCCTTCATTTGTAATAATAGAGAAGTTGGACCAGAGGCAGATAAGATTCTGTAACAAATGAAATTCAGAAACATCTTTATGTGGCAGTATGACCCTTATGGGGTCATAAATAAGTTGAGGATCAAGGTCAAATTGGGATCTTTCATCCATCATCCCATACCAGACATTGAGAGGTTTTCCAACCAATCAGAATGGTTGGAAAACACTCTAATTGACATGGATAACATAGTAGTGGATGTAGAAAATACACTAATTGATGTAGAGAAACAAATTGATGAAAGTTATTTCCTGTGGGTTCCAGAAGTAGGGGAACCCAGGAATATTCCTCCTATTTTATAGACCCCAACAAATGAGGAGAGAAACGCAAAGAGAGACAATGAGGGTTCTAGTTTTGCCATGGAAACCAAAGATGAGAACTTTGATCTCAGGAAAAGGCCCAAGCTAAATCCTGTAACTATACAGGAGGATACCATTGAATCAATGCAAATAACTGACACTGATACAATGGTGGAAAGTGTTATAGACATTTTTGTGCCTTACAGCATGGAGCATGAAATGTCAATAATCTGAAGGATCCAAAGTCCCTAAACATGTTGTTCTTACCCTTAGAGGAACAAGGTCAGCAAACCACAGCACTGCAAATCAGTTCTCCACTGAAAAACACTCAAAAACAGGTCAATTTTGGATCAAAGCAGTTGCTCCACTAAGCATCTGCGCTGAATGTCAAAAGCTCTATGGTGTACCTGCGCTGCATAGCAAGTGCAACAAAGGCTACCTGCGCTGGGCGTACTTTGACATGTAGAGGAATCTTTTCTCAATATGCCAGTGCCCAGGAAGCTTCCAAAATGACACTTGGATCAGAAGATTCGCCTAATGATGAGTAAAGAGGTTCTAAAACTCCAAGTGGAAGGTAGAAACTCCGAGTGGACTCAAGGAATGAAGAACAATTGGAGTTGAAGAGGACAACAAGTCACACATCAAGCTGACTTATCTTCACTCCAAAACTCTATATAAGGATCTCATCCCATGGGATCTGGAGGCTGGAATTTTGTGCAAAGAATTGTTGTTGGTTTACAGTTGTGAGTATTGGGTGATTGCTTGAGGGAGGTGAAGAGGAGATTTCTTTCCGTCGGGAAGGTGATGCTGGATTGGACCTCTCATGGTTGTATCACCGCCTGAACCTTACTTCCTTATATTAATAAAGCATTTGAGGTTCTTCTATTCGCATGTGTTTCAATGGTGTTTTGTCTTACTTGCGTATTTGATTTATGCTAATCCTTGAATCAATTATGAATGCATGCTTCTCGTAGTTTCCTTTTCTTGTCTTATTCGCAGGATCTCGTGTAGCTGGGCCCGTGAGAAGACTTGGAGCTGGGAGCGAGCGACAAATAGAGGAGATTGGATCGACCATTTGCACAAGACATCGGTAAGTGGATCTCTTCCTTTCATCTCTTGCATGTCATAAAGAAGTAACTTTAGATAGCTTTGCTTCAGCTGTTGCTAAGGAACTATCACCCTTAGAGTGGGATAGGGTCATTCCCTGTTGGATACTTTTCCCCACAACAGACTGGCGACTCCACTGGGGATCATGTCTTGTTGGTAGCTTGTGTTTCTTGCTATTCATTTCCTAAACAAAGGGAGTACCGAATCGAACTGCATTCGAATCCTTCGAATGCAAAGTAGAGGGTAGCTACTCTAGCTCAGTGCTGGGCATGTTTATGATTTGAAGAGCTGATCCAAAAGGACTCTTTTTAGCTCTTTGTGATAGTGTTCATCTTCCTTAATCATCCTCTAGTGTATACTTGGCTGATAGCCTCTGATTTGGCCAAAAACCATTGATTTTTGAGCAAACTGTGACCCGGAATCTGAGAGAGACGAGAGTTGTCTCTTCAGTGCAGCTGCAGCAAAGGCTACCTGCGCTGCAACGCAGGTCCCGAAGGGGCTACCTGCGCTACATGTCAGATTGACAGTGTAGTACCTGCGCTAATCCAGTTTTGCCTTGTGCAACTGGGGTTCCCTACTGTCTGTTGCCCAGTTTTCAATATTGTTTTTGCAGCCTGTTGTCAACCTGTATACCCAGCTGAAACTACCTTTCTTTGCCTTCATTCCGCCTCAGTTGTATGAAGAAACCGTGATTGTTCTTATTGTATTTCTTGCTTTCATTCACAGTTTCCCGTAGTGAAAGTGAACTAGTCTTGCTGTGACCTCTTGGATCTAGGCCTGTAAGAAAGTGTCGTTGTGATTCTAAGAGCTAGTTTATTACTGTTCATAGCTGCTTGAAAATTTGCTTTCGTTATGGGCATGTTTATGATTTGAAGAGCTGATCCACAAGGACTCTTTTTAGCTCTTTGTGATAGTGTTCATCTTCCTTAATCATCCTCTAGTGTATACTTGGCTGATAGCCTCTGATTTGGCCAAAAACCATTGATTTTTGAGCAAATTGTGACCCGGAATCTGAGAGAGACGAGATTTGTCTCTTCAGTGCAGCTGCAGCAAAGGCTACCTGCGCTGCAACACAAGTCCCGAAGGGGCTACCTGCGCTGCATGTCAGATTGACAGTGCAGTACCTGCGCTGATCCAGTTTTGCCTTGTGCAACTGGGGTTCCCTACTGTCTGTTGCCCAGTTTTCAATATTGTTTTTGTAGCCTGTTGTCAACCTGTATACCCAGCTGAAACTACCTTTCTTTGCCTTCATTCCGCCTCAGTTGTATGAAGAAACCGTGATTGTTCTTATTGTATTTCTTGCTTTCATTGACAGTTTCCCGTAGCGAAAGTGAACTAGTCTTGCTGTGACCTCTTGGATCTAGGCCTGTAAGAAAGTGTCGTTGTGATTCTAAGAGCTAGTTTATTACTGTTCATAGCTGCTTGAACATTTGCTTTCGTTATATGGTTCGAATTTCAGTATTTCTTGTGTTGAAACGAGTGAATCTTAAGGTGTTCTTTTGATTATTGGACAAAAAACTTGTTTTCTTTCACTTGAAATTGAATTCGAAATTATACAACAGCTTTCTTTTTGTAATACATCAACATTAAGGAAGAAGAAAAGAAATACTTGCATTGTGCATGTGCATTTTGACAGTTTGCATGTCGATTTAGGAAAAGTGCATCAGTGTGTGCTCTATGATCTGTTTGAAAAGATGATGTCTTTCTTTTCCCTCAGTAGTTAAGATTTTCATAAGTTGAAAGAATTGAAAAAGCTTGCTTATCATTCTTAGACTGCATTTAGGAGTTGTATCATACATCACGTGGTGATCCATAAAGGCAAACTGCTAAGCAAGATCAACCTAAAAAGAACTGAATTTATCTAACAACGCTTTGAAACATAACGAAACACAGTAGAGGTCTAGGTAGAGACGTGTTCCGGCGTCGTTAAACATAGTGACCGTCGATCTCTACGAAGGTGGGTGATTCCTCCTGAGGGACGATAGCACTAATACGGACTTGTGCCCCCGCGTACCGTCGCGTATATTGGGGGACCCCTATAGGAGCAAAGCCTTTATCCATAGGAAGCCGTGTCGGCCGCCCTACTGATCGCGATGCAGTGAACACAGCATTCACGAAGATCGACCACTCGTACCGTAAAACGTATTCTGTGGTTTCGCGAAAGGTTTGGCACACCCTCTGCCTAGAACTCCAGAGTAATTTCTTTTGGCCTTTTTCAAACTCTATAACTGAAAAAGTCCATCCGAGCATTTGTCACTTCGGGCTCGTTAATACATCGAAGGAGACTAGAGTCATCTTTAGCTTTTTCTCTACTCTTAAAAATTGAAAAAGCAAGTTGTGTCTAAAGCGTCGTCATATAAAATTCATTTTAAACGGAACATAATCACCCCTTTATTCCTGCGTTGATCTTGAGGTTGGGAACATGGAACACGCCAACCAAGGGATTCCACATGATGGGAACCCTAGCCCTTTCTCCTCTTGGGGAGAAGTTGGTGCGCCCCACATGGCCACGTTGTCGCTTCCAGGACTGACAATTGGCCTGCCAGTTTGGCTATTCTCAACCACTGTAGTTCAGAACACCACGGTTCCTGAACAGTCGAGTCAACAGTTAGACCAGTCTAGAGCTACCCTCCAGCCTTCCACTTCTTATAAGCCTTCCTCCGATCCTTCTTCTTCGAAAGGTCAAGCTGTCGAAAGCGGAGCTCCCATAGAAAAGAAGAAGGAAAAGAAGAAGAAAGAAAAGAAGCAGAAGGAGCCAAAGGCGCCTGGGGGCAAGCAAAAGGCATCTAACAAAAATCCACACACAGCACGGACCGGGCCCAAATCGCCATGTGTCATATGTAGAGGGGACCACCTCCACCGTGATTGTCCCGGTATTCCCCGGATACTAAGGGACTGGTCCCCTCGTTTGCACAGTTCGGAAGCGTCAACCTCTGACAACCAGGTGGAATGCTTACTGTCGACCAACGAAAGTGAAGGTTCTAGACGACGAAGGGGAATGAGATTCCCCTGCGAACTATGTGAAGGCAATCACACCCTCCGCCGTTGTCCCTTTTTAGACGAAGCAAAGAGAGTTTTGGAAGATCAACCGGTTGCACCGTTGCTACTTCCTCCTGGATACCAAAAACTCGCGCCAAGTCATTCGTTGGTCGAAAATACGGCTGCCCTGCTCATAGGGCCAGCTGAAGTGTCAGTCACTGAAAATGAACCTACTGAATCCGGACCGGACGAAAGTCCAAAGGTCGAAACGGCAGTTGACCCGGTTCTCCCTTCAGAAGTTTCATCTTCAAATACCACAGTCACTGAGGATTCATCTTCAGCTGACACCCCTACCGAAGAGAGTAAGGATGACACCGTACAGATTCTTTTCATCAACACAGATTCTGATGAACATCAGGGCAATGTGCCCACTCCTTTATCGCAGGAAGGAGCATCGTCAGGATCATACCCGGCCGTGTATTCGGTCCCACCACCAAGCAACCTGGTTGTGTCCTTTGATTGGAACCAACTAGGCAGACCCCGGTTACCAGCCAATATACCATTTAGAATTATAGTCCAAATATACAAAATGGTGATGGCTGGGACTATCATTGATGAAGGGGCATCTGTGAGTATCCTGTCCTCTATTGCTTGGAAAGCACTGGTTTGCCCAGCGCTTTTGCCTGAGATAAGAAATCTCTCGGGTTTTGACAAAGGAACCAGTCGACCATTAGGGATTCTACCTAATGTGCCTATTACATTGAAAGGGAAGGCTGTCAAGATGAATTTGATGGTCGTCCAAGGACCCTTGGATTATAACCTACTCCTTGGACGAGACTACATATATTGCATGGAAGCAATAGTCTCCTCACTCTTTCGAATAATGTGTTTTCCATACGAAGGAAGAATGGTCAAGCTCGTAGACCAACTTTCATTTCTGGGATCACGCATCGCAAATAGTCACATACCTATCCTGAATGGTCTTTTCGATCAAGAAAGGTCTCTACCTCCGGTTCTTCTTCCTGATGAGTGCGAGTGATTCGGGAAAGTAGGGCTGGAACCCAGGGGGCATGCATCCTGGTCTGCTGGGGTCAGAAAAAACCTTGGGTGTAAAATAGAATTTCCGCGGGAGAATATGACTAGTCCGTACCCCGTCCCCTCCTTCATCTTCATAAAACAGAAGAGCCGGCAAGAGCTCTCATGCAGAAGAAGGGGCAGTTAGGAATGGGGTTGTTCTGGAAAAGGATTCTTTTGTCAAGGTTACTTGTTTGACAAAGGTCATTCACCTTTGTCTAAAAAAGTAGGCTCTGCCAAAGAAGGGGATCTGTTTGCGGCAGCAAGTAGTAACCATCTTTGGATAAAAGGCAAGCCTCACCCATTAAAACAAATGATTTAAAGGATAAGTAGGGGCAGCCTCCAAAGAAAGGGATTCTATTGCTGCAACAAATTGTAACCATCTTTGTGTAACCTAATGATAGACATCGCCGAAGAAAGAGTTTCATTTGCGGCAGCAAACAAAACCATTCTTTGGGTAACCAGAAAGAGGTAAGCCTCACCCGTTGAAAACAAGGGTTTTTGATGGACAAGTAGGGGCGACCTTGAAATTAGACTTACACCTGGGGGCATGCAAACCTCTTGGAATGCAAGCACGGGCGGCTATTTTGTTTTTTAGTTTTTTAGGTCCCCCCTTTAAACCTGTAGGTCTAACCCGTTAAACTCGTAGGATTAGCCGATACCCAGCTTGCATAAAGAGAGGATATGGAGCAAAGCATAGCGAGATGAAGCTCCTTAAAAAATAGCGAGCAACCTACCAGGAGACCTTCCTACTTTATGACTGGTAAAAACGAGCAGTTTTGGCAAAGTACATGCTCGTTAAAAAATAAACGCAAGATACGAGCAGTTTTGGCAAAGTTCATGCTCGTTAAAAAATAAATGCAAAATTGAGCAGTTTTAGCAAGAGTTCATGCTCATTAAAAAATAAATGCACATGTGAGCAAGCTTCCCCCAGAGTTCAAGCTCATCAAGAAAAAATGAACCGGTAAATAACCATTTGAGACCATAGATTCATCAGCCATAAGAGCCTTGGTCGTGTTTGTGCACCGTCACCTCCACTTTTCATTTGGCCGATCATTCACATCCACTTGATTGTTTACCTATTTTGAGGAACAGCTGCGAAGAGTGATTTCACCTAGCCATCCTTGTGACACTGCCGTGATTGGAAAATTCCAACCTGTACCTGGAATCTGCTGCTATCCCTGTTTATCACTCGTTCCTCAAAATACGAGTCTTCTTTGAGCTCTTTTCACTGACTCGTAAAATATGAAAAGTTTGCCGAGTTTTGGCCTTCCAGCTCGTTAAAAGGACTGGAAGAGCTATCCCTCCTCTAGATTTTAATCTTTTTGGACCTGAGGGATTATTGCACAAAAAGGTCGAGCGCTTGTCTAGTTCGGCTCGATAAAGATATCGAACATTCATCCCTTCTGTATTGTTTTATACTTTTTCGGACTTAAGGGATTAGATGACGAAAAAGGACCCCTGGAGTCCACTTTATGTACCCTTTTCAGACTCTCTAAAAATGAAAAGGACCGAGTTGTCTTTGTCGCTGGGCTCGTTAAAAATATTAGATAGCGACAAACTTTTCTTTAGACGAGAACGAGTTTCCCTATCGTTAAGCTCGTTAAAACATAGCGATGGGCTTGCCCGAAGGGCAGGTTATAGAACAAGCATATGTTATCCTCGTCAAGCTTGACAAAAATAAAGAGGTACTGGTCAGGAATGACTGGGGAAAAATTGGGAAGAACCTCAAAGCTTAATGGTAGCAAGTCGCTCTTGAACATGACACTTTTGCCTCCGTAAATATCGGGTTGGGTTATTATCATTCACCGGTCCCTTCACCATGGTCTCACCATACCATCCATACATGGGGTAATGCTACCGATCCATCACATCAGTGTCGTTATATGTTCAAGAGATGTCATTCAGAAAGTGTCAACTGGGTCCCCTCCACTACCATACATCATCTTTCATCCTTCCATGACCGCCACCCTGAATCATATTTCACAGATCGTTTTCACCATCATCACTAGCTCCGTTCTGTGTCACTAATGTGGGATTCATTAAGGCCCTCCTTTGACGGATCACTTCTTGTCGACATCAGCTCACTATCCAAGAAGTTGATCTAGGAACACCCCCTCAGTACTTTGAAGCTTGCATGCCTCAATGGCAAGTTTCTCACTTCCGGCGATGGGTATACATTAATGACCTTCGACCGGGAGACTTTGCGTGGTGTTCGACGTCAGATCCTATATTCACGCCACGTGAATTGTGCTGCAGTACCTTGAGGGTCATCATCATTATCGGTGATTCCTCTCGCGCTTGTTAACAGTTTACATTATTGACTGGTAATCAAGCGATGTCTTTCCATGTTCGACTTCAAGAAATCCTCACATGGATCGACTTGTACTAGAGTGAAGATCGGACAAGTTTGAAGACCCCGGATCTAGTTTCATCCATCCGGGCTGCGATATATATTCAGGAGATAAAAACATAGACATGTGCAGCAGATGATCCTCCTACTAAAAGGATGATAATTAAAAGCAGAGAATTATCAGTCTATTATCAGACGATCGTCTGTTTATGTACAGCAAATGTATTTATAAAGTTGAGCATGGGAAATGCCCGCATCAGCTAGATCATGAAAAGAAAGTATGAAAAGATAATGTATTGTATTGTATTTTGTTACAGGTCACCTCCCGACGATTGAATGAACTTCGGATCCTCCTAATAAAGCATTTCACCCGATAAACGACCTCATACTTTAGGGGGCAACTGTTATAGACATTTTTGTGCCTTACAGCATGGAGCATGAAATGTCAATAATCTGAAGGATCCAAAGTCCCTAAACATGTTGTTCTTACCCTTAGAGGAACAAGGTCAGCAAACCACAGTACTGCAAATCAGTTCTCCACTGAAAAACACTCAAAAACAGGTCAATTTTGGATCAAAGCAGCTGCTCCACTAAGCATCTGCGCTGAATGTCAAAAGCTCTATGGTGTACCTGCGCTGCATAGCAAGTGCAACAAAGGCTACCTACGCTGGGCGTACTTTGACATGTGGAGGAATCTTTTCTCAATGTGCCAGTGCCCAGGAAGCTTCCAAAATGACACTTGGATCAGAAGATTCGCCTAATGATGAGTAAAGAGGTTCTAAAACTCCAAGTGGAAGGTAGAAACTCCGAGTGGACTCAAGGACTGAAGAACAACTGGAGTTGAAGAGGACAACAAGTCACACATCAAGCTGACTTATCTTCACTCCAAAACTCTATATAAGGATCTCATCCCATGGGATCTGGAGGCCGGAATTTTGTGCAAAGAATTGCTGTTGGTTTACAGTTGTGAGTATTGGGTGATTTCTTGAGGGAGGTGAAGAGGAGATTTCTTTCCGTCGGGAAGGTGATGCTAGATTGGACCTCTCACGGTTGTATCACCGCCTGAACCTTACTTCCTTATATTAATAAAGCATTTGAGGTTCTTCTATTCGCATGTGTTTCAATGGTGTTTTGTCTTACTTGCGTATTTGATTTATGCTAATCCTTGAATCAATTATGAATGCATGCTTCTCGTAGTTTCCTTTTCTTGTCTTATTCGCAGGATCTCGTGTAGCTGGGCCCGTGAGAAGACTTGGAGCTGGGAGCGAGCGGAAAATAGAGGAGATTGGATCGACCATTTGCGCAAGACATCGGTAAGTGGATCTCTTCCTTTCATCTCTTGCATGTCATAAAGAAGTAACTTTAGATAGCTTTGCTTTAGCTGTTGCTAAGGAACTATCACCCTTAGAGTGGGATAGGGTCATTCCGTGTTGGATACTTTTCCCCACAAAAGAAAGAAGAAAAGGTACAACAGCTTCAGGAGAAACACAACATCCCTCAACATCTAACACTCAACTGATTGAGAGATAGCTCAGTGTTGAGGTTTCTTCTTTCACCAGGCCAGTAGATAAGGAAAAAGATATCAAGAACATGTACACGAAGATCAAGTTGAGAAATGAGAAGTTGAAGGCTGAAACATATGGCCATTACTTCAAGCACACACCAGCAAATCAGAGCATATGATGTTAGCTTTTGACATCAAAGCAAGAAAAATTCAAGTGTCCTTCATGTAGCCTACTGTTCAACAGCCAAAAATATCAGTTGACTACAGAAAAACTGACTTTGAGGTGTTGGCTAGGGATGTTCATCCCATTGACCAGATTGAATTCCATAAGCAGGTAGGAGAGATGATCTACTCCACTTTGACAGGAAAGGCCATGGATGCACATAAGCTGCAAAGTTTTTTAGAAAACATTACAACTCAATACAAATTAGAAAAGGCCTCCTCACAGGCCAAGGACAACATGATCAAGTCATTGGAGGAATTGGTAATTGAGTTGGGACATGATCCCAATGACATAAAAGTTGTTGAAATTTTGATCAAGAAGAAGAATGAGGACATTGCAGATCTTAAAAAACAACTGAAACTTCATCATTCAGAGCACCCACAAATAAAAGAGGTCCTGGAGAGCCAAACACATTAGGAGGAGATGATGGACCTAGTTCTACAACTGAATGATCAACTAAAGGAAATTTAAAAGGAGTTAGATAGCTTGATACAAGTAAAACAAGCTAGTCTGGAGACTGCCCCTACCACTATTATCCCAACAGTTACTACAGTAGTACCTTCCACTTTGGCAACATCATTACCTCCTACAGCTCCAATGGCTACAACACTCCAGCTTCTACAGCCTCTACATCAGCAACAGGGTCAACAACAACAGGGTCAATAGGTGATGAGGCTACCAAATTCATCAAGGAAATGGAAGACATGTCCATTCAGACCATAGAAATGAACAAGCTGAAGGAAAATGTGACCAATATAGAGACTGAATATAATCTTGCATAGATTATGCACAAAGAAGAAGTGCAAAAATCAACCAAGATGAATAAAAGAATAAAAAACTTGGAGAAGGAATTGACTTTAAAGGAACCCCTTGGACAAGCTAAGGAACAATTACAGGGCAATATCATATTTTGCCATCCATTCAAATAATTTTTGAAAATATTGACTTAGTGAAGTAGGCTATAAAATCCATACAAAGAGTCAAAATAGAACTGGGAGACATGCCAGAGGAAGCTACTAGGATCATTCACTTCATCAACTCCAAAAACAAGTATGAATTGCAAGAATTGGAGATACCTGACAAGACAGGTACAATACTGGAAGAAAAAATGGTGCTCACCAAGAGGAATTTAATTCTAAACCTTGAAGATAAGTGCCAAACCATGCAACTAGCAATAGACAGGTTCATGGTTAAATTTGATATTTTGAGGCAAAAGGGTTTGCCAAATCCCTTGGTAATAAATGATAAGTTAATGACACAAGAGGACTACAATAGAAGAATTAGAGAAGTGGCCAAGGATCAAGTGACCACTTCATCTATGAAGGGGATGACAACTGGCAAAGTCCTATACCAGACTTTTGAGAACTTGTTTTACCTCCAGTACGAGGTAAAATGCCTTTTTGTGAATAAGCCCACTTTTGCCAAGTACACGGAGGCAGATGAAATTTATAGGAAAATGATGAATATCCAATTACCAGATGTAGAAACATGGGAGAAATTGAATGACTTACTGTAGAAATACACAGTCAAAATGTAAAAATGTAAAGTAAGGGTAAAAAAAAGCACAGTAAAAAGATAATGACAGGCAAGCCAGATAAAAGAGTATTAGGTGAAAGTGTATCAATTGAAAGATTAGAGTAAGAAGAGCATTTAGCATGAAGACCAACAAGAAAGCAGAGATTAAAAGGAAAAATATTAGAGCTTAAAGACAACACAACCTAATAAACAAGGACAACAAACAATAGTTCAATAGTTGTCTCTATCTTCTTGCATGGAGATATTTCTTTCTCCTAGATTAATTCCCAAGACAGTTTGGGATATTTTGTAAATTATTTTTGTATAAATACTTCATAATTTGAAGTAGTGAGTGTGGATTACTATATATTTGTAGAGTTATTTTGATCATAAATCTAAGGGTTATTATACCAATTTTTCAAGTCATCAGACTGGACCAAGTAATAAAGAGATTGCCTTACAGGATTCATGTGTTGATCTATTACAGTGAAGTATTTTCTTTGTCAATTTTGTTATTTCCTTATGTTTTTCACAAACTTTAATGTTATCTAAAGCTGAATGAATTAACTGGAAATTTATCTCAAAATTTGTTTAAGTACACTCTATTTTGAATAGTTGATCATTTCCATGCTTTTCTTCTGATATCCAGATTTGAGAATCCTTAATTGATCTCCCATCTCGGTTGACCTCTTTCACTTTCTTCGTAATCTAACCTAAGGAATCCTTAATTTCTCTTTGGATCCGATTGAAAACCACTTCACCATCCAGCCTTGAGATTTGAAGTAACTCCTCTATCTTGCCCTGTAGACATTGTTTTTAGAACTTGATCCAATCCTGTTTGCCTGATATTTGATCCCATAGCCCAATGGTAAAATACGCCCCTCTTTTCATCTAAGTAAGTGATCCACCACCAAATCCAAATGAAAACCCAAGTACAATTAGAGCTAGCCTAAAATTAATTAACTAAACAAAGTTAAAACATAAAGAGAGAGCCCTCTCTGAGCATTAGGAAGGCTAGATCCTAATCTCCAAAGTAGGTTTGTGGTTACTTGTAATCATTTCTTTCTAAGTCAACTCTTGAGAAATATTGGAGTGATAACATATTGGTGACCATATTGGGGGCTTCGATCCTCAGTGTAATAAAACTTTAAGGAAACCTTAAATTTCATCTTTCACCCCTTGAGGTCATTTTAAAGAGTTGATATTAAAAAGTTTGAAACACAAATAAAAAACTAAAATTCTGGCTCCCAAAAGGACTCACTATACCAGGGAAAATCCAAATCCAAACCCTGCTACAATAGTTGATGACCCCGACAGAATTTAAAAAAAACCAAGAAAGGTAGAAACTTAAGCAAGTAGTAGCCAGTTAGTTAAAGAGAATTCACTCCCTGCTGAATTGTCAACTTTAGACGAAATTCCATTTGATTTTTCATTTGACCTCTCATTGTTTAGAACTAAATTAGAAAATGTTATTCATGGAACTATATTAGACCCTAATTTTATTCAATTCATTGAGTCAAAAAAGGTGCTTATACATCCAGATTTAGATAAACTTGTATTGGATACTTTTGACAAGCTAGAAGCTTTAATCTCTACATTGATAAGCCATATAGATGATGCCTACCTTCAACAATCAGTTGAATTAGTTGCACTCACTATTGCTACCTCTGAAATTTCTGCACAATCTTCAAATATTGTAAATACACCTTCATTTACTACCACCTCATCTACAATATCCACCACAGTTCATTCCCCTAAACTAGTTGTTCATCAGCTTCCTATCCCACCAAACTCATCAACCTCATCTAGTTCATCTCCATCCATTTCAATCCCTTCCTCAAGCACTAGCACTTTGCTCCCTAGTCAAGCCAAAATCTCAGCCATGGTAGATAGATATGCACCTTTGGTTTTACTAGCACAACTCCATGCCATGCCCCAAGATTACCAAATAAAAATCTTTTTATTTGATGCTACTGGTCAGTACACTTTCCAATGACATGTGAACAAAATGACTGACTATTTTGAGTTGCATGGGATTGATGAATCTGATGTCCCAAACATTAACAGGGGATGTTAAGAAATGGTTCAAAGCTTTACCTGCTAATCACATTAAAGACTTAGCTGCTTTTCATAGATTATTCATTGATAGATGGGAGAGAAAGAAAAACCATCTCCAAATACTTTTTGAATATGATAACATTAGAAGAAATCCTAATGAGTTAGTTCAGGATCACTGTACTAGGTCCAATAGCATCTACAATGCAATCCTTGCTAATATTAAGCCTCCACCAAACCTAGCATTAATCAAATTCCCTTATGGTTTTGACACTGACATGTCATACCTGGTGGGCTCCAGTATTGTAGCAATAATGCTACAACTCCTGGAGCTTACTATCTCTAATTTTATCAACCCGGTAGTTCGTACAAACTTGGAAGCGACGGTGCTGTATGCACAAGTACTAGCTCTTGTCGCAGCTGTCACTTGGTCAGCTGGCACAAGTCCGCTAGGGCTCAAGCCAACTTCTATAGGCTCACAGAAGAAGCTTTATGAATGATGGATGAAAGCTAACTTAAAGAAGACTAATCTAGTTGCAGAAAGGAACTGAAAATCAACAAAGCATGAAAACCCTAGTAAACCCTAATTTGACTAGCTAGGCCCTTACAATGCAAAACTGTGAATGAAACTTCTACCAATGATGCCATTACTTGCAGTGAACTGAAATACATGCATCTAAGCTACTTGCATCTAAAAAGACATGTTTTTGTATGTTTTCATTAACTGGTTGGATTTATTGTGACGATGCTTTTGATTAGGGTTTGGTTGTGCAGGAGCGGTTGGAATGGAAGGAAAGCATGGGCAAGGTCAGGATGGCTAGGGGAGGTCCCAGAGGGTCTCTAGCATCGATCCTCAGAAGTCTACCACATTCGGATGCTCAGCAACCGAGTTTGTAGGCTTCTACAGGAATTCTGCAGGGGATCCTACAGGAAACTCAGGGATTTCTACAGGAAGTCTGTGCAATTCTACAGGATGTTTGGCCGTGGAGGTTTTGGGCGATGGTGAAGTGTTGGAGTGCTGTGGGAGGATAGGTGAGATGGCGATGGGACTGATGATGGCTCAGGAGCAGAGAAATCAGATGGAGGAAGAGTGTATGCAGGGGTTTGATGGCTTGGAAGGATGGGATCAACGAAAGGTTAAGTAAATGAAGCTACGTGGCAATAGATGATTTGGAGGATAAGTGAGCTGGACAGAGGCCGAGTGGGTGACTTGAAGAGAGATCAAGAAGAAGAAGAAGGAAGTGGAATGATATGGAGCAGCGTAAATGAAACAAATGACTTATGCACCAAAAAGCGAGAATTCATTAACCTATGATAACTGTGCCATGAAACCTATGAACAGCAATGGAAAACCAAGAAATGAAACTCGTGCATGGAAGTGAAATGTAGAAGTATGGTTCAATATCAAACGTGCATGGATGGATCTTCAACGAAAATGTCTATGTTGCAGCTTGCATGGAAGTGAGAAGAACTGCGTTTCTTTTTGGTGGTTGGTTATGGACTGCACCCCAATCCCTAACAGAGATGGCAGTGAGCCTTAACAACCTTTTGCTGGAGCTCCAATAAGTTATAACTATCCTCTTATCGAATCTAAGTAACTGAAAGAAAATTCACCATGAACTAATCCTATTCAATCTCATAAAAAAGACTAAATTAACAGACTGTAAATTCGAATTGCATGTGAAAGTAAAAACTCAAAGTGTTGGAACGAAATGCAAACAACATTACAACACCGAGGAGATCTATTGCTCTCAGGTTGGGCCCTAACCTGAGAGATATAGCTCCCTTAGAAACTCAGAATGAGATCACAATCTGCCTGCCTTTATTCATAAACGAAAATCTGATGTCATGCCAAAACTGGCTTACAAAAGGAACAAACACCGAGCTGTAGCTCGTACTTCCAAATTACAAGAGCAATACAAAAGTTCAAAAAGCTTCTATCCAAGGCTACGGCCTCGGTATTTATGCAAAATGATCATCCAACAGGTGTCCTTGATTTGTGGAGCTCGGCTGTCCAACTGAAGGTTAAACTACTGATCCTGTAGAACAGTTATAACTGCTGTTCCTGTAGAACAGTTGGCTGCCTCTAAGCTCGGTGGGGAGATGGATTGGAGCTCGGAGCTATGGTGGGAATCACGAGGAAGGTCCCCAAGACTGTGGACATCCTCTCCTAAAAACCAGCAGTGCCACCTCATTGTCTCCTTGTCTCCTTTCTCGTGGTCTTTGCTCCCTTTTAATGCCAAAAACCTGAAATCATCATGTATTAGTCACGTAGATAGAATGCCTACCCTTCTTCCTACAAACAACACGAATAAACCAAGAAATGAATGCATAAGCAATAAAAAATGAATGGTTTGAGGAGAGCAAGTAGGCCAAATGAGCCCAAATTGTACCAAAAATTGGGGCTCATCATCACCCCCCAGCTAAACTATTTGCTCATCCTTGAGAAACTTTGCTCTGGCTCCTCGTCTTTGGCCGAGAACTAGAGCCCGGAGCATGCTTTTCCTTTCCTGTTTTTGGTGGCCCTGCCTTTTCTGCCCCTGGTGGTGACGAAGGTGGTGCTTCTTCCCCCTTCCCCATTTCCTTGAGACGGGCTTCGGAAGGCGATTGGCTTATTTTTCGTGTCCAGGAAGTTATTTTTGGGCTTCCCTTCTCAGGGGTGGCTGATGTTTTAGAGGGGGTTCTTGCACTGGGTGAAGTAGGGGCATCCCCTAAAATGGTTTGGCTGCTGGGTGGAGGCTGTGGCTTGCCCGTGGTCATCCTCTTGCTTCTCCTGGCTTCAGATGGTAGAGGGGTCTCCCTCTCCCTCTTCTCCTTCGGTTTTGGAGATGTACTGAGGGCGGCCAGCGCCGCTGCTGCCTCCTTTTCGAGAATACCAGCCTTCTCTTTCTTGCGTTTTGCTCTCTCAGAGCTCCTTGTAGAGGGCCCCTCCTTTTCAGATTTCGGGCTTCCTGTAGAAGACCCTACTTTGCCCACTTCCGGGCCTCCTGTAGAAGATTCTTTCTTTCCCGATTTTGGGCTTCCTGTAGAAGACCCGGCTTTAGCCACTCCCGGGCTTCCTGTAGAAGCCCCTGCTTTGGTAGTTTTCGGGCTTCCTGTAGAAGGCCCTTTCTCTGTCTCCAGGCTTCCTGTAGGAGCCTGTTTCTCAATGACTTTCGGGCTTCCTGTAGAAGCCCCTTTTTCCAATTTCGGGCTTCCTGTAGAAGCCTTTGTCTCCATTTTTGGGCTTCCTGTAGAAGCCTTTGTCTTTGTTCGTGGGCTTCCTGTAGAAGCCTTTTTCTCAATGATTTCCGGGCTTCCTGTAGAAGCCTTTGTTTTTGTTTTCGGGCTTCCTGTAGAAGCCTGTTTCTGCTTTCCTGTAGACACAGGTGTCTCCACCTCCGCTTGCTTGCCTGCCTGCGTTTTGCTTTTTGCTTTGGTTGCAGGTGCTGTTGAGGTACTTGGGCTGACGTGGACCACCTCAGCTTTGTCCATTCTGCTCTTCATCCTCTTTTCTCTTGCTGACAAGATAGGTGTGCTACCTTTTTCTTGGTCCTCCTTTTCCTCATGCTTCTTCCTTTGTTCCTTCTTCTGTACTATTGTCGGGGTCTCTTGGCCTTCTTCTTCCTGTTCCTCGGCCACTGCTTCTTGTTCCTCACCACTGGAGGAACCCGTTTCTTCGATCAACATTTTAATGTCTCCATCTTTTGTTAAATTCCGGAAGGATTCCCATGAGAGGGGGACCTTATATGAATGCAATGCATCTTCCACAAGAATCTTGATCAACCCATGGTGGGCTATCTGATCTGGTATGCCCTCTTTCAGTTTTGTGGCACACTCTATTAGAGACTGCAGTAGGTAATAAGGGATGCTCAGTTTTTGTTCTACAGGAAGATCAATTCAGTGCCTCAATTCAGTAAGCAGCCGAAAGTGATATGCATACACGATGCTGAAACGGCCTTCACAAGTGATATATTTCATGATTTGCAAACTGACTTCATTCCAAGGTGGCAACAGGCTCGTTCTTCGCACCCCATTTTTGTCCTCCGAGAATTCTTCCTCAGGTGGAAAGAATTCTTTCTTTGCCTGCTGGCTCAGCTTTCTTTCTTCCTTATCCCACGGAAAACCCATAGGAAGTTCTGTGATCCGGCTGATATGTTGCGGGGTGAGCTTGAGGCTCAGACCTCTGAAGTTCACTGTGGCCAGTGTCTGGGATTTAGGCTTCAGAGCCTGCAAGAATTCTTCGGCCACTTCATCATCGTAACCCTGCAGCTTATCACAAAAAGGCATCCATTGTGCTCCGGTGAAGAGCTCTACCACTGCCGGGTTTTCCCTTAGTTTAGTTGCATCAGTGGGTTCCCGTCTTATAAACCCACCCGGCATGATGAACACGGTTGTTTTAATTAAAGGTGGCAAATGCAAAAGAGGCTTGGTCTATTAAGACAGAGCATGCACATAATCCAAAAAATTCAACACAGTCTACTTCACTCCCTGTAGAACGACAGCATAGGCACAACAAACAACAATTCCACCGATATCTTTATGACCAGACTGTGGACGATGGTCTTGCCACTCTTACTAACCAGTTGCATGAAGAGTTCAGGGTTACCTCGTTAATTGGCCACCTTTTTCGTGAGGCACCCGCTTCCCTGTAGAAGACTGCATTCCTGTAGACTGCGTTCCTGTAGAACTGCGTTCCTGTAGAACTGCGTTCCTGTAGAACTGCGTTCCTGTAGAACTGCGTTCCTGTAGAACTGTGTTCCTGTAGAAACTATGTTCCTATAGGAGCAGTGTGCAATTCTCGGGGAGGACTGTAGTTGGCCCGCGTTCAAGGTGTGCTTCACCGGCGTTCTGGTAACCAACAGCTCGGCGTATCAAAGCGCAAAGGAGATCAGAATAGCCACTTGAGTTTGAAGTGGTGGTTGATAAATGCATGCACATGATCTAGCCGATTAGATTTTGAATCGGCGCAATCCGTGGCACGGGGGATGAGCTGTCCCCATCGGACCTTTGGGCGACGTCATCCATCATTCGCCTGCGTATTCACTTGCTGCCGCATCCATTCCCACAGATTTGCCGCCGCCTTTTCCTGTTAAACTTATGCTTCTGACGAGAGTGTTCTCACGTGCGTGCCATTCATTCTCTTTGTCGTGGCTGCCACCCAAACATCCAATTACACTTTAACTAGCCGACGTGGCCAGTCGACTGGCCATACGGCCGCTCAACCATTCAATTTTACGCTATGCAAACAATTTCAAAGTAAAATTCATGCGATTTGATGGAAGGAAGGGTTGAGACACTTACCTGCGTGGCTGCACACGATTTTTCTAGTTCTTGGACGATGGTGAGTGGATCTACCTGCTGCATGCGACTTACACAGATTCAGAGGCTCGGGGTTACAGGCTGCCGATGATGGAGTGGATGTTTTGCTTGCATGCGCCCGCATTTCATTTCAGATGGCGGTGCTGTGGATGGTATCCACTCGAGAAGGTTGAACTGTTACAGGATTCGCATGAGGTGTCTCGTAACAGTCGTTTCTCCTTGGGTGCATGCTGCACGACGGAGGCTCTGGCCTTTCAATCACGTTCCCGGAGCTCTGGATGCTTGCGGTATGAGATCTCAGCATTTGTTTAACTTTGAAAATGGCTTTCCCGCGAGAACTCATCGATCTGCTTTGTTGGTGCAGGGAACTTGGTGCAATGTCGACAAGGATGGTGGAGCAAGGTGACAGCAATGTGCAAGGGTGCCAACAGAGGCATGCATGCATCCAAACCAATCCATAGTCGCTAAATCTCCTTTTAAGATGAATTCTGGGCCGTCCAAAACTTCTACAGGAAGTTTCCTGTAGAACACAGAGCTTCCTGTAGAAAGTTCGGCCTTCCTGTAGAAAGTCTGCACTTTCCTGTAGAAAATCTATGCCTTCCTGTAGAAAGACTGCATCTTCCTGTAGAAAGACTGCATCTTCTTGTAGAAAGACTGCATCTTCCTGTAGAGGACTCAAACCATGATAAAATTGCACATACCTTGAAAAAACATGGGTACCCTTGGAGGAGGTGCTGGTGAGGTCTCTTGACAGCAACATAAGGACCCTTGGCTTTGAGTTGAAGGCTTCCTCTCCTCCATAGAACATCTGCAACCTACATGCAATTTTACCATATTTTGCTTTTTGTTTTTTTTTGTTTTTTGAAAGATAACAGGGGCGCCTCAAAGAGGTTTTCACCCTTGCCATCTGCCCTGAGCGCCTCAGAGAGGTTTTCACTCAAGGATCTTTTTCAAACCTTTTCTCTCTTTTTTTTTTTGAAAGACAATAGGGGTGCCTCAATGAGGTTTTCACCCCTACCACCTGCCTTGGGCGCCTCAGAGAGGTTTTCACCCAAGGATCTTTATTATTTTTTTATTTTTTTTTTTGTTTTTTCCTTTTTTTTGTTTTTTTTTAGTTTTTTGTTTTTTTTTTATATCCTTCAGGGTATGCCAAAAGCAGAGGCAGAACCCTTCTCTATGACCAACACAGATTTCTCCATAGTTTTGATGAACTCTTGTCTTGAGAGAGGTCTCCTGTAGATCTTCAATCGATGCCCATTGACAAGCATGGGAATGGCTTCTTCATCAATGGTTCGAATGAGGACAGATCCATTGCCATGGCATTTCTCCACTGCATATGGTCCTAGCCATCTGGTTCTCAGCTTCCCCTTGAAATCTTTGTATCTGGAGTCATACAACAAAGCCCAATCTCCCGGCTGAAATTGCTTGTCATGGAGATGTTGGTCATGCCACACCTTTCTCTGAAGTTGAACCACTTCTGAGTGAAGGAGGGCTTGCATTCGGTGCTCATCCAGGCCATTCAGCTGCAGTAGCCTTTCTTGTTGTGCATGGCTGAGATCTAGGTCCAGCTGAGCTGCCATCCTGAAAGTGTTGTATTCAAACTCAATGTACAACAAAGTTTTCTTCCCATAGACCAGCTTATATGGTGTGAAGCCGATGGTGGTCTTCCAAGTGGTGTTGTAAGCCCATGTGGCTTCAACCAGGCGATATGCCCAGTCCTTTCTGCTGCTGCTCACCACCTTAGTCAAGATCCCTTCTAATGCTCTATTGGTGACTTCCACCTGCCCATTTGCTTGAGGGTGATAAGGGGTGGAAGTCCTATGCTTGATCTTGTGATGAACTAGGAGTTCTTCAACCAGGTTGGAGGTGAACTGGCTCCCTTGATCAGTGACCAGCTCTCTTGGATAGCAAAACTTATAGAAGATGTTCTCTCTGAGGAACTCGGCCACCTTTTCTTCTGTTGTTGCTTTGACTGCTTTGGTCTCTGCCCACTTTGTCAAATAGTCAGTACACACAATGATGTAAGTCCTTTGCCTCGAAGAGGGGTTGATTGGGCCCACAAAGTCCATGCCCCACTTCTCAAATGGCTCAAGAGTCACTTGAGGTTGGAGAGGCATCTCATCCCTTTGGGTCGGTTTCCCCATTATTTGGCATTGGTCACACTGACTGACATATCTTCTGACATCTTGATGAAGTGTGGGCCAATAGTAGCCTGCCTGCAGGATTTTGAAGGCAGTTCTCTTTTCTGCAAAATTTCCTCCACAAGGCCCATCATGACAAGTGAGGAGGATATCAAAGACTTCCTCCTCCCTCACACAACACCTTAAGATCTGATCGGGGCCAAGCTTGAACAGATTGCCCCCGATCCAAGTAAATGAGGCACTTTTTCTGATGATTCTGCTCTTCTCTCTGGAAGATAGGTGTGGAGGGAACTGTGCTAAAACAAGATAGTTGGCTATATTAGCAAACCATGGAGAGAGTACTGAAATAGCAAACAGATGTTCATCGGGCATCTGGTCATCCACTGTTCCATCCTCATCTGTAGACAAATCCAATCTAGATAAAAAGTCAGCAACAACATTTTCTCTACTTGGTTTGTCAACAATGGTCAAATCAAACTGTTGCAATAAAAGTAACCATCTAATAATACGAGCATTCACATCTGGTTTATTCATTAAATATCTAATAGCAGCATGGTCAGTATGTACAAAGGTCTGGTAACCAGTAATATAATGTCAGAACTTGTTCAGTGCATGGACCATAGCCAAGAATTCTTTCTCGGTTACTGTGTAATTCAGCTCAACTTTGGACAAGTTTTTGCTAACAAAGTAAATGGCATATGGAAGTTTTTTCTCAACTTGTCCCAAAGCTGCACCTATGGCTTTGTTCGAGGCATCAGTGTGGATGTGGAAAGGTAGGGCCCAGTTTGGACCTCTCAGGATTGGGGCTGACACCAACTTATCTTTTAATTCATTTAAAGCCCTCTGACAATCGTCAGTCCAATTAAACTCCACATCTTTTGCCAACAGGTCAAACAATGGCGAGGCTAGCTTGCTGAAATCTTTGATGAATCTCCGGTAGTATCCTGCTAATCCCAAGAAACTCCGGACATCCCTTACCTTTTGAGGAGGTGGAACCCTCTTGATGAGAGCAATTTTGTTAGGATCCACCTGCAACCCTTGGCAAGAGATGGTATGGCCTAGCACGGTCCCTTCAGTCATTAGGAATTCACATTTTTCAGGACTAAGGGACAAGTTCATCTCGGTGCATTTGGTTAGGACTTTTCCCAAGTTGGAAAATGCTTCCTGGAAGTTGGCCCCATAAGGAGTAAAGTCATCCATATAGATTTCTACTGCATCATGGACCAGCTCCTAGAAGATGCTCAAGACAGCTCTTTGAAAGGTAGCAGGAGCATTGCATAGCCCAAAGGGAAGGACTCGATAGGCAAAGGTACCCCACGGGCAAGTGAAGGTGGTCTTATCTTGGTCTTCCGGGCTGATTTGGATTTGGTTGTACCCGCTAAACCCATCCAGGAAAGAGAAGAACTTCTTTCCTGCCAGTCCATCCAACACTTGATCTATGAAAGGTAGAGGGAAATGGTCCTTCTTGGTAGCTTTGTTCAGCTCTCGGTAGTCCACACAGATTCTCCATTTCCCATTTTTCTTGGGAACCAACACTAGAGGGGACACCCATTCACTATCTGAGATGGGGTAGATGAATCCGGCATCCAACAGTTTTTGCAGTTCTTCCTTGACAATGTCCTTAAGGGCTGGATTCATTCTCCTCTGAGGTTGCCTAACTGGTTTACAATCCTCTTTGATGTATATATGACGGGTACAGACCGAAGGATGGACTCCTTTCATTTCCTTATAGCTCCAAGCAAAAGCATCTAGGTGGCTGGCCAACAGACTACACAGCTCCTTTTCCTGGGAAGGAGATAGGGAGGAGCTGATCTTTAATGTTTTCTCAGGGCCGAACTCCACACTCTTGACTCTGGGAGTGACAGGGTTGGTTGTACAAAGATCCACTAAGGTGCTAGCTTTGGCATCCTCCACCAATTTCTCTAAGGGTAGTGCACTGGAAGGTGGATTCTGGATCAAGGTCTCGATCAGGTCATCCTCGGTTGGGGGGTCTCTTATAGTGGTATCTAAGGTGCACAGAGGTGCTGAGTACACCTCGTCTTCCTCTCCTTCTTCCAACCAAAGTGGTAAGTCATGCTCTAAGGAGGGTTGGGCAGGAGGGTATAGGACTAGCTGCTTGGACATGGGACCATTTTTGATGGTCATGTTTCCTGCACGACAACTTATGTAAGCATCTGCAGTAGCTAACCAAGGCCTTCCCAAAATGAAGGGATATCCAGTGAGCTTGGCCTTTGGTTGCAGAACCAGAAAGTCTGCAGGGTATTCCCAAGAGTCAATAGAGACCAAGACATCCTCCACAATCCCTTCGGGAGTCACAGTGGAGCGATCTGCTAATTGCAGTACTGTCGAGGTCTTCCTCAAGGAACCCTGAAGATTAAGCTTAAGCATGGTATCCCTGGTCATCACATTAATGGCAGCCCCCAGATCGATCAAGGTGTGAGGTATAATGGTGCCATTGATGTGAACATCTACTACAGGACTTCCAGGATCTAGGTACTTTGGGCAGATGACTTGTCCTAACATAAGGTCAGACAGTTGTCCTATGACATTGATAGTTGAAGCATCTTTCTTCCGTCTACCTGGGTGTTTGAAACACTTCTCCTTAACCAATTTGTTGTATATTGGCACATCCTTGATGGCTTGGAGAAGTGGTATCTTTACACACAACTGCTTGAGCTCACCCAGAAGCTCATCCTCCTCTGGGTTGGGTTGTGTGGTGGCTGTTAGTCTCTCAGGAAAGGGTGGAATAACCTTCGGTTCACTTTCCTATTTATCTTCCTCATGCTCCGGGGGAGGAGGTTGGCGATCTGGTAGAGTCTTTCCAAATTGAAGGTTGATCTCCTGGATCTCCACAGCATAGGTAGGGCATGAGGTTTCCCCAGTGTATACCTGCTGGGCCTGTCTATTGTTGGGGTTTGGGTTCGGTTGAGCAGGCATTTGAGGTTGCCTTGGAGGAGCAGGAGGTAATGGCTGAGGTTGAACTGGTGGTGGAGGCAAAATGGCAGGAGGAGTGTTGTATTGGGGCCTCCACCCTGACTGAGGTGCATTCCATTGAGGCTGTGGCTGGGCATGTGAGTGATATGAATGAGAAGTAGGTTGAGTGGGGTACTGAGGTGGATAAGACCATGGAGGAGGCATGGACCATGAAGGATGAGCAGGGGGACCCCAGGAAGGCATAGGAGTCGATTGGTTGGGGCTGTAATAAGCTTGAGATGCCCCTTGCATCCCCTGCTGATAAGGTCTAGATCCCTGTGGCCTCCTTTGGTTAAGGTAATAGAGAGGTTCAGTGGGAGCTTCTGTCCCTTGGTACATGGCTTTAAACCCAGGTAAGGTTGGACACTGATTTGTGGGATGGTCCTCCTCACAAACGAAACACACTTCAACCGAATGCAATGGACATTCGTTCTTAGGGTGTCTCCTTGTGCACCTAGGGCAGAAAACAGCCAAGGCTCTCTCAGCTTCTTCTTTCTTTTGCTGAATCCTGAAGGTGTCAAGCTACATGGCAATGGTCTGTCTCACCTCACTCTTAAGATCTTCTAATTGATTTGCAAGCTCATGTTTGGAGAAAGGGACACTAGATGAGAGGTGGTTTCCTCTACCTCGTTTCCGAGCTGCCCTGGAGTGGTTTCTAAACACAGACTTGATGTCCTCATAAGGCAGTTGGTAAATGTCCCCCCCAGCTAACATGTGAAGGGTATCTAAGAGGTCTTCAGGGACTCCTCGGAGCAGGACCAACTTGAGGGATTCAGGGTCAAGTGTGCACCTAGCCCGCTTATAGCTTAGTTGGAACCTCTCCTCATAATCCTCTAAGGACTCATCATTTCCCATGGACATCCGAAAGATTTCCCCCTTTGTTTCCTTGGACCTACAGTAATCCCGGTACTTGGTGTTGAAAGCTTGCTGCATCTGAGCCCAAGTGGTGATACTATTCCCAGGTAAGCCCATGAACCAGCGTAGTGCTGCATCCTTAAGAGTGGAAGGGAAAAGTTTCAACTTTTGCTCATCTTCAGTATAGTCATAGGTTCTACAAAGGACAGCAAACTCAAACAGGAAGGTATCCGGATCTTCAGTGGTCAGCCCATGGAAGTGAGGTAAGGCGGAGGGGCTAATGTTCTTCATTTTCATCTCTCCATTGGTCTCTCGGATGGGAAAGGCACCTTCTATTCTCTCATCTTCTCTTCTATTGTCAGCCATAGCTTCAGATGGAGTGGTCTCTAACTCTTCTTCTACTATAGGATCTTTGGATATCTCAGGATGTTCACCTATAGGTTCTTCTGGGTCACTGTCACCAAAGAAGAGAGAAGGGTGACTCAGTGATGTGGTGGGGGTGTTTGGTAGGAATTTGCCTGATCTATCTCGGTTCCTACGAGGCATGAAATGGAAAAGACTTTATTTTTCTTTTGATTGTTTTTGCTTTGCTTTTCTTTTGGTACATGCAAAACTGAGACAGATTGATCTACAACTAACTATGAAAGATGCAAAATTAAACTGAAAGCAGGAAAGAACTATTCTACTTTGCTCAAATGAAATTGCAAGAATGGAAATGCTAGTCTACGCTTGCAGAAAGGAAATGCTAATCTATGAAAGTAGGAAATGCTAATCTATGAAAGCAGGAAATGCTAATCTACGAAAGCAGGAAATGCTAATCTATGAAAGCAGGAAATGCTAATCTATGAAAGCAGGAAATGCTAATCTATGAAAGCAGGAAATGTCTATGCTACTTTTGCAAAATGGAAATGAAGTAAACTACTTAGCAGAAGACAAGAGTAAGAAAGTAGAAGAAAAGCAACAATTACTAATACTCTGACGCTTCCCCAGCAACGGCGCCAAAAAGATGGTGGGCTCCAGTATTGTAGCAATAATGCTACAACTCCTGGAGCTTCCTATCTCTAATTTTATCAACCCGGTAGTTCGTACAAACTTGGAAGCGACGGTGCTGTATGCACAAGTACTAGCTCTTGTCGCAGCTGTCACTTGGTCAGCTGGCACAAGTTCGCTAGGGCTCAAGCCAACTTCTATAGGCTCACAGAAGAAGCTTTATGAATGATGGACGAAAGCTAACTTAAATAAGACTAATCTAGTTGCAGAAAGGAACTGAAAATCAACAAAGCATGAAAACCCTAGTAAACCCTAATTTGACTAGCTAGGCCCTTACAATGCAAAACTGTGAATGAAACTTCTACCAATGATGCCATTACTTGAAGTGAACTGAAATACATGCATCTAAGCTACTTGCATCTGAAAAGACATGTTTTTGTATGTTTTCATTAAGTGGTTGGATTTATTGTGACGATGCTTTTGATTAGGGTTTGGTTGTGCAGGAGCGGTTGGAATGGAAGGAAAGCATGGGCAAGGTCAGGATGGCTAGGGGAGGTCCCAGAGGGTCTCTAGCATCGATCCTCATAAGTCTACCACATTCGGATGCTCAGCAACTGAGTTTGCAGGCTTCTACAGGAAGTCTGCAGGGGATCCTACAGGAAACTCAGGGATTTCTACAGGAAGTCTGTGCAATTCTACAGGATGTTTGGCCGTGGAGGTTTTGGGAGATGGTGAAGTGTTGGAGTGCTGTGGGAGGATAGGTGAGATGGAGATGGGACTGATGATGGCTCAGGAGTAGAGAAATCAGATGGAGGAAGAGTGTATGCAGGGGTTTGATGGCTTGGAAGGATGGGATCAACGAAAGGTTAAGTAAATGAAGCTACGTGGCAATAGATGAGTTGGAGGATAAATGAGCTGGACAGAGGCTGAGTGGGTGACTTGAAGAGAGATCAAGAAGAAGAAGAAGGAAGTGGAATGATATGGAGCAGCGTAAATGAAACAAATGACTTATGCACCAAAAAGCGAGAATTCATTAACCTATTATAACTGTGCCATGAAACCTATGAACAACAATGGAAAACCAAGAAATGAAACTCGTGCATGGAAGTGAAATGTAGAAGTATGGTTCAATATCAAACGTGCATGGATGGATCTTCAACGAAAATGTCTATGTTGCAGCTTGCATGGAAGTGAGAAGAACTGCGTTTCTTTTTGGTGGTTGGTTATGGACTGCACCCCAATCCCTAACAGAGATGGCAGTGAGCCTTAACAACCTTTTGCTAGAGCTCCAATAAGTTATAACTATCCTCCTATCGAATCTAAGTAACTGAAAGCAAATTCACCATGAACTAATCCTATTCAATCTCATAAAAAAGACTAAATTAACAGACTGTAAATTCGAATTGCATGTGAAAGTAAAAACTCAAAGTGCTGGAACGAAATGCAAACAACATTACAACACCGAGGAGATCTATTACTCTCAGGTTGGGCCCTAACCTGAGAGCTATAGCTCCCTTAGAAACTCAGAATGAGATCACAATCTTCCTGCCTTTATTCATAAACGAAAATCTGATGTCATGCCAAAACTGGCTTACAAAAGGAACAAACACCGAGCTGTAGCTCGTACTTCCAAATTACAAGAGCAATACAAAAGTTCAAAAAGCTTCTATCCAAGGCTACGGCCTCAGTATTTATGCAAAATGATCATCCAACAGGTGTCCTTGATTTGTGGAGCTCGGTTGTCCAACTGAAGGTTAAACTACTGATCATGTAGAACAGTTATAACTGCTGTTCCTATAGAACAGTTGGTTGCCTCTAAGCTCGGTGGGGAGATGGATTGGAGCTCGGAGCTATGGTGGGAATCACGAGGAAGGTCCCCAAGACTGTGGACATCCTCTCCTAAAAACCAGCAGTGCCACCTCATTGTCTCCTTGTCTCCTTTCTCGTGGTCTTTGCTCCATTTTAATGCCAAAAACCTGAAATCATCATGTATTAGTCACGTAGATAGAATGCCTACCCTTCTTCCTACAAACAACACGAATAAACCAAGAAATGAATGCATAAGCAATAAAAAATGAATGGTTTGAGCAGAGCAAGTAAGCCAAATGAGCCCAAATTGTACCAAGAATTGGGGCTCATCAATACCAATTAAGGGAAGGAAACCATGAAACATTGGAACAAATGAAAATTAATGTTGTTAGTGTAGAATCCAATCTATTAGCTAAGAAAGCTAGAATGAGAAATGAAAAGAGAGTTGTCATTAAAGAGAAAACTTCCACTTCTGATGGTAAAATAGATAGTTTAGTAAAGAGTGTAGAAAGAATAATGGATAGATTAGAAAACATGGAAATAAAAACTCAGTGGGAGAATCAACAGCCACCCCCAATAAGAAACCCCAACTTCAGGAAGAATCCTAATATTGGAAATAATGTTATACCAGATCAACAAATTAGACCACCCTTCTAGGAAAACTATGCTGAGGGTTCATAAAACCACGAGGGAGAGGATGATACCCAAATAAACTTATTAGGGATTAAAAATGAAGATGTTTTTTTTCTTACTCAAGAAGAACAAGAATTGTACATGCTGCAACAATTTCAATTAGAATCTGGAGAGTCCTTTGACTTTAAACAAGGCTATGAATTTGCCATATATGAGGTTCACAAACAGTATAGCCTAAGAAGTAAAAAGAATAATGAAATTCCCACTAAGAGATCAGTCCAAACCCAAAATAAAAAGATAATGGAAGCTCTTGTCACCAAAATTCTACAAATCCTCCCTAGGGGAACTCAGGAGACTTCAAGCCAAAAAAATTTAAATATAACTTCATTAAAACTCAAACTGAAACTGTTACTCAAATAATTCCAAATAAGAGAATTCAAAACAAAACTACTGAAACACAGACTGAAGTGCCCAGTACAGAAAAAGAAGATAAAAACACATAGACCACATTTGCTAAGTAAGATTTCCTTCAGTCAAACAAAACTCAATTGCTATTTAACATTAGGACTGAGATAGAAAAATTGAAAATATCAATTCCTTTGACTGCGCTAGTGAAAAATGAATCATATAGATCACAGATCACTGAAACATTAAATATAGGTGAAGGAGAGGATGCTGTGAATTTGAATGAATATCAACCTGAGTTATTGTTTAGTCCTGAAGTAAATGGTACACATCAGCAAGGGGGTATCCCTCCTTTCTACATTAGCTTGAACTTTCACAAAATATTACATAATGTTATGATATACTCAGGGGCATCCTATAACTTAATGCCAAAAGCAATCATGGAGAGACTAAACTTAGATATCACCAGACCATACAAGGACTTATTTTCCTTTAACTCTAGCCAAGTTAAATGCATCAACCTGATCAAGGATTTGTCTGTAACTCTAGTCTAGTGCCCAGCAAAGAGTATTGTCATGGACATAGTAGTTGTTATCATCCCACCCAAATATGGAATGTTGTTATCTCACTCATGGGGAGAAAAATTGCAGGGATCTTTACAATTAGATATGTCATATGCCACCATCTCTATTTTTGGTCAACAAAGAAAAATTTATAGAGAGACCTTGATGAAATACATGGTGAGTAGTGCAGAAACCACATAATTTCCCTATATACTCCATGCATTTTGATATGGACTCTTTTATCTTGTACAATTCAGAACATGACAAAAAGGAAATCACAGTTGTAGAAGAAAAATACAAAACACCTGATAGTGAAAACATTTTTCATGAGTCTTTATGGCATTTGGATTATGATGGATATATGAATAGACTAGGAGCAGGTGCAGGAGTGTGGATTCACAACATGGAAAATAATCATTCTAAAGGTCATGCATTTAGATTAAGATTTAAGTGCACAAATAACATGGTAGAATATGAAGCTCTAATATTAGGACTACAAATGGTTAGAAAACTTGGAGCCAAGAGAGTTCCTATAATGGGAGACTCAGAATTGATTATTAAACAAATCAAAGGCAAATACTTTGTAAATAATCCCAGACTAAGCCAATATAGAGAGACGTTCCTAGATTTGATTAAAGACCTTCTAGAAACAAACTTTTCTGCCATTCCTAGAAAACATAATATGCAAGGCCACATTCTAGCCACTTTTTCTAGTACCTGCAAATTTCCTTTTCAACCCAACCACTAGTACACTGCAGAGGTGAGACATAGGCCTCTCATACTTGACAATTTGAAATATTGGAATATTTTCTCACAAGATTCTCAAATTTATGATTTCATGAATGTTGAAGGTGAGTTTCAAAATTGTAATATAGATACAGATTGTACAGTAGACAATGACATAGATAATGGGATAGATGTAAATATTTTAGATATAGGTAAGCCCACTAATTTCACTAAACTAGAAATAGATAACTTAGAAAATGTAGAAATAGAAGAAATAATGAATGATGATCCTGAAATTTTAAACCTTAAAATTAACTTTTTTCCTAAGGGATTAGTCCCCTTAGAGAATTTGTTTGATTCAAATGATGTACTTAGGAAGCCAAAAATGGAGCCTTTAGGAGTAGATATAGAAGAATGTAACATAGGAACTGAAGAAAGACCTATGTTCATCAAAATATCAAGAGCCTTACCTCTAGTTGAAAAGGTTAAATATATAAATATGTTCAATGAGTTTCAGGATGTCTTTGCACGGAATTATGAAGACCTAAAGTCTTATGACACTAGCATAATTCAACATAAGATACCTATCAAAGAATATCATAAACCTTTCAAACAAAAACTTAGGAGAATTAATCTAGTCCTTATGCCATCAATTGAAAAGGAATTCAAAAGGAGGTATGATGCCCAAATCATAGCTCCCATTATATATTCAAATTGGGTCTCAAACTTAGTCACTACCAGGAAGATAACATGAGAAATCAGACTCTGCGTTGATTTTAGAAATTTGAACAAAGTATCATTGAAAGATAACTATCCTTCCCAAAAATGGACCATATTCTTCAGAGGGTAGTAGGTTCATCCAGAATTTCATTGCTTGATGGATTTTCTGGATACAAACAAATATTAGTTCAACTAGAGGACCAAGCAAAAACTGCATTTACTACTCCTTGGGGTACTTTCATGTATTTGAAAATGCCTTTTGGATTAATGAATGCAGAGGCAACATTTTAGAGAGCTATAGATATAGCTTTTTCCAAAGAAATCCATGACTTCCTAGTTGTTTACCAAGATGACATCACAGTATTTTCCAAATTTGATAATGAACATCTAGATCACCTGAGAAGATTTTTCATTAAATGCAGAAAATTTGGTATTTCATTCAATCCCAAAAAGACACTCTTTGGTCTAGAAGAAGGTAAACTCTTGGGACATATAACATCCAAAGATGGAATTAGAATATATCTTGCTGGAATAGTGGCAATATTGACCACCACTCATCCTAGAAACATCAAAGAATTATAGTCATTTTTAGGAAAAATATTTTTTCTTAGGAGATTCATTTCAAATTTAACTGAATTAATTAGAGAACTAAATAACATGTTAAGAAAAGATTCAGCATTTAAATGGACAGTGGAAGCTAAACAATCTTTTGAGGCCATGAAACAAGCCCTTACCAAAACTCCAGTCCTCATAAGTCCCGACTTCCAAAAAGATTTTAAATTTTTTTCTTTTGCTTCAAAACATACTATTGCAACAGTCTTGTTGCAAAAGAATGATCAAGGATACGAACAACCCATTGCATTTTTCAGTAAATCTTTAAGAGATGCAGCATTAAAGTACAACATAATGGAAAAACAAGCACTAGCTTTAGTGAAAGCTATTAAATATTTTAGAGTGTACATCTTGTATTCACACATAATTGCTTATGTTCCAAATTTAGTAGTAAAGGAAATTTTGATGCAAAATGGGCTTGAAGGAAAGAGAGGCAAATGAATTGCCACTATTTTGGAATATGACATAGAAATAAAGCCTAAAAAACTTATCAAAGGCCAAGGTTTAGCCAAACTCATGGATGAATCAAACTTTTAGGCCTTAGATATAAATTTCATTGGTTCCATAACTGATCAAGAAGAGATGGCGACTCCACAGATCAGTGAACCTTTTACAGATTCACCTTGGTATGCAGATATCATATTTGTTTTACTAAACTTACAAGCTCCTCCTGGTTTATCTAGAACTAAAGCTAGATTTTTGAAAATGAAATCAATGAGATATTGTATCATAGATAATGCTTTATTTTGGAAAGATAATGGTGGAATTCTATTAAATTGTTTACTGAAAGATGAAGCTAATAAAATTATGCAAGAATTTCATGCAGGAGATTGTGGAGGACACTTGTATTGGAAAACAACTGCTGATAAGATCCTCAGGGTTGGTTTTTACTAGCCCACTCTTTTTGCAGATGTTAAGAAACATGTGACCTCTTGTCATAAGTGTCAGATATTTGAGGGAAAGAGGAAGCTTTTACCTTTACAACTCAAACCTATATCCACATAAATTCCATTTCAACAATGGGGTGTAGAATTCATTGGGGAAATCTGCCTAGCCTCCTTAGCTCATCATAAATGTATTTTGACAGCCACTGATTACTTCAGCAAGTAGATAGAAGCCATCCCTTCTAGACAAGCAACAAAATCTGTCATTATCTCATTCCTTGAAAACAATATCCTGTCAAGATTTGGATGCCCCCAAAAGCTCATTACTGATAATGCAACTGCTTCTAAATCCAAGAAAATGGTAGAATTTTGCAACAGATATCATATTACCCTTGGCAATTCCATTTCCTATTACCGTCAAGGTAATGGACTTTCAGAATCCTCAAACAAAAGCCTTGTCAATATCATTAAGAAACTACTGGAAGACAACAAGAAGGCATGGAATAAAAAGTTGGTCAATGCCTTATGGGCAGACAGACTAACTACCAAAACTTCCATTGGTACATCTCCTTATTAGTTAGTATATGGAATGGATGTTGTTTTTCCATCCTCTTTAGGGTTGCCAATGATGAAGATCATCCAAGAGTTGCAGGTATAACCGAATGATATCCAAAGGAGGATAAACTAGTAAATACACTTACAGCAAACCAGAGAAGAAGTCTATGTTAAATCACAAGTAATCGAGGATAAAATCAAAAATATTTTTGACAAGAAGACTAAAGCTGATGATTTTTACATAGGTGATAAAGTTCTGAAATGGGATTTTAGAAGAGAAGATAAGTGCAAACATGGAAAGTTTGATTTTACGTGGCAAGGCCCTTACATCATTTATGGTTACAGAAGTAACAATGCATTTTTCTTGAGAGAGTTAGATGGAACAAATCTACTAGGAGGACTTGTTAATGGTAGAATGCTGAAGCATTACTTATCCACAGATTAATAGTAGTTCACTTTACTTTACTCATTGTATATAACATTGCAGAGTTTAGATTGGATTGGATGGTAATCTTTTGAAGTTGAAGCCCGGAGAGAAGGCCCTCAGCTTTGAAGGGTTCACCATCATAAATATGAATAAAGCAGAATCACAAAAGAGCAGTTTACAAGTTAACTATAGTCACAGTTCCAAAGGCTACTGATCTTAAAGTTCTTGACATTTCACCAGGAAATTCCATCCCCATGTGGAGACATTGTTAGGGTCCTATAATAATAGGATTAATAATTTTGAATTGGCTATGGTTAGTCTTGTAATATTGTACATACTTTTGCTTTCTACAAAATGTTTTCCATATTAAAAATTAAAATGTAAAGAGGGTATGTCCTAAAAGAATAATCAAAGGACAAAAAGAAATAGAAAAGATCAAAAAAGTGAAAAATATGAACCCCAAAAAGAAATAAAACAGATCATGAAAATGTGAAAATTCAAGTGCCATTACCTTTTACTTTATTATGTAAGATAAGGTTGTGCGCAGCTTGTCAGAAATGCCACAATCCATGATGGTCAAATAGATTAATATTGACTTCTTCATTTTTTAAATTTTATGTTGATAGATAGAGAATAAGCATCTAGCCAAACTGTTTAACCTTGGAAAATCAGTAGTTAGGTAGAGAATAAAAATGATCTCATCAGCTTAATCTGAGCCACTGGAAGTTATAAGGTTGGAATTAGATAGTTTGATTGTCAAAAGAAAAGGAAATAAAGGGTTAGCAAGCTCAAATGCACCCAATAATGTGAAGAAAAAATGTTAGGATAAATTAAGGGTAGGTAGAAGAAAGGTTGCAAATGTACAAGTTTGGTGAGTCAAAAGCACATTTATCATGCTTAATCCTATGTTTCATGTGCAGGAGAATTTATGAGAAAGAAAATACGTTCATAAGTTGGTTTAACTTATTTCCCCTCATTTCACTATGCCCCCACATGCTTATTTTCTAATTTCCCCATTATCCCTTTATCAGTTATAAATCCCATTTTTCTTTCATTTTGACCCTTACTCCTTGGTTTCACACATTTCCCTAGTAATTGCCCTTCAAAAATCATCCCCTACCCAAAAGCCCTTTTCCTTAGTGTGAAACCTATTTCCCATTTCAAATAGTACCTTCCCCCCTTATTAATTTCCCTATTTCCCTTCAAAAACCCATAAAAGCCCCCTTATCCTAAGGTTTTATCCCCCTGCATTATCTAATTAATTTCCATGCATTATATTTCCTCGACAAACCCTTGGTACGGTTAAAAAACCCTGGCACATAACCCCTGGACCCACTTTATTAACCTGCTGCTTATATTTAATCCCGGCCTTATATGATAATTAATTACAATTTGCTGTAATTAAACCTCAGGCCCCACAAATCCCTTTCCTGATTCCCTCCGTGCAGCTTAACCATGTGACAATTATCCGATCTCCTACCCCTAGATTCGATGGTGCGCATCCATATCGCGCGGGTTCACCATCCGACCGATAGCAGCCTGAGAGAACGTGAGATTCATGATTTTGCCTGGGCACTGTTCTACTACATGGCAGTACTAGGTGAGATTGCGTGATCATGGAAAATACCGCCTGTCCTCCAAAAGTGGTGTGATGGCCCAAAAAGCCACCTCCCCACCCAAGCCAAAAACCTCCCATTGTTCATTTATATTTTCTGCACCAAAATGTGACTGTTACCCATTAAAATCTCAAAAAATCCCCAATTCACTCTCTTCACTCGTTGTTTACTGCAACTACTGCTCAAGCCATTTTGCGACACCTTAAACCTTTGTGCCCAAATTGACCATTTTTTACTGCTTGAAGAAGCTCCAGTCACCCAATTCAAGCAACCAGTTCATAGTTGAAGCCACCGCACCCTCTGCATTCACCATTGAACATAGTTTGCAAGGTAGACCGCCAAATTCTAGGTATTCTTGAGAAAAACCATAACGACCCTCTCAATTCAAAAATGCACAGTTTAATTGAACTGTTAATTAATTAAAATTAATTTGGAAACGTGCCTGAATTGAGGAGAAATTTATTTCTACGTCCCAAATCCTATTTATAAACTGTAATTACCCTCCCATTGTTCCAGGGCTTCCAAACCTCACTTTTACAACCACTACAAGCCTAATTCATATCTATACACCCAATTATGGCTTCCCAAACCTCTCTAGATGTGAGACGTCTGCAAACTCCTCACCTGGACATCGACCACCCAACATTAGCAGACATAGATTTTCAAATAAAGGATACTACTTCCCCAGCTTACCTTCTAAAGTTCCACTGCTAGAGTAAGGACAAATTCCTAAACCAGAACGATGATATTCACCTTTGGGAGTCTAATTTTCCTAAGTATTTGTTCCCAAAAGTACACCCATTCCCTGACAACATCCACTTCTGTCATGTCTGTTACATTCCTAGCCAAAGGGTTATTATCACCCCTAACCAACAAGTGTTATATACCATCACTGTAGAATCAATCAACCAAATGCTTTAGGTCCAACCAAACCCTAATGAGACCCCACTATCTAGTGGAGACTTGCTGGACCTATATGTCAAGTTAGACCTGGCCAAAATAGCCCAAATTTTCAAAATTTTCATCATAGAGGAATGCCATACTCCCATAGATAGTCCCCCTTATGTTGCCACCATTTTTTCAGAAAGGGACAGACAAATTATTACCATTCTCTCTTGCATCTTAGGATATACCATAGATGAGCATGTGGATGAAGTTGTCCTAGCCTTTGTTTCCATCGTTAGCCCAGGCAAGCCTCCTGTTGTTATTTATAACTATGCTAAGTTCATTGCAGATAGGATTCATGAACAGTTCACCAGACTACCAACTGAGAGAGTTTTCAAGTATTCTTCTGTATTATTTCACATGTTTTTATATTATCATTTAGATAAATTCCCTGTTAGCATCCAAAAGCTAGATAAGAAAGGAAATCCAAGGTCAGTTATTTATTGGACACCCTTGATCCATAAATACTCCATTGCATTCACCTATAAGGACTTCATTGATTCATTTATCCATCCAGTCATGAACAAGCTAACTAGTAGTCTTCAGCCTAGAATCAGCCAAGAGATCAAGAGGGTCTTACAGTTGGCCAAGAACAACAAAGTGGGAGACAAGTATCTATACTAGAACCACACGGAGATTAGAATTTATGGATGCCAACTTGCCCCTTACAAATTGCCCAAGTACCTCCCTATGAGGATATTTGCACTAGAATATTTTAAGCAGATCATCAATTCTGACGAAGTCAACTTCCTAGTAGCTAGGAAGAAAACCCAATTTAAAATGAAAAATCAATTGGGCCCCTTCATTTGTAATAACTGAGAAGCTGGACCAAAGGCAGATAAGATTCTGCAACAAATGAAACTCAAAAACATCTTTATGTGGTAGTATAACCTTTATGGGGTCATAAATAAGTTGAGAATTAAGGTCAAATTGGGACCTTTCAACCATCATCCCATACCAGACATTGAGAGGTTTGCTAACCAATCAGAATGGTTGGAAAACACTCTAATTGAAATGGATAACACATTAGTGGATGTAGAAAATACAGTGATTGATGTAGGGAAAAAAGTTGATGAAAGTTCTTTCCTGCAGGTTCCAGAACTAGGGGAACCCATGAATATTCCTCCTATTTTACCGACCCCAACAAATGAGGAGAGAAACCCAAAGAGAAACATGGAGTAGGGTTCCAGTTCTACTATGGAAACCACAGATGAGCACTTTGAGCTTAGGAAAAGGACCAAGATGAATCTTGTATCTGAACAAGAGGACACCACTGAACCAGTGGAAATAAATGACACTGTTAAAATGGTGGAAAGAAACAAAGGTACAATAGCTTCAGGAGAAACACAACAACCCTCAACATCTAACACACAACTGATTGAGAGACATCTCAATGTTGAGGTTTCTTCTTTCACTAGGCCAGCAGATAAGGAAAAATATATCAGGATAGGTACAAGGAGATCAAGTTGAGAAATGAGAAGTTGAAGGCTGAAACATATGCCCAATACTTCAAGAACACACTAGCAAATTAGAGCAGGTTGATGTTAGCTTTCGACATCAAAGGAGGAAAAATGCATGTGTCCTTCATGCTGCCTACTATTTAGCAGCCAAAAACATCAGCTGACTATAGAAAAATTGACTTTGAGGTGTTGGCTAGGGATGTTCATCCCATTGACCAGATTGCATTCCACAAGTAGGTAGGAGAGATGATATACTCCACTTTGACAGGAAAGACCATGGTTGCACATAAGCTGGAAAGTTATTTAGACAACATTATAACTCAATACAAATTGTAAAAGGCCTCGTCACAGGCCAAGGAAAATATGATCAAGTCATTGGAGGACTTGGTAATTGAGCTGGGACATGACCCCAATGACATCAAAGCTGGTGAGAAATTGATCAAGAAGAAGAATGAGGACATTACAGCTCTTAAAAAATAGCTGAAACTTCCTCATTCAGAGCACCCATAAATAAAAGAGGTCCTAGAGAGCAAAACACATAAGGAGGAGATGATGGACCTGATTCTACAACTGAATAATCAACTAAAGGAAATGGAAAAGGAGTTAGATAACTTGATACAGGTAAAACAAGCTAGTCTAGAGACTGCCCCTACCACTATTATCCCAACAGTTACTACAACAGTGCATTCCACTTTGGCAGCATCATTAGCTCCTACAACTCCAATGGCTACAACACTGTGAGCTTCTACAGCATCTACATCAGCAATAGGGTCAACAGCATCAGGGTTAACAGGTGATGGGGCTAGAAAATTGTTCAAGGCAATGGAAGACATGTCCATTTAGACCATAGAAATGAACAAGTTCAAGGAAAAGGTGACCAATCTAGAGACTAAATATAAGCTTGCACAAATTATGCACAAAGAAGAAGTCAAAGAAAATTTTAAGAACCCCCCCTAAATTTATATGTATAATAAATGGGAGAATCTCCATGGTAAATAGGAAAAATAGAAGGCGATTTTATCAATAATATAATACATATATATAATTTTTTTCTGAATCTCTCACTAGGCATGGCGAATATTTTACTCAATTATAAAATCTTGTAAGATCTTGGCGAGTCTTTCACTAAATAGTAAAACTTTGTAAAGTCCTAGTGAATCTTAGCATTGTGAACTCTTAGAGAATTTTTTGAAAAAGTATAAAACCATATATGACAAGAGCCACATGGTGGCAATATCATTGTTTTTTTTCACATTTCCATGACATGGAACTTGTTTATAAAATTATAAAAAAGCCAACCACATCCCTTATAATATGCAAGTAAGCTTATAACAGAGTCTGATACCTCTACTATGCTTGTCTTCATTCAAGTGTCATAGTTGCTATACTTAACACTGTGAATCACAACTCTCTCAAAACTCAACTCTATAGTGTAATTAAAACCTTTGGAAATTGAATCTGACAACTCTATAAAAAGGGTTAGTGAAATAGAAGATTTTGTGAATGAACCCACTAACTATCACTGCTAAACAATCAATCTAGACTATGAAGTCTTCCATCTTGATCACAATCATGCTCACGATCAAGGGAGTACGACCACTTGGCCTGACATAATGGCCATCATAGCTTCCAATAATCAACAACCACCTTACAAGGACATCCTAGCTCATGTCTCACGAATTTTATTCATCAATCTTAACTGATATAAATTTTATAAAGATAATATTAGAATCCTCTCCAGATTCACTGTTAATACAAGGGTAAAGGAAATTTTCTAGCTCAAGGCACTAGCCAATACCAACTTTGGTATTTGTGAACCCTTTGTGTGGATGCACCTACCTTGCCCCGTTGGGTTTTTGCCTTGTAACATAGTTCAAGGATCACAAGCCTTTCCAATCTTCCTACTCCAGTAGACACACTTTATATGCTATACATAGTGAATGGAAAAGAAGCATTATAGAACACACAATTCCAAAGAAGGAAGAAAAATCTTAGCCAGTTCAATATCAAAATCTTAACCCCTGATTAATAAAGAATAACAAGTAGTGTAATGAATTGTTCCGAGTTATTTATTTACAAGCTGTAAAGAATGTAGTGGAATGGAAAATATTACTTAGGCAACCCTTCAATATTTTCTACTAATATGTCTGTGCATGTACATATGAAATTAAGAACATTGTTGAATACAAAGTTTCCATTTCTCTTGCCTCCATTTTGAAAAATCGGTGTGAATTTAGTGTCACTTTGAATCTCCTTTCCTGTGTGGATGTTTTGACAAATCAATGTGAAATCAAAGTCACTTTGAATTTTCTTTCCTACGAGGGATCACATCCATAGTTGATTAGTAAAAGATAATCTACTATATATTATGTTCAAGAAACTGACTGCAATCTACAGTGGAAACGAGACCTCAATTCTTATTCTGAATTTGAATATCTCAGGACAACATAAGAGATGAAAATGCATATGGCCTTAGTAGCTAGAAAACAATCACTCCATCATTACAAGACCACCTAGATTTCGGCACTTAATCTAAATAATGGCACTAGTTGCAATGCTTATTTGCATTAACACCATGGAAAAGCAACAACAATGTTTCAAAGCACACTTACTAGAAAAGTTGTAACGTTCCGAGAATATTTAATGATAGCATTTCAACCTCGTAGCTATGGTGGGGAAACTAGGGAACCCAAATCTTGGAAGATATCTCATACCAAATCTGAGAAAAAAATAAAAAAGGAAAAAATCAAAATCTATAAATCAAGCAATGAATTGTTTAAAAATCAAATACAATTTCTTTAACTAACAGTTAAATTGTGGTGATATATTTAAATATTTAGTAAGAGGGGAACTCCAAACCATGGAATATTACCTTTGTCATTATTGTCATCCATCAGTGACTAAGATTACAAATCAATACTTATGGAAGGATTGTAAGAAATTCTATGAAATAGTAAAGCATAACCTCTATTTTCAAGCAACAAAATCAAGACATTGTTAGATCAAGAGCCATAATTGATACATAATCAATGAATCAAGTCCTTGTATGGCATAGGCTTGTTTCATAACCTCTATTTTCTTAATAACAAAATCAAGACATTGTATGTGGTTATTGCCAAAAGGAAACTGCGTTCTAATTTGGAAGAGGATCTTATCAAAAGACATGGATTTATTCAAAGCTACAAAGCCTAATGGGTTACTGAAAAATAAGTTGGAATATGGGATCATGATACTTAAATTGAAAAAATATGCTTTCCTTTTAGAAACATTACAGTTATACAATGTTTTTTGAAAGCATTAGAATTTGAAATTGGGCCTTTCTATCAAGACAAATTTTCATTAACATAATGTACTTTCCTACCTGTAATGTTGTAGATATCCAAGAAAAACTTGAAAAGCGTAAGAGAACTTAGCATAATGTACTTTCTTTCCTTCCTTAACATTCTTAAAGAGTTGAGGTTCCCCAAGTCATCAGGTAACTTTCAAAGGAAATGACAGCTAGTAATAGCCCAATTCACAACTGAAGATGTGTCACAAATACGAGGGGGCATCTCCTCCAAATCACAAAAGTGCTCTAGGTTAAAATCTAGCATTATTCAAAGCTTAATGCTTGACTGGGTGTTATTGAACCCAGACATTTTTCCAATCTTCACTAAAAGCTTAAAGATAGCTTCTCTAAGTTCTACATGACTTTACTATGCTCTTGAAGTGGGGGCACATGCAGCCTCTCCAAGTGAATATTCTTAAACTAAGTGAAGATAAGGCCGATAGATCATTCAGTGTGGATCTCTTTAACCCATAATTGAATACTATGTCTCTCTTGAACCCATAATTGAATACTATGTCTCTCTTGAACCCATAATTGAATACTATTAGGACTTTCAAATTTTTCATGGAACTCAAAAATGTTGGAAGAAAGTATTTTCTTCCAGAAAAGAGTAAAACTAAAGCCTCTTCTTGAGGACAATTGATTTCATGCCACTAATACTTCTCCATGGAATCTGTATAGGTAAACCACAAATGCAGAATTCCATTAGAATATTGTGTTTATTGAATACACAAATGAAATCATTGCCTTTCTTTAAAATATCTTTTGAAATCAAAATTACCGAAATTACATATCGATAACCTAGTGGGTGTAGGATAAAGTTCACCCGTGTCATTCATAGAAAGCATGAGAAAAAACCTAATACTATATATAAAACCAAGAAAAATTCAAATTCATCACTTCTAGGGACCTCGTAACCACCCTGCCAATACTCAAGTATGTTCCTGTTTGCAGTTAGAAAAATTACCCAAATTACAATCTGTTTACTCTAGCCTATGTTGGAAAGTTATAGAAGGATGACTAGTGCAATCAATCTATTCCTTTTAGCCCTGGATTTGTTTCAGTTTAAAACAGAAGTATACAAATATACTTGTCCAATGTCTATGCTTTAACCATTCACCTTAAGATGTTTTTACTGTATAATTTCCTAAGTCTATTTAATATCTTCATTATCATAAAAACCAACCTATATCCATCTTAAATCCACATCTACCACTCTTAGGGGATGAAATCTATTTATCCCTCTGAGCACTTGGTAGACCTAGAATTAAGATGGATCTAAGATGATAGAATTTCCCCTTTAAATAGTCTATGATCACATGAATACCATGGTATTTCCATGGGTCAATACCATGGGTTATCATAAACTTGGAGCTTAAAAATTACAATTAGTAATTTATAAAAATTAATAAAATTAATAGTTGATTTTTATTTTAACCAAGCTAAAATGTTTAACATACATTAAATTACAACATCCATTTTTACTCTTGATCCACCAAGCCCTGAGAGGGATCAAATATTTTTTCACTCTATGCTAGTTTGCATATCACGATATTTGATACCTCTCGGGGGTTAGTAGATCCAGAGTAAAGATGGATCTATGTTGGTTTAATTCCCCCATTTAAATAGGCTACAGTTCAGGTGAATACCATGGGTCAATACCATGTGCCATTTTTATTTTTATTAATACTAATATTAGGGTTAATAATGTTATTTTTCATGATATTAATAATAATCTAGCCTATGGTATTTGTCCCATAGTATTTTGCCCATAAATAGAACGAGGCTTATGGACTAAATATGAAAAGAGGTTTTATTTAATTACCATACATCTAGTTTATTTATATTTTTATTTATTTACCATACCTTTTGAGTGAGTATAAAAGGACATTTTATTTATTTACCATACCTCCACTTTACTTATATTTTTATTTCTTTACACCCTTGCATGTATATAAGGTGACTTATGGAGTAAATATAAAAAATGTTTTATTTATTTACCATACCTCTCATTTATTTATATTTTTATTAATTTACCATACCTCTTTTATAAATATGGTATTTGGCCCATAGGATTCACTTAAATAAAACCTATTATTGAAAATTACGGCAAATGGAAGGTTGCAACTCCTAATTTCAAGGGCTAAATTTACCTTTTTTACCCTCTCCCTTAAAATAAGGTGGGCTATTTGAGGTGATTTGTAAAAATGTACTATGATACAAAATATTTGCCCATTAAAAATTTAAAACCCCTTAGTTTCACCAAAGGGCGAATATTCGCCCCTAAAAGTTTCCATGGAAGAAGTGCAGAAATCAACTAGGAATGAAAGAATAAAAAACTTGAAGAAGGAATTGACTTTAAATGAACCCCTTGGATAGGCTAAGGAACAACTATGGGCCAATATCATTGAATCTGTCAATGATATTTGGCCAAGTAATTTTTGAAAATATTGACTTAGCGAAGTAGGCTACATAAGCCATACAAAGAGTCAAAACAGAACTGAGAGACATGCCAGAGGAAGCTACTAGGATCATTCACTTCCTCAACTCCAAAAACAAGTATGAATTGCAATAATTGGAGATACCTGACAGGACAAGTACAATATTGGAAGTAAAAAGGGTCCTCACCAAGAAGAATTTAATGCTAAACCTTGAAGATAAGTGCCAAACCATGCAATTGGCTATAAACAAGTTCACGGTTAAATTTGAAGTTTTGAAGCAAAAGGGTCTACCAAATTCCTTGGTAATAAATGATAAGTTAATGAAACAAGAGGACTACAATAGAAGAATTAGAGAAGTGGCAAGGGATTAAGTGAACACTTCATCTATGAAGGGGATGCCAACTGGCAAGGTCCTATACCAAACTTTTGAGAACTTGTTTTACCTCCAACATGAGGTAAAACACATTTTTGTGAATAAGCCCACTTTTGCCAAGTACATGGAGGTAGATGAAATTTATAGGAAAATGATGAATATCCAATTACCAGATGTAGAACATGGGAGAAATTGAATGACTTAATGTAGAAATACACAGTCAAAATGTAAAAATGTACAGTAAGGGTAAAAAAGGGCACAGTAAAAAGATAATGATAGACAAACCTGATAAAAGAGTATCAAGTGAAATGTATTAGTTCAAATATTAGAGTAAGAAGATCATTCAGAATGAAGACCAACAACAAAGAAGAGATTAAAAGGAAAAATATTAGAGCTTAAAGATAGCACAACCTAATAAACAGGGACAACAAACAGCAGTTCAATAGCTGTCTCTATCTTCTTGCATGAAGATTTTCTTTCTCCTAGATTAATTCCTAAGATTGTTTGGGATATTTTGTAAATTATTTTTTAATAAATGCTTCATAATTCGAAGTATTGAGTGTGGATTTCCATACATTTGTAGAGTTATTTTGATCATAAACCTAAGGGTTATTGTACCAATTTTTCAAGTCATCAAACTAGACCAAGTAATAAAGAGATTGCATTACATGATTCATGTGTTGAGCTATTACAATGAAGTATTTTCTTTGTCAAACTTTTTATTTCCTTATGTTTTTCACAAACTTGAATTCTATTTAAAGTTGAATGAATTAACTAGAAGTTTATCTCAGAATTTGTTTAAGTACACTTTATTTTGAATAGTTGATCATTTTCATGTTTTTATTATGATATCTGAATCTGAGAATCCTTAATTGCTCTCCCATCCCGGTTGACCTCTTTCACTTTCTTCATAATCCAGCCTAAGGAACCCTTAATTGCTCTTTGGATCCAATTGAAAACCACTTCACCATCCAGCGTTGAGATCTGAAGTAACTTTGGTATCTTGCCCTGTAGACACTGTTTTTAGAACTTGATTCAATCCTGTTTGCCTGATATTTGACCCCATAGCCCAACGGTAAAAGGCACCCCTATTTTCATCTAAGTAAGTGATCCCACCACCAAATCCAAATCAAAACCTAAGTACAATCAGAGATAGCCTAAAATCAATTAACAAAACAAATTTAAAGCATAAAGAGAGAGCCCTCTCTGACCATTAGGAAGGCTAGGTCCTAATCTCCATAGTAGGTTTGTGGTTACCTCTAATCGTTTCTTTCTAAGTCAACTCCAGAGAAATATTGGAGTGATAACAGAACCTTCAGTGGTCTTAAGCTTGAAAATAACATTCTCATATAGCCTAGTCACAACAACCCTCAACTCGAGAGGAACCGTTATCTCTTCAAGTCTCTACTATAGCTTATCTTGAGGAACTATGTCGAAATATTTTCTAAAGTCAACAAAACAACATAAGAGACCAATTTTATTATTATGACATTCCTCGAAAATGATCTTAAGAGTAACAAGGTGGTCAGTAGTTGAGTGATATCTCCTAAAACCATCTTTCCCTTTAGCTCTTTTACTATGTATTTCAAGCCAAAGGATAATCTTCTTTTCCAAAATGAGCCTATACTATTTGGCTGAAATATGGCTAATCATAATGGTCTTGTAGTTAGAGGGAACATTTTTATCCCCACTTTTAAAAGTAGGCACAATAAGGATTTGCATCCAAGGCTTAGGGAAGCCATGTTTCACTAGCAAATTAAGGATTTTTTGTATGTGAGGGATGATCATAGACCTCCCCATTTTGAAAATTTTATCTTGGTGGCATTCAATATCCTTTGATTTTCTATTAGTGAGTTTCCTAATCCCAAACTCCATGTCTTCCAAAGAGAAGATATCCTCCTCTATAGGAGTGTTTAAGATGTTGCCAATGGTGTTCGGGGAGTCTACGATTCTTGAGATAGATATCCCAATTATTTAAGGAGATCTAATTATTTTCTTTTGTTTTACAAACAAGTATATTACTCTAAAAATTTCTAGGCTCAACTTTAGAAAAGTGAAGAAGATGCTTTTCCCTCTTATTTATATAGGAAATTTTATTCCTCTTAACAAGATCTTTGTACATACTTATTTTTTTAAGCTTTACACTTTCATTAGGAGCATATCTAATCACTTTCTGGTAATTTTACAATCACTATCATACCAAGTCTTGGATGTTCTATTATTCTTTTTATACAACACCTTGGTGGAGTGTAGTGGAAAGAATTGTAGTAAATTTGTGGTAGATGTGATCAATGTTATCATTATATGTTAAGAGACCTAAATCCATTTTTAAATCCTTTAAGAAGAGATCCATTTTACTTCTTTCAAAATGAATATGCCTTTGACTCTTGTAATTATTTTGCATGTGGTTGATGTGCATGTTAATGTTTAGAATTAAGGATGGAGGTCTGTGGTTAGAATCAAGCTCGTGGTCATTTAAGAGGTCAAAATTTACAATACAGTTGAAAATATGGGTATCAAATATCACATAATCCACAACACTACTACCAAGCCCATGAATACAGGTCATCTGGCCAGAGGTTAGCCACTTATTAATTCCATTACAAATTATCAAGTCTTGGGAACTACGAACCTTGATTAGCTTGATACCAAATGTGTTCTCAATTATGTCTTCAAAATTAAAAATGAGCTTAAAAAATTAAAAATGACAAATATATATATATATATATATATATATATATATATATATATATATATATAATTTCTATATAATTTCTTTTCAAACGTCAAAAAATTATTAAAAGCCAAAACCAATTGAGCTTAAATATATATATAACCAAAAAAACCCATAAAAGATAAATAATCAAACCTAAAAAAATAAAAAATAAAGCAAAAGAAATAAAATAAAAATAAAAAAAAGAAGCAAATTAAAAAAATAAAAATAAATGAAAAATAAAAAGGTAAAAAAATAAAAAATATATATTAAAATTTTAATTTTATTCAAATAATAAAAATAAAACATTTTGGCATGTGGATTTTCAGAGCTCATAATATGTTGATGGGAGCTTCTACAACACTATGTTAATTAAATGGATGTCCAACGTTACGGGTGAACACTTCACCCATCTTCAAGGATAGTAAGCTGAAATGATAGATTGAAGAGTGCCAAACTAGGTATAAATGGAGGAAAGAATTTGAATATGACCATGGAATAAAAATAGAGAATGTAACCGCAGATGAAAATTATTTATTAATATATGTTAAGAATAAGTCAAAAAAAATTGGGAACTAATTAAAATAAGAAAAGAAGACCAAAATTGGTGAAATTGAGTTGGGCTAGAATTAGATATTATTATTATTATTTATTATTAGATATAAATTAGATTAAAATATTAAAATATTAGAGAAGAATTGAATTGGTATTTCAAAAAGATTAGATTAGTATTTATAAAGAATTCCAATTCAATAAGATTAAAATAAGAAAGGAATAATGAAGTTTTTAGAATAAATTAATAATATAAAATTGGTCAAATTGAATTAAGGATATAATTAAACGTTATTAAATATTAAATATCAGATTAGATTAAAATCCTTTTCCAGTTATTTGAGTCAGCCAAAGGAAAGAATGACCCTATGCTCAGTCTTAGAGTCTATGAGATCCCTTGTTCTTGTGCTATGTCTTACATAGGACAAACTGATAGATCCTTCAAAGCCCACCATAAAGAGCATATAGCTAACACATAACATAACTGAGTCACTAAATCCGCCATAATGAGAACTCCCACAATAACAAGAATTTAATTTGTTTTGATAAAATCAAATCCTTGGTCTTTGTCCCCTACCACTAGAACTAAGTCATTAGAGAAACTCTTGAAATAAAAAAACACCCTAATTTTAATCGTGAAGATGGATACCAACTTAAGCATTCCTGGAAGCTTGCTATCTATATTTTGTCCTCAAAGCCTAATCACTCTAACTCTATTGTTAGTACCCCTACTGATGTAGGAGCATCCAGACTTTGCCAGCAATGTGATTGTATGTTCACATGTAGTGGCTCAAATGAAATGAATTTCATGGACCTGAGTGGTCAAAGTCAGTTTTAGTAGAGAGGGTTAGACCTCTCGAAAATGATCTTTACTTCATTATCGTAATAATTGGAATATTGTATTATTTTTAGACTAAGAGATAAGTTGTTAGTACAGGTGTGTAACAGAGCTTGAGCATAGAGATTTAATTGTTAGATTGATTAAAATAGGGATCGATTTGTTATGCAGTTAGGATAGGATTCGATTCATAAAAGAGAAAAAGAATGTAATGATAGGGATTAGATGATTGAGAACAAATGTGTGTAAGAGAGAGTTTTGAGTAACAAAGATAGGGTTTGAGACAAAACAAAGGTCAAGAAACCATTGCAATCAGGCCAAGAGGGCCAAGACTTTGTAATTTACATTTTATTGAATAAAGGATGAAGAGTGGTGTTGCGTGTTAATCCTGGTGTAGAAGGTCATTTATATCTGTGTATTATCATTCAAAGACTTCATTGGGTATTTTCCTCTGATCTGAATTTGAAACTACTTGAAATTTGTTTGCAAGGTATTCAATTCAGAATTAAACATGTTTAAAAGATTTCCATGTCTTGCAGAAAGAAAACACATGAAATTTTCAGCTGTTCATGACCCATTTAAGCATAGCAGAGTTATTTCCTTTTACTATTTAACACATTAAAACTAATTTTTTCTGCAAAATAAATCAACCACAAATGCAAAAGAAGTTGATAAAGCAGTTCACCCCCTCCAGGGCTACGTCTGCTGGGTCCAAAGCTCCGAACCGGGCTTGTCCTTGCTTTTATTAAATGCTCAAATTGAAAATACAGCTGAATAGAAGCATATACAGGAGAAATAGATGGTAAAAATGGATTTAGAACACTTGAATCCTTCAGGATTGACTATTGGATCACCTCCAATGGATACCTGCAACCCTATCCAGTCTTCACAAAACTGGGCCCTAGTGGCTCCTAGAACTTTCATGGCTCCAAAACCTCTGCAAATGACCTTAGATGGCTGTAATACCTGCACCAATGGCTTTAGAAGGTTGAAAATACCCAAAATCAAAAAAACAATCGTCCAAAACCGACCTTCCTAGCCAAAGTTATGGCCATTTAAAGTTTCTCCAGTTTTCCCCTAGAAAAACTCCAGCTAACTTTAGTTAACTCCAGTTAGCTCCGCCAATTATGGCGGGTCCACCAAATTTGGCGCTCCTGCCAAAATTCCGCCAACTTAACTGCAGTTACATTTAATTTTTGGTGGTTTCCTCGGATTTCGTGCCAGGCGGAATATTCCTTTTTTTAATTTTTTTTGAAAAATTAAAATTTCTAATGTTATGGACAAATTCTTCTTTTTGCCATAACTTCCTCATACGGCGACCGTTTTTCGAACCGTTTGTGGCACCGGAATCGGAAAGATGAGAAATTTCTAGTCATTCAACTTTAAACTAGTTCTAAGCACTCTAAATTTTGAGCATTTTACGACACTTAGAACATGAGCACCTGATCACACCTCCCAAATGAGAAGGCTTTTGGTCCCCAAAAGCTCACTGAATCTCTGAAGTGAACTGTACATCACTTGAGGAATAGAAATATCCTCTTCCATTTATCCAAAAGAGCATACTTATGCCAAAATGTCCTGCCTTATCAACTGTCGTCATGGCGAATGTTGCTGCATAAACCAAGTACTCGTCGAATCCCGAAACCAGCAATGAAAATTGCTGATATATGAGCTGAAATATTCTCCTGAACATGTGGGCTTGCTAGCTGTCACGATGCCCATCCATGGCACCTCCGCTCCAGAAGAAGAGCTGCCTCCCAAATGAGAAGGCTTTTACAAAGATGAAACACCTCATCATTTCTCCTCTTTACAATCTTGGAGATCAAATTAACTTTTTCCAAGTCAATATTACATTACATGCATGGTTAAAAACAAATTAATCAACCCTTCAAGTTAATCACACAGACATGTTTAAAATACAAGGAAATCATCAAGATTCATGTGCTCATGCATATCATTCTCATGCATGCAGTTTATCCTTCAATTTTTTTGTAAGTACTATCATAAGTACAAGATCCTCAATCACACATACACGTAATTTCAAAGCTGAACTGAATATAACTTTCGCTGCAATAGAGTGAGTCTCATACTCAGCTTTTCCATCCTGCAACTTGCATTCCCTTAACCAAGAAATGCATTCAATCAAAAGACATGCAACTTTAATTGGATAAGAATTCTAACCATTTCTTACCAATCCATTTCAAAGGCGCTTCCTTTAACTGCACATTGATATCAACATGTGTATCATCCTGACACATATCAATGATGGAAACTTCCTTCCCATTCTTGCCATACTCTTTCTCCCATTTCTTCAATTTTCGTGGAAGCATTGTTGGATTCAGAGCCCAACGCCTTTCAACAGTATGTCCTTGCTTATGACAATAAGTGCAACACATATTCATCTTCTTGACAGCATGATTTGCATTGTTCAATGGAACTTTGGCTTCTTGCCTCCTTTCCTTCAAAAGTTTCCTGTATGTTGCTATTCTTTTCCAACATCTAGAAACACTATGGTTAAACAAACCACAAAAAGAACATGCAATTCTTTTCCAATGCTTGTGTGGAAATTTTCCTTGCTTTACATGATCAAAGGAAATATGATTGAAATCAGATTTATACCTTTCCCTTTCACCTTCATTACCTTCATGAGGAGATGAATCAAACGAAGAAGAAGCTCCTTTTGGAACACCATGAATCCCTTCAATGGTTTTAGAGTTTTCACAATTCTCTTGTTCAAGTGCATGCTTATGCACACCTTCTTCCTGCAAGGTATGTTTCAAACTATTGCATTCATCAAGGATACAACCTTTATAACCTTGAGATAGAGAACCTGAAATGAAACTCCTTCTAGGAACTGTTTCAATTACCTTCATGGATGCTTTAGAACTTTCTCCAGAAGATTGTCCATAGCCAAGACCCAAATTCTTAGGCCTTACCTCAACCATTATTGGCTCAACTATACCTTGTGCATATTTGCCCAATCCTTTTCCTTCATATCCTTTTCTGATCTGAAAATGGAATGTACTTGTTTAAGGGTGCAAGGTATCCATTTCCAATAATTTCAACTGTGAGCTAGACACTCCAAATGACCTCTAAAAATGTATAAACTTCTTATTTCTTATACAGAGATAGACTGTAGGGGCATTCACTGGACATGTCACCTCTAAAGAGAGGATGAGTTCCAGAGGCTACCTAGCCCTCTACAGGCTCTGCCTAAAGAAATAACAAAGTAAACACTTAGAAGTCTTTGACATACACATACTTGAAATTTGCTGGCTTGTGGAATAAGACAAATAACTTTCTGCAGCTGAACAGGTGATTATGTGTGTATGCAAGTTATATTTGTTTGCTATTTAAAACTTTATATCAGTTTTGTTTAGCATCTCATCTTCAGCAAATAAATACATCAAAATGATAAAGCAGTTCACCCCCCCTCTAGGCTACATCTGCTGGACCAAACCTCTCCAACTAGGCGTGTCCTCTTGTATTAAAATTGCTACAAAGGCTAATACAAGAATATGGGTGTCTCAAAAGACAGATCTGACTGTAAATACAGAATCATAAGATAGGAATTAGCCAAACATGCTCTTTCCCAAACACTAAACAGTGAATTTTGTACCTTATACAGTACTTTCCCCAATTGGCACTAGTGGCCCTTTAAACTTGCATGGAGAATTTCGAGGTGACGATGACCTCAATTGGTTCTAAAACCTCTTCCATTAGACTTAGAAGGTCAAAAATAGCAGACATAGGCTTTTGAATCACCAAAAACGGATGAACAGAGCCCCCAAATAGCCCCTGCACTGAAATGGCCCTAGTGGCCCTGAAAGCTTCCCTGAAGCTAAAAAGTGAGAAGAATGCCTCAAAAGGAAAAATGAGCTGAATAAATGGATTCAGAATGCTGGAAAACTTCAGGAATGACCTTCGTTCCACATTCACTGGTTGCACAATTCCCAATGCAGCTCCCAAACTGATTTGGCCCTAGTGGCTCCTGGAACTTTCATGGCTCCAAAACCTCTGTAAATGACCTCAGATGGATGTAAGACCTGCACCAATGGCTTCATAAGGTCGAAAATACCCAAAATCAAAAAAAAAATCGTCCAAAACCGACTTTCCTAGCCAAAGTTATGGCCATTTAAAGTTTCTCTAGTTTTCCCCTAGAAAAACTCCAGCTAACTTTAGTTAACTCCAGTTAGCTCTGCAAATTATGGCGGGTCCACCAAATTTGGCGCTCCTGCCAAAATTCCGCCAACTTAACTGCAGTTCCATTTAATGTTTGGTGGTTGCCTCGGATTTCGTGCCAGGCGGAATATTCCTTTTTTAATTTTTTTTGAAAAATTAAAATTTCTAATGTTATGGATAAATTCTTCTTTTTGCCATAACTTCCTCATACGGCGACCGTTTTTCGAACCGTTTGCGGCGCCGGAATCGGGAAGATGAGTAATTTCTAGTAATTCAACTTTGAACCAGTTCTAAGCACTTTAAATTTTGAGCATTTTCCGACACTTAGGACATGAGCACCTGATCACACCTCCCAAATGAGAAGGCTTTTGGTCCCCAAAAGCTCACTGTATCTCTGAACTGAACTGTACAGCACTTGAGGAACAGAAATATCCTCTTCCATTCATCCAAAAGAGCATATTGATGCCAAAATGTCCTGCCTTATCAACTATCGTCATGGCGAATGTTTCTGCATAAACCAAGTATTCGTCGAATCCCGACCAAGCTTGTTCGCCAGACAAACTGAAAGTTTGCAGAAACCAGCAATGAAACTTTCTGATATATGAGCTGAAATATTCTCCTGAACATGTGGGCTTTCCAGCTGTCATGATGCCCATCCATGGCACCTCCGCTCCAGAAGAAAAGCTGCCTCCCAAATGAGAAGGCTTTTACAAAGATGAAACACCTCATCATTTCTCCTCTTTACAATCTTGGAGATCAAATTAACTTTTTCCAAGTCAATATTACATTACATGCATGGTTAAAAACAAAGTAATCAACCCTTCAAGTTAATCACACATACATGTTTAAAATACAAGGAAATCTCATGATCCATGTGCTCATGCATATCATTCTCATGCATGCAGTTTATCCTTCAACTTTCTCTTAAGTATAATCATAAGTACAAGATCCTCAATCACATGTACATGTACTTTCAAAGCTGAAATGAATATAACGTTCGCTGCAATAGAGTGAGTCTCATACTCAGCTTTTCCATCCTGCAACTTGCATTCCCTTAACCAAGAAATACATTCAATCAAAATACATGCAACTTTAATTGGATAAGAATTCTAACCATTTCTTACCAATCCATTTCAAAGGCGCTTCCTTTAACTGAACATCAATATCAACATGTGTATCATCCTGACACATATGAATGATTGAAACTTCCTTCCCATTCTTGCCATACTCTTTCTCCAATTTCTTCAATTTTCGTGGAAGCATTGTTGGATTCAGAGTCCAACACCTTTCAACAGTATGTCCTTGCTTATGGCAATAAGTGCAACACATGTTCATCTTCTTGATAGCATGATTTGCATTGTTCATTGGAACTTTGGCTTCTTGCCTCCTTTCCTTCAAAAGTTTCCTGCATGTTGCCATTCTTTTCCAACATCTAGAAACACTATGGTTAAAAAAACCACAAAAAGAACATGCAATTCTTTTCCAATGCTTGTGTGGAAATTTTCCATGCTTTACATGATCAAAGGAAATATGATTGAAATCAGATTTATACCTTTCCCTTTCACCTTCATTACCTTCATGAGGAGATGAATCAAATGAAGAAGAAGCTCCTTTTGGAACACCATGAATCCCTTCAATGGTTTTAGAGCTTTCACAATTCTCTTGTTCAAGTGCATGCTTATGCACACCTTCTTCCTGTAAGGTATGTTTCAAACTATTGCGTTCATCAAGGATACAACATTTACAACCTTGAGATAAAGAACCTGAAATGAAACTCCTTCTAGGAACTGTTTCAATTGCCTTCATGGCTACTTTGGAACATTCTCCATAAGATTGTCCATAACCAAGACCCAAATTCTTAGGCCTTACCTCAACCATTATTGGCTCAACTATACCCTGTGCATGTTTTCCCAATCCTTTTCCTTCATATCCAATTTTGGACATCAACTTGGACCCTATGCCTCTGGTATGTTTCTCAAAAGAACCAACATAAACATTCTTATCCGAATTTGAAGACAAACTAGAATTGTTTACCTCTTCTTCAAGCTGATGCTTGGCTAAGGATTCTTTGGCAACAAGGAGTTGTGTCTCCAACTAATGCATCCTTTCCAACTTTAGGTTTGCAATATGAAGTTGGCCTTCCATTTCCTGCAATTGGTTAGAAAGCAACTGATTCTCTTCCCTCATGGAATTCAACTGCTCTTGAAGTATAGAGCTCTTTCTTTCATCCTCATACATTTCTCTCACCATATTCATCATGATGAAAAATTCTTGCTTCAAGCCTTCATCAAAGAATCTTGTGAAGGAGGAGGATTTTGAGAACTCACTTATCGAAGTTGTCATTGTAAAAATGAACAAAAGAGCTTCAGCAACTCAAACAACAAGTACTTTGCGGAATAATAAAGCAGTCAATCTCCAACACTGCTTAAGACACCTTTCAAGATACACAATCAAGCTAGTGATGTCATTCAAGCAACCTGGTGCTCTGATACCATCTAATCTGAAAATGGAATGTACTTGTTTAAGGGTGCAAGGTATCCATTTCCAATAATTTCAACTATGAGCTAGACACTCCAAATGACCTCTAAAAATGTATAAACTTCTTATTTCTTATATAGAGATAGACTATAGGGGCACTCACTGGATATGTCACCTCTAAAAAGAGGATGAGTTCCAGAGGCTACCTGGCCCTCTGCAGGCTCTGCCTAAAGAAATAACAAAGTAAACACTTAGAAGTCTTTGACATACACATACTTGAAGTTTAAGGTCTTGTGGAATAAGACAAGTAACTTTCTGCAGCAGAACATGTGATTATGTGTGTATGCAAGTTATATTTATTTGCTGTTTAATACTTTATATCAGTTTTGTTTAACATATCATCTTCAGAAAATAAATACATCGAAATGATAAAGCAGTTCACCCCCCCCTTTGGGCTACATCTGCTGGACCAAACCTCTCCAACTAGGCTTGTCCTCTTGTATTAAAATTGCTACAAAGGCTAATACAAGAATATGGGTGTCTCAAAGGACAGATCTGTCTGTAAATACAGAATCAAAAGATAGGAATTAGCCAAACATGCTCTTTCCCAAACACTAAACAGTGAATTTTGTACCTTATACAGTACTTTCCCCAATTGGCCCTGGTGGCCCTTTAAACTTGAATGGAGAATTTCGAGGTGAAGATGACCTCAATTGGTTCTGAAACCTCTGCCATTAGACTCAGAAGGTCGAAGAGACGAGCACTTTCCAGTCATTCAAATTTGAACGAGTTCTAAGCACTTTAAATTTTGAGCATTTTACGACACTTAGGACATGAGCACCTGATCATCCTCTGTTTAAACTTTTTATCTATAAATCACAATTGTTTATGTTTTTTATCGTTAATCATTGCCGATTCATGATTAAGGTTAATATTGGGGCTCAAGCGTGAAACCTTACTTAAAGTACCTTTCTTAAAGTTAAGTAATAAGCACATGGGTTGTATTTGATGAGTAGGAAGCAGTATCTCACATGCTCAAAAAGTGGTAAGTAGTTTTGTTTCGAGTCCACACGATTAGCCTTATCACTTGACACATAGCACACAAAAATAGCTTTTCTTGCATGCTTTCAATTTGATAACGACCGTGCTAGAGTCCACATGAGATTGCATGACGATCGTTGAATCAAGCGAAGTCAATCGACAGTGGTGATCGAATAGCTAGTTGGCACGTGATATGACGCGATAGCCATTGGATCTAGAAAGGTGAAATCGACGGTGCAGAGCGAAGCACTCGCTTCTGAGGAAAGGTTAATTGGGACCAGCAATGATTAGGAGGAAAGGCGGGACCCTCAGGAAAAAGAAAGTCACATATAGAATCCGTTTAAGAGATCTGATTGGTTATAAAGTTAAGCATTAGTCTATTTTCAGATTATAACCTCATTTTGTCAACCTTCTATGTCATTTGGTATCAGAGAATAGAGATTAAGTTTTGCTACAACAAACATGCCACCGAGGAGAGGAGCTGGCATAGGTCGAGGGAGACCTGTAGCAAATGCAGTTTTGCTGGATGAGATCCGGAGTCTGCATACAAGGATGGAGACAATGGATATTGATCAAAGGAGAGCAACTGATGAAGGAGATGTCAGTGCGACAGAAGAATCTTCTGAGGAAGAAGAAGAGGTTGAAAGTGAAGCTGCCAAAGTTCTCAAGGTGTTGGCTAAAGCAAGTGGAAGACCAAAGATGGAAATACCTTTGTATGATGGGAATCTAAATGTAGAAGAGTTGATGGAATGGATCAGTTAATTAGACAATTATTTTGATTATGAGGAGGAGGTTGATGACAAAAAAAAAGGTGAAATTTGTAGTTACCAGATTTAAGGGTCATGCAGCTATCTAGTGGGATGAATTACAAACATCCAGAGCAAGAAAAGGGAAGCCCAAGATCAAACAATGGCCTAAAATGGTAAGTAAATTGAAAGCCAAATTTATGCCAAAATATTATTAGTTAAATATTTTTAGACAATTGCAAAACTTGAGACATAAACACATGACTGTCAAAGAGTACACAAAAGAGTTTTACAAGCTGAATATTAGTGTAGGACATGTAGAGGATGATGAAGAGAAGGTATCCAGGTATATCAATGGCTTAAGGTATGATATACAGGATGAAATCAGCTTGCTGAGTCCGAAGACAGTTGAAGATGCCTATCAAGTAGCTTTGAAGGCAAAACAGAAGATGTTGAGGAAACAAAAGCAAAGGAATAGAGGGAAAAGTTCAGCAAGAGGTAGAGGAACTACTAGACCAAGATTTCAGCACCATTACGATGAAGCAGGAAGTTCAAGTAGTAGACCACCATAGAGAGGAGACTTTAATAGAGGGATATTTTCACCTAGAGGAAGGGGCCAAGGAAGAGAAATTCAGTGTTATACATGCGGAGAATGGGGACATGGATCATGGGACTATCCTCATAATAAAGCAACAAATCAGAGGAATGTGAATGTCGCTGAGGCAAAGGAAGAAAAACCTCAAATTGCAGACAAGGAAGAATCACCTGAAGTAGGAGAATCCTTGTTGTTGAAAAGGGTATTTCTTAAGGCAAAGAAAGAGACAGGAGAACCAGCTCAAAGAAAGAGTTTATTCAGAACTACATGCAAGTCCAAGGGAAAATGTTGCAAAGTGATAATTGACAGTGGAAGCATTGATAACCTTGTTTCTACAGAAATGGTGGATAAGCTAGGATTAGTGAAAACAACACACCCTACTCCTTACAAAGTGTCATGGCTGCAAAAATGACATCAGATAATTGTGACAGAACAATGCAAGGTAGAGATACAGATTGGTACTTATAAGGATGTGATATTGTGTGATGTAATGCTAATGGATGTATACCATGTGTTGCTGGGAAGACCTTGGTAGTTTGATTGAAAGTCTATTCATGATGGGAGAAGGAATACTTACACTTTGTAGAAGGATGGAAATAAACACACACTGCTGCCATTGAAGGATGAAGCAGGAAAAGAGGCACTTGGAAACAGTGTTATGCTGATGAGTGGAAAGGATTTGTTGCAAGAAGTTGGAAAAGGTGAAGAGATGAATTTTGTTGTCAAAGGAAGACCTAAGGTAATTTTAACTTCCACAAACTTAGATGATTTACCTGAAGAAATCAAAACTCTATTGAATGATTGTGCTGATAATATTGTGGATGAGCTACCAAATGCATTACCACCAATTAGGAGTATTAGTCATCATATTGATCTAATACTTGGAGAAAGTTTTCCAAACAAAGTAGCATACAAATTAACTCCTCAAGAGAATTCAGAAGTTGGAAGACAAGTGAAAGAACTGATGGATAAGGGATTGATCAGAGAGAGTCTCAGTCCATGTGTTGTACCAATAGTACTCAGTCCAAAGAAAGGAGGTGAATGGCGTATGTGTATAGATTCTAGAGCCATAAACAAGATTACTATCAGGTATATATTTCCTTTACCACGTATTGATGATTTGATGGATTGTTTGAGTGGGTCAAAGTATTTTACTAAGATAGATCTAAAGAGTCGATATCATCAAATAAGAATTAGGGAAGATGAATGGAAGACTGCAATTAAAACAAATAGTGGTTTGTATGAGTGGTTTGTGATGCCTTTTGGACTCACTAATGCACCTAGCACATTCATGAGATTAATGAATGAAGTCTTGAAGGAATATGCAGGAAAGTTTGTTATTGTTTACCTCAATGATATTTTAGTTTTAAGTAGAAGCAAAGAAGAACACCTAGATCATCTTAAGTTGGTTTTAAAATATCTGCAGAAAGAGAAACTACTGATAAATATGAAGAAATGTAGTTTCATGAAAGAATAATTAATCTATTTGGGATTTGTAGTTTCTAAAGAAGGCTTGAAATGGGATCCAGAGAAAGTCCAAGCAATTTGGAACCATCCTACTCCAAGAAACACATTTGAGGTAAGAAGCTTTCATGGTCTTGCAACTTTTTATAGAAAATTTATCAGAGGTTTTAGTCATACAATTATTGAGACAGTCAAAGAGACTAATCATCCATTCAAGTGGACAGAAGCAACAGACATAAATTTTAAGTTGTTGAAGAAGAAAATCACAGAGAAACTAGTTTTAGCTTTACCTGATTTTGAGAAAAATTTTCAAGTTGAAACTAATGCTAGTGGAGTTGCAATTGGAGTAGTTTTGAGTTAGGAACAGAGACCAATAGCTTGCTTTAGTGAGAAACTAAATGAAGCTAATAAGAAGTATTCTTCTTAGGATAAAGAGTTCTAAGCTATTGTGCAAGCTTTAAAAAAATGGAGACATTATTTTCTACCAAAGAAGTTTGTATTATACTCTGACAATCATGCATTGCAGTTCATAAACAACCAGTGAAAATTGAACCAGAAACATGCCAAGTGGGTAGAGTTTTTAGAGAGTTTCACTTTTATGATAAAACACACAAGTGGTAAGCTGAACAAAGTTGTTGATGCTTTAACCAGGGTAAATTTCATTGTACAAGAATTAAGAGTTGGTACTGTAGGATTTGAAGAAATGGTTGATGTGTATAAAGATGATGCATAATTCAAAGATATTTATGCAGTTGTATAAAATCCATCAATTCATAACAGAAGTTAGTGGTTAGATTATCTTATCCAAGGAGGTTTATTATTTAAAGGTAACAAATTATGCATTCCCAAATGTTCTATGAGGGAAAACATAATCAATGAGAAACATAGTGGAGGATTATTTGGTCACTTTAGAGAAGACAAAACCTTTTCACAGGTAAATGATTTTTACTATTGGCCAAGGATGCAAACTGATGTGAAGAGATTTGTTGAAAAGTGCAGGGTATGTCACCATGCTAAAGGGAGAAGCCAAAATACAGGATTGTACCAACCATTGCCAATATCGGACCGACCATGGGATGCAGTTAGTATGGGTTTTGTTTTGGGGTTACCTAGAATTCAAAGAGATAATGATTCCATTTATGTTGTGGTAGATAGATTTTCCAAGATGGAACATTTCATTGCATGTAAAAAGACTAGTGATGTAACACATATTGCTAATTTGCTTTTTCAGAAGTTGTAAGGTTACATGGATTGCCTATAAGTATTGTGTTTGATAGGGATACAAAGTTTGTTGGACATTTCTAGAGAACTCTTTGGAAGAAACTAGGTGCCAATCTTAGTTTCAGTTCAACATATCACCCTCAAATAGATGGACAAGCTAAAGTAGTAAACAAAAGCTTGGGAAACATATTGAGAAGTTTAGTGTATAACAATCCTAAGCAGTGGGATTTAGCACTTGCTCAAGTTGAGTTTTCTTATAATGACACTCCAAACCAAAGTACTGGAATGAGTCCATTTTAGATTGTTTTTGGAATGAATCCAAGAGGTGTATATGAACTTAGAAATTTGGGTAAACAATAGACAAGAAGTGCAAAAGCTGAAGAGTTTGCAGAGCAGATGGAGAGATTGCAAGAAGATTTCAAAGACAGATTACAGGAAAGCAGTGGAAAATACAAATAAAGAGATGATATGAAGAGGAGAGAAAAAGAATTCCAAGTGGGAGATCTAGTGATGGTATACTTGAGAAAAGAAAGATTTCGTATTGGGACTTACAATAAACTAAATATGAAAAAGATAGGACCATGTAGAATTGTGAGGAAGTTTTCAAGTAATGCTTATGAAATTGAATTGCCAGAAGGAATTGGAATATCACCTATCTTCAATGTTGCATATTTGTATCCATACAAAGATACAGAGATAGAGCTACAGAAGGAACCTACAGAAGATGAAGTTCAAAATTTAAACTGGGAAGAACAAATGCCAAAGCAGGTCAAGAAAGAGGTGGAAGTTGTTTTGGAGAAAAGAGTATCCAAAACAACCAGAGGACAATTTTAATTTTATTATTTAGTCAAATGGAAGGGACATCCGGTGGAGGATGCTAGTTGGTTAATAGCAACATAGTCACAGAAGTATGGAGTAAACCCTGAAAGTCTAAAGGATGATTCTTTTTTTCCCTAGGAGTCTGATGCAGGAGCATCCAGACTCAGTCAACAATGTGATTGTATGTTCACATGTTGTGGCTAAAATGAGATGAATTTCATTGACTTGAGTGGTCAAAGTCAGTTTTAGTAGAGAGGGTTGGACCTCTCGAAAATTATCTTTACTTCATTATTGTAATAATTGGAATATTGTATTATTTTTAGACTAAGAGATAAGTTGTTAGTATAGGTGTGTAACAGAGCTTGAGAATAGAGATTTGATTGTTAGATTGATTAAAATAGTGATCGAGTTGTTATGCAGTTAGGATAGGATTCGATCCATGAAAGAGAAAAAGAATGTAATGATAGGGATTACATGATTGAGAACAAAAGTGTGTAAGTGAGAGTTTTGAGTGACAGAGATAGGTTTTGAGACAGAACAGAGGTCAAGAAATCGTTGTAGTCAGGCTGAGAGGGCCAAGATTGTAATTTACATTTTATTGAAAAAAGGATGAAGAGTGGTGTTGTGTGCTAATCTTGGTGTAGAAGGTCATGTTGGCATTATGATACATATGTTGTACTTGATGGCAACCCACTCATCTTAGATAATAAATTATAGTGTAGAGAAAAGTTCACGCACTTATATGCAGAGAAAAGTTTATTTCATGTAGAGAAAAGTTCACACACTTTCATGCAAGGAAAAGCGCGTATATGTTGGAGAACTTACCCTTGGTAGTTAGTCCTTGGTATTTGAACCTATGAGGAAAAGCGCGTATATGTTGGAGAACTTACCTTTGGTCCATGGTAGTTAGTCCTTGGTATTTGAACCTATGGTTTTGGACCATGGTACTTCGTCAAAAGTGTTGATCTCACGTACTTTCATGGTTGGTTCATGGTATTAGTCCAACATTTTTTTTTATCCTATGGTTTTGGCCCGTGGTATTGTGAAAGGCCTAAGCCTATATAAAGCAAAGGAGATCACTTGGCTAATTCATTCTTGCAAATCGAATATCTTAAGATCTGAAATATTGGGTTATTTTTTTAAAAGTTTGATCTATGAAAGGGAAGTTGAAAGCGAATCTGTGAAGGGTGATCTCTCGAGCGCTGCAGCTGCGAAAGTGCGGAGGCGCCACAGAAGGCGCAGTGCGGAGGCGCCACAGAAGGCGCAGTATGGAGACGCCACAGAGGCGCCATAGAAGGCGCAGTGCGGAGACGCCACAGAAAATGCAGTGCGGAGACGCCACAGAGGCGCCACAAAAGGCGCAGTGTGGAGACGCCACAGAGGCGCAGTGCGGAGGCGCCACAGAAGGCGCAGTGCGGAGACGCCACAGAGGCGCCACAGAAGGCGCAGTGCGGATACGCCACAGAGGCGCCATAGAAGGCGCAGTGCGGAGGCGCCACAGAAGGCACAGTGCGGAGACGCCACAGAGGCGCCACAGAAGGCGCAGTACGGAGGCGCCACAGAAGGCGCAGTGAGGAGACGCCACAGAAGGCGCAGTGCGGAGGCGCCACAGAAGGCGCAGTGCGGAGGCGCCACAGAAGGCGCAGTGCAGAGGCGCAACAGAAGATGCAGTGCAGAGGCACCACAGAAGGCCCAGGTGCGGTGGTCGTGGCGCCACAGAAGGCGCAGTTTGAAAATTTATGAAAAGTGGTCCTTGAAAGAAAAGAAGTAGGGGGTTGTAGCTCCCTTCCAGAAGAGACTGGAAAACAAAAGAGAGTTGTAGCTCTCTGCAGGTTGCAGCCTGCGTACTGGTAAAGGACTGCACCAGTACAAAATCATTGTAAAAGGAGTTTCTAATTTGAAAGAAGATAGAGACATATTGCAGCAGGTGGTTTTCACCCACATTGGGTTTCCACCTTACATCTGGTGTTCCTTGGTGTGACTATCTGTTTTTCTTGTTCATGCTCATTATTTTATGGTACTGATATGCAAAAATAATTCAAAGTATAAATAAGGAAGATTTGTTAAAAGAACTTGATAATACTGATTCACCCCCCCTCTCAGTATTATTTTCAACAATTGGTATCAGAGCAGGTCCTTCAGAGAAGCTTGATCGCTTGAAGGAAGATCATTCATCATGAGAAACTACGAGAGAGAAGCATCAATCAGGCCACCAATTTTTATGGAACAAACTTCAATTATTGGAAGGTAAGAGTTACTGCCTATCTTCAATCTCTTGGAACATAAGTTTGGGATATCATAGATACAGGCTACACTTTTCCGTCAGCTACTCCTACAGATGCAGCCGAAAAGAAGAAATATGAAACAAATGCTAAAACAGTCAATACTTTGCTGGGATGCTTATCTCAAACAGAATTCGTAAAGGTTATGCAATATAAGTCTGCAAAAGAAATATGGGACAAGATTGTCTTGAGCTACGAAGGAGATGAACAGGTAAAGCGTGCTAAACTTCAAACTCTCAGGATTCAGTATGAGAATCTCAGGATGTATAATGATGAAAGTGTGGCTAACTATTTTCTTCGGGTAGATGAGATTGTTAATTACATGAAAATTTTGGGTGAAGAAATAAAAGAGGCCATTGTGGTTGAAAAGGTTCTAAGATCATTGTCCCCCAAGTTTGAATCTAAAGTATCTGCAATAGAAGAAAAGGAAAATCTACGAATTTTTACTATGTCTCAGCTACATGGAATTCTAACTGCTTATGAAATGAGAAAGGGAGGTCCATCAGACAGAAGAGAAGCTGCTTTCAAGGCGTCAGGCAAAGGAGATTATTATGAAGCAAGTCACGTACCAGAAGAAGAAGAAGAAGAATCAAATTTTGTCAAAAATCTTCAAAGGGGTTCTGGAAGGTTCAGAGGTAAGTTACCTTTTAAATGTGTTATACTAAAAAATGTCACCATGACTATTTGTAGTTAGTATGGCTCCATCCACTGTCATACTATCCTCCTTGGCAAGTCTCATGCCTCTGCTCTTCATGTCAAACTTCAAGAAAGAGAGAAAAGTCATTTAAAGTCAATTATCTCTGGTACGCAGTTTCTCTTAGCCTTACCTGTGTGTACGCAACCCAAGTTCACAATACCTACGTACTTGTACGCTCTGTATGTAAAGGGGTGGGTGCGTACTCCTGTAAAGGTCAAAAGGCGCTAGTTTCACTCTAAAAAAGTTACTTGTGGTCATTTCTAGAGCATTCTAGAAGCTTGTTTGACGTGTATGAAGCGCCTCCAGATGGTTCATGTATCCCTACCAAAGAGGAACTTATCCCATCAAGAGGGGAGCTATCCCATCCAAAGAGGGGCTTATCCCATTGATGGTGGACCTGAATAACTTCCTCCAGAGCACTATAAATACAGGCATTGGGCCAGAAGGAGGGGAGGTTGAGAGCTGAACATTCCTAAGGGTAGATGCTGCTGGAATTAGGACTTCCTTGTAGAAGCTTGTGAGGAGAGATTACCATCTTTGCTTGTTCTATTTGGAAGTGGGTGAGCTGATCAGAGTAAAGGAGAACTCTTGTGGACCCTGGGAGGGACTTGCACAACACCAAGGCTCAGGTTGTAATGGTTCCTTTTGTTACCTTTTAATACAAATTAGTCCATTCTTCTCAACAATTTGTTATTTATGAGTTGTTTCATATACTCCTTGGTCTATATGTTAAATATGTTTTATTTTATGTGATATTCAGGTGCTATTTAATCGTTTGATTGTTAGTGAATGCAGGTTTCTAAGGGAAAGAGGAGCTCATTCGGATCAACGAAGCTGGACTACTACAACAGCGTTGGATTACAGGTAGGATCTAAACACTTGATTTCTCATATTGTAAATGCATATTTAGTGAAGGATTGCTCTTATTTGTCTTGTTTGTCACTAGAAAGTCTTAGGCTTCTAGGGAGGTCAGTTGTGTCCGCACTAACGACTCTTTCCGCATGACAAAATGGCGACTCCGCTGGGGAATCCATGAATGTGTTTGAGTTCTTTTTGATTTGATATTTTGGTCTGAGAAAAACCGCTTGTTTTCTGATTTTTGGCTGTCTGACTGTGTGTTTGGGTGGGCTAGCTTAGGGTTAAATTAGATTTTAGTTTTTCTTTGTTTTGCTAGAAGTACGCAGCCTCTGAGTGGAGCACAGTGCGTACTTGTACGCAATGTCGCTTTGTGCACAGAGCGTACCCACACCTGTGCAAACAGGTCGCCTGCGTACCCTGTCAAAATTAAGAAAATTTCAATTTTCTTCTTTTTGCCTTTTAGATTTTGGTTTTAACTTGTTTTTTCTGCACAGATCCACTGGTTTTCTGCCATAAATCTTCATCTAAGCTTGTTTCATTAGCATTTCTGCTCTAAGCTTTCATCAATTGGGTGTTTTGAGTCTCTTTTTTAAGAAATTCTTAATTTGATTTCCTTTGGTCATTACTTGGAGGTTTCTCTCAGTCTTTTCACAATTTTGCATCTTTTTGCTTTTGTTTTTGCAAAAAAAAAATTCCCCCTCATTCGCCGGGGGGGGGGGGGCTAAATTGTGTATGAGTGTTAATCGCCTTTGAGTGTTTTTATTTTTTGATCTTTGGAACTCTCACCCAATTTTCTCGACTTGCACTTGATTGGTTCTTAGATTACATTAGAATCGCCTTGTGTTTGAGAATTCTCTTGCATAGATCACATTTGCATAATTAGAATTCTCATTTTCAGAATATTAATGAAAAATGTGCATAGATTACATTTGCATACTTTTCAAGTGAATTGTGCATAGATTACAATTGCAAAGTTTACATTCTGAAAAATCAATCGTAGATTTAGATCAGTTTTCTTTGATTTGAATTTACACAAAATAAAAAAATAAAAAATGGTTTGGAATTGATTTGCATTAGTTTTTCTTGATAAAATTAGTGCATTAGAGAATTTGTTATATTTTCTCTTCGAGATCAATTTTTTGCATTGTTGGAAGTGAATGGAAACTCTCTCCTCACTTTAGTTAGGATTCATCGAATTGAAAAGATTACATTATCATATTTGATTGCATTCAGTTGAGTCGGGTCATAACACCGTTGGTTTCATATCCATTTACCCATTTGAGTAATAACAGCCTTAATAACACAGCGCTTAATTAAAATTCATCTAGTAATTTTTACATTTCTAGGGCTCTGATACACCAACATAGCTTAGGCTAGTGTCTTGGAGTAGGAGAGTAATTAACTCTCCAAGACAGTAAAACCAAACAAGTAGCTCATCTTGTGGTAGGATAAATCCAAAAGTTACATTTATGCTCTGGGAAAGCTCCTCTTAAAGGAGAAGCACGATACCGTGTCCGAACCAGTGAGGGGATCAATCCTCCTTCATTGGGAAAGACGCCAGATACGCACGTACTACAAACGGTAAACCTCGGATTATTGTTGAGGAGCCTGGGGTCACTTGTTGGTAAACCTTGGATTATTGTCAAGGAGCCGGCAAGGGGATTGAGCTTGTTACTCTGCCCTTGCGTGCTATCAGGTTCTAAACTGTTCCCCCAGGTGTATTTGTTGCTGTTGGTGACCTTAGTGACCATTATCTTTAGGGTTCTACCGAGGTGACGGTGGAGGGAAGATCCCACTGTACCTGGAGCAGACGTCGGCTAGACTCACTTGGATTTTCTGGGGGGTTCACTTCACTCGAGACGGTTAAAGTGGAGGAACTTGGTCCAGTCTATTCATTAAGCAGGTTGTCGGGGTAACTGTTCCACCCGCCACTTCTGTACTGAATTCTGCGATGTTGGATTTCATCACCAACTAGTGTTTTCGGTCCGGAAGGCTACTGTTTGTGTGTGGTTTGACTCCTAGATTTGATAGCGCGTGTTAATTTGTTTGTTTTTACTTTTAGAGACCATAGGTGTGAATTGTGAATTTTAATTGTTAGTTGTGAATTGTGATTTGTCAATTTTAGTTTTAAAAATTGTTAATAAAATTCACTGAAGTTGAATATAATGGCAAACGTTCCAGAATTTACCAACCTAGGAACCACTCCTAACGAGAATCCTAGTACTTTTCCTTACTTTGGAAATGTTGGTCCTCCTTATATGGCTACTTTGTCATTACTTGGATTTACAATAGGATTACCGATATGGTTATTTTCAACTTCGTTGGCCCAAAGTACTCCAACTGTTCCATCTCAATCGGATGCTTCACCTCAACAGAGTTCACCATCTCAACATCACCAACCTTCTGTTGACCCTTTACCTTCTTCGCCTAATTTTTCTTCCTCCATTTCTTCCTCTTCGCCTGGTAAAAGCCTTGATGCTAGTAACCAGGAGGCTAATAAGAAGAAGAAAGGGAAGAAGAAGAAGAAGAAGAAGAAGCAAGATAAGAAGGAAGTCAACCAACCAACCACGGCTGTAAGTGTTAGTTGTGTTGAGGAAAACTCCGACATGCATCGTAAACCCAAATACCCTTGCAGGCTTTGTAAGGGTGACCACTTCCTTGTCAATTGTCCTGGTATTTCAAAGGTCTTGGAAGTATGGTCAGAAAAATCACATCAACTTTCTATTGATCCATCAACCAGTGATAGTCAGGTTCCTGGGAAAAAGGGTAAAGTTAGATTTCCTTGTAAGTTATGCAAAGGGAGTCATCAAACTCACATTTTCCCTCACATGGATGAAGCCTCAACATTGTTGGAAAACCTTCCTGTTCCACAGCAAGAATTTCCAACTGGTTATCGTAAACTTTCTCCCAACCTACCGTCAACTGACGGAGTGGTCGATTCAATTTCACATTCGGTCGATCACACTCTTCCATTGGAGAGTGAAACTCATGTCACTCTGGTTGATGATCCATTAGTTGATCAAGTGGTCGATTCAATTTCACATTCGGTCGATCCCACTTTCCCTTTAGAGAGTGAACTTGATACCGCTCAGGTTCTTCTTGTTACATCAGATTCTTCTATGCCGGGGGGCATTTCACCTGTTTCTATAGAACCCCCTCCAAGTACTGTGAGGTCTTTTCCTTTGATTGGAATAAACTGACAGAACCTCGTCTTCCTTCCTCCATCCCTTTCCAAATCATTGTCAAGGCTGGTGGTAGGGACATACATCGTACTCAGGTAGATGAAGGTGCTTCTGTTAGTATTTTATCCTCAACTGTTTGGAAAGCTTTGGGTTCCCCTCAGCTTGCGCCCATTACGCAGAATCTGAAAGCTTTTAACAGAACCATTAGTGAACCTTTAGGGATCCTTCCTAAGTTTTCTATTACCTTGGAAGGTAAAACTGTCTGTATTGATCTTATAGTAGTTCGAGGTCCCTTGGATTTCAATTTACTCCTTGGGAGAGACTATGTTTATGCAATGAAAGCTGTCATATCTACACTCTTTCGCGTGATGTCATTCCCTCACAATGGCAGTATTGTGACTGTAGACCAGCTTTCGTTCCCTAGTCTTGTCTCAACTACCAATAATATGACACCCCTAAATGTTCCTAATTCTAAAGTGGTATCTACCCTGCCACGGGTTAATTATGTGGCAACTAGTCCCATGTTTTCAGTTACCGATGTAAGTGAGCCTCTCACTATTGATTTAGATCCAGTAATTGACATGGAAAACTCTATGGGATTATTTGAACACGATGTTCTTATCCCTTTTGAGTCCCTTGACATGTGTTCCTTCCAGAGAAGTATTCTTCCTTCTGATGAAGACCTCTTGGAAGCCATGATCAAGGTGTGTCCATTGACATGTCTTTCCTCTGGTTGGAAGCCATGATCAATGTGGTGAGGAAAGTTCCTTTTACTGTGTCAACCTCGTTAAAAAATGAATCAGTGTAGTGAGGAAAGTTCCTTTTACTGTGTCAAACTCGTTAAAAAATGAATCAGTGTAGTGAGGAAAGTTCCTTTTACTGTGTCAACCTCGTTAAAAAATGAATCAGTGTAGTGAGGAAAGTTCCTTTTACTGTGTCAACCTCGTTAAAAAATGAATCAGTGTAGTGAGGAAAGTTCCTTTTACTGTGTCAACCTCGTTAAAAAATGAATCAGTGTAGTGAGGAAAGTTCCTTTTACTGTGTCAACCTTGTCAAAAAATGAATCAGTGTAGTGAGGAAAGTTCCTTTTACTGTGTCAACCTCGTTAAAAAATGAATCAGTGTATTGAGGATAGTTCCTTTTACTATGTCAACCTCGTTAAAAAATGAATCAGTGTGAGTGAGGATAGTTTGTTCCCGTCTCAACATCGTTAAAAAATGAAACTGGATGAAACGAGGATAGTTTTTTCCTATATCAACCTCGTTAAAAAATGAAACAGGCTAGCATGAGGATAGTTCTTTTACTGAGTCAACCTCATTAAAAAATGAATCAGGTAGATTTTAGGATATGTAGGTAGATTGTAGAGAGTAGTCATGAGCATAGTTCTTTGTCTTGTGTCAAGCTCATTAAAAAATGAATCAAGGATTTTAGAGCACAATTCCTTGTCTTGTGTCAAGCTCGTTAAAAAATGAATCAAGGTTTTTTAGGTATAGTTCTTTGTTAGGTAGATTGTAGAGTAGTTATGAGCATAGTTCCTTGTCTTGTGTCAAGCTCGTTTAAAAAATGAAACAAGGGTTTTGAGGATAGTTCTTTTCCTGTGTCAACCTCACTAAAAAATGAAACAACTCCGACAAGTCTTTCCAAGATCTTGAAAGTAAAGCTTCATTCCATCCACCTCATTGAACGCAATGAAGCTTGGGGGGCATGTACCTCATTTTGCGTCATTATGCTGGGGGCATGTGAACTTATAACAAGCATAGTTTTTCGTTTCAAGCTTGCGTAAACATGAAACCGAATCCGAGCATAGTTCTTTTCCTGTGTCAAGCTCGTTTAAAAAATGAAACAAATCCTCCTCTACTTGAGTCGAGAGATTGACTAGATCTCATAGATGTTAAGTTGTATATTTAGGTTAGTTATTTCAGTGTTTTGCATAATTTTCTTATAGTTTTAGGTCGAGTCTTTCAAATGATCTCGTAACTCAACCTTCATTCTATCCAACTGGTTGAATGAAATGAAGCTGGGGGGCATGCGCTCTAGCGGTTATGCTTAGGGGGCATCAAGCACAGTTTTCTCTCTGTTTCAAGCTTGTGTAAAAAATGAAACTACTTTGAAGCATAGTTTTTCTCTGTTTCAAGCTTTTGTAAAAATGAAACCTATCTCGAGTCAATTTTAGTTATTTTCAAGACTCGTTAAACTCATGAAAATCTCGAGATTATTTTGCTATCTTTCCTTCTCGTAAAATAAATTAAAATGCCGAGTTCTTTCCATCTTTCCTGCTCATAAATTAAATTGAAAGTCGGTCATATGAATACATTTTTATCATTTTTTCGAACTCATTAAAACTTACGAAAAAATGAAAACCATGAGTACATTTTTATCATTTTTTCGAACTCGTTAAAACTTACGAAAAAGTGAAACCTTGGAGTTCTCTTTTAAGCCCTTTTCAGACTCTTAAAATATGAAAAGATTGCCGAGCGTTTCTTTTACACTCGTTAAAACGGAATTAAAAGACGGTCCCCTTATAGCTCTTTTCTGACCGTAAAAACAGGAAAAGATTGCCGGGTTTTTGTCGTTTCAAACTTGATACTGGAAATAAAATGACGTGTCCTTGATCACTTTTTACTTTTCAGGTCAAAGGCACTAATCATGAAAGTACTCCTTGGTCGCAAGACTAAGCGGTTCTCTCAAGTATTATTTTATACTTTTTCGGGCTTGGGAGACACAACTTTACGAAAAATTTCAACCTGGAGTTTTCTTTAGTTTTTTCAGACTCTCTAAAAATGAAAAACGCCGAGTTTCTCCTATACTGGACTCGTTAAAATTTCACAGTAAAGGACCTGTTCGATTACAAACAGGAATGGACCACTCCTTCTTAGGGTTCGAATCTAAAACTAAGTTGGACTCATCCGAAGGATGAGCTTATAATCAAGCATATGTTATCCTCCTCAAGCTTGTAAAAAATAAAGAGGTACTTGCTAGAAATGGTGGGGGAAAAGAGAGAAAAATGAGCCTATTTGTTATCCTTTGTCTCAGAAGAAGCCTTATCACCACTCTTGAACACGACACTTTTCATTCACCTGGGTTGGGAAATCCTTTGCCTAACAGTTGATCAAACCACATTGAAAATCTTCAACTGGTTCCGGGTATTAACTTTGGGTCAAATGTCACCAAGCCATCTGTCGTGTCATTATGTGTTCAAGAGGTCTCTGCATATAAACCATTCATCCGCAAAATACCCGTCATGCATCTTGACCATCCTTGAGTCAGTCCTTACAGCTACATTTCTTCAACTTGATCTATGATTTCGTGTTGTGGGCTTGCCTGCAACGGGTCGCTTTCTATCGACATCAACACATTATCTAGAAAGATGACCTAGAAATCGTCAGTACCTTGAAATTTGCATGCATCAATGGCAGGTTTCTCGCCTTTAACGACGGTTTACATCATTGACTTTCGATCGAAGGATTCTGTGAAATGTTCGACATCAACTCATTCATTCACATCTCATGGATTGTACTGGGTACTTTGAGAACCATTGATATCACTGGTGGTCTCTCTCACGCTTGTTAACAGTTTACATCATTGACTGGTAATCAAGTGGTTTCTACCATGTTCGACATCAACTCATTTATTCGCATGGATAGAATCGTACCTGTTCGGGAAGTAGAAATGAAGACCCTATATCTAGTTTCCACCATCCAGTCTGCGAGGAGTTTTGTATTCATTATACAGTAGACTAATCATAAACAGATGGCTGCGCCCATACTGTGTCTACAAAAGTCTATGATTATGATGTACTGCGAAATCATTCCTGTATCAGAGCAGTAGTTAGTTTGTTAGTTAAATTTTTTGATCTGAGTATGGGAATGCCTACCTTAGCGATGATATGATCTTATATATGTATTTTGTGTTGAATACTTGCAGGTTCCGACTGGGCTCTCCACAAGATAATCCTTGAAATGATAAAGTACTTCACCCTTCCTAGATCATATAAAACCCTAATCTACTACAGGCTTCGCACTTTAGGGGGCAATCTGTTATACTAAAAAATGTCACCATGACTATTTGCAGTTAGTATGGCTCCATCCACTGTCATACTATCCTCCTTGGCAAGTCTCATGCCTTTGCTCTTCATGTCAAACTTCAAGAAAGAGAGAAAAGTCATTTAAAGTCAATTATCTCTGGTACACAGTTTCTCTTAGCCTTACCTGCGTGTACGCAACCCAAGTTCACAATACCTGCGTACTTGTACGCTCTGTATGTAAAGGGGTGGGTGCGTACTCCTGTAAAGGTCAAAAGGCACAAGTTTCACTCTAAAAAAGTTACTTGTGGTCATTTCTAGAGCATTCTAGAAGCTTGTTTGACGTGTATGAAGCGCCTCCAGATGGTTCATGTATCCCTACCAAAGAGGAACTTATCCCATCAAGAGGGGAGCTATCCCATCCAAAGAGGGGGTTATCCCATTGATGGTGGACCTGAATAACTTCCTCCAGAGCACTATAAATATAGGCATTGGGCCAGAAGGAGGGGAGGTTGAAAGCTGAACATTCCTAAGGGTAGATGCTGCTAGAATTAGGACTTCCTTGTAGAAGCTTGTGAGGAGAGATTACCATCTTTGCTTGTTCTATTTGGAAGTGGGTGAGCTGATCAGAGTAAAGGAGAACTCTTGTGGACCCTGGGAGGGACTTGCACAACACCAAGGCTCAGGTTGTAATGGTTCCTTTTGTTACCTTTTAATACAAATTAGTCCATTCTTCTCAACAATTTTTTATTTATGAGTTGTTTCATATACTCCTTGGTCTATATGTTAAATATGTTTTATTTTATGTGATATTCAGGTGCTATTTAATCGTTTGATTATTAGTGAATGCAGGTTTCGAAGGGAAGGAGGAGCTCATCCGGATCAACGAAGCTGGACTACTACAACAGCGTTGGATTACAGGTAGGATCTAAACACTTTATTTCTCATATTGTAAATGCATATTTAGTGAAGGATTGCTCTTATTTGTCTTGTTTGTCACTAGAAAGTCTTAGGCTTCTAGGGAGGTCGGTTGTGTCCGCACTAACGACTCTTTTTGCATGACAAAATGCTTTGCTTGTGGAAGAGTAGGTCATTATGCTGCAAAATGTCCTTATAAGGATAAAGGAAAGGAACCTGCTAGATGGAACAAGAAACATGGTGCAAATAAGAAAAGCTACTACACTCATGAAGATAGTGATGGTCTATCAAATAGTGATGAAGATGAACAAGGTAATGAATATAAACTATTAATGGCATTTGAAGATGATGATTATATGGATGCTATAGATGTGGATAACATTTATGAAGAAATTACTAGACTCAAGAGATGTATAGAAGAAAAGAATATGATCATTGATACTCTACAATTTCAAATTGATGAAAAGGAAAAACATTTTGAAAAATTAGAAGGTGAAATTTTTTCTCTTAGAAAAGAGATTGAGAAAACAAAAGCTATTAATCTTAAGTTTGTCAAAGGATCTGAAACTCTGGATGAGATTATCAATGTACAACGTTCTCCTCTAAACAAGACAGGTCTGGGCTATAATGGAGAAACTTCTCAAGCATCCACTTCAAAAAGTTATCTTGATGCAGCAAAAAGGAATGAGAAAAAGCACAATGGAGACTATCAGGTAAAGTAGGGAATAATTGCAAACAAAGACTATCAGGGGCAATCCGTCTTAAGAGTAAACAAAAGCTACAACCAGCCACAGGTTAAATCTTCTCAATTTGGTTCAAGAATGAATGAAAATAGAAATTACAATCACTTAGCCGGTAGATTTGATAACCGCAGAAGTTTCTTCAATGGACAATGTTTCTCTTGTCATAACTTTGGTCACAAAGCAGTTCAATGTGTTGCATATAAAACAATCATGACTAGAGAAGCTCAAAAACAAATAATTATGACCGATATTACAAAAGGGACCTATAACAACTTTTCAGCTCTTGAAAATGAAGTTGAATGTTCTATTTGCAATAACTTTGGTCATGAAGATTCTGAATGCAGGAGCAGGTTTCGGCAAAAAAAGGAACAAGCCTCAAGCACCAAAACATGGAAAATAAAGGAACCACAAACAAAAAGATGTGGGATAGCATTTTATGCAGAAGGACAGGAAAATCTATGGTACATTGACAGTGGATGTTCGAAGCATATGACAGGTGATAAAGAAAAACTTGAGTCATATTCTGCTCTAGAAAAAGGAAAGAAAGTTTCTTTTGGAAATGATACTCCTGCAACTATAAAAGGAAAAGGCGTTGCTCAGTTAAAAGAAAAGGTCAAGGCTAGAAATGTTTTGTATGTTGATGGATTGAAGCATAATCTCTTAAGTGTCAGCCAGATGTGTGATCAAAGAACTGAGGTGATATTCAGATCAAATAGATGTCTTGTTCGTGATCTTGATACAGGTAAAATAGTGATCAAAGGCAAAAGAACTCCAAATAATCTGTACATATTTGAAGAAGGACAACAACAATGCTATTTGAGCAAGGATGATGAGCACTAGTTATGGCATCGGAGGTTGGGGCATCTAAGCTTTTCACAAATAAGGAAAGCATGCAAATATCAGGCAGTTTGTGATCTTCCAGATATCAAAATTCCAGACAATACCATATGCAAATCATGTCAGTTTGGAAAGCAAACCAGAACTAACTTTCCAGAGAAGGAAGGATCAGCTAGCATGCCTCTTGAGCTAGTGCATACAGATACATGTGGTCCATTCAGAAAAAGAACACCTCGAGGAGAAGAATACTTGATATTATTCATTGACGATTTCTCCAGGTTTGTCTGGTTAGGACTTATGAAGCACAAATATGAAGCATTCGAAAAATTCAAATCCTTCAAAGCCTTGGTTGAAAATGAATCAGGACACAAAATTAAGTGGCTCAGATCCGACAGAGGTGGGGAGTTTACCTCAAATGAATTTTTCGATCTCTGTGAAGAACATGGGATAAGAAGAGAATTCTCTACAGCTAGAACTCCTCAGCAAAATGGAGTTGTGGAAAGAATGAACAGAACAGTCCAACAAATGGCTCGTGCTATGCTTGATGAGTCAGGAACTCCCGCAACCTTCTGGGGTGAAGCTACACATGCTGCGGTTGTTATTCTCAACAAAACAAATGTCCGGGTGAACGGCACTCAAACCCCTCATGAGCTCTAGTGTGGTGAGACTCCTTCGGTAAAGCATTTCAAAATCTTTGGGAGCAAATGTTATATTAAAAATACTGATGAGCAACTTGGCAAACTTGAACCTAGAGCAGATGAAGGCATTCTTCTTGGTTATTCTCCACATAGCAAAGCATACAAGTGCTACAATAAAAGACTTGGCAGAATTGTTGACAGCATTGATGTAGTGGTTGATGAGAAGGGATACATTCCTAAGCAAGTACATCATGAAGACATCGAAGAAGATGAAGGCTACCCTCAAGGACAGAATGATGAAGAAGAAGAACCTCAAGAAGAACCAGAGGAGCAGATAAGGATAGAAGAGAAGACTCCATCCAGATATGTTTAGAAAAATCGTCAAGAATCTCAGATTTTGGGACAGAAAGAAGCAGGTGTACAAACAAGAAGAACAATTGCAGAAGCTTCAAGCTATTTGGCATTACTCTCTTCCACTGAACCACAAAATGTGAAAGAGGCATGCAAAGATGAATGTTGGGTCAAAGAAATGGATGAAGAACTTGAGCAGATCGAAAAGAACAACACTTGGGAGCTGGTTCCTAGACCAAAGGATAAGAATGTTATAGGAACAAAATGGGTCTTCAAAAATAAATTGAATGAAAATGGAGAAGCAATTAGAAACAAGGCCAGACTTGTTTGTAAAGGGTATGCGCAGCAAGAAGGAATAGATTTTGAAGAAACTTTTTCTCCTGTTGCAAGACTTGAGGCCATTCGAATGTTCCTTGCTCTCTCAAGCTTTCAAAACTTCAAAGTATTTCAAATGGACGTGAAATCAGCCTTTCTGAATGGAGACTTGGAAGAAGAAGTATACATTGAGCAGCCAGATGGTTTCATTCTTGGAAATGATCCAAATCTTGTATGCAGATTGAAAAAGGCTCTCTATGGCCTCAAACAAGCTCCAAGGGCTTGGTACTATCGTTTGGACAAATATCTTCATCAACAAGGTTTTTCAAAAGGATCAGCAGAAAGAAATCTTTATATAAAAGTTGAAAATGACAAATTGCTGATACATGTTGTGTATGTAGATGACATTATCTTTGGCAGCAATGAAGAAGCTATGAGTCAAAGCTTTGCCTTGGTGATGCAGAAAGAATTCGAAATGTCCTTGTTGGGAGAACTGACATATTTTCTTTATTTGAAAATCCAACAAAATGAAGGAGGGATCTTCTTGTCTCAAACCAAGTATCTCAAGCAAATTTTGAAGAAATATGGTATGGAAGAAGCAAAACCAGTATGTACACCCATGGTCACAGGATGTAACCTCAGTGCAAATGATGAATCAGCAGCAGTGCATCAACCAACTTACAGATCTATGATTGGAAGTCTACCTTATTTGACAGGTACCCGACCAGACATCATGCATGCAGTGGGAATAGTTGGAAGATTTTAGGCAAATCCAAGGGAAACTCATCTTCAGGCAGTAAAGAGAATCTTCAAATATCTTCAAGGGACTCAAAACTATGGCTTATGGTATCCTAGAGATACAGATCTCACACTTCATGCTTATACAGATGCAGATTGGGCCGGAAGCGTGGATGACAGGAAAAGCACAAGTGGTGGTGCATTCTTTATGGGTTCCATATTAGTATCTTGGTTCAGCAAGAAACAGAGTTCGATTGCCTTGTCTATAGCTAAAGAAGAATATGTTGCTGTTGCATCTTGCTGCACTCAACTCCTTTGGATGATGCAGACCTTGCAGAATTTTCAAATCACTTGTACACCACCCATCTCCATCTTATGTGATAATACAAGTGCAATCAGCATTTCAAAGAACCCAATCATGCATTCAAAAACCAAGCACATACCAATTAAGTATCACTTTCTCCAGGAACAAGTGCTTGAACAAAAGGTCAAGTTGGAGTATGTTCCTTCTAAGGAACAGGTTGCTGATATACTCACCAAACCATTGCCTAGGGAGACCTTTGAATACCTCAGGCAAAAGCTGGGGGTTGTTGATGCATCATCTTGTTATTGAATCTCTTCTGATTGTTGGTTGTACGCAAGGTTCATCTGAAGTATATGCGTACATGTGCTGGGTTGTGGATTGGTCAAAGATCGAATGGCACAAGTTCAGGGGGAGCATATCATGCATTGTTGGCATTATGGAGGAAGTACAGAATGAGATCATGGATGCTGGTCTGAATATTGCTACAATACGTCTCTATCTCTTTCATGGTCATGGATTATGGTTCTTCTTTGCAGATCTGGTTTATAGTCAGGGGGAGCATGTTCTTAGGGGGAGCATAACCCTTTGCCCTTGATGTCAAAGGGGGAGAGTGATTGGTTGTTGTTGCCATCAAGTCCAAAGGGGGAGATTGTTGGCATTATGATACATATGTTGTACTTGGTGGCAACCCACTCATCTCAGATAATAAATTATAGTGTAGAGAAAAGTTCACGCACTTATATACAGAGAAAAGTTTATTTCATGTAGAGAAAAGTTCACGCACTTTCATGCAAGGAAAAGCGCGTATATGTTGGAGAACTTACCTTTGGTCCATGGTAGTTAGTCCTCGGTATTTGAACCTATGAGGAAAATCGCGTATATGTTGGAGAACTTACCTTTGGTCCATGGTAGTTAGTCCTTGGTATTTGAACCTATGGTTTTGGACCATGGTACTTCGTCAAAAGTGTTGATCTCATGTACTTTCATGGTTGGTTCATGGTATTAGTCCAACAGTTTTTTTGATCCTATGGTTTTGGCCCGTGGTATTGCGAAAGGCTTAAGCCTATATAAAGCAAAGGAGATCACTTGGCTAATTCATTCTTGCAAATCGAATATCTTAAGATCTAAAATATTGGGTTATTGTTTTAAAACTTTGATCTATGAAAGGGAAGTTGAAAGCGAATCTGTGAAGGGTGATCTCTCGAGCGCTGCAGCTGCGGAAGTGCGGAGGTGCCACAGAAGGCGCAGTCCGGAGATGCCACAGAGGCGCCACATAAGGCGCAGTGCGGAGATGCCACAGAAGGCGCAGTGCGGAGATGCCACAGAGGCGCCACAGAAGGCGCAGTGCGGAGACGCCACAGAGGCACAGTGCGGAGGTACCACAGAAGGTGCAGTGCGAAGACGCCACAGAGGCGCCACAGAAGGCGCAGTGCGGAGACGCCACAGAGGTGCCACAGAAGGCGCAGTGCGGAGGCGCCACAGAAGGCGCAGTGCGGAGATGCCACAGAGGCGCCACAGTAGGCGCAGTGTGGAGGCACCACAGAAGGTGCAGTGCGGAGACGCCACAGAGGCGCCACAGAAGGCATAGTGCGGAGGAGCCACAGAAGGCGCAGTGCGGAGGTGCCACAGAAGGTGCAGTGCAGAGGCGCAACAGAAGACGCAGTGCGGAGGCACCACAGAAGGTGCAGGTGCGGTGGTCACGGCGCCACAGAAGGCGCAGTTTGAAAATTTATGAAAAGTGGTCCTTGAAAGAAAAGAAGTAGGGGGTTGTAGCTCCCTTCCAGAAGAGACTGGAAAATGAGAGAGAGTTGTAGCTCTCTGCAGGTTGCAGCCTGCGTACTGGTAAAGGATTGCACCAGTACAAAATCATTGTAAAAGGAGTTTCTAATTTGAAAGAAGATAGAGACATATTGCAGCAGGTGGTTTTCACCCACATTGGGTTTCCACCTTACATCTGGTGTTCCTTGGTGTGACTATCTATTTTTCTTGTTCATGCTCATTATTTTATGTTACTGATATGCAAAAATAATTCAAAGTATAAATAAGGAAGATTTGTTAAAAGAACTTGATAATACTGATTCACCCCCCCTCTCAGTATTATTTTCAACAGGTCATTTATATCTGTGTATCGACATTCAAAGACTTCATCAGGTATTTTCCTCTGTTTAAACGTTTTATTTATAAATCACAGCTGTTTATGTGTTTTATCATTAATCGCTATCGATTCGTGTTTAAGGTTAATATTAGGGCTAAAGCGCTAAACCTTACTTAAAGCACCTTTCTTAAAGTTAAGTAATAAACATGTGGGTTGTATTTGATGAGCGGGAAGCACTATCTCGTGCACTCAAAAAGTGGTAAGTAGTTTTGTTCTGAGTCCATGCGATTAGCCTTAGTGCTCAACACGTAGCACGCCAAAACAAATTTTCATAGGTGCTCTCAATTTGATAAGGAGCATGCTAGAGTCCATGCAAGATTTCTTGACGATCGTTGGATCAAGCGGGGTCAATTGACGATGGTGATCGAAGGGTTAGTTGGCACATGATACGACACAATAACCGTTGGATCTAGAAAGGTGAAATCGATAGTGCAGAGCGAAGCACTCGCTTCTGAGGAAAAGTTAAGTGGGACCAATGGTGATTAGGAGGAAAAGCAGGACCCTCGGGAAAAGGAAAGTCATGTATAAAATCCGTTTAAGAGAGCTGATTGGTTATAAAGTTAACCATTAGTCTATTTTCTGATTACAACCTCATTTCGTCAACCTTCTGCGTCACCTCCCCTTCGCTCTTCTGTTGATTTCCCCCTTCCTTCTCCTTCTATGTGTTCCTCCCTCTTTCTCTTTTCTCTTTTCTAATAGTCCCTCCCCCTTTTTCTCTTTTCTAATCTAAACCCCTAACTTTTATTTCCTTCATATTCTTCAATATAATTTTTGTGATTCTACATAATTATAATGACAATTTTATCGCTTTATTATACTTTTATTCCAAATTAACCAAATCCTAATTTATTCTCCTTTTACCTCTCTCTATTATTATCTATCATCAATTTATTCCCTTTTTATTTTTAATTATTCTTTCATCCTTTATTTCTTCCTATTCTAATTGATCTTTAACACCTTAATTTGATACTCTAATACTAATTTTATTTTAATTTTAATTTTAAAAACTCAATTCTAATTTATTCCTAATTATTAAGTCCATTTTTATTCATATAATTAATTATTAGTCCTTTAATTTTTAAGATCATTTTGACTATTTCTCAAATTCTTTTACTTTAGCCTTAACTCATTCCTAATTTCTAAAATTATTTTAATAATTATTATAATTACCTTTAATCTATTTCAATATCTATTTCTTAATTCTAATATTTTTAATTCAATTCTATTTTAATTTTTTAATCTCATTTAATATTTAATATTTAATAACATTTAATTCTATCAATTTGACCAATTTTGTATTATTAATTTATTCTAACAATATCCTTATTCCTTTCTTATTAAATTCTAATTTTTTTTTAAATATTAATTTAATCCTTTTTAAATATGAGTTCAATTTTTCTCTATTATTTTAATATCTTATTCTAATTTATATTTAATAATAAATAATAGTTATATTTAATTCTATCCCAATTTTATTCTTTCTTTCTTATTTTAATTAGTTCCCAAATAATTTTGACTTATTCATAATATATTTTAATAGATAATTTTCATCTACAATTACTTTCCCTCTTTTTATCCCTATAATGATCATATTCAAATTATTTCCTCCATTTATTCCTAGTCCGACACTCTTCAACATATCATTTCAACTTACTGTCCTTGAAGATGGGTAAAGTATTCACCCGAATTGTTGGACACCACATTCAATTAACATAGTGTTCCTGAAGCTCCTATCAAAAAAATAAAAGATGTTATAAACTAATTAAAAAAAGAAAAAAGAAAAAAAATAAACATTATTCTTAATATTAAAAAAAATGAAAAATAAAAAATTTGGGGGTGAGGGAGTCAAGGCATTGACGAGTTGCCCCACCCCTGCGCCTAAGGGCCGTTAGAGTGGTGACCAATGTCCCTTAAGCACCATGGCAGGGCGACCCATTGATTCTCAAAATCAACAAGTCACCCACATAATGTTTTGTTTTTGTTTTTTTCTATGTGGTTCATGGTCCCTATACATGACCTCTCAATAACAGATGCACATTAGTGACGAGAACATGACCAACAAAGCTAACCCTAAGGGCTCCTTCCCATACAATGTTGTGTGAGAAATTTGTCGATTCGAGAAATCAATGGGCTACTCAAACAACATTGTGTGGGTGACGATTTTGAATTGGGGAATTGATGGGTCGCCTTGCTCCGACATTGAAGGGCCACAGGCAGGATAGATGGAGGGGAGTGCCACTCCAACCACCCATCCTATGACCCTTCAATGTGAGGGCAACGCGACCCATTGAAGCCTCGATCACCTCACCCCATATTTCTTAGTTTTTTTAGTTTTTATTTTTTTAATGTTTATTTTTATTTATTTCATATTTCTTAGTTTTTTTAGTTTTTTTTTAATGTCTATTTATTTATGTATTTTTTAAAATTAATTTATAACATGTTTCATTTTATTATTATATATTTTAATATGATTTTTTAAATTATTTATTATTATTTTTTAAGAATTTGTATAATATTATTTATTAATTTATTTTGTTTTGTTTTTTAGGATGAATCACAAAGGCTTGAACCCAGAACCTCTTGGGACCCTCATCCTTATTATCAAGGAAGTTGGCAATCGTCCTACCTCCTATTTTTTGTCATTTTTTTTTTAATAAATATTTAATTATATATATATATATATATATATATATGTTTTGTATATTGTTTTTTTTTCAATATTTGAGTTTTGTTTTTTAATTTTTAATAATGTTTTTTTAATATTGGTTTTTTGAAATGTTTTGTTTTGTTTTATTTATTTTTTAAAATTTTTATAATTGTTTAATATTTTTTAGTTTTTTACTATTATTACTATTTTTTAATTTTTTTTTTTTTTTATTTTAATTGGTTTATAATGTTTTACTTTTTATTTAGTATTTTTTTCACTTTTGTTCCCTATATTTTCAAATTTTTGTTTTAAATGTTTTTTATTTGATTTATTTTTGTTTAAAAATATTTGTTTTTTGGGAGAGGCAGAAGCAAGAGGAGTTCTTTTCACTTTCCTTGGGGTCTTGGCATGGAAACCAATAATGAATCTGAGTTATCTGAGTTCCTCGATTTGTGCAAAGGCTTGGAACTTGCTCCTGCAAAGAAAATTTATAGATTGATGGTTTTTGGCGATTCCATGCTCATAAAGACAAGTAAATAAGGCTAAAAAAATTTCAAGCCGTAACTACCCTCCCATTCGACAAATAATTTCTCAATGCACCTCTTAGTTCGAGCATTTGGAAATTCTTCATGATTATTGAAATGTAAATCTTGAGGTTGATGTGATGGCATAAAAAGGATCTATCATAGGACAAGGTAGAATAGACTTAAACCATGGCAATATCAACCTTCCCCATTTCCTTAAGTTCTTTTCGAATTCGAAAGGTTTGAAATATTTTACAGAAAGACATCACAATAAATATTCTCTCCCTGGATATGAGGTCATGTGATGCGGGAGCATGTGACTCAGAGGGGAAGAATCTTCCAAATTATTCCAAAAATCCAAAAAAATTTACAGGCAAGGGAGTGGGGTCCTTTAGCCTACAATTTCTAGGTTTTTTTAAAGTTAAAAATAGAATAAATATTAGCAATAAATCATGCTATTTGTAACAGAGCTTTCAAGCTTTAAATCACCTGTAAAGCATGCTTTTCTTTGTATTGGATAAGGACGAGAGGGCCTATCCTTAGTTATAAATAAAATGGCAGCAAAGCTCTCAACAGACAGAGGAGAGGGGCGAGTGCCTTAGTTTTACTTGGAAATTTTGTTCTCTTGATGTCTCCCATTTCATGACTCTGTTAAATGCATGCGTAGATTATGGTGTGGCGCCTTTATATGATTGAAAGGGTGACTAGATTTCCTCACGTTGCAATACTTTATATTAATCAATTTTCCTTTCCTTCTATGTTGTTATAGGCTTGAATTACGACTGCGTATATGCCTTTGTCTATACCAAGAGTCCTTGTGGCTTTATTAATGGAACGTAATGTATTTACAAGTTTTAAACGGTTTTGATTTGATATCATAAGTATTCTTGCAAATTTCTCATGAGTGGTCGTATTGCATTTCAAACTTTATCACCGTAAGCATATCGGCATCAGAGGTCAATTGAGACTGTTACGAGGTCTTTCGGTTCGATTCAATGGGAGCCTCGGCGTAATAGGGCCGAATTCTGGAATCGAAAGCGAATTAACATAAATTTCTATTCAATGTATTGCCAGGTCCGGCATTCGGAGGTGGAATAATTGTTAAGTAAGCCAACCACTGAATAGTGGAGCCGCCGAAGTATTAAAACATTGCATATAATAGTATCGGGTCCGAAGGAGCGGAAGACCATCGCTGGAGTAATTGCGAACAACGGAACTGGTGACACATTAAAATGCTACATGTAATGGTAATCGGATCCGTTGGGAGCCTCCGCCGAATTTGATGCGCGTCAACTGAACTGTATAGAGAGGCGGATATATGTATAACCATCGGCCCATTATATTCTACCGCCGATCCGAAGAGGAGTGCTGTGTATATATAACGTATCATATATATATATGATGTGGCGTAGGACCGTAAAGTGAACACTGCCCTTAAGACTTTACATGAAAGATAAAAGCCACGGTTTGTTAATGAACCTGATAGAGTTTTTTTAAAAAAAGATCAAACCATCAGTTTGATGATTGATGCGCCCAATCCAGGAGAAAGGGAAGTCGATCAAGATATTGCAGAACTTGCCGGCAGACTAGAAAGATTGACTCTAACGCCTGCACCCACACCATCATTAGTGGTATCAGAGCCCACAACTGACATTGAATTGAATCTCAGGAGCAGAAGAAGGATGGCTTTCAGAGTTGGAAGAGGATGAGGACGTGGTGGAAGAGGACGACCTGCTACAAATGCTAAACTATTGGAAACAGTGGAAGAGCTGCGAGCTAGAGTGGATGCATTAACTTCAGATAGAAATATAGATGAGGGAGATGTCAGTGAGCCTGAAATGGAAGCTGCTGAAGAAGAGGAAGCTATACAGGTTACTCCTGAGATGATATTCTTCCAGTCAGTGTTGAAATCCACCGCCAGGCCATGGAACCAATTAGTACCAGTATATCAAGGAGGATTGAATCCAGAAGAATTGATCGACTGGATCAATAGCATGGAGAAATTCTTCGATTACGAGGAAATAGAGGATGAGAAGAAAGTAAAGTTTGTTTTCACCAAGTTAAAAGGACATGCAGCGCTCTGGTGGGATGGTGTGCAGGCAGAAAGGAAGAGACTTGGTAAGCAGCCAATCAAGAACTGGAGCCGAATGGTAGCAAAGTTAAGAGGTAAGTTCTTGCCAAGTAATTATCAGCAAACATTGTTTAGACAAATGCAAAATCTTAGACAGAGAGCTTTAACGGTAAAAGAGTATATAGAAGAGTTTTATAAAGTGAGTATAAGAGCTGGAGAAGCCCAAGACACATATGAGAAGGTGGCTAGATATATGAATGGCCTCAGGATGGACATTCAGGATGAAATAAGCCTGATGTCTCCTAAAATAGTAGAGGAAGCTTATCAGATAGCACTAAAAGCGGAGGAAAAGCTCATAAGGAAGCAGTCTGCCAAAGGGAGAGGGACTTTCAGAGGAAAAGGAAGTCAAGGTGGTAGAGGTAGATCTACAGCACCTAGAGATGGAGCTAGCAATAGCTCAACCCAGCATGCACCCAGAGAAGGTGATGCAAGAGGCAGAGGGAGTTTTTCCAGAGGAAGAGGAGGCAGAGGAAGAGGCAGAGAAATAAGATGTTATAGGTGTAACAAGCTGGGACATAGAGCTTTTGAGTGCCCAGAGAATGCTGACACAAAGCAGAGGAATGCAATTGTTGCTCCAGCTGAAGTAGAAGCACCAGCGGCAGCGGTAGTAGAAGAAGAAAACACACCAGAAAGAGGAGAATCTCTGGTGGTAAATAAAGTTCTACTTAAGCCAGTGAAAGAGGTGGCTGCTGAACCGCCACAAAGGAAAACTTTGTTCAGGACAGTGTGCAAAGTTTAAGGGAAATGTTGCCAGATGATCTTTGATAGTGGCAGCACTGATAATTTGGTCTCTACAGAGGTAGTGGAGAAATTGAAGCTGAAGACAATGAAGCATCCAACACCTTATAAGGTGTCATGGCTACAAAAGGGACATCAACTGTTGGTAAGTGAATAGTGTGAAGTGGAATTTCAAGTGGGCAAGTACAAGGATAAAATTGTTTGTGATGTGATGCCTATGGACGTGTGTCATATATTGCTTGGGAGGCCTTGGCAATATGACAGAGGAGCCATACATGATGGGAAGCGAAACACCTACAAGTTTGGGAAAGATGGGGTTAATCATACATTGTTGCCTTTGCAAGAAGAAGATATACCGGGACAGAAGACTGATCCAAAAACTCTGTTGCTTGGAGGGAAATAATACTTGAAGCAGATTGAAGAAAATGAGGTAAACTTTGCTGTGATTTTCAAGCCCAAGGTAATATTGACTTCTACTAAAATTTCTGAATTACCCAATGAAATTCAAGAAATGCTGGAGAATTATTGTGATATTATTGTTGATGATTTGCCTAATGAATTACCGCCAATTCGAAAAATCAGTCACCATATAGACTTGATTCCTGGAGGAAGTCTACCTAATAAAGCAGCATATAGAATGACTCCTGCAGAAAATGAGGAAGTTAAGAAACAGGTGCAAGAATTGCTTGACAAGGGGTTGATTAAAGAAAGCCTGAGTCCTTGTGCGGTGCCAACAGTGCTGAGCCCGAAGAAAGATGGAGGCTGGAGAATGTGTACAGATTCAAGAGCCATCAATAAGATTACAATCAGGTACAGATTTCCATTACCTAGAACTGAAGATTTACTGGATTGTTTATCTGGCGCAAAATATTTTTCAAAGTTAGATCTTAAAAGTGGTTATCATCAAATAAGGATAAGAAAAGGGGATGAGTGGAAAACCGCTTTTAAGACCAACGAAGGATTATATGAATGGAGAGTGATGCCTTTTGGGCTGTCCAATGCACCAAGTACATTCATGAGGCTTATGAATGAAGTCCTTAAAGAATTTATTGGTAAATTTGTAATAGTATATCTGGATGATATATTAGTCTATAGCAGATCCAAGGAAGAACACTTGAGGCATTTAAATTATGTTCTACAGAAGCTGCAACAAGAAAAATTATTGTTGAATCTGAAGAAATGTTTATTTTTGAAAAAGGAGCTGGTGTACTTGGGATTTGTTATCTCAGCTGAAGGATTGAAGATGGATCCAGAAAAAATCAAAGCAATTGTGGAGTGGCCTTCACCCAAGAGTATTTTTGAGGTAAGGAGTTTTCATGGTCTTGCTAGTTTTTACAAAAAATTCATTAAGAATTTTAGTAAAATTAATGCACCTATTATTGAGACCATAAAGAAAGATAAACAACCATTCAAGTGGACTACTGAAGCAGAGAGAAATTTTCAGCTGTTAAAGAGGAAAATAACTGAAAAGCTTGTTTTGGTTCTTCCTGATTTTAACAAGACTTTTTAAGTTAAGTGTGATGCCAGCGCAGAAGCAATTGGAGGAGTTTTGAGCCAAGAAGATAGACCAATAGCTTACTTCAGTGAAAAGCTAAATGAGGCAAAAAGGAAATATTCTTCTTATGATAAAGAGTTTTATGCAGTGGTACAGGCACTAAAGAAGTGGAGGCATTATTTAATATCGAAAGAATTTATTCTTTATGTTAGCTACCTATACCAATAGGTTTCATGTTTCATGATTGACAATGAAAAGTTCCAAATATGCTCTGCTTTGATCATGCAAAGGTCACATATTTCCAAGAGAAAACAATCTGTGTATATAGCTTGATGTTGTCTAAATTTTGATGGATGGTCCAACAGCCTAATCTAGATCATGCCATGTTTTAAATTTTCAGTTGTAGAATAGAGAAAGAAGTCTATCCAAACTGTTTAATCTTGGCAGACAAGTAGCTTAGGTAGAGAAGAAAGGCTCCCAACTGCTTAATCTGGGACCTTGGAAGAAATAAGGGTAGCAGTAGATAGAGAATCAAAAGGAAAAAGCCAAAGAAAAGAAAAGGCAAATAAGGGTCTGCAAGCCTAAGTGCACCCTCCAAGAAGAAATAAAAAATGCTAGGCAGGTAGATGGGTAGGCAGATGGGGTTGCAGAAGTGTCATTCCTTACAATTGAAGGTGTGTTAGCCTTATTCACAAAGCAAAATCAATGAAGTGAGAAGGTGTTCTTCTCCATCAGGTTGCAGCAAAGCAAAGAAGCATGTCTAACTTCCCACTTATCCCCTTTCCCATTCATTACTAATATCCCCTCATCAGCTGAGATTCATGGAAGAATTGGTGGTTTTATGGTGGTTCTTAGTCCTATTAGAAGCCACATTTCTTATCTAAATCTCTTTTCATTTTGATCTACTCCCTAAGCTAAGTTATTTTCAAATAAACTTAGTAATATTACCCCTCATCCCCTTTTTCATCCATATTAACCCTAACTCTATTATATAAATCCCCTATGTTACCCTTTCCCCTAGTATTATAACACCATGGTGTATAAACCCCAAACATTGTATAAATATCCCTCCCCTTGGCATTATAGCCATATTTTCTCTGTCAGGGATCAAAATGACATCTGGTCACTTTAATAAACCTAAGTCTTACCCCCCTCCCCCCTTCTGAATCCATTTGGCCCATTAAAACCTTCCTTTGCTGAGAGAACCTTATAAAAGACCCATTTTTACACATACCCGCTTTAAATTGCAAAATAATATCAAAACCCACTTTTGTTCGCTTATCCAAAGTGTCGGGGCTGCATTATTTTTGCATTGGAAAACATTACAAAATACCATATCCCAAAAGATTTTCCGCCGAGCACTAATCCCGAAAGAAATATTATTTTAATCCCACCCCCCTTCCGTATTGACCGATCACCTCATCAACCCGTCAACCGTCCGATCGAGCGCTTTTGATCGGACTGCCATTATACATATCGGGTTGGGCCCGACGTCCGACAGTTAGCACCCAAGAAACTGTCAGAGGGTGACATCAGGCCTCTGCCACGCGTCGCCCTCACAATTTCTCGGGTTGCCCTCTGACAAAACCGTCGCCGTATCGTAGGCGGTCCGAGAAAACCATTACCGCTTTTTCGTTTACCACCAGTTTTGCCATGCCCTCGTCATCACCGCGTCATCACCACGTCACTGCCACCCCGCCGCCGCATCAGCTCCTTCGTCCGCCCCCGCGCTGATATGTCCGCCACCTCACTATCCCCGTGGACCAATCATAGCTCGCCACATCACCCTGTGACGTCATGCTGACGTCATCCGACTTCGGCCCCACCTGATGACGTCATGCTGACGTCATCCCAAAAACGCGCCAATATGCCAAAAATCCATATATTGGCCAAAATTTCATGTTTTTCCCACTTTTGCCAAAAGAAACTGTCGTTATTTCTGCATGCTGTGTACGTCCAAACCAGCGCCAACCTGCCAAATTTGATTCCGAAACCGCCGGCGCCTCCATTGTACCTGCAGTTGCAACCTGTTATCGGCCATTCGCAAGGTATTTCTCAAGTTAAATCCCTGTACCTGGTTTTAGCATATTTCTGCAAACGAACTGTTTAAGAAGGCCTAAAAACACTGATTTCACCATCAATTACCCAGTGACCTGCACCTATTTCAAACTGATGGAACAATAAACCTTCTGCAGAGCCCGCATTTGAGAAATTGACCTGAACTTGCAGCTAGTTCGCGCAGTCGTGAACTAGAAACCTCGACTGACTAAATTCACCATAGAAACACTCCTCTCAGTCCTGCTACTGTTTCAATCACTTCTTTAGACAGTATTTCAATTGCTGTTTGCTCAATTTACCCTCTATTCCTTGAAATTCACACTTCCATTGTAAAGAAACTCCTCCGGGTTGCTCTGATCATTCAGAACCAGTTTACATACAAATCTGAAGCCTTATTAGCTATGGAGACACCAATAGCCCTGAATATCCAGCCTCTGAATGCCCCTCAAAAGGAGATAGCATGGAAAGCCCTGGGAGATGTAGATTATCAGATGTTAGATTGGTTTCCAATGGGTTCCAAGTTCAATATTCACATGCTAAATGAATTGAAAGCTCAACACCTTAATGGAGCTGATATTCTAGGGATTTGGGACTCAAATTTGCCCATCTACAACCTCCCTCAAGTCAATGCCCTTCCAGACTTGGTCCATAAATGCCAGGAATGCTATGATCCTTGCCAAAGAGCTGTTCTCAGTCCTACAGGCTCAGTTTTGTTCTTTATCACCCCAGAAACCATAAATGAGATGCTGCATTTCCATACTGCAAGGCCATTAACCCCTCTTTCCATGTTGGATTTAATAAAGAAGGGGAGTAATCTGTCAAGTGCCCAAATTACCAAAATTAACCAGTTATTTGTACAGCCAAGCTCTGAAACTATAAGGACTCCTCCTATTGGATATCACTACCTGAATGACCTGGGCAGAATGCTAGTGGATTTGATCAGCTATGTCCTAGGATACAAGGGAATTGAGGATGTTGATGACACTATAATGGCAATGCTGTCCATGTTTTCTCCTGGAAAGCCTCCAGCTGTACACTATGACTATGCCACCTATATTGCAGAAAAGATCCATGAACAGCTAATGAATCTACCAAGGGAAAGGGTGTTCAGATACACCTCATACATCTACCACCTGTTCTTGTTTTATCAGCGAGACAGTTTCTCCATTCCCCTCAAGAAACTTAATGCCCAGGGGAATCCAAGGTCAGTTGTGTTTTGGACTCCAGTTTTCCATCATGTTTCTCAATCGACATACACATACTGTGAATTTATAGACCTGTTCATTCACCCAGCTATGACATTGCTGTATGTTGTCCCTCCTCCAAGGGTAACCGATGACATGCAGAGAATTCTCCATCTCTCCAAATCCTACAGCATTGGTGATTGGTATTTTTACCAACACCACACAGTGATCAGAGTATATGGCTGTGAATTGGACCCTTACAGGCTGCCAAGATATGTCCCTACGAGACTATTTGCCCTAGAATACTTCAGGCAGTTTGGATATGCTGACTACATCCACTTCCAAAGCAAAAACAAGAAGGTACAACTGAAGGTAAGGAACCAGCTAGGCCCTTTTTTGTACAACAAAAGAGAGGAGGGATGGAAGGAGGCAGATATGATCCTAGCAGGCCTTAAATTGTAAACCAGTTTCAAATGGTCACCTTATGACCGTAATCATTTTATTTCCCTCAGGAGGATAAAACACAAATTGGGTAACTATTCACATGTTAGGCTGCCTCGTATTGAAAAGTATGCAAATTCTTTAGGCTGGAAAGAGGGCACTCTAGAAGAGCCAATCTCTAGAGAGCAGATACTAGAGAGAGAGGCTAGGAATATGCAAAAAGAGGCTGACTTGGAAACTTGTGGACAAGTTTCCTTATCATATCAAAGGCAACTTGGAGCAGCTGCCTCTTCTTCAACAACACATCAGCAAGCTGCCATGGACACTCAACAGACAGGCAGCAAAGGCAAAGGAAAGTAGGTGGAACAAGAGCAAACACCTCCCATGACTGAAGACCAAAGAGATAAAGAGATGGAACAGCAAGAAGAAGTGCAGCAGCAGGTAGAGCAACAGCAACAGCAGGAATCACAGCAAAGAGAAGGGCAGCATGATAGAGAGTAGCCCACACAGCAAGAAGGGGCAGTTGAGGCCCCTCACTGAGCAGCAGGCTCAGAACATAGTACCTCCTAGGCAAGAAGCTGTTAATGAAACCTCAGTCCTCCAAACTCCACAAAAGGAGGATGTAAGCAGGAAAAGGGATAGAGAGACTCCCTTGACTACATCAACAAGTCATGGTGAGAAGAGGCACAAGATGAATCCCCTTTCAGAGGAAGAGATGCCTATAGGGCAATCTTTGGGTATGGGCCCGCCCAGTTTGGAGGCATCTGTAAGTTCCTTCCAACAGGAACAAGAGAGGACAGTGGGAGGAGAAGTCAGCTCCTCTAGCCAGCAGAGAGAGGGTGAAATGAGCATTAAACAACAGTTCATTGAAATAAAGAAAAGGAATGAGCCCATAAAGATACAGCTATATAACCATTTGTTGAAAATGGCTCCCACCAACCAGCAGCGACTAATGTCTGCATATGATGTCCAGGAGGGCAAGATGATTATGACTCACTTCATACCAACTACTTTGCAGCCACAGTCCCCTTCAGATTACTTGAGGACCAATCTTGAGGTCCTGGCCAAGGACATCCACCCAATGGATAAAATTGAATTGCATAAACAAACAGGTGAGATGGTCTATGCTTCCTTGGCAGACAAGACATTAGATAACTACAGGCTAGAAAATAGCCTTAATAATACAGCTGCCCAACTTGAGTTGGAAAGGGCATCCTCACAAGCAAAGGAAAACAGAATAAGGTCCTTAGAAGATATAATTATTGAGATTGGGCATGATCCCAAAGATATCAAGGGCATACAAGAAATATTAAAATTGAGGGATGCAGATATGGCAGCTTTGAGGAGAAAGATCAAACTCCCAGCCACAATTCACCCTCAAACAGATGAAGTAGCTCAACAAAGGCATGATCAAGATGCCACAGCTTTGCTGGTGTCACTCTATAAGCAGCTTATCCAGGCACAAGAAAAGCTGGGAGAATCAGAGGCTGCACAGGCAGCATTACAAGCAACCCTGAAACAAAGAGAAGAAGGTCGGACCTCCCAACCTCCTCCTCAAATCATTAACCTTGAGGAAGCTGCTCCAATTACTATTCCTCCTCCTCAACAGACTGAAAAAGCAGCACCATCTACTTCATCACCACCAACAACAGAGCAGGCCCCTAGCTTGGATATGCAAAAGTTAAGAAATGAGATTCAGGCCCTGGAAGCTCAAATGACAGAACTGAATGAGACCAGGGAGAAATTGGCCAAAGTAAATGATAGATATGACAAATCCTAGCAGTCTGTGGCAGAAAAGGGCAGGGAGATAAAAGCCCTCAAAGACAGGATCAAAGAGCTAGAGAATGAGCTCAAATTAGATAAGGTTGTGGCTGAGCTTAAAATAGTGCTATGGGCTAATATTGGCCAATCCATTAATGATCAATGGAAGTATATTGAAACAATCCATGAGCAGTTAGAGCTCATTCCAAAAGCACAGACTGAAATTCAGAGATCAAGGGCTGCTCTAAGCAACATGCCTGAAGTGGCCACCAGGATGATTAATGTGCTTAACAATAGAACAAGTACTCAACTGGCTACCATGGGAATTTCAAACAGAACTGAGCAAATTCAGTTAATCAAGAGGGTTCTTGCACTGAGAAACTTGGTACAGACATTAGAGAGAAGAACCCAGGACATGCAGACTGAGGTAAACATGTTTTTGGAGAAGTTTCAGGTATTAGAAAACAGAGGGCTCCCTAGCTTACTGAACAACGCAGGGAGACTGTTCACTCATGAGCAGTATGCCAAAAGGGTTAATGCATTTGCCACAAGTCAGATCAATGAGAAGCCCAGCACCTCAGAGGAAACAGGGCCAGCCATAGGACAGACTCTCTACAATAGAGTAGAAAGTTTATTTTTTATAATGAATGAAATTAAACACCTGTTTGAGGTGCCTCCCAATTTTTACAAATATACAGAGGCAGAGGAGACTATGGATGCAATTCTCAGGCATCAACTACCTACACTAGAATGGTGGACTAAGGCCATACAAATGATTTTATAAACAGGAAGCCATTCAATAAATTTTGTTCATGGAAAATGCAAATTGTCATTCACAGGACAGTTTAAAAGAATCAGCATGCGTTGAAGATTAAAGCTGAGCCAACTCAGCAGAATTTACGGCCAATAAAGCAAGGTGAGAAGCTACAGGTGTCCAGGCCGAGAAGCTACAGCAGAGCAGCTCCAAAAGCGCATTTCTCAGCATTAATGCAGATCACTCCAACCGACTCAGTGGCCTCCAAAGGCCAAAATATCTTCTGACAGGCATAAAGATGCATTTACTTTGTATTCAATGATGTAATAACTTTCTTATCTAATATCTTGAAAAGTTGGTGAACGTATTCATTTCTGAGATAACTTAGCACTCAGATATTTTGTACAATCGATTGTATATATTTTCCCCTCGCACAAGCTTGCAGGGGTTGTTGTTGATTTCCCTTGAAGAAGTCCTTATGCTGTAATCCTTTCAGAGTTTAATAAAGAAAGTGATGGAATTTCTCGAAGTTCTGAAGTGTTGAATGCGTTCTGGTGTTTGTTGAAAACTGCAGGATTCCTGTGTACCTCACAATACAATAAGTTTTTCTGTAACTCTCTTTGTTATGTGTTTCAATCTGTACAATCCATATATGTTTCTAATTTCTAAGTATTTAGCAACAAAGAAAAAGAATAACCTTCAGGATTTATTCATGCAATACCCTGAGTTCAATCTATGTTGTTAATGAATGTTTTCTTCAGCTATAATCTTGATAAGTGTAATTCTTATTTTCTGCACTTTCAGAATATATCTTTCACAGTGACCTTTGTTTCAGGAATTCAAGTTTGCTCCTGAGCAACATGTTTCACTTTCACATCACCAGCTTAATGTAGAGTTCTTAATTGCTTTCTGTTGGCTGACCATACATCATCACTTAAGTTTAAATTTTGTTTGTTTGAGATACCTATTGGAAATAATACTGAGAGGGGGGGGGGGTGAATCAGTATTATCAGAATTATAAAACTTTCTCAATGCTCAGAAACATATACGCTACTTTCGTTAAGTGAACCAGCGTGTACACGCAACCGTGAATAAAGAAAACAGCGTATAACTAGAAATCTTATAATTCAGTCAGTTTATCTTCAGTTAAGTGCATGAGGACATTATTCACCATATTAAGAGTAAACAGATGCAGTAGAACAGATCACACAGAAACCACACACATGAACACCAAGATATAAGGTGGAAACCCAATGTGGGTGAAAACCACCTGCTGCAAGTCGTCTCTATCTTTCTTTAATATGAAACTTCAATTTACAATCTTTTTGTACTGGTGCAGCCTTATACCAGTACGCAGGCTACAACCTGCAGAAGGCTACAACCTTCTCTCGTTCTCCAAACTTCCTTGGAAGGGAGCTCCAACCCCCTTTGCTCTTGTACTAGCTAAGATACTAGTACGTAGGTGCTGACCTACAATCTTCTTTCTTTCAGGTACCACCTTTCATACATTTTCAGACTGGATATTCCTGAAGCACAACATTACAATCTGTAGACCACAATTCATTCAACTTTCACAACAGATCATTGAAGCATAAAACAACCAATACTAGCATCATCAAACTTTGAATCACTGAACCACTGAACCCTATCAATCACCAGTTACCAGAACTCAGAGCAGACTACAGAACTCTGCAATAATAGTCAGACCCAACTGTAACTCAAAAATCAAGCTCCAAAATATATACGCTACTTCAATGAGAGAAACCCGCGTATACACGCGCTTTTACCGAAGCCAACCTGCGTACAGATCTAAAAATAAATTCTATCAACTTGCAGCTGTACCAGACATCAGTTAGACCCAGAACATAACATTGCGTCAATATGCAGAGCTAGAAATACGCATAATCAACCATATCATAATAGAGCATTTCAAATCATTAGATCCCGATCTATCCTTTAGATCTAGTCTTTCATCAACCGAAGTGATCTCTCCTTAGCTTAGATCAAGCAACCCAGAACCTGCACCAGATCTCTTTCTTCTTTAGATATTCAAGCCTTTACTTGATCATTTGCCTGATGATCTTCTCCTCCTTATATAGCCTTAGGCCTTGCTCAATACCAAGGGCCAAACCATAGAAATCCAATACCATCAACTTAGAAACTAGGGATCAACACGTCTGTCGAGATACTTTGGTCCAAATACATAGGCTCAAGTACCGAGGACTAACTAACATGGACCAAAGGGAAGCTTCCCGACATATACGCACTTTTCTGTTCATATATCTGCGTGCATACGTGCCTCCGTATATATATAACCTGCGTATACGCGACTTAGTATGCATATAGACTGCGTGTATATGCAACTTGGACTTGATTAACCGGCGTATATTAGATTTCTCTTTATTCTGTAGTCTGAACGGAGATCTGTCATCAAAGAGAGTTGCCATCAAGGACAACACCTGTATCAAAGCGCCACTCCTGTGCCAAAATGCCAACAATCTCCCCCTCTGGACTTGATGGCAACCTCAAGATCCTTAGAATCATTCTCCCCCTTTGTCATCAAGGGCAAAGGGCTATGCTCCCCCCGAGTACATGCTGATACCTCTACTTGGCTGTGCTGAATCATGCTCCCCCTGACTGTAGGCCAGATCTGCAAAAGATGTTCTTCAACAAGAACCAAGACTTCTACACCATAAGGAACCTTCCTATCACCAAAAGGCTCAATACATACATCCATACTCCCTACCAAGAGGGAACACATCAGAAACAACCAATTATATTACATCAATCATCCCAGGCATAGTGGGGAAACCAACATAGGCCGTTACATGGCCTTGACATCATAAAAGATATATCACAAAAGAGATACATGACATAGAGACAACAGATCTAGACCAAGACTTATGAAAGTCACCAGCAGCATCTGATAAACATCTTTTAGATCAGCAACCAGGATTTCTTTCTGAGCTCCTTCTCCTGAAACCAATAACCAAAACATCTAAATGCCAACAATGCTTTATGAGACTTTTAAGCTGCTCCCCCTGAACTTGTGCCTGCTGCACCTCGTGAAACTGTGTCTGAAGGATTCTGACATACCCATCTCAGACCTTTTCAAACCAGAGTTTTCCCTTGCTGCTCAGAACTCCATATACGTGATTTATCCTGCACAAAACAGCGTATGGACGCGGATATACTCTCTGCAACAAGCGTACACCATACACGCGACTTTCCCAGCATAAATCCGCGTGTATACGCGTATATACCTTTCGTAACTTGCGTATACCAACTTTTCTGTAGAACAGACAAGCTTCAACAGCAGGATGAAGCATCAACTACTCCCAGCTTTTGTCTGAGATATTCAAAAGTTTCCCTGGGCAGTGGTTTTGTGAGAATATCAGCAACTTGTTCCTTAGAAGGAACATACTCCAACTTGACCTTCTGCTCAAGCACTTGTTCCCGGAGAAAATGGTATTTGATTGGTATGTGCTTGGTCTTTGAGTGCATGACTGGATTCTTTGAAATGCTGATTGCACTAGTATTATCACATAAGATAGAAACTGGTGGAGTGCAAGTGATTTGAAAGTCCTGCAAGGTCTGCATCATCCAAAGAAGTTGTGTGCAACAAGATGCCACAGCCACATATTCTGCTTCAGCTGTAGATAAGGCAATCGAACTCTGTTTCTTGCTGAACCAAGATACTAATCTGGAACCCATGAAGAAAGCACCACCACTTGTGCTTTTCCTATCATCCACACTTCCAGCCCAATCTGCATCTGTGTAAGCATGAAGAGTGAGATCTGTATTTCTAGGATACCATAAGCCATAGTTTTGGGTCCCTTGAAGATACTTGAAGATTCTTTTGACTGCCTGAAGATGAGTTTCCTTTGGGTTGGCTTGAAATCTTCCAACAATTCCTACTGCATGTGTAATATCTGGTCGGGTACCTGTCAAATAGAGCAAACTCCCAATCATGGATCTATAAGTGGGTTGGTGAACTGCTGCTGATTCATCATTTGCACTGAGGCTGCATCCTGTAACCATGGGTGTACATACTGGCTTTGACTCTTCCATGCCATACTTCTTCAAGATCTGCTTGAGGTATTTGGTTTGAGACAAGAAGATACCTCCTTCATTTTGTTGAATTTGCAATCCAAGAAAATATGTCAATTCTCCAAGTAGTGACATTTCGAATTCTTTCTGCATAACCGAGGAAAAGTTTTGACTCATAGTCTCTTCATTGCTGCCAAAGATAATATCATCTACATAAACAACAAGAATTAGCAATTTGTTATTTTCAACTTTTATATAGAGATTGCTATCTGCTGATCCTTTTGAAAAGCCTTGTTGGTGAAGATATTTGTCCAACCGATAGTACCAAGCCCTTGGAGCTTGTTTGAGTCCATAGAGAGCCTTTTTCAATCTGCATACAAGGTTTGGATCATTCCCAAGAATGAAACCATCTGGCTGCTCAATATATACTTCTTCTTCTAAGTCTCCATTCAGAAAGGCTGATTTCACATCCATTTGAAATACCTTGAAGTTTTGAAAGCTTGAGAGAGCAAGGAACATTCGGATAGCCTCAAGTCTTGCCACAGGAGCAAAGGTCTCTTCAAAATCTATTCCTTCTTGCTGTGCATACCCTTTACAAACAAGTCTGGCCTTGTTCCTAATTACTTCTCCATTTTCATTCAATTTATTCTTGAAGACCCATTTTGTTCCTATTACATTTTTATCTTTTGGTCTAGGAACTAATTCCCAAGTGTTGTTCTTTTCGATCTGCTCAAGTTCTTCATCCATTGCTTTGACCCAACATTCATCCTTGCATGCCTCTTTCACATTTTGTGGTTCAGTGGAGGAGAGCAATGCCAAATAGCTTGAAGCTTCTGCAAGTGTCCTTCTTGTTTGTACTCCTGCTTCTTTCTGCCCCACAATCTGAGATTCCGGATGATTCTTTTGAACATATCTGGATGGAGTCTTCTCTTCTATTCTTGTCTGCTCCTCTGGTTCTTCCTGAGGTTCTTCTTCTTCTTGAGGTTCTTCTTCTTCATCATTCCGTCTTTGAGGGTAGCCTTCATCTTCTTCAATGTCTTCATGGTGAACTTGCCTAGGAATATATCCCTTCTCATCAACCACTACATCAATGCTGTCAACAATTTTGCCAAGCCTTTTATTGTAGCACTTGTATGCTTTGCTATGTGGAGAATAACCAAGAAGAATGCCCTCATCTGCTCTTGGTTCAAGTTTGCCAAGTTGCTCATCAGTATTTTTAATATAACATTTGCTCCCAAAGATTTTGAAGTGCTTCACTGAAGGAGTCTCACCACTCCAGAGCTCATGAGGTGTTTGAGTGCTGTTTACTCGGACATTTGTTTTGTTAAGAATAATAACCGCAGCATGTGCAGCTTCACCCCAGAAGGTTGCGGGAGTACCTGATTCATCAAGCATAGCACGAGCCATTTGTTGGATTGTTCTGTTCATTCTTTCCACAACCCCATTTTGCTGAGGAGTTCTAGCTGTAGAGAATTCTCTTCTTATCCCATGTTCTTCACAGAAATCGAAAAATTCGTTTGAGGTAAACTCCCCACCTCTGTCAGATCTGAGGCACTTAATTTTGTGTCCTGATTCATTTTCAACCAAGGCTTTGAAGGATTTGAATTTTTCGAATGCTTCATCTTTGTGCTTCATGAGCCCTAACCAAACAAATCTGGAGAAATCATCAATGAATAATATCAGATATTCTTCTCCTCGAGGTGTCCTCTTCCTAAATGGACCACATACATCTGTATGGACTAGCTCGAGAGGCATGCTAGCTGATCCTTCCTTCTCTGGAAAGTTAGTTCTGGTTTGCTTTCCAAATTGACAAGATTTGCATATGGTATTGTCTGGAATTTTGATATCTGGAAGACCACGAACTGCCTGATATTTGCATGCTTTCCTTATTTGTGAAAAGCTTAGATGTCCCAACCTTCGATGCCATAACCAGTGCTCTTCATCCTTGCTTAGATAGCATTGTTGTTGTCCTTCTTCAAATATGTACAGATTATTTGGAGTTCTTTTGCCTTTGAGTACTGTTTTACCTGTATCAAGATCACGAACAATACATCCATTTGATCTGAAACTAACCTCGGTTCTTTGATCACACATCTGGCTGACACTTAGAAGATTATTCTTCAATCCATCAACATACAAAACATTTCCAGCTTTGACCTTTCCTTTTAACTAAGCAATGCCTTTTCCTTTTATAGTTGCAGGAGTATCGTTTCCAAAAGAGACTTTCTTTCCTTTTTCTAGAACAGAATAAGATTCAAGTTTTTCTTTATCACCTGTCATATGCTTCAAACATCCACTGTCAATGTACCATAGATTTTCCTGTCCCTCTGCATAAAATGCTATTCCACATCTTTCTGTTTGAGGTTCCTTTATTCTCCATGTTTTGGTGCTTGAGGCTTGCTCCTTTTTCTGCTGAAACCTGCTCCTGCATTCAGATTCTTCATGACCAAAGTTATTGCAAATAGAACATTCGACTTCATTTTCAAGAATCGAAAAGTTGTTATAGGTCCTTTTTGTCATCCCTGTCATACTTCTTTGTTTTTGAGCTTCCCTAGTCATGATTGTTTTATATGCAACACATTGAGCTGCTTTGTGACCAAAATTATGGCAAGAAAAGCATTGTCCATTGAAGAAGCTTCTGCGGTTATTGAATCTACCTGCCAACTGATTGTAATTTCTATTTTCATCTATTCTTGAACCAAACTGAGAAGATTTTACCTGTGGCTGGTTGTATCTTTTGTTCACCCTTAAGATGGATTGCCCCTGATAGTTTCTGTTTGCATTTTGTCCCTGCTTTACCTGATTATCTTCATTGTTCTTCTGCTCATTTCTTCTTGCCGTATCAAGATAACTTTTTGAGGTGGATGCTTGAGAGGTTTCTCCATTGTAACCCAAACCTGTCTTGTTTAGAGGAGACCGCTGCACATTGATAATCTCATCCAAAGCTTCAGATCCTTTGACAAACTTAAGATTAATAGCTTTTGTTTTCTCAATTTCTTTTCTGAGACCAACAATTTCACCTTCTAGTTTTTCAAGATGTTTTTCTTTTTCATCAATTTGAAATTGTAGAGTATCAATGATCACATTCTTTTCTTCTATACATCTCTTGAGTCTAGTAATTTCATCATAGAGGTTATTCACATCTACAGCATCCTCATAATCATCATCTTCAAATGCCATTAACAACTTATATTTATTACCTTGTTCATCTTCATCACTGTTTGATAAACCATCACTATCTTCATGGGTGTAGTAGCTTTTCTTATTTGCACTTTGTTTCTTGTTCCATCTAGCAGGTTCCTTTCCTTTATCCTTATAAGGACATTTTGCAGCATAATGACCTACTCTTCCACAAGCAAAGCATTTGAAAGGTAGCTTACCTCTGAACCTTCCAGAACCCCTTTGAAGATTTCTGACAAAATTTGATTCTTCTTCCTCTTCTTCTGGAACATGGCTTGCTTCATAGTAATCTTCTTTGCCTAATGCCTTAAAAGCAGCTTCCCTTCTGTCTGATGGACCTCCCTTTCTCATTTCATAAGCAGTTAGAATTCCATGTAGCTGAGACATAGTGAGAACACGGAGATTTTCCTTTTCTTCTATTGCAGATACTTTAGATTCAAACTTGGGGGATAATGATCTTAGAATCTTTTGAACTACTATAGCCTCTTTTATTTCTTCACCCAAATTTTTCATACAATTAACAATCTCATCTACCCGAAGAAAATAATTAGCAACACTTTCATCATTATACATCTTGAGAGTCTCATATTGAATCCTGAGAGTTTGAAGTTTAGCTTGTTTTACCTGTTCATCTCCTTCATAGCTCGTGACCATTTTGTCCCATATCTCTTTTGCTGATTTGAAGTGCATTACCTTCATGAATTCTGTTTGGGATATACTTCCTAACAGAGTACTGACTGCTTTTGCATTTGTTTCATACTTCTTTTTCTCAGCTGGATCTGTAGGAGTAGCTGAAGGAAAAGCATAGCCTGTTTCTACAATGTCCCAAACTTCTGTACCAAGAGATTGAAGATATGCAGTAACTCTTACCTTCCAATAATTGAAGTTTGTCCCATCAAAAATTGGTGGCCTGATTGATGCTTCTCTCTCGTAGTTGCTCATGATGAACGATCTACCTTCAAGCGATCAAGCTTCTCTGAAGGACCTGCTCTGATACCAATTGTTGGAAATAATACTGAGAGGGGGGGGGGGGGGGGGGTGAATCAGTATTATCAGAATTATAAAACTTTTTCAATGCTCAGAAACATATACGCTACTTTCGTTAAGTGAACCAGCGTGTACACGCAACTGTGAATAAAGAAAACAACGTATAACTAGAAATCTTATAATTCAGTCAGTTTATCTTCAGTTAAGTGCATGAGGACATTATTCACCATATTAAGAGTAAACAGATGCAGTAGAACAGATCACACAGAAACCACACACATGAACACCAAGATATAAGGTGGAAACCCAATGTGGGTGAAAACCACCTGCTGCAAGTCGTCTCTATCTTTCTTTAATATGAAACTTCAGTTTACAATCTTTTTGTACTGGTGCAGCCTTATACCAGTACGCAGGCTACAACCTGCAGAAGGCTACAACCTTCTCTCGTTCTCCAAACTTCCTTGGAAGGGAGCTCCAACCCCCTTTGCTCTTGTACTAGCTAAGATACTAGTACGTAGGTGCTGACCTACAATCTTCTTTCTTTCAGGTACCACCTTTCATACATTTTCAGACTGGATATTCCTGAAGCACAACATTACAATCTGTAGACCACAATTCATTCAACTTTCACAACAGATCATTGAAGCATAAAACAACCAATACTAGCATCATCAAACTTTGAATCACTGAACCACTGAACCCTGTCAATCACCAGTTACCAGAACTCAGAGCAGACTACAGAACTCTGCAATAACAGTCAGACCCAACTGTAACTCAAAAATCAAGCTCCAAAATATATACGCTACTTCAATGAGAGAAACCCGCGTATACACGCGCTTTTACCGAAGCCAATCTGCGTACAGATCTAAAAATAAATTCTATCAACTTGCAGCTGTACCAGACATCAGTTAGACCCAGAACATAACATTGCGTCAGTATGCAGATATAGAAATACGCATAATCAACCATATCATAATAGAGCATTTCAAATCATTAGATCCCGATCTATCCTTTAGATATAGTCTTTCATCAACCGAAGTGATCTCTCCTTAGCTTAGATCAAACAACCCAGAACCTGCACCAGATCTCTTTCTTCTTCAGATATTCAAGCCTTTTCTGGATAATTTGCCTAATGATCTTCTCCTCCTTATATAGCCTTAGGCCTTGCTCAATACCAAGGGCCAAACCATAGAAATCCAATACCATCAACTTAGAAACTAGGGATCAACACGTCTGTCGAGATACTTTGGTCCAAATACATAGGCTCAAGTACCGAGGACTAACTACCATGGACCAAAGGGAAGCTTCCCGACATATACGCACTTTTCTGTTCATATATCTGCGTGCATACGCGCCTCCGTATATATATAACCTGCGTATACGCGACTTAGTATGCATATAGACTGCGTGTATACGCAACTTGGACTTGATTAACCGGCGTATATTAGATTTCTTTTTATTCTGTAGTCTGAACGGAGATCTGTCATCAAAGAGAGTTGCCATCAAGGACAACACCTGTATCAAAGCGCCACTCCTGTGCCAAAATGCCAACAATACCCAATAGGCCCTGCAGTCTGAACATCATCACTCCAGCATTTCAAAACATTTCACAGCTCTAGACTCCATTGCCCAATGATATACTACTGTCTGAACACTACATCTTAAGCACTGAAAGAAGTCCTTCAACCAAAACATAAACCAAAAACCTGAGCACAATAGCTAGCCTAAAACACTATCAAACAGAGACAAATCATAAAGAGAGAGCCCTCTCTGATTATAGTTTGGCTAGAAACTGTAATCCAAAGATTGGTTAGTGTTTACCCTGGCCGTATTCCCTTGGGAGTCATAGGGAACAACCTGGGTGTTAACATAATTGGCGACTCAACTGGGGAGTTCCTCAAGATTTTCTAATTTCTGTTTATCTCTTGAAAGCTGCTCATTCCCTTTGCGGCTAGCTTTGGAAAATATACAGTAAGTTCAAAATCTTGTCTGGCCTCTGTAGACACAAAAATATCCTGCAAAATACCAAAAAGAAGTTTAGAAACTGGCTCCTAAAAGGGAAACCAGAGACACTAGGTCAAACCATGACCCAAACCCACAAGCTGTTTTTGAAAATCCTAATATAATCCCTAGAATAATTAGGAAGTAGCAAAGGCAGAAAAATCCTAGTGATTTGAGTCCTGAGACAGCCCACCCTGAACTGGTTCCTACCCCTATCAAGGTTCTATTTCGCTCTACCCCTGTCTCCCCTAGTTCACCATCTACATCTCAAAGCCCTCCTTTCACATCTTCACCCACTGCACATATCCCCTTGAACAACACTCTAGGTGCTGCTACACCTGTTACCCCTGTAGTAAACACCGTTCCTTTTATCCCAGTTGCCCCTGTAAATCCCCCAAACCTTGTGAATATGGCTAACAGATATGCACCCCTGCAAATACCAGCTAATGCTGCAGCTCTACCCCAGGATTACCAAACCAAAATCTCATATTTTGACTCCACTGGCCCTTTGACAGCTGTTCAGCATGCCAAAAGGATGCAAGACCATTTTGAGACCTATGAAATAGATGATGACAGTGTGAGAATGAGGATGTTTGTTCAAATCCTAACTGGGGATGTAAGAACTTGGTTTAGATCCCTGAATGCAAACTCCATCACAACTCCTGATGAGCTTTATCAAGCCTTTACTAGCAGATGGGAAAAGAAGAAGGATCCTCTGCACATACTTGGTGAATATGACACTATCAAAAGAGGTCCCCAAGAGACTGTTTTGGAGTATTGTGCAAGATTCAACAATGTATATAACGCAATTCCACAAAATTTAAGACCCCCTCCTGATTTAGCTTTGTACAAATTCCCTGATGGTTTTGACCCTGACATGGCCTATCAGTTAAAGGAAAGAGACCCTCAAACCCTTGCAGATGCCCAAAAGGTTGCTGTCACAGTGGAAGCTAACCTGATTGCCAAAAGAAACAGAGCAAGGTTGGAAAAGAGAACAACCTTCAAAGAAGAACCCTCGGCTTTTGATCAAAAGCTGGATGCAATACTCAATGGAATGAAAAGATTAGGTGATAGAGTGGAATCGGTTGAGAGAAAATCATCATGGGAAGCACCACAAAACAACCCTCCTAGGAATCCAAATTTTAGGAGAACTCAAAACCCAGGCATTGGCAAGCCCAGTGCTGATCAAGACATAAGACCCCCTTTCCAAGAAAATTATGCAGAGACTTCCACATCAACTGAAACCAATGAAGATTCTCAAATTAATTTGATGGGTCTAGATGGTGAAAGTCAAGTTTTCTTAACACAAGAAGATCATGAGGATGATGAAATCAAACTGTTCCAAACTAAATCAGGTGAATCCTTTAACTTTAAACAAGGCTATGACACTGCTGTTTATGAAGTCCATAAACAATACAAACTAAGGAGCAGAACTGTGAATGTAAATCAGCCTGAAAAGATAAAGGATAATCAGCAGACTAAAAAAGCCATAGTCACAGAGCCTAATGACAAAACAAATTCACCTGCAGAAGAAGTAATTATTGAAGAGATCACTGAACCATTGTCCTTAAAACAGCAGCCTGTGGCTACTTCATCCTCCCACCTTAATTTAAATGTTACTCCTCAAGAGATGAGTAAAAAGGACAAGTCCCAAAATCAAGATAAGAATCAAGAAGAAGAGTTAGTGAACAAGGAAAGGACTGTTATCCATAACCCTAAGACCCAATCTGAAAAACCCTTTGACCTAGAAACTGAAATTGGCAAACTAAAGATAGCAATTCCTCTCTCAGAACTAGCCAAGCATGACATTTATAAACAACAGATCAAGAAATCCCTTCAACTCACCAGCAACAAAGATGATGTTAATGTGTTGGATGATACCCCAGAGCTACTTTTTGGCCCAGAGGTGGATGGAAAGACAGCAGGTGTAGGCATTTTACCTTTTTATGTCAGTTTACATGTTCATGACAAGATATTACACAATGCAATGTTTGACTCAGGTGCCTCTCACAATCTCATGCCAAAGGCAGTCATGGAGAGATTGAATCTGGATATAACAAGACCCTACAAGGACCTGTTTTCCTTTGACTCCAGCCAAGTCAAGTGTTTAGGTCTCATAAAAGATTTGTGTGTGTCTCTGGTTCAATACCCAAACAAAACAATTCTAATGGATGTTGTAGTTGCTGATATCCCACCTAAGTATGGGATGCTGTTATCAAGATCATGGGGAGCTAAACTCCAAGGTTCCCTACAATTAGACATGTCATATGCCACCATCTCTGTTTTTGGGCAACCAAAAAGACTATACAGAGAAACACTCATGAAATACATGGTCAGCAGTGAAGAAAAGCCTCAAAACTTTCCCATATATGCTGTCCATTCAGACATAGACTCATACATTCTCTTCAATGACAGCACAACTCTCTCAAAAAATGATGTTGAAACAAAAATACTCATACAGGAGGAAGACTCTAATGAAAGAATTACCACCCATGAAACAACAGTCAATCAATCACTAGACACTGCTGCTGCTCTAGTTGTCAAGCATATTCAATCAAATGATGAGTCTATCCTAGAAGACAAGCCAGATGAAAAACCAGAACTTCAACTTACATTGCCAGCCCATGAACAGATCATTAAATCTCCTTTACAACAAGATATTCTATGGTTCCTTGAATTTGATGGCTCAGTCAACAAATTAGGGGCAGGAGCTGGAGTTTGGGTACACAATAAAGAAAACAGTCATGCAGAAGGCAGAGCCTATAGATTAAACTTCAGATGTACTAATAACATGGCAGAATACGAAGCTCTTTTACTAGGCCTCAAGTTAGTAAAGTTCTTGCAAGCTGCCAGGGTTTCAATCATGGGAGATTCAGATTTAGTTATCCAACAAGTGAAGGGAAATTTTGTCACAAATGACAAAAGACTTAGGTCTTACAAGTTTGCTGTTGCTGAAGTACTGAACTTCTTCTCTGAATTCCAAATCACTAAAATTCCTAGAACCCACAATCTGCATGCTCATAGTTTGGCCACATTTTCTAGTACTTGCAAATTACCATTGGAACCTAACAATTGTTTCACAGCTGAGATAAAACACAGACCCTCCATTCCAAACAATGTTAAATATTGGCAAGTATTTGAGGATGATATGCAAATAAACAATTTTTTAACGCTGCAACAAGAGTTTGCAGGATTAAATATTGACACTAACAGAGCAAGTCAATCACAAATACTTGACAGAGCAAGTCAATCACAAATACTTGACAAAGCAAGTCAATCACAAATACTTGACAAAGCAAGTCAATCACAAATACAGTTTAAATAGGTTATTCACCCAATATCACCTAGAACAGCAAAACATATACTACATCCAACCATTTTCAACAAGGAAAACATTCAGCAAATTCAACCAATCAGTTGTGAAGAAGTGGCCAATGCTGAAACTGAGATCATAGAGCTGAAAGAAAATTTTCTACCAACAGGCCTAACTCCACTAGAGGACATCTTTGATTCAAATGATATTCCCAGAAAACCAAAAATGTAGCCCTTAAATGCAGCCATTGAAGAATGCAACATTGGTACCATTGACAAGCCCAAAATAATAAAATTGTCTGCATCTTTACCTCCTGATCAAAAGCCTAAATACATTGACCTCTTCAAAGAATTCCAGGATGTCTTTGCATGGAGTTATGAGGATTTAAAATCCTATGACACCTCTGTAATTCAACATACTATCCCCCTCAAGCCTGATCAAAAACCCTTTAAACAAAAACTGAGGAGAATCAATCCTATGCTTCTCCCAGCAATGGAACAAGAGGTACAGAAAATGTTCAAGGCAGGCATCATAGCACCTATCAGATTCTCTGAGTGGATTTCAAACTTAGTCCCTACAAGAAAGAAAACTGGTGAAATAAGGCTGTGTGTGGATCTTAGGAACTTGAATCAAGTATCCCTCAAAGATAATTATCCCTTACCCAAGATGGATCACATTCTCCAAAGAGTGGTAGGGGCCTCAAGGATCTCATTACTTGATGGATTCTCAGGCTTTAATCAAATCTTAGTACACCCTGATGATCAAGACAAAACTGCATTTACAACCCCATGGGGAACTTTCAAATATGTAAAAATGCCTTTTGGATTGAAAAATGCAGGGGCAACTTTTCAAAGAGCAATGGATATTGCTTTTGCCAAAGAGATTCATGACTTCCTTGTCATTTATTTGGATGACCTCACACCCTTCTCAAAATCAGACCAAGAACATTTAAAACATTTGAGACAGATCTTCCTAACATGTAGGAAATATGGAATTTCCTTGAATCCCAAGAAGTCTCTATTTGGTTTAGAGGAAGGTAAACTATTGGGCCACATCATTTCTAAAGATGGCATTAGGATAGATCCAGACAGGATACAGGCTATCTTACAAATGCCCCACCCCAGAAATATAAAAGAATTGCAAGGATTCTTGGGAAAAATCAATTTCTTGAGAAGGTTTATCCCAAACTTAGCAGAACTAATAAGACTACTAAATAATATGCTAAAGAAGGATTCAAAAGTGAGATGGACTGTTGAAACAAATCAAGCCTTTGAAGGTATAAAATTGGCCCTTACTCAAACTCCAGTCTTAACAAATCCTCAATTTGACAGAGAATTTATCATTTTCTCTTTTGCCTCCCAGCATACTATTGCTGCTGTTTTGTTACAGAAAGATGACCAAGGAAATGAGAAGCCAATTGCTTTCTTTAGCAGAGCTCTTAGAGATGCACCTTTAAAATATCAAATCATGGAAAAGCAAGCTTATGCTTTGGTCAAAGCCATTAAAGACTTTAGGATTTACATCCTCTATTCACATGTTATAGCTTATGTACCAAGCCCTATAGTCAAAGACATTCTCACTCAAGAAAACCTAGAGGGCAGAAGAGGAAAGTGGATTGCCAACATTTTGGAATTTGATATTGAAATAAAACCTACAAAACTAATAAAAGGGCAAGGTTTGGCCAAACTAATGACAGAAGCAAACTTTCAAGCCTTAGACATCAACCAGCTGGACAGTGAACCGGAGCTGGCGACTCCAAAGATCAATGTAGCCTTTGAACAATCCCCTTGGTACTCTGATATATGTTATGTATTGCAAAACCTGTGTGCTCCCCCAGGATTGTCCAGAACTAAATGTAGGTTCTTAAAAATGAAAGTCTCTAAATTCTGTGTTATGGATGGAAATCTATTTTGGAAAAACCATGGAGGGATATTGTTAAACTGCTTAATTGAGAATGAAACTAACAATATCATAAAAGAATTTCATGCAGGTGACTGTGGTGGACACTTGTACTGGAAGTCCACTGTGGATAAAATACTGAGGGCTGGTTACTACTGGCCCACCATGTTCTCTGATGTCAAGAAATTCACCACCTCATGTCATAAATGTCAAGTGTTTGAGGGAAAGAGACAGTTGCTGCCACTTCCCTTGAGGCCTATTGCAACAGAGAGACCTTTTCAACAATGGGGCTTGGATTTCATTGGGGAAATTCATCCCTCATCTTCAGGCCAACATAGATGGATCTTAACAGCCACAGACTACTTCACCAAGTGGATTGAAGCTGCTCCATGCAGACAAGCAAATGATTTAACAATCATTCAGTTTTTGGAGAATAACATATTGGCTAGATTTGGTTGTCCTGACAAAATAATAACAGACAATGCTGCTGCTTTCAGATCCAAGAAAATGGTGAATTTCTGCCACAAATTTCACATTACCTTGGGCCATTCTACTGCATACTACCCCCAAGGAAATGGCCTTGCTGAGTCTTCAAATAAAAGCCTGGTAAACATTATAAAGAAAGTGCTAGAAGAAAACAAAAAGAATTGGCATAAGAAGCTTGTGAATGCTCTATGGGCAGATAGACTAACGACCAAGAGATCAATTGGGACCAGCCCATATGAATTGGTGTATGGATTAGAAGCCAAGTTTCCTTCATCACTAGGGGTACCTGTTATGAAACTTCTTCAAGAAAGCCAAGCTGAACCAAATGATATGCAAAGAAGGATCAATCAAATCATATGTTTACAGCAAACTAGAGACCAAGTTTTCAGCAGAGTTCAAGTTCTACAAGAAAAATTAAAGAAGGCCTTTGACAGAAGAACTAAGGCTGAAGATTTCAACATTGGTGACAAAGTCCTCAAGTGGGATTCAAGAAGAGAGGATAAGGGAAAACATGGAAAATTTGATTCCCTTTGGAGAGGACCATTTGCTGTCCAAGCAGTACAAGGAAACAACACTTATTTCCTTAAAAGTCTTAATGAAATTGATTTGGATGAAGGTCCTGTGAATGGCAGGATGCTGAAGCACTATTTTGACTATCACCCATAAGTGCAGCCTGAGGTTCCATTGTACATATTCAAGTGTATATATTACTTTCTGTGAAAATGTAAAAATGCAGTTTCTCAAGTTTTATTAACTATCAGAAAAAGATAAATAGATTCAGAGATCTACCAAGAAGGAAAGTGCTCAATTTTTTGCATTTCAAAGCAGCATACTTCAAGTTTGGTAAAAGAAGTCAAGGGCCAAGGCATTCTGACCTGCTGTTCTTGGTCTTTCAAATGAAAAACCATCCCCATGTGGAGCCACTGTTAGCTACCTATACCAATAGGTTTCATGTTTCATGATTGACAATGAAAAGTTCCAAATATGCTCTGCTTTGATCATGCAAAGATCACATATTTCCAAGAGAAAACAATCTGTGTATATAGATTGATGTTGTCTAAATTTTGATGGATGGTCCAACAGCCTAATCTGGATCATGCCATGTCTTAAATTTTCAGTTGTAGAATAGAGAAAGAAGTCTGTCCAAACTGTTTAATCTTGGCAGACAAGTAGCTTAAGTAGAGAAGAAAGGCTCCCAACTGCTTAATCTGGGACCTTGGAAGAAATAAGGGTAGCAGTAGATAGAGAATCAAAAGGAAAAAGCCAAAGAAAAGAAAAGGAAAATAAGGGTCTGCAAGCCTAAGTGCACCCTCCAAGAAGAAATAAAAAATGCTAGGCAGTTAGATGGGTAGGTAGATGGGGTTGCAGAAGTGTCATTCCTTACAATTGAAGGTGTGTTAGCCTTGTTCACAAAGCAAAATCAATGAAGTGAGAAGGTGTTCTTCTCCATCAGGTTGCAGAAAAGCAAAGAAGCATGTCTAACTTCCCACTTATCCCCTTTCCCATTCATTACTAATATCCCCTCATCAGCTGAGATTCATGGAAGAATTGGTGGTTTTATGGTGGTTCTTAGTCCTATTAGAAGCCACATTTCTTGTCTAAATCTCTTTTCATTTTGATCTACTCCCTAAGCTAAGTTATTTTCAAATAAACTTAGTAATATTACCCCTCATCCCCTTTTTCATCCATATTAACCCTAACTCTATTATATAAATCCCCTATGTTACCCTTTCCCCTAGTATTATAACACCATGGTGTATAAACCCCAAACATTGTATAAATATCCCTCCCCTTGGCATTATAGCCATATTTTCTCTGTCAAGGATCAAAATGACATCTGGTCACTTTGATAAACCTAAGTCTTACCCCCCTCCCCCCTTCTGAATCCATTTGGCCCATTAAAACCTTCCTTTGCTGAGAGAACCTTATAAAAGACCCATTTTTACCCATACCTGCTTTAAATTGCAAAATAATATCAAAACCCACTTTTGTTCGCTTATCCAAAGTGTCGGGGCCGCATTATTTTTGCATTGGAAAACATTACAAAATACCATATCCCAAAAGATTTTCCGCCGAGCACTAATCCCGAAAGAAGTATTATTTTAATCCCGCCCCCCTTCCGTATTGACCGATCACCTCATCAACCCGTCAACCGTCCGATCGAGCGCTTTTGATCGGACGACCATTATACATATCGGGTTGGGCCCGACGTCCGACAGTTAGCACCCGAGAAACTGTCAGAGGGTGACGTCAGGCCTCTGCCACGCGTCGCCCTCACAATTTCTCGGGTTGCCCTCTTACAAAACCGTCGTCGTATTGTAGGCGGTCCGAGAAAACCATTACCGCTTTTTCGTTTACCACCAGTTTTTCCATGCCGTCGTCATCACCGCGTCATCACCACGTCATTGCCACCCCGCCGCCACATCAGCTCCTTCGTTCGCCCCCGCGCTGATATGTCCGCCACCTCACTATCCCCGTGGACCAATCATAGCTTGCCACATCACCCTGTGACGTCATGCTGACGTCATCCGACTTCGGCCCGACCTGATGACGTCATGCTGACGTCATCCCAAAAACGCGCCAATATGCCAAAAATCCATATATTGGCCAAAATTTCATGTTTTTCCCACTTTTCCAAAAGAAACTGTCGTTATTTCTGCATGCTGTGTACGTCCAAACCAGCGCCAACCTGCCAAATTTGATTCTGAAACCATCGGCGCCTCCATTGTACCTGCACTTGCAACCTGTTATCGGCCATTCGCAAGGTATTTCTCAAGTTAAATCCCTGTACCTGGTTTTAGCATATTTCTGCAAACGAACTGTTTAAGAAGGCCTAAAAACACTGATTTCACCATCAATTACCCAGTGACCTGCACCTATTTCAAACTGATGGAACAGTAAACCTTCTGCAGAGCCCGCATTTGAGAAATTGACCTGAACTTGCAGCTAGTTCGCGCAGTCATGAACTAGAAACCTCGACTGACTAAATTCACCATAGAAACAATCCTCTCAGTCCTGCTACTGTTTCAATCACTTCTTTAGACAGTATTTCAATTGTTGTTTGCTCAATTTACCCTCTATTCCTTGAAATTCACACTTCCATTGTAAAGAAACTCCTCCGGGTTGCTCTGATCATTCAGAACCAATTTACATACAAATCTGAAGCCTTATTAGCTATGGAGACACCAATAGCCCTGAATATCCAGCCTCTGAATGCCCCTCAAAAGAAGATAGCATGGAAAGCCCTGGGAGATGTAGATTATCAGATGTTAGATTGGTTTCCAATGGGTTCCAAGTTCAATATTCACATGCTAAATGAATTGAAAGCTCAACACCTTAATGGAGCTGATATTCTAGGGATTTGGGACTCAAATTTGCCCATCTACAACCTCCCTCAAGTCAATGCCCTTCTAGACTTGGTCCATAAATGCCAGGAATGCTATGATCCTTGCCAGAGAGCTGTTCTCAGTCCTACAGGCTCAGTTTTGTTCTTTATTACCCAGAAACCATAAATGAGATGCTGCATTTCCATACTGCAAGGCCATTAACCCCTCTTTCCATGTTGGATTTAATAAAGAAGGGGAGTAATCTGTCAAGTGCCCAGATTACCAAAATTAACCAGTTATTTGTACAGCCAAGCTCTGAAACTCTAAGGACTCCTCCTATTGGATATCACTACCTGAATGACCTGGGCAGAATGCTAGTGGATTTGATCAGCTATGTCCTGGGATACAAGGGAATTGAGGATGTTGATGACACTATAATGGCAATGATGTCCATGTTTTCTCCTGGAAAGCCTCCAGATGTACACTATGACTATGCCACCTATATTGCAGAAAAGATCCATGAACAACTAATGAATCTACCAAGGGAAAGGGTGTTCAGATACACCTCATACATCTACCACCTGTTCTTGTTTTATCAACCAGACAGTTTCTCCATTCCCCTCAAGAAACTTAATGCCCAGGGGAATCCAAGGTCAGTTGTGTTTTGGACTCCAGTTTTCCATCATGTTTCTCAATCGCCATACACATACTGTGAATTTATAGACCTGTTCATTCACCCAGCTATGACATTGCTGTATGGTGTCCCTCCTCCAAGGTTAACCGATGACATGCAGAGAATTCTCCATCTCTCCAAATCCTACAACATTGGTGATTGGTATTTTTACCAACACCACACAGTGATCAGAGTATATGGCTGTGAATTGGACCCTTACAGGCTGCCAAGATATGTCCCTATGAGACTGTTTGCCCTAGAATACTTCAGGCAGTTTGGATATGCTGACTACATCCACTTCCAAAGCAAAAACAAGAAGGTACAACTGAAGGTAAGGAGCCAACTAGGCCCTTTTTTGTACAACAAAAGAGAGGAGGGATGGAAGGAGGCAGATATGATCCTAGCAGGCCTTAAATTGCAAACCAGTTTCAAATGGTCACCTTATGACCGTAATCATTTTATTTCCCTCAGGAGGATAAAACACAAATTGGGTAACTATTCACATGTTAGGCTGCCTCATATTGAAAAGTATGCAAATTCTTTAGGCTGGAAAGAGGGCACTCTAGAAGAGCCAATCTCTAGAGAGCAGATACTAGAGAGAGAGGCTAGGAATATGCAAAAAGAGGCTGACTTGGAAACTTGTGGACAGGTTTCCTTATCATATCAAAGGCAACTTGGAGCAGCTGCCTCTTCTTCAACAACACATCAGCAAGCTGCCATGGACACTCAACAGACAGGCAGCAAAGGCAAAGGAAAGCAGGTGGAACAAGAGCAACCACCTCCCATGACTGAAGACCAAACAGATAAAGAGATGGAACAGCAAGAAGAAGTGCAGCAGCAGGTAGAGCAACAACAACAACAGGAATCACAGCAAAGAGAAGGGCAGCATGACAGAGAGCAGCCCACACAGCAAGAAGGGGCAGTTGAGGCCCCAATTCTCACTGAGCAGCAGGCTCAAAACATAGTACCTCCTAGGCAAGAAGCTGTTAATGAAACCTCAGTCCTCCAAACTCCACAAAAGGAGGATGTAAGCAGGAAAAGGGATAGAGAGACTCCCTTGACTACATCAACAAGTCATGGTGAGAAGAGGCACAGGATGAATCCCCTTTCAGAGGAAGAGATGCCTATAGGGAAATCTTTGGGTATGGGCCCGCCCAGTTTGGAGGCATCTGCAAGTTCCTTCCAACAGGAACAAGAGAGGACAGTGGGAGGAGAAGTTAGCTCCTCTAGCCAGCAGAGAGAGGGTGAACTGAGAATTAAACAACAGTTCATTGAAATAAAGAAAAGGAATGAGCCCATAAAGATACAGCTATATAACCATTTGTTGAAAATGGCTCCCACCAACCAGCAACGACTAATGTTTGCATATGATGTCCAGGAGGGCAAGATGATTATGACTCACTTCATACCAACTACTTTGCAGCCACAGTCCCCTTCAGATTACTTGAGGACCAATCTTGAGGTCCTGGCCAAGGACATCCACCCAATGGATAAAATTGAATTGCATAAACAAACAGGTGAGATGGTCTATGCTTCCTTGGCAGACAAGACATTAGATAACTACAGGCTAGAAAATAGCCTTAATAATACAGCTGCCCAACTTGAGTTGGAAAGGGCATCCTCACAAGCAAAGGACAACAGAATAAGGTCCTTAGAAGATATAATTATTGAGATTGGGCATGATCCCAAAGATATCAAGGGCATACAAGAAATATTAAAATTGAGGGATGCAGATATGGCAACTTTGAGGAGAAAGATCAAACTCCCAGCCACAATTCACCCTCAAACAGATGAAGTAGCTCAACAAAGGCATGATCAAGATGCCACAGCTTTGTTGGTGTCACTCTATAAGCAGCTTATCCAGACACAAGAAAAGCTGGGAGAATCAGAGGATGCACAGGCAGCATTACAAGCAACCCTGAAACAAAGAGAAGAAGGTCGGACCTCCCAGCCTCCTCCTCAAATCATTAACCTTGAGGAAGCTGCTCCAATTACTATTCCTCCTCCTCAACAGACTGAAAAAGCAGCACCATCTACTTCAGCACCACCAACAACAGAGCAGGCCCCTAGCTTGGATATGCAAAAGTTAAGAAATGAGATTCAGGCCCTGGAAGCTCAAATGACAGAACTGAATGACACCAGGGAGAAATTGGCCAAAGTAAATGATAGATATGACAAATCCAAGTAGTCTGTGGCAGAAAAGGGCAGGGAGATAAAAGCCCTCAAAGACAGGATCAAAGAGCTAGAGAATGAGCTCAAATTAGATAAGGTTGTGGCTGAGCTTAAAATAGTGCTGTGGGCTAATATTGGCCAATCCATTAATGATCAATGGCAGTATATTGAAACAATCCATGAGCAGTTAGAGCTCATTCCAAAAGCACAGACTGAAATTCAGAGATCAAGGGCTGCTCTAAGCAACATGCCTGAAGTGGCCACCAGGATGATTAATGTGCTTAACAATAGAACAAGTACTCAGTTGGCTACCATGGGAATTTCAAATAGAACTGAGCACATTCAGTTAATCAAGAGGGTTCTTACACTGAGAAACTTGGTACAGACATTAGAGAGAAGAACCCAGGACATGCAGACTGAGGTAAACAGGTTTTTGGAGAAGTTTCAGGTATTAGAAAACAGAGGGCTCCCTAGCTTACTGAACAACACAGGGAGACTGTTCACTCATGAGCAGTATGCCAAAAGGGTTAATGCATTTTCCACAAGTCAGATCAATGAGAAGCCCAGCACCTCAGAGGAAACAGGGCCAGCCACAGGATAGACTCTCTACAATAGAGTAGAAAGTTTATTTTTTATAATGAATGAAATTAAACACCTGTTTGAGGTGCCTCCCAATTTTTACAAATATACAGAGGCAAAGGAGACTATGGATGTAATTCTCAGGCATCAACTACCTACACTAGAATGGTGGACTAAGGCCATACAGATGATTTTATAACTAGGAAGCCATTCAATAAATTTTGTTCATGGAAAATGCAAATTGTCATTCACAGGACAGTTTAAAAGAATCAGCATGTGTTGAAGATTAAAGCTGAGCCAACTCAGCAGAATTTACAGCCAATAAAGCAAGGTGAGAAGCTACAGGTGTCCAGGCCGAGAAGCTACAGCAGAGCAGCTCCAAAAGCGCATTTCTCAGCATTAATGCAGATCACTCCAACCGACTCAGTGGCCTCCAAAGGCCAAAATATCTTCTGACAGGCATAAAGATGCATTTACTTTGTATTCAATGATGTAATAACTTTCTTATCTAATATCTTGAAAAGTTGGTGAACGTATTCATTTCTGAGATAACTTAGCACTCAGATATTTTGTACAACCGATTGTATATATTTGACCCTCGCACAAGCTTGCAGGGGTTGTTGTTGATTTCCCTTGAAGAAGTCCTTATGCTGTAATCCTTTCAGAGTTTAATAAAGAAAGTGATCGAATTTCTCGAAGTTCTGAAGTGTTGAATGCGTTCTGGTGTTTGTTGAAAACTGCAGGATTCCTGTGTACCTCACAATACAATAAGTTTTTCTGTAGCTCTCTTTGTTATGTGTTTCAAACTGTACAATCCATATATGTTTCTAATTTCTAAGTATTTAGCAACAAAGAAAAAGAATAACCTTCAGGATTTATTCATGCAATACCCTGAGTTCAATCTATGTTGTTAATGAATGTTTTCTTCAGCTATAATCTTGATAAGTGTAATTCTTAATTGCTGCACTTTCAGAATATATCTTTCACAGTGACCTTTGTTTCAGGAATTCAAGTTTGCTCCTGAGCAACATGTTTCACTTTCACATCACCAGCTTAATGGAGAGTTCTTAATTGCTTTCTGTTGGCTGACCATACATCATCACTTAAGTTTAAATTTTGTTTGTTTGAGATACCCAATAGGCCCTGCAGTCTGAACATCATCACTCCAGCATTTCAAAACATTTCATAGCTCTAGACTCCATTGCCCAATGATATACTACTGTCTGAACACTACATCTTAAGCATTGAAAGAAGTCCTTCAACCAAAACATAAACCAAAAACCTGAGCACAATAGCTAGCCTAAAACACTATCAAACAGAGACAAATCATAAAGAGAGAGCCCTCTCTGATTACAGTTTGGCTAGAAACTGTAATCCAAAGATTGGTTAGTGGTTACCCCGGCCGTATTCCCTTGGGAGTCATAGGGAACAACCTGGGTGTTAACACTTTATTCAGATAATCATGCATTGCAGTTTATAATGCAGCAGCCAAAACTCAGCCAGAGACATGCTAAATGGGTAGAATATCTTCAAGGCTTTCATTTTGTGTTGAAACATATAACTGGACAGTCAAACAAAGTTGCAGATGCCTTAAGTAGGAGGAGTATATTGCTGCAAGAAAGTCAAATCCAAGTGTTGGGTTTTGATTTTCTTAAGGAATTATATAAAACTGATTCAGATTTTAAGGAAGCATTTGAAGCTTGTGAAAATCATGTTTTGACGGACAGGAGCAAGTGGCTGGATTATTTTATACAAGATGGACTGTTATTTAAGAAAAATCAGCTGTGCATACCCAACTGTTCAATGAGAGAAAATTTAATCAAAGAAAAGCATAGTGGAGGACTTGCAGGACATTTTGGTAGAGAAAAGACCTTTGAACAGCTCAACAGATTCTACTTCTGGCCGAAAATGAAATCTGAAGTAGAGAAGTATGTAAGAAATTGTAAAGTCTGTCAGTATGCAAAAGGAAGGAGCCAGAACACAGGGTTGTACATTCCATTGCCAACTCCAAATAGGCCTTGGAATATGGTAAGTATGGATTTTGTGCTAGGATTGCCAAAGACTCAAAGAGGCTATGATTCAATTTTTGTAGTAGTGGACAGATTTTCAAAAATGGCACACTTTATTCCATGTTATAAAACTAGTGATGCTTCTCATATTGCTAACTTGTTTTTTAAAGAAATTGTAAGATTACATGGATTGCCCAAAAGTATTGTGTCAGACAGGGATTCAAAGTTCGTTGGACATTTCTGGAGGACACTATGGAAGAAGCTGGGAACTAAATTAAATTTCAGTTCTGCCTATCATCCACAGACTGATGGACAGACTGAGGTTGTGAATAGAAGTTTAGGAAATCTTTTGAGGAGCTTTACTGCAGAGCATCCAAAGCAGTGGGATCAAGTGCTACCACAAGTTGAATATGCATATAATGATTCACCAAACAGGAGCACAGGACAGAGCCCATTCCATATTGTTTATGGAATGCACCCAAGGGGAATATCTGAATTAAGGAATCTGGGAAAAGAAGAATTAAGAAGTGCAGAAGGTGAAGACTTTGCTTCGAGAATGCAGGTGATACATGAACAGGTGAAACAGCAGCTACAGGACAGCAACATCAAATATAAAACTAGAGCAGACATGAGAAGAAGAGAAATGAACTTTGAAGTTGGAGACTTGGTTTTAGCACACCTCAGAAAGGAGAGATTTCCAAAGGGAGAATATAACAAATTAAAATCCAAGAAAATTGGACCATGCAGAGTACTGAGGAAATTCTCTGCAAATGCTTATGAGATTGAATTACCACCTGGTGTGGGAATATCACCAATTTTTAATGTTGCAGACCTGTACAAGTATGAGAATGAAGTTGCAGATGACACAGCACAAGATCAAGAGACTCCAGAGATTGACTGGGTAAAACAGTTACCCACAGCCAAGAATGTACAGCCAGAAAGAATTCTGGATAGGAAATTGTATAAGAAGACAAGAGCACGAGAATATTTCTAGTATCTGGTAAAATGGAAGGGACATCCGATTACTGAAGCTACTTGGGTTACAGAAGACATTCTACAGAAATTGGGCAAATCTGTAGATGAGCTCATGGACAGGAGCCCATGAAGAATTTTGTCCTCAGGAGTCTGATGCGGGAGCATGTGACTCAGAGGGGAAGAATCTTCCAAATTATTCCAAAAATCCAAAAAAATTTACAGGCAAGGGAGTGGGGTCCTTTAGCCTGCAATTTCTAGGTTTTTTTAGTTAAAAATAGAATAAATATTAGCAATAAATCATGCTATTTGTAACAGAGCTTTCAAGCTTTAAATCACCTATAAAGCATGCTTTTCTTTGTATTGGATAAGGACGAGAGGGCCTATCCTTAGTTATAAATAAAATGGCAGCAAAGCTCTCATCAGACAGAGGAGAGGGGTGAGTGCCTTAGTTTTACTTGGAAATTTTGTTCTCTTGATGTCTCCCATTTCATGACTCTGTTAAATGCATGCGTAGATTATGGTGTGGCACCTTTATATGATTGAAATGGTGACTAGATTTCCTCACGCTCCAATACTTTATATTAATCAATTTTCCTTTCCTTCTATGTTGTTATAGGCTTGAATTCCGACTGCGTATATGCCTTTGTCTATACCAAGAGTCCTTGTGGCTTTATTAACGGAACGTAATGTATTTACAAGTTTTAAACAGTTTTGATTTGATATCATAAGTATTCTTGCAAATTTCTCATGAGTGGCCGTATTGCATTTCAAACTTTATCACCATAAGCATATCGGCGTCGGAGGTCAATTGAGACTGTTACGAGGTCTTTCGGTTCGATTCAAGGGGAGCCTCGGCGTAATAGGGCCGAATTCTGGAATCGAAAGCGAATTAACATAAATTGCTATTCAATGTATCGCCAGGTCCGGCATTCGGAGGTGGAATAATTGTTAAGTAAGCCAACCACCGAATAGTGGAGCCGCCGAAGTATTAAAACATTGCATATAATAGTATCGGGTCCGGAGGAGCGGAAGACCATCGCTGGAGTAATTGCGAAAAACGGAACTGGCGACACATTAAAATGCTACATGTAATGGTAATCGGATCCGTTGGGAGCCTCCGCCGAATTTGATGTGCGTCAACTGAACTGTATAGAGAGGCGGATATATGTATAACCATCAGCCCATTATATTCTACCGTCGATCCGAAGAGGAGTGCTGTGTATATATAACGTATCATATATATATATATGATGTGGCGTAGGACCGTAAAGTGAACACTGCCCTTAAGACTTTACATCAAAGATAAAAGCCACGGTTTGTTAATGAACCTGATAGAGTTTTTTTTTAAAAAGATCAAACCATCAGTTTGATGATTGATGCGCCCAATCCAGGAGAAAGGGAAGTCGATCAAGATATTGCAGAACTTGTCGGCAGACTAGAAAGATTGACTCTAACGCCTGCACCCACACCATCATCATGCGCCTTGATTATGGTATGCCTTGAGATATTAAAGAATGATATGGTCTGACTGTTCTCCACCTCTCAACCATGAAATTTGAAAATTCCTGCACAGTGGCACATCATAGAGAACCAGTGGTCAGTGGAACAAACTCAATGCGCACAAGGAGGTACTTACATTCAATTCATATGCGGATGCAGTGGGTGAAGTTTATGACAAGTTTGTTAAATTTCTGATCGAGTAGATATCTGGCTTTAATGCCACCGTCTTGTATCTCCCATTAGAGATTATCCGTATGTCCTCTTGAGGATTTTGGTCGGGAAATGGAGTTCATGTATTAGATTGGGTTGTGCCAAAAATTCAACATGGTTTATTTAATGGCCTCTTAGGCTTCATGGGGCTACTATGGGTCATCTTCTATTACTAGTTTAGGTGGACAACTCTGTATTGTTGGTGCATCTTCATATTGTTTTCAACAACTCTCTCTCAGTATAATGAAACCTTAGTTTAATCCAGACCATGAAAATGATGTTTTTTTGAATGGACAGGATCTTGAAATCTACCAAAGCTCTGTTGGAAGCTTTGCTAGCAAAGGCAGGATGATAAGGCAGAATGTCGAAGACAATCCTTTCGGCTTTTATTAGAAGTTAAATTTCTATATCACTTGAGTAATATGGAACATACTATTAATAACTAGTGTGAGGAGGTCTACTCCCTTAGCAACAAGGTCTCAATGTTGGAAAACATTATCTCTCATTTTATGCTTCTTGGCTATGGTGGTTATGGTCCCAGTGTCGCTCCTGAACCTGTGAGTGGTTGACTGTCTTGGCAATGAATGCTGCTAAAAGACGAAATTTACATCATTTGTGATGGCCACTATTTTATATGCTATCCTGCAAGTATTTTATTCTTCTTGGTTCTTTCTGGCGAGTACTTAGTACTATTGTTTTTGGTAAAATTTTGATTTGCAGCCTTAGAGCTAGAATTTTGTATAAGTAGACAAGTGTGAATCTCTATAGAACAAATTTAGAATCCTACTGTGATGGGTTATGGCCCACTCTCCGACAGTTATTAATATAATCTATTTAATCGTTTCTTTTAAAAATTTATTATTATTATTAGTATTATTATTTTATTTCTAATTTTTATTTTCAGTAATTTTTTTTTTTTATTTTGAATTTTTTTTGCTAAAACAGTTTTTAATTTATTTTTAAATATTTTTTTGTTATTTTTACTTAAAATATTATGTGAATCAATATTTTTGGAAAAAAAACTTCAAATGTTATCATTTTTGGGCATAAAATTAATAAAAATCATAAAATTTATTACTTTTCAACTTTTTTAATAATTAATTTTTCGATAAAAAACACATATTTGACATGTCATTTTTAGCGGAAAGTCTTTGCATGTGTATTTTTTTAATTATATATATATGCAAAATGTGTATAATTTTGTAAAGTGTTTAAAATTATTATTTTTTAGTGACAATTATTTCATTCATATTGAAGTATTAATTAATGATAAATAAATATATAAAAAATCCTAACATCAAAATAATAATTTTATTATTATTTTTAAACTTTGCGAAAAAATTGAAAATCTCATTACTAAAGAAAATTGAAAAGAAATATGAAAAACACAAACTTGAAAAACCCTTAATAAACAAACATCTCTAGAAGAAAAAGAAGAAGATGAAGAAAAAAACTTGAAAAATGGTTAAATAACCGACATTTAAAAAAATGTGCATACTTAAGACATAAGAAAACTTAAAGTGTCAAAAATATGCCCCGCTCTAGAAAAGGTTAATGATGCATCAATGCTTTTCAAAATCAACATGAAAATCATCAACATTTGAAAAAAATTATTCATACTTAATACATAAGAAAATTTACCCCAGATATAAGTGTTTACACTCTTTTCAAGGGATGTCAGGCTTCTCATTTATGAGTCTTTAACTAGTCTCATTCAATACATGTTTGGAAGTGGTGAACATATGAGTGAAATGCATTCACTCTTAGCTTGGAACATGAACCAAACTATCAAAACTTAAAAGGAAATTCATTCCTTCATTCAATTTGATGAGCATGAGACTGATCTCTATGACTATCACAGGGAAGTGAGCTTCAACCTAATTGAAGCTAGGGGAAGAGATTACATTCACTTGTTCATAATGGTTAATAAATGGGGATGTGTTAGGAGAGATGGAAGAGGTCGAGGGAATCAACCTCTTCCCCCTTGAAATGGTCACAAAGAGGAACAAATTTGACAAGGATTTACCTTTGCACATATGGTGCTTAGTCGTAACCATGACGGCATAAGAATGAAAGAACATAAGTGTTGGTAACTGAGTAGTTAGGAACATCCTTGCTCATTATCTCAGGGATCAAGAAGAATCTATAATTATGGTGGAGGGTATAATTACAATATCATATTCACTCATTATCCAAACTCGATTGGCTTTGAGGAATTTATCTAGAGCTTTAGGGATCCCTTACCCTCCTTCTCCCCTTCCACTGATATCCTCCAATTCGTAAGAAGGTTTTGATGCTATAGACTCTATCCACAAAGGAGCTAAGACTCCCAACTTTGAACATGAGGGGAATAAGAAAAAGATACCAAGAAGTCCTAGATCTTTTGGTCATGAGGTGCAAGATCAAAATTTAGCCAACTAGAATGCCTCTGCATACATCACCAAGGGTGAAACTTATCGGAGGAAGCTAAATCCAACATATTGGGCAAGGTTTGTTGAATTGGAATGTCCTTCATGGCTTCCTGAAGGCTACAATGATCCCTTCCAATACCTTGCTCAACATAACCAGGAACGACGTGAACATGCTTAGCATGACTAGGCCCAATGCGACTAGGCTAGTTAACTATTTCTAAGAAATGCTTTCTCAACCTTAGTTACTTATCTGATTTCCTTTTCAGTTCTATTTTCTATGTCCACTTAGTTGTTGATACATCCACTTTTTCCATGGCTCTATGTTGTCTTAATTTGGCCTTAGAACTCTCATAGATATCTTTTGGTTTCACACCCAAGGGGAGAAGGTGTCTCTTTGGTACACTTTAGGATAGGAAAGTTCTTTGTTTGAAAAAATGAAGTCATCATGGTTACAATCCAAATATGTTTTTCCATGTTTGTATCTTATGTAGATTTTGAGAATATAATGAATTTTGGATTGCTTACAAAAAAGAATACATAATAAAATTTAAAGTGTCAAAAATAAGCCCCCCAAAAAGGGGGTTAAATGCTACATCAACACTTTTCAAAATCATCATGAAAATCACTAACATTTTCAAAAAAATGTCCATACTTAATCATAAGAAAATTTGAAGTGTCAAAAATATACTTTGAAAAAAAGGTCAATGTTGCATCAACACTTTTCAAAATCAACACGAAATTCATGGTTGTTTGTAGCCTCTAAAAACCGAGAACTTGATATATTTCTTGTTATGTTGGTAACTTTGTTGTTGTATTAATTACAATAATACACATCACTCTCTTACTTACATCAATGCAATACATGAGGCCTCATTATATAGTATTGAGATGTTTAAAATAAGATTAAATTCAATCTATCTGATTGGTACAACCATCTCCATAACTATCTCCACAATATATCCATAGATCTCTTAGCTAATTCTATGTGATCTCCATCCCTAACTTATCTCATGGTCATCTTTGATCATACGTAGACTTTTGTTACATATTCTTCCTTCACTTATAAATTATAATGATATCATATGAATTATTTCTTCAAATCCCCTTTAATGAATACTTATGACTAGATTCCTTGAGTTGTCTTCATTTTTAATCTTCTACACTTTTCATTATTTTAAGTCTTCTTCATCTTCATTTCTATTTTCAATTATCATTGTCTTTCTACATCAATTTTCACTACACATTTATTTGATAATTTTTTTTTATCTTATGTCAATAATCTAGACCACATCATCTTCATATCAAGGATTTCTTCGGTTGACCCTCGAACTTCACATGGGTTTTCTATGGTTTACCCATCAACTATTACATTATACCTAGGGTTTTCATTGGCTCACCCTTAACCATTACAATGTTGAATTGATTTCGACTTATCACTAACCATCAAGTGGTTTTGGTTTACAACACACTTCATTACATCAAGGAGTTTTGGATGACCACAAAACATCATGTGGGTTTTGGAAACCTTTCTCTACAAAGTAGTTTTATGATTACCATGAACCACTACAAGAAGAACACCCTTGCTTCATTTCACTCAAGAAATGACTTAATAAATTGACAACTATTTCTTAAACATGTTTGAATTTTGAGGACCAACTCACTCATGAACTTTATATGGGAGATATTGTTGTACATTTGAATACGTGACCTTGTAAATATTTTTCAATATAGAAGTAATGTTTTTCCATTCTAGCACATCCATCCATCCACATTGTACTTGCATATGAGGCTTTGATATTTTTCTATTACAACACTTGTGATGATCATGATTTGTAAGGCCAAAAACATTGTAGGGATGTAGGTTCCAACATTTAGCTTGTACATGATATTTTTTGCCACAATGACTGTAACGTAGTTCCTACTTTTGCACTTGATTCATTGTCTAATTATTTGTAGATGGTTCACCTATTGTCAATGTATCTAATTTCACAAAATTGATAGTTGCATTACTTTTTTGACCTTGATAACCAAGGCCTTCATTTTTTTTCCTTACACATATTTATATGGGCTTTTAGAAACCTTGACCACTTTTTCCTTAACCATTGTCGTCAAAACCTATTTTATTTAAAATTTTGGCACCAATTCCTTTTGTATGATTCTCAAAATTCATCATCTTGAGTAAGATATTCATCTTTAGAAATATCATTAGGACCATTATTTATAGCTTCAAAACAAGAGAGAGACATATGTATATGAGCATTATGATCATTAATCAAATAACAAGTATCACAAGGACTATTATTCTTCTGAATCAGGTCACTTTTATCACATGTTGCATCACATTTTGCTTTCTCTTAATTTTATTGTTTACTTGATTTTTGAGTGCTAACATCACATTTTCTTTTGTCATTTTTTCTTGTTGCAATGCTTTTATCAATATATCCTTTTGATCTTGAATTTTTAAAAGATCACCTACCCATTGGTTCAATGATCTTAATCTTTCCTCTAATATGTTGATGCTTTGTGTAGTGAAACCAACAAATTCATGATAGAGTTCATTATCTCATGATCTAAGTTCTACAACTTTTCCCATAATGGAATTACTTTGTTTTTGTAACTTGTATATTTCTTGCAAAGCACCATCAAGATCTTGTTGTAGTAGTTCAATTTCATGATTCACAATTTGTAGCATTTTTCCTCCTTTACCCATTTTAAATATGCTAATTATTCACACTCGCTTGTCAAATAAATCAATGCAACATGTTGAATACAACTGATAATACACCCTACTTTAAAAAACCAAAAATTATACTTAATTGTTAGGTACCTCCAATCATACATCTAAATATTCCACTATAATAATACTTTAAACTTTGTTTGCAAATAAAAACTTTTACAAAGCTTTTATGACCTTCTTTAACTTGATTCTCTAACTTTAACTTAATTTACCCAAAACTCATCAACTATTATTAACCACTCATACATTATTACCCTCTCTTAAAATTATCTAGCATGAACCCTAATCTTTTAATTTAAACCATGGATAAAAGTATCCAAACACTTTCTCAAAGACCATAATTTAACCTTCCTTGCATTTAACTAAAATATATTCCCATTCACCCCATGTGAAGATAACTACCCAAGAAAACTATTTAATACCTATACGGGAGTGACCAATCCTCTTTTAAAACTTTACATGATGTGATGTCATTAGTGTAGCCATTCTCACAAAAAGCTATTTTTTGAAAGTAAACTTTATACGTTTACCGTGACTTTAATATTCTTTAATAAACTTTGCTTTCTTCATAATTTGCACCAAATCCTGAAAAAACGGTTTGGGATTTGGAAAAATACGATATGCGCTAAATGAACCACTCTAGACATATTTATCAACATGATTTTTTTGGAAGTGTCTATTGGATTGAATATAGACAATAGAAATGACAACTCAGATCTCGTCTAGATATGATATCTCACGAGATCAAATGTCTCCTCTTTTCTGGTTCTGATACCAAATGTTGGTATTATGAGTAATTATAATAAATATTTACACACATAAAATTATATATAAAATAACCCTAACAGATTTTAAACAATTACATTGTATTAATTACAATAATACACATCTTTGTCTTATAATAAATAGGGCCTCATTATATAACATTGAGATGCTAACAAATGGATTTTCAATATAGCTAATTGGTACAACCATCTGCATAACTTTCTCCATAATATCTCCACAAATATATCCATTAGTCTCTTAGCTAATTCTATGTGATCTCGATCCCTAACTTCTCTCATTATTCTCATCCTTGATCATAGATAGACTTTTGTTACATAGTCTTCATTCATCAACATATTATAGTGATTTCATTATGTCATAAGTATGAATTATTCCTTCAATTGCAAAATGATTTTGGTCACAAGGAAACAATAAACATAATCTCAACTTCTTCCTTATTGTTATGTTGCTGCCATTTTGGGTATCCTCCCTCCTGAATAATCCCAACTTCTGGAACACCCAAGTTTCTACTTGGTCTATAAAAGTCTATAACTTCTAAACCAAAGCTTCAATCTATGCACTAGTCCACTCCAACATTTCCACATGCACATGATATGATTAACAAATACTTTGAACCCAATGTTCCAAGTCCATGGCCATGATTTCCATATTGGCCTTCCTTGACTCTTCATTGTGCTTTACATATCACAAATTGGAAATGGGTCAATCTTCTAGGTAGATCTAAAAACTTGCCCAAGTCTCAAATATTTCATTCATCTAGCCACCTCAAGCCTACCTAAAATAATAAGAGTAATTGTTTTGAATACATTCCACAACAAGGCATTGAATCTTCATTTTCTAGTCTTTAAGCTACTCCTGTGGCTATCTAGAAACTTTTCCTAAAGTCTATTGGTTTTCATTGGGTTCCTTTTAAAGAAGAGTTCCTTGATCTCACTTGTCATGTTGAAGAGAACAAGAGTATAACTGATCAGGAGCTCAAGACCAAGTGTCGAAAAATGCTCAAATTTGAAAGTGCTCATATTAGTTTGGAACTTGAACGATTGGATAGGTCTCGTATTCTTGATTCTGGCACCATGAATGGTTCGAAAAATGGACTCCATATGCAGAAGTTATTCTGATTTAAAAATCACCCAATGACCTTCACTTTTGAATTAAAAAATAAATAAATAAATAAATTATTCCCCGAATATTCAGAGGAATATTCCCTAAAATATTCAGGGAATATTTGTTTGAGAGGCCTAATCAGGCACTGCCATGTGGCCCCTAGAATGTAATGAGCTTTGGTGCAAAATTATTATGGAGCTTGTGTGATTCAACCCCGTGTCGGGTTGCCTCCAGCGCTATGGCCCGACTGGCTCACCTGCGCATTGGTTCTTAGCCATGCATGGGCGTGGCTTATACTTAAGTTTTACTGAAGATTCAGTTGGGGGAAAAAGGGGCCAACCCCTCACCATGTGACTGAGGAGCGCGGAACCAGGCCTTAAACTCGCGACATTAAAAACTTAACTTAATCGCTTAAATTTCGGTCACATGCGCGTGGTTTCAGGGCCGATCGTTAAGGTTTGTTTGGCAGGAAGTTTGGTAGAATCTGCCATTTTAACCACAACTGCCAGATTTAGTGGGGTTAACTGGTAGTTAGCCAATTTTGGTGGAGTTTTTTAGGGCTAAACTAGCAGTGGTATTGAATATGCCATAACATTGGCTAGGAGAGGCCTTTTGATGCGAATTATTTTTTGGTTTTGGGTCTTTTCGACATTCTGAATCCATTAGCATAGGTTTCATAGCCAACAGAGGTCATTTGCAGGTGTTTCTGCTCCGTGGAAATTCTAGGAGCCATTAGGGCCCAACATTGTGAGAGCTGTATTGGGTTGCAGGTACTCATTGGATGAGAATCAATAGTCATTCCTGACTGATTTGAGCATTCTGAATCCATTTTTACAGTCCATTTTTCCTGTTAAGGCTTATGTTTAGTTGTACAATCATTTTGATCTTTTAATCAAATCAAGGACATGCCCATTTGGGAGCCTTGGACCCAGCAGATGTAGCCCAGGAGGGCTGAACTGGTTCATCATATCCTATTGCATCTGTGGTTGAGTTTTCTTTTAGAACAAATCTATTTTAGTATGTTAGAAAGATAAATGAATTAATCCTAATACACATAAAAGGGTTATAAAATACATCAAAACTCATTTGTTTTTAACTGCAATACATGTACATCATTTGCACAAGTATATTTACTGAACTGAATACCTTGCTAAGCATTTTCAAGTAGTTTCAAATTCAGATCAAGATGGTACCAGAGTAGGTTTTTGTTGTTTATATGCTCTAGGAAAAGTTATATAAACTATAGATAGAGTCTGAAGCAAGCCAGGAAGACTTCGAACTTCTTTTGTTATACAATTGCGTAGTAGATAAATGCTACTTCAGTCAATCTCTGGTTTAGTTTATATTTTGAGAATTTGTACAATCAACCATGGTTGTTTTATTGTGTGCATGAATTTTCTTGAGCTCATTTTGGGATAGCTGATGTTAACCCTTTCTAAGAGTTGAAGACATTTGGTCAAAAGCTTGTCATTGTTGAAAGCTTTGAGAACTCTGTTTGAAGTTCCTTTTGTTATTTGACCATTTACATGATGTCAATTTCTTCTGCAAGTGAAGTTTCCTCTTTCACGAAACTCTTCAGTGATGACATGAAAGAAGAGTTCATTAAGGTGAAGGACATGGTGCAGATTCTTCTTTAGGATCAAAGGGAAAGTGTTCAGCTTCGTGCACACTTGTTGGCTATGCAGGAAGAGACGGAAGTAATTCTCCAAAGACTCCATGACATGGAGAAACAACTCCTGCAAGCTCAAGAAGCTTTGTCCAAGAAAATACCTCATATTTAGGATGTAAAGTATGAGGTAAATCATTCAAATGTGTCTTCAATTTCCTCAATTGAAAAGTGTGTTGGTTCTTTTGAAAAGCATACAAGAGGTATAGGGTCCAAATTGATGTTTAAGATGGGCTATCAAGAAGGCAAATGTTTGGGCAAGCATGCACAAGGCATTGTTGAGCCTATTTGTGTTGTGGAGTGACCCAAGAATTTTGGTCTTGGATATGATAATTTTAATGGTGAAGAATCCAAATCCTTGAATGGATGTGATGCAAAATTAAAGAGAACATTTATCCCAAGTTCTCAATTGCATCAATATTATAATTGCATACATCCTTACCAATGTTTGAAGTCATCATTGCACTAAGTAGAGGGTAAACATGTCACTTATGGCAAGCATGCAAATATAAATAGTTTTCAAGGCAAGCATAATGATGAAAGCTTGAAAAGGAAAGTTGTTTCCTCTACCAGTTCATCGTCTTTCAAAGACAAAAAGGATGGACATTTTATGCAGCAAAAGAGGTATAATCATTCTTCGCTCAATGATTATTTTTCTTGTTCAAAGGAAAGAAAGTTTTGTTGCACATTTTGTGGTGGATTTAACCATGTTGCTTCAAGATGCTGGTTGAAAAAGAAAGCACGCAAGAAGAAAAAGAGGCAAAGGGAACTTTCTCCGAAAGTGCTTAAGAGTTGCACATTTTGTCAAAAGAAGGGATGTGATGTCTCTCGTTGTTGGACCTTACATCCAACAAGTCATCCAAAGCACATGCAGCTTGAGGACAAAAAGATTAGCGCAAGTGAATTGATAGATTCCATTATCGATGTGCAAGATGCACATGCAGAATTGTCGTTGCAACAAAAGACACCATGGAGCTTGATTTTCATACTCATTTTTTACATGCTTAACAATCATGCATTTCAGTTGAAAAGTTGATGCACGATTGCATGTGAAAGCAGTTTCAGTTTGCAAGACATTCTAGGTTTTTGCAAAATTTCGCCATGGAGGTAAAAGATGAGTATGGTACTCACTATTATTGTAGCAATGTCTTTCATTTCATCTCTTTGTCACCCACATGTTGTTTTTTGGGTTGATGTACTTGTTGTTCTTTGAAAAAAAGAGTTGAAGTTACACCTGTACATAGAGGTTGTAGGTGTATTTGTGGAACTGTAAATAGTTCATTGTACATGATACAAATTCATGTGTATCAGATGTATCTTGTTTGTGGAGATGTATCTGTTGTTGGTCAACTAGTGTCACTTATGAGCACACTTTTTACATTGTAGATTGTGTCACACAATGCTTATTGACTTGTGTCGATTGTGTTGCATATGATTTGTCAACTTGTGTCTGTTGTGTAAACACATGCTACATTTATGGTTGAGTCCATTGTTCAGCACATTTCAAGTCAACTTGTCATTGATGATTGTCTTGTTGCACAAGGTACCTTTGGTGTCATTTGGTGCAGGGAATGAAATTGGTGCAAAGCAATGCACAATTCCATGAGCTGGAAAAGCATGCAAGCAAAGAGGCCTCAAATTTCAGCATGGGTCTCTACTTGGTTCATTATGGTTTGCTTACTTTTATTGTTCATGAACAGAACCATTGTACTTCTTTTTGAGAAGTTTTTGTAGCACGTATCCCAAGATTTTGGGATGAGCATTTGCATTACTTTCAGCATGCTACAGCCGGTACAAGCATTCTTCTATAGCTACTTCATTTTTGGAAGTTTGTTGTGGGTATTGGCCTAAGTCACCTTCAATTTTCCTTCTGGAGAAGGAGGTGCCATTGATGGGCATAATGACAGTTGGCAAGCCCGCATGTTCAGTGGAAGATTTCAGCTCATACATCAGCAAGTGTCATTGCTGGTTTCTACAATTTTCAGATTTGTTTGGCGAGAAAACTTGGTCGGGATTCGACAAGTACTTGGCTTATTCAACAAAAATTCGCCATGACAACAGTTGGCAAGGCAGGAGATTTTGGTTATCTTTCTGCTCATTTGGCTGAATGGAAGAGGATGTTTTTGTTCTCTCATTTGCTGTACAATTTAGTTCAGAGTTTTCAGTAAGCTTTTGGGGTCCAAAAACCTCTCATTTGGGAGGTGTGATTAGGACCTGAAGACCAAATGTTGAAAAATGATCAAATTTAAAAGTGCTCAGATTGGGTTGGAACCTAAAAAACTCGATAGGTCTCATCTTCGTGATCTTGGCACTGTGAACGGTTCGAAAAACGGACTCCGTATGCAGAAGTTATTCCGATTTAAAAATCACCTAATGACCTTCATTTTTGAATTAAAAAAAAACAGAATATTTCGAATAATATTCCATGGAATATTCCCCAAAATATTTGGGGAATATTTTGTTTGAGAGGCCCAATCGGGCACTACTACGTGGCCCCTAGGAACATTCCTTGAAATATTCAGGGAATATTCTATTTGAGAGGCCCAATTGGGCACTGCCACATGGCCCCTAGAATGTAATGAGCTTTGGTGCAAAATTATTATGGAGCTTGCGTGATTCGACCCCGTGTCGGGTGGCCGCCAGCCCAAAGGCTCGACCGGCTCACCTATGCATTGGTTCTTAGCTATGTATGGGCACGACTTATACTTAAGTTTTACTGGATATTTAGTTGGGGGAAAAAGGGGCCAGCCCCTCACCATGTGACCCGAGCGCGCGGAACCAGGCCTTAAAACCGTGGCATTAAAAACTTAACTTAACCGCCTAAATTTCGGTCACATGCGCGTGGTTTCAGGGCCTATCGTTAAGGTTTGTTTGGCAGGAAGTTTGGTAGAATCTACCATTTTAACCACAACTGCCATATTTAGTGGGGTTAACTAGTAGTTAGCCAGTTTTGGTGGAGTTTTTTAGGGCTAAACTAGCAGTGGTACTGAATATGCCATAACTTTGGCTAGGAGAGGCCTTTTGATGCGAATTGTTTTTTGGTTTTGGGTCTCTTCGACATTTTGAATCCATTAGCACAGGTTTCATAGCCAACAGAGGTCATTTGCAAGTGTTTCTGCTCTGTGGAAGTTCTAGGAGCCATTAGGGCCCAGCATTGTGAGAGCTATCTTGGGTTGCAGGTACTCATTGGATGAGAATCAGTAGTCATTCCTGACTGATTTGAGCATTCTGAATCCATTTTTAAAGTCCATTTTTTTTTTTAAGGCTTGTATTCAGTTGTACAATCATTTTGAGATTTTAATCAAATTAAGGACATGCCCATTTGGGAGCCTTGGACCCAGCAAATGTAGCCCAAGAGGGGTGAACTGCTTCGTCATATGCTATTGCATCTGTGGTTGAGTTTTCTTTTAGAACAAATCTATTTTAGTATGTTAAACAAATAAATGAATTAATCCTAATACACATAAAAGGGTTATAAACTGCATCAAAATTCATTTGTTTTTAGTTGCAAGACATGTACATCATTTGCAAAAGTATATTTACTGAATTGAATACCTTGCTAAGCATTTTCAAGTAGTTTCAAATTTAGATCAATAACAAAATTAACTTTGATGCCATCTTTCATTTAGAAATTATTGAAGAGTATTCTCTAATATCACCTATCACAGACCTACATTCTAAAAATGTTCTTTGCAAATTTTGGTTTCTTCCAAGTATTTTTTGGCATCTAGGTCATATGACACTCCATCACCTCCATTGTAGGGTCTTTCTCAACATATGCCCACTACAACTAAACTGTACTTCTTCACTTAAAGTTTACCCAAAACTTCACCTTAAACTACAATATGCCAATTACAGCTAAGATCTATTCAAACAAGTTCATCTAATTGCCTTTAAAATATCCCAACAATAATTTAAAACTTAGATGGTATTTCAATATTTATCTAACACAAATCAAATAAGGAAAAATATCATCGAACATTGATATAAAGACCACAGCACACATGTATAAGCAACACTCGAGGTAGTTGCCTTAACTTTAATATATGAAGAATGTCATAGACTTAAAATGAGGGAGTTGTAACCACTTTCCTACAAATCTATTACAATTCTAAAATGAGTCTAAGGCAATATATCCTTCTTCCTACCACCCAAAATCCTTTCACAATCCATCCCTTGAACCCATGATAGGCCCATCTTCTACAATTTTTGTCTTCTTCTTTTTCTCACTTAACTAGCGTAGTTCACCCTATTATGCCTAGTCTTGAACCTAGCATAATTATAGAGCTATTTTACACTATTAGTGAATGACCAATCACTTCTTACCTTAGCATTTTTGAAGTGTCCTCCTTTTATATCAGACTTACATTACACTTGTAAGTCCATTCATTCTAAGGTGGATCCAAGTGTCGTTCATCAATTTTCTTCCCTCTTGTGATTTATCTATTGACCATCCGCATCCAACTAATGATCCATAAATGAGGAACTTATAGCCCATTTTCTTCATCGACATGGATATTTTATAGAATTTAAACTTTTGGTCTCTATCTTAGTATTATATAGAGTGTGTTTCCTTAAGAAATTCCACTAGGCTCTTGTTCCTCTACCCTGTACAAATATCTCTTTACTTTTGACAGGTACAAGGCCTATTGTCAATGTAGCCTACACATGAAACCACTCCTTAGCTTCAAGGCTTGATCTTGATGTAGTTTTGAGTGAAAACTAAGCTTTGTCTTCCAAATTAATTAGCTAGCTCTTTTCCTAGCGTAATTTGTACATAAAAGCTAGACAATAATGCAATGGAAAATAAATCTTGGTTCTCCATGTGCTAATCAAATTCAAGTATCAAACTCTATTAGATGTTTGATATTTAGGAAATTTTTTATACAATGCAAGTTTGAGTGAATATTCTTAGCAGTCACCTTATCTTCATTGGAATCTAACTTTTCCTAAAATTGGTTACAAGGCCCATGTTCCATATTGCCATTCTCCTCCTCAATAAGTATCTGACACACAATTATAAGTTCCAATGTGTTTCAACTTCCAAGATTCTATGTGCAGGTGATACACATTCTTCCTCTCAATTGCTACTATATCAATATTATCAAGAGAGACAAAATATAGTCACTTGCCAAAGTCATAGATTGATATGCAACTCAAAAAAGTGAGTGCAAAATGAATGTGGCACACATTGACATTTCTAGTGAATGGTGCATCCAACCATGAGCGGAACATCAATTACAAACGTTCCAACCATTAACAAATGAATTTGGAAATGAATAAGTTAAAAAAATTCTAATGCCCATGGATGTAAAGAAATCTACTAGATTCCTCTAATTCATTACTAAATAAGAAACACAATTTAGCAATTCCAATTGACGTCTACTCTATAGGATATTGAGGTTGGGCCAACACTTGATTTTCCTAAACTAACTGAATAGATCATACAATCTATCAATGGTATGTGCAAGCTTTTGGAGGTGGATATAACTCATGGTAATGTTGAAGTGCATCAACTTATGTTAATTTAAATAGTTGAATTTGCCTAGAAAGGGAGAAATCAATGTAGTTAGTGAGAAATCGAATAAAAAAAACAATGAATATACTAAGCTATGTAATGAATTGACCAAACTAAAGGGAGTTGACCAAGATATGAAATTGCAATCAAGGGAGGATGAAAATGGCTTGCGAGCAACAATCTTCCCAAGTGTCTGAGTAGAGGGATGAGTTGTTAAACTAACAAGCCTAATATTAGAAACTTAGCCAAAATTTTGCAACAACATTGTTTTTATATCCATTGATCTTAGGGGCTCCATTAAAATTTTAGTGATAATCAGTCATTGGTTTTCATGGAAAATGAATGGAAGGAGAATTTATGAGTATTGCTAATAGAGATATAGTGGATAATTATTCATTTCCATTAGGAGTTAAATTATAGTCAACATAAAAACACATAGGAGTCCATTCATTATCTTAGAAGACAATCAAGCATTAAAATTATAGCGAAACACAATGAGTTCAAGCATAAATTGTTTTTCACAAACACAAAGAAATATCCAAACCATTCAAGATATAATGGGAACTTTGTTTACCCTAGAAAGTCATGTGTGAAAACACATTTGAATGGAGGCTAATTTATTCTCATTTTAGAAACATTTGATTAGACTACTTTCATGGTTATCTATGCCTCTTCCTCTCATGGCCAAAAGACCTCTTGAGAATGAAAGTGAAGGAAGGGAGAGATGGGGGATAAGGGGAAGGCCAATAACCATGACTGTTCATTTCCCCTTTTTATGCATTCTATTCTAGTTTATTTATTTTTCTCTTAATTAATACATTTTTCCTTCTTATTTCCATTTTTGTCTTATTCAACTTTTATAGTTACATTACTTTCCATAATTTTTCTAACCTTTATAAAATTTTGAATTGGCTTGGAGGTACTAAGTCTTACAACCATTTTTAGGTTTAAGAGCATCTTGAATGATGTTCCTAAGTTTATGTAAGTCATCTCAAGGAATCCTAAGTGCACCTAGTCCATTTGTCCAATTCTACTAAATCTGTCCAAGCCTATCCAACTCAACCCAAGCTTCTTATATTTCCCCAATCCATCCAATTCCACACAAGTTGTCCAAGTCCACCTAGTCTATATAGCTATGACAAAGTACATCCAAGTCCACATGATTGTGCCCAAGTTTATGTAAGTCTTTCCAATTGTCCCAAATTCTATAGGAATTGCCTAACTACACTTATGTGCACATGACAATGCACCTAAGTGCATCTCATGGATGTGTGTTTGATGGGTGAGTGCCCACTGAACGTGTCCCACACTTGCACTGTAGCACTCCTTCCCACCCCTTTGAGACAAATCAGACTATGGGAGGTGTTACTTTGATGATTTAACCCAAACTCCAAGGTATAGTATAAATATGGGGTCACAAATTCCACTTTTTTCCAACTTCTTCAAATATTAAAACTAAGACCACCATCACATTTAGCTCATTTAGAGATTTCTACCAATCTAGGCTTTATCTCAATCTAACTCCTTGATGGAGAATTATGTCCACTTTAAGTTCAAAAAATCATATTAGATGACATCAACATTAGGATACCACATGACATCCACGTGTGGTCAACATGGTATCGCTACGTCAGAAACAAAAGTACACCTCATCAAAGGTACCTACATGGCCTCCATGTGGCCACTGCCACATCATCTCAGGTGCAAGGCCCACAAGATACTCCCCTTATCTGTTTGCGGGGTTTCCCACATTATATGTGTTTTTGGTCGAAACCTAAACTAGATGGGGTCCACAAACCCACATCATGTCAAATGAACAAAACTCTCTATCAACCTTATTTTTCCTTGTGAATGAATTTCAAGACCAGTAGTGAGAGGTGAGTGGTGGTAGGGTTTTGTGCTAGAATCACATTTGGATCAACCAACCCTCATCGACACGCTCATCTTCTCATGGTTAGCCAAGCACACAACATCCCGGTGGTGGGAGGTGGGTAGTGGCATCCATGTGGCCCATGTGGAACTAATATGTCAACTCAAGTGTCGGGCTCACCAAGTCTGTCCCTCTTCATGTTTTTCAACCAACTCCCATTATATCCATGCTGGGAAATCTGGCACAATAACATAGGATTGGTTGTTACTAACCTCAAACCCCTAGATCCATGATTCCATATATGTATTCTAGGGGGGATTCATATCAGTGCTAGTCTGAGCCTTCGTAGCAGTGTGCACCCTCTGCCACTCTCAGACCTCGGATCCCTGAATCCCCTTTGCACATGAAAGTCACCTAATGTGGTCATATCTAGGCCTTCCCATGCAAGGCATTTACCACCACCGAATCTCAAATATATGGTTCTGCTCTACTCTCGAGAGTGATTTGGTCTAGTGCCCATCCAGCCATGCACTAATGTGTTTTCTCCACTGACTACTAGATCCCTAGTTCTACGTCACATCCATGGTGGCATTTCCATGTCACCCATTCCCAGGGTATGTCCATGTGGCACTAACACGTTACCATTGTCCTAATATGTCCATGTGGCACCACCACATCATCGCAAAAGTGGCCATGTCATCATTTGACCACCATGTAGCCTCCACGTGGGCCCACATGACACTGCCATGTATACCTAGGTGTGGGACCCACCAGGTCCTCCCCATTGGTTTTTTGTGAGGTTTCTTTATTATGATCACCTTTGTTGAAATACATTCCTCCAAGCTATTAACACTATAACTTCCTTTACCTTTTCTTTGGAGTTAGATCTTCAGATTTGACTAAGTTAAAGTCAATTTGGCTCACAAGAATCTGCCCCTTTCACGGTCACAATGACCCTTACCTACTCTAGAGCCTAGATCCCAAGTGTGATTAGTTGTCAAAAGGGGAAATCCACCCCCCTCCCCGCCCCATGGTGATTCAGCCTCCACGTAGGTGTGTCATCCCTTGGCACTACTAGATGTCCAGATCATTGGATTACTCTAGTGTGTTAAGGAATAAAAAACATTGAAATTTGTGGCATTTTCTTAAGGCTTGCAACGTTGTCCTGAATGCCAATTTATTTGAAGGAGATGGCCAAAGTCTAAACAATGACCTCCACCAGGTGCAAAGAGCTTGCAACTCAATCCTTAAGGATTTTATCAAGTTTTTTCTCAACATGTGACTTACAAGTTAATTATTTGAAGTTGTAATTTGAGCAACATCAATAAGGTCAAGTTGTAGAGAATTAAAGGTTATAATGATTTTCATCAAATATGAATATGAAAATACAACCATATAAGTACTTAACTCCATGCATGCAAATAACTAATAAATCATAAACATGGTATCAACTATTTGGTGCTAGTAGTCATTGAAACCATAACACCCATGATAGCTTAGTAGTGAATATCAAACATCTTTTAGACATCCACACATGAACATGATTGATCATAGTAACATTCATAAACAAACAAGGCTATCATGGCTTGAAGATCAAATACGCACAACTTTACACTAATATGAGTAAGTTGAGAAGGCTGGAAACTGAAGGAGGGACTTCATCTCTCCACCCAACCATAGGTTAGCTACACTACAAACTCTCTTGCAGTGGAACACCCTTGAGCTAGATCCAAAGTCTGAGGGGGTATTGGCTCAAAGAATATTTCACACAAGGCTTGGTCAAACACTCAGGAGGAGTCTAATAACTAAGCGGTTTATCAAATACTCCCTGGTAGTAAGTAATAGAGTGACTATCTTACTTCTTGAAATCAAACACAGGGGTTCATGAAAGGCTCAACTAGGGTATTGTTTAGTTCCATGAGATTGAATCCATTGTAACAAATAGAAGTGTACGAAAATACAATAATTGCACCTAAAATACTTGATCTATTTCATAGAGAATCTCCTTAACAATCTTTGAAAATGATCAACTTTGCTAGTAGGAAGAAGGATCACAAAAGTGCAAGTTTGTCCTTACTAACAAAGATTGAATTCTGAAAGAAAACTTCCAATATCCTCATCTTTAATTTTTCCTCCCTATCTAAAACATAAATTCCATTTACAAAAGTGGCTAGAGTCTCTAAGTTGCAACAAAGAGAAACATTTTCCTCATTCTCTAAACATTATTTATAATTTACAAAAAGTAATAAAAAAATGGAGAGATGTTGAAGGTAGCTCAGATCCACGAAATTTGGAGTTACATATCCTCTTTTTCTCCTTTGTTGTTGCAATAACATTGTTCCAAATATTCCTTGCTTCATCCTCTCCAACAAATCTCCTGTCAAAACCAACCAAAATTCCAATAAAACAAATTAATTTTGCACATTAAAATCAAAATACTAGAATTCATAAGAGAAACTTTCAAACTAAAATCTAATTAAATCAATAAAAGAAAATATAATGTGTGCTTCCCAATGATGTTTGTCGAATTCTCTTTGGCCCAAAAAGGTTGTCTTCAAACAAATTTACAACAACTTGTTTTTTTGGCAAATGAAAAATTCAAAAACAAAACCCAAAAAATTTAGTTTTGGTTGTAAATTCATAACCTCAACTCTTGCTACTTTTTAGGCATATTAAATGTGTATATTTGGCTGCGTCAATGCTCCCAGATTATTCTTCATAATATTAGCTTTCTAAAAAGCCATCTCGGACCTTATTTGACCAAGCAAAATTCAAGATAAAGATTTCCAAAATCAGGGTATCAAAGCTATCAAAATGCTAAAAAATACACACCCACGCAAAATTTAGACAATTTTATTAATATGTCCAAATAAAAAATAATATGTACAAATTCATAATATAAAATTAAACTCTATTTTTAAACCATTTTAATATATTTAATAACAAAATACTTTAAATTAAATAATTATTAAACAAAATTATTAAAAAATTATAAATTAATTATATTAAAATAGTAAAAACATAAATCAATTAAATAACGTGAAAAATATATATATTAAATTATTTAATTAAAATAATTAAAAAACCTTAATTAATTAAATATTAAAAATTATTTAGTGGCATTTTGGGCTTCGTTAATAAGCCTATGAATATATGTAATGAGGAGGTATAAGGGAGGAGGGAGATATAAGGAGGGAAGAGTAAAAATTATTTAGTGGAATTTTGGGCTTCATTAATAAGCCTCTGAATATATGTAATGAGGAGGTATAAGGGAGGAGGGAGTTATAAGGAGGGAAGAGGCCCAGAAGATTGGAGAGCATGAGGGAGGGGAGAAAGGAGGGGGAGGACCACATGGGAGTGGGAACTCCCACAAATCTTTCCACTTCACTCATTTGTTTACTATGTGGTATAAAATAAGGAGTCGAAAGCCCATAAGTTTTTGGAAATGAATTTAGATTTTGTTAAATTTTAATTTGCAGTGGTTCTCTAGGATAGTTTGTTAATAAAATAAAAATTAATTAAAAACTAATTAAATTAAATAATAATATTTACAATTAATAAATTTAATAAATTACAAGTAGTTTAGTGAATTTAAGTTACTTAAAGAAATTAATTAATCAATATTTATATTTTAATTAATTAAATGATTTTATTTACATATTCAAAATTAATTAAAATTATAAATAAAAATAATTTGTATAGATGTTTTTAGTGTGGGCGATGAAAATTATTAAAAATTTGAATAAGCACCATTTACACACCATAAGTTTCAATTCAGCAAAATTAGAGTTATTTGGAATCTTGAGAGAAACTGTACTTGATGAAGCAATGGAAACAAAAAAAATGAGAAAAATGAAATTCTAGCAAAAATAGCAAAATAAATAGATGAAAGGAGTGAACTGACCAAAATTTACACAGAGGGTCCCCATTATTATTATGAAGATAATAAAGTAAAAATGAGGGGTTGTTTTTTGCCACAACAATTATAAGTGAAAAGAGCACTATTGTGTGGCATTTCCTTAAGGCTTCGATTCCCACACCATTTTTTTCCTGCTAGTGTAAGATTTTGTAGTATAGAAAAAATATGATTAGTTACTTTCCTGTTAGATTGATTAATTATAATTTTTCTTTCTCCAATTTGAATTTTCCATTGTAGTGACTTAACTAGTAATCATGCTTTCATTTCATAATGGTTTAAATCTTGTTTTCAAATTGCATCTTGAGTTAACATCATATTAGCAATAATTTTGGATTGAAGTAATAAAGTATATATAAGGTTATATTTGCACATATAGTGTTTTCCTTCTAAGTTTACAAACTCCTAGATTGAAAAATTTATGTCCTAGTTTATGCAATTAAATTAGACCAACACCTGAGTCTTAATGAGTCTCCCTACTACTTGGCTTTAAACCTCTCAATGAGCCAGGGAATCCCAAAAGGTTTTGAATACTAAAATAAAAATAAATAAATAAATACAAAATAATCCTTTATTCCTTATCCCCATCCCACCAATACCTCTTTTCCCCCTCCTCCTCTCAATATACACAAATTTAATGTGTACTGAAATGGAAAAATGCAAACTTAAAGATATCTTCTAGATTGTGATGAGAAATATGCTCTTAGGCATTAATGTAAGGAGAAAAAACTATTTATGGTCATTTCTAATAAAATCATGGAGGAATATGTTGATACCATCCATCAAGAACATTTGCCTCGGCTAGTTGACGACATTCTTATCTTTGATCAATTGGATGTGGAACCTCAAATCTCCTTAGATGCCTTGACTAGTATTTCAACTCCCCAAACAATTAAAATGATTAGTTTCATTAAAAATCATACATTCATTATCATCATTGACAATTGTATAATCCACAATTTTATTCATTTTTGGGTAGCCCATGAGGCACATTACTATATCCATTATGTCGACAACTTTTACATCATGATTCCTAATGGAGGTTCCATAAAATGTGGGGGTCATTTTTTAAATGTGTGGTTTCAAATGGTAGAGTATTCCTTGAAAACCCACAAGTTTTCTATTGAAATGGATGGTTGTGGCATCACTTTCGGTGCTAAATGGATAATGGCACAAGATCCCATGGCCATGGATTTTAAGTAGTTATACATATGTTTTTAGTAGGATGGGAATTACTACACTTTAAAAAGAATCACATATGGTCTCCAAAGATCATTAATTCACATCACTTCAAAAAAATCCCTAGAAAGGACATTTCAACATTATTTCCTAGTTCCATGCCATTCAATCTTTTGATATCCCTTCCTAACATGTCCATCCTGAAATGTAGTTAGTATTGAACAAACGCTAATCAATATTTGAATCCCCCTATGGCCACCCACCCAATAAAAATGCAAATGATCATTTTATTCTACTCATACCAAGTAGTATCCAACCCACTATAGACCCTGGTTGCCTCCCATTTTATTAAAAGAATGAAATTGAAAAGATTGTTCAAGTAGTTCTAGTTGATATTGTCATCTTTCCCAATATCAATCCTTATTCATCTCCAATTGTCATGGTAATTATAAAAGAAGGCACTTGGCCATTTGTCCTAATTTTTATACTCTTAAAAATAATAATTGATAAGGATAAGTTTCCCATCTATTCATTGGTGATATTTTGGATGAGCTTAAAGGGGCTCAATTCTTTACCAAACTTTATCTCTCTTCCAACTATCACGAATTTCATATTAGGGAGGTTGATATTCCTAAAGATACTTTTTGCACTCATGAAGGAAATTATGAGTTCTTATTAATTCTATTTGGCCTTTTCACTATTGGTTCACCTTCCATAGTCTCATGAACTACATATTTCAACCATTTATCCATTATTTTCCCATTGTCTTTTATGTTGAAATCCTACTTTGTAGTAAATCCTCGTAGGCCCATGTCACCTATGTTGATTAGGCCTTACAATTGCTTTGTAACCATCAATTATTTCTTGAAAGGTCCAAATGTTCCTTTGATGTCTATGCAGTTGAATATTTGGGTCATATTATTAGTCATGATGGTGTATAAATGGACCTAAATAAAATTGAAGCAATGAAGGAATGACTACATCCTAAGACTCTTAAAATTTTATGAGGTTTCATTGGCATAAAAGGCTGCCAAAAAAATTTCATCAAGTACTATCAAAATTTTTTTGCTCCCTTTATTTTTTTACATAAGAAAAATTCTTTTAGTTAGAGAAAAATTACATATCATGCCTTCTAGGATTTGAAAAATTATTTATATACAACCCTAGTACTTGCCCCATCATAGTCCAGTAAATTTGTTTCTTGGAATGTGATGCCTCGGGAAAAAGCATTAGAGAAATTATCATGCAAGAACGAAGACCATTGGCCTTTACTATCAAACAAATTTATGAGAAACACCTTGGAAAATACATGATAAACAAATTTAGCTATATTGCATGTTATGGATATCTAGCATCCTTATTTGCCTAGGAAACATTTCTATATTAAAAATGGATCATAGTAGCCTCAGATAAGTTACCAAAATTTTAGGACATGATTATGAGATCATTTATTAGAAGGGAAAGGATAATATGGCATCCAATGTCCTTTCAAGAAAAATATGAAGAGGAAGGGTCCCTCTTTTCAATCTCCTTCATTGTACCTAGTTGGTTGAATGAGGTCTGCAAGGAAGGGTTAAAAAATTCCAAGATTTCCTGCTCGAACCAAGAACTTTAGTAGTACTCCCATGCATCTCAGGGATACATTTGGTATACTGATGAGATTCACTATAAATGGTTCTTTCATTTTATTAAAGAAACAAATTTTAAATTGGCCATGTTATTTGAACTCCATGCATCTCTAATAACAGGTCATTCAAGATTTCTTACAACAATGTATGAACAAATCAGATGTAATATTAATTATTCTAGGAAGGCATGAAGAAGGAAATCTACTCCATTGCAGCTAAATGTATCTTTTTTCAACAACACAACTTAGAAATAATGAAAACTTCACAAAACTCCAACCCTACCTATTCCACCTACCATATAGACATACATTTCTATGGACTTCATTGTGGGGTTACCAAAATCTGGCAATAAATTTGTCATCATGGTTGTGGCTGTTTTGCATACCAAATATGCTCATTTTTGTGTCATATAACACCCCTTTAAAGCATCCATGGTCACTCAAGTGTCCAGGTATAGCATAGTTAAAATACATGGTATGCCATAATATATTATCATGGAATATGATCCCACTTTCACTAGAAACTTTTGGAAAGAATTGTTTAAGCTCTAGGTGTTTGGAAAAAAAATCTTATCTCGTTGACAAGATAGACCTCCCTAGACTTGGAAACCAAGTCTAGAAACAAACAAACAAACACATGAAAACATTCCATAATTTATGATTAAATCGTAGATGTGAGTGGGATGCATAGTGCATACCCTTTTCCAAAATGATTAATGATGATCCTTGTTGTTGTACAACGCTATAGGTTCAACCTCTTTTTCGATGCTCTAAGAAGAGACTTGCAAAGACAGAAGCAAACAAATGATCACAACATATAACACATCAAGGACTCAATCATAAACTATGTAAGTGATCAAGGAATCTTACAACAAACATCATGGAAAATGAGTGTAGGAAAGAAACATATGTTTGTATTAAGAATGAAGAAAAGGATAATTACTTCTAGGCCTTGATGTTGGAATCCTCCTTCCAATGATCCTCAATCCAAAGCCTTGCAATAAAAAAGTCTTTAATGAATACCTGGAAAACATGTAAGGCATAGTCAGAAATGACAACCCACTCATCTCAGATAATAAATTATAGTGTAGAGAAAAGTTCATGCACTTTTATGCAGAGAAAAGTTTATTTCATGTAGAGAAAAAGTTCACGCACTTTCATGCAAGGAAAAGCGCGTATATGTTGGAGAACTTACCTTTGGTCCATGGTAGTTAGTCCTTGGTATTTGAACCTATGAGGAAAAGTGCGTATATGTTGGAGAACTTACCTTTGGTCCATGGTAGTTAGTCCTTGGTATTTGAACCTATGAGGAAAAGCACGTATATGTTGGAGAACTTACCTTTGGTCCATGGTAGTTAGTCCTTGGTATTTGAACCTATGGTTTTGGACCATGGTTCTTCGTCAAAAGTGTTGATCTCACATACTTTCATGGTTGGTTCATGGTATTAGTCCAACAGTTTTTTGATCCTATGGTTTTGGCCCGTGGTATTGTGAAAGGCCTAAGCCTATATAAAGCAAAGGAGATCACTTGGCTAATTCATTCTTGCAAATCGAATATCTTAAGATCTGAAATATTGCGTTATTGTTTTAAAAGTTTGATATATGAAGGGGAAGTTGAATGCGAATCTGTGAAGGGTGATCTCTCGAGCACTGCAGCTACGGAAGTGCGGAGGCGCCACAGAAGGCGCAGTGCAGAGACGCCACAGAAAGCGCAATGCGGAGATGCCACAGAGGCGCCACAGAAGGCGCAGTGCAGAGGCGCCATAGAAGGCGCAGTGCGGAGGTGCCACAAAAGGCGCAGTGCAGAGGCGCCACAGAAGGCGCAGTGCGGAGACGCCACAGAGGCGCCACAGAAGGCGCAGTGCGGAGGCGCCACAGAAGGCGCAGTGCGGAGGCGCCACAGAAGGCGCAGTGCAGAGGCGCAGTGCGGAGACGCCACAGAGGCGCCACAGAAGGCGCAGTGCGGAGATGCCACAGAGGCGCCACAGAAGGCGCAGTGCGGAGGCGCCACAGAAGGCACAGTGTGGAGACTCCACAGAGGCGCCACACAAGGCATAGTGCGGAGACGCCACAGAGGCGCCACAGAAGGCGCAGTGCGGAGGCGCCACAGAAGGCACAGTGTGGAGATGCCACAGAGGCGCCACAGAAGGCGCAGTGTAGAGGCACCACAGAAGGCGCAGTTTGAAAATTGGTCCTTTAAAGAAAAGAAGTAGGGGGTTGTAGCTCCCTTCCAGGAGAGACTGGAAAATGAGAGAGAGTTGTAGCTCTCTGCAGGTTGCAGCCTGCGTACTGGTAAAGGACTGCACCAGTACAAAACCATTGTAAAAGGAGTTTCTAATTTGAAAGAAGATAGAGACATATTGCAGCAGGTGGTTTTCACCCACATTGGGTTTCCACCTTATATCCGGTGTTCCTTGGTGTGACTATATGCTTTTCTTGTTCATGCTCATTATTTTATGGTACTGATATGCAAAAATAATTTAAAGCATAATTAAGGAAGATTTGTTTAAAGTACTTGATAATACTGATTCACCCCTCCTCTCAGTATTATTTCCAACAATTGGTATCAGAGCAGGTTCTTCGGAGAATCTTGATCGCTTGAAGGAAGATCATTCATCATGAGCAACTACGAGAGGGAAGCATCAATTAGGCCACCAATTTTTGATGGGACAAACTTCAATTATTGGAAGGTAAGATTTACTGCCTATCTTCAATCTCTTGGTACAGAAGTTTGGGATATCATAGATACAGGCTACGCTTTTCCTTCAGCTACTCCCACAGATGCGGCTGAACAGAAGAAATATGAAACAAATGCTAAAGAAGTCAATACTTTGCTGGGATGCTTATCTCAAATAGAATTCGTAAAGGTTATGCAATATAAATCCGCAAAAGAAATATGGGACAAGATTGTCTTGAGCTACGAAGGAGATGAACAGGTAAAGCGTGCTAAACTTCAAACCCTCAGGATTCAGTATGAGAATCTCAGGATGTATAATGATGAAAGTGTGGATGACTATTTTCTTCAGGTAGATGAGATTGTTAATTGTATGAAAAAATTGGGTGAAGAAATAAAAGAGGCTATTGTGGTTGAAAAAGTTCTAAGATCATTGTCCCCCAAGTTTGAATCTAAAGTATCTGCAATAGAAGAAAAGGAAAATCTACGAATTCTTACTATGTCTCAGCTTCACGGAATTCTAACTGCTTATGAAATAAGAAAGGGAGGTCCTTCAGACAGAAGAGAAGCTGTTTTCAAGGCTTCAGGCAAAGGAGATTATTATGAAGCAAGTCACGTCCCAGAAGAAGAAGAAGAAGAATCAAATTTTGTCAGAAATCTTCAAAGGGGTTCTGGAAGGTTCAGAGGTAAGTTACCTTTTAAATGCTTTGCTTGTGGAAGAGTAGGTCATTATGCTGCAAAATGTCCTTATAAGGATAAAGGAAAGGAACCTGCTAGATGGAATAAGAAACAGAGTGCAAATAAGAAAAGCTACTACACTCATGAAGATAGTGATGGTCTATCAAACAGTGATGAAGATGAACGAGGTAATGAATATAAATTGTTAATGGCATTTGAAGATGATGATTATATGGATGCTATAGATGTGGATAACCTTTATGAAGAAATTACTAGACTCAAGAGATGTATAGAAGAAAAGAATATGATCATTGATACTCTACAATTTCAAATTGATGAAAAGGAAAAACATCTTGAAAAATTAGAAGGTGAAATTGTTGGTCTTAGAAAAGAGATTGAGAAAACAAAAGCTATTAATCTTAAGTTTGTCAAAGGATCTGAAACCTTGGATGAGATTATCAATGTGCAACGGTCTCCACTAAACAAGACAGGTCTGGGCTATAATGGAGAAACTTCTCAAGCATCCCCCTCAAAAAGTTATCTTGATGCAGCAAGAAGAAATGAGCAAAAGCACAATGAAGACCATCAGGTAAAGCAGGGACGAATTGCAAATAGAGACTATTAGGGGCAATCCGTCTTAAGGGTGAACAAAAGCTACAACCAGCCACAGGTAAAATCTTCTCAATTTGGTTCAAGAATGGATGACAATAGAAATTACAATCATTTGGCTGGTAGATTTGATAACCGCAGAAGTTTCTTCAATGGACGATGCTTTTCTTGCCATAACTTTGGCCACAAAGTAGCTCAATGTGTTGCATATAAAACGATCATGACGAGAGAAGCTCAAAAACAAATAAGTATGACCGGGATTACAAAAAGGACCTATAACAACTTTTCGGTTCTTGAAAATGAAGTTGAATGTTCTATTTGCAATAACTTTGGTCATGAAGATTCTGAATGCAGGAGCAGGTTTCAGCAGAAAAAGGAACAAGCCTCAAGCACCAAAACATGGAGAATAAAGGAACCACAAATAGAAAGATGTGGGATAGCATTTTATGCAGAGGGACAGGAAAATATATGGTACATTGACAGTGGATGTTCGAAGCATATGACAGGTGATAAAGAAAAACTGGAGTCATATTCTGCTCTAGAAAAAGGAAAGAAAGTTTCTTTTGGAAATGATACTCCTGCAACTATAAAAGGAAAAGGCATTGCTCAGTTAAAAGAAAAGGTCAAGGTTGGAAATTTTTTGTATGTAGATGGATTGAAGCATAATCTTCTAAGTGTCAGCCAGATGTGTGATCAAAGAACCAAGGTGATATTCAGATCAAATGGATGTCTTGTTCGTGATCTTGATACGTGTAAAACAGTGATCAAAGGTAAAAGAACTCCAAATAATCTGTACATATTTGAAGAAGGACAACAACAATGCTATCTGAGCAAGGATGATGAGCACTGGTTATGGCATCGGAGATTGGGGCATCTAAGCTTTTCACAAATAAGGAAAGCATGCAAATATCAGGCAGTTCGCGATCTTCCAGATATCAAAATTCCTGACAACACCATATGAAAATCATGTCAGTTTGGAAAACAAACCAGAACTAACTTTCCAGAGAAGGAAGGATCAGCTAGCATGCCTCTTGAGCTAGTACATACAGATACATGCGGTCCATTCAGGAAAAGAACACCTCGAGGAGAAGAATACTTGATATTATTCATTCACGATTTCTCTAGGTTTGTCTGGTTAGGACTTATGAAGCACAAAGATGAAGCATTCGAAAAATTCAAATCCTTCAAAGCCTTGGTTGAAAATGAATCAGGTCACAAAATTAAGTGCCTCAGATCCGACAGAGGTGGGGAGTTTACCTCAAATGAATTTTTCGATTTCTGTGAAGAACATGGGATAAGAAGAGAATTCTCTACAGCTAGAACTCCTCAGCAAAATGGAGTTGTGGAAAGAATGAACAGAACAGTCCAACAAATGGCTCGTGCTATACTTGATGAGTTAGGAACTCCTGCAACTTTCTGGGTTGAAGCTGCACATGCTGCGGTTGTTATTCTCAACAAGACAAATGTTCGGGTGAACAGCACTCAAACTCCTCATGAGCTCTGGAGTGGTAAGACTCCTTCGGTAAAGCACTTCAAAATCTTTGGGAGCAAATGCTATATCAAGAATACTGATGAGCAGCTTGGCAAACTTGAACCTAGAGCAGATGAAGGCATTCTTCTTGGTTACTCTCCACATAGCAAAGCATACAAATGCTACAATAAAAGACTTGGCAGAATTGTTGATAGCATTGATGTAGTGGTTGATGAGAAGGGATACATTCCTAGGCAAGTACATCATGAAGACATCGAAGAAGATGAAGGCTATCCCCAACGACAGAATGATGAAGAAGAAGAACCTCAAGAAGAACCAGAGGAGCAGACAAGAATAGAAGAAAAGACTCCATCCAGATATGTTCAAAAGAATCATCCAGAATCTCAGATTATGGGACAGAAAGAAGCAGGTGTACAAACAAGAAGAACAGTTGCAGACGCTTCAAGCTATTTGGCATTACTCTCCTCTACTGAACCACAAAATGTGAAAGAGGCATGCAAGGATGAATGTTGGGTGAAAGCAATGGATGAAGAACTCGAGCAGATCGAAAAGAACAACACTTGGGAGCTGGTTCCTAGACCAAAGGATAAGAATGTTATCGGAACAAAATGGGTCTTCAAAAATAAATTGAATGAAAATGGAGAAGTAATTAGAAACAAGGCCAGACTTGTTTGCAAAGGGTATGCGCAGCAAGAAGGAATAGACTTTGAAGAAACCTTTGCTCCTGTTGCAAGACTTGAGGCCATCCGAATGTTCCTTGCTCTCTCAAGTTTTCAAAACTTCAAAGTATTTCAAATGGACGTGAAATCAGCCTTTCTGAATGGAGACTTGGAAGAAGAAGTATACATTGAGCAGCTAGATGGGTTCATTCTTGGAAATGATCCAAATCTTGTATGTAGATTGAAAAAGGCTCTCTATGGTCTCAAACAAGCTCCACGGGCTTGGTACTACCGTTTGGACAAATATCTTCATCAACAAGGTTTTTCAAAAGGATCAGCAGATAGCAATCTTTATATAAAAGTTGAAAATGACAAATTGCTAATACTTGTTGTGTATGTAGATGACATTATTTTTGGCAGCAATGAAGAAGCTATGAGTCAAAGCTTTGCCTTGGTCATGCAGAAAGAATTTGAAATTTCCTTGCTGGGAGAACTGACATATTTCCTTGGTTTGCAAATCCAACAAAAAGAAGGAGGAATCTTTTTATCTCAAACCAAGTATCTCAAACAGATTTTGAAGAAATATGGCATGGAAGATGCAAAACCAGTATGCACACCCATGGTCACAGGATGTAGCCTCATTGCAAATGATGAATCTGTAGCAGTACATCAACCAACCTACAGATCTATGATTGGAAGTTTACTTTATTTGACAGGTACCCGACCGGACATCATGCATCTAGTTGGAATAGTTGGAAGATTTCAGGCAAATCCGAAGGAAACACATCTTCAGGCAGTGAAGAGAATTTTCAAATATCTTCAAGGGACTCAAAATTATGGCTTATGGTATCCCAGAGATACAGATCTCACACTTCATGCTTATACAGATGCAAATTGGGCCGGAAGCGTGGATGACAGGAAAAGAACAAGTGGTGGTGCGTTCTTTATGGGTTCCAGACTGGTATCTTGGTTCAGCAAGAAACAGAGTTCGATTGCCTTGTCTACAGCTGAAGCAGAATATGTTTATGCTGCATCTTGTTGCACTCAACTCCTTTGGATGATGCAGACTTTGCAGGATTTTCAAATCACTTGTACACCACCTATCCCCATCTTATGTGATAACACAAGTGCAATCAGCATCTCAAAGAATCCTGTCATGCATTCAAAAACCAAGCACATACCAATCAAGTTTCATTTTCTTCAGGAACAAGTGCTTGAACAGAAGGTCAAGTTGGAGTATGTTCCTTCTAAGGAACAAGTTGCTGATATACTCACCAAACCATTGCCCAGGGACACTTTTGAATACCTCAGGAAAAAGCTGGAGGTTGTTGATGCATCATCTTGTTATTGAATCTCTTCTGATTGTTGGTTGTACGCAAGGTTCATCTGAAGTATATGCGTACATGTGCTGGGTTGCGGATTGGTCAAAGATCGAATGGCACAGGTTCAGGGGGAGCATATCATGCATTGTTGGCATTATGGAGGAAGTACAGAATGAGATCATGGATGCTGGTCTGAATATTGCTGCAATACGTCTCTATCTCTTTCATGGTCATGGATTATGGTTCTTCTTTGCAGATCTGGTTTATAGTCAGGGGGAGCATGTTCTTAGGGGGAGCATAACCCTTTGTCCTTGATGTCAAAGGGGGAGAGTGATTGGTTGTTGTTGCCATCAAGTCCAAAGGGGGAGATTGTTGGCATTATGTTACATATGTTGTACTTGATGGCAACCCACTCATCTCAGATAATAAATTATAGTGTAGAGAAAAGTTCACGCACTTTTATGCAGAGAAAAGTTTATTTCATGTAGAGAAAAAGTTCACACACTTTCATGCAAGGAAAAGCGCGTATATGTTGGAGAACTTACCTTTGGTCCATGGTAGTTAGTCCTTGGTATTTGAACCTATGAGGAAAAGCGCGTATATGTTGGAGAAATTACCTTTGGTCCATGGTAGTTAGTCCTTGGTATTTGAACCTATGAGGAAAAGCACGTATATGTTGGAGAACTTACCTTTGGTCCATGGTAGTTAGTCCTTGGTATTTGAACCTATGGTTTTGGACCATGGTACTTCATCAAAAGTGTTGATCTCACGTACTTTCATGGTTGGTTCATGGTATTAGTCCAACAGTTTTTTGATCCTATGGTTTTGGCCCGTGGTATTGTGAAAGGCCTAAGCCTATATAAAGCAAAGGAGATCACTTGGCTAATTCATTCTTGCAAATCGAATATCTTAAGATCTGAAATATTGGGTTATTGTTTTAAAAGTTTGATCTATGAAAGGGAAGTTGAATGCGAATCTGTGAAGGGTGATCTCTCGAGCGCTGCAGCTACGGAAGTGCGGAGGCGCCACAGAAGGCGTAGTGCGGAGACGCCACAGAGGCGCCACAAAAAGCGCAGTGCGGAGACGCCACAGAAGGCGCAGTGCAGAGGCGCCACAGAAGGCGCAGTGCGGAGGCGCCACAGAAGGTGCAGTGCAGAGGCGCCACAGAAGGCGCAGTGCAGACGAGCCACAAAAGGTGCAGTGCGGAGGCGCCACAGAAGGCGCAGTGCGGAGATGCCACAGAGGCGCCACAGAAGGTGCAGTGTGGAGACGCCATAGAAGGCGTAGTGCGGAGATGCCACAGAGGCGCCACAGAAGGCGCAGTGCGGAGACACCACAGAGGCGCCACAGAAGGCGCAGTGTGGAGGCGCCACAGAAGGCGCAGTGCGGAGACTCCACAGAGGCGCCACACAAGGCGCAGTGCGGAGACGCCACAGAGGCACCACAGAAGGCGCAGTGCGGAGGCGCCACAGAAGGCGCAGTGCTGAGATGCCATAGAGGCGCCACAGAAGGCACAGTGCAGAGGCGCCACAGAAGGCACAGTGCGGAGGCGCCAGAGAAGGCGCAGTTTGAAAATTGGTCCTTGAAAGAAAAGAAGTAGGGGGTTGTAGCTCCCTTCCAGGAGAGACTGGAAAATGAGAGAGAGTTGTAGCTCTCTGCAGGTTGCAGCCTGCGCACTGGTAAAGGACTGCACCAGTACAAAACCATTGTAAAAGGAGTTTCTAATTTGAAAGAAGATAGAGACATATTGCAGCAGGTGGTTTTCACCCACATTGGGTTTCCACATTATATCCAGTGTTCCTTGGTGTGACTATCTGATTTTCTTGTTCATGCTCATTATTTTATGGTACTGATATGCAAAAATAATTTAAAGCATAATTAAGGAAGATTTGTTAAAAGTACTTGATAATACTGATTCACCCCCCCTCTCAGTATTATTTCCAACATAGTGCATACCCTTTTCCAAAATGATTAATGATGATCCTTGTTGTTGTGCAACGCTATAGGTTCAACCTCTTTCTCGATGCTCTAAGAAGAGACTTGCAAAGATAGAAGCAAACAAATGATCACAACATATAATACATCAAGGATTCAATCATAAACTATGTAAGTGATCAAGGAATCTTACAACAAACATCATGGAAAATGAGTGTAGGAAAGAAACATATGTTTGTATTAAGAACGAAGAAAAGGATAATTACTTCTAGGCCTTGATGTTGGAATCCTCCTTCCAATGATCCTCAATCCAAAGCCTTGCAATAAAAAAGTGTTTAATGAATACTTGGAAAACATGTAAGGCATAGTCAGAAATGACAACCCAATTCTCTTTGAGTGCATCATACTTATAGGGAAATAGTGGAAGTTTAGATCTATTAAGGAAGGGGTGTGATCCACAATGGAGGAAATGAGATCCATAAATGAAGGAAAGAGATCTATGATAGAAGGAGCTCTTGTCCAATCTACACCACTTTGGAATAGATACCATTCTTGAGGCTTCTAGAATAGAAGATCCTTTTAGTTTTATTATTTTTACCTCTGTAAGAAGATCGTCGTGCCTTTAACAAATGCAAAATACAATGACATCACTCTGTGCTTACTCTGTAGCATGCGACATCGCAAGTTGTGAAATGAGGGCCTGTGGTGATTCCCAAAATTAGGGTTTTTAATGTATTTAATCAATGATTCTTATACTTCATGGAGAGGTATTTCTTCCATCTTTCTAGGGGATTGATGACAACAATTCATTAGATAACAAACGATCTAGATTTGGCATCATTTGCATGGACGTGACAAATTGATGTGTAACAAATTTCCCCCTAAATTACAAAGTCAAGAAAGATATGATGGCTAAAGTGCTTTATCATGTAAAGGTTGGAATCAAGGAATCACTGGTTGAAGACTCGCAAGTAGACAATCAAGGAATTATAGTACAATATTATTATATGATCATCATTGAGGTAGGAATTCCCATAGAGTACAAGTATCTCAAAAGTAAAGTATGGAAATATGCAACTCCATATAAATATGAGGTCATTGTAGAAATTAATATGTAGATTTTAAACTAATCATGAAATTTACTAAATCATAAGGCTCGAAGCTAATCCACTTATTTGCGGAAGTTAATTCACCATTTAGAAAAAAAATCATGGACATGCAAAAGGAAACATCACACATGCACAAAGATTTATCTAGGGGAAAGCAACTACTCAAAATCCCTTCCTATATGTATTTCGTTAATCAGAGAATAAATATGAAATACATATTCTTTCTCAATCCTAAGCACACCTTACAAGTGTATAGTCTATCCCTCTACTCGATTGACTGACTCTGGCCAACACTTACCCAATTTTTTATCCCTCCAAGCTCCTATTTCCTTGCATTTTTCATGGAGGAATTAAGCCCCTATTAATTAGGAAATTCCCTCACCTACATTCCGCAATTCCTGTAGGTCCTTCTTTGATTACATGCACCACTTGAACTAGTTTACAACTGATAGTACACTGCCCTTGGACTCCAATATCAACTGGGTAACTCGAATTATCTGCAAACATGAGTTAATTTAGACTGATTGATTAGTTAACTAGATGATCACCTCAGCATGAAAAAAGTTACACACCACTGCTAGACCTTCTACTAGTTCCTCCAAAAATTGGAACTAGTTTAATTAACCATAACTCAATTTAATTAAATTAAATTATTACAAGTGAAATTACCTCAACCTAGGCTCCTAAAATTTAGGAATCAATGTACACAACTCAAGTTCATGCCACCAACTCGAATTAACTAAGCTAACTAAGTGATAACAACTATATCACCTCAGTTAACTCATTCAAGTTGTCTGTCAAGGGAAAATTAAATTGGGAATTTCTTGCTACATTTTCAACACTTCCACTATGCAGGAAAGGTATTCTCAACTACCCTGTTCTAGCGCCTTTGGAATGTACTGCATGAAACACCTCTCACTATTGCTGCTACAAATGCAGCATCTACAACTAAGAAGCATCACAAAAAAACACACTGAATCAACTGTGTCTACAACTATCTACTAGGAAAAATGTGTTGCTACTAACTTTTCCACTAAGCCTCCTTCTTTGTTGTCAACACTCCTTTTCACTCCTCAAAATATGAATGACACTAATCCTCTTGCTACTGAATACTACGAGCCCTTGTAGCAAGGTAATGATCCATGAGGAGAACACCTTAATGGACCCCGCCCAAATTTTTTAAACTCTTGGACTAAGAATATAAATTACCTCACCTCACTCCTGCAGGTATAGTTGCATGCAAAGCGAACTCTGATATACTCATACTACTATTACTATTCCTCTGCTACTCCTTCTGCATTGTTGCTACAACTACCGAAATAATGAGTATGATATCCCCAAATATTGAAGTACTAGCTTCCATAGGGATGCTCCCTTTGAAACTAGACTCCCTTTGAGTTTCGATTTCGTTGTGGGAAATCTCGTTGCTCCTCAATATACCAATAGCAATTATCATAGCTCCTTTTTTTGTCACTAAACATTGGCTCAGTTATCTACCCAATAGCAGCCTTCTATCTCCATTAAGAAGTCTGCACATAGGGTCTTCTGAATCTACCCTGAACTAGGGCTCCATAACTCCGCGTCCTAACAACTCATTAGTTCTTCAATGATCGCTATATATAAGGACTTTAATGACTGGTTTCTAATGTGAATCCAACTCCGATACCATGTAGAAATTAATGTGTATATTTGAAACTACTCATGAAATTTACTAAATCACAAGACTCAAAGGTACTCTACTGATCTACGGAAGTTAATTCACCATCTAGAATACAAATCATAGGCATGCAAAAGGAAGCATCAAACATGCGCAAAGATTTATCTAGGGGGAAAAATTGCTCAAAACCCCTTCCTATATGTATTGCATTAATCGAAGAATAGAGATGAAATGCATATTCTTTCTCAAGCTTGAGCACCCCCTGCAAGTGCCCTCTGCTTGACTCACAGACTCTGGCTAAAACTTAGCCAATTTTTAAGCCCTACAAGATCCTGTTTCCTTGCATTGTTCCTAGAGGAATTAGGTCCCTATTAATTAGGAAATTCCCTCATCTGGATTGCACAATTCCTCTAGTTCCTTCTCTGACTGCATTCACCACCTGTACAACTTGAACTAGTTTACAATTGATAGTACATTTCCCTTGAACTCCAATCTCAACTGGGTAACTTGAATTCTATGCATGCATGAGTTAATTTAGGTTGATTGATTAGTTAAATGGATGATCATTCAGTGTAAAAAAAGTTACACACCAATGCTAGATCTTCCACTAGTTCCTCCAACAATTGGAACTAATTTAACTTACCATAACTCAATTTAACTGAATTAAATTGTTACAATTGAAATTAACTCAACCTAGGCTCCTAAAATTTAGGAATAAATGTACATAACTCAAGTTCATGCCCCCAACTTGAATTAACTAACTTAACTAAGTGATAACAACTATATAACCTCAATTAACTCATTCAAGTTGTCTGTTGATGTGGAATTTTGAATTTCTCCTAATTTAATCAAGGGAAAATTAAATTAGTATTTTCTTGCTTCACTTTCAACACTTTGTCCCAACAAGAAGGGTTTCTCAACTACTCCAATCTAGCACCTTTGGAATTTACTGCATGAAACACCTCTCATTGTTGTTGCTGCAGCTGCAAGATCTACAACTGAGAAGGATCCAAAAAAAGAAACTTAATCAACTATGTCTACAACTGTCTACTCGGAAAAGTGTGCTACTAATGACTCTTCTATGGATCCTCCTTCTCTACTATCAAAACTCCCCTCAACTCCTAAGTATATGACTGAAACTGATCCTCCTACTATTGAATATTGTGGTCCCTCGTGGCAAGGTAATGATTCATGAGGAGAACACCTTAATGGACCCTACCCAAATTTATGCAACTATTAGACTATGAATCTACATCACCACACCTCATTTCTAGAGGTATAGATGCATGCAAAACGAGCTCTAATATACTCATACTATTGTTGCTAATTCTCTGCTGCTACTTCCGCATTACTGCTACAACTACTACAATAATGAGTCTGATCTCCCTACATCTTGAGTACTAGCTTCCATAGGGATGCTCCCTCTGACTCACTAGACTCCCTTTGAGTTTCAATCTCCCTATGGGAAATCTTGCTGCTACTCAATCTACCAATATCAATGATCACAACTCCTTTTTGTTGATCTAGCCACTAACAGTCTTCTAGCCCCATTAAGAAGTTTTCACATAGGGTCTTCTAGATCTGCCCTGAACTAACACTCCATAACTCTACGTCCTAACAACTCATTAGTTCTTCAATGATCACTGTACATGAGAACTTCAATGACTAGTTTCTAATGTGAATCCAACTCCAACACCATGTATAAATTAATGTGTAGATTCAAAACTTCCCATGAAATTTACTAAATCACAATATTCAAAGCTACTCTACTAATTTGTGGAAGTTAATTCACCATCTAGAACATAAATCATAAACATGCAAAAGGAAACATCACACATGCACAAATATTTATCTATGGGAAAGCAACTTCTCACAACCCATTCCTATATGTATTACATTAATAAGAGAATAGAGATGAAATACATATGCTTGATCAAGCATGAGCACACCTAACTGACTGAGTCTAGCCAATACTTAGCCAATTTTTAAGCCCTCCAACCCCCTATTTCCTTGTGTTATTCCTAGAGGATTTAGGCCCCTATTAATTAGGAAATTCCTTGATCAGGGATCAGTGTTTTAGCTAAAAAATGAAAGTACTCAGAATTTCTTCAGACCTAAATGAAAGGATAGAACTCGTCTGCAGGATTCCAATGCCATAAACGGTTTGAAAAACTGACATTGTATGCAAAAGTTAGAGCTTCTGAAAGTTTGGTTAAAAAAAAGCCCCAAGGGGCCCACCCCCACCCCATGTGACCAAGCGCCCGAACCAGGAGCTAGGGGCCAACTGTTAAGCGGGATTAGTGCACCACTAATTTGTTTAGAATTTAATTAACCTATAATTAAGTTGCCAGAATTTATGGTAGAGCCACTAAATCCAAAACTGCAACCAAACTTGGCAGACTTAACTTGAGTCTCTCCAGATTTAGCGGAGGTTCTTTAGGAAAAACTATTTGAGCCATAACTTACTAAATTCTCAGCCAAATTTCGAGAATGAATAGTCATTTTTGGCTAATTGGCATTCTAGGAACTCATTGGAGTAGCTTTCAGAGGCAGAAGAGGTCATGTACATGTATTTTTGGTCACTTGAATATTTTTGAAGCCTTGGGCCACTAGGTGTTGGAGGCCATTCCCAAAGTAGCTGGTAACCAAATTGAGTAAAAAAATAGTCATTTATGATATATTTAAATGTTTTAAACTCATTGGAGTAGGCTTCATAGGCAAAATAGGTCATCTACTAGTGTTTTTGGTCACTTGAAGATTTTTGAAGCCGAGGGCCAACAGGTGTTGGAGGTCGTTCCTAGAGCAAGCGTTAACCAAATTGAGTAAAAAAATAGTAATTTCTAATATATTTGAATGTTTTAAACCCATTGGAACAAGTTACAATATAATTATATGCATGTAACAAAATTTTGAGCACTATTGAAGCTAATACAAAGGCCCACACTATGAAGCTGGACCAAGGAGATGTAGCCCAGGAGGGGTGAACTCCTTCAACAAAAGTTTGTGTATTGAGATTTGTTATTTGTGCTTGCTATGTTTTTATATCCTGCTGTTCATCCATTTAATTTCATGCTTTTAAGTTCATGAAAAATAGTAAAGTTTTCCAAGTTAGATGAATTGACAATCACATGCTCGTGGATAAACTCTTTATCGATAAGCAAACCAAAGCAAATAAAATTTTATATCTGGAAATGATACTAGCACAAGATTAACTAGCGATCAATTTCAGATCAAGTTGGTATCATAGCACAAGGTTTCTTGCTTGATTTTCTTGAAGGGTTTAATAGTTGCAATTTTTGCTATGATTACAAGGTTGAAGTTGCAGAGAGGAGAAGGGAAGCTACTGATAGCTAGTCCTGAGCTTAGGACAAGAAGGAAGAAGGTTGAGAAAGCACCATCCTCACCCAAAGGACCACTCAAGGTAGCACCCAAATCACCTTAAGTTCCATCGCCATCAGTTGAGATAGAAGAGGCATAGATTGTACAAGAGGCTGAAGTGATTGAAGAGGTACAAATAGTACAAATTTGTGAGCCTGAATCCATAGTCATTATGTCTGGAGAAAGAGAGCATGAAGGTCCCTCTTTAGAAGAGGAAGAATTCAAGAAATATTTCTATGCTTTGATTGAGATGGTTAAATTCCTCTATGAAGAGAGGAACACTAGAATGGTTGGAGAGAGTTCTAAACCTCCACATGGAGAAGGAAGCTCAGAGAACAAAAAAGATGAAAGAAGGATTCCAAAGGGAATGGAGGAAAGCCACTTCCATCTCCACCATCCTCATCATATTCACCATCTCACACTGCATTATCTTCCACTACCACCACTACCCATACTCATTCCAAAACCCCAAAAGGAAAAACTCCATTATTGAAATTGGACATTAAATTCGAACTTCCCATGTACAATAGACAAGTGAATGCAGAAAAGTTGGACAATTGGATTTGACAGTTGGAGGTATACTACAGAATTTAGAACCCTCAAGAAGATGACATTGTAAGGACTCTGGACACCACATATCTCCACAATGGTATGATATTGTCCACTTTGGGCCTAAGCCCTCATGTATTTGCTTTTGGACTTACCCCAAAAGGCCTCATACCAATGGATATATTTGTCCATCCTTATATATCCATGATCCTCCCCACCTCTAGTCAATGTGGGACTTTGGTCGTATACCCAACAATCCTCCCCTCGAACAAAAGACCATAGAGCCTCCCCTCAAATGATTATCCATCCGTCCACTCTCTACCAACCAGGATTCTTCGCTCCAATGCGTTGGAAGCACACGCCTTGCATGGAGCACCACCTGCCTCGAGAGCTTGCTCTATCCCAGGTCAACTCCTCTTCACCGTGTTGGGCCCATGACACGTCCATGAAGAATCCGGAGCACACCGCCTGTCTAACCCAAGGCCTGATATTGCACATGTAGTGGGAGTTGTAAGCAGGTACATGAACAATCTAGGAAAGGAACATTGGATGGCAGTGAAATGGATTCTCAGATATTTGAAAGGTACCACAAATCAAGCATTATGCTTTGGTGGTTCAAACATCTCCCTTCAAGGATATGTTGATGCAGATATGGCAGTGACAGAGATAACAGGAGGAGCACTACAGGATATGTATTTACTGTTGGAGGAACAGCTGTCAGTTGGTGTTGTGGGGAAAAATGCCTATGCAGGACGATCCTATCCACCTAAGGTGTGACAGTGCCTTAGCAACAAACAGAAACAGCTATTCTAGTATTCTTCCTTTATGAATTAAGAATGAAGAGAGATAGATGGACTAACCGGTGTCTTCCGTTTGTCCCTCGATCCGGTTTCCCTTCTCTTTGAGGATTCCCAGCTACTTGCCTTCTCGCTCGCCCAGTTTCAAGAGGTTTCTGCAAGATCACAAGAAGAGAACACTACACAAAGACATAGATTCATATTCATAACTAGTTCAGGATTAGAAATAAACTAAACATACTAATGCAACCATACATCAAAGATACACCAGTATATAGGAGAAACCAAGATAGCTTTATTGATGAATAACAAGGTTCAGGAAGAGATACAACCCAGAGGGCTCCAATCCAGCATCTCCTTCCCAGCAAATGAAATTCCTATCTTCACCTTCCCTCAAAGCATTAAGCACCCAATGATTCCAATCTCAAACCAACAACAATTCTTTGCAATAACAAAATTCCAGCCCCCAGATCTCATGGAGGAGAGATCCATATATAGATGTTTGGAGAGAGGATGAGTCAGCTTGAGATCTGACTAGTGTCCTCTCCCTCTGTCAGTTCTTGATTCCACTTGGAGGTTCTTGCTTCCACTTGGAGATTGGGAACCTCTTACTCATCACTAGTCGAATTTACTGAGGCAAGTGTCATTGAGGAAGATTCTGGAAGCTTCCTGGGTCTTGACACCTCTTGGAATGAACTTTCCATTTGTCAATTCCCGCTCAGCGCACCCTGGTAGTGCTTCTACCTGCGTTGCAGTGCAGGTAGCCAGTGTTGACTTTGCATTTCAGCGCAGACAGCTAGTGGAGCCACTGAATTGATCCTGAATTGACTTGTTTTTGAGCAGTTTCTGGTGGAGAACTTATGTGAATTGTTGTGGTTTGTTAGCCTTGTTCCTATAGGGGTAGGAACAACATGTTTTAGGGACTTTGGATCCCTTAGATTATGGACATTTCATGCTTATAGCTGCAAGGCACAAAAATGTCTATAACAGTTGCCCCCTAAAGTATCAGGTCGTTTATCGGGTGAAATGCTTTATCAGGAGGATCCGAAGTTCATTCATTGCTGGGAGGAGACCTGTAATAAGATACAATACAATACGTTATTTTTCATACTGCTTTTATGATCTAGCTGAGGCGGGCATTCCCATGCTCAGCTTTATAAATTCATTTTTCTGTACATAGAACAGACAATCGTCTGATGGTAGAGTGATAATTTTGATGAAATTATCATCCTTTGGGTAGGATGATTATCTGCTGCAATGATGTACATGTCAATGTCTTTATCTTTTCTGAATATATATCGCAGCCCGGATGGATGAAACTAGATCCGGGGTCTTAAAAATCGTTCGATCTTCACTCTAAGTACAAGTCGATCCATGTGAGAAATGTTCTGAAGTCGAACATGGAAAGACGTCGTTTGATTACCGGTCAATGAGGTAAACTGTTAACAAGTGTGAGAGAATCACTGATAATGATAATGACCCTCAAGGTACTGCAGTACAATTCACGTGGTGTGAATAAAGGACTTGGCGTCGAACACCACGCAAAATCTTTCGGTCGAAGGTCATTGATGTATACCTGTCGCCGAAAGTGAGAAACTTGCCATTGAGGCATGCAAGCTTCAAAGTACTGAAGGGGTTGTTCCTAGATCAACTTCTTGGATAATGAGCTGATGTCGACAAGAAGCGATCTGTCAAAGGAGGGCCTTAATGAATCCCACATCAATGACACGGAACGGAGCTAATGATTTTGATGGAGGTGAAAACGATTTGTGACATATGATTCAGGGTGGCGGTCATGAAAGGATGAAGGATAATGTACAGCAGTGGATGGGACACGGTTGACTTTCTCTGAACGACTTCTCTTGAACATATGGCGACACTGATGCGATGGATCGGTAGCATTACCCCAAATATGGATGGTATGGCGAGACCATGGTGATGTGACCGGTGAATGAAACAACCCAACCCAATTGTGGTACGGAGGAAAAGTTTCATGTTCAAGAGCGACTTGCTACCATCAAAGTTTTCTTGAGTTTCTCCCAATTTTCCCCAGTCATTGCTGACCAGTACCTCTTTATTTTTGTCAAGCTTGAGGAGGATAACATATGCTTGTTCTATAACTTGCCCTTCGGGCAAGCCCATCGCTATGTTTTAACGAGCTTAGCGATAGTGAAACTCGTTCTCGTCTAAAGACAAGTTTGTCGCTATTTAATGATTTTAACGAGTCTAACGACAAAGATAACTCGGTCCTTTTCATTTTTAGAGAGTCTAAAAAGGTACATAAAGTTAACTCCAAAAGTCCTTTTTCGTCATCTAATCCCTTAAGTCCGAAAAAGTATAAAACAATACAGAAGGGATGAGTTTTCGATAGTTTTAATGAGCCGAACAAAACAAGCGCTCGATATTTTTGTGCAATAATCCCTCAGGTCCAGAAATATTAAAATCTAGAGGAGGGATAGCACTTCTGGTCGCTTTAACGAGCTGGAAGGCCAAAACTCGGCAATCTTTTCATATTTTACGAGTTAGATGAAAAGAGCTTAAAGCAGACTCGTCTTTTGAGGAACGAGTGATAAAATGGGTTAGCAGCTGATTCCAGGTACAGGTTGGAATTTTCCAATCATGGTAGTGTCACAAGGATGGCTAGTGAAATCACTCTTCGCAGCTGTTCCTCAAAATGGGTAAACAATCATGTGGAGGTGAACGATCGGCCAATGGAAAAATGGAGGTGACGGTGCACACACGACCAAGGCTTTAATGGCTGATGATATTACATTCACTGTGGTTATTTACCGGGATAGTTCATTTTTTAACGAGCTTAAACGCGGGTGGAAACATTTGCTCGATCTTATGTTTGTTTTTTAACGAGCATGAACTATGCGCTAAAACTGCTCGGATCTTGTGTTTATTTTTTAACGAGCATGAACTGTGTGCTAAAACTGCTCGATTAACCCAGTCATATTATAAGAATGTCTCATTAAGATTCTATTTTTTATGGAGCTTCATCTTACAAAGCTTTGCTCCAGATCCTTTCGTTATGCAAGTTCGGAAACAACTAATCCTACGAGTTTAAAGGGTTAGACCTACAGGTTTAAAGGGAAGGACCTAAAAATTTAAAAAATAAATAGTCGCCCCTTGCTTGCACTCCAAAAGGTTTGCATGCCCCCAGGTATAAAGTACGATTTCAAGGTTACCTCTACTTCCTTTTCGCCAAAACATTTGTTTCACCGAGAGAGGCCTACCTCTTTCAGGTTACCCAAAGATTGTTCTGTTAATCTTTCAAACAAAACACTTCTTCGGCGATGTCTACCGAGATAAACAAAGGTGAGTGACGATGCCCGCCAACTCACATAACTTTGACAAAAGAATCTTATTCTAGAATAACCCCTCTTCCTAGACGGACGGGGTACAGACTAGTCATATTCTCCCGCGGAAACCTACCCTATACCCAAAGTTTTCCTGCCGAAGCAGACCAGGACGCATGCCCCCTGGGTTCCAGTCATATCCTCCCGGATTACTCGCGCTCATCAGGAGGACGGACCGTGGGTTGAGACATTTCTTGCGTGAAGAGACCATTTAGGGATGGTATATGACTATTTGCGATGCGTGATCCGGGAAATGAAAGCTGGTCCACGAGCTTGACCACTCTTCCTTCGTGCGGAAAACACATTACTCTAAAGAGTGATGAGACGATGGCTCCCATGCAATATATATAGTTGCGTCCAAGGAGTAGGTTATAATCCAAGGGTCCTTGAACGACCATCATGTTCATTTGAACGGTCTTCCCTTTCAATGTAATGGGCACATTGGGGAGGATCCCTAAAGGTCGACTGGTTTCTTTATCAAAGCCTATCAGATTTCTCATTTCAGGCAAAAGTGTTGGTGAACCAAGCGCTTTCCAAGCAATAGAGGAAAGGATACTCACAGATGCCCCTCATTAATGATGGTGCCAGCCATCACCATCTGTATATTTGAACGATAATTCTTAATGGTATGCTTGCTGGCAAACGGGGTATGCCTAGTTGGTTCCAGTCGAACGAGACAACTAGGTTGCTTGGTGGTGGGACCGAATAGACGGCCGGGTATGAATCTGACGAAGTTCCTTCCCGCGATAAAGGAATGGGCAAATTGCCCCTTTGTTCGTCGGAGTTTGTGTTGATGAAGAGGATTTGGACGGTGTCGTCTTTATTCTCCTCTGTGATGGTATCATTCGAAGATAGAGCCTCTGAAGGAAAAACCGGGTCAACTGCCGCCTCAACCTTTTGACTTTCATCAGTTATGGATTCAGACGGTTCATCCTCAATGATAGGTGCTTCAGCTGACCACCTGAGCGGGCCAGCCGGGTTCTCAACTAGTGAAGGACTTGGCAGGAGTTTTTGATATCTAGGAGGAAGTTGCGCTCGTAAAATCGGGCGATCTTCCAAAACTCTTTTAGCCTCATCTAAGAAGGGACAGCGGTGGATGGCATGGTTACCTTCACACAGTTTGCAGGGAAATCTAGCTTTCCCTCTCTGTCCTGTGGCTTCACTTTCACTAGTTGACGGTGTGCTGTCAACATGGCTATCAGAGGTTGACACCACCGAATTGTGCAAACGGGGAGACCAGTCCCTTAGTATCCGAGGGATGCAGGGACAATCTCTGTGGAGGTGGTCTCCCTTGCATATGACACATGGCGATTTAGGTCTAGTTAGTGTTGTGTGTGGATTTTTGTCAGATGACACTTGTTTTCCCCCAGTCGCTTTTGGCTCCTTCTTCTTCTTCTCTTTCTTCTTCTTTTCCTTCTTCTCCTTAGGAACTTGGTTTTTTGTTTTACCAGTTCCATCAAGCGAAGAGGAAGGAGGAGAGGAAGAATTAGATGAAGTAGAAGGCTGGTGGGCAACTCTGATCTGGTCTAACTGTTGATTCGACTGTTCAGGAATAGTGGTGTTTTGAACAACATTAGTTGAGAAGAGCCAAACAGGCAAGCCTATTGTTAGTCCTGGAAGCGACAATGTGGCCATATGGGGTGCTCCAACATCTCCCCAAGAGGAGAAGGGACTAGGATTTCCACCAAGGGGAATTCCTTGGTTGGTGTGCTCCATTTTCTCAACCTAAAGATCAACGCGGGAAAAAGGGGTGATTGTTCTGTTTAAAATAAATTTTAACGATGCTTTAGACACAACTTGCTTTTTCAATTTTAAAGAGTCGAGAAAAAGCTAAAGATGACTCTAGTCTCCTTCGATGTTTTAACGAGCCCGAAGTGACAAATGCTCGGATGGACTTTTTCCGTTATAGAGTCTGAAAAAGGCCAAAAGGAACTGCTCTGGAGTTCTAGGTAGAGGGTGTGCCAAACTTTTCACAAAACCGCAGAATACTTTTTAAGGTATGGGCGGTCGATCTTCCTGAATGCTGTGTTCAGTGCATTGCGATCAGTAGGGCGGCCGACACGGCTTCCTAAGGATAAAGGTTTTATGCCTATAGGGGTCTCCCAATATATACTCGACGGTACGTGGGAGCACAATCCGTACTGGCGCTATCGTCTCTCAGGAGGAATCACCCACCATCAACGAGATCAACAGTCACCAGGCTTTACGACACCGGAACACGTCTCTAGCCTAGACCTCTATGTTGTGCATTAAGTTACAAAGCGTTGTTAAGTTCATTCAATTTATTTTAGGTCGATCTTTTTAGAAGTTTGCCTTTTGAGGTTCACCACGAGATGTATGATACAATTCCTAAATGCAGCCTAAAGATGATAAGCAAGCTTTATATCTTTTCAACTATGAAAATCCTAGCTACAAAGGGAAAAGAAAGACACCATCTTTTCTCAAAGAGCAATCAGCACACTCTAATGCACTTTTCCTAAATCAAGCATGCAAACTATCAAGATGCAAATGCACAATGCAAGTGTTTGTTTTCCGCTTTCTTAATATTGATGCCTAAAAAGAAAGCTTTTTGCACAACTTTGAATTTGCTTTTAAATGACTAATACAAACAAGTTCACTTTTTCGAAATCGGAATGGGTAGAAGAGAATACAACACTTTACGACTTTCGAAATGAACACTTGTTTCGACACTTAAAAGAGACAAACTCAAACCAAAAGCAAAAGTAAATGTATAATCAACTGTAAATAGCCAATGAACTCTCTCCTAAGATCACAATCAACAGATCTGAATCAAAGGCTACAGGATGACTATTTCACTCTTGCAAAGGAAAACTGTAAATGACGCCAAAAACACATAAAAACACTCACAGTCTTTTTGTACAAAAGGAGGCGGAATTTAAGCAGAGAAAAGGAGTTATCAGACAGGTACCTAGGCTGGTTACAGGCTGCAAAAATCAGGGATCAAAACAAGGCAAAACAGAGCAGAGAACCCCAGCTGCACAAGGCCTAACTGGATCAGCGCACCCTCAACACAGGGGTTTTCACATTTAGCGCAGGTAGCCTTCACGGGACCTGCGTTGAAATGCAGAACCCCTTCACAGGGTCTGCGCTGAAGGAGAAACGAGAGTTTCTCACTGGGTTCTGGGTCACAGTTTGCTATTTAATCTACAGTTTCAGGCCAAACCAGAGCAACAAGAAAGGTACAATCAAAGGGATGCTTTGAGGAAGGGCTAAGATCTATCACAAAGGATCATCAAATCATTTGTGAGTCAATTGTTCAGATCATAGACAAATTCAGTGATTGGATCAAAGCAGCAGCTGTCTACTTTGCATCTGAGAATAGCAGATGCAGTTCGATTGTTGCTGTTGAGTCTATAAAACAAACAATGATAGAGACACAAATAAAATGACTAAACAGATTTCCCCAGTAGAGTCGTGTCAGGCGGAAAGAGTCGATTGTGCGGACACAACCAACCTCCCTAGGAGCCTAAGACTCTCTAGTGACAAACAAGACAAACAAGAGCAATCCTTCTCTAAACATGCATTTACTATATGGGAAATCAAGTGTTTAGATCCTACCTGTAATCCAACGCTGTTGTAGCAGTCCAGCTCCGCTGATCCGGATGAGCTCCTCCTTCACTTTGAAACCTGCATACACTAACAATCAAACGATTAAATAGCACTTGATAATCTCATAGAATAAAACATATTTAACACATAGACCAAGGAGTACATGAAACAACTCATAAATAACAAGTTATTGAGAAGAATGGACTCATTTGCATTAATAGGTAACAAAAGGAACAAATACAACCTGAGCCTTGGTGTTGTGCAAGTCCCTCCCAGGGTCCATCAAGAGTTCTCCTTTACTTTGACAAAGCTCACCCACTTCCAAATAGAACAAGCAAAGATGGCAATCTCTCCTCACAAGCTTCTAAATGGGAGTCCTAATTCCTGCAGCATTTACCCTTAGAAATGTATAGCTTCCAACCTCCTCTCCTTCTGGCCCAATGCCTGTATTTATAGTGCTCAAGAGGAAGTTAATCAGGTCCACCATTAATGGGATAATCCCCTCTTTGGATGGGATATCTCCCTTATTGATGGGATAAGTTCCTCTTTGGTAGGAGTGCATGAACCATCTGGAGGCGCTCAATACACGTCGAACAACCTTCTAGAATGCTCTATAAATGACCACAAGTAACTTTTTAAAGATGAAACTTGCGCATTTTAACCTTTACAGGGGGACGCATCTGCCCTTTTACATACAGAGCATCCAAAGACGCGGTTTTTGTGAACATTGGGTGCGTCCCCGCAGGTAAGGTTGAGAGAACCTGCGTCCCCAGAGATAAATACATTTATAAATACTTTCTCTCTTTTTTGGAGTTTGACATGGAGAGCATAGGCATAAGACTTGCCTAAGAGGATAGCATGACTATTGATAGAGCCATACTAACTATAAATAGTCATGGTGACATTTTTTAGTGTAACAGATTGCCCCCTAAAGTGCGAAGCCTGTAATAGATTAGGGTTTTGTATTATCTAGGAAGGGTGAAGCGCTTTATCATTTCAAGGATTATCTCATGGAGAGCCTGGTCAGAACCTACAATTTTCAACACAAAATACATGTATAAGATTATATCATCACTGAGGTAGGCATTCCCATACTCAGATTAAAACTTTAACTAACAGACTAACTACTCTGATATAGGAACGATCTTGCAGTACATCATAATCATAGACTTTTGTAGACACAGTATGGGCGCAGCCATCTGTTTATGATTAGTCTACTTAGATAATGAATACAAAACTCCTCGCAGCCTGGATGGTGGAAACTAGATCCAGGGTCTTCATTTCTATTTCCCGAATTGGTACGATTCTAGCCATGCGAATAAATTATTTGATGTCGAACATGGTAGAAACCACTTGATTACTAGTCGATGATGTAAACTGTTAACAAGCATGAGAGAGGCCACCAGTAATGTCAATGGTTCTCAAAGTACCCAGTACAATCCATGAGATGTGAATGAATGAGTTGATGTCGAACATTTCACGGAATCCTTCGATCGAAAGTCAATGATGTAAACTGACGTCAAAGGCGAGAAACTTGCCATTGATGCATGCAGACTTCAAGGTACTGACGATTTCTAAGTCATCTCTCTAGATAATGTGCTGATGTCGATAGAAAGCGACCCGTTGCAGGCAAGCCCGCAACACGAAATCATTGTTCAAGTTGAAGAAATGTTGCTGTAAGGACTGACTCAGGGATGGTCAAATGGATGACAAGTATTTTGCAGATGAAAGTTTTGCTTGCAGACCTCTTGAACACATAACGACACAACAGATGGCTTGGTGATAAACGACTCAAAGTTAATCCCCGGAACCCGGCTGAAGACTTTCAAAGTGGTTTGATTAACTGTGAGGTAAAAGATTTCCCAACCCAGGTGAATGAAAAGTGTCGTGTTCAAGAGTGGTAATAAAGTTTCTTCTGAGACAAAAGGTAACAAATAGGCTCATTCTTCTCTCTTTTCCCCCACCATTTCTGGCAAGTACCTCTTTATTTTTAACAAGCTTGAGGAGGATAACATATGCTTGATTATAAGCTCATCCTTCGGATCAGTCCAACCTAGTTTTGATTCGAACCCTAGGAAGGAGTGGTTCGTTCCTGTTTTTAATTGAACAGGTCCTTTACTGTGAAATGTTCAACGAGCCCAGTATAGGAGAAACTCGGCGTTTTTCAATTTTAGAGAGTCCGAAAAACTTAAGAAGACTCCAAGTTGAACTTTTTCGTAGATTTGTGTCCCTCAAGCCCGAAAAAGTATAAAATAATACCTGGGGGAACCGCTTGATCTTGCGACCAAGGAGTACTTTCATAATTAGTGCCACTGACCTGAAAAGTAAAAAGAGATCAAGGACACGTCGTTTTATTTCCGTATCGAGTTTGAAACGACAAAAACCCGGCAATCTTTTCCTGATTTTACGGTCAGAAAAGAGCTGTAAGGGGACTGTATTTTAATTCCGTTTTAACGAGTGTAAAAGAAACGCTCGGCAATCTTTTCATTTTTTAGGAGTCAGAAAAGGGCTTAAAAGATGACTCTGATATTTTGGTTCGTGAAAAATGACAATTTTCCCTCTAAATCCCTTTGTCCTGCACAAAAACGACACATTACTCATACCTGTTTAAGATAGGCAAAAATACATCGAAAAACATCCTTCCATGGTGAAAAATGAACAAATTCATCCAAAAAACCTATAAAAAGACTTTTTACCATGTCATTTTTACCATTTTACTGTTGAGGTTGAAAAAAGGGATTTTGGCAAGAAACTTCCCGTGGTATCAAGCACTTTCTGGTACCTTTGCGGGGGCATCTCCTCAACCCGTTGATCATGGGTTATTAACTGGAAACAGTGGTAATATACCATTGGGTGTAGGAGACATTTACATGATGTCAGGTTTAGTTCCCGTTTCCCAACCTCAAGGTGGCCAATTACCGCCTGGGGGGCAGCCTCAGTTAACGCCTGGGGGGCAACCTCAAGGTACACCATTCGTGTCTGGGGGGCAACCTCAAGGTCAGTATGCGCCTATGGCGCAATACATGCCTCAGGGTCAACCCCAGCCTCAATATGTACCCCAGGGTCAACCTCAGTATCAATATCAATCTCAAGGATGGCAACCCCATCAACCTCAAGGGTACCAACTTCAAGGTCAAAGTCAACCCTAGTATCCGTATTTACCTCAAGGTTATCAACCTCAAGGTCAATACTCGAGTCAAGGTTATCAACCGCCTCAAGGTCAATCATATGTTCCAAGTATGGGAACTGCACCTTACAATTATCAATCCTATCCTCAATCCGGTTATGGATCCCAGTATCCTCAACCTGTTACGGGTCAGTACCCTGGAATGTTAGTATGGGATCCATCACAGGGTCAACAGGTGTTGCAGCCAAGTATGCAGTTGGTACCTCAAGCTAGACAACCCATAGTTTCTGGTCCACCCCAGCAACCGCAACCTGTCCAGTCAAATGTTCAAACTTCTGTAACTTCTGTAGTTACTCAGCCGCAAATTGCACCTAGTACTCCATCTCAAACGGCTGTTGCAACTACCGCCACATCTACCATACTTACTTCTGGAGTATCGATGGCTCCGGTTTCTACTGTCTCTGTAACCACTCCTCAGACATCTTTACCGTTGTCTGGATCTACGATTCAAACCACAGTCCAGATGCCTGCAGGTCAGCCTGGTATAAGTACGGTTGTCACTACTCAACCTCAATTTGTTCAACCACCGTACCAGGGACAGTACCAACCTGGGCAAGCTGTCCAACAACCGGTTTACCAGTATCAACCGTATCCTGGGTACACTTATCAACAACCTCAACAACCCCAGTACGGTCCGGTTAATCCTGGTTTTCCAGGAGGATATAATATCCCAAATGCGACTCCTGTTCCTAGTTATCCTGGATATCCTCCTCCTGGGGCTGGTCTTGTGACCCAGAGTTTTAGAGATCCTAACCGGCAGTTACCGTTTATTGCAACTTTGGATTTACCAGACTTGACACGCCTAACGAACGATCCAATTCAATATCTTCAGTTCTGGCTGCCAATGCCAAATAAGTTGCCCAGTGATATACCCAAGTTCGAAGGTAAGTCTGGAGAGGATCCGTCCAATCACTTGATGACTTACCACCTCTGGTGTGCTTCAAATTCTATCTCGGATGATTCGATCCGCTTACGTCTTTTTCAGCATACACTCATTGGTCTCGTGGCCAAGTGGTACATTGAGTTACCACGGGCCTCTTTTTACAATTTTAGCCAGTTAGCTACCTCGTTCTTAACTCACTTTCAGTTGCCGGTCAGATACGATAACGGCATGGAGTTATTAACTTCACTAAAACAATCAACGTCCACGTATATTTCTGATCACATTCATGAGTGGAGACGTCGAAGAAGACTAGTGAAAGTTTTTATCCTGGACCAAATATTAGCTGAATGGTTTGTTAAATCATTATTACCAAAGATTATTGAAGATGTAGCTAAGGCCGGAGTAGTTACTGAGGAGCAAGTCATTGCTCAGGCGCAATACCTTGACTTAGTTTACACTCAGTCGGGTACGTTACACGAGAAGATTCCGGATCTTCCAAAGTCGAATCAAATCGCTGCTGCTCCTTCGGGATCTCATGCCACTGATGGTATGATTGGTATCGTGAATACAAAGAGCAAGAAGAAGTCTTCCAAGGCTTCAACTACTCCTATTATCACTTTGCCTGATTCCCCGACAGGGGAGTCTTCTCCTGAACTTACCACCGATATTCACGCTGTAGAGACATCTACGGCGAAATCAAAAAACGGTGGAAAGAAGAAAGGAAAGAAGAAGGCTAAAGCAGACAAGGCTCCGAAGGAGAAAACGGAAAAGTCGGAAACCAATGAAGAAAAGCGCAAACCTCGATATCCTTGTCTTATTTGTGAAGAGGATCATTTTACGAGAGATTGCCCTCATCGGGCCGAGGTTGTGAAAATAGTCAAAGGTTCTCCCACTCCTACTGTGTTAAAAAATCCATTTCCGGAGCAGGAGAATAAAATGATAGGTTCTTCCTCAAATGCCAGTGAAGAACCCATTTTGATGATGTCTCATGTGAGGATTGCGACTCGATCGCAAGATTATGGTAGTAAGAATCCTGTTGATGGTAAGGAAGCAGAATCTTCTCACTCTAACCCATCAACCTCAGCTCCTAGTTCTGATCCACTACAGATCGAAAAACCTAACCCGGACTTAGTAATTAAACTGCCCGCCAAGGGTGTACTTCGAAGGTCTGCTTTCAATCAACATGCGAGAGCAGCCCAGAATTACAACATTGTTGAGGACTTAGCTGTTTCACCCTCAGCAATGTCGGCGTTGGAAGTGCTGCAATCATGCCCAGCACAATGAAAATTACTTTTGTCGGATATCGGAGCTATTGATGTTCAGGATCCGAATCTAATAATCTTCGATCTAGAAAATAGTACACCACGTCTCCCCCATCAAATGGCTTTCCAAATCCCAGTGATAGTCAAAAACAGGCCTATTCATCGGACTGTGATTGATGAGGGAGCCTCTACGTGTATTATGTCGATTCAATGTTGGAGATCTCTTGGTCCTCCTTCGTTGAACCGATCCCCCACCATCCTTAAGGCCTTTGATGGCCGTGGGTTCCGTTCATTTGGTATTCTACAGGAATTGCCTATAGGGGTAGAAGGTAAAACCGTTAGTCTGGATGTGGAAGTGGTTGATGCCCCTCTAGACTACAACCTTCTTTTGGGTCGAAGTTGGTCATATGCTATGACAGCGGTCGTTTCATCGGTCTTCAGAATAATTAAGTTTCCACATAATGGTAAGATCGTGACTATTGATCAGCTGACATACTTTTCATCCGACCCAACCTCTTCAGAGAGTATCCAGCATGTCGGTAAGACAACAATCCCTTATAGGGACGTTGGCGTAGGTTTAGTTAAAGATTCCGGTTTACTGGGTACTTTTCCTTTCCCTCCAATCAACGCAGACCCTTCATTTGCGTCAATTCATATGATTACATCAGAAAACATTATGTATGATGATCCTTGGATTGTCCCAGCTGAATCTGAGATAGACTCATTCGGTGATGCTATGCCTTTGAGTCCATATGAAATTGCTTATGAAGCTGTCATGTCTTTTACCGACTCCCATTCAACCGAAATCGACCAAATGAATGTGGTCAGTGAAGAATCACTTTTCACCTCAACCTTAGAACGGATAGTGTTTCCCGAAGTCGTGTCATCTGACGAGCAACTTCGCGAAATCCTAAGTGTAGACGATCTACCGTGGGAAGATCTCCATCACAGATCTTCGTTTTTACCTAAGGATGATGCATTTGAAAATGATTTTTCATCTATCTTTACCGCTGAATATGTCAAAGATGCTCAGGATCCAACGAAACATTCTGATTCAGAGTTGAATTTAGGGAATATTTCTCGCACTATTCCCATTGATATTTCAGTGAAGTCCGGAATTGAGGAGAACATTCATATAGGTGCCGCATGTACAGAAGATGAAATCCAAACTTACAAGGCCCTATTCCAAGAATTCCGCGATGTGTTTGCCTGGTCTTACGAGGAAATGCCGGGAATCGATCCTGCCATTGTTTTTCATGAAATAAAAACCTACCCGGATGCTAAACCCGTCCGGCAACGGTTGCGTCAGATTCACCCTCGAAAAGCGGCTGCGATTAAAGCAGAAGTCGAAAAGCTGTTGAAAGCAGGTTTCATTTATCCGATCTCGTTAACGGATTGGGTATCGAATATTGTTCCGGTCAACAAGAAACAAGGAATAATAAGAATCTGTATCGACTATAGGGATATAAATCGAGCTTGTCCAAAAGATAACTATCCTATGCCCTATATCGATCAAATTATTGATGATTGTGCCGGAAGTGAAATGTTTTCCTTCATGGATGGTTTTTCGGGCTATAATCAAATCAATATTCTACCTGCCGACCAACCAAAAACGGCCTTCATTTGTCCATGGGGGACATTTGCTTATTGCAAATTACCTTTTGGGCTTAAGAATGCCGGGGCCACTTTTCAACGGGCGATGTCTTACGCATTTCATGACATCAAGCACATTGTGCAACTGTATCTCGATGATTTGCCTGCTCATTCTTTACGTCGAGCTGATCACCTTGTCCACTTACGAGCAATCTTTATGAGGTGTAGGCATTATCGAATTCGGTTGAATCCCCACAAGTGTGTTTTCTGTATAGAAACAGGTCGATTGCTGGAATTTGTTGTTTCAAAAGCCGGCATTCGCATCGATCCCTCGAAGGTCGAAGCTATCATCAAATTGCCTCCTCCTTCGAGTTTGCGCCAACTCCAAAGTTTGCAAGGGAAAGCGAACTTTTTACGCCGATTCATCCCAAACTACGCCGAGGTCACTAAAGGTTTTACACGGTTGTTGAAACAGAACGCTCAATTCTTTTGGGACGAGATTGCCCAACAATCTTTTGATGCACTTAAACACGCGTTGACCCATGCACCGTTGTTGCATCCTCCCAACTACAACCAGGACTACTTCTTATACCTCGCAGCTTCGCATTCCACCATTGGAATGGTGTTAGTTCAAGAAGATGAATTCGGAGCGGAACATGTGATATATTATCTTAGTAGGACCTTAAATCCCACTGAGCTAAAATATTCGCATGTGGAGAAATTGGCCCTGGCAGCCGTTCAAGCTGTCCAGCGTTTTCGTCACTACATTCTTCTCCGTAAAACTACAGTTATTTTGGATTGCAACCCTATGATCTATATTTTGACAAAACAACTGCTAGGGGGCAAGTACTCTAAATGGATCGTTATCCTGCAAGAGTTCGACTTGGAGTTCGAGAAGTCCAAGTCTAAGAAATCCTTAGTTTTTGCGAAATTGATGTGTGATTTCCCTCGTGCTGACACAGAGACTGTGGCAGAGGAGTCCATTGCGGACGAATCTTTGTTTCTTATCAGTACTGTAGATCCGTGGTACAGAGATATAATCATCTATCTCCAAACCCAAACCTTTCGGCCTGAAGCTTCCAAGGCGGAACGTCGAAAAATTCGGTTTCAATCCCAGCAATACAAAATTATTGGAGATACACTTTATCGCCAGGGGGCAGACTTAGTTTTTCGACGTTGTTTAACTCACGAAGAGGCTGAGAGGGTTTTGAATGATTTTCACTCTGGAGCATGTGGCGGTCATATGTCTGGGTATGCCACAGCTCAGAAGGTGTTGCGCGCTGGCTATTTCTGGCCGTCTATGTTTAAATATTGTATCATTGCAGTCCGGAAGTGCCACAACTGTCAAGTGTTTGATCGCAAGATGCGCGCACCACCTGCTCCTCTCCACCCTATAATTTCCGTTGGTCCATTCGCCAAATGGGGTATCGACTTTATTACTTGTAACCCTCACTCGGCCGGGGGCATGTGTATATCATCCTCGCGGTTGATTATTTTACTAAATGGGCCAAGGCGATGCCTACATTCGACGCAAGCGGCAAAACAGCTGCAGTTTTCGTATTCAATCATATTATAACTAGGTTTGGTGTCCCACAAGCAATCATTACTGACCATGGGAGCCATTTTCGAAACATCATGATGACTGATCTTACAAGCCAGCTTGGTTTGCGCCATGATAGCTCTACTCCTTATTATCCGCAAGCCAACGGTTTGGTTGAGTCTATCAACAAAGTTCTATTTATCATGATCCGACGAACCATTGGTATTCATCGGTCGAATTGGCACAACATGTTATTTTCAGCGCTATGGGCATACCGAACCTCAGTGAAAACTTCAACAGGGTTCACTCCTTTCTAGCTAGTTTATGGCTTGGAAGCTGTGTTACCCATTGAATGCGAAATCCCATCACTTCAAATGGCTGTCGAATTACTTCCAGCTACTTCCAAAGAGGAGAAACGTTTATTGTACTTAGCTAAATTAGATGAGACTCGACGTGACGTTGCATTGGCAATCGAGACTCACGCGAAGCGAATGAAAGCTCAGTATGATAGAAATGTGACCCCTCGAAGTTTTTCGGAGGGAGACTTAGTGCTATTATATGATCAAGCTAACGATAAGCTAGGTGCTGGAAAATTCGTTCCTATGTGGCATGGACCCTACATTGTAAAGCGAAAGCTAGCAAAAGGGGCTTATGAGCTGGTAGATTTTGATGGGGACTCTTTGGGTAAACCCAGAAATGGACTTTACCTAAAAAGGTATTATGCTTAAATGGTGGGTATGGAGAATTTTTAGTTAGGTTAGGTTTTATTTCTAGCTAGTATGTTTGTTAGTTAGCTAGTGTGCTTAGCTTAGAGAGTGTGTTTTTCGTCGTTATTCTGGCTTATCTTGGTTTTACTCTTGATATTGCAGATGTCGACGCCTCTCCAAACATACATTGGATTTGCTGATGGTGCTTGTCGTAGTACACGGAATATCTCTTCCGCGGCTTGGGTTATCTATTCACCCTCTGACGAGTTAGTTTCTATGCATGGGGTAAGCCTCGGTCAAACAACGAACAACATTGCAGAATACAGTGCAGTGGTTGAATTATTATCCGAATCTATTTCATTTGGAATTCGACGTTTGATAGTGAGGTTAGATTCTGAGCTTGTTGTATTACAGCTTAATAGAGTTTATGCCATTAGAAATCCTGTGTTATTAAGGTTGTTTTTGAGAGTGCGTCTCTTGGAACGTGAATTTGATTACATTGAATATCAGCATATTCCAAGGTCTTTAAATACATTAGCAGATGCAATTGCTTCTCGAATGTTGGACAGACATTTACAATAATCATGCAAGTAAATTTAAAAACATTTCATCACATATGTTAAACAAGATAAGCCGGTAATAGTGATATATATATAGATAGGAGTGTGTCAAAAAATATACATCGTCTTCCATCATAGGTTGAAAAACACCTTATGATCGGCAAAAATGATAAAGTACAAAAAGTCAAAAATGTCACATGTGTCTACAAAGTGACTAGCCAAATCACTGGTGGTGCTCCGTATACGACACCACTGCACGGGCTACCTTACACAAAAATCTCCTAAACGGTCCAGGGACTGCGACTACATAGCGTTGAAGTCTAATAGGAATATCATCTATGGTAGTCTCAGGCATATCCGCCGTCAGACGCTCTAGATCCTGCTCCAACTCAGCTAGTGACTCTGCAGCTGCGTCCTGTGGGGCCGGTACTGGTGCAACTGGATGTCTCCTCTCAAAAGGCCGGAGGTTGGCTGGGCGCTGTGGACCAACATCTGCATTTTGAAAATTTTTACTGTCAGTTTTGAGATGATATATATAAAAAACAAAAAAAATACATAATTTGAAAACTTGTGAAAAATAAAGTACCTCTGTCATCCCATTGTTCTCCCTGTGGAAGAACCATGTCCGGATCACCTCGAAAATCTACTCCGGCATACGGGAAGTCCTGGATCGAAAAAACCTGGTCCTCTAACCAGTGAAAATAACTATCAGAGAATCGAACAATCGTCGTGCCCTCGTCAGGATGCCGGGCCATTACCGTAACCCATCGTATCAGCTTTGGCTCCCGAGGACCCAAGATATCAACAGTGAGTTGCTGAGGGATCAACATCGGAACTCTCTCTAAGGCAAAGCTCACAACTAGAGGCCCATATCCAAAGGTCTTCAGTCGTCCGTTCTTTGCCCTAGTCAGTTGGCTCTTCATATTAGCCGACACAGCATCACACCAGTTGAAAATGGTGCCTTGGTAACAGTCAATCGCCATCCGCATTTGGGACCCGGAGGCAATATGTAAAGCGGCTGCGCCGCAAATTCTGGTAACCGTGAAAGCTATAACTTTGAGTTCACGCAGAGAGATGTGTTTGATTTCCACGCCTTTCGCATGGTGTGCATTGGGTGTGCACCAATCCGCCCGGAGACTAGCAAGGGATTGGCCACCCGGCCTAGTCCCGGCTAGATTGAGTTGCTCGCCTCTATTCGGCAAGCCAGTGAGAAAGTATATGTCAGAGGGCTCTATCTCGAGCTGGTGCCCTCTGATGTAAAAGCATTGCTCTTGAACGTTCCATCTCTCAACCAGCCATTCTAAGAACCTCACCTGAGCCCTCATGCCAGGTATGGCCCAGTATTTATATAGCCCGCATGCTTTTAGGGCATCAATGGAAGGTTGATGTTCAATTACGGCTAAATCAACGTCCTCGTGCTCTCTTTCTCTCCAATCCAACATGGTGAGTGCCCTACACACCAAGAAACAATGATTAGAATTGATTTGGGAAAATTTAAATGGTTAATGGTGGAGTTTGGGGTTTCAAATTCCGCCTTTCACGAGGGACGCACCCCGCGTTTAGAACACAGGGCGTCGGGATGCAGCTGGCCTGAAGGTGGGCTGCGTCCACCGACTTTTTTCCTGTACAGGAAAAAGTCGGGGGACGCAGGTCACCCGAAGGGCACCTGCGTCCCCCGCAGAGCGCACTTTGAAACCCAAAACCCCCCAAAAATCAAAACTAAAACCTAAAACACAATTTTAATCGGATGAAATTGAAGAGTAGGATGTTGTAAAATACCTGGAAGAGACGGCGTTCGATTCTGACGGTCGGATTTTCCGCAGCAACCATGGGAAGTTTCTTGCCAAAAGCCCTTTTTTCAACCTCAACAGTAAAATGGTAAAAATGACATGGTAAAAAGTCTTTTTATAGGTTTTTTGGATGAATTTGTTCATTTTTCACCATGGAAGGATGTTTTTCGATGTATTTTTGCCTATCTTAAACAGGTATGAGTAATGTGTCGTCTTTGTGCAGGACAAAGGGATTTAGAGGGAAAATTGGCATTTTTCACGAACCAAAATATCAGAGTCATCTTTTAAGCCCTTTTCTGACTCCTAAAAAATGAAAAGATTACCGAGCATTTCTTTTACACTCGTTAAAACGGAATTAAAAGACGGTCCCCTTATAGCTATTTTCTGACCGTAAAATCAGGAAAAGATTGCCGGGTTTTTGTCGTTTCAAACTCGATACGGAAATAAAACGACGTGTCCTTGATCGCTTTTTACTTTTCAGGTCAGTGGCACTAATTATGAAAGTACTTCTTGGTCGCAAGATCAAGCGGTTCCCCCAGGTATTATTTTATACTTTTTCGGGCTTGAGGGACACAAATCTACGAAAAAGTTCAACTTGGAGTCTTCTTAAGTTTTTCAGACTCTCTAAAATTGAAAAACGCCGAGTTTCTCCTATACTGGGCTCGTTAAACATTTCACAGTAAAGGACCTGTTCAATTACAAACAGGAACGAACCACTCCTTCCTAGGGTTCGAATCAAAACTAGGTTGGACTCATCCGAAGGATGAGCTTATAATCAAGCATATGTTATCCTCCTCAAGCTTGTTAAAAATAAAAAGGTACTTGCCAGAAATGGTGGGGGAAAAGAGAGAAGAATGAGCCTATTTGTTACCTTTTGTCTCAAAAGAAACTTTATTACCACTCTTGAACACGACACTTTTCATTCACCTGGGTTGGGAAATCTTTTACCTCACAGTTAATCAAACCACTTTGAAAGTCTTCAGCCAGGTTCCGGGGATAAACTTTGAGTCGTTTATCACCAAGCCATCTGTTGTGTCGTTATGTGTTCAAGAGGTCTGCAAGAAAAACTTTCATCTGCAAAATACTTGTCGTCCATTTGACCATCCCTGAGTCAGTCCTTACAGCAACATTTCTTCAACTTGAACAATGATTTCGTGTTGCGGTCTTGCCTGCAACGGGTCGCTTTCTATCGACATCAGCACATTATCTAGAGAGATGACTTAGAAATCGTCAGTACCTTGAAGTCTGCATGCATCAATGGCAGGTTTCTCGCCTTTGACGTCAGTTTACATCATTGACTTTCGATCGAAGGATTCCGTGAAATGTTCGACATCAACTCATTCATTCACATCTCATGGATTGTACTGGGTACTTTGAGAACCATTGACATTACTGGTGGCCTCTCTCACGCTTGTTAACAGTTTACATCATCGACTGGTAATCAAGTGGTTTCTACCATGTTCGACATCAACTCATTTATTCGCATGGCTAGAATCGTACCAATTCGGGAAGTAGAAATGAAGACCCTGGATCTAGTTTCCACCATCCAGGCTGCGAGGAGTTTTGTATTCATTATCTAAGTAGACTAATCATAAACAGATGGCTGCGCCCATACTGTGTCTACAAAAGTCTATGATTATGATGTACTGCAAGATCGTTCCTATATCAGAGTAGTTAGTCTGTTAGTTAAAGTTTTAATCTGAGTATGGGAATGCCTACCTCAGTGATGATATAATCTTATACATGTATTTTGTGTTGAAAATTGCAGGTTCTGACCAGGCTCTCCACGAGATAATCCTTGAAATGATAAAGCGCTTCACCCTTCCTAGATAATACAAAACCCTAATCTATTACAGGCTTCGCACTTTAGGGGGCAATCTGTTACACTAAAAAATGTCACCATGGCTATTTACAGTTGGTATGGCTCTATCAACAGTCACGCTATCCTCTTAGGCAAGTCTTATGCATCTGCTCTCCATGTCAAACTCCAAAAAAGAGAGAAAGTCTTTATAAATGTATTTATCTCTGGGGACGCAGGTTCTCTCAACCTTACCTGCGGGGACGCACCCAATGTTCACAAAAACTGCGTCTTTGGACGCTCTGTATGTAAAGGGGCAGGTGCGTCCCCCTGTAAAGGTTAGAATACGAAAATTTCATCTTTAAAAAGTTACTTGTGGTCATTTCTAGAGCATTCTAGAAGGTTGTTCGACGTGTATTGAGCGCCTCCAGATGGTTCATGCACTCCTACCAAAGAGGAACTTATCCCATCAATAAGGGAGCTATCCCATCCAAAGAGGGGATTATCCCATTGATGGTGGACCTGATTAACTTCCTCTTGAGCACTATAAATACAGGCATTGGGCCAGAACGAGAGGAGGTTGGAAGCTATACATTTCTAAGGGTAAATGCTGCAGGAATTAGGACTCCCATTTAGAAGCTTGTGAGGAGAGATTGCCATCTTTGCTTGTTCTATTTGGAAGTGGGTGAGCTTTGTCAAAGTAAAGGAGAACTCTTGATGGACCCTAGAAGGGACTTGCACAACACCAAGGCTCAGGTTGTATTTGTTCCTTTTGTTACCTATTAATGCAAATGAGTCCATTCTTCTCAATAACTTGTTATTTATGAGTTATTTCATGTACTCCTTGGTCTATGTGTTAAATATGTTTTATTCTATGAGATTATCAAGTGCTATTTAATCGTTTGATTGTTAGTGTATGCAGGTTTCAAAGTGAAGGAGGAGCTCATCCGGATCAGCGGAGCTGGACTGCTACAACAGCGTTGGATTACATGTAGGATCTAAACACTTGATTTCCCATATAGTAAATGCATGTTTAGAGAAGGATTGCTCTTGTTTGTCTTGTTTGTCACTAGAGAGTCTTAGGCTCCTAGGGAGGTTGGTTGTGTCCGCACAATCGACTCTTTCCGCCTGACAAATTGGCAACTCTGCTGGGGACTCCATTGATGTGAAAGTCTTTTCCTTTGTATGAACTTTGCTCTGAGAAAATTGGTTTATTTTTCTGGTTTTTGGCTCTGTGACTTTGTCTTTGGGTGGGTTAGCTTAGGGTTAGATTTATTTTGGTTTTTCTTGAGTTTTCTAGTAGGACGCACCCTCTGAGTATTGCACAGTGCGTCCCTGGATGCACTGTCGCTGTGTGCACAGAGCGGGCCCGCACCTGTTCTAACGGGTTGCCTGCGTCCCTTGCTAAAATTTGAGAAAATTCCATTTTTTGCATTTTTTCTCTTAGTTTTTGATTTTTCTTAGTTTTTACTGCCTAGATTCATTAGTCTCTTGTCAAAGGTCTTCACCTGAACTTGTTTCGATAGCATTGAGTGTTTTAGTGGATTTCATAGAAGTTTAAGCCCTAGGGTTTGATTTTTGAGTAGGTCTTGTAGTGACTTTGGCGGTAGAAGTTGTCAAGCCTTAGATCTCTCTGGTTTTGTCAGCATTCTTAGAAGTCAGACCTGTCATAAAGTCTACCTGTGAGAGCAACTTACCATTGAGTTGTCTCTTTGGCCAAATTTCGAAGTACTTGTTGATTGAGTCTTGAATTCCATTTTACAAAAAAAACAAAAAGATTTGAGTTTTGTTTTGACTAGTCTTTTGATTCTGCATTAGCTGGTCCTTGATTTGATTTTGGTCAAGTAAAACAACCTAGAATCATCTTTGTGAGCTTTTGCCTTGTTAGGTTTGCTTAGAGTAATTTCCCTTTTGATTTACTTGTGAGTCAAGTTTTCATTGATTTTATAGCTTTTAAGATTGATTTTTGTTAAAATAGATTTATATGCTTTATTAAAAAGAGAAAATACAAAAACATCTCCTTTGAAAAGTTTTGTTTCAAGTAGCTTTGAAAAGTTTTGAAAGAAAAAGAGTTTTTCGTGCACGTAAGGAGTGGTCATGTTTGTATTTTTGAAAAGATAAAGAGAATTGTTTCTTTGATTGTCTTTACTAAGAAAGTTGTTTTCTATAAAATTTGCATCTCTCAACTCTCTTAGTTAAGAATTTCATTGAAAATGAAAGTAGCGTAAATCATCTTAGGTGCATCTTTGTAGTGGTTTGAGTCGAGTCTACACACCATTGGTTTCACTTCCGCTACCTTTTGTCTTTAAGAAAAACCATAAAATCAACGCTTAAAGTAAAATCGACGTAGTAACTTTTATTTACTAGGGCTCTGAAACACCAATTTAGATCAGGCTAGTGTCTTGGAGTAGGTGAGTAATTAACTCTCCAAGACAACAAAACCAAACAAGTAGCTTATCTTGTGATAGAATAAATCCAATTGTCTCATTTGTACTCTGGGAAAGCTCCTCTTAAAGGAGAAGCACGAGCTCGTGTCCGAACCAGTGAGGGGATCAATCCCCCCTCGTTGGGAACGATGCCAGACACGCACGTATTACAAATGGTAAACCTCGGATTAACCATCGTCGAGGAGCCACGGGTCACTTGTTGGTAAACCTTGGATTATTGTCAAGGAGCCGGCAAGGGGATTGAGCTTCCTACTCTGCCCTTGCGTGCTGTCGGAGTTTAGACTGTTCCCCCAGGTGCATTTGTTGCGGTTGGTAACCTTAGTGACCATTATCTTTAGGATTCTACCGAGGTGACGGTGGAGGGAAGATCCCACTGTACCTGGAGCAGACGTCGGCTAGAGTCACTTGGATTTTCTGGGGGGTTCACTTCACTCGAGACGGTTAAAGTGGAGGAACTTGGTCCAGTCTATTCATTAAGCAGGTTGCCGGGGTAACTGTTCCACCCGCCACTTCTGTACTGAATCCAGCGATGTTGGGCTTCATCACCAACTAGGGCTTTCGGTCTGGAAGGCTACTGTTTGTGCTTGTTTTGACGCCCTAGATTCTTTAGGCGTGTGATTCAAATTTGTTTGGTTCTTAGAGACTTTAGGTGGTTTGATTTGAAAACAAGAGCAATCCTTCTCTAAACATGCATTTACTATATGGGAAATCAAGTGTTTAGATCCTACCTGTAATCCAACGCTGTTGTAGCAGTCCAGCTCCGCTGATCCGGATGAGCTCCTCCTTCACTTTGAAACCTGCATACACTAACAATCAAACGATTAAATAGCACTTGATAATCTCATAGAATAAAACATATTTAACACATAGACCAAGGAGTACATGAAACAACTCGTAAATAACAAGTTATTGAGAAGAATGGACTCATTTGCATTAATAGGTAACAAAAGGAACAAATACAACCTGAGCCTTGGTGTTGTGCAAGTCCCTCCCAGGGTCCATCAAGAGTTCTCCTTTACTTTGACAAAGCTCACCCACTTCCAAATAAAACAAGCAAAGATGGCAATCTCTCCTCACAAGCTTCTAAATGGGAGTCCTAATTCCTGTAGCATTTACCCTTAGAAATGTATAGCTTCCAACCTCTTCTCCTTCTGGCCCAATGCCTGTATTTATAGTGCTCAAGAGGAAGTTAATCAGGTCCACCATCAATGGGATAATCCCCTCTTTGGATGGGATAGCTCCCTTATTGATGGGATAAGTTCCTCTTTGGTAGGAGTGCATGAACCATCTGGAGGCGCTCAATACACGTCAAACAACCTTCTAGAATGCTCTAGAAATGACCACAAGTAACTTTTTAAAGATGAAATTTGCGCATTTTAACCTTTACAGGGGGACGCACCTGCCCCTTTACATACAGAGCGTCCAAAGACGCAGTTGTTGTGAACATTGGGTGCGTCCCCGCAGGTAGGGTTGAGAGAACCTGCGTCCCCAGAGATAAATACATTTATAAAGACTTTCTCTCTTTTTGGAGTTTGACATGGAGAGCAAAGGCGTAAGACTTGCCTAAGAGGATAGCATGACTGTTGATAGAGCCATACTAACTGTAAATAGTCATGGTGACATTTTTTAGTGTAACAGATTGCCCCCTAAAGTGCGAAGCCTGTAATAGATTAGGGTTTTGTATTATCTAGGAAGGGTGAAGCGCTTTATCATTTCAAGGATTATCTCGTGGAGAGCCTGGTCAGAACCTGCAATTTTCAACACAAAATACATGTATAAGATTATATCATCACTGAGGTAGGCATTCCCATAATCAGATTAAAACTTTAACTAACAGACTAACTACTCTGATATAGGAACGATCTTGCAGTACATCATAATCATAGACTTTTGTAGACACAGTATGGGCGCAGCCATCTGTTTATGATTAGTCTACTTAGATAATGAATACAAAACTCCTCGCAGCTTGGATGGTGGAAACTAGATCCAGGGTCTTCATTTCTACTTCCCGAATTGGTACGATTCTAGCCATGCGAATAAATGAGTTGATGTCGAACATGGTAGAAACCACTTGATTACCAGTCGATGATGTAAACTGTTAACAAGCGTGAGAGAGGCCACCAGTAATGTCAATGGTTCTCAAAGTACCCAGTACAATCCATGAGATGTGAATGAATGAGTTGATGTCGAACATTTCACGGAATCCTTCGATCGAAAGTCAATGATGTAAACTGACGTCAAAGGCGAGAAACCTGCCATTGATGCATGCAGACTTCAAGGTACTGACGATTTCTAAGTCATCTCTCTAGATAATGTGATGATGTCGATAGAAAGCGACCCGTTGCAGGCAAGCCTACAACACGAAATCATTGTTCAAGTTGAAGAAATGTTGCTGTAAGGACTGACTCAGGGATGGTCAAATGGATGACAAGTATTTTGCAGATGAAAGTTTTGCTTGCAGACCTCTTGAACACATAACGACACAACAGATGGCTTGGTGATAAACGACTCAAAGTTAATCCCCAGAACCCGGCTGAAGACTTTCAAAGTGGTTTGATTAACTGTGAGGTAAAAGATTTCCCAACCCAGGTGAATGAAAAGTGTCGTGTTCAAGAGTGGTAATAAAGTTTCTTCTGAGACAAAAGGTAACAAATAGGCTCATTCTTCTCTCTTTTCCCCCACCATTTCTGGCAAGTACCTCTTTATTTTTAACAAGCTTGAGGAGGATAACATATGCTTGATTATAAGCTCATCCTTCGGATGAGTCCAACCTAGTTTTGATTCGAACCCTAGGAAGGAGTGGTTCGTTCGTGTTTGTAATTGAATAGGTCCTTTACTGTGAAATGTTTAACGAGCCCAGTATAGGAGAAACTCGGCGTTTTTCAATTTTAGAGAGTCTGAAAAACTTAAGAAGACTCCAAGTTGAACTTTTCCGTAGATTTGTGTCCCTCAAGCCCGAAAAAGTATAAAATAATACCTGGGGGAACCGCTTGATCTTGCGACCAAGGAGTACTTTCATAATTAGTGCCACTGACCTGAAAAGTAAAAAGCGATCAAGGACACGTCGTTTTATTTCCGTATCGAGTTTGAAACGACAAAAACCCGGCAATCTTTTCCTGATTTTACGGTCAGAAAAGAGCTATAAGGGGACCGTCTTTTAATTCCGTTTTAACGAGTGTAAAAGAAACGCTCGGCAATCTTTTCATTTTTTAGGAGTCAGAAAAGGGCTTAAAAGATGACTCTGATATTTTGGTTCGTGAAAAATGACAATTTTCCCTCTAAATCCCTTTGTCCTGCACAAAAACGACACATTACTCATACCTGTTTAAGATAGGCAAAAATACATCGAAAAACATCCTTCCATGGTGAAAAATGAACAAATTCATCCAAAAAACCTATAAAAAGACTTTTTACCATGTCATTTTTACCATTTTACTGTTGAGGTTGAAAAAAGGGCTTTTGGCAAGAAACTTCCCGTGGTCGCTGCGGAAAATCCGACCGTCAGAATCGAACGCCGTCTCTTCCAGGTATTTTACAACATCCTACTCTTCAATTTCATCCGATTAAAATTGTGTTTTAGGTTTTATTTTTGATTTTTGGGGGGTTTTGGGTTTCAAAGTGCGCTCTGCGGGGGACGCAGGTGCCCTTCGGGTGACCTGTGTCCCCCGACTTTTTCCTGTACAGGAAAAAAGTCGGGGGACGCAGCCCACCTTCAGGCCAGCTGCGTCCCGACGCCCTGTGTTCTAAACGCGGGGTGCGTCCCCTGTGAAAGGCGGAATTTGAAACCCCAAACTCCACCATTAACCATTTAAATTTTCCAAAATCAATTCTAATCATTGTTTCTTGGTGTGTAGGGCACTCACCATGTTGGATTGGAGAGAAAGAGAGCACGAGTACGTTGATTTAGCCGCAATTGAACATCAACCTTCCATTGATGCTCTAAAAGCATGCGGGCTATATAAATACTGGGCCATACCTGGCATGAGGGCTCAGGTGAGGTTCTTAGAATGGCTGGTTGAGAGATGGAACGTTCAAGAGCAATGCTTTTACATCAGAGGGCACCAGCTCGAGATAGAGCCCTCTGACATATACTTTCTCACTAGCTTGCCGAATAGAGGCGAGCAACTCAATCTAGCCGGGACTAGGCCGGGTGGCCAATCCCTTGCTAGTCTCCGGGCGGATTGGTGCACACCCAATGCACACCATGCGAAAGGCGTGGAAATCAAACACATCTCTCTGTGTGAACTCAAAGTTATAGCTTTCACGGTTACCAGAATTTGCGGCGCAGCCGCTTTACATATTGCCTCTGGGTCCCAAATGCGGATGGCGATTGACTGTTACCAAGGCACCATTTTCAACTGGTGTGATGTTGTGTCGGCTAATATGAAGAGCCAACTGACTAGGGAAAAGAACGGAGGACTGAAGACCTTTGGATATGGGCCTCTAGTTGTGAGCTTTGCCTTAGAGAGAGTTCCGATGCTGATCCCTCAGCAACTCACTGTTGATATCTTGGGTCCTCGGGAGCCAAAGCTGATACGATGGGTTACAGTAATGGCCTGGCATCCTGACGAGGGCACGACGATTGTTCGATTCTCTGATAGTTATTTTCACTCGTTAGAGGACCAGGTTTTTTCGATCCAGGACTTCCCGTATGCCGGAGTAGATTTTCGAGGTGATCCGGACATGGTTCTTCCACAGGGAGAACAATGGCATGACAGAGGTACTTTATTTTTCACAAGTTTTCAAATTATGTATTTTTTTTTGTTTTTTATATATATCGTCTCAAAACTGACAGTAAAAATTTTCAAAATGCAGATGTTGGTCCACAGCGCCCAGCCAACCTCCGGCCTTTTGAGAGGAGACATCCAGCTGCACCGGTACCGGCCCCACAGGAAGCGGCTGCAGAGTCACTAGCTGAGTTGGAGCAGGATCTAGAGTGTCTGACGGCGGATATGCCTGAGACTACCATAGATGATATTCCTATCAGACTTCAGCGCTATGTAGTCGCAGTCCCTGGACCGTTTAGGAGATTTTTGTGTAAGGTAGCCCATGCAGTGGTGTCATATAGGGAGCATCACCAGTGATTGGCTAGTCACTTTGTAGACACATGTGACATTTTTGACTTTTTGTGCTTTATCATTTTTGCCGATCATAAGGTGTTTTTCAACCTATGATCGAAGACGATGTATATTTTTTGACACACTCCTATCTATATATATATATCACTATTACCGGCTTATCTTGTTTAACATATGTGATGAAATGTTTTTAAATTTACTTGCATGATTATTGTAAATGTCTGTCCAACATTCGAGAAGCAATTGCATCTGCTAATGTATTTAAAGACCTTGGAATATGCTGATATTCAATGTAATCAAATTCACGTTCCAAGAGACGCACTCTCAAAAACAACCTTAATAACACAGGATTTCTAATGGCATAAACTCTATTAAGCTGTAATACAACAAGTTCAGAATCTAACCTCACTATCAAACGTCGAATTCCAAATGAAATAGATTCGGATAAAAATTCAACCACTGCACTGTATTCTGCAATGTTGTTCGTTGGTTGAGCGAGGCTTACCCCATGCATAGAAACTAACTCGTCAGAGGGTGAATAGATAACCCAAGCCACGGAAGAGATATTCCATGTACTATGACAAGCACCATCAGCAAATCCAATGTATGTTTGGAGAGGCGTCGACATCTGCAATATCAAGAGTAAAACCAAGATAAGCCAGAATAACGACGAAAAACACACTCTCTAAGCTAAGCACACTAACTAACTAACAAACATACTAGCTAGAAAGAAAACCTAACCTAACTAAAAATTCTCCATACCCACCATTTAAGCATAATACCTTTTTAGGTAAAGTCCATTTCTGGGTTTACCCAAAGAGTCCCCATCAAAATCTACCAGCTCATAAGCCCCTTTTGCTAGCTTTCGGTTTACAATGTAGGGTCCATGCCACATAGGAATGAATTTTCCAGCACCTAGCTTATCGTTAGCTTGATCATATAATAGCACTAGGTCTCCCTCCGAAAAACTTCGAGGGGTCACATTTCTATCATACTGAGCTTTCATTCGCTTCGCGTGAGTCTCGATTGCCAATGCAGCGTCACGTCGAGTCTCATCTAATTTAGCTAAGTACAATAAACGTTTCTCCTCTTCGGAAGTAGCTGGAAGTAATTCGACAGCCATTTGAAGTGATGGGATTTCGCATTCAATGGGTAACACAGCTTCCAAGCCATAAACTAGCTGGAAAGGAGTGAACCCTGTTGAAGTTTTCACTGAGGTTCGGTATGCCCATAGCGCTGAAAATAACATGTTGTGCCAATTCGACCGATGAATACCAATGGTTCGTCGGATCATGATAACTAGAACTTTGTTGATAGACTCAACCAAACCGTTGGCTTGCGGATAATAAGGAGTAGAGCTATCGTGGCGCAAACCAAGCTGGCTTGTAAGCTCAGTCATCATGATGTTTCGAAAATGGCTCCCATGGTCAGTAATGATTGCTTGTGGGACACCAAACCTAGTTATAATATGATTGAATACGAAAACTGCAGCTGTTTTGCCGCTTGCGTCGAATGTAGGCATCGCCTCGGCCCATTTAGTAAAATAATCAACCGCGAGGATGATATACGCATGCCCCCCGGCCGAGTGAGGGTTACAAGTAATAAAGTCGATACCCCATTTGGCGAATGGACCAACGGCAATTATAGGGTGGAGAGGAGCAGGTGGTGCGCGCATCTTGCGATCAAACACTTGACAGTTGTGGCACTTCCGGACTGCAATGATACAATCTTTAAACATAGACGGCCAGAAATAGCCAGCGCGCAACACCTTCTGAGCTGTGGCATACCCAGACATATGACCGCCACATGCTCCAGAGTGACAATCATTCAAAACCCTCTCAGCCTCTTCGTGAGTTAAACAACGTCGAAAAACTAAGTCTGCCCCCAGGCGATAAAGTGTATCTCCAATAATTTTGTATTGCTGGGATTGAAACCGAATTTTTCGACGTTCCGCCTTGGAAGCTTCAGGCCGAAAGGTTTGGGTTTGGAGATAGATGATTATATCTCCGTACCACTGATCTACAGTACTGATAAGAAACAAAGATTCGTCCGCAATGGACTCCTCTGCCACAGTCTCTGTGTCAGCACGAGGGAAATCACACATCAATTCCGCAAAAACTAAGGATTTCTTAGACTTGGACTTCTCGAACTCCAAGTCGAACTCTTGCAGGATAACGATCCATTTAGAGTACTTGCCCCCTAGCAGTTGTTGTGTCAAAATATAGATCATAGGGTTGCAATCCGAAATAACTGTAGTTTTACGGAGAAGAATGTAGTGACGAAAACGCTGGACAGCTTGAACGGCTGCCAGGGCCAATTTCTCCACATGCGAATATTTTAGCTCAGTGGGATTTAAGGTCCTACTAAGATAATATATCACATGTTCCGCTCCGAATTCATCTTCTTGAACTAACACCATTCCAATGGTGGAATGCGAAGCTGCGAGGTATAAGAAGTAGTCCTGGTTGTAGTTGGGAGGATGCAACAACGGTGCATGGGTCAACGCGTGTTTAAGTGCATCAAAATATTGTTGGGCAATCTCGTCCCAAAAGAATTGAGCGTTCTGTTTCAACAACCGTGTAAAACCTTTAGTGACCTCGGCGTAGTTTGGGATGAATCGGCGTAAAAAGTTCGCTTTCCCTTGCAAACTTTGGAGTTGGCGCAAACTCGAAGGAGGAGGCAATTTGATGATAGCTTCGACCTTCGAGGGATCGACGCGAATGCCGGCTTTTGAAACAACAAATCCCAGCAATCGACCTGTTTCTATACAGAAAACACACTTGTGGGGATTCAACCGAATTCGATAATTCCTACACCTCATAAAGATTGCTCGTAAGTGGACAAGGTGATCAGCTCGACGTAAAGAATGAGCAGGCAAATCATCGAGATACGGTTGCACAATGTGCTTGATGTCATGAAATGCGTAAGACATCGCCCGTTGAAAAGTGGCCCCGGCATTCTTAAGCCCAAAAGGTAATTTGCAATAAGCAAATGTCCCCCATGGACAAATGAAGGCCGTTTTTGGTTGGTCAGCAGGTAGAATATTGATTTGATTATAGCCCGAAAAACCATCCATGAAGGAAAACATTTCACTTCCGGCACAATCATCAATAATTTGATCGATATAGGGCGTAGGATAGTTGTCTTTTGGACAAGCTCGATTTATATCCCTATAGTCGATACAGATTCTTATTGTTCCTTGTTTCTTGTTGACCGGAACAATATTCGATACCCAATCTGTTAACGGGATCGGATAAATGAAACCTGCTTTCAACAGCTTTTCGACTTCTGCTTTAATCGCAGCCGCTTTTCGAGGGTGAATCTGACGCAACCGTTGCCGGACGGGTTTAGCATCCGGGTAGGTTTTTATTTCATGAACAACAATGGCAGGATCGATTCCCGGCATTTCCTCGTAAGACCAGGCAAACACATCGCGGAATTCTTGGAATAGGGCCTTGTAAGTTTGGATTTCATCTTCTGTACATGTGGCACCTATATGAATTTTCTCCTCAATTCCGGGCTTCACTGAAATATCAATGGGAATAGTGCGAGAAATATTCCCTAAATTCAACTCTGAATCAGAATGTTTCGTTGGATCCTGAGCGTCTTTGACATATTCAGCGGTAAAGATAGATGAAAAATCATTTTCAAATGCATCATCCTTAGGTAAAAACGAAGATCTGTGATGGAGATCTTCCCACGGTAGATCGTCTACACTTAGGATTTCGCGAAGTTGCTCGTCAGATGACACGACTTCAGGAAACGCTATCCATTCTAAGGTTGAGGTGAAAAGTGATTCTTCACTGACCACATTCATTTGGTCGATTTCGGTTGAACGGGAGTCGGTAAAAGAGATGACAGCTTCATAAGCAATTTCATATGGACTCAAAGGCATAGCATCACCGAATGAGTCTATCTCAGATTCAGCTGGGACAATCCAAGGATCATCATACATAATGTTTTTTGATGTAATCATATGAATTGACGCAAATGAAGGGTCTGCGTTGATTGGAGGGAAAGCAAAAGTTCCCAATAAACCGGAATCTTTAACTAAACCTACGCCAACGTCCCTATAAGGGATTGTCGTCTTACCGACATGCTGGATACTCTCTGAAGAGGCTGGGTCGGATGAAAAGTATGTCAGCTGATCAATAGTCACGATCTTACCGTTATGTGGAAACTTAATTATTCTGAAGACCGATGAAACGACCGCTGTCATAGCATATGACCAACTTCGACCCAAAAGAAGGTTGTAGTCTAGAGGGGCATCAACCACTTCCACATCCAGACTAACGGTTTTACCTTCTACCCCTATAGGCAATTCCTGTAGAATACCAAACGAACGGAACCCACAGCCATCAAAGGCCTTAAGGATGGTGGGGGATTGGTTCAACGAAGGAGAACCAAGAGATCTCCAACATTGAATCGACATAATACACGTAGAGGCTCCCTCATCAATCACAGTCCGATGAATAGGCCTGTTTTTGACTATCACTGGGATTTGGAAAGCCATTTGATGGGGGAGACGTGGTGTACTATTTTCTAGATCGAAGATTATTAGATTCGGATCCTGAACATCAACAGCTCCGATAGCCGACAAAAGTAATTTTCGTTGTGCTGGGCATGATTGCAGCACTTCTAACGCCGACATTGCTGAGGGTGAAACAGCTAAGTCCTCAACAATGTTGTAATTCTGGGCTGCTCTCGCATGTGGATTGAAAGCAGACCTTCGAAGTACACCCTTGGCGGGCGGTTTAATTACTAAGTCCGGGTTAGGTTTTTCGATCTGTAGTGGATCAGAACCAGGAGCTGAGGTTGATGGGTTAGAGTGAGAAGATTCTGCTTCCTTACCATCAACAGGATTCTTACTACCATAATCTTGCGATCGAGTCGCAATCCTCACATGAGACATCATCAAAATGGGTTCTTCACTGGCATTCGAGGAAGAACCTATCATTTTATTCTCCTGCTCCGGAAATGGATTTTTTAACACAGCAAGAGTGGGAGAACCTTTGACTATTTTCACAACCTCGGCCCGATGAGGGCAATCTCTCGTAAAATGATCCTCTTCACAAATAAGACAAGGATATCGAGGTTTGTGCTTTTCGTCATTGGTTTCCGACTTTTCCGTTTTCTCCTTCGGAGCCTTGTCTGCTTTAGCCTTCTTCTTTCCTTTCTTCTTTCCACCGTTTTTTGATTTGGCCGTAGATGTCTCTACAGCGTGAATATCGGCAGTAAGTTCAGGAGAAGACTCCCCTGTCGGGGAATCAGGCAAAGTGATAATAGGAGTAGTTGAAGCCTTGGAAGACTTCTTCTTGCTCTTTGTATTCACGATACCAATCATACCATCAGCGGCATGAGATCCCGAAGGAGCAGCAGCGATTTGATTCGACTTTGGAAGATCCAGAATCTTCTCGTGTAACGTACCCGACTGAGTGTAAACTAAGTCAAGGTATTGCGCCTGAGCAATGACTTGCTCCTCAGTAACTACTCCGGCCTTAGCTACATCTTCAGTAATCTTCGGTAATAATGATTTAACAAACCATTCAGCTAAGATTTGGTCCAGGATAAAAACTTTCACTAGTCTTCTTCGACGTCTCCACTCATGAATGTGATCAGAAATATATGTGGACGTTGATTGTTTTAGTGAAGTTAATAACTCCGTGCCGTTATCGTATCTGACCGGCAACTGAAAGTGAGTTAAGAACGAGGTAGCTAACTGGCTAAAATTGTAAAAAGAGGCCCGTGGTAACTCAATGTACCACTTGGCCGCGAGACCAATGAGTGTACGCTGAAAAAGACGTAAGCGGATCGAATCATCCGAGATAGAATTTGAAGCACACCAGAGGTGGTAAGTCATCACGTGATTGGACGGATCCTCTCCAGACTTACCTTCGAACTTGGGTATATCACTGGGCAACTTATTTGGCATTGGCGGCCAGAACTGAAGATATTGAATTGGATCGTTCGTTAGGCGCGTCAAGTCTGGTAAATCCAAAGTTGCGATAAACGGTAACTGCCGGTTAGGATCTCTAAAACTCTGGGTCACAAGACCAGCCCCAGGAGGAGGATATCCAGGATAACTAGGAATAGGAGTCGCATTTGGGATATTATATCCTCCTGGAAAACCAGGATTAACCGGACCATACTGGGGTTGTTGAGGTTTTTGATAAGTGTACCCAGGATACGGTTGATACTGGTAAACCAGTTGTTGGACAGCTTGCCCAGGTTGGTACTGTCCCTGGTACGGTGGTTGAACAAATTGAGGTTGAGTAGTGACAACCGTACTTATACCAGGCTGACCTGCAGGCATCTGGACCGTGGTTTGAATCGTAGATCCAGACAACGGTAAAGATGTCTGAGGAGTGGTTACAGAGACAGTAGAAACCGGAGCCGTCGATACTCCAGAAGTAAGTATGGTAGATGTGGCGGTAGTTGCAGCAGCCATTTGAGATGGAGTACTAGGTGCAATTGGCGGCTGAGTAACTACCGAAGTTACAGAAGTTTGAACATTTGACTGGACAGGTTGCGGTTGCTGGGGTGGACCAGAAACTATGGGTTGTCCAGCTTGAGGTACCAACTGCATACTTGGCTGCAACACCTGTTGACCCTGTGATGGATCCCATACTAACATTCCAGGGTACTGACCCATAACAGGTTGAGGATACTGAGATCCATAACCGGATTGAGGATAGGATTGATAATTGTAAGGTGCAGTTCCCATACTTGGAACATATGATTGACCTTGAGGCGGTTGATAACCTTGACTCGAGTATTGACCTTGAGGTTGATAACCTTGAGGTAAATACGGATACTGGGGTTGACTTTGACCTTGAGGTTGGTACCCTTGAGGTTGATACCCTTGGGGTTGATACCCTTGGGGTTGCCATCCTTGAGATTGATATTGATACTGAGGTTGACCCTGGGGTACATATTGAGGCTGGGGTTGACCTTGAGGCATGTATTGCGCCATAGGCGCATACTGACCTTGAGGTTTCCCCCAGACACGAATGGTGTACCTTGAGGTTGCCCCCCAGGCGTTAACTGAGGCTGCCCCCCAGGCGGTAATTGGCCACCTTGAGGTTGGGAAACGGGAACTGAACCTGACATCATGTAAATGTCTCCTACACCCAATGGTATATTACCACTGTTTCCAGTTAATAACCCATGATCAACGGGTTGAGGAGATGCCCCTGCAAAGGTACCAGAAAGTGCTTGATACCCAGTGGGAACAGAAGGACCGCCGTGTAAGAAAGATTCAGGACTTTGTGTAAACACGGACGACTGACCAGACATATTTACAGGAGTATGAATACCTCCAGGTGGAAAAGGAGTACGAGGTGTAGAAAAACCTAGCCCGAAGTTGTCTAAATAATTGGTTAACGAAAGGTACCAAGTAGTACTTCTAGGAGGACTGTAAAAGATAGATTCACGCTCCCTTAGATCAATAGTAAGTTGATCTTCAAGGTTAGAGACGCCTATTTCTTCCTCTGGAGCAAGTTCTTCGATAGCAATCAAACCAGTAGGAAGATTTTCGGTGATAATTCTTTCTATTCTCGGTGAATCTGGAACACTAGAAGTTGGAGTAACAGGTTCAGATATTTTAGGTTCTTCGCCTGTATCACTAGCAGACGAAAAACTACCAACAAGCTCAAAAACTGTAACAGCTTCGGGATTATAACCTGTCTCTAAACTTTGGTAATCTGGATGGACTACCAAGGAAGATTCTCCTTCTTCAGGTGAACCTACTCTACTACCACTAGGAGGAGTTACAAGGACCTTCAACCCTTCGTACTGACCCGGAATATCTTCAGGAGATCCACCCCGCGATCTACGGAGTTTTCTTAACAAATCTGTTCTGGTAACAATTTCAGGTGACTTGCCCCGAAGTCTACGGGACTGTCTCAGTAATTCCGCCACAGCTAAAAACTTTTAACTACTACACACGAAAACAAAATAAAATTTCAAATCAAACCACCTAAAGTCTCTAAGAACCAAACAAATTTGAATCACACGCCTAAAGAATCTAGGGCGTCAAACCAAGCACAAACAGTAGCCTTCCAGACCGAAAGCGCTAGTTGGTGATGAAGCCCAACATCGCTGGATTCAGTACAGAAGTGGCGGGTGGAACAGTTACCCCGGCAACCTGCTTAATGAATAGACTGGACCAAGTTCCTCCACTTTAACCGTCTCGAGTGAAGTGAACCCCCCAGAAAATCCAAGTGAGTCTAGCCGACGTCTGCTCCAGGTACAGTGGGATCTTCCCTCCACCGTCACCTCGGTAGAATCCTAAAGATAATGGTCACTAAGGTTACCAACCGCAACAAATGCACCTGGGGGAACAGTCTAAACTCCAACAGCACGCAAGGGCAGAGTAGCAAGCTCAATCCCCTTGCCGGCTCCTTGACAATAATCCAAGGTTTACCGAAAAGTGACCCCTGGCTCCTCGACGATGGTTAATCCGAGGTTTACCGTTTGTAATACGTGCGTGTCTGGCGTCGTTCCCAACGAGGGGGGATTGATCCCCTCACTGGTTCGGACACGAGCTCGTGCTTCTCCTTTAAGAGGAGCTTTCCCAGAGTACAAATGAGACAATTGGATTTATTCTATCACAAGATAAGCTACTTGTTTGGTTTTGTTGTCTTGGAGAGTTAATTACTCACCTACTCCAAGACACTAGCCTGATCTAAATTGGTGTTTCAGAGCCCTAGTAAATAAAAGTTACTACGTCGATTTTACTTTAAGCGTTGATTTTATGGTTTTTCTTAAAGACAAAAGGTAGCGGAAGTGAAACCAATGGTGTGTAGACTCGACTCAAACCACTACAAAGATGCACCTAAGATGATTTACGCTACTTTCCTTTTCAATGGAATTCTTAACTAAGAGAGTTGAGAGATGCAAATTTTATAGAAAACAACTTTCTTAGTAAAGACAATCAAAGAAACAATTCTCTTTATCTTTTCAAGCATACAAACATGACCACTCCTTACGTGCACGAAAAACTCTTTTTCTTTCAAAACTTTTCAAAGCTACTTGAAACAAAACTTTTCAAAGGAGATGTTTTTGTATTTTCTCTTTTTAATAAAGCATATAAATCTATTTTAACAAAAATCAATCTTAAAAGCTATAAAATCAATGAAAACTTGACTCACAAGTAAATCAAAAGGGAAATTACTCTAAGCAAACCTAACAAGGCAAAAGCTCACAAAGATGATTCTAGGTTGTTTTACTTGACCAAAATCAAATCAAGGACCAGCTAATGCAGAATCAAAAGACTAGTCAAAACAAAACTCAAATCTTTTTGTTTTTTTGTAAAATGGAATTCAAGACTCAATCAACAAGTACTTCGAAATTTGGCCAAAGAGACAACTCAATGGTAAGTTGCTCTCACAGGTAGACTTTATGACAGGTCTGACTTTTAAGAATGTTGACAAAACCAGAGAGATCTAAGGCTTGACAACTTCTACCGCCAAAGTCACTACAAGACCTACTTAAAAATTAAACCCTAGGGCTTAAACTTCTATGAAATCCACTAAAACACTCAATGCTATCGAAACAAGTTCAGGTGAAGACCTTTGACAAGAGACTAATGAATCTGGGCAGTAAAAACTAAGAAAAAGCAAAAACTAAGAGAAAAAATGCAAAAAATGGAATTTTCTCAAATTTTAGCAGGGGACGCAGGCAACCCGTTAGAACAGGTGCGGGCCCGCTCTGTGCACACAGCGACAGTGCGTCCAGGGACGCACTGTGCAATACTCAGAGGGTGCGTCCTACTGGAAAACTCAAGAAAAACCAAAATAAATCTAACCCTAAGCTAACCCACCCAAAGACAAAGTCACAGAGCCAAAAACCAGAAAAATAAACCAATTTTCTCAGAGCAAAGTTCATACAAAGGAAAAGACTTTCACATCAATGGAGTCGCCAATTTGTCAGGCGGAAAGAGTCGATTGTGCAGACACAACCAACCTCCCTAGGAGCCTAAGACTCTCTAGTGACAAACAAGACAAACAAGAGCAATCCTTCTCTAAACATGCATTTACTATATGGGAAATCAAGTGTTTAGATCCTACCTGTAATCCAACGCTGTTGTAGCAGTCCAGCTCCGCTGATCCGGATGAGCTCCTCCTTCACTTTGAAACCTGCATACACTAACAATCAAACGATTAAATAGCACTTGATAATCTCATAGAATAAAACATATTTAACACATAGACCAAGGAGTACATGAAACAACTCATAAATAACAAGTTATTGAGAAGAATGGACTCATTTGCATTAATAGGTAACAAAAGGAACAAATACAACCTGAGCCTTGGTGTTGTGCAAGTCCCTCCTAGGGTCCATCAAGAGTTCTCCTTTACTTTGACAAAGCTCACCCACTTCCAAATAGAACAAGCAAAGATGGCAATCTCTCCTCACAAGCTTCTAAATGGGAGTCCTAATTCCTGCAACATTTACCCTTAGAAATGTATAGCTTCCAACCTCCTCTCCTTCTGGCCCAATGCCTGTATTTATAGTGCTCAAGAGGAAGTTAATCAGGTCCACCATCAATGGGATAATCCCCTCTTTGGATGGGATAGCTCCCTTATTGATGGGATAAGTTCCTCTTTGGTAGGAGTGCATGAACCATCTGGAGGCGCTCAATACACGTCGAACAACCTTCTAGAATGCTCTAGAAATGACCACAAGTAACTTTTTAAAGATGAAACTTGCGCATTTTAACCTTTACAGGGGGACGCACCTGCCCCTTTACATACAGAGCATCCAAAGACGCAGTTTTTGTGAACATTGGGTGCGTCCCCGCAGGTAAGGTTGAGAGAACCTGCGTCCCCAGAGATAAATACATTTATAAAGACTTTCTCTCTTTTTTAGAGTTTGACATGGAGAGCAGAGGCATAAGACTTGCCTAAGAGGATAGCATGACTGTTGATAGAGCCATACTAACTGTAAATAGTCATGGTGACATTTTTTAGTGTAACAAGTCGCCAATTTGTTGTGGGGAAAAATGCCTATGCAGAACGATCCTATCCACCTAAGGTGTGACAGTGCCTTAACAACAAACAGAAACAGCTATTCTAGTATTCTTCCTTTGTGAATTAAGAATGAAGAGAGATAGATGGACTAACTGGTGTCTTCCGTTTGTCCCTCGATCCGGTTTCCCTTCTCTTTGAGTATTCCCAACTACTTGCCTTCTCGCTCGCCCAGTTTCAAGAGGTTTCTGCAAGATCACAAGAAGAGAACACTACACAAAGACATAGATTCATATTCATAACTATTTCAAGATTAGAAATAAACTAAACATACTAATGCAACCATACATCAAAGATACACCAGTATATAGGAGAAACCAAGATAGCTTTATTGATGAATAACAAGGTTCAGGAAGAGATACAACCCAGAGGGTTCCAATCCAGCATCTCCTTCCCAGCAAATGAAATTCCTATCTTCACCTTCCCTCAAAGCATTAAGCACCCAATGATTCCAATCTCAAACCAACAACAATTCTTTGCAATAACAAAATTCCAGCCCCCAGATCTCATGGAGGAGAGATCCATATATAGATGTTTGGAGAGAGGATGAGTCAGCTTGAGATCTGACTAGTGTCCTCTCCCTCTGTCAGTTCTTGATTCCACTTGGAGGTTCTTGCTTCCACTTGGAGATTGGGAACCTCTTACTCATCACTACTCGAATTTACTGAGGCAAGTGTCATTGAGGAAGATTCTGGAAGCTTCCTGGGTCTTGACACCTCTTGGAATTAACTTGCCATTTTTCAATTCCCGCTCAGCGCACCCTGGTAGTGCTTCTACCTGCGTTGCAGTGTAGGTAGCCAGTGTTGACTTTGCATTTCAGTGCAGACAGCTAGTGGAGCCATTGAATTGATCCTGAATTGACTTGTTTTTGAGCAGTTTCTGGTGGAGAACTTCTGTGAATTGCTGTGGTTTGTTAGCCTTGTTCCTCTAGGGGTAGTAACAACATGTTTTAGGGACTTTGGATCCCTTAGATTATGGACATTTCATGCTTATGGGTGAATTGGGTAAGGAGCATGATATGGGCACGTTATACAGTGATAGCCAAAGTGCCATTCATCTTGCAAAGAACTCAGCATTTCATTCCAGGACTAAACACATATAGCTCAAGTACCATTTCATACGATCAGTGTTGGAAGATGGAGAGTTGAAGCTGGAAAAGATACACACTAGCCAGAATGCTGCAGATATGCTAACAAAAGTTGTAACCAGGGAGAAATTGAGAATATGCTCAGTTTCAGTTGGTCTTCAAGGATGAAGATGAAGATGAGAAACAGCCAGGTCCAAAGAGGAGTCATTGTCCAGCAAATGGAGCAGCGGTGGAGTTCCTACAATCAGTCTCCAAGTGGGAGATTGTTGGGTGTGGAGCCTGATTATCTTCTATATTCAAAGGTATCGCCACATAGGACCCCAGTTCGAAATGGGGGCGGCAACGCCGCCCGTAAAATATTTGCTGCAGGGGGGTCCAGGGGGGGGCGACTGCGACCTTTGGGAGCCCCCCCCTGGCGGGGTGTTTCGGGGGCAGCGCCCCTGAAGCTAAAAACAACTGTAAAATTGCCTTGTAAAAGTATAGTAATTTCTAGTCAATCTAGGCCGCTCATTAGGTGGATGATCTGACGGTAGAACTTATGTTTAGTTTAGGGTTTTTTGCCCTAGAAGTCAACACCTCTCTTTGTATGAGGGTATTGTATTTGAGGTTGTGAGATAGATGTGTATTCTGTGAGCGAGAAACAGAGAGGTGAGACTGTGAGAGAAAACAGAGGATATTACAGCGGATTTACTGTAGGTTGTGTCTCTTCATTTTGCTGGATAATAAAAAGGAAGGACTGGCTGTTCGGGGTGGACGTAGCCCAAACTGGGTGAACCACGTATATCTATGTCTCTCTTGTTTTGTGCGTTTTCTGTGTTTATATTTCTGCAATATTTTATGTGTTCCATTGCTCCGTAATATATAATTTTCTAACAGACATAAAGATCCAATTGGCTTCATTGAGGCTAGAAGGAGCCGCACTAGTTTGGTGGGAAGCAAAGACTCAAGAGGAAATGAGAATCCATGGTAAGATATCCATTTCTTGGGTTGAATTTGTTTCTTCAATTAAAAGACAATTTTATCCTTTAGCTTATATGCAAAAAGCCATCATGAGATGGAAAAACTTTAGGAAACTAAAATGCCAAACTGTCCAAGACTATACTCAAGAGTTTAGGAAGAGGGCTTTATTGTTGGGAGTAAACTTGAATTCACAAGACACACTCTTGAAACATAATGGAGGTTTATATTCCTATTTGCAACATACTATCCTTATGTTTAACCCAAGCAACTTACATGAAGTATGTGTGCAAGCCACACACCTTGAGGCAAGGGGAAAACAAAACATAGAGGATAAAGGTGAAAGTGAGGGTAAGGGAAAAGAGAAGGGAGGAAAATGGAAGGGAAAGAAGAATGCAAGTATAAAAAAAGAGAAGGAGAAACTCTCATGCAAAAACTGTTCAAATACTAGCCATGATGAAGACCATTGTTGGCAACTTCATCCAAAATTAAAACTAGATAGATTAAAAGCCAAAGAGAAGGGAAAAACTGTTGTTATAGCTGAAAAAGGCTTAGGGTTAGATTCAGGAGAGGAGACAAAATTACAGCTATGGGTTTGAAAGGTGAACATGTTGAAAGCAGTAGTTCCTCAAATAGTCACAACAACACTCCAAATGAAGACAAAAGGGAAGAGTTGTTCACTATCAGAGTAATCTCAAATCATACCAAGATTGATGCACTCTTTGATAGTGGATCACAAGAAAACCTGATTTCAGAAGACTTAGTTAAAGAGCTTAAACTTGAAACTGTACGACATCATAAACCATACCCTTTGGGTTGGATAGTTAAGGATGCCAATTTACAGGTTTCAAGGAAATTTATTTTTAGATTTGATATTACCGCAAACTTTGTTGATGAAGTCGAGTTAGACATGGTTCCACTTGATATTTCTGGAATTATCTTGGGAAGTCCATATTTGTATGACAGGAAAGCGGTGTTTCATTATTATGAGCAAAAATATCATTTGCTTAAAGATGGGGTGAAGTATATTGTGAGAGCTCATCGCAAGAAACTGAACATTTCTTTGCAAGGCAAATGAAGAGGCTAGTGAATGCAAGTCATAACTTGACATTGTTGATGATCAAACAAAGAGATGTTTTGAATCATACTTTTCATAAAGATGCTTATATTTGTAATGAGTTGTGTTAGAATGATAACAGGTCGCGTTTGAAAGAAGGTGAAAAACATTTGTAGCAACCAACATTGGTGTTGAGCAGTGTTGAAAACAAGGTGCCGGTGCAAGAAGTTGCAAAGGTCAAAGAGAAGAGGACAAAGTAGCTTGACAAAGAAGGCATGGGTTTCAAAAATGTTCATTGCTGGTTTCCAAAAGGCACATTACAATGGTGAAGAAGTTTGGGCAAGAGTCAACTCAAGTACAAGGAAAAAGCAACTAAAAATTGCCATAGAGACAAAGTGCAAGGTGAGAAAGATTCCAAGTTTCCTTTGACTGTTGACCAAGGTAGGAACAATATTTTCTCTGCAAAATTAGATTGTTGTTCTATAAATTTAGAAATATTGCAACATGATGGTGTCAAAGACAACAATAGATGGTCGTCAGAATCAAAGAAAATTTTGACTTTTTATGAAAAGCTCCAAATGATGAAATTAGGAAAATTTAAATGGATAAATACTGGAAGGATGAGGGTGTTAGTGCCTAAATCTACCTCGGGCTGAAAAGGTAGGATCCAGGGCCAACATCAAACCACGCTTAGCCTGGTAGCTAGCCCTACCAGGTCAGGAGAGGGCTCTCTCCGGGTCAATATCAGCAAATTATGATCGATGAGGGCTTGAGAAGGTTGATAGAAATACTAATATTAGGCTAGGTATAAGTGCAAGAGAGTTTGATTTAATAAAATGATGTTTTGTTGGCTCAGATGGAAAGATAGATTTTGGGTGCCGAGATTGAGGCTCAGTCCTGCAGAGATCTCAATGGGGCAAGGTAGGCAATTGTTTCTGGCACTTAAAATTGAATGAGATGGAAGGAATAGATAGGTGAGGTGTTGAAGAGGGCAAGAGCAATCATGGATCCTCCCCAAATAGCAAAAAACATCAAGAAACTAAAGCAAACTTCAAGTAGAGCACTGCAATTTCAATGGATTCTACTTACACTCTTGTTTGTTTAGTTCAGAAGAAACAAGATAGAGAATGGCATACATGACAGATGAGAAAATTCACAATTACAAAGAAAATCACTATACCAAGACAAATTTCCACGTGGATCCCAAAGAGTGTTGCAAATCCTGGTCTCATTTCCTTAGCCAAAATGCTGATATGAATGTACAATGAAGCTCCTTACTTTCTCAAGAGTCCAACCATGCTAATGACTGAAAAACAACATAATATAGACAAAAATAATTCATCCTTGCCTCTAGGGGTCGAGCACACATGTTTAGGAGCTGATCCAACTGATTCTAAACCAAGAACTAGAAACTAGGCAACATAGCAGCATGCCTCTAGAAACAAGGGAATTGATTCATTCAGTTTCAAACAACCTTTAAATTGATGAATCTACCTCTACAAGTGAAAATTTAACATATTTACATCATGATCCATCAAGTTTCATCAAATTACATCAAAAATTTTCCATTAGGACAATGAAAAAGTCAAACTAGACAAAGCTGGGTGAAAAACAGAGCAAAACTTGGTCAAATTGGCAATTTTTCCTCTATGCGCCGCACTTGATTCTCTATGCGTCGCGCCTGTTTGGACCCACTTTTGGAGGCCTTCTAGGTGTCCAAATGAGCTCTAGGTGTGCTTTTTGGAAAGGTATACCTGTCTACTTTTCAACCCAAGTGGAATTTTTCAATTTGTACTCCATTCTTCCCTCCAAAAGTCCATTCTTCCAACACTACTTCCTGTGTGTCAAAATAGGGGCAGTGAGGTAATGTTTTGAGTGTTTTTGACCCTTTTGAGGGCTCAAAACTTGCCCAGATTTCTTGGCCATAGTAGGAAAGCATAATTTTTCATGCCAAATCCAAAAATGCTGAGTTTTTTTGATTTGGAGGATCCTAGAAAAAGCGAGCGCCACATGGCACGACGCATAGGGCAGAAAATTCTGTTTTTATGCCAAAAAATTTCCAAAATGCAAAAATTGCTCCAAATTTTTTGAAATTTGGGCTGAGTCTTCTCTATCAAGAGCTATATTAGGCCAAGGAATCCTCGGCCAATATCTAAAGTTGATCATGCTCCTTTTGCCTCTTTGATGCCTTCTTCAATTTTGCTTTCAAACTCTTGATTCTCGCCTTGCAAACTTTGTTCCTTGCCATGTAATGAACAACCATGTGTCTCAACAAGTTTTTCTCCTTGTTGGCCTTTTCTAGCTTCCTCTCCAAGTGGATATTGACTCTTTCAAGCCATGACTCCCTATCGACATTAATCTCCTACTCAAGTGAAGTGAACTCCACCCTCCTCCTTTGGGCAGCTTGGCAATTCTCCCGAATGTTTTGCAACTCCATAATCACCTGCTAGTCCTCAAGCTACTTATTCCTTTGCTCCAGGTACTGTATTTTCCATTGGGCTCTATCCAAGTTGATAGACAAGGCATCAATGTCCGCCTGCTGCTCCTGAATGATTTCTCTAAGATTTGTGCTTTGCGAGCCCATATCAGTATCATCACCCTCAATGAGAATGAAATCAGTCTCTCGCTCACCTGATGGTCCTTCCTCCTGTAGTGGCCTCTTGCCTTGGTCCTGAACCTACTGTGTTGATGATGGAAGCGAGGCCCCTTCCACCCCGGGTGGAGATAACACTTGCTTTGCTGCTGCGAACAACTGTCTAGTGCCCTTCTGATATGTGATAAACACCGGCATAGTAGTAGTCTGTGCCTCGTGACCCTCATGCTGATAAGAAGGTCCACCTATCTCATGCAAAGCCTCTGAAGGTCCCTGAGAAGCTCTAAAAAACTCACGAGAGATGAAATCCTCCTAAGAAATGCCCTGTAAGCCAAGATGATGAATGACCACAATTTTGATGAGAGTAAAATGGTAAATACTGTTGAACTGCTGTTGAGGAGTCTTGTGCTGCACATGGGTGGTCATCTTCTCTATCTTTTGGCACATGAAGTAGGGGATGTTCATCATCCATACCCGGGTAAAATGCATTAGCAGCCTGATATGATAAGCATATAGATGGGAGAACCGACCCTCACAGCTGAAATAATTCATGATCAGTTTCATTAAAGGAGCATATTCATCTTTAAGGTATCGAAAAGGAAACACTCTCTTGAGCTGTCCGAAAAAGCTGGGCTTGATGTACGGTTCATAATGCTACCGATCAATTTTCTGCCTCTTGTTCCATTGCTCTCCAATGTTGGGAATGCCAGTTGCTAGTGAAATGGATTCTGGTGTTAATGTGCAAGTGACACCAGCTAGAGTGGCTTGATCGCCATGTAAATGCAGTACAAACAAACGAGCCAACTCATGATGAAACTAAATGCTAGCAACCTTCTCACAAAATTCATAACATGACTGATGTTGGAAACAAGAGATGGCAAGAGGGCAGGCCTGTAATTCAGCAAGAGTGGTTGGTTCTTCTCTAATATGTTTACCACCTCTATGAGGCCTCCTGGGTGCATGTTCCTCTGTAGGTGAGTCACTGTGGGTCTCCTCTTCATACTCATATGAAGGATCAGTTGCCATGGCTGCTGGTAGATAAAATGTCTTGGATAAGTAGGTGCTAATGTGTTAAACTGTGTTGAACTATCTTTAATGATGTGTTTGACCTTTGCCACCAAGGAAAAATAGTGAAATGAGGGACTGTGGGGGGGTAATTTAGGGAAATAGGGAATTAGGGAATGATTGAGGAGGGGCTAGGGTTTGGGAGTTTGCTTTTGGGATTCTGGGAAATGGGAATTGGGGTATGGGATTAGTGAATTTAGGGGTATGTGAATTTGGGGAATAGGGAAAGCAAGGAAAATATGAAATAAGGGAGTGATGAGGTGAGGGGATACTTGGTAGCAAAACAGCCAATACAAAACCCTAGCAACAAGCTCCTTTGAAAATTTTGAAGAGATAGGGTTTGTTTCCTTTAAACATTCACCATGCAACAAACACCATCAAACAACCATCAAATTTGGATGAAGAGCAATGACAAAGGGTCAACCTACTTGACAAAGTGACAATCCATGCGTTTTGCGTGATTGGAGCAAGTTTTGGCAGTTTTCGAGCTCTCTGGCTGTGTACGCCACACATCCAACCTAATGCGCCGCACCCAATGTATGCGTCACGCCAATGTATTTTTGCATTGAGAAATGTGGCCCAATGCACTGCACCTAGTAAGTGCGCCACGCCTCCTACCCAGTGTGCCGTGCCAGTGACTTGGAGCGATTTTCACCAAAATTTCTCACTTGCTCACCACAACAACTTTGCTTTGTTTTCTCTTTGCTCTTGGAGTGCAAATGAGCTTTAAACATTTGGAGACATGATTTATACATGGAGCTTTAAATTTTAATTTTTCAAAACCCACTTCCATAATGTTCTGAAAATGACTTTATTTTCAAACTCTGTTTTTTGGACTTTTTCACTTCATTTAAGCTTTGTGATGAATTAAATGACCTAAGCTTTGCTTGTTTTGAAGGTTTTGGAACTACTTGGGCTAAGGAAAGAAACTAGGGTTGCAGATGGAGTGATTTACAATGAAGAAAACAAAATTTCATATTTTTTGTACAATAAAGGCAAAATACTCTGTTTTTTCCTTAAAACAGAGTTTTGAGGAAAAACACTTTTTCGAACACTTGGTGATGAAATTTATTGATGCTGAAACCTCCTCATGACTTACTGGTTGTTATTAGACACTTTGAAACATTTTTTGATTAAGCCCTAATGAAACCCTAGACCTAATTGACAATGCAACCCTAAAATACCTTTGCAATTTGTTATGAAACTAGCTCAAGAAAAGATAGAAAAGATAGATCAACGGCTTAGAATTCAGTCTCTTCGAGGGGGAAACCTCCTTTACATTACATAAAATGAACAATTCTTGGATGATTCAAATGAAAAAACCTCCTTTCTATATATAGGAGTCTAAGGAGTCATAATATAACCCAGTCGACCTAACAATAATAATATAAAGCCACAAAAATAACAATAGAGGGGTTTTATGGGGCACAGTAATAACAATATGGGGATAATAGGGGCACAAAAATATTAATAAGGGATGCAACTACAATATTAATGGGGTAATCACTAGTATTATAGGGACCCAACATGCCCCTCTCCTTCAAAAAAGTGTTGTCCTCAATGCTTGAGTAGTTCTGGATGCTTCTGTATAAAATTCTCATCCTCCCATGTGGAATCTTCAGCAGATAAGTTCTTCCACTTTATAAGATACTCCGAAATTGATTGATTTCGTAGCTGTCGAGTTCTTGATTCTGTGACTGCTTCCGGTTCCAATATAATTTTTCCTTCCTTGTCAAGTTTTGGCAATATTGTTTGCACTGGGAGCTTGTCGCCTATAACCTTCTTTAAACATGAAACATGGAAAACTGGATGGAATTGAGAAGCTACAGGAAGCTCCAATTTGTATGCCATAGTACCAATCTTTTGCAACACCTTGTACAAACCATAATACTTTGGTGATAATTTATTATCCTTCTTAGCTTTCTTGAGGGACATTTGCTTATATGGTTGTAGCCGTAGGAATACCCAATCACTTACATCAAAACTTCTTTCACTGCAATGTTGATCTGCCTATTGTTTCATTATATTCTGTGCCAACACGTGGTTATCCTTTAAGAGTTGGAGGACTTTTTGTTGATGTTCGATGTGATGTTCCACTGCTTGAAACTTAGAATTTTTTCTTAAATATGATGTGATGGATGGTGGCTGATATCCATAAAGTGCCATAAATGGGGTCATTTTTGTTGCTGTATGGAAGGAAGTGTTATACCACCATTCAGCCAGAGGCAACCATTTGACCCATTGTGTTCATTTATCAGATACAAAACAATGAAGATATCCTTCCAAACATTTGTTTACTATCTCAGTTTGCCCATCAGATTGAGGATGATAAGATGAGCTATGAGCTAACTAAGTACCAAGACAAGAAAATAATTATGTCCAAAAATTTCCAGTGAAAATGGGATCTCTGTCACTTACAATAATCTTTGAGTTTCCATGTAGCTTTTGAATTGTTTCCATAAATGCAGTAGATATTGTACTGGCTTTAAATGGATGTGATAATGCACAAAAGTGTGCATACTTGGTAAGTCTATCAACTACCACCATGATGACACTCTTTCCCTCAGACTTGGGTAAACCTGTGATAAAATCCATTGAAACCTCTTCCCAACATTGGCTTGGAATGGATAAAGGTTGTAATAGATCCAGGGTCTTAATTGTTTCAACTTTATTTTGTTGGCAAACCAAACATTCCACCACAAACTTTTGAATATCCGATTTAAGGCCATCCTAAAAAAATTCCTTCTTAACCCCGTGGTAAGTTTTTAAAAATCCTGAGTGCCCTCCTAAGGGAGAAGTGTGCAATTCCATAAGAATCTTTTGTTTTATTTGGGAATTCTTACAGAGGTATAAGCGATCTTTGTACCATAAAGAATCATTTTTCCAGCTAAATGTATCAGACGTACTAGAATCTTGTTGTAACTTTCAAATAAGTGCCCACACTTCTTCATCATTCTTCCATTCCTCCCTAGCTTTGTTTATCCAATCTGGTTGGATAATAGAAATGGTGCACAACAATGCTTCCACATCCTCATCCTTTCTTGAGAGTGCATTTGCCACCACATTTTTCTTCCCTTTTTTGTAGATGATTTCAAAGTCATAACCTAACATCTTTGTGACCCACTTTTATTGCTCTTCAGAGGATAATCTTTGTTCTAAAAAGTATTTAAGGCTATCATGATCTGTTTTTACCTTGAAGTGTCTTCCCATTAGGTAAGGTCGCCATTTCTTAAGTGCATGGAGTATTGACAACATTTCCTTCTCATAAATAGCTTTGTGTAAAAACTTTCCCTTGATTGGATGACTTTCAAAAGCAATGGGTCTTTCATCTTGCATTAAAATAGCACCAATTCCATTTCCTGAAGCATCACATTCCACAATAAAGGTTTTTGTGAAGTCTGGTTTAGCTAAGACCGGTGTTGTTGGGAAAAGTATCCAATACGGAATGACCCTATCCCACTCTAAGGGTGATAGTTCCTTAGCAACAATCAAAGCAAAGCTATTTGAGATTACTTCTTTATGAGATGTAAAAGAGGGGAGAAAGAGATCCACTAACCGCTGTCTTTCGCTAATGATTGATCCAATCTTCTCTCCTTGCTGCTTGCCCCCAGCTCGTTGCTCTTTCACTGGCCCAGCTACACCAAGATCCTGCAAAATGGCAAGAGAGGGAAACTACAAGAAGCATACATTCATAATTGATTCAAGGATTAGAATAAATCAAATACACAAGTATAACAACACACCATTGAGACACATGCATATAGAAAAACCTCAAATGCTTTATTAATGGAAGAAGTAAGGTTCAGGAAGTGATACAACCATAAAAGGCCCAATCCAGCATCACCTTCCCAGCAGAAAGAAATCTCCTCTTCACCTCCTTCAAAGCAAATCACCCAATAGTTCTAAACTCAAACCAACAGCAATTCTTTACATTCACAAGATTCCAGCCTCCCTAGACCTCATGAGAGAGATCTATATATAGGAGTTTTGGAGAAAGGATGAGTCAGCTTGAGGCTGGCTGAAGCTGACTAGTGTCCTCTCTCACTTTAGTTATTCTTCAGTTCTTGAGTCCACTTGGAGGTTCTTGCTTCCACTTGGAGATCTAGAACCTCTTACTCATCACCAGTCGAATTCCTTGATCCAAGTGTCATTTTGGAAGCTTCCTGGGCATTGACACCTTGAGGAATGACTGTGCCACATGTCCAAACTCGCCCAGCGCAGGTAGCCTTCTTTGCAGTTGACATTCAACGCAGGTAGACAGTGGAGCAGTTGACATTCAGCGCAGATGCTCAGTGGAGCAGTTGACATGATCCAGAATTGCCTTGTTTTTGAGTGTTTTCAGGTGGAGAACTTTTATTGAGTGCTGTGGTTTGCTGACCTTGTTCCTCTAGGGGTAGGAACAACATGTTTAGGGACTTTGGATCCCTTAGATTATGGACATTTCATGCTTCATGCTGTAAGGCACAAAAATGTCTATAACAGTTGCCCCCTAAAGTATGAGGTCGTTTATCGGGTGAAATGCTTTATCAGGAGGATCCGAAGTTCATTCAATCGCTGGGAGGTGACCTGTAATAAGATACAATACAATACATTATTTTTCATACTGCTTTCATGATCTAGCTGAGGCGGGCATTCCCATGCTCAGCTTTATAAATACATTTTTTTGTACATAGAACAGACAATCGTCTGATGGTAGACTGATAATTCTCTGCTGAAATTATCATCCTTTGAGTAGGATGATCATCTGCTGTACATGTCAATGTCTTTATTTCCTGAATATATATCGCAGCCCGGATGGATGAAACTAGATCCGGGGTCTTCAAACTCGTTCGATATTCACTCTAAGTACAGGTCGATCTATGTGAGAATTGCGCTGAAGTCGAACATGGAAAGACATCGCTTGATTACCGGCCAATGATGTAAACCGTTAACAAGCGCGAGAGGAATCACCGATAATGATAATGATCCTCAAGGTACCGCAGTACAATTCACGCGGTGTGAATAAAGGACTTGGCGTCGAACACCACGCAAAATCTTCTGGTCGAAGGTCATTGATGTATACCTGTCGCCGGAAGTGAGAAACTTGCCATTGAGGCATGCAAGTTTCAAAGTACTGAGGGGGTTGTTCCTAGATCAACTCCTTGGATAATGAGCTGATTTCGACAAGGAGCGATCCGTCAAAAGAGGGCCTTAATGAATCCCACATCAGTGACACAGAACGGAGCTAATGATTTTAATGGAGGTGAAAACAATCTGTGAAATATGATTCAGGGTGGCGGTCATGAAAGGATGAAAGATGATGTATGGTAGTGGATGGGACACGGTTGACTCTTTCTGAACAACATCTCTTGAACATATAACGACACTGATGCGATGGATCGGTAGCATTACCCCAAATGTGGATGGTTTGGCGAGACCATGGTGATGAGACCGGTGAATGAAACAACCCAACCCGATGTGGTACGGAGGAAAAGTGTCATGTTCAAGAGCGACTTGCTACCATTAAAGCTTTGAGGTTCTCCCAATTTTTCCCCAGTCATTTCTGACCAGTACCTCTTTATTTTTGTCAAGCTTGAGGAGGATAACATATGCTTGTTCTATAACCTGCCCTTCGGGCAAGCCCATCGCTATGTTTTAACGAGCCTAGCGATAGGGAAACTCGTTCTCGTCTAAAGACAAGTTTGTCGCTATTTAATCATTTTAACGAGTCTAACGACAAGGAAAACTCGGTCCTTTTCATTTTTAGAGAGTCTGAAAAGGTACATAAAGTCAACTCCAAAATTCCTTTTTCGTCATCTAATCCCTTAAGTCCGAAAAAGTATAAAACAATACAAAAGGGATGAGTTTTCGATATCTTTAACGAGCCGAACAAAACAAGCGCTCGATCTTTTTGTGCAATAATCCCTCAGGTCCAAAAAGATTAAAATCTAGAGGAGGGATAGCTCTTCTGGTCCTTTAACGAGCTGGAAGGCCAAAACTCGGCAATCTTTTCATATTTTACGAGTCAGTTGAAAAGAGCTTAAAGAAGACTCGTCTTTTGAGGAACGAGTGATAAACAGGGATAGCAACTGATTCCAGGTACAGGTTGGAATTTTCCAATCATGGCAGTGTCACAAGGATGGCTAGGTGACATCACTCTTCGCAGCTGTTCCTCAAAATGGGTAAACAATCATATGGAGGTGAACGATCGGCCAAATGAAAGTGGAGGTGGCAGGTGAAAACACGACCAAGGCTTTTTATGGCTGATAAATTTACGATCACAGTGGTTATTTACCGGGATAGGTTCATTTTTTATTTAAAAATGAGCTTAAACTCTGGAGGAAACATTGCTCACTGCTTATATTTATTTTTTAACGAGCATGAAGACCGCATTAAAACTGCTCGGATCTTGCGTTTATTTTTTAACGAGCATGAACTTTATGCTAAAACTGCTCGATTATACCAGTCATAAGATAAGAATGTCTCCTGTGAGATAGCTATTTTTTATGGAGCTTTATCTCACGAAGCTATGCTCCTCATCCTTTCTTTATGCAAGTATGGAAACGACTAATCCTACGAGTTTAAAGGGTTAGACCTACAGGTTTAAAGGGAGGACCTAAAAATTTTAAAAATAAATAGTCGCTCCTTGCTTGCACTCCAAAAGGTTGCATGCCCCCAGGTATAAAACAGAGTTTCAAGGTTACCTCTACTTACCCTCTGCCAAAACATTTGTTTTAATCGAGAGAGGCTTACCTCTTTCAGGTTACCCAAAGATTGTCTCGTTAATCTTTCAAACAAAACACTTCCTCGGCAATGTCTACCGAAATAGACAAGGGTGAATGACCTTTGTCAAACATGTAACTTTGACAAAAGAATCTTATTCTAGAACAACCCCTCTTCCACCCACGGACGGGGTACGGACTAGTCATATTCTTCCGTGAAAACCTACCTTATACCCAAAGTTCTCTCTGCCCAACGCAGACCAGGATGCATGCCCCCTGGGTTCCAGTCCCATCTTTCTGAATCACTCGCACTCATCGGGAAGAAGGACTGGGGGTGGAGACATTTCTTGATTTAATAGACCATTCAGGGTTGGTATGTGACTATTTGCGATGCGTGATCCCGAAAATGAAAGTTGGTCTACGAGCTTGACCATTCTTCCTTCGTGTGGAAAACACATTACTCTAAAGAGTGAGGAGACTATTGCTCCCATGCAATATATATAGTCTCGTCCAAGGAGTAGGTTATAATCCAAGGGTCCTTGAACGACCATCACGTTCATTTGAACGGCCTTCCCTTTCAATGTAATGGGCACATTGGGGAAGATCCCTAATGGTCGACTGGTTCCTTTATCGAAACCCGAGAGATTTCTTATCTCAGGCAAAAGCGTCGAGGAACCCAGTGCTTTCCAAGCAATAGAGGAAAGGATAATCACAGATACCCCTTCATCAATGATAGTGCCAGCCATTACCATTCTGTATATTTGGACTATAATTCTGAATGGTATACTGGCTGGCAACCGGGGTCTGCCTAGTTGGTTCCAATCAAAGGACACAACCAGGTTGCTTGGCGGTGGGACCGAATACACGGCCGGATATGACCCTGACGATGTTCCTTCCTGCGATAAAGGAATGGGCACATTGCCCTGACGCTCGTCAGAGTCTGTGTTGATGAAAAGAATCTGGATGGTTTCATCCTTATTCTCTTCAGTGAGGGTGTCATTTGAAGATGAATCTTCAGTGACAGTGTCATTTGAAGATGAAACTTCTGAAGGGAGAACCGGGTCAACTCCCGTTTCGACCTTTGGACTTTCGTCCGGTCTGGATTCAGTAGTTTCATTTTCAATGACTGACACTTCAGCTGACCACTTGAGCGGGCCAGTTGTATTCTCTACCAACGAAGGACTTGGCACGAGTTTTTTGTATCCAGGAGGAAGTCTCAACGGTGAAACCGGACGATCTTCCAAAACTCTCTTCGCTTCGTCTAAGAAGGGACAACGGTGGATGGCGTGATCGCCTTCACACAGTCTGCAGGGGGATCTTGCTCCCCCTCTTTTTCTTGAACCTTCACTTTCACTGGTTGACAGTAAGCATTCAACATGGCTATCAGAGGTTGATGCTCCCGAATTGTGCAAACGAGGGGACCAGTCCCTTAGTATCCGGGGAATACAGGGACAATCTCTATGGAAGTGGTCTCCTCTACATATGACACATGGTGATTTAGGCCCGGTCTGTGCTGTGTGTGGATTTTTGTCAGATGTCTTTTGCTTGCCCCCAGTCGCCTTAGGCTCCTTCTTCTTCTTCTCTCTCTTCTTCTTCTCCTTTTTCTCCATGGGAGCTTGGCTTTTGCGGGCTCTACCTTGCGAAGATGAAGGATTGGAGGAAGGGTTATAGGAAGTAGAAGGCTGGTGGGCAGCTCTAGACTGATCTAACTGTTGACTCGACTGTTCAGGAACCATGGTGTTCTGAACTACACTGGTTGAGAATAGCTAGATTGGCAGGCCAATTGTCAGTCCTGGAAGCGACAATGTGGCCATGTGGGGCGCACCAACTTCTCCCCAAGAGGAGAAAGGACTAGGATTTCCATCATGGGGAATTCCTTGGTTGGTGTGTTCCATGTTCTCAACCTACAGATCAATGCAGGAATAGGAGGTGATTATGTTTCGTTTTAAAATAAATTTTTATAACGACGCTTTAGACACAACTTGCTTTTTCACTTTTTAAGAGTCGAGAAAAAGCTAAAGATGACTCTAGTCTCCTTCGATGTTTTAACGAGCCCGAAGTGACAAATGCTCGGATGGACTTTTTCAGTTATAGAGTTTGAAAAAGGCCAAAAGAAACTACTCTGGAGTTCTAGGCAGAGGGTGTGCCAAACTTTTCGCAAAACCACAGAATACGTTTTACGGTATGGGTGGTCGATCTTCGTGAATGCTGTGTTCACTGCATTGCGATCAGTAGGGCGGCCGACACGGCTTCCTATGGATAAAGGCTTTGTTCCTATAGGGGTCTCCCAATATATACGCGACGGTACGTGGGAGCACAAGTCCGTATTGATGCTTATCGCTTCACCGTGGAGGAATCACCCAACCACTCAACGCTAAGATATCACGTTTAACGACGCCGGAACACGTCTCTAGCTTAGACCTCTATGTGTTTGCGTTATGTTTCAAAGCGTTGTTATGTAAATTCAATTTATTTTAGGTTGATCTTGTTTAGCAGTTTGCCTTTATGGATCACCATGAGATGTATGGTACAACTCCTAAATGCAGTCTAAAGATGAGAAGCAAGCTTTTTCAATCTTTTCAACTTATGAAAATCTTAACTACTGAGGGAAAAGAAAGACATCATCTTTTCACACAGATCATAGAGCACACACTGATGCACTTTTTCCTAAATCAACATGCAAGCTGTCAAAATGCACATGCACAATGCAGGTATTTCTTTTCTCTTTCTTAATGTTGGTGTACTACAAAAAGAAAGCTGTTGTATAACTTTGAATTCAATTTCAAGTGAAAGCAAACAAGCTTTTGTCCAAAATCAAAAGACACCTTAAGATTTACTTGTTTCAACACTAGAAATACATAAATTCAAACCATATGACAAAAGCAAAAGCTCAATCAGCTATGAACAGCAAACAAACTAACTCTTAAGATCAGAACGACACTTATCACAGGTCTAGATCTAAGAGGCCACAGCAAGACTAGTTCACTTTCGTTATGGGAAACTGCAAATGATGTAAGAAATACACAGAGAACAAATACAGTTTCTTTATACAACCGAGGCAGAATAGTGGCAAAGAAAGGTGGTTTCAGATAGGTACATTGACTGATAACAGGCTGCAAAAACAGGGATGAAAACAGGGCAACAAAAAGCAGAGAACCCCAGTTGCACAAGGCCACACTGGTTCAGCGCAGGTAGAACACTGTCAGTTTGACATTCAGCGCAGGTAGCCCCTTCGGGACCTGCGATGAAATGTAGACTGCCTTCACAGTGCCTGCAATGAAGAGAGAAACTCTCGTTTCCCTCAGGTTCTGGGTTACAGATTGCTCAAAAATCAACAGTTTTTGGCCAAATCAAAGCTACCAATCAGTACACACTAAAGGATGACTCAAAGGAGGATGAAAAGCTATCACTAAGAGCTGTTCAGAGTCCTTGTGGATCAGCTCTTCAAATCATAAACATGCCCAAAAACTGAGCTAGAGTAGCTGCCCTTTACTTTGCATTTGAAAGATCCAAATGCAGTTCGATTCGGTACTCCCTGTGTTTAGGAAATGAATAGCAAAAACACAAACAACCAACAAGATACGATCCCCAGTGGAGTCACCAATTTGTTGTTGGGAAAAGTATCCAATACGGAATGACCCTATCCCACTCTAAGGGTGATAGTTCCTTAGCAACAATCAAAGCAAAGCTATTTGAGATTACTTCTTTATGAGATGTAAAAGAGGGGAGAAAGAGATCCACTAACCGATGTCTTTCGCTAATGATTGATCCAATCTTCTCTCCTTGCTGCTTGCCCCCAGCTCATTGCTCTTTCACTGGCCCAGCTACACCAAGATCCTGCAAAATGGCAAGAGAGGGAAACTACAAGAAGCATACATTCATAATTGATTCAAGGATTAGAATAAATCAAATACACAAGTATAACAACACACCATTGAGACACATGCATATAGAAGAACCTCAAATGCTTTATTAATGGAAGAAGTAAGGTTCAGGAAGTGATACAACCATAAAAGGCCCAATCCAGCATCACCTTCCCAGCAGAAAGAAATCTCTTCTTCACCTCCTTCAAAGCAAATCACCCAATAGTTCTAAACTCAAACCAACAACAATTCTTTACATTCACAAGATTCCAGCCTCCCTAGACCTCATGAGAGAGATCTATATATAGGAGTTTTGGAGAAAGGATGAGTCAGCTTGAGGCTGGCTGAAGCTGACTAGTGTCCTCTCTCACTTTAGTTATTCTTCAGTTCTTGAGTCCACTTGGAGGTTCTTGCTTCCACTTGGAGATCTAGAACCTCTTACTCATCACCAGTCGAATTCCTTGATCCAAGTGTCATTTTGGAAGCTTCCTGGGCATTGACACCTTGAGGAATGACTGTGCCACATGTCCAAACTCGCCCAGCGCAGGTAGTCTTCTTTGCAGTTGACATTCAACGTAGGTAGACAGTGGAGCAATTGACATTCAGCGCAGATGCTCAGTGGAGCAGTTGACATGATCCAGAATTGCCTTGTTTTTGAGTGTTTTCAGGTGGAGAACTTTTATTTAGTGCTGTGGTTTGTTGACCTTGTTCCTCTAGGGGTAGGAACAACATGTTTAGGGACTTTGGATCCCTTAGATTATGGACATTTCATGCTTCATGTTGTAAGGCACAAAAATGTCTATAACAACCGGTGCTTGGCACATTGCCTCTTTAAGATGTTCGAAGGCCTTTGTTGCTTCTGCAGTCCATGAAAATGCATCTTTCTTCAATAACATTGTTAGAGGTGCTGCTATTCTCCCATAATTCTTAACAAAATTGCGATAATACCCTGTCAACCTGAGAAATCCTCGCAGATGCTTTGTGGATGTTGGGATTTTCCATTCTTTAATGGCTTTAATTTTGCTAGGGTCTACCTTAACTCCTTCATGAGATACAATATGACACAGATATTCCACCTCTTGTACCCCAAAGAAACATTTGGATCTTTTTGCATATAATTGTTTCTCCTCCAATAGTTGTAGCACCCTGTCAACATGTTCAACATGATCCTTCCAAGACTTGTTGTAGATTAGTATATCATCAAAAAATACTAACACAAATTTTCTAAGGAATGGTTTGAAAATGGAATTCATCAAACCTTGAAATGTTGAAGGTGCATTGGTAAGGCCAAAAGGCATGACCAAAAATTCATAATGACCCTCATGAGTTCTAAATGTTGTTTTCAGAATGTCTTCAGCCTTCATTCTGATTTGATGATATCCTAAATGAAGATCCAACTTGGTGAAGTAAATTGATCCATGCAATTCATCCAGTAATTCATCAATGACAGGAATTAGAAACTTATCTTTAATAGTGAGCTTGTTGAGCTCCCTATAATCTGGACACATGCACCATGATCTATCCTTCTTGTGCACTAATACTACTGGAGTAGAGAAATAACTTTGACTCAGTTGAATTATACCAGCCTCTAACATTTCTACAACCATACGTTCAATTTCACTCTTTTGGGCAGAGGGATATCTGTACGGCTTGATGTTTGGAGGAACACTTCTTGGAATCAGATGAATAGCATGATCATGATCACGAATAGGTGGGAGACCTTTGGGAGTCTCAAATACCTTGGAATGATTGTTCAAGATTTTTTGGAGATCTGGAGAAATAGATGATTCCAATGTGGAAACATCTAGTGAACATAATTGTGCAATTACACCCCTTCGTTCCTTTCTTAAAAGCTTTGGCATATCGTTAGAGCTGATTATCTTTCCTGGTTTCCTTGCAATACCCCTTAATTCAACTTCCTTTCCTTCCACAAAAAATTTCATGAAAAGTTCTTGAAATTAAAATCTATTGTACCCAAGGATTGTAGCCATTGGACTCCTAGTACAACATCATCACCTCCCATTGGAATGGAAAGCATTGGGCTAGTCAATACGTATTTTTCCATTGATAGCTTGATATTATGGCACTTTCCAGAGCAATTTATTGTTCCTCCATTTGCAACCATCACTTGACACTCTGGTACTGGATATAAGAAGCAATCCAATTCTTTTGCTACCTTACAATTAATAAAATTGTGGGTACTTCTTGAATCAATCAACACTATTACCTTTTTCTTCTTGATTTGTCCTTCTATCTTGATGTTTTTGAGGAGTGGTAATTCCAGCCAATGCATTACAAGATATGGTCGGATTCATTTCTTCTTTATCTAGGCTTTGTTCCTGGAGTATATCCTCTTCTTTTGACCTTTCTTGCTCCTTTTCTTTTCCTCTTCGCAATCTATGTAGAATAATTTCTTCTCAACACACTTATGACCTTTAGTGTATTTGCTATCACAATTGTAACAAAGCCCTTTTGCTTTTTTTTCTTCCAATTGTTGTGGTGTCACCCTTATAGGTTGTGGAAGACTAGGGGCAACAACACTTCCATCTTTATAGTTGTGAGTGGTATGCTTCCTAGTTGCCATAATTTTGCTTTCTATTTTTCTTGCTAACCTGAATGCCTTCTCTAATGAATCAGGTTTCCAAAGGCGAATATCATGTTGGATATTATCCTTTAAAGACCATATGAACACATCAATCCTATGCTCCTCTCGAATATTTTTTATCCTTATGTTCAATTTTTGGAACTCCTCAATGTGCTCCATTATTGAACCCTTTTGTTTGAGACTTATCAATTGGCTAAAAAAATGTTGCTTTTTGTATCCTCATAATGTGCTATCAATTCTTCCATAAAAATTGCCCAAGTGATAATTTTCTTATGAGAGCGAAGCCATTGATACCATACAAACTGATTTGGTTCCAAATATAAAGTTGCAATACGTACCTTTTGTGTGTTTTGCACATTATTGAGATCGAAAAATTGCTCCATCTATAATATCCATGTTGCGGGATCCTTGCCATCAAACTTACTCATATCGACTTTTGGAATATGGTGGGTCTTCGATCTCACATTGGAGTCTATGAAATCATGATTAAAATTTCTTTTGTTCGCATCATGAGTTTCCTTTACAACCTTTTCACCATTAGTAAGTATTTCTTGTAGAAAATTTGTCAAATCTGTCTTCAAATCTGCCATGTCTGTCTTCAAATCTGTCTTCAAATCTACCATGTCTCTCTTCAAATCTGTCTTCAAATCTATCTTCAAATCATCCATCTTAGCTTCCATGCCCTTTATCTTAGATTCCACGCCATTTATCTTAACTTCTGTTAGCTTTTGTGAGCGCGACATTTGTTGCACTTGTTCTTGTAATTTTGATATATCATGTAGCATTTCTTCCTCTTCTTCATGAGTCATGCTAGGGCTTTCAGGTTGCTTACTAGGTGTTTTCATTTTCATTCCTCAGGGCATCCGTTACCGATAATAATTCTCTACTATGCCCTTTGAATTCCTTCAAAATAAATTTTCAAACCAATCTTAAGCAAAAATTTAAAAGAATCTACACACCTTTTTTCACTTTGTAGGAGCTTGATATTGCCTCTGATGTATCTCTGTACTTTCAAATCATCCAGTTCTAGAATTGCGACCTGTAGTAGCCCTCTGTGTCCTCTTTCCAATGCCACCAATCTGATCCAAATTGGATTCTCCAAGGAAGAGTTATGGAAAATTTCCCATAGTGACCTGATTATAGACTAGTTCAGTAGAGTGAACTTGTACGACGTGCCACGAGTCACTGTTTTGACCTTTGGCTCTGAAAAATATATACAAGAAACTATAGTCCATCTTCTTTCTATAACTTATGACGAAATTTCAATCAGATTCTCAGAGAGAAAATTATGATGATTTTCCCCAGGTCACCTGTTTAGAATGAAATTCAAGAGTCGGCAAGAAGACCAGCTTCCACAGATCATATCTCTGCAAATATAGCATGAACAGCTCTGAAATTTGGACCTGAGATTCAGCGCGATGTAGACTCAAATGGGTTTTTTTTTAGCTTCTGAAACATCGCAGAAAAAAAAGTTATAGCGAAAATTCTACGATGACCTGTTTGGAGCAGTGAAACCCTAGAATCCAAAGCTCTGATACCAAATGTTATGAAACCAGCTCAAGAAAAGATAGAAAAGATAGATCAATGCCTTAGAATTCAGCCTCTTCGAGGGGGAAACCTCCTTTACATTACATAAAATGAACTTGTTCTTGGATGATTCAAATGACAAAACCTCCTTTCTATATATAGGAGTCTAAGGAGTCACAATATAACCCAGCCGACCTAACAATAATAATATAAAGCCACAAAAATAACAATAGAGGGATTCTATGGGGCACAATAATAACAATATGGGGATAATAGGGGCACAAAAATATCAATAAGGGATGAAACTACAATATTAATGGGGTAATCACTAGTATTATAGGGACCCAACACAATATTTAAGACAAAAAGAAGACTGTATATGCTTTGAAATGAAGAAACATGAGCCAACAAGTAGATAACATGAGGGAAACTATAGGAAAGCCACTACCGTCAGATGATCGATGCACCTAATGGAATGCAACTAACTGGGCGGGACACCTAATATGAAATGCAACAAGAGGATTTGATCTCTGATGGAGGGATGAAGATATTGACACTAACAGAGGGAACAGTCCCCTCATCAACATAATCAGTGATCAAGAGAGCTTTTGGGGTATAAAAGGCTTCTAGTGGGGAGGAATGATGAGGAATCAGTATTTTAGCTAAGAACTGAAAGTTCTTAGAATTGATTCAGGCCTAAATGAATGGATAGAGTTCGTCTCTAGGATTCAAATGCCAGAAACAGTTTGAAAAACTGACATCGTATGCAAAAGTTAGAGATTCTGAAAGTTTGGTTAAAAAAAAGCCACGAGGGGTCGGCCCCCACCCCATGTGACCAAGCGCCCGAACTAGGAGCTAGGGGCCAACTATTAGGCGGGATTAGTGCACCACTAATCAGTTTAGCATTTAGTTAATCCGTAATTAAGTTTGTGGAATTTATGATGGAGCCACTAAATCTAGAACCACCACCAAACTTGGCAGACTTAACTAGAGTCTCTCTAGATTTAACGAAGGTTTTTTAGGAAAAACTGTTTGAGCCATAACTTATTGAATTGTCAGCCAAATTTTGAAAACGAATAGTAATTTTTGGCTAGTTGGCATGCTACAAACTCATCGGAATAGGTTTTAGAGGCAAAAGAGGCCATCTGTAGGTGTTTTTTGTCACTTGAATATTTTTGAAGCCTAGGGCCACTAGGTGTTGAGGCCATTCCCAGAGCAGCTGGGAACCAAATTGAGTAAAAAAAAAGTCATTTATGGTATATTTGAATGTTTCAAGCACATTGGAGCAGGTTTTATAGGCATAAGAGGTCATCTATAGGTGTTTTTGGTCACTTGAATATTTTTGAAGCCGAGGGCCACCAGGTGTTGGAGGCCATTCCCAGAGCAGCTGGTAACCAAATTGAGTAAACAAATAGTCATTTATGATAGATTTGAATGGTTTAAACTTATTGGAATAGGTTCCAAGAGCATTAGATGCATGTAATAGAAATTTTAGCACTATTGAAGCTAATACAAAGGCCCACATTATGAAGTTGGACCAAGGAGATGTAGCCCAAGAGGGTTGAACTCCTTCAACAAAAAAATGTGTATTGAGCTCTGTTATTTGTGCTTGTTGTGTCTTTATATGCTGTTGTTCAGCCATTTAATTGCATGCTTTTAAGTTCATGCAAAACAGTAAATTTCACCAAGTTAGATTAATTGACAATCACATACTCATGGATAAACTCTTTATGTATAAGAAAACCAAAACAAAGAAAATTTTATGTCTGGAAATAATATTATCACATCATTAACTAGCAATCAATTTCAAATCAAGTTGGTATCAGAGCACAAGGTTGCTTTCTTGATTTTATTGAAGGGTTTAATAGTTTCAATTGTTGTTATGATTACAAGGTTGAAGTTGCAGAGAGGAGAAGGGAAGCTACTGATAGCTAGTCCTGATATTAGGACAAGAAGGAAGAAGGTTGAGAAAGCACCATCCTCACCCAAAGGACCACTCAAGGAAGCACCCGATCACCTAAAGTTCCATCTCCATCAGTTGAGATAGAAGAGGCACAGATTGTACAAGAGGCTGAAGTGATTGAAGAGGTACAATTAGTATAGATTTGTGAGCCTGAATCCATAGTCATTATGTCTGGAGAAAGAGAGCATGAAGGTCCCTCTTTAGAAGAGGAAGAATTCAAGAAAGCTTTCTATACTTTGACTGAGATGGTTAAAGTCCTCTATGAAGAGAGGAACACCAGAATGGTTGGAGGGAGTTCTAAACCTTCACATGGAGAAGGAAGCTCAGAGAGAAAAAAGGATGAAAGAAGGATTCAAAAGGGAATGGAGGAAAGACATCTCCATCTCCACCATCCTCATCATCTTCCTCATTATCTTCACCATTTCACATAGCATCATCTTCCACTACCACCACTACCCATACTCATTCTAAAACCCCATAAGGAAAAACTCCATTATTGAAATTGGACATAAAATTTGAACTTCCCATTTACAATAGAGAAGTGAATGCAGAAAAGTTGGACAACTGGATTGGATATTTGGAGGTGTATTGCAAAATTCAGAACCTTTAAGAAGACGACATAAAGATCTAGTTGGTTTCACTGAGGCTAGAAGGAGCTGCACTATTTTGGTGGGAAGCAAAGACTCAAGAGGAAATGTGAATCCACGGTAAGATATCCATTTCTTGGGTTGAATTTGTTTCTGCAATTAAAAGACAGTTTTATCCTTTAGCTTATATGCAAAAATCCATCATGAGTTGGAAAACTTTAGGCAGCTAAAAGGCCAAACTATCCAAGACTACACTCAGGAGTTTAGGAAGATGGCTTTATTGTTGGGAGTAAACTTGAACTCACAAGGCACACTCTTGAAATATATTGGAGGTTTACATTCCTATTTGCAGCATACTATCCTTATGTTTAACCCAGCAACTTAGCTGAAGTATGTGTGGAAGTAACGCATCTTGAGGCAAGGGGAAAACAAAACATAGAGGAGAAAGGTGAAAGTGAGGGTAAGGGAAAAGAGAAGGGAGGAAAATGGAAGGGAAAGAATAATGCAAGTATAAAGAAAGAGAAGGAAAAACTCACATGCAAAAATTGTTCAAAGACTGACCATGATGAAGACCATTGTTGGCAACTTCATCCAGAATTAAAACCAGATAGATTGAAAGCCAAATAGAAGGGAAAAACTGTTGCTATAGCTGAAAAAGACCTAGGGTTAGATTCTCAAGATGAAACAAAAATTACAGCTATGGGTTTGAAAGGTCAACATGTTGAAAGCACTAGTTCGTCAAATAGTCACAACAACACTCCAGATGAAGACAAAAGGGAAGAGTTGTTCACTGTCAGAGTAATCTCAAATCATACCGGGATTGATGCACTCTTTGATAGTGGATCACAAGTAAACCTGATTTTAGAAGACTTAGTTAAAGAGCTTAAACTTGAAACTGTACCACATCATAAACCATACCCTTTGGGTTGGATAGTTAAGGATGCCAATTTACAAGTTTCAAGGAAATGCATTTTTATATTTGATATTACTGCAAACTTTGTTGATGAAGTCGAGTTAGACGTGGTTCCACTTGACATTTTTGGAATTATCTTGGGAAGTACATATTTGTATGATAGGAAAGCGATTTTTCATTGCTATGATGACAAATATCATTTGCTTAAAGATGGGGTGAAGTATATTGTGAGAGCTCATCGCAAGAAACTGAACATTTCTTTAGTTAATGCAGGGCAAATGAAGAGGCCAGTGAATGCAAGTCAGAACTTGACATTATTGATGATAAAACAAAGAGATGTTTTGAATCATACTTGTCACAAAGATTCTTATATTTGTAATGAGTTGTTTCAGAATGATAATAGGTTGCCTTTGAAAGAAGGTGAAATTTTTTTGCAACAACCAACATTGGTGTTGAGCGGTGTTGAAAACAAGGTTCTTGTGCAATAAGTTGCAAAGGTCAAAGAGAAGAGGATAAATCAACTTGGCACAGAAGGCATGGGTTTCATAATTTTTCATTGCTGGTTTCCAAAAGGCACATTATAGTGGTGAATAAGTTTGGGCAAGAGTCGACTCAAGTACAAGGCAAAAGCAACTAAAAATTGCCATAGAGACAAAGTGCAAGGTGAAAAAGATTCCAAGTTTCCTTTGATTGTTGACCAAGGTAGGAACAAGATGTTTTCTACAAAATTAGATTTTTGTTCTACAAATTCAGAAATATTGCAGCATGACAGTGTCAAAGACAACAATAGATGGTTGTCAGAATCAAGGAAAAATTTAACTTTTTATGAAAAGCTCCAAATGATGAAATTAGGAAAGTTTCAATGGATAAATACTGGAAGGATGAGGGAATAGTCCCCTCATCAACATAATCAGTGATCAAGAGAGCTTTTGGGGTCCAAAAGGCTTCTAGTGGGGAGGAATGATCAGGGATCAGTATTTTAGCTAAAAAATGAAAGTGCTTAGAATTTCTTCAGACCTGAATGAATAGATATATTTTATCTCCAAGATTCCAATGCCATGAATGGTTCAAAAATCTGACATCGTATGCAAAAGTTAGAGCTTCTGAAAGTTTGGTTAAAAAAAATCCCCGAGGGGCCAGCCCCCACACCATGTGAACAAGCGCTCGAACCAGGAGCTAGGGGCCAACTGTTAAGCGAGATTAGTGTGCCACTAATCAGTTTAGAATTTAATTAATCCAAAATTTAGTTGGTGGAATTTATGGCGGAGCTTCTAAATCTAGAACCGCCACCAAACTTGGCGGACTTAACTGGAGCCTCTCCAGATTTAGCAGAGGCTTTTTAGGAAAAACTATTTGAGCCATAACTTATTCGGTTCTCAGCCAAATTTTGAAAATTAATAGTCAATTTTGGCTAATTGGCATGCTAGGAACTCATTGGGAGCATGTTTTAGAGGTAGAAGAGGTCATCTATAGGTGTTTTTGGTCACTTGAAGATTTTTGAAGCTTAGGGCCACTAGGCGTTGGAGGCCATTCCAAGAGAAGCTGGTAACCAAATTGAGTAAACAAATAGTCATTTCTGATAGATTTGAATGTTTTAAACTCACTGGAGAAGGTTTCAGAGGCAAAATAGGTCATATATATATATATATATATATATATATATATATATATATATATATATATATATATATATATATGTGTGTGTGTGTGTGTGTGTGTGTGTGTGTGTGTGTGTGTGTTTGGTCACTTGAAGATTTTTGTAGCTTAGGGTCACGAGGGGTTGGTGGCCATTCCCAGAGTAGATGGTAACCGAATTGTGTAAAAAAATAGTCATTTTTGATAGATTTGAGTGTTTTAAACTCATTGGAATAGGTTCCAAGAGCATTGGATGCATGTAATAGCAATTTGAGCACTATTTAATCTAATACAAAGGCCCACACTATGACGCTGGACCAAGGAGATGTAGCCCATCAGGGGTGAACTCCTTCAACAAAAAATTATGTATTGAGATCTGTTATTTGTGCTTAATGTGTTTTTATATTCTACTATTCATCCATTTAATTTCATGCTTCTAAGTTCATGCAGAACACTAAATTTCACCAAGTTAGATGAATTGTCAATCACATGCTCATGGATAAACTCTTTATGGATAAGCAAACCAAAGCAAAGAAAATTTTATATCTGGAAATGATAGTAGCACAACATTAACTAGCAATCAATTTCAGATCATTCCCTCATCTGGATTGTGAAATCCCTCTAGGTCCTTCTCTGACAGCATGCACCACCTGTACAACTTGATCTAGTTTATAATTGATAATACACTGCCCTTGAAATCCAATCTCAATTGGGTAAATCGAATTCTTTGCATGCATGAGTTACTTTAGGACAATTGATCAGTTAACTCGACGATCACTTAGTGTAAAAAAATTATACACCACTGCTAGACCTTCCACTAGTTCCTCCAACAACTGGAACTAGTTTAACTGACCATAACTCAATTTAACTGAATTAAATTGTTATAACTGAAATTAACTTAACCTAGACTCTTGAAATTTAGGAATCATTGTACATAACTCAAGTTCATGGCCCCAACTCAAATTAACTAAGCTAATTGAGTGATAACAACTATATCACCTCAATTAACTCATTCAAGTTGTCTATTGATGTGGAATTTTGAATTTCTCCTAATTTAACCAAGGGAAAAATAAATTAGGAATTTCTTGTTGCATTTTCAATAATCATGGCCACTAGATATACATTATGGATCCATGCTACAATCATGAATAATCAAAACTCCACGCAACCTAAATGTATCATACAAAATCCAAGGTCTTCATCTCTATCCATTCATAGTATGAATCTGACCATGTGAATAAATGTCCTCACATCGAACATGCTTGAAACCATCTTATTACCATTCAATGATGAGGACCATTAACATATGCTAGAAAAACCACTAGTAATGACAATGGTGTTCAAGGTACTCTAGTACAATCTAAGAGGTGTGAATAAATGATTTGAAGTCAAACACCCATAAAATTATCTTATCAAAGGTCATTGATGAGAACTTGTCATTGAAAGCGAGGAAACCTGCCATTGAGGCATGCAGGCTCCAAGGTACTAAATGAGAGTTTCTAGACCAAATTCCTAGATAATGTGTTCAAGTCGATAGGAAGTGACCCATCGCAGGAGGGCCTATGACATGAAACAAATGTCAAGTTTTGAAGAAAAAATTAGGAGTGGTTTAAGACTAACTCAGGGATCACCAACACGATAAAAGGGTTTAAAGACTACAAAATTATTTTATTAAGGTTGAACTTATCATGAACATATTGGCAACATGACAATTTCCTTGGAAACGTTTGACTCAAAGTAGGACCGAAGACCAATATGAAGGTTTTCACTAAGGTATGATCAAATGAGAGGCAAATGGATTTCTTAGCCCTAACATGAAAAAGTGGCAAAGTGTCATGTTCAAGAGTGACATAATTCCTTTTCAAATACAAAAGATGAATACTTCTTTCCCAATTTCCCCCACCATTATTGGTAAGTACCTCTTTATTTTTACACAAGCTTGAGGAGGATAACATATGCTTGTCATATGAGCTCATCCTTTAGATAAGTCATTTGGAGTACTTTTTAACAAACCTTAGGAAGGAATGACTCGATCTCATCGTGATTCAGTAGTCCTACAATGTTTATGTTTTTTGAGTCTAATAAATGGGTATCTCGACTTCTTTTTCACATTTAAAGAGTTTGAAAAAGAAATAAAAAAGGAAACTTCATAAGGTCCTTTGTCGTAAATTTCGTCTCTCGAGGCCGAAAAGGTATAAAATAATACAAGAGAGAACTCTTTTAGTCATGATTAACGAAAGTATTCCTTTTTTTTAAATAATTTATTCAACCAAGAAAGGAATTAAAATTATATTGGTAAATGTGCCTTCAATTACTTTTACGAGTGTGAATGAAACAAGCTTACTCGGGTACCTTTTCATATTTCGAGAGTTAGAAAAGGGCTTAAAGATAACTCTAGGGGGTTCCTTTTTTTGTACATTTTTAATGATCATAAAATAATGCTAAAATATACTCTCGTCATTATGTTATGTTTCCACATTTCAACCTATTATTTGCACACTAGAGTGAAAAAATCATCATATTGCTCGAAAGCAGGATAAAAAGGGTTTAATTTTGATTAATTAGGTAAAAAATGGTAAAAATAATAATTAAAAATAACTTAATTTCCTATAAAAGGCAAAAAAGTAATTTCATTTTTACCAATTGAAAGCTGAAAAAAGTCCCTTTTAACCTTGATCTTCTGGAATAAATTGTGACCAATCCGATGGATGATTTCAGGCGTTGCTTTTTCCAGGTAAGAGCCATGTCTCTCCTCTTCATTTTCACATTTTCATTTTTTGTTTTTAATGGTAAAATTTTAGGATTTGATCTTATTAATCAACCTAGGTTGTGTCATGGAACCATTTCTAGTTTTCTCTTCAGACTTGTGATGGTCGTGGGTCCAAAGAGAAATTCCACGACATCATCGCTCTATTTTTAAAAACAGGTGCAATGGGTGGAAAACACACTTTTTTTTTTTAATTTTCTCAAGAAATTGCTTCAAATTTTCCAAATGCTTGTGATCTAATGTTTTCCCATTTACTTTTAACCAAATTTTGATCCATCATGGTGGTCGAATGGAGAGAAAAAGAACACGAGGCTCAATATTTCTTAGCATCCAATGACCTAAACACCATGCTATCCCTTAGGTGATGCAAGTTGGCCAAATTTTTCTTAACTCTTGGCATGATAGCTCAAATAGAGCTCTTAGATTTCCTAGTAAGGGCATGGAATGTCAATGAGAAACATTTTCAAATTAGTTCTCGTACCCCTATAACTGAAATATAATACATTTATTTTCTGACTATGATATCAAGGAGAGGTGCTAGCGTTTTGTTATTAGGCCATTGAGGCAGTGGTGATTCCATTGATTATTAATTTACTAAGTATGGTGTCGGAGGATCTCATAAAACAAGTAATAGGAAGATAGAGATAAAACATGTTTATGATCTCCTATTGAAAACTATCTTGTTTACCATTACTCAAGTTGTTGGGAGTGCAACTCCTTGTGGCCACAAAATATCAGATGCAGTACACCATTGAATGCATGGAGCCTAATGTGTTTAACTAGTGTGAGGGACTACTGATAAGCATGAAATAACATTCGAATATATGCAAAATAGGTCAGTAATTTCTATTTCTTCAAGTAAATGTAATTTTGGTTCAGAAGTTTTAGCTTCAATTACTTCAGGTTGTAAAATCTCAGATTCAATTACTTCAAGTTAAAGACTTTCAATCGTTTTAGTTTCTACCTCTTCAGTATATAACATTTTATATTATGTAATCTTAGTTTCTGTAACAACATGCGAATATGTTTAAGGTTGTTCTAAAGTTCCAAGTTCTATGGTTTTATATTTTTTCTGGCTTTGTATTTTTCAATTTACTAGGTGTAAATTTAGGGCTATGAGAATGTTGAGGTAAACATGCCACCATGAATTTTAATAAGATTTTTAACAATATTTAACAATTCAAATTCACAATTCACACCTAAGGTCTCATTAAAGTGTAAACAATCAAAATAACACACACTAACAAACCTAAGGAGTCAAATAATGTGAAAAACCTTTTCACAACAAAATCACTAGTTGGTGATGAAATCCAATATCACATAGATCAATATGAAAAGTGGCTAGAGATAAAGTGGGTGGAACCATTTATGATGATACCCTGCTTAATGGTCATGACCTGGTGCAAGTAACTTCACATATACCATCTCGAGTGAAGCACCCTACAAGAAGGCCCAAGTGAGTATAGCCAATTTGTATGTTCTAGGTACAATAGGGACTTTCCCCTTGCCGTCACCTTGGGTAAAATCCCTTAGATTATGGTCACTAAGGTTACCACGTACATCAACTTGGCCTAGTGGGATAATCATATATCAGACATACATGCAAGGGAAGAGTAACAAAGGTCAATCCCCTTGAAAGATACATCAAAGTGAAGTATTTCTTTCATGTGATTCCCAAGTACCTTTCAGTACCATTTTTAATGTGTGTAGACTGCGTACCATAACCAAGGAAGACAGGTTCATTACTTCACTGGGTGTAATATGATCTCATGATTAACTCTCGTGTAAGCGGAGCTTATTAGAGTCAAATTGTAGCAAATGGATTTTATCCCTATGACAAGCTTCTATTATTTGTTTGCATCTTTGGAATGTTAACTTTCACTCATATTCCAAAACCATACAAATGATCTAATGTAGGTCTGACTACGATAAAAAGATAAAAAAAGTCTAATTGATTTTACTAGCATTATTTTTAAGTCTGTATTTACTCGATAGGTTGATGGAGATGAAACCAATGGTGTTGTGACTTGACTCAAAACTGGAAATCGAATATGATAATGTAATATTTTCAATTCAATGAGATTCTACCTAAAGAAAGGAGAACTTTCTGACTAAATTCCCTCAGATACAAAACTGTATTTTCCACAACTTCTTTTATACCAAAAGCAATTTCAAAAGAACTTCTTTAGAAACACAACAATACACCTCCTATAATGCAAGAATCAATATTTTTTTTTTTGTAAATAAGATAAAACACACAACAACATGATGAATTCAATTTATCAAACAAATCAGTTTGAGTAACTTTCTTCTTGTGAAAATTAATGTTTTGTAAAAGTAAAGCAAACTTTCACCAAAATATATTAATAACAAGACTTTGAATAATATCATTGAAATTACAGAAAGAACAAGCAAGTATGAGTATTCAAGGAAACAAAAATAAATGATCTTCCAATGGATCAATGAAACCAATCAAAATAATATAAAAATAATCTTCACAATGAGTTTGTCAAAACAAAACCAAATCCAAAAAAAAATGACTTACATGACACTGTAATAGCCGAAAAAATCACCCTAATGAACAAATCCAGACTCCCAGAGAATAAACCATGGAAAAATTCAAATTTTCAACAGAATGTCATAGGCACACAATAGGAACCAGTGCGATAATCATAGTTCTTAGGTAGAAAATCATGATGTCAATGCACTATCTCTCAAAGAGAGGCACAACAAGTGAGGAAAAGAAGAAAAAATAATATTTTTTTTAAAAAACTTAAAGCATTTTGGGTTTAACTTCAAGTAAGGTTCGCCAAAGACTCAGGGACAATTGGCCTTAAGAAAACAAGGGAAACTGAAAAGCATCTCACTCCCCAGTGGAATTTCCAATTTATTTGGCGGACAAATCTTATCATGCTACCAAGAAATATCTCCGTAGACTCAAAAACTATCTCTAGAAACAAATATATAAACACATGAAAAAACTCCCTAATTTATTATTAAATCATAGATGTAAGTGGGATGCATAGCTCATACCTTTTCCCAAAATGCTTGATGATGATCGTTGTTGTTGTCCTTTGTAGATTTCAACCTCTTTCTTGATGCTCCAAGAAGAGACCTACAATGACATAAACAAACAAATGATTAAATAATATAATACATGATCAATGTTTCAATCATAAACTATATAAGTGATCAAGGAATCTTACAACAAACGTCATGGCAAATGAGTGTAGGAAAGAAACACGTGTTTGCATTAGGAATGAAGAAAAGGAGAATTACAACCAGGACTTGATGTTGGAAGTCTCCTTCCAATGATCCTCAATCCAAAACCTTGTAATAAAAAAGTGTCCAATGAATACTTGGACAACATGTAAGTATAGTTTAGAAGTCATAAAAGGAAACATAGTTTTCTTTGAGCGTATTGTACTTATAGGGAAAGAGTGGAAATTGATATCCATTAAAGAAGGGGTGAGATCCACAATAGAGGGAATGCAATCCATAATAGAAGGAAAGATCCAGGATAGAAGGATCTTGATCCTAATCTCCACCGCTTTGGAATAGATACCATACTTGAGGCTTCTAGAATAGAGGCTTCTTTTACTTTTATTATTTTTATCTCTGTAAGAAGACAATCCCGCCTTTATCAAAGGAAAATTATGATGACATCACTCTTTGTTGAGTTTGCAACATGTGACATCATAGGTTATGAATTGAGGGCTCGCGATGATCTCCAAAATTAGGGTTTTTTAAGTATTTAATATAGTATTCTATACTTCATGGAGAGGTATTTCTTCCATCTTTCTTGGGGATTCATGACAATATTTCATCGGATAACGAAAGATATAGATTTGGAATCATTTGCATGAACATGACAAATTGATGTGTAACACTAGGGCACTCAATTGCATCTTATAATTTCTTATTACCCATAGATTGATGATTAGATTTAAGTTGTTAACAAGTGTTTGGAAGCATATTCAAGGTGCTTTAGTTTTGTATGATGATCCCAATGGGTTTACTAGTTACCCTTAGTACAATGGCGATACAATACAACTTATCATGGTGCCATTTGCATGACTCACTTTTAGGTTTCTATAGCCAAAATCCCCCATCAAGATTATCTTACTTACTTAGAGTCTCTAAGGTACAAGAGCTTGTCATAAAACCCTTATAGCTTGGGCCAACATTTTATGCACTCTTAAATATGGTTTGGTCATGGGTTAAAATTTGATGAATCAATAACTTCATTAGCATCACTATGATTGCTATTTTGGACAAAGAAATCAAATATTCCTTCTTTTTGAATCTTATTACTAGACCACCTTCAAAAATACCTAGCACTAGAAGCTTGCTCCAAAGTTTTATGGCCCCTATAAGATCCACAAGAGTATTGGGATAATGGCTTATAAATAAGAACTTCCAAGCCATTGTAAAATCCATTCAATTTTTCATGTCTCATTCTCAAAGAAAGTGGTTGGATCCAATTATGTTGTTCAAGATATTTTTCGTAAATTGGATGAATAAGGCTCCATTTGGTTGTAGCTTGAGGTCATCCTTGTTAAAAATCACATTATCCAAGAAGTATTAATATAATGGAAGGATACATAGCCAAAATATGCCACATGGGAACCAACAATGATTATCTAACACTTCTCTCATCCCTAGCCTTGAGGACAATGCTATTTTTAAATTGGGGGGGGGGGGGGGCACGGGGTGCGGCATGTCAGGGTCCTGAACTCCCTAAAATCCTAAGTAGATAGATATGTTACTATGTATTTCTATGTATGGTGGCCATCACTACTAAATACAACTCATTTAATAGTGTGAATGCAATAATTTCATTGTAGGAATAGTAGAAGTTTCCACCTACTAGAATGTTCCCAGGGAGGGTAGAAAGTACTATATAAAGATGTAGAAGCATTGAAAAATAAGTATTGTGAAATCATTTGTAATATGAGCTCTTCTCTATTGGAGATTTCCCCTTCAAATAGACAAGTGAACATTGCTTCCATATATAAAGGTATAATATTTTGGTTCATATTTGTTTGCTATATTTACAAATCTATTTATTTATGCAATAGATACGAGTAATATGAATAATTTTTTACTTGATTATTTCCATTTGGCACATCACAATAGATGATAGTTATTATAAGATGTAAGTTGAAGTAAAGTTGTAATGGATCATTTTAAATATCTATAAAGGAAGGCCACCTTAAAAATTTGTATTATCACCATTTATATGGTGATGATGTTGCATATTACTAATTTGTAACTATTTTAAGGAATAAAATTATTTTTGTTTGAATTATGTAATGCTTGCAAGTAGAGTAGAGGAATGGGATGTTCTAGCTTTTGATTTTGCTCTAATATTCAATTGTAGATTGCAACAAGATAATTGATGACTAGAAAATTTCATGTGAGTTGATGCAAGTGTTAGTTGTGATTAATAGGCTATGTAGGCCCCATATTATCTTTATTTGAGCACAAAATTGTGGGTGAGTCCACCTTCCCTTCCCTCAGGGATTGAATATGCTACTGTTTAGACTACAATGAACCCATTCTACTAGACACCCATACGAAAACCTTGGTTTGAAAATGAACCAACACCATATTCATCATTTAATAGCTTGCAATGATGTTTCCATTCTAGTTGTATGATTAAGAATGATAAGATATTGGATTATTGGGGATATGAACCTTTTTAGCTACCATAATGGTTTATAGCCAATTTTCTTAGGACGAGGATAAAAGGGGAAGAATTGCAACATGTAGAATGGGTTGGTTGATTGAATGTTGATAGGAGTTTGCAAAGTAGGGAGAGAAGTTAACCTAAAACCAAAAAAGCTTATGAGCCTATGACAAGAGTGTAATATAATGCAACCATATCATTGTGAATATCATTTTACGGTGACAATAATTTGTGTGATTGAAACCATTTCATTGGTAATTTCTACTATTGCACACTTAGGAAAATCTGTAGCAAGAGAGGAATACTAAATACATGTAATTACAATAGTTCATTCCCATCATTAAGGATATGAAAGGGTTCACTAACATGCTATAAAATTCCCTATCAAGGCCATTCAAATAATACATCGACATCAATTTGATGTTGTATTTGTATCCTTTTCCTCAAGGCTATATGTAGATTTTATTCAATGGAGGTAAGTTAGTGATGGAATTGCAACAAGGTGAGAGGAAACTTATTAAAATTTACAAGATGGAGTGTTGTACAAGGATGACAAGATTTGTATTGCACATGATAAATGTATAACCAGTCACTAAGAGAAGCTGACATTTCTAAGGTAGCCATGCACTCAAGGAAGACAATATTGAATTTGAATAGGTATGCATATTGGTTTTGAAAACATTAGGATGTTTCCAAGTTAATTTGAATTTGTATGTTTTGGTGTACCCCAAAGCCAGATAATATAAATCTAGGCTAGCCTCAAGGGTTAGCTCAATTGGTTGAGTTCCCATCATTAAAGCACCTTAGTAATGGGAGGTCAGGGGGTCAATTTTACTTAATGCTCTTGGGTTTAGGATATGTTAATGAGATAATGTGAAGTGATCCCTTTAGGTGGATCTAATCGGATAGTTTCTGTTGATGTAGTAGCCATCAATCTCTAGTGCCTATGTACCACACATAAAAAAAATAGAAATTTTGGCTTGTATACACCATTTCTTTCCTCGTGTCGACCTTAGGAGAGCATCTCCATGGATTTCCTTGGAGATTATGGAATACCAAGAATGAGCATGCCTACTTCCTAGTAGTTGTTGATCAATTTAGCAATATGGTTCAATCGATTCCATGTAAGAAGAACATAACCATACAAGAGACATCTAAGAGCTTCTTTCAACATATTGTATAACACTTTGGATTATTGGATTCCATCAATTATTATAGTGACGTTAGGTTTCTATGTAGCCTTTGGAAGGCATTATGGAGCATGATATTCAACATGGAGGTGAAGAGGAATAATTATGGTTCACCTTAAACCAATAGGATGATGGAAGAGAGAATATGACCCTAATTCACATGTTCATGAGTTACTATTTGAAGCATCCCAAGACCTAGCATGAGAAGCTTTCACTATAATAAATCACCCTTCGAGACATGTTTTGGGTTCTTACCTTGCATTCCTATTGACCTAACAGTCTATAAAGATGCTTCCATTATTCAAGGTGATGAATAGTTAATAACTAATACCTTTATGGAGAGGTCACAAGATATTCATAGGAAAGTCAAAGAATAATTGTAATGACCACAATTGAGGTATAAGGAGATAGGTATGACTTATTTTATGTTGGTATGGAAGGTAAAGTTTCATTGCAATCAAAATTCTATAGTAGGGATGAGTTACAGAAAATATTTCCTCACCTTATTCTCCAAACTTGATATGATTTTGGCAATTGAAACCTCCCATAAAGGGGGGTTATGATTCAAAATTAAATCCCATAGTGGTTAAGCCCCATGGAGATCGAGTAAGAGACAGTAGGATTTGGGAAAATTCACCTGCCATATATTGATGAGTGAATGGATGTTTTACTAATCATAGGGAGAATTATTAAGTAAACTAGTCTAGGAATGGGAGAAATTTAGCAAAGGGAAACTTTGTTTAGAAGATAATTTGAGGTGCAAGTGAAATTCATCTAAGGGGAGAATCGTTATGTATAGGACCATGCTTAGGCTAGCATAATGAATTGAGTCCTTGATAATAGGGAGAATATGGTTAAAAAGTAGCCATTAAGAAAAGGGAATCATTAGAAATTGAGAAAGAAATAAATGTTGTCATTGAGAAAGAGGAAACAAACAAGTTGTTGGATTAGTTTAGACAACTACTAAGTGTAACTTGTTGAGTAAAGTGGAGAATAATGCTATGCTTAGGAGTTGGGACTCAACATTGATAAGGAATCCTAACTCAGAAAATAACGTAGACACCATAGGCATTGATCATCTAGTGATGGATGGATGACATTGTTGAAAAAACGATGGGTGGCATTGCTAAGTAAGGGATGAATGATGTTGCTAAGAAAAAGGACTAGGATTTTGCTCAAGTAAATATAGGCATACTTTTGGCATATTAGGAAAATGGGACTAAGCTTCTATGCTTTGAGGGCATAACGTAAATATAGGGTAGCTAAGGAAGAACACGCCAAGAAAATACCACCAAAAATTTCCATAGTAAGGTGGTTTCATGAAAACACACTCAAGAAAGATGTGGGATAATGAGAAAATCAACAAACACCATAAAATTCTACATCAAGGAAATTGAAAGATGAAAATTTAGTTTAAAGAATAGAAATTTTAAAGAACCTCACTAGTTCTTAATATGTAAGTTATAAATTATGAATGGTTTGGAAATAATTTTGAAAAATATACAAATCATCTTTAAAAAAAAATGAAAAATTAGAGCATAAACCAAATTTAACCTCTAAAGGTATCATTGATATGGTGCCACGAAGGATGAGAATTTTATCATGTGGGAGATGAGCTATTTCAACAACCATAACCGGCTTTTAAAGAATATGACAGAAGGGGTAGAATTGCAACATAGCTAGCGTTGGTTGATTGATTGGTTTGCAAATAATTTATAGAATATAGAAATAAGAGACCCTATATTATGAAGCCACGACAAGAGTGTTAGATGGTTTCTTCAGAGAGAGTTGATAGGCAGTTTGTAAAATAAGGAGAGAAGAAAGCCTATAACCTTATAAACAAGATGCCTTACGAACCCATGACGAGAGTGTAATGCAATGCGTATCCTTGTGAAAATCAAATCACAGAGACAAGAATTTGCAGAATTGCAAGCATCTCAATAACCTATATAATTGAAACCATTTGGAGTTTATTCACTATGAAATACTTATTTGAAATATTTATTGTGTACTATTGTGAAATTTTCCCATATATTTTCCCTAACCGATAGTCTAAAAGGTTATAAATTTGCTTAGAAAAATAAGAGATTTTAGCAAGATTTTAATAAAATGGGAAATTTGACTTTTTTTGGAAATTCCAGATATAATTGTCAAGTTTCAAAATTGTTTTTATAGTTTTTGATGGTGCTGAATTTATTTTCACCATCAAAACATTATTCAAATACTTACCATTAAATTTTTTGTTACACTCACCCAGTCCATAAGATGCAAAAATAAGGTTAGTGGTTTGACCTTACAATAAATTGTTTGTTGCACTCACTCTGTCACTCCTGTCAATGAGATTTTGGAATATTTCCAGCTAACAAAAATATTAGATATTTAATGCACATAAGTAAGAAGAAAGCTTTAGTCTGAGTTCCTCTCTGTTGGTCAGTGTTGCAGATATTTATGATGTTTTTGATTTCTTCAGAGTTTTCAGATTTATCATTTTGTTCTATATACTTCCGAATTCAAGTTTTTCTTATCATAAACAGTACGTTATATCAGTGCTCTCGAATGATTACGTCACGACAAACTGCATGCTGTTATGCCGATCAGCGAGAAGGGAACAAAATCTGCCACTGAGCATCATGATTGCTTTTGGATTGAGCTCTTCCTCATCGTTTTGATAATGCCAAATTTGAACGTTGAAACCAGTGCGGTTCTCTTCAATTATTGCGTATTTCTCCCGTCAACATGAACAAACAAGAATTGGATGATTTCATTCCATCACCCTGTTGGCTGGAGCGTTGACAATACTCCAGTGAGTGTGGACAGCTTGGGCAATCGTTATCTCATTTTGAGAGCCGTGGTGAAATGTGACTATCTCCAAATTTTGTATTAATTTTGAAAGAAATAATAATAGGGAAGTGGAAAATATGAATAGTATGAATTATTTTTTATACGATAAATAATTTTGAATAGGATAGCTTTATAGTTTTTGCATCAGAATATTAGAGAGGTTTTCATTTTTTATATTTAAAAATAATAAAATAATATTTATATTAACAAATAAAAAATAGAAATAATAAAAATTAGTAATGTTCAACCATAAATAAAATATTTAAATTTATTTTTATTTTTGCATGATGTATAATATTTTGTATCCAAAATATAAGAAGAGGTTGTTATTTATTTATATTTAAAAATAATAAAATAATATTTATATTAACAAATAAAAAATAGAAATAACAAAAATTATTAGTTTTCAATCGTAAAATAAAATATTTCAATTTTATTTTTATTTTTACACGATGTATAATTCATTTTATATTTAGATTAGATCTAATATTTAGAGAAAATAAATTATTGATAACAAAAAATATTTTAGCTCAATTATAAGTAAAATATTTCAATATATATATTAAAGAAAAATAAAACAATTTAAATTAAGATAATTTTTATATTTTTGTTTTTTATTGTGAGGGAGATATATAATTTATTTTATTTTTAAGATGGAGTTGATATATAAATATTTATTTATTTAATGCAATTTATATATCAAATATTTCAATATGCATACTAAGTAAAAGATTTTAACATCAAACATATATAGAGAAAAAGAGCGGAGAATGTTTATTCCATTAATAGATGTTTCTTAATTCAAGATAAGAGGGAGATTTGTAATTCTTTCACAATTTAATATGGAATTGATATGTAACATTTTAAAAAATGTTCACTGCCCCTCCCACATTTACCTGCTTTTACAAGTTTTTCCGGATAAACATGAGTTGAGAGTTACTATGATATGACCTAACCTCCAAGTTCCAGTGATGGAAGTGTGGCCTACAAATTGAAAACTTCTTGACATCCTCAAGGACTATAAACCACTTGGGACTCACATAACCACCACAGTGATCAATCCCTAAGTTGGAACCCTTTTTCACTGACTTAACTCCATAACCGCACCCTTGATAGTTCCTGGATGTGGTTATGAGGCTATAACCACACTCAAGCTTGTTTCCATGCGATTATGACTCAAAATTCTAGTTTTGTGCCAACAGTTCCGAGATCTGAGCCATTTTTCTAGGCTAGCCTCCAGAACACTACTTAGAGCTACCTGTAACTTTCCAAAATCATAAATAACATGAAGACAAGGCTAACCATTCAAACTTGAACAAGATCTTGACCAAAATATGCCTAGTACACAATAGACATTTTTTCAAACATATGGTAAACATATAAACTATAGGTCATGAATGCATATTTGATCATAAACTCTTGAACTTCATTTGAGAATCACCAAGAAGGCTTAATGCCTTCTTAAGCTAACTGCAATAACATTTGTTAGCCCATGAATTTATCAACCATTCAATAAACTATCAAATCATGATTAAAAGTCATAGTTAGAGCAGATCATAGAACCATGCTTATAACCAACATATAATCAGAATATAAACCATGAAAAAACAACCATAAAATCCACACAATAACATGAACAAGTGCTCATATATCACAATACGAAAATAACTCTTATTAACTTATGCAAAAGTCAGCAAAGTCAGAGACTTTCACATACCACCCGACTATAGATTGGGCTGAACCAAATATTTCTTTTAGCCAGTCACCCCCATGCCATATTCCAAGCATGAATGTGCAATTTCATGGGATAATCCAAGACATAACCAAACAAGGAATCCAAAGGTTTTTACATCTCCACCCTCAAGCAACTATAATCTCACCTAAACGGGTCTCGAGATTACAAAATCGAAACAAACTTGGATGCCTCAAAATTCCTTCACCATACGTTGAGGAATTTTCTTGTCTCCACCCACTTGTTGAGGGATTCCTTGAGAAAACCATCTCCACCCACAACCCTTGGGATTTTCTTGAGACCAACTCACCCAGTTTCAAAACCTTCCAACATCCAAAGCTTAACCAAGAATGAATCCCATCACACCATGTCTATCCAGGAAATGGCAAGGAATGGTTGAAACCACTGTCAAACCAGGAAAAATCTATGCCAATGATAACAAATGAACCAAATAAACAAATACATGTACCATGGATTCACATTCTAGTAAGGAAATCAACATGCAACCTGTTACTTCAAAATCCTCTTGCTGAAGCTGCTAATCCAACCTTGTCCTTTCTTTCCTTCTCTCTCCTTTACTTGTCATTTTCCTTCCTTTACTTGCTTGCTTACCCTTCTCCAAATTGAAGTGAATTTCCAAGTGCTCCAAGAATGCTCTAAGTGTGCAAAAGTGTAAGAGAGCTAAAAGCTAAACTGGGAAAAGCTGTGAACTATTTCTCTCAAGCCTTTTTATCATTGATGTCTCCTTTTTTTTTTTTTCATTTTCCTTCATTTTCCTCTAATTTCCCTTGCATGCAAATTTGTGTCTCTTCACCTTCGTTTCTCCTATTTTCCTTTATTTATCACAGTTAAATGCCAATTATTGCCAATTCCTTTGCCAATTTTCATGCCCATAAATAAACCACAAATGATGCCCACTAAATTCTTTTCCCAATATTCAACTTGGAATACGTGTTCTGTGACCTTGGTTTTATTTTTCATTTATTATCCTTTATTACATGAAACTTTAACCCAAAGTTGTTACAAACTCCTAACCCTTAGTGGAACACCGCCCTTAATGTTCTATGACACCTATAACCAAAAAACCGCTGAAAGAAAACATACTTCCTGTGGAGATTTATAACATAACTTGATGCAATATTTACAATGACATCCTGCTGAAAGAAAAAATACATATCTCTTATTGGAGATTTATAACAAAATTCATTGTGTACTTACAGCCAAAACTATATGTACATATACTAAAAACTTATTTTCTTGAACTAGCAAATAATGAAGGATACAAAGTTCACATCTGATCAACCATCTCCATGTAGCTTCATCGAGTCTAAAGTGATTCCATTACACTTTAAATTTTTTGATTTCTCGGTTTTGGAGCATGAGCAGTTTCCACTGCAAAATGCATTGTGGTTTTGGTTGGAACTCTCCCTCTAGTTCCACCTACAATATAGACCAATCAATCACATGATCAACATCCTACACATATCTCTTAAACAATGAAACATGGAAGACATCATGGAATTTCATTGTTGGTGGTACTGCAAGTCTGTAGGTCATTGGTCAAATCCTCTCAAGGATCTCAAAAGTTCTCAATACTGAGGTGCCAAATTGGCACATGATCCAATCGTAAAAGAGATCCTCTTCGACTTAATGTGCAAGTATACATGCTCCCCAACCTGAAACTCCTTGAATTCTCTATGCTAATATGCATAACTCTTCTGCCTAACTTATGCCACCTTTAAATTCTTTTTGATAACCTACATCTCTTGTTCCATCTCAGCCAACATATCCGGCCCATTCAACACTCTGTTCATTGGATCAATCCATCTGATAGGAGTATTATAACTCCGCCCATAAAGATACTCAAACGGAATCATCTTCAAGGATTCCCGATACCCATTATTATATGAAAACTCTACTAGTGGAATATACTCCTCCCACTTTCTTTGTTGATGCATGACATACATTCTCAACATGTCCTCAAGAATCATGTTGACCCTCTTTGTCTGTCCATCTATCTGTGGATGATAATCTGTACTAAAAGCTAACTATGTCCCCAAGCTTGCAAACAACTCCTTCCAAAACCTGCAAGTGAATTTATCATCTTGGTTTGATATGATCTTCTTGGGAACACCATGCAATCTCAATATCTCCCTAATGAAGATCTAAGCTACCTCGTTAGCTGAATTTGTAGACTTCACTGCAATGAAGTGAGGCGCCTTACTCAACTTGTTAACCACAACCATGATGGAATCATGCTACTTCAATGTCATCGAAAAACTTGTAATTAAGTCCATGGGAATGAGCTCTCAATTCCATTATGGAATTAGAATAGGATGCAATAAACTAGTTAAGTGCTTACACTCGGCTTTCACCTGCTAACAGTCCAAGAATCTAGCAACAAATTGAATCACCTCTTTCTTCAAATTCGGCCAATGATAGAATTTCTTAACAACTGCCAAATTATTTTGATGTCATGGGTGACCTAAATACAACTTGACATGAAAATCCCTCAAGGTAAGCTTCTTGAGCTCATTTCTATCTGGTACATAAATCCTATTCTTGAAGCTCACCAAGCCATCTATCGTAAGGTGATACTCCTCATCCCTATCACCTTCACTTTGCTGTTGCAATCTCTTCTTCAACTGTTAGTACATGTCATCATGTTTCCATACTTGTAAGATCCACTCCTGTAAATCTATCCCATAAGAACTCTCATCTGAAATATGATTCAATTACACTCTCCTATTAAGAGCATCCATAACTCAATTCTCCTTGCCCTTAATGTACTTGATTTCAAAATAAAACTCACTAATAGTAGCCAACCATCTAGCTTGCTTGACATTTAGATTGGGTTGGTCAAATAAATACCTCAATCCACTATGATCACTCATCAGAATAAATCTCTTGTAAAAAAGATAATGCCTCCACATCTTTAAGGCATGGATGATAACTTCCAACTCAAGATCAAGAGTCACATAATTCTGCTTGTGCACATTCAACTTCCTTTACTCATAGCATACCACCTGTCCTTCCATCATCAGGAGACCACTAAGTCCTTTCTTGCAAGAATTTTTACAAACTACAAACTCATTATCAGGATCTATAATCTTCAAGTCTAGAGCATTTGTAAGAAAATCCTACAACTCCTCAAAACTAGTTGCACACTCGTTTGTCCATTTGATTCTTTCCTTTTCTCTGCAAAGATGTGATAGGATATGAAATACGTGAGAAGTTATTGATGAAACTCCTATAATAACTTGCTAATCCCATGAATGATCTAACCTCATCCACAATCCTAGGCGCTGACCACTCCATGACAGCTTTAATCTTTTCCAGGTTCACTACTATTCCTTCCTTGGAAACAACATGCCCCAAGTAATGAACCTGGGATCCAAAGAAATTGCACTTGATAATATTGACATAAAACTGATGCTCTCTCAACAATCTCAACACTACTGCTAGGTTCTCTACATGTTCTTCCTCATTCTTATAATATATCAATATATCATGAATGAACATTATCACAAACTTGTCTAGATAAGGATGCAACACACTATTCATCAAACACATGAAAGTGGTTGGAGCATTAGTGAGACCAAAAGGAACAACCAAGAACTCATAATGCCCATACTTGGTACAAAATGCGGTCTTGTAGATGTCATATTCTTTGATGTGAACCTGATGATATCATGATCTTAGATCAATGTTTGAAAACTTTGTTGCACCCTTCAACTGATCAAAAAAATCATCAATACTTGGTAATGGATACCTATTCTTGATGGTCACCTTGTTTAACTTCCTGTAGTCAATGCACAACCTGAGAGTACCATCATTCTTCTTTACAAACAACAATGGTGCACACCAAGGTGATACACTTGGCCTTATATACCCCTTAACAAACATTTCCTTAAGCCGCAACTTCAATTCCACCAACTCTAGAGTACTCATCTTGTAAGGTTCTTTAGATGTTGGTGTTGCTCCATACATCAACTCAATAGTAAAATCAACCTCTCTATGAGGAGGAAACTCTAAAATATCCACAGGAAACATGTTCAGAAGATGCTAAAAAACATGATACCTCTTCAGGAATTCATCACCATCAACATCCTTCCCTTTGTCACTAGAAATATGCACTACAAATAAGACACACCATTTCCTACAACTGCACTTAGCTTTCATGACTGTAACCATTCTTTTTGATGTATCCTTCTTCTTTCCCTACAAGATTCTTCTTTCTCCATCATCATCCAAACACTCAATAACCTTCTCATAGTAGTCTACCTTGGTCCTGTCAGTAAACAACCAATCCATGCCCAAAAGCATGCTATATGATCACAAAGGAATCCCATTTAGATGTGTTGATGTAGTCATACCATTCAACTCAAATCCATAAGCTCTCACCTAGTGATGAACTATTTTCTTGGTCCCTATAGCCAACCGCACCAACAAAGACATTGCATGCACTACTTTAGTCAAGCCACACTTATCCATCAGGTCAGGACTAACATAACTATAATTAGATCCAGGATCAATCAAAATAGAAACAACTTGATCATAGAGCTTACCTTCCATCTCAATAATATATGCCTAATGATTTGCTTTCCTGTTATCAAGTGCTACATAGATCCGAAGAATGCTCTGACCAACATCCCCAACTATATGTGCCTCCTGGGCACTATAGATATGAGGCTTGCCACCCCGGTACAATGGAAAATCCTTCTTTTGATGGTCTTTGCAACAAATCTAACATTGCAATAGTTTTCTTCCACTACCTTTATTATGTTTCTCTCCAGGCTGATGTCCATGTCCCTTCTCAACTGCATTAAACTTCTTGTAAGAAGCCACATTTTCTTTCTCACCTACATCCTGAGGTCTTCCTCACTTCTTAAGCCATTTTCCTTTATCCTTCTCATTCCCTTTCCAATCACGATTACGCTCAAGTTTACACTTTTATTGCTCATAAAAATGCTTCAATTTCCCAATCACTTCCTCCAATGACTGAGGCTCATCATACTCAATCTGGTCTTTGAAGGCTAATGACACTCCACTAATGAACCTTTTGACCTTTGTCTTCTCATCCTTAAGATAAAACACATACCTCAACAACTCAAGAAACTTGGTCATGTACTCTTCATCTATCATGAAACTCATCTTCAACTCATAAAATTCCTTGGCCTTTCCATCATAATATCTCTTAGACAGGTACTTATTCTTGAAGAGTCTTTTAAACTCATGCCAACTCAACTCTTCTACTTTGATGCCTCTGACATGCTTCACATATTCCAACCATATATCTTCTTTTCCCTTGAGATTGAAGATAATTATCTTACCTTTCATATTTTCTATATAATAATGCAATCTAAATAACTTATTCATCTTAAGCAGTCATGCTTCTGCATATTTTGACTTCTTCATTTCTCCATCAAATGTAGGAGGTTTTACATTCTTGAAATCCTATGGAAAATACTACTTTTCACTCCTTCTATAAGGATGATTACGATGATGTCTCTTAGAACTAGAACTGGAATAGAACCCATAAGCACTACCTCTCATGTCAGGTGTATCCAAACATCTGCCACCTCTGATTGTATCATCTCTATCCAACCTATATCCTAATTAAGACCTACTCACATATGCTTCATTAGTCGTTTCCTCCTGTCCATGACTAATCCTTAACTGTCCATGTCTATGCAAATTTGATAGGCTCTAAAGGATCACTGCATTAACCTCAACTTTCTTTTCTTGAGCTCAAGCAAGCTATTCCTGTGTCTCAATCAACCTGTTATTATTTTCCTTGCAACTTCTGATCCCTGCCTTCAAACTTCTTAATGTATCTGCTATATTAGGAGAATACTCATCTCCTTGCTACTCAGTTGAGATGTAAAGAGAGTCACATGAATTTTAATCTACCATTATGCTCGTTATCTCTTATCTTATTCTTCCTACAAGCATACCATGTTAAATAAACTAAATAGAAAACATGATCAAACCATACCTTAATGAAGTTTAGGGGAGGCTATCTTGTCTGCACAAATCAGTCCACATTAGCACAATATACATGTATATACACATAATGGCATTAACATGTCAACATATCAACACCTCACATAACAAAATTAACAATATACTTTTGCTTTCTTTCTTGCCCTGCTCCAAATCCAAGTGAATGCCCAAGTGCTCCAAGAATTCTCTAGGTGTGCAAGAGTGTAAGAGAGCCAAAAACTAATCTCACAAAAGTTGTGAACTGTTTCTCTGAATCCTTTGTATCATTGATGTCTCATTTTTCCCTCATTTTCCACTAATTTCCCTTGCATGCAAATTTGTGTCTCTTCACCTTCCTTTTCTCTTATTTTCCTTTATTTATCATAATTAAATGCCAATTATTTCATCTTTGCCTTTGTGAATGACTTTTCCAATTTTCATAGCCATAAATAAACCACAAGTGATACCCACTAAAGTGTTTGCCCAACATTCAGCTTGGAATATGTGTCGTGTGACCTTGGTCTTATTTTTCCTTTATTATTAGTTATTACATGAAACTTTAACCCGGGGCTTTACAAAAATATTAATAATAAAAATAGTTAAATGTATGTACACATGAAAAAATATTCAATGTGTGTTACATTTAAAAATAATAAAATAGTACTTATATTAACAAATTAAAAATATAAATAAAAAATAATGTCAACTATAAATAAAATATTTCAATTACCACCTTAGTTTTACATTATGTGTAATTCACTTTATGTTTAGATTAGATGTAATATTTAGAATAAAAAAATATTAATAACAAAAATTATTTTAACGTCAGTCATAAGTAAAATATTTCAATGTTCTTATTAAAGAAAAATAAATTAATCTAAATAAACAAAAAAAAATCTTAGTGTATACTTTATTTCATTCTTAAGATCGAGTTGATATATATGATTTAAAAAATATTAATAACAAAGAAAGGTTAAAAGTGATTTACAAATGAGCCCCAAGGGATAACTCAGTTGGTCAAGTTCCTATAGCTAAGTACCTCGCTTATCAAGAGGTCACAGAGTCAAATCTCCTCGATGCCCTTGGGGTTAGTGTTACAGATCCATTTGAGAACATCACTCCCATCATCTAGATTAGTTTTTTAGGGCTCATCAAACCCTAATTGTAGTTGCTACATGCCATAAACAAGTCACCCTTTTGAATGCCTCCTTCCCAGACAGTTTCATGACATGAAAACATCCTGAAATGACCTCTAGAGGGACATCCTAAAAAGACCTATTTCTCAGGAAATTCCATTATATCTTGGGTATGCTCAACCTGACTTGAATCAAAAGTTGCCGTTTGTAGCAACTCTAGAATTACTAGATTTAAACTGGCTCACTAATGATCCAATCTTACATGCACCTTGGAGGCCGGTAATTCAGCATAAGTTACCTTCTGATATTCCAAAATTCAATGGAAATCCCGGAGAAGACCCATAAAATCATGTCATGACCTTGTTGGCATTATGACACAGGTTTGGCTCGATGGCATAAGTGTTGTCCTTGATGGAAACTCGCTCAAATAACAGATCACAAGTTCAGGCTCTCAAAATAGTAGAAAATGAGATACCCGCAGGTTCCTGTTCACAAAGTCGCGGATGTACGCAGGTGCGTCGAACAAAAGTTGCAGACATGTACGCAAGTTCTCTGATCAAAAAGTGTGGACGTAAAGTACACACACTTTCATGCAGAGAAAAGCGCGCACGTGGGATATCTTATGGTTGGTCCATGGTATTTAGTCTGACATTTTTGATCCTATGGTTTTGGTCCATGGTTTTGCATCTAAAGTATTGAACCTAGGTTTTGGGTCCTTAGTATTGGATCTCTGTGGTTTTGGATCATGGTTTTGAGTAAGGCCTAGACTATAAAAAGGAAAGGAGATCATTTGGCTTGGGAAAATAATGTGTTGAATATCTTGAGATGAGCAAGATCTGAAATATTTGTGATCGGTTGGTGAGTTGGACCTGAATCAAGGAGAAACCTTAGCATTACAAGACGAATCTACTGAGGGGTCGAGATCTCTTTGACGCATGATCAGATCTATAAATCTGATAGTTTGGGGTATAGTTGAAGTCCTGATAAATTATCTATACCCACAGGTCCACAGGTCCAACACAGCGCAGGTGCGGAGATCCACAGGCTAGACACAGCACGGGTGCGAATACCCGCAGGCTAGACACGGCGCAGGTGCGAAGATCAGCAGGCTAGACATAGCGCGAGTGCGGATACCCACAGGCTAGACACGGTGCAAGTGTAAAGACCCGCAGGCTAGACACAGCGTAGGTGCGGATACCTGCAAGTTTCTATTGGTGAAGTTGCATACTTTTCTTGAAATATGTTTTAGCCGTTTTGTCTATTACTGTAGTGTTCAAGGTTCTGAATTGGTGTTTGGTTGCTGTGTGCTGAGAAGTTATTGATTCAGTATTTGTACAAGGAAGGTTGTTGATTGCAGATCTATTTGATGGTTGATTGATATTCATGGATCCAGTCTGAAAATTTATGAAACATGGTCCCTGGAAGAAAAGAGAAGTCTTTTGTAGGTTAGCACCTACATACTAGTACCTCAGCTAGTACAAGAGCTAAGGGAGTTGTAGCTCCCTTCTAGAAGAGTCAGGAGAAGGTTGTAGCCTTCTAAAAGTTGAAGCCTACATGCTGGTATAAGACTGCACCAGTACAGAATCATTGTAAAAGGAAGTTTCTAATTGAAAGAAGATAGAGACATATTGCAGCAGGTGGTTTTCACCCACGTTGGGTTTCCACCTTATATCTTGTGTTCTTTTGTGTGACTGTCTACTCTACTTTTTCTGCTGTTATATGGTGCTGACACATAGATTAATGATCAACATCTAAAGAATAAATTAAATTATAAGTCTGGAAGGTATACACAAGTTTTATTAGTCAGATTTGCTAATATTTATATAAGTTGAAAAGGAATTTGATAATACTGATTCACTCCCCTTCTCAGTATTATTTTCAACAATTGGTATCAAAGCAGGTCCTTCAGGAAAAGCTTGATCACTTGAAGGAAGATCTATCATCATGAGCAACTACGAAAAAGAAGCATCTATCAGGCCACCGATTTTTGATGGAAGCAGCTTCATCTATTAGAAGGTAAGAATCACTACTTATCTTCAATCTCTTGGTACATAAGTTTGGGATATTGTGGAAACTGGATACACATTTCCATCAGCAACTCCTACAGAAGCAGCGGGTAAGAAGCAGTATGAAACAAATTCAAAAGCTGTCAATACTATATTAGGAATTCTATCTCAATCAGAGTTCGTCAAGGTTATGCAGCTCAAAAGCGCAAAAGAAATATGGGACAAGATCGTTCTGAGCTATGAAGGAGATGAACAGGTAAAATGAGCAAAATTACAAACTCTTAGAATTCAATATGAAAGTATCAGAATTCATAATGATGAAAGTGTGGCTAGCTATTTCCTATGTATAGATGAGATCGTAAATTGTATGAAAAACTTGGGTGAAGAAATAAAAGAAGTTGTTTTGGTTGAAAAAGTTCTGAGATCTTTGTCTTCTAAGTTTGATTCAAAAGTTTTTTCCATAGAAGAAAAGAAAAATCTACAAAGCCTTACCATGTCATAGTTGCACGGAATTCTAACTGCTTACGAAATGAGAAAAGCAGGACCATCAGATAGGAGAGAAGCTGCAGTCAAGGCTTCAGGAAAAGGAGATTACTATGAGTCAGGACATATGTCAGAAGAAGAGGAAGAATCAAATTTTGTCAAGAACCTTCAATGGGGAACTGGAAGATTCAGAGGTAAGCTGCCTTTCAAATGCTTTGCTTGTGGAAGAATTGGTCATTATGCTGCAAAATGTCCCCATAAAGACAAACTAGACAAAGGAAAGGAACCTGTTAGATGGAACAGAAAATAGAATGTAAATAAGAAGAGCTATTACACGCATGAAGACAGTGATGGATTGTCAAATAGTGATGAAGATGAACAAGGTTATGATGATAGACTTTTGATGGCTTTTGAAGATGATGATTTCTTGGATGCTATAAATGAAAAAGGTCTATATGAAGAAATTTCTAAACTTAAAGTTTTCTTAGAGGAAAAGAATATGATTATAAATACTCTAACATTCCAACTTGCTGAAAAAGATATACACAATGAAGAGTTAGAATGTGAAATTGTGGGACTTAGAGAATAAATTGAGAAAACAAAAGCCCTTAATCTCAGATTTGCTAAAGGATCTGAAACTCTAGATGAGATTATCAAAGTGCAGTGTTCTCCACTAATCAAGACTGGTCTTGGATATTCCGAAGAAGCATCCCAAGCTCAGAAGCCATCCACCTCCAAAATTTATCTTGATGCAGCAAGGAGAAGCGAACAAGTTGACAATCGACAGCAAAAGCATAATGCAGATCACCAGGTAAATCAGGGACAACTTGCTTCAAGAATGATTAAATATTATCAAGCAAATCGGGGGCAACCTACGTCAAGGATGAACAGAAGCCTCAATCGACCACAGGTAAATCATTCTCATATTGGCTCAAGAATGGATGGAAACTACACTCATATGGTTGGTAGATTTGATAATCGCAGGAATTTCTTCAATGAAAAATGTTTCTCTTGTCATAACTTTGGTCATAAGGCTGCTCAATGTGTTTCCTGCAAGACCATCACGACTAGGGAAGCTCAAAAACAAAGGAGTATGACAGGAATCATGAAAATAACCTACAATAACTTCCCTGCTCTTGAAAATGAAATAGAATGTTCTATCTGTAACAACTTCATTCATGATATTCTGAATGCAGAAGCAGGTTTCAGCAAACAACTCAGAAGGAGCAAGATGCATTGAGTTCCAAAACATGGAAAAAGAAATAAACGCAACCGGAAAGATGCGGGATAGCCTTATAGGCAGAAGGACAGGAAAATCAATGGTACATCGACAGTGGATGCTCGAAACATATCACAGGTAATAAAGAAAAACTTTAGTCTTATAGTGCCTTTGAAAAGGAAAAGAAGGTCTCATTTGGAAATGACACCCCTGCATTCATAAAAGGTAAAGGCTCTGTTGTTTTGAAAGAAAAGTTCAGGGCTAGAAATGTTATGTATGTTGATGGCTTAAAGCATAATCTATTGAGTGTCAGTCAGATGTGTGATCAAGGAACTGAGGTAATATTTCGATCAAATGGATGTATTGTTCATGAGCTGGATACAGGAAAGACAGTGATCAGAGGCATAAGAACTCCAAATAACTTATACGTACTCAAGGGAGAACAAAAACAATGTTTTTAAGAAAGAATGATGAACACTAGCTATGGCACAGAAGACTGGGGCATCTTAACTTCTCTCAGATAAGGAAAGCATGCAAATATCAAGCAGTTCGTGATCTTCCTGACATCAGAATTCTAGACAATACAATATGCAAATCATGTCAATTTGGTAAGAAAATGAAAACTAATTTCCCTAAGAAGGAAGGATCAACTAGCAAGCCACTTGAACTTGTTCACACAGATATATGTGGTCCAACTAGGAAGAGATCACCTCGAGGAGAAGAGTATTCCATATTGTTCATTGACGACTTTTCAAGGATGTGTTGGATAGGACTCATGAAGTATAAAGATGAAGCTTTCGAAAATTTCAAGTCATTCAAAGCCTTGGTTGAAAATGAATCAGATCGCAGAATCAAATGCCTCAGATCTGATCAAGGAGGGGAATTTACCTCAGATGAATTTTTCGATTTTTGTGAAGAACATGGAATAAGAAGGGAATTTTCTACTGCAAGGACTCCTCAGCAAAATGGAGTTGTGGAAAGGATGAACATAACGGTTCAACAAATGGCTCGTGCTATGCTTGATGAGTCTGGAACTCCCGCAACCTTCTGGGGTGAAGCTGCATTTTCCGTTGTTACTATTCTCAACAAGACAAGCATCTGGGTAAATAGCACTCAGACTCCTCATGAACTTTGGTATGGTAAGACTCCCACGGTAAAATACTTCAAAGTTTTTGGAAGCAAATGCTACATTAAAAGGACTGATGAAAATCTTGGCAAGTTTGAACCTAGAGTAGATGAAGGCATTTCACTTGGCTATTCTCCCCACAACAAAGCTTACAAATGTTACAACAAAAGACTTGGTAAAATTGTTGAAAGCATTGATGTAGTGGTTGATGAAGAAGGAAACACTCCTAGGTAGGTAAAATTTGAAGATTTTGAAGAAGACTATCCGTCAACATCAAATCAGATTCATGACGAAGAAAAAACCCATGAGGCACCAAAAGAACAGATAAGGATAGAAGAAAAGACTCCATCCAGATATGTTCAGAAGAATCATCCAAAATCTCAAATTTTGGGGCAGAAATAGGAAGGTGTACAAACAAGAAGAACCATTTCAGAAGCTTCAAGCTATCTAGCATTACTCTCCTCCACTGAACCGCAGAACGTAAGAGAGGCTTGCAAAGATGAATGTTGGGTCAAGGCCATGGAAGAAGAACTTGAGCAAATTGAAAAGAATAACACTTGGGAGTTGGTTCTTAGACCAAAAGATAAGAATGTCATAAGGACAAAGTGGATTTTCAAAAATAAGCTAAATGAAAATGGGGATGTGGTTAGAAACAAGGCAAGACTTGTTTGTAAAGGATATGCGCAACAAGAAGGAATAGACTTTGAAGAAAATTTTGCTCCAGTTTCCAGACTTGAGGCCATAAGAATGTTCCTTGCTCTCTCTAGCTTTCAGAAGTTCAAAGTATTTCAGATGGACATAAAATCTACCTTTCTGAATGGAGACTTAAATGAAGAAGTATATATTGAACAACTGGATGGGTTTATTCTTGGAAATGATCCAAAACTTGTATGCAGGCTCAAAAAGGAACTCTATGGCCTTAAACAGGCACCAAGGGCATGGTATTATCGGTTGGATAAGTACCTCCATCAACAAGGTTTTATAAAAGGATCAACTGATAGCAATCTGTATATAAAAATTGACAATGATAAGTTGTTGATACTTGTTGTGTATGTTGATGATATCATCTTTGGTAGCAATGAAGAAGACATGAGTCAAAATTTTGCCTTGGTGATGCAGAAAGAGTTTGAAATGTCCATGCTTGGTGAGCTCACATATTTTCTTGGTTTACAAGTCCAACAAAACAAAGATGGAATTTTTCTATCACAAACCAAATATCTCAAGCAGATCTTGAAGAAATATGGGATGGAGGATTCGAAACCAGTATGTACCCCTATGGTGATAGGATGCAGCCTTAGCGCAAATGATGAATCGGTAGCAGTACATCAACCAACCTATAGATCCATTATTGGTAGTCTGCTCTATATAACAGGTACCCGACTAGACATTATGCATGCAGTGGGTATAGTTGGAAGGTTTCAGGCAAATCCAAAGGAAACTCATCTTCAGGCAGTTAAGAGAATTTTCAAGTATCTTCAAGGAACTCAAAACTATGGCTTATGGTATCCTAGAGGTATAGATCTCACACTTCATGCATACACAGATGTGGATTGGGCAGGAAGCATGGATGACAAGAAAAGCACTAGTGGTGGTGCATTCTTCATGGGTCCTAGATTAGTATCTTGGTTGAGCAAGAAACAAAGCTCTATTGCATTATCTACAGCTGAAGCAGAATATGTAGCTGTTGCATCTTGCTGCACACAACTCCTTTGGATGATGCAAACATTGCAATATCTTCAAATCACCTGCACTCCTTCTATCTCTATTTTCTTTGATAATACAAGTACAATCAGTATTTCAAAGAATCCTATCATGCATTCAAAGACTAAGCACATACTGATCAAGTATCATTTTCTCCGAGAACAAGTGCTTGAACAAAAGGTCAAATTGGAGTATGTTCCCTCTAAGGAACAAGTTACTGATATTCTCACCAAACCACTGCCCAGGGAGACCTTTGAATACCTCAGACAAAAGCTGGGGGTATTTGATGCATCATCTTGTTGTTGAATCTTGTCTGTTTCAGAGATTGTTGGTTGTACGTGAGTTTCATATGGGGTATATGCGTACATATGCTGGTTTATGTGGGTACAATCGACTTGAAGAAGAGCAAGGATGAAGAGTCTGATATGGGTCTGTCAGAGACAATCTGGCATAAGTTCAGGGGGAGCATATATTCTTCTAATAATGCATTGTTGGCATTATCATAGAAGATCTTGGTTCAATTGTTCGGTTGTCTTGATTTCAGGAGGAGCAAGTGCAGAAGGAGAACATGGATACTGATCTAAATAGTGCTTGACAGATGCTGCTGATATTTTGTCTCTATCTTTCTTTTGTCAAGGTCATGTAACAACCTATCTTGGTTGCTCCACTATGCCTAGGATGGATAATGTCATATGCCTATTATATCATGTATCCCCACTTGGTTGGGAGTCGTATGTATGAGTCTCTGGTGATAGGAAGGTCAGTTATGATGTATAAAGTAAAATTTCTTTTGTAGAACATCTTCTTGCAGATCTTGCCTATATGTCAGGGGGAGCTTGGATAACATAGCAGAGTAGAGATTTCAGCATGTACTCAGGGGGAGCATAACCCTTTTCCCTTGATGTCAAAGGGGGAGAAAAGAATTTGAGTGACTTTGGGTTGCCATCAAGTCCAAAGGGGGAGATTGTTGGCATGATGACACAGGTTTGGCTCGATGGCATAAGTGTTTTCCTTGATGGCAACTCGGTCAAATAGCAGATCACAAGTTCATGCTCTCAAAATAGTAGAAAATGAGATACCCGCAGATTCTTGTTCACGAAGCCGCGAATGTACGCAGGTGCGTCGAACAAAAGTTGTGGACATGTACACAGGTTCTCCGATCAAAAAGTGCGGACGTAAAGTACACACACTTTCATGCAGGGAAAAGCACGCATGTGGGAAATCTTATGGTTGTTCCATGGTATTTAGTTTGACATTTTTGATCCTATGGTTTTGGTCTGTGGTTTTGCATCTAAAGTATTGAACCTAGGTTTTGGGTCCCTAGTATTGGATCTCTATGGCTTTGGACCATGGTTTTGAGTAAGGCCTAGACTATAAAAATGAAAGGAGATCATTTGGCTTGGGAAACTAATGTGTTGAATATCTTGAGAGGAGCAAGATCTGAAATATTTGTGATCAGTTGGTGAGCTGGACCTGAATCAAGGAGAAACCTAAGCATTAAAAGATGAATCTACTGAGGGGTCGAGATCTCTTTGACGCATGATCAGATCGGTAAATATGATACTCTGGGGTATACTTGAAGTCTGATAAATTATCTATACCCACAGGTCCGCAGGTCCGACACAGCGCAGGTGCGGAGATCCTCAGGCTAGACACAACGCAAGTGCGGATACCTGCAGGCTAGACATGACGCAGGTGCGGAGATCTGTAGGCTAGACAAAATGCGAGTGCGGAGACCCGTAGGCTAGACACGATGCAAGTGCGGAGTCCCGTAGGCTAGACACAGCGTAGGTGCGGATACCTGCAGGTTTCTATTGGTGAAGTTGAAGACTTTTCTTGAAATATGTTTTAGCTGTTTTTGTCTATTACTATAGTGTTCAGGGTTCTGAATTTGTGTCTGGTTGTTGTGTGCTGAGAAGTTATTGATTTAGTATTTGTACAAGGAAGTTGGTTGATTACAGATCTATTTGATGGTTAATTGATATTCATGGATCCAGTCTGAAAATTTATGAAACGTGGTCCCTGGAAGAAAAGAGAAGTCTTCTGTAGGTTAGCACCTACGTACTAGTACCTCAGCTAGTACAAGAGCTAAGGGAGTTGTAGCTCCCTTCCAAATGAGCCGGGAGAAGGTAGTAGCCTTTTGCAGGTTGAAGCCTGCATGATGGTATAAGACCACACCAGTATAGAATTATTGTAAAAGGAAGTTTCTAATTGAAAGAAGATAGAGACATATTGCAGCAGGTGGTTTTCACCCACATTGGGTTTCCACCTTATATCTTGTGTTCTTATGTGTGACTGTCTGCTCTACTTTTTCTACTGTTATGTGGTGTTGACACACATATTAATGATCAACATCTGAAGAATAAATTAAATTATAAGTCTGGAAGGTATACACAAGTTTTATTAGTCAGATCTGCTAATCTTTATATAAGTTGAAAAGGAATTTGATAATACTGATTCACCCCCCCTCTCAGTATTATTTTCAACAGACCTTTCATTTGTGGTGTTCATCAAACTCCTTAAATGATGACTCGGTTAGAATCCGTCTTTTCCAAAGAAAGCTTACTGGTCTGGCTGCGAAGTGGTACATTGAGTTACCACGAGCTTCTTTCGACAACTTTATGACTTTATCCACCACATTTTTGACCCACTTCCAGTTACCTATCAGATACGAGACTGGAATGGAACTCCTAACCAACTTCAAAGAAACTACTACTACTCTCATATTAAGATCATATTCATGAATGGCAGCATCATCGTCAAATGGTTAAGACATATGTTCCTGATCAGATTTTGGTTGAGTGGTTCATAAAATCTTTGTTGCCATCAATCACCGAGGATGTGGAAAAGGATGGAGTTGTCACAGAAGAGTAAGTAATTTCTCATGCCCAATATTTGGATTTGATCTATATACAATCCAACACACTCTACAACAAGATTCCCAATGCACCCTAACCAACTTTCATTGTTCCTCCTCCCTAATCGAGTAAGGACTCTCATGCCGGTGACAGTGTGATTGGTTCTTCAAGCACGCAAACGGTAGGAGACCATCTAGTCGAAATCTTTCCATTACCAATAAAACTACCAATGCATTAGAAAATACTCTTACTTCCGAAGTCAATGAAGTGTCATTTGACAAAGGCAAAAATCAAAAGAAACCAGGAGGCAAGAAGAAGGGGAAAAACAAGAAGAAAAAAGATAATTCCCCTCAAGAGAAATCATCTGATTCCTCTACTTCGGCAATGAAACCTTGTTATCCATGTCTAATCCATAATGATGAGCATTTTACAAGAGATTTTCCACACCGCTCAGAAGTCTCTAAGCTTCTAAAGACTTCTAACACATCCGCAGTGTTGACTAATCCATTTCCAAACCTGAAGACACATTTGGTTGTGACATACCATACTTCCACATCCCAAGTGTTTATGTTATCCATCACAAAGCCACAAAACGAAGTTTTGGTGTCAACGATAAATAAAGATTATGGAAATCCACCGTCATCATCAAATAATTAGGCTATTGATCAACCTAATCATTCGACTTCTACTTCATCTAAAAATATTCCACCACCTATTGCACCAGAATTGACAATAAAACCACCAAAGGGAGTTGTTCATAAATCAATATTTAACCCTTGGGCTCGAGCATCTCAGAACTATAACATAGTAGAAGATCTAGCTCAATCACCTTCTGCTATTTCGACACTCGAGGTATTACAAAATGGTCCCTCCTAGAAGCAGGCTTTACTATCAGCAATTGGAGGAATAGATCATATGGATTCCAATCTTATGGTTTTTAACCATGCGGGATATACACCACAGTTACCGGTGCAATTAGCTTTCCTAATACAAGTAAAAGCTATCCTAAGAATGTTCACCGAACTATTATTGATGAGGGGGCATCTAATTGCATTATGTCAATGAGCTGCTAGAAAACACTTGGTTCACCGCTGTTGTCATGATCACCAACCACGTTAAAATCTTTCAACAGATGGACATATACTCCTTGTGGGATTTTGAGTAACCTGGAAATCGAACTAAGGGGAAAAACAATTACTGTTGAGGTTGAGGTAGTTGACGGACACCTCGACTACAACATTTTACTGGGAAGGCCATGGTTATATGCTATGGTTGTTGTGGTTTCCACTTACTTTCGTACTATTGCATTCCCTCATAAGGGTGGAATCACAGTTATCGATCAGCGTGCCTTCTTTGCATCTAGTTCTTAGGCTACGAGAAACATTCCGTTGGTACATGGACCCCCGCTGTCACTTCAAAGTGTTGGTGTAGGTCTCTTTAAAGATCCTTCCCTAATGGGTACTTTTACGCTACTGTTACCATATGATTTGGCAGAAATGGCAAGAGTAGATACTTGCAACATGATTTCCTCCACCTCATCTGATTTAAGGGGGATTACCAACAATTCTGAAGTTGATAGTAATACTAAGGTTATGTCGCTAAGCCCCATTGAGCTTACATAGCAATCAATTTTTTTGGCTTGTGCAGCAAACATGAATCCACTTTCACCAATTGTATGGGTAGACCATTCATTAGAATATGGTACTTCTTCGAATCCATTTTCATGTATACATTCTATGGATGAAGGAATCGTCCAATCAATGATGATAGGAGAAGAACCTTGGGAATATTATCATCATTGTTCCCATCTTCTAGATGACATCGAAGATTATTCAAATGAATTAAAAAACCCTTCAGTTTTTGATTTCCTTTCGAATTCAGTTTTCATAGACATAGTAGATTCCAAGCGAAACCTATCAAATACTAAAGAAACGATTTCTATTAATATTTCAACCAAGCCTAATGTTGTAGAAAACATTCATGTCGGAAAATCTTGTTCTCCATTAGAACTTGATAGTTACCGTACTCTCTTTCGTGAATTTAGAGATATATTTGCATGGTCATACGAGGAGATGCCAGGAATTGACTCTAGTATTGTTGAACATGAAATCAAAATGTATCCTGATGTCAAACCATTATGACAATGGCTTCGACCTGTTCATCCAAAGAAAGCCGCTGCCATTAAAGTAGAAGTTGAAAATCTTTTGCATGTTGGTTTCATTTACCATGTACCTCTTACTGACTGGGTTTCCAACATTGTTCCTATCATGAAGAAAGGATAATTCGAGTGTGCATTGATTATAGGGATGTAAATTAGGCATTTCCAAAGGAAAATGATCCTACCCATTTTATTGACCAAATTATTGATGAATGTGTTGGATGCGAAATATTCTCATTTATGGATGGCTTTTCTGGCTACAATCAAATCAATATCCGCCCACAGGACCAATCTAAAACTGCTTTTATTTGTCCATGGGGCACATTTGTATATAGGAAACTCCCATTCGGTTTGAAGAATGCAGAGGCTACATTTTAGAGGGTAGTGAACTATGCCTTCCATGACATCAAGCACATTGTTCAACCTTACCTTGACGATTTATCTGCTCATTCATGAAAGTGGACTGATCACCCAAAACATCTGAAAGCAATATTTTTACAGTGCCAACACTACAAGATATGACTCAATCTGCACAAATGTGTGTTTTGTGTTGGTTCTGGTTGATTTCTTGGATTTGTAGTGTCTAAAGATGGAATTCGACTTGATCCATTAAAGGTTCAGGTAATTCTTGACTTTCCTCCACCTTCAAATCTTTTACAGTTACAGAGACTCCAAGGGAAGGCTAACTTTCTGAGGAGGTTCATTCTCAATTACACTAAGATGGCTAAAGGTTTTACACATATTTTGAAAAAGGAGATACCCTTCCATTGGGATTAGGTTGCACAAGCTTCCTTTGATGCTCTTAAAGATACCTTGATTAGAGAGTCATTAATGTATTCTTTGAATTATCAAAATGACTATTACCTGTATCTCGCGGCTGCAAATACAACCATTGGCATGGTTTTAGTCCAAGAGGAAAATGGTATTGAACATCTGATTTATTATTTGAGGCGCAATCTCAATGATACAGAAAGTAAGTACTCTTATGTCGAGAAACTAGCTTTGGCAGCTGTGAAAGCTATTCAGAGATTCTGCCATTACATCCTACTCCGGAAGACCACTATCATTTCGGATTGCAACCCTATGACATAAATTTTGTCACGTCAATTGCTGGGGGGAAAATACTCAAAATGGATAGTCATTTTGTAGGAGTTTTATCTGGAATTCATCAATTCAAAATCAAAGAAATCTCTCATTTTCATCAAGCTACTTTGTGACCTTCCCTCGACCTCCATTGATTCAACATTTGAACCATCAATTTTGGATGAGTCTTTATTTATCATATCGTCATGTGACCCGTGGTATGGAGATATATTGATCTATATCCATACCCAAACTTTCTGTCCTGATACCTCTCTCTCGCAACAACGATGTATTCAATACCAAGCCAAAAATTATCTGATCATTGGCGACACTCTTTACCGTCGTGGTATCGATACGATTTTACGGAGGTGTCTCACACATGAGGAAGCTGAGAAAGCACTGAACTATTGCCATTCAGGTGCTTGTGGTGGACACTTATCTGGATATGCTACCGCGTAGATAATTCTCCGTGCGGGTTACTTCTGGCCAACTATATTCAAATATTGTATTATTGCTGCCAGAAGATGTCACGCATGCCAGATTTATGATCAAAAAATGAGATTACCACCTACACTATTGCATCCAAACATTATTATTGGACCATTCACCAAATGGGGCATTGAATTCATGACATGTAACTCCACCTCAATCGGGGGGCATGGGTATATTATAGCCATTGTTGACTATTTTACCAATGGGCCAAGGCGATGCCAACATTAAACAATAGTGGAAAAACGGTTGCTCTTTTCTTTTTTAACCATTTGGTTGCTCAGTTTGGTGTACCACAAGCCATACTTATAGATCACGGGTCGCATTTTTGTAACCACATGATGGCTGAGTTGACTGCTAAGTTAGGATTGTCACATGATAGTTCTACCCCTTATTACCTGCAAGAGAATGGACAATTTGAGGCCATTAACAAATTCATGAAGCAGATGTTGCTAGGAATGATAGGGGTTCATAAACAAAACTGGCATTTAATCCTATACTCTGCCTTGTGGGGATATCGAACCTTGGTGAGAAATGCAACTGGATTCACACCCTTTCAGTTGGTGTATGGTTTGGAAGCAGTCTTACCGATACAATGCGAAATTTCATCTCTCAAACTTGTGATTGACCTGTTACCTAACACCTTTTACGAAGAAGCACGTTTCTTGGAACTAATCCATCTGGATGAAACCCATCGTGATGTCGCATTGGATAATGAAGCGCATAAGAAACGAATCAAGGCACAATATGATAGAAATGTCAAGCCTCGTATCTTCTCAGAAGGAGACCTGGTCTTGCTTTACAATCAGGAAGATGATAAACTTGGAGCAGGGAAATTTGAACCAATGTGGATGGGTCCTTATATTTTCAAGCGTGTTTCGGCAAAAGGTACCTATGAGTAAGTAGATTATGATGGGATTCCATTGTCGCAGCCCCGAAACGAGATGTACCTAAAATGTTACTATGCTTGATTAAGTGTAGTAAAACTCACTGTATATATGCTTTCATTGCATGTGTGTGTGTCTTTTAGAGTTTTTAATCTGCTTAGTACTCCACTTTGCATTTGTTGCAAATGTCGGAGTCTACGGAACCATTTGTTGGTTACACCGATGGTGCTAGTCATAGTATGCAAAACCTATCTTCTGTTGCATGGGCCATTTTCGCTCCAAGTGGCGAGTTAGTGAGTTTTCAAGGGACTTGTATCGGTCGATCGGTGAACAACATCGCTGAGTATAGTGCATTGATCGAACTTCTCTCTGATGCCATTTCACTTGGCATTCACTGAATCATCATTAGGCTAGACTCACAACTCATTGTACTACAACTAACAAACGTTTATACTGTCTGAAATCCAACAATTCTTCGCATGTTCCTTAGAGTTCGTATTTTGGAAAGGTATTTTGAATACATTCAATATCAACATATTTCCAGAAACTTTAACACATTAACTAATTCTCTAGCAAATTATGTGTTAAATAGACATTTGCGACACATGTAAAATTTATATTTTCAATTCACATCATCAGTTGAATAGGATTGCACATAGCCATAGAAAACTCTTAAAGTAAAATAGATAGGTATTTTAAAAGTTTTTACAAAATTTGTGTCTAAGACACGTTTGGTCATCTGACCCAAAAAATCAAAATGCATGCAAAAACATCCTAAGTAGATCTAGTGGTGCTCATGATAACAGGTCACAACCTGTGCTATCATGCGCAAAAGCCTCGCCCAACGACTAGGAACACCAATAGTGTGGCGTTGCAACCTCATAGGTAGCTCCTTGATCCAGACATATAGAATACCAAGGGTTAATCCCTCTATGTGATCCTGCAACTTTGCCAAGGTCTTGGCCAAATATAAGTCCTGGAGAACTGCTCTCCCAATGTTTCTCCATGCTGGCCCACTTGCACCCTGTTGGTACCCCACAAGTCGAATAGTACCCACATCTGCATGCATGAGAATTATTTTAGTTTAGTCTTGGAAACATTAAAAACACAAAAACATGTAGAAACTTGAAAAATCAAAAAACACTTTGGTCAAACAATTTACCTATAGCACCCCATTGTACTCCAACTAGTAGAATCAAATTTGGATCTCGATGGAGATCTATCCCTGAGTATGGATGCCCCTCGATGACGAGATGTTGTCAATCGAGCCGAATGAAGAATGCAGTGGAAAAAATGATTGTTGACTGACCCACATGTCGAGCCATCAATTCGACCCACCTCTGCATACATGGATCTCTTAGACCAGCTACACCCAGTGATACATGTTGTGGTTGCATCAATGGCATTCTCTTTAAGGTAAAAGCGATTAAGATCGAACCGTAGTAGAAATTCTTTGCCTTACCACTTTTTACCTTGGTCAGTTTTTCTTTTAGTGAAGAAAGCATGACCCCGCACCAGTTGAATACCTTTGGCTCTAGACACTCAAATGCATATTGCATATATGATTTGTTCGCCAAATGTAGTGTCACACTACCAGCTAATTTTGCAATTGTGAAGAGGATCATTCTCAAAGGAAAATCACCTACATCCCTGATGTTTATTTTCCCATCCTTGCTAGGCTGTGTACCTGGCTGAAAAAACTATCGAATGTAATCTCTCACTGATTCACCTCCACAGGAAAATCTAGAAAGTGAGATGGGGGCACCTTGCCTCGACAGTCCCGTAAGAAAGGAAATATCATCAATGGTAATAGGGACCATCTTGTCCCTTATGTGAAATTTCTGATCCATCGGATTCCATGCCTGAACAAGGAACTGCAATAGTTTTATTTGTTGCCTCATTCTGGACAACTTGAAGTATCTGAGTAACCCACAGTTCTTGAGGGCCTCAACTATACCCAGATTTTTTAGGGAAACCATGTCTTGTTCTTCATGCTCTCTTTCTTGCCATGTAATCGACATTCTAATCTGATGAAAGCCTGAAACAAAATCATAATCTTAGTTAGGATCCTTTCCATGCAAAAAACAGGTCAAATTTTTCAGCAAACAACTAAATCAAATTGGGGAAACTCTCCCAGTGCAACCCAGACACAGAGATAGTGAGCTGCAGAGCAAGCAACCTTCTATCTGGGTGCTCTTCAGCATTGTTTTCGATGTGAAAGCCTGCGCTGATCCCAGGGTGAAAAAATGAAACCCCAGAGTCCCCAAAAAACCCTACAACTTGCATGAAATGACAAAAGAATGACCTGAAAAGAAAGAGGAGGGGTATATCTCCTCCTTGGTCCGGACGGCACGAGAAATGGTTCGCAGAATCTCTCATAATCAGCTATTGAAGTTCGAGGTAAAAAACTATCCCAGAGCACAAAACTCATGGTAAAAACTTGTTTTATGTTTATTTCATGTTCATTAATCAAGTAAACATTAGTATTTGCCTATTTTTGCCTATGAAACAGGTATTTTTAATCCATTTGGTGGTGTTTTGAGCAGGTTTTATAGTTGACTTACAAAATTCAACGTGCTCAATTGTAAATTGTATCTTTGACCACAGAGCATACTTTTATCTCTTTTTTGAGTTTTGTTAAAAATGAAAAAGGAACCCCCTTGGAGTCCTCTTTAAGCTCTTTCAGACTCTTTAAACATGAAAATATTGTCAAGTTCTTTTCCTTTTTAGCTCGTTAATGGATTGGAAATGACATCTCTCTCATATTATTTTACACTTTTTCGGGCTTGAGAGATTAATTTACGAAAAAGAAATTGTGGAGTTTTCTTTTTTTCCCTTTTCAAACTCTATAAACATGAAAAGGAACAAGTTATCTTTGTCGTTAAAATCGTTAAAACATCAAATAGCAACAAACTTGTCCATCTAGACAAGACCGAGTTTCACCTTCGCTAGACTCGTTAAAACATCAAATAATGATGGATTCACTTGAAGGGTGGAATTATACAGCAAGCATATGTTATCCTCCTGTCATGCGGAAAGAGTCAATTTTGCGGACAAAACCGACCTCCCTAGAAGCTAAGGCTTTCTAGTGACAAACAAGACAATTAAACACTACCTTTCCCTAAATATGCATTTAGAATACAAGTAATCAGGTGTTTATAACATACCTTTAGTCCAACTCTTTGTAGTAGTCCAGCCTCGCCGATCCGGATGAGCTCCTCCTTCTCTTCGAAACCTACATTCACTAACAAACAAAAGATTACATAACACCTGAATAACTCATAAAATAAAACATATTCATCATACATACCAAGGAGTATATGAAACAAATCATGTATAACAACCTGTTGAGAAAAATGAGCTTAATTGTATTAAGTGGAAACAAAAGAAACCATTACAACCTGTGCCTTGGTGTTGTGCAGGTCCCTCCCAAGGTCCAGCAAGAGTTCTCCTTTACTTTGATCAGCTCACCCACTTCCAAATGAAGCTAAGAAAGGATGGGAATCTCTCCTCTCAAGCTCTATAATGGAGTCCTAATTCCAGCAGCATCTACCCTTAGGAATGTTCAGCTTTCAACCTCCCTTCCCTCTGGCCCAATGCCTGTATTTATAGTGCTTTAGAGGAAGTTAATCAGGTCCACCATCAATGGGATAAGCCCCTCTTTGAATGGGATAGCTCCCCTCTTGATGGGATAAGTTCCTCTTTCATAGGGATTCATGAACCATCTGGAGGCACTCAATACACGTCAAACAAACTTCTAGAATGCTATAGAATCGACCACAAGTAAATTTTTTGAAGTAAAACTCGCGCCTTTTGAACTTTACAGGGGTACACACCCACCCCTTTACAGAAAGAGCGTACGAGTACGCAGGGAATGTGAATTTGAGGTGCGTACACGCAGGTAAGGCTAAGAGAAACTGCGTACCCAGAGTTATATAGATTTTTAAAGACTTTCTCTCTTTCTTGGAGTTTGACATGAAGAGCAGAGGTATAAGACTTGCCAAGGAGGATAGTATGACAGTTGATGGAGCCATACTAACTGCAAATAGTCATGGTGACAAATTTTAGTGTAACAGATTGCCCCCTAAAGTGCGAAGCCTGTAGTAGATTAGGGTTTCATATCATCTAGGAAGGGTGAAGTACTTTATCATTTCAAGGATTATCTTGTGGAGAGCCCAGTTGGAACCTGCAAATATTCAACACAAAATACATATATAAGATCATATCATCGCTGAGGTAGGCATTCCCATACTCAGATTGAAAACTTTAACTAACAAACTAACTATTGCTCTGATATAGGAATGATTTCGCAGTACATCATAATCATAGACTCTTGTAGACACAGTATGGACGTAGCCATCTGTTTATGATTAGTCTACTATACAATGAATACAAAACTCCTCGCAGCCTGGATGGTGGAAACTAGATCCAGGGTCTTCATTTCTACTTCCCAAAATGGTACAATTCTACCCATGCGAATAAATGAGTTGATGTCGAACATGGTAGAAACCACTTGATTACCAGTGGATGATGTAAACTGTTAACAAGTGTGAGAGAGACCACCAGTGATGTCAATGGTTCTCAAAGTACCCAGTACAATCCATGATATGTGAATGAATGAGTTGATGTCGAACATTTCACGGAATCCTTCGATCGAAAGTTAGTGATGTAAACCATCGTCAAAGGCGAGAAACCTGCCATTGATGCATGCAGATTTCAAGGTACTGACGATTTCTAGGTCATCTCTCTAGATAATGTGCTGATGTCGATAGAAAGCGACCCGTTGCAGGCAAGCCCACAACACGAAATCATAGATCAAGTTGAAGAAATGTAGTTGTAAGGACTGACTCAGGGATGGTCGAGATGGATGACGGGTATTTTGCAGATGAATGGTTTATTTGCAGTGACCTCTTGAACACATAACGACACGACAGATGGCTTGGTGACAATTGACCCAATAGTTAATACCTGGAACCCGTTTGAAGATTTTCAATGTGGTTTGATCAACTGTTAGGCAAAGGATTTCCCAACCCAGGTGAATGAAAAGTGTCGTGTTCAAGAGTGGTGATAAGGCTTCTTCTGAAACAAAGGATAACAAAAAGGCTCATTTTTCTCTCTTTTCCCCCACCATTTCTGGCAAGTACCTCTTTATTTTTTACAAGCTTGAGGAGGATAACATATGCTTGATTATAAGCTCATCCTTCGGATGAGTCCAACTTAGTTTTAGATTCGAACCCTAAGAAGGAGTGGTCCGTTCCTGTTTGTAATTGAATAGGTCCTTTACTGTGAAATTTTAACGAGTCCAGTATAGGAGAAACTCGGCGTTTTTCAATTTTAGAGAGTCTGAAAAAACTTCAGAAGACTCCAGGGTTGAACTTTTTCGTAAATTTGTGTCTCCCAAGCCCGAAAAAGTATAAAATAATACTTGAGAGAACCGCTTGATCTTGCGACCAAGGAGTACTTTAATGATTAGTGTCTTTGACCTGAAAAGTAAAAAGTGATCAACGACACGTCGTTTTATTTCCAGTATCGAATTTGAAACGACAAAAATCCGGCAATCTTTTCCTGTTTTTACGGTCAGAAAAGGGCTATAAGGGGACCGTCTTTTAATTCTGTTTTAACGAGTGTAAAAGAAACGATCGGCAATCTTTTCATGTTTTAGGAGTCAGAAAAGGGCTTAAAAGATGACTTTGATGTTTTTGTTTGTGAAAAATGACAATTTTCCCTGAAAATCCTTTTATCCTGCACAAAAACCAACACATTACTCATACCTGTTTAAAGATAGATAAAAATTCTTTGAAAAATACCTTTTCATGGTGAAAAATAAACAAATTTAGCATTTATTTACCCAAAAAACCTATAAAAAGGGTTTTTACCATTTCATTTTTACCATTTTACTATTGAGGAGAGAAAAAGGGCTTTTGGCAAGAAACTTCCCGTGGACATTGCGGAGAATCCGACCGTCGAAAACGAACGTCGTCTCATCAGGTATTCTACAACATCCTCCTCTTCATTTCCATCCGTTTATAATTTGTTTTTAAGCCTTAGTTTCATTTTTTTGGAGGCTTTGGGGTTTCAAGGTCCGCTTTTCAGGGTACGCAGGTGCTCCACTGGTGACCTGCGTACCCCAACATTTTCTCAGTTGGGAAAATGCCGGGCGTATGCAGCTTGCCTTAAGAGAGCCTGCGTACACACGTTCTGTCTCTAAAGGTGGGCTACGTACACCGTGGAGAGGATTTTCAAACCCCCATTTCTCCAAAATGAACCAAAAAATTTTAATTTTACGGACTCTAACAGATGTTTTATGGTGTGTAGATTTCCCACCATGCTTGATTGGCACGAGAGAGAGCACGAAGATGTTGATTTGGCTGCCATTAATCACCAACCTTCCATTGATGCTTTGAAGGCATGCGGCCTTTACAAATACTGGGCCATACCTGGCATGAGGGCCCAGGTGTGCTTTCTAGAGTGGCTGGTTGAAAGGTGGAACGTTCAAGATCAGTGCTTTTACATTGGAGGGCACCAGCTCGAGATAGAGCCCTCAGACATTTATTTTCTCACTGGTTTGCCCAAGAGGGGTGAACAATTGACTCTGTCTGGGACTAGGTCGGGTGGCCAGTCCATTGCTAGTCTCCGACTAGAGTGGTGCAATAATCAGAACCAGGAGAAGGGGATAGAGATCAAAAAGATATCCCGACTTGAACTTATGGTAATTTCCTTTACAGTTACCAGACTTTGCGGAGCTGCCGCTTTGCACATTGCCACTGGATCCCAGATGCGGATGGCGATTGATTGCTATCGGGGCACCATTTTCACTAGTGTGATGCTGTGTTGGCCAACTTAAAGGGCCAACTGACTAGGACCAAAAACGGACAGCTGAAGACTTTTGGTTATGGGCCTTTAGTTGTGAGTTTTGCCCTAGAGAGGGTTCCGATGTTTATCCCACAGCAGCTCACTGTTGAGGTTGGGCCTCCTCGAGAGCGTAAGTTGACGCGATGGGTTGCGGTTATGGCCCGTCATCCTGACGAGGGCATGGAGGTTGTCTGATTTAGACCGGAGTATTTTCACTGGTTGGAGGACCAGATCTTCTCGATACAGGATTTTCCTTATGCCGGAGTTGATTTTCGTGGAGATCCGGACATGGTTCTTCCACCGGGAGAACAATGGGACGACACAGGTACTTCATTTTTCACAAGTTTTTAAATTATCTACTTTTTTGTTTTTTATATCGTCTCAAAACTGACAGTAATAATTTTCAAAATGCAGATGTAGACCCACGTCGTCCAGCCAATCTCCGGCCTTTCGAGAGGAGACAACCACTTGCACCAGCACCGGCCCCACAGGACGCGGCCACAGAGACCTTAGCTGAGTTGGAACAAGACCTAGAGCGTCTTACGGCAGATATACCAGAGACTACTATAGACGATATTCCTATCAGGCTTCAGCGCTATGTAGTCACAGTCCCAGGACCTTTTAGGAGGTTCTTGTGTAGGGTGGCTCGTGCAGTGGTGTCGTATAGAGAGCATCACCAGTGATTGGATGGTCGTTTTTGTAGACACATGTGACATTTTGGTTTTTGTACTTATCATTTTTGCCGATCATAAGGTGTTTTTCAACCTATGATCGAAGACGATGTATTTTTGACACACTTCTATCTATATATCATTATTACGGGCTTATCTTGTTAAACATATGTGATGAAATGTTTTTAAATTTACATGTATGATTATCGCAAATGTCTGTCTAACATTCAAGAAGCAATTGCATCTGCTAATCTATTTAAAGACGTTGGAATATGCTGATATTCAATGTAATCAAATTCACGTTCCAAGAGACGCACTCTCAAAAATAATCTTAATAACACTGGATTTCTAATGGCATACACTCTATTAAGCTGTAATACAATGAGTTCAGAATCTAACCTCACTATCAAACTCCGAATCCCAAATGAAATAGATTCAGACAATAATTCAATCACTGCACTGTATTCTGCAATGTTTTTTGTTGTTTGACCGAGGCTCACCCCATGCATAGAAACTAACTCGTCAGAGGGCAAATAAATAACCCAAGCTGCGGAAGAGATATTCCGTGTACTACGACAAGCACCATCAGCAAATCCGATGTATGTTTGGAGAGGCATCGACATTTGCAAACATCAAGCGTAAAACCAAGATAAGCAGAATAACGACGAAAAACACACTTTCTAAGCTAAGCACACTGTCTAAACTAACAAACACACCAGCTAGAAAGAAAAACCTAACCTAACTAAAATCTCCATACCCATCCTTTAAGCATAATACCTCTTTAGGTAAAGTCCATTTCTGGGTTTACCCAAAGAGTCCCCGTCAAAGTCAACCAGCTCATAGGCCCCTTTTGCTAGATTTCGCTTGACAATATAGGGCCCATGCCACATAGGAACGAATTTTCTAGCACCTAATTTATCGTTAGCTTGATCATATAATAGCACTAGGTCTCCTTCCGAAAAATTTCGAGGGGTCACATTTCGATCATACTGAGCTTTCATACGTTTTGCGTGAGTCTCGATCGCCAATGCAGTATCACGTCGAGTCTCATCTAATTGAGCTAAGTATAATAAACGCTTCTCCTCTTCGGAAGTAGCTGGAAGTAATTCGACAGCCATTTGAAGTGACGGGATTTCGCATTCAATGGGCAGCACAGCTTCCAAACCATAAACTAGTTGGAAAGGAGTGAACCCTGTTGATGTTTTCACTGAGGTTCGATACGCCCAAAGCGCGGAAAATAACATGTTGTGCCAATTCGACCGATGAATACCAATGATTCGTCGGATCATGATAACTAAAACGTTTTTGATGGACTCTGTTATCACAAAATCAAGCACTGGAAGGCTTCTGACCAGGTAGACTCTGTGTAACTGTTTCAGACCAATCTTTTGACTAAGGCTTAGCCTCCTTAGCCTGAGAGGGCTCTCTCAAAAGGTTATTGATTTTGACTATTTATGAGATGGCTAACTCTTGCAAAGTGAATTTAACAAATATGTTGGCTGGACAGGCATTACACAGACTTCCATTGGGCTTATGGAGTTAATCATCCTTCAGTAAACTATAACACTACTCATTCATAGAAGTCAGGGCATGTAATGTTTAAATACTCAAAACACATCTCATAGAAACCTCAGCTTATAAATACACACAGGAAATCAGAGCAGCAAAGTGAATTCGGAGTGATTGTGTATCTATACAACTGTAAAATCATAAAGGATAAAACAAAACCACATATCTTGAGCATTTGAAACACTGTATGAATCCTGAGAAGAAAAGCAGTCACTTGGATTACTGAAAATGAGTTTGTACACAAGCCAAAATAACACTCTGTTTTCTCAAATATCCAACCCTCATTACATAAAAGTTTCATCTATATATAAAAACATAACTTTAACTACTTTGAGCTTCCTCCTCCAGCATGAGGGGAGCTCGATGACTGCCACTAATTACCCCTATCCACTATTGAACTAACTCATTAAATACAATAAGTGCTAAACTGGAACTTTAAAGAGTCCTAATTTAACTATAACTCTAATTCTATCCTCCTCGTAGAATGATTCTTTCTTGTTCTTTGACACCTGTCTCCTTTTAGTTTGGCCGAGATGGCTGAGAAAAGGATTCAATGTCCCATACTAGCTTTGGATGCTGAATGCTTTGATGGTTCAGTGATGTTAGGAGAAAACCCCTGTTTTTCCGGTTCCAGTCTTCCACCACTTATTCGAAAATGCAGCAGCAGGTCTCCAGCTCTTTAATATCCCAAAAATGTAGAGCACCACCATGTTTCCAGATGTGTTGGAGGCTTCGTTGATGGACAGGTGTGCAAGCCAAGTCTCCTCGTATGCAACTCCTTCCAAACCCTAATGACCGGTAATAAAGTGCCTTTATAATCAAAACTTCAACTTGAGCCAAAACATTTCACTTTTACAAAGGTACACCTGTCATCATTTGAATGGATATGCTATCTTCATTTGGTCTCCTAAATGTCCCTCAGATGTTTCCTTTGAAAATTTCTGATCATCCTATCAAACTACTTGTTTGCGTTAAAAAACAACACCTACAGCAGTTTCGTAGCGCGCTACGAAACTGCTGAATTTGCTAAAACAGTGTGTATTTGCCCTGAGGTATTTACTGCTTGGACCTTTAATTTTTTAAACCTCCTTTACATGTGGCAGAGATCTATATGTCCTCAAAATAATGAAACTAAGCAAAATTTTACAAAACTTAGAACAACACCTTTCTCAACATCAGTTAGTAGCTATTTGACCTAGTTGTGCCTTTAAGTCTGCAACCTCCTTCCTCAAGGCTTTGTTTTCAGCTCTTAAATGCATGTTTATTTTTCTAATGGATTTGGCCTGTTTGAGAGCTGGAACAGTCCATGTGTAAACATCAGCTACTGAATCTTCCTGGCTTACTAGGTTTTTACTTCCTCTCAAAACAGCTTTTCGATAATTTGCATACCTGACTGCAGACTCCCTAGTGGCACCCTTCACCTTGGCAATTACATTTTTTGCTGCCTCCAACTGGTTCTTTATAGCTATAATGTTACCTCCTTGGGAAATAATGACTATTCTTTTCTTGTCTTTTTGCTTAATTTTCTCTGCCTCCTCTGTTCTGGACAATTCCTCTGCTACCTCTGTTCTGGGCAATTTTTCAACTTCCTCTGCTCTAGGTAGTTTCTCAGCTTCCCTTACTTGTTTTCTTGTAACAGGTCTTCTTGGTTTGAAGATAAATTCATCACCTGGTTCATCAAACCTCAGTCTTTTTGAAGCTTTAGATTTCTTAGTGCTTTCTGGTGATGATTGAGTCAAATCAATGTGCATTGGTTCAATATGCACTGGTTCAACCTGCTCAAACTCAATGGCCTCAAGCAAATCACTCAAGCTGGCCTTAGATATCGGGCTTTCCTCAACAGTTAATGCTTTGCCTTTTTCTTTGCTTATTTGACTCCTTGTCCTAACTCTTGACACTGTTTCAGATCCACTTGGTCCAGGTACAACTTTCTTATGCTTAGCTTCTTCTTTTGATGATGGCTGAGGTTGCTCTTTAATGATCAGTGGCTTCACTGATTTTCTCAACTGTGACTTGGCCTTCCTTTTATCTTTTGCCTCCTTTCGAAGCTCATCTATCATGGGTTCTTCAACTGATTTTTCTTTTTCTCTAACCAGCTGTGGAGTAAGATCTGTTTTACTCTGGAAACCAGCCATGAAGATGAAGGAGTTCCAATCCCTACCTATTTTCTGAAGACCATCCAAAACCAAAAATTTAACCAAACCATGGTGAAATAACGATGTTTCACAGTCATCCTTCCTTAATTGCACTTTGTCACACATTTTGCTTAGACTGCGAAACAAGTAAAAGGGAATATCTATGGATGCTTTACCAGTAAAATGTAACAGCAACTTGAAGTGATAGGAGTAGACCTTATTGTATCTTCCCTCACAGGTTAAGTACTTCTGAATACAGGTGAGAAGAATGGCATAGTGCTCCTTAACATAGTTTCTAGGCACTGCTTTTGTTAGGTCTTCATTCACATATGCCTCTTTTAAAAACTCTTTGCAGGGGTTCATATCAAATTTAAAGTTCTTAAACCATTCTTGCCCCCCTCTTGGAATCTCAGTTACAGCAGCAATTGCCTCCGGAGACACTTGAACTTCTAACATAGCTATTTTAGAATTCAAACCCATGAAGTTTAAAGCAAAATCCTTTGTTACCTGAGCATGGCCACCCTGTAGCTTCTTACAGAAATTCCAACAGCCGGCATCCTTGAAGGCTTTCTTCACGCTTTCATCTCTTAATGCAAGGTCCAAACCTTCAGGCTCTGTCCTCTGACATTTTCCAGACCTATGTTCTTTCTTCTCCATTTCGCTTTTGAAATTTTCACACAGAGAATGGCCAACAGCTTCAACTCAAATGGTAATTCAATTCTTTTTAACGCGGGCTCGCTTGTAATCAGGCTCACTTGAAAAACTCGGGCTCGCTTGCAAACTCAAATATCTCATCACACAGGTTGGTCATTTATGCATCATCTACGATCATCATAAAAAATCCTTGCACGGTAAAACCCATTTGAATAATATTTATGTGCATGCCTACAAATCTATTGGTGGAGTGATGGTTAATGAGTGTTTAGGAGGTATGCCCACTGACATGAATGGACGGAAGTGGTGACTCATCAACAGACTTGACCCTTTGAGGAATATACGCTGAAAAATGCACGAATCTGCGATTTCGTAGCGCAGTTAGTTATGAATTGGCATAATGCGCTGCGAAACGGCTTGATGCTGACGCGCTGCGAAATGGCTAAACAATGATTACGCTGCAAAACTAACCAATGAGACTGCGCTGCGAAATTACGGAAAGGATCGGTGACATGGATAAGACAAGACATGGCTTTAGCAATCATGATGGAGGATGACCAATAGGATTAGAGAACGATTACATCAAACACCTTTAAAACTTCAACCCTAAGTAAGAAACATAGGACAAAAACCATTTGACACCAACTTTTGATATTTAACTTGGACAAAGGATTATATACATATGTTTATAGTTCTAAGTGATAACAGACTCAACCAGACCGTTGGCTTGTGGATAATAAGGAGTTGAGCTATCATGACGCAAACCAAGCTGGCCTGTAAGTTCTGTCATCATAATGTTTCGAAAATGGCGCCCATGGTCTGTGATTATCACTTGTGGGACACCAAACCTAGCAATAATGTGATTGAATACGAAAATTGCAGCTGTCTTGCCATCAGCCTCGAATGTAGGCATCGCCTCGACCCACGTAGTAAAATAATCAACCGCAAGGATGATATACACATGCCCCCCGGCCGAGTGAGGGTTACATGTAATAAAATCGATACCCCATTTGGCAAAAGGACCAACGGAAATTATAGGGTGGAGACGAGCAGGTGGTGCGCGCATCTTGCGATCAAACACTTGACAGTTGTGGCATTTCCGGACCGTAATAATACAGTGTTTAAACAAGGACGGCCAGAAGTAGCTAGTGCGCAATATCTTTTGGGCTGTGGCATACCCAGACATATGACCGCCACACGCTCCAGAGTGACAGTCATTCAAAACCCTTTCAGCTTCCTCGTGAGTTAAGCAACGGCGAAAAACCAAGTCCGCCCCACGGCGATAAAGAGTATCTCCAATAATTTTGTACTGTTGGGACTGGAATCGAATTTTCCGACGTTCTGACTTTGAAACTTCGGGCCGAAAGGATTGGGTCTAGAGATAGACGATTATATCCCCATACCACGGATCTAAAGTGCTGATGAGAAACAAAGATTCATCCGCAATGGGTTCCTCTGCCACAGTTTCTGTGTCAGCACGCGGGAAGTCACACATTAACTCGGCAAAAACTAAAGATTTCTTAGACTTAGATTTTTCAAATTCCAAGTCGAACTCCTACAGGATAACAATGCACTTGGAGTACTTGCCCCCTAGCAATTGTTTAGTCAAAATGTAGATCATAGGGTTGCAATCCGACATGATTGTAGTTTTACGGAGTAGAATGTAGTGACGAAAACGTTGGACAGCTTGAACGGCTGCCAATGCCAATTTCTCCACATGTGAATACTTGAGATCAGTTGGGTTTAAGGTCCGACTAAGGTAATATATCACATGTTTCGTTCCGAATTCGTCTTCCTGTACTAAGACCATTCCAATGGTGGAATGAGCGGCGACGAGGTACAAAAAGTAATCCTGGTTGTAGGTTGGAGGATGCAGCAATGGTGCATGGGTTAACGCGTGCTTAAGTGCATCAAAATATTTCTGAGCTATCTCATCCCAAGAGAATTGAGCGTTCTGTTTCAACAACCGAGTAAAACCCTTGGTAATCTCGGCGTAGTTAGGAATGAATCGGCGTAAAAAGTTTGCTTTCCCCTGCAAACTTTGGAGTTGGCAAAGACTCAAAGGAGGAGGCAATTTGATGATAGCTTCTACCTTCGAGGGATCAATGCGGATGCCGGCTTTTGAAACTACAAATCCCAGCAATCGTCCCACTTCTATACAGAAGACACATTTGTGTGGGTTCAACCGAATCCAATAATGCCTACACCTCATGAAGATTGCCCGTAAATGGACAAGGTGATCAGCTCGATGTAATGAGTGAGCGGGCAAATCATCGAGATACGGTTGCACAATGTGTTTGATGTCATGAAATTCATAAGACATCGCCCTTTGAAAAGTGGCTCCAGCATTCTTAAGCCCAAATGGTAATTTTCAATAAGAAAATGTCCCCCATGGATAAATGAAAGCCGTTTTTGGTTGATCGGCAGGTAGAATATTGATTTGGTTGTAACTGGAAAAACCGTCCATAAAGGAAAATATTTCACTGCCGGCACAATCACCGATTATTTGATCGATATAGGGTGTTGGGTAGTTGTCCTTGGGACAAGCACGATTAATATCCCTATAGTCGATACATATTCTTATTGTTCCCTATTTTTTGTTAACCGAAACAATATTCGATACCCAATCCGTTAATGGGATCGGATAAATGAAACCTGCTTTCAACAGCTTCTCAACTTCTGCTTTAATTGCAGCCGCTTTTCGTGGGTGAATCTGACGCAAACGTTGCCGGACGGGTTTAGCATCCGGGTAAGTCTTGATCTCATGGACAACAATCGCGAGATCAATTCCTGGCATTTCCTCATAGGACCAGGCAAACACGTCGCGGAATTCTTGAAATAGGGCCTTGTATGTCTGAATTTCGTCATCTGAACACGAGGCACCTATATGAATGTGCTCAACAATTCCGGGCTTGACTGAAATGTCAATGGGAATCGTGCGAGAAATATTTCCCAAATTCAGCTCTGAATCAGGATGTTTCATTGGACTCTAAGCTTCTTTGACATATTCAGCTGTAAAGATTGATGAGAAATTGTTTTCAAAACGATCATCCTCAGGTAAAAATGAAGATCTATGATGGAGATCTTCCCATGGTAAATCGTCTACCCACAGGACTTCACAAAGTTGTTCGTCAGATGACACAACTTCGGGAAACGCTATTAACTCTAAGGTTGATGCGAAAAGTGATTCCTCACGGACCACATTCATTTGGTCGATTTTGTTTGAACTCGGGTCGGTAAAAGACTGCACGGCTTCATAGGCAATTTCATATGGACTCAAAGGCATTGCATCACCAAATGAGTCTATCTCAGATTCAGAAGGAACGATCCAAGGATCGTCATAAACAATGGTGTCTGAAGTAATCATATGAATAGATGCAAATGAAGATACGGCGTTGATTGGAGGAAAAGGAAAAGTTCCCAGTAAACTGGCATCTTTAACTAATCCTACTCCAACATCCTTATAAGGGATAGTCGTTTTACCGACATGCTGGATACTCTCTGAAGAGGCTGGGTCGGATGAAAAGTAAGCCAACTGGTCTATTGTTACGATCTTGCCATTATGTGGAAACTTTATTACTCTGAAGACCGAAGAAACGACCGCTGTCATAACGTAAGACCAACTTCGACCCAAAAGAAGGTTGTAGTCTAGAGGGGCATCAACCACCTCCACATCTAGACTAACGGTTTTTCCTTCAACCCCTATAGGCAAATCCTGTAGAATGCCAAACGGATGGAACCCACGGCCATCAAAGGCCTTAAGAATGGTCGGGGATTGATTTAGTGACGGAGAACCAAGCGATCTCCAGCACTGTATCGACATAATACACATGGAAGCTCCCTCATCAATTACAGTCCGATGAATAGGCCTGTTTTTGACTATCACTGGAATCTGGAAAGCCATTTGATGAGGTAAACGCAGTGTACTATTTTCTAGATCAAAGATTATTAGGTTCGGGTCCTGAACATCAATAGCTCCTATAGCCGACAAAAGTAATTTGCGTTGTGCTGGGCATGATTGCAGCACTTCCAAAGCTGACATTGCTGAGGGTGAAACAGCTAAATCCTCAACAATGTTGTAATTCTGGGCCGCTCTCGCATGTGGATTGAAAGCAGACCTTCGAAGTACACCCTTGGCGGGCGGTTTGATTACTAAGTCCGAGTTAGGCTTCTCGATCTGTAGTGGATCGGAACCGGGAGATGAGGTTGATGGATTAGAATGAGAAGATTCTGCTTCTTTGCCATCAACAAGACTTTTACTACCATAATCTTGCGATCGAGTCGCAATCCTTACATGAGACATCATTAATATGGGTTCTTCACTGGCACTCGAGGAAGAACCTATCATCTTACTCTCCTGCTTTGGAAATGGATCTTTCAAAACAGCAGGAGTTGGGGAACCCTTGACGATTTTCACAACCTCGGCCCGATGAGGGCAATCTCTTGTAAAATGATCCTCTTCACAAATAAGACAAGGATATCGAGGTTTGCGCTTTTCGTCATTGGTTTCCGACTTTTCAGTTTTCTCCTTTGGAGCTTTGTCTGCTTTATTCTTCTTCTTACCTTTCTTTTTCCCACCGGATTTTGATTTAGCCGTAGATGACTCTACAGCGTGAATATCAGTGGAAACTTCAGCAGAAGATTCTCCTGTTGGGGAGTCTGGTAAGGTTATAATAGCAGAAAAATTCTTTGAGGATTTCTTCTTGCTTTTAGTATTTACCATACCAATCATGCCATCAGCAGCATGGGACCCCGAAGGAGCAGCAGCAATTTGATTCGACTTAGGAAGATCTGGGATCTTTTCGTGTAACGTACCTGACTGAGTATAAACTAAGTCAAGGTACTGCGCTTGAGCAATCACTTGCTCCTCAGTAACTACTCCGGCCTTAGCTACGTCTTCAGTAATCTTCGGTAACAATGATTTAACAAACCATTCAGCTAAGATTTGGTCTGGGATAAAAACTTTCACTAATCGCCTTCGACGTCTCCATTCATGAATATGATCAGAAATATAGGTGGATGTCGATTGTTTTAATGAAGTTAGTAACTCTGTGCCATTATCATATCTGACCGGCAACTGAAAATGAGTTAAGAACGAGGTAGCTAACTGGCTAAAATTATAAAAAGAGGCCCGTGGTAACTCAATGTACCACTTGGCCACGAGACCAATGAGAGTACGCTGGAAAAGACGTAAGTGGATCGAATCATCCGAGATGGAATTAGAGGCACACCAGAGGTGGTAAGTCATCACATGATTCGACGGGTCCTCTCCAGACTTACCTTCAAACTTGGGTATGTCACTGGGCAACTTATTTGGCATTGGCGGCCAAAACGGAAGATAATTTATTAGATCGTTCGTTAGGCGCGACAAGTCTGGTAAATCCAAAGTTGCGATAAACGATAATTGCCGATTAGGATCCCTAAAGCTCTGGGTCACAAGACCAGTCCCAGGAGGAGGATATCCAGGATAACTTGGAATAGGAATCGCGTTCAGGATATTGTATCCTCCCGGAAAACCAGGATTAACCAGACCGTACTGGGGTTGTTGAGGTTGTTGATAAGTGTACCCAGGATACGGTTGATACTGGTAAACTGGCTGCTGGACAGTAGGCCCGTATTAGTACTGTCCCTGGTACGGTTGATAAGTGAATTGTGGTTGACTAGTGACAACCGTACTTAAACCAGGTTTTCCTACAGGCATCTGAACCGTAGTTTGAAGCGTGGATCCAGACAATGGTAAATATGTCTGAGGAGTAGTCGTAGAGACAACCACACTATGTTCATTCCGGGGTATTGACCCATGACAGGTTGAGGATATTGAGATCCATAACCGGATTGAGGGTAGGTTTGATAATTGAAAGGTACATTTCCCATACCTTGAACATAAGATTGACCTTGGGGTGGTTGATAACCTTGACTCGAGTACTGACCTTGAGGTAGATACCCTTGAGGTAAATACTAATACTGGGGTTGACCTTGAGGTATAAATTGATACTGAGGTTGACCTTGGGGTACATATTGAGGCTGGGGTTGACCTTGAGGAATGTATTGCACTATGGGTACATACTAACCTTGAGGTTGCCCCCCAGACACAATTTGTGTACCTTGAGGTTGCCCCCCAGGCGTTAATTGAGGCTGCCCCCCAGGCGGTAACTGGCCACCTTGAGGTTGAGAACCGGGAATTGAACCTGACATCATGTAAATGTCTCCTACACCCAACGGTTTATTACCATTGTTTCCAGTTAATAACCCATGTTCAATGGGTTGAGGAGATGCTCCCGCAAAAGTACCAGAAAGTGACTGATACCCAGAGGGAACAGAAGGACCACCGTACAAGAAAGATTCAGGAGATTGAGTAAACATAGACGATTGACCAGACATATTTATAGGAGTATAAATACCTCCAGGTGGATAAGGAGTACGAGGTGGAGAAAAACTTGACCCTGAGTTGTCCAAATAATTAGTTAACGAAAGATACCAAGTAGTACTTCTAGGAGGACTATAAAAAATGGATTCACGCTCCCTTAGATCAATAGTAAGTTGATCTTTAGGGATAGGGACGCCTATTTCTTCTTCTGGAGCAAGTTCTTCAATAGCTATCAAACCAGAAGGAAGATTTTCGGTGATGACTCTTTCTACCCTTGGTGAATCGGGAGCACTAGAAGTTGGAGCAACAGGTTCAGAGATTTCAGGTTCTTCGCCTATATCACTAGTAGATGAAAAACTACCAGCAAGCTCGGAAACTGCAATAGCTTCAGGATTATAACCTGTTTCTAGACCTTGGTAATCTGGATGGACTACCAACGACAACTCTCCTTCTTCAGGTGAACCTACTTTACTGCCACTAGGAGTTACAAGGACTTTCAAACCTTCGTAATGACCTGGAACCTCTTCAGGAGGTTGGCCCCAAAGTCTACGGGACTTCCTCAACAAATCGGCCACGGTTACAATCTCAGGTGACTAGCCCCGAAGTCTACGGGACTGTCTCGGTAATTCAGCCACAGTTAAAAACTTTTAACTACTGCACACGCAAACAAAGTAAAATCTCAAATCAAATCGCCTAAAGTCTCTAAAGAACCAAACAAATTCGAATCACACGCCTAAAGAATCTAGGGCGTCAAACCATACACAAACAGTAGCCTTTCGGACCGAAAACACTAGTTGGTGATGAAGCCCAACATCGTCGAATTCAGTACAGAAGTGATGGGTGGAACAGTTACCCCGACAACCTGCTTAATGAATAGACCGGCATAAGTTCCTCCACTTTAACCGTCTCGAGTGAAGTGAACCCCCTGGAAAATCCAAGTGAGTCTAGCCGACGTCTGCTCCAGGTACAGTGGGATCTTCCCTCCACCGTCACCTTGGGTAGAACCCTAAAGATAATGGTCACTAAGGTCACCAACAGCAACAAATATACCTGGGGGAACAGTCTACGACCCGATAGCACGCAAAGGCAGAGTAACAAGCTCAATCCCCTTGCCGGCTCCTTGACAATAATCCAAGGTTTACCGACAAGTGACCCCAGGCTCCTCGACAATAATCCAAGGTTTACCGTTTGTAGTACGTGCGTATCTGGCCTCTTTCCCAATGAAGGAGGATTGATCCCCTCACTGGTTCAGACACGGTCTCGTGCTTCTCCTTTAAGAGGAGCTTTCCCAGAGCATAAATGTAACAGTTGGATTTATCCTACCACAAGATGAGTTACTTGTTTGGTTTTGCTGTCTTGGAGAGTTAATTACTCTCCTACTCCAAGACACTAGCCTGATCTATGTTGGTGTTTCAGAGCCCTAGTAAATAAAAAGTTACTAAGTAAATTTTACTTTAAGCATTAATTTTATGGCTTTTCTTTAGGACAAAAGGTAGTGGAGATGAAACTGATGGTGTGTAGACTCGACTCAAATCCACTAAAAAGATGCACCTAGGATGATTTAAACTATTTTTCTTTTTCAATGAATTCCTTAGCTAAGAGAGTTGGAGAATGCAAAATTGATATAAAGACAACTTTCTTGGCAATGAAAATCAAAGAAACAAACTCTTTATCTTTCCCAAAGCATACAACACATGACCACTAATTATTTCACGAAATTTCATTTTTCTTTTCAAAGACTTCAAATGCTACTAAAACAAACTTTTCTTCAAAAGAGATTTTTTGTATTTTTCCCTATATTAACAAAGCATGTAAAACTACTTTAACAAAAATCAAGTTTAAAAAATCTATGACAATCAAATCAACTCAATTTCACCCAAAAGCAAATCTAAGAGGAAATTCACCTAAAAGTAAATCTAATGAGGCAAAAGCCTACCAAGTATAATTCCAGGATGTTTTACTCAGTTATAATTCAACCAAGGACTCGTTCATGCAGAATCATAAACCAGTCAAAAACAAAAATCAAAATCTTTTGTTCTTTTTCTTAAGAATGAAATTCACAACTTTAACCAACAAGCTTTCTCGAAATTCCGCAAAGAGACAACACAAAGGTAGGTTTCTCACACAGGTGGATTTTATGAAAGGTCCGACTCCTAAGAAGAATGAAAAGACCAGGGAGATCCAAGGTTTACAACTTCTAAAGCCAAAGTCACTACAGGACCAATGCAAAAATCAAACCCTAGGGCTAGAATTTCTATGAATTTCACTAAAACCCTTGACACTAATGAAACAAGCTTAGATGAAGACTTCTGATAGGTAACCAGTGGATCTGGGCAGCAAAAACAAATTAAAAACAAAATCTAAGAGGCAAAAAAGGAAAAAATTGAAAGTTTCTCAACTTTTGACAGGGTATGCAGGCAGCCTGTTTGCACAGGTGCGTGTACGCTCTGTGTACAAAGCTGCAGTGCGTACAAGTACGCACTGTGCTTAACTCAGAGGCTACATACTTCTAGCAAAACCAAGAAAAGTAAAATCTAACTTAACCCTAAGCTATTCCACCCAAATTCATAGTCAATCAGTCAAAAAGTAGAAAGAAAACGACTTTTCTCAAATCAAATTATCAATCAAAAGAGAAATCAATCACATCCATGGATTCCCCAGTGGAGTCGCCATTTTGTCATGGGAAAGAGTCAATTTTGCAGACAAAACCGACCTCCCTAGAAGCTAAGGCTTTCTAGTGACAAACAAGACAATTAAACACTACCTTTCCCTAAATATGCATTTAGAATACAAGTAATCAGGTGTTTATAACATACCTTTAGTCCAACGCTTTGTAGTAGTCCAGCCTCGCCGATCCGGATGAGCTCCTCCTTCTCTTCGAAACCTGCATTCACTAACAAACAAAAGATTACATAGCACCTGAATAACTCATAAAATAACATATTCATCATACAGACCAAGGAGTATATGAAACAAATCATGTATAACAACCTGTTGAGAAAAATGAGCTTAATTGTATTAAGTGGAAACAAAAGAAACCATTACAACTTGTGCCTTGGTGTTGTGCAGGTCCCTCCCAGGGTCCAGCAAGAGTTCTCCTTTACTTTGATCAGCTCACCCACTTCCAAATGAAGCTAAGAAAGGATGGGAATCTCTCCTCTCAAGCTCTATAAGGGAGTCCTAATTCCAGCAGCATCTACCCTTAGGAATGTTCAGCTTTCAACCTCCCTTCCCTCTGGCCCAATGCCTGTATTTATAGTGCTTTAGAGGAAGTTAATCAGGTCCACCATCAATGGGATAAGACCCTCTTTGAATGGGATAGCTCCCCTCTTGATGGGATAAGTTCCTCTTTCATAGGGATACATGAACCATCTGGAGGCGCTCAATACACGTCAAACAAACTTCTAGAATGCTATAGAATCGACCACAAGTAACTTTTTGGAAGTAAAACTCGCGCCTTTTGACCTTTACAGGGGTACGCACCCACCCCTTTACAGATAGAGCGTACGAGTACGTAGGGAATGTGAACTTGAGGTGCGTACATGCAGGTAAGGCTAAGAGAAACTGCGTACCCAGAGTTATATAGATTTTTAAAGACTTTCTCTCTTTCTTGGAGTTTGACATGAAGAGCAGAGGTATAATACTTGCCAAGGAGGATAGTATGACAGTTGATGGAGCCATACTAACTGAAAATAGTCATGGTGACAAATTTTAGTGTAACACCTCCTCAAGCTTGATAAAAAATAAAGAGGCATTAGTCAACAATGACTAGGGAAAATTGCAAAAAGGGGAAAACCACTTTATGGTAGTAGGTCACTCTTGAACATGACACTTTCACTCCATCACCATGAGTATTTGGGTTGGGTTATCAACTTGATGGTTATCATACAGTTGTTCTATCATACCATCCATCACTTTGTTTTGGGTCAATGCTACTAATTCATTTCAATGTCACCGACATGTTCAATAGAAGTCATCGAGTCAAAATTCATCCTTTGCAATACCATAAACCTTCATTTTCATGACCGCCATTCTTGAACCTTGTGTCATCAGTCAAATTTTGTCTCCAAAATCACTACACTCGTTTTTTGTCATTGATGTGAGATACATCAAGGCCCTCCTGTGACGAGTCACTTCTTGTCGACATCAACACATTAACCAAGAAGTTGACTTAGAAACACCCTTCCAGTAACTTGAGGATTTCATACATCAATGGTAGGTTTCTCACTTTTGGTGATAGGTTTATAGCACTGACCTTCGACCGAAAGACTTTGTATGGTGTTCGACATCAAATCATTCATTCACACCATGCAGAATGTACTTCAGTACCTTGAGGATCATTATCATTATCGGTGATTTCTCTTGCGTCTGTTAAACAACTTACATCATTGGCTCATAATCAAACGGTCTCTTCCCACATTTGACTTCAGATCACATATTCACTTGGTTAGATTCGTACTTGAGCAAACGATTGAATGAGATATAAGATCACAGATCTAGTTTCATCCATCTGGGCTGCAATTTCGGGAGTACTAAATCATATGTACAATAGCTTTACATTGATGGTCATTCCGATCATGGGTATATATCTATAGATGACTATTTCTGTACATGTAATGAAAGTTTATAAGCTGAGCATGGGTATGCCTTCCCTCAGTGATTCATGTAAAAATCAAAATATTATGATATATGTATTGTAATTGATGCAGGTCACCTTCCACTTCAAAACCTCCTCATGACATCGTAAAGCATTTCATTCGACATTGAAATTTTTTTGACTTCATGCTTTAGGGGGCAGCTATTACAGATCCATTTGGGCACATCACTCCCATCATCCAAATTAGTGTTTTAGGGCTCATCAAACCCTAATTTTAGTTGCTACATGCTCTAAACAAATCACCCTTTTGAATGCCTCCTTCTCAACAAGTTTCATGACATAGAGACATCTTGAAATGACCTCTAGAGGGACCAGCGCAGGTAGGCCCATGTAAGGGTGCGCTGCAGATTAGTTAAGTCCATGCCAGGGTGCTCTCCAGAGCACTTAGGCTTCCTTTCACCTCCACTAGATGAGTTTAAGTGAAATTCACATAGGGTTTGGGGAATATTCTTATCTTTTGGAGTCATTTATAAGGTTCCCTCACTTATTAACTCCTATGAGCTCTAAAATGGATGAGGAATGAGTTAAAATGCATCCTATCCTCTCATCCCTTCCTTCATGGAACCAATTCTAAGTATGGAAGGCCATTCAATACCACCATTTATGACAAAACCTCCTTCATCTCCTTATAAATTGACCACTCATCTAAGTGATCAGGGGCTGGACTATGTTGAATTGTAAGGAGATAATGTTTCTATGAGAATTGGCTTTGAAGAAAGTATTGTAATGCTACAAGTTTGTCATGCTTTTGATGTGATGTGGATGGGATCCAAGCTGGAGGAATGGATTTGAATTAGACACAATGGTTGTAATTCCTTCTTCTATTCAATAAAGTATTTGAACCTTTCTCCCATATGTTTGTATTGTCTTATGATGCTTATATGTGTGAAATGTATCTAATTCCATTCACTTGTATTCAATAGATCTTTTGCTTTGATCAGTTCTTTGTCTTTTGCTTGTGTTTACATATACTTCTCAAGTGTGTTAAGTATGGGAAGGAGCGACAAGATCGATACAAAGGAGACAAGAGGAAAGCGAAACTACAAGTAGGTCTTCTCATCTTCTTTGTCTTATATATTGCTTATAAGAAAAGGCTAAAATGCTTTAAACTGTTGTTCTAGATATGGCTACTTATCTAGGGAATTAGTATTTATCTGTATGTATCAAATTCTCCAAAACAGTTAGGCCTTGCCAGTTTGGCCGATGGGTAGATCCCGTCAAGTTTATCTACCTAGATTTCCCGTGGATGTAGCGGTCACTTAGTGTCTGTGAACCACCCTTAAAAAAAAATGTGATTTACAAATCAAATATTTCAATATGCATGTTAAGTAAAATATTTTAACATTAAACATATAGAGAGAAAGAGTTAGAGAATTCTTATTCCATTAATAGATTCTTCCTAATTCAAGGTAAGAGGGAGGTTTGTAATTCAATTATGAAAAAATATTAATAATGAAAATATTCAATGTGTGTGTAGAGAGATTATCATATGGATATATGTTTTCTATTTTAAAAAATGAGGAGTCATGTATTAACATTTTAATGTGGATAATGTCAATAATAAATAAAACATTTCAATGCCAACTACACATATATATTATATAAAACAAATGAAAACAAAAAATTTCTTATAGTGAAAACGTTTTAGCTCAAAACCAATATAGAACCATCTCACTCTTGATCTACCAATAGCTCAGATGAATCAAATGTCTCAAAGTGAAAACTTTTCCTCAAGTTTTTCACTCAAAAAGAGGTTTGCATATTGAGAAATTTGATCCCTTTAAGCCCTTGGTAGATCCAGAGTTATATAGATCTATGCTACTATAATCTAGTATCATATAAATGTTATTATGTATACACACAAAAATTAAATAAACATTACTTAAAAAGTTTAATAATCTATTAAAAATAAATTTGTATGTTAAATATATATAATAATAATTTATTTAATTTAAAATCAACCTATGAAATAAAGAATAATTCTCATACATACATATATACAAAACAATTTTTTTATTCATTTACTTTGTAGCAAAAAACGCTTAATAAATTTTACTAATTGCAAAAGTACATTCTATAATATCACTCTCATTTTTATTATTTGTTTATACAAGCTCTATTTTAACAAATTAGTTGTAAATAAAATATAGTTTTGTGTATATATATAGTGTTAAATGGTTTGAGTACCGAAAATTCACTTAATAGTAAAATGCTTTGTTCCTATTATCCATCCACATATTTGGGCAACCCGAGTAGAATTTTTTTATCTTATGATGTAGCTTGCCAGCTACCTTCACCTAGCATGATCCACCTCAGATGCATATTATATACTCTTTGGTCAGTACATACGTTTATCTAACATATTCATCCAATGAAGGCGGGATCATCTCTTGTGAGGTACATCATTTTTGCATGCAAGTTCTTTCATTTAATATTTTTGGCATTCTAGTATGGATTAGAGGTTGAGATTGTATTATAGATCATGATGTTTGGGTTGTATACTTGTTGTTCCCTTACTTCACCTTCATGGTTATTATTTGTTCCTACTCCAAAGTGACCTTGTTGAAATTCCGTGACCTTGGATCTAGGTTAGAATCTTAAGCCACTGATGCTACCAAATCAAGAGTCTCAACCATAAACTACATTTCACAGTGGAAAATCTAAAGCATTAAATCATACAATGCACAATGAACAACAATTTTAAACAAAATTGTACAATGATGTACAATCATCAATGTTCGTTATATTAATCCAAACTAATTTATACAATAGTCTATGGTTATAAGATACAATGACAAACTTGGATGCAACACTTCTTATCGTATCTTGTCCTATCGGTCCGTTGCACTCGTTCTACTCACTAGTAGTGCCTTAGTCCATCAAGGCCACTACACATTGAGACTTCATGAGGGTTTCCTTCTAACATTGTTGCATGTCCTTCTGCACAGTGTATTTGGGCTGATCCAATCTGCTCCTCTAGTCTGGCCAATACCCGAGCTCCAATCTGCCAAGCTAGCAACAAATTTCATCCATCAAAGTGCTGCACTTTGGCACCTTCCTTCACCCAACCTTCAACTGCTATTAATCCTTAAGGATAGCTTGTCAAGGGCTCCTTTGGGTGGTAAAATCATGCTGCCCTCCACTAGCTCTATGACTCCCAATCTACCACTACTGGATCTCCATCTAAGAGGATAATTTCACCCCATAATATGTCTTCTATTTGGCTCCAACAGTCACCAACAAATCTGATCCAATTTCGGTCAACAAACTGTGACCCAACACATACCAAATTTTGTTGTTATGACTTGTTGCAATGCTGCAATTATGGGATTGCTTAGGGCGTTGACCACAATCCCTAACTACCCAAAACGCTAGCCCAAAATTGCTTCTTATTGTTGCAGTTGTCCTCCAATAGTAGGTTGCCATTCACGCTCTTCCTTTAGGGTAGTTTCAAGCCCAATACATAGACTTGCCTCCCTAAGACAACTGCGACACCCTATAGGACCCTAGCTAGGCCTGTGACAACCTCTTAGGAGGATTTCCTACCCTCCAACAAGCCTCCAAACTGCCTCTCTATCCATGCCTTGGCTGCGGCCTACAAGAATAGGGCCTCAGCCCTCCCAACAACAATTTTGTCCTAAAAAATGACTCTCGAAACATCCCATAAACCCTTGTTGTTCCTTCCTTCTCTTGCTATGGCTAGGGAACATAAATATCCTTCTCCAACAAGTCCTTCTCTAAGGTATGAATTGCACTTGATGGAAGCCTTAAATGAACTCAATACACTTCATATTTATATACATATGAAGGCTCAACGTCACATTTGAAGTGACACTTGTCAAGTTGGCTTGCTTGACAATTAATTAATTGTGTCAACTTTAAAAATTCATATCTCTCTAACGAAAATTCGGATTCAAATGATTTTCAATGCGTTGGAATCATCTTTCTAAGAACTATCATCCTCATCCATCACATGTCATGAATCCATCATGATTTTCTCCAAAAACACGATGGGTGCCAAAACCCCACACTTGGGTTCCAAGCCCACAAGTTTCCCTTGTGACGCTTTTTCCTCCAAGCCCTGAACCCCTAGGGCTTGGAGTACCTCCCAATCTAAAAAATTCAAGATAAATTCCATAGGCCCCACCTTTCTTTCACAATATAGGAGGGGCACAAATATCATGCTTTGATTGTGGTAATGTTCCATGTTACTCATACTTAATAATTGTCATTATTTCGTTATTTTATTATCTCATCTTCTAATTGGTTGTTGTTAATCGCTTGTATTGGTTCCCTATGTACCTCATCCTATGAGAAGAATGGGTTGGAAATACCCAAGGTTGAAATTGTTGTAAAAAAATGTAGGAGAAAAAAAACATAAGCCAAATATCAAAATACAAAAGAATGGCAAGGGATGTAAATTAATCAAAACCTAATTATAGATTAATATTTTTCTCCTCTTATATAGTCACTCATCCTTGAGAGCATATATGCATATCATGCCTATCAAAGTAAAATAAGTACTCAAAGAACATTCCTAACCTTGGTGAAGCGAAAAAATTCCCATCATTAAAGGAGGTTATACAGATTTCTATATCATGATTATCAATGAGGCTTGTTAAAAAATCCAAATTAAGTATAGGAAAATGAAAATAAATGTGTTTGGAAAAACAAAGGTGAGGGAAGGTAACTCAAGTAGCTAAGTTTTCCATCTACAAACTCACTCATGAACAATTTCTTTACACAATTTGGTATAATACTATGTCACCTTTTAGGAAGTAAACCCCCAACCATAGCACTTATCATTTGAAAGGGACACTCTAGGAACTATTACTCCCCTAAGGGTTGGAAGCACTTGATAGGGTCATGTTATAACCCTCCAATACCTAAGTCTAGTAACTTATATAAAATCATAAGCTAGTGAGACATTTCAAGATGATACTTGTGTAAAGTATTTGGTGGCTTTAGAATTAACTATGGTCTGCCATGATGCTTTGATATTTATTCTGTCCATGATGTAGATCTGACTTAATTCTTTGGGTATTTGATAATTTATTCTTCTAGGTGTTTTCAAGTTTCCTTAAAGGATGATGTCTTACTTCTCTAGTACTTAATTAATGATATCGAACCAACTTCCATGATGAAGTAGAGCACTTGATGAAGGGTGTTGGGGTAGTCTTGAGAAGCATTGATATTGATGATGACTTGGCATAGCTGATGAGACCTTCCTCCAAGTTTGATACCTTATACATTGATCTTTATGGCTAGGACATTGGCTTGGAGAGTAGGTGCACCCCTAAGGTTATAAGATGTTCTGAAGATAGAATTGTACTTTCTTGATGGATGTTTCTCTTCATTAATTATGACTAATTATTATGATCACTTGGGATCCATTTTGGAGGGGTAACTACACCTTATACTTTGAAGACATCATGTCCTAACTTGACGACATCACCCTAATACTCTATTTCACGATAACATAATCTTTTAGAGGATGATGTAGGGCTTGAGAGGGATATTTTGGCAATGAAGCACCTCGTTTAAATAGAGAGACATGCATTTTGGGATGAGATGCACTCTTGAGTTATTTATTTCACCTTTTCATGGAGAGACATTTATTTTTTATGATGATGTCACCTTTGAAGGCATTTATACTCACAATTTGGGTTATTTGAGGCTATTTTCATGTTTATTCTTTACAGAAAGTATCTTTGGCGGTCAAATTATTAACCTATACACCTTGTATCATTAGTTTAGTGCATTTTTGGTTTTTTAGCGTAAGTTTGAGTTAAATTTCTCAGTTACCCTTGTATAAATAGGGGAGAAATTTACCTCATTATTCATTGTCACAGCTTGGATCATTCATTCTTTTGATTAGTGATTCTTCTCTCTTGTGCACTATGGAGGCCTAGTTGAGTGACTTATTTAGGGTGGAATTTTGATGTGATGTGATCTCTTTTCATGGATTCCTATGGTGAATCTTGGATGATGCATGATGTAATAAGTTGTTTATTTTCCTTATCTTGGTATTATGTTTCATGGGATGTATGTTCATGTGCTAAGTTAGTTTATTGGCATTTTATTCACTACCCCTTGTTGAGTTAATCTCTTATTCCAAGTATGCGAGGAATAGAGATACATTTTTATTTCCCTTAATCATGCTGAAAAATAAATAACCTAAATCTCGAAGCCTCAAGTAAGTTAGTTTATTTTTCCTAGTTTGCTTGGATTTAGTATCACTCGAAGGAAACCATATAATTGTTTGTATCCTACACTCCATATGCCCTAGATTGAGAAGGCATTGGTTAATCCCTCTTACGGAATTCCTTTAAAATAATTTTTTGTCGATCAAAGGTTCTTTTTTATATTATCATCATAGAAAAATTGAGTAAAAAATGTGTCCCCACGACTCTCCTGGCTTCATTCTAACCATATTTTTTAGCAAGGAGAGTTGAAGAATGCTAAAGATATGACCATAAAACCATTGTTTATGGCAGGCTGATTAGCCTTACAAAGAAAGAAGAAGACAAAATATATGGAGAATATAAAATCATCATATCATGAAGGTGGCTAAGGAGGAGGCACAAGAGGTGTTGAAAATAGACCAACTCTCTCATGCATGTGGAAGTTAATATGCTCTACTTGGGCCTCAAAGTCTCATAGATAGTCGTTGATATGTCACTGAATCTAGTGGATGCTCCCAATTTGTTCAAAGATTTCCCTTAGGATGAATTGACTATCATTCATATATTCCACCAATTCATTTATATCTTCATAACGATGTTCTCCAAGGATGTCAAGGTTGGCCTAAACTCCTTGAAGCTGCTCAATAATTGATTCCAATGTAGCCAGAGCCTCTACTAAGCTCGGGGAGAAACTGCGGTCATGGGCCACCTCCCCCACACGTTCCTCACTTTTTGAGTCCGTCGTGGTCGAACTCTTACTCTAGGCATGGTGCCCAATGGGTCCTTGCTACCCTCCTCCACGACGAGGTTGACCTCGTTGATGGGGCATGGTGGACGGCACACGACAACCTCTGAACATATATACAGGAGAGAAACCAGCCACCTAGAAGGAATTACCCACCAAAACATGACCAAACAAGCCAAGAACCCACCACAACCACAAAACATTACCCCCCAAGACCAAGACGAGACTCACATAAAGCCAAGGTGGTTTGAGAGATGAACGACCTCAAGCTATAGATGCCACCCAAGGAAGAGAGGCCCACCTTTACTAATCACAACTAGCCAATTCCCCAAGCTGACTCACCTAAGATAGCATACCACAACCAGTACTCGAGAAGTTTGATGACAAATCTTAGGTCGAGACCAAATGATAGTGGAACCAAAACCAAATTAGACAGTAACAAGCTTATGTTAGCAATAATAACAATAGGCGGAAGACAACCAACCTTTCTAAATGCCTGGCATTAACCCTGAGGTTCCTTCCTGAAAAAGTACCCCCCACAAACTCTAAAGACCCTAAGAAGAAACCTCACGAATAGAATCCCACACCTGATAACTTTATTGCTATCAATTCGACTCGCTAAGAAGGATAACCAACAATGGCATAGAACTAGACACACCCAAAACTAGACTCACATAAAAAGACCATAGCCAGGGGAACCAATTTACCTGAAATTCACCGGGGGCCCAACCTTAAGGAGCACCACATTACCAACTGCAACCATGGCTCCCACACTCAAAACAAGGCTTGTAATGACATTATGAAGTGCTACATAAATGCGCTCCAGGGTCCCAAGTGAAGGCATGGAAGCCCCTATGAGAATCCACTGCAACAAGACTAGTTCCCTCTACATAACACCAGTTGCCTCATGGACCTCGAAAATGCACTTGAAAATAGACGCTTGAAACCCGCCACCCTGCAATCCACATTCATCACCCAAGAATCAAGACCCTTGCCATTATGCCTGCTCCACATTATATCAACCCCTATAAGGTATAGATTGTTTGAACCACCAACGTTCCATCTCACTACACTGCCCTTCATCATAAATGAACCTACCACGTGCCGTGTGGGGAGATTCCTGAGGCTCGGGAAAAATTTTAAGGATGAATTTTTTTATAAAAGTTTAGAAACCTTGGCGAATCTTAGAAGTCCATAATATGCAATCTCTAAAACGTTTGGTGATATTTTTATAAAAATATTCAAACTTATAGTAATTTTGTATAGTCTATATATAAATTTTTGGTGTTTTTTAATGTAAAATAAGTTTATACTATAAAATTTGGGGGAACCATTTTTAGAAAAGATGGAAATTAGCGAATATTTTTTTGGAAAAAGCGTGGAAAATTAGCCCACCTGCAAATATTAGCCCCTAAAAGTTTCCCTATTAAGGCTAGTTGGCTGCATGTTTTCCCACCCACATCGAGGGAAATTCCTTTAAAATATTAAAAAAAACATTTTTCTTTTTATTTCATGGTAAATTAGGTTTAAATTATAGTATTTACAACATTTAATGACTCGTTGATCATTGTCCTAGCTTAGACATTGTTGATAAGTACATTCCTAAAAAATTCCTTGTCGAGGCCAATTGGCCGCATGTTTTCCTAGCCCCATCAGGGGAAATTCCTTTAAAATGTAAAAAAAAAAACATATTTCTTTTTATTTCATGGTAAATTAAGTTTAAATTATAGTATTCACAACATTTAACGACTTGTTGATCATTTTCCTAGCTTAGACATTGTTGAAAAGTACATTAGAGAATCAAGGGTGAAGTTTTTCATGCATTTTACATCCATTTTCAAGGGACAAACCAATATTTTATTTATTGTTATGTGTCTCATTAAAAATAAAAAATTGTTATAAATTTCTCCCTAGTTTACTCTCAAATTTAACCTTCATTTCACATAGTTTATTCACTATTTTGATGGCTAAATTTGTTGTTATTATAAACTATTGTGTTGTAATTCATTGATTTGAAACCTTATTTTATAGTAGTCTTCAGTATTTTATTTATTCGGTGTGTTCAATTGACCTATTTGAGACTCTTTTGGCCAACCATAAACTTTAGATTGACCCATAGCTCCTTTGAACCCAAATCTATAATTTACTCCATCATCCACCTCAAACACCAATTTATTATACCTTTGTATGGTGAATTCACATTATATAATCCTTAGGGGGAACTTAGCTTAAGATCCCGGGGTTGCTTTATCCCTAATCACTACTAGAATGGTAACATTCCAGATTTTTACTCATTGTTTAGTTCACCTATTGAGGATTTTCATTAGGTTGTTATATTTTTATGTAAGAGTTCCAATCATATAAAGTTAGAATTTGATGGTAAAACTTAATAGCAATTTTGAAATTTTAGAACAAAGAGACTAATGTTCTCGACGGGAATATTTTCGAGCTCAAAAGACTAAATTGTAGATCTAATTACACCTAGAGGCACTCTACAACCCAATATAGGAGTGATGTGTAGGTGTACTGTAAGAAAGTTTGTCAACATTTTCACATGTCACCTTAATATGTTGAATTTATATTAATATGTCCACTTTATAATACATAAAGGATTGGTAAATATTTTCATGTCGGTTGAAAGTAATATAGAGTAGAGCCAGGTATGGGGGAGATGTTGCAGTGTACGTAAAATGTTAAAAATGTTAAAAATAATAAAATTCAATTTGTTACATTGTAATTTTATTTTTATTAATAAAATTATGAATAATTTTTTAGATAAAAGAAACACATAGTATATATATATATATATATATATATATATATATATATATATATATATATATATATATATATATATATATATATCAACGATAAGTTAAGATCCATTTTACCTTATAAAATAGAATAATGATTCTAGAACCATATTTAAATTTAATTAATAAGCACATCAAAACTTTAATACTTACAATATAACAATATGTTTGCCATAGATATTATTAATTTGTAAATAGGCTTTGTTACAATACCATGGCTCATCAATACAATATGCCCATAAACCATCTCTCATTTCACAATCAAAATATTTTATAAATATTTTATTTGAATTTAATTTTATAACATTTTTTATTAAATCTAAAAAAAAGATTATAATTACTTTTGAGATATATCTACACCTCTATCACATTAAAATATATAAGATATAAATAGTAGTTATATATTAATATCAATTTTACTATATGAATTAAAATAATAATTTTGTAACTGTATTTAAATTTCATTAATAAGCACATAAAAACTTAATACTTAAAATGTAACAAGATTTTAAACCATAGATATTCACCCCCACTTTACCATGTATATTATTAACCATACCATACCATGGGCCAATATGATGGCTCATCAATACCACATGCCCAAAAACCATATTTTATTTCACTATCAAAATAATACTTACAATATAACAAGATTTTTAACCATGGATACTCACCCCACGTTACCATGGATAGTATTAACCATACCATACTATGGGCCAATACCAAGAACTCGTCAATACCATCTCTCATTTCACAATAAAAATATTTTGTAAATATGCATATTTTTTTAATTTTATTTTATTACATTATTGGGTCAAGACTTTCTCCATTACAATATGGAAGAGATGTTTGAATGTCATGTTATATTATGTTATCTAAATATTTTGACCCAATCAAATTACATAAAAATAAAATGAAAATAAAATTAAAAAAATCATTAACTAAAACATTTTGACTTAGTGAAATTACATAAAAATAAAAATTAAATGAGAAAAATAAAATTGATAATTGAACCAACCTAGGTCTATCTTAAGTCTAGATCTATCAACCTCTGAGAGGGATCAAATCTCTGAAGGTGCAAACCTTTCTTCAAGTTTTTCATTCAGAAAAGAGGTTTGTACCTAGAGAGTTTTGATCCCAAATTTTGCATTGAGAAAAGAGATTTTGAGAGAATTGATCCCTCTCAGCCCTTGATAGATCCTAAGATAAAGTGGATATAGGATGGTTAGGTTAAGATAGTATTCCTATCTTGGAGTAATAATAAACAAGTCATCTTTAACTTTAAATTAATTATAGATTCACGTTATGGTGAGCTTAGGTACAAATTTAATTATTAATTGTATAGTTTTAAGGTTGGATTTTTTAATAATTCTAATCTAAATTGAGTTAAAGGGCGGCAAGCATTATATATATATATATATATATATATATATATATATATTAATAATAATTATTGACACTAAGATCTAAGTTTTTAAGTATAGTGAGTTTGTATCCTTAACTTATGGTATTGAATGATAATAAATATTATTAAGAAAATAACCGTGAATTTTAGCTCAAATTACTAAATCTTAGGTACTATGATATCAAGTACTGGTTGATATGTGAACTCAAGTTTAAAAATTTACTTTCAATGCCTATAAATACATCAATTCTTGAAATCCTTGAGCTATGGTTAGATCGACGTCCCTTGGGATGTGAATATTTAAATTTTTGAAACCAATCATTCTCTCTTAAAAATTCTAAAACCTACATTACCGATATAGATTGGATCATTATATTATTTATCATTTATCTCGATGATTTTATAGTGGAAAACTTGCAGGAATTAGCTTGCAAGTCCATTTATCGACGAGTCCTAGTTTGGAGAATGGGGGCTTGAAACATTCTAAAGGAATTTTGAGGCATTAAATGAAGTTATTTGGGGTCAAAAAATTCTCCTTTGTACCAAAATTTGTAGAATTGGTATACACTCAGAAACCTTTATAATGGTGCAAGAAATACATCAATTAGTGTTTGTATGCACAAGTTATGCCTCTTGGAAGTTGACCTTCCAGTTTGACTGTGATGGTTTGAGAGGATGCCATGCCAACCCTTGTTAATGATGCAAAATGGGCTAGCTATGTGTGGACTATAAATTATGCTATGTAAAAATCAAATTTGTGACATTATTTTAGAGTTTAGGGATTTACACCTGACCCCTAGTTGACCATCAAGCTATGTTAAAACTAAGCCACTAGGAGCTGTAGGGGTTACATTCTAGACTATTATATCTTGTTCCATACTAGAGAAAAGTAATTGGGAGTGGGATTTAGAGAGCATAGTATAGGGGTTTAGTGTTATTTAGTAGCCAAATAGGCCATAGGTCTTAGGTAACTCCATAAATAGTTTCTACTGCTTTGTACATGCATTATTTCTATAGTGAAAAAGAGAGAAAATAAACCTCACCTTCTAGTTGAGTTTTCTCTCATAAGAGTTTCCCAGAGAAAATCTTTGTGTTCATTATGTATGGTGTGTAATTGAATTTTTATCTCTATTTTCCACATTTTATATATTTCATGCATAAACATGAAAATTAGTAATTAACAAATTTGGAATCTATAGGAATTTAACCTTCATAGTAAAGACTTCAATTTATTTTATCAAATTTATTGTGATGAACTGTTCAATGGAATATTCATATATATATATATATATATATATATATATATATATAGGGAATCTCATGAGAAGTTGCAACGAATCTAGTAATTTGTTTAAGAAAAAAATCGCAAAACCCTAACTATGCCTAATGAGTCTGTTCAAAATAGATTTGATTTGATATAAGAGAGATTCAAAATGTTGCAAGTGTACATCGTTGATATTGGTGACAATATGAACCTCCTTATTTCATCTCCAGTAAAGGAGCTTGGAATCGGAGAAGATGGAGGTTCCAAATTAGATGTCAGATCACAGGGAAAATTAGGGGATATAAAGACCTAGAAAAGGAGTCAATGAAAGAACTTGAGAAACAATAGATGAGTTTGAGTGTTGTTATCCGTTCATAGTCTTTATTCAATATGGAAGATAAGGTCAAAATAAATTCATACTAAGGTCAGATCGATGCGTTAAAATTGAATCAATGGTTGCAACAATAAGAAGTATATTTTTGCATTCACCACATAGATGAGGAGCATGAGATATCATTTGCTAGATTCAAGTTAGAGGGTCATGCCCTAACCTAGTAGGAAATCCATACATAGATAGTTATCTTGGAGCTGGATACACCATTAACTAAGTGGGAGAACTTGAAAATGCTTATAAAGTCTCAATTGTACCCTATTGGGTATGTATAGGACCAATGGAGGTGATGACACTACTTCACATAGAGGAAAAAAAGGTGTATATCAGTACACCACATAATTCAAGAAGATGATCATCATGATAAGTATATCTCCCAAGAGCCTAAATGTACTCCTCAAATATCTGGGGGGTCTACATAATCATCTATGAACAAATATGATTCCATTGAAGCCAATAACGATGGAAGAGGCTTATTTACAAGGATAGAACCTAGAAATCATAGCCCAAAATAAAGTGCGATCAAGTGTTCAAAATAGAAAGAGATATAGGAAGCTTCCAAGGAAGGGAAGAAGAAGTGAAAAGAGGGAAAGAATACGAACATAACAACCACTATACATGAATGCAAGGATCCTAGTAACCATTGTAACCACTACAAGATTGATGGTCACATTGAGGAGAATGTTGGAAACTACATCTAGAGATGAACTAGAAGAACCGAAAGAAGGATGGGAATAAAAATAATCTTCTCACCATAGATTTTGTCACATACCAAGTTCCTTCAATGACTTACAAAGGTTTTAGGGTACCCAAAAATTTCTTTTGGTTTTTTACTACCTTGAAAATAAACTTTGATACCACTCTTTCACACACACAACCCCCTAGTCCCTCGTTAGGGTTGTGGGGCATCATCTTTTTCTCCCTTAAAGCATGATTAAGGATGTGGTCATACAACTTTATCACATACCTTGCTAAAATATACTACACAAAAATGAAATTTTTTTATTTATGTGTTTGAGGTATTTTATCGAACACTTTGTATGCAATCATTTATGAAACCTTTTAGGCATTTCTTAAAACATTTGCATGCATCTTTAGGGGCATTCAAGAGACCCAACTTCCTAAGGGTATATATCCTAAATTATAGCAATCTAAGATCTAAAACTTATACCACGATTTCCTTAAGATATCTCTTTGTTCCTTCTTTGAAAAACAAATTTTATCCAAATAAAATATATTCCAAAGTTTTAAGGTTTTGTCATATATGGGTTAATTGGGGAGAAATTTTAACAAATATTTACTGCATAATATAAAAACAAAAATATTTTAGTTATCTTATATAAAATGAGAGGCACATAAAATACATTTTTATCTCAAATGATTTTACTTCAAGAAAAGACATTTTTACCTCAAATGACTTTAGTTCAAGAAAAGAGTGATGTATTAAGGTAAGAAAATAAATTTATTGCATTTCATTTTGAATCATTATGCAACTTCTAAAAACCTAATTCTTATTTATGTGATTTAGGAAAGTTAATTGGAGATAGGTTGAATTTTTGGGCTTGGATTAGAATGAATTACAACTAAAGAATAATTTTAATTTACTAAATTACTACAAATTCAACATGAGGCCGATTAATCTAAATTACCATTAATCCTATGGTTGTTATTAAGGGAGAATTTATTAAAACAAAAATGATATACCAACTTGGAATAGAATAATAATGGCTCAAAGCCATCAAAGGAAGGGAGTTTTTATGCAAGAGAGACTATTCTCAAGAGAGCTAGGTGGGCCAAATGTTTAAGCAATAGATTGAAAATCAACAAGTAGATATGCCTCTCACAATGCATATTCGGTTCATCTTTTCTTGTTGTGAATATAAAAATGTCCTTATGTAAGTTCAAAACATTCTTCTTTCTTTCCATGAAATCGTACGACTTTGTAAGTCCACAATTTATTCAATGAATAACTATTCACAAATTATGATCATGTATTAATGTTTTCTTGACAACTTTAATCAATGATTAATTTATTACAAAAATATATATAATATTTCTGGGATATTTTTAATGTTTGATTTAAGGTTTGATTTATGTATCTTCCTATAACTTCTATATTAGTCCGATATAAATTATTACTAATCTGTCATGGTAGATATATTTATCAGAAATTGAGTCTTGCATAGTTTACAATTGTTTTGTAAGTTATTAAATTTATGTGAATGATTCATTCTTTTCGCACAATGATTTTTTTCATATAAATTTAGTGCACTTTCTACTATTAAATGTGTGTGGAAATACTAATGTTATGATTATCTATGCTTAATATATATGCCTTCTTCTATGCTAGTGGCTACCAACATTATCCATTTGGGCTTATCCTTCTTCTTTACCTATCATCTATTAACATTGAAAAATCTATGTTATGAGAATGATGATGCCTATTGTATATTTTTTGATCAACATGTTTTAATCATAGTGTTTGTTATGTCCACTCTATCATTAACTCATTTTTTCTATATTACATACCATCATTAATTTCGCAATCTAATACTTTGAATTATTATTGTAAATTAGTTTGGACAATTATCATTTGTGACATGTTGATGTTTACCCTTTGGTCCAAGGGGGCCAACCTAAGACTTAAAGCAAGCATGTTTTGTAAACTTCTATTGGATGCATTATCATCCACCCTTAATAGGGTCAATCAAGGGAACAACAAAAGGAAAGAATGAGCTATTTTATATTGGTATGAAGAGTGAAGGTTCATTGAAATAAAAATTCCATAAAAGGGAAAAGCTAGAGGAAATATTTTCTCACTTCTCCAAAATTTATATTTTTTTTGGGGCCAAAAACCTCCCATAAAGGGGAGGTGTCTTCCATAATTGAATCCCATAGTGATTAAGCGCCATGGAGATGGAGTAAGATATAGTATGACTTGGGAAAATTCTTCTATGCAATATATTGATTAGTGCATGGATGTTTTACTAATTAAAGGGAGAATTATTGAGTAAACTAGTCTAGGCATAGGAGAAATTTAAGGTGTAGGTAAAATTCATCCAAGGGTGGAATCATTATTATGCATAGGACCATGCTTAGGCTAACACAAGGGCTTGAGTGCTTGATAATAATGAGAATCTCTTAAGAAGTAACCATTAGGAGAAGGGAATCTTTAGGAATTGAGCAAGAAAGACATGTTTTAATTGAGAAAGAAAAAAAGTAGGTTTCATGCAACTACTAAGAATAACTTGTTAAGTAAAGTGGAGAATAATGCTATGCTTAAGAGTTGACACTCAATGTTAATAGGCAATCCTAACTCAAAAAATAAGGTAGTCACCACCCCTAACTCAAGTGAGTGAGGGATGGATGACATTGTTGAGAATGGTATGAATGACATCACTAAGTAAGGGATATACTATGTTGCTAAGAAAAATGACTAAGTTTTTCATATAAACTAGATATAGGCATGCTTTTGGCATACTAGGAAAATGGGATTAAGCTTATGTGTTTTGAGGAGGTGTAAATCTAAGGTAGCTTAGAGAAAACACACCAATAAATTTAAGGATGTAAATTTATTTTAAAATGTAGAATCCTAAATAATCTTATAAGTTTTTAATATATAAGCTATAAATTGTTTGGAAATAATTTTGAGAAATATATCAATCATTAAAAAAATGGAAATTAATATTTTTTTTTGGAAAAAACTTGAAAATTAACCCATGGACCAAATTTAACCCTTAAACTTTTTCGTATACTACATTTGCCATGGTATCATTGGTACATTTGCTATGGTATCATTGGTATGGTGGCATCCAAACCATAAGATTGAGAATGATGAGAACTTAATCATGTAGGAGATGACTTATTTCAGTCAGCCATAAGGGTTGAGAATGATGAGAACTTAATCATGTAGGAGATGACTTATTTCAAACAGCCATAAGGGTTTGTAACCAACTTTTACAGAAACAGGATCAAAGGGGTGGAATTGCAACATAGTTGGAGTTGGTTGATTGAAAGCTGATAAAGAGTCTATAGAATATGGAGATAAGAGACCCTATATTATGAAGCCATGACAAGAGTGTTAGATGGTTGCTTCACAGAGAGTTATTGGCCGTTTGCAAAATAAGAAGAGAAGGCCTATCACCAGGATGCCTTACGAACCCACGACGAGAGGAGAGTATGAGGCAATGCATATTCTTCTGAATATCAAATCACAAGGACAAGAATTTGCAGTTTAGTCCCTCTATAATTGAAACCATTTGGAGTTTAGTCCCCAGGAAAGTCTCTAGTTGAAATATTGGTTGTGTACTATGCAGTTTCCTAAATTTTCCAAGAAACAACCTGTCATTTCCGTATAAATCATTCAAGAAACAACCTGTCATTTCCGTATAAATCCATTGGTGCCAATTGATCAAGACAGTTGCATTAAAGAGAAGGAAACTGATTTGGTTGATCAGGAAGATATAATGACAAGTTATGACAGAAGGGTTGAATTTAATTTGATTGAAAATGCTAAAAATATTCGAAATTTGATGGACAAGAGCAACGATAAGGTTAAGGTTAGTTATTTGACCTGAGATTCTGGCATATTTCCAACGAACAAAAATATTAAATATTTATCACACATAAGTAGGGAGGAAGCATTAGTCTGTGCTCCTCTCTGTTTGTCAGTGTTGCAGATATTTGTTATGTTATTTTGATATTTTTTATTTCTTCTGAGTTTTCAGATTTATCATTTTGTTCTATATACTTCTGAATTCCAGTTTTTCTTATCATAAAGAGTACATTATATCACGACAAACTGCGCGAAGGGAACAAATCTGCCACTGAGCCTCGTGATTGCTTTTGGATTGAGCTCTTCCTCATCCTTTTGATAATGCCAAATTTGAATGCTGAAACCAGCGGGGTTCTCCTCAATTATTGCCTGTGTCTCCACTGCCGTTAGGAAACTCCTTTGGATTAATCAATTCGTGAGCATGCACAAACAAGAATTTGATGATTTTATTGGAAGTACACGTGTTTTGTTTTTTTAAAAGAATTTGACAATACAGTTTTCAGATAAAATTATGAATTTAAGTGGTTTAAAAAGTGCTTTTTTTAAAGCTTAAGTGGTATCTAGCAGCTAGATAACCGGACAAGAGTTTCTATAAGTTCTTTGATATGATTGTTAGTGGTTATTAAGAGTTTTTATAAGTTTTTTGATATGATTGTTAGTGGTTGCTAATAACTGGTCTAGAGTTTTTATAAGTTATTTCATAGGATTGCTAGTGGTTGTTAATAACGGGTCTAGAGTTTTTTCAAGTTTTCTGATATGGTTGCTAGTTATTGCTGATCACAAATAATTTATCTTGTTTACCATCTATCAAATATGTAAGAATATTTTCATTCCAAAAAAATATAGATTTAGCAATAAAAAATTATTAAAACACTCAATTTCTGCAAATTACATGACTAAAATTTAATATTTCAGAAAATTCTAGCTAGATTAAAAAAAAAACAAAACAACATCATCTCACTTAAACTAGATTGTTGACAATACTCCAGTGAGTGTGGACAACTTGACCCATCCATTCACCAATTATCAGAGCCATGGTAAAATGTGACTATGTCTAAATTTTTTTAAGAAAGGACATTATTTAAATATTTTGTATAGTTATTTTTTTATTATTATTATTTGGCCGGACATGAACAAAATTTCAACTGTGATGATGGACAGACCAGATTAGAAATCATATGTAGAATAAGCCTCTCCACTCAATTATTTTGTATATGATAAATAATTTAGTATTTTATAGTTTTATAATTTAATATCATATATATACACACACAAAACTTAAATAAACAATACTTAAAAAATTAATAATTAAATAAAAATAAAATTATGTATTAAATATATAATAATAATAATTTATTTATTTTAAATCAACTCATTAAATAAATAATAATTTTCATATATACAAGACCATCTATTTATTCATTTACTGTCTAGTAACAAATTGACATAGTCATCATGTTTAGGGTCAAATGGTTGGCTAAATTTTATCTTTTACACATTAAAAATGAGTTGAGAATAAATAAATATGTATGATTAATTTTTATTATGATTTTGGAAAGAAATTTAGAATCTTTTATAATTTTTGCTTAAAGTGGATATGTTAAATATTGACAAAACTAAAGCTATAATAATTAAATCCAAAAAACCATTTATGATAGTTTCATTTTTGACAACACCTCTTTGGAGGAAGTTTCTTCATACAAATATCTAGAATTGGCATCCATCATAAGCTAAATTTGAATTATGGCATTGAGAGAAAGATAAATGGAGGTTGGAAAACCTACTATGGGTTTGAAGACAATTGTAAGTAGATAGATCTTTGGATTTATGATTAAAATAAGGTCTTCTTTGAAACTCTTGTGGCTCTTGCTATTTTATATGGATGTGAGGTTTGGGGTTGCAGTACATCCAAAGAGTTATAGAGGAAGATTGAACAAATTCAAAAGAAGTTTATAACCTACAACCTCAATATTAAAGGAAATACTCCATACCATATCCTCTTGATTGAATCAAGTCTTTCCCCTATTGAAAGCATGGCTATGACCACGTATCACATGTATAAGAACAAGTTATACAACATGGATGTCAAGAGGTTTCCTAAATTGCTTCTAAGTCTAGAAGAACCCCCACCTTTGACTCAAGTGAAGGTGACATAATGATGCTCAATATTGGTTAACATTGGAGAATAAAGGAGGAGATCATGTTGCAGAATTTCGATAATATTAAAAGTATTATTACTTCCAAATTTAAGGAAAAATTGTGGGGAAATTAAGAGCTAGAGGGAAAAATAAATTACAATATTATAAAGAGGTGATCAACTCCAATCTTGAAAACCAATATTATCTCTCTTCCTTGACTAGTGTTAAGAAGAAAATGGACATTTCCAAGATTAGAACTAATTCTCATGAGCTTTATAATGAAATTGGGCATTGATCAATTCTCAAAACACCATTGGATGAAAAATTTTGTAATTTATGCAATCGTAGGAGAGTTGAAGATGAAAATATATTTCTCTTAGATTGGTCATCTTATATTCACATTAGATCTAATTTTCAAAATATTTGTCACACTACCAACCTTATTGACCTTTTAACTCAACAAAACTATGGTGATCTAGGAGGGCTTCTCTCACTTATTTTTTAGCATGGAATAAAGTGTTAGAGAATTCTAATTAATCTTCTACCTTCTTAAGGTCTGATAAACCATATGAGTCTTAATTAACATTAATTGTTACCACCACCACCATCAACTTTTATGGATGATTCATTCAAATTAACCCTTTGCCATTAATCTAATTTTAAATTTATGTCACTATATTTTTTGAAGTTCGTGAGATTAAACATAATTGCATTAGCTCAATGGTGGTTTCTTTTTTAATCAATTTATTGAACTTTAGGAGAGTATTAAAACTCAATTTTAACGCATCAATTTAAAAAATGAATTCTAACTTGATTTTTTTAAATGAAAAATTAAAAATTTATAAATAAAATTTTGGAATATGATGTACAAAGTGCATGAGAAGCTTCTAAAGCCTAGTAATTTGTTAAAAGAAACCAAGTCAAAAGGATATACTCTAAAGCCATTTCCAAGTTACTAATAATAGTTTTTTTTTCCTTCTAATAGTCAAATTGATATCAACAATAATATAATGCAAAACAATATTCATTTTTAAAATTACAACACAAAATAAAAATATTGATTTCAATTATGATCCATTGAAAAGTGCTTTAGAGGGAACAAATAATTGGATTGTTGTCATTAATATGGAAGCCATATGATACTAAAGCCATTTCCAAGTTACTAATAATAGTCCTTCTAATAGTCAAATTGATATCAACAATAATATAATGCAAAACAATATTCATTTTTAAAATTACAACACAAAATAAAAATATTGATTTCAATTATGATCCATTGAAAAGTGCTTTAGAGGGAACAAATAATTGGATTGTTGTCATTAATATGGAAGCCAAAAAATATGATACATTAATTTCATTGATAATATAGTGAAAATTGATATCTTGTAAATTAATTAAATGTTTGCCAAAAAAACTCTCTGTCATAAGTTACCCCACATCTATGATAAGGTGAAGTACATCTTTTATTTAATTACATGGAATTACTTCGTAAGTATTTTTACATTAAATTTATTAATAGTTGTAATTTTTTGTTCTACATTCTAAAGGGTTTTTGGAAATATTTCTTGATCTCACTTGCTTAAAATTTAATGTGTATTTTTTAGAATTACAATTTTGAATTATAAACTCTCCACAATTCAAGTATCTAATTTTTTTTTTAAATTTTGAATCCATATAGTCAAAACTTCATTTTAAATAACAAATATTAAAATTGAGATAAAACAATTCCACAGATTCACAATTCCATAGATTCTGACTAAAAGCTCTAAAAAATAACATATTATCTGGAACTCCAAAAAAATAACATATTTAGAAAACATCATTCAAATAAACGACCTCCACCCAAAAATGAATTTGATGCAAATTCCACATAAAGGTTCAAACAAAGTCGAGGTGAAGAAAATTTCACTATGTTTAAACTATCATGTTTAAGGTAAAGGAAATTATATTCATAAAATTATGCACTTTCAACCCCATTCTCATAAATCCAAGGCCTCGTATTACAATATGAACATGAGTGGAATTAAATAAAAGTTACATGATAGAAAGAAGGCGGAAAAGCTAGTGACATAATTATAACGTTATTGAAATTAAATAAAAGCCACATTATAGAAAGAAGGCCATCAATTTTGTAACATTGGGTTGGGTCCTTATCCCTTCCATACAGTGTCATTTAATCAAAAACCATTTATGCTTCGAAGTTGTTTCATCTTCCGTGTACAGTTCTAACCTCAACCTTTGATAAGAAGAGGTTATTATGTAAATGTGTATGACATTATTATGAATATATCATGTTATTTTATATTATTTTATGTGGCGTTAAAAAATATTTTATAATTTAATTTGTGAGAGATGTTGTAATTGTATTTTAGATAGAGTGTTAGGTCCCTATAATACTAGTGTAGCCTTTTTATTGTTATTGTTAATGTATTCCTCTTATCGTTATTGTTGTGCCCCATAGAAGTCCACTTTAGTTATTGTTGTGACCTAATGTTATTATTTTTATGTAGGTTTTGATTATATTGTGACCCCAAGACTCCTATATATACCAAAGAGGTCTTGTCATTTGTATCATCCAAGAATTGTTCATTTATATGATGTAAAGTAGGTTTCCCCTTAGAAGAGGCTAATTTTCACATCTTTGATCTATCTTTTCTTCTTCTTTACAATCTAGTTGTAAAACATTTGCTATCACAGCTTTGGATTCTAGCATTTCGCTGCTTCAAACAGATATTAGTGGAATTTTGAGGTCTAAAATGGGCCATCTAAGGAAATTATAAAATAATATTGGAAATAATAAAATAAGTTTAGATTACATCATCAAATTTAAGAGGAAAAAAAAAAACTGTTTTTCAACCTGTATTTTCAACTTATCTCCCTATGGGTTTACTCAAATCTCGAGCGGAAACACTCGTTGGATGGAGAAATTGATTCCTCATCCAAAGAATACACATGTTGCATATTTTCGATGGACCATACTACATGAAAAATGATAAATACATGAAAAATGTGATTGCAATCAGGTTTTTTTATATATTTCTCATTTTCGTGTAGTGGGGTCCATAGAAAGTATGCAATATGGGTACCCCTTGGATGATGAATTAATTTTTCATCTAACGAGTACTCCTGGTCGAAATTTGAGTAAAACCTTAGGGAGATAAGTTGAAAATACGAGTTGAAAAAGTAGTTTTATTATTTTTTATTTTTTTACCTTTTACTCCAAAAATGGTGAATCATCCCCCATGGTTGACATCATCATCTTGAATCAAAGTTTATTTTGGTTGTACATTTTTCATAGGAGGACCATTTTAGAGCTCAAAATTCCCCTAATGTCATCTTGGAATTTTCGCTATAACTTTTTATAAAAAGCTTCAAAAGATGAAATTTTGACCATGTGGAGAAGAATATTTGTGAATTTCATGTAGAAATTTCAAATATTGGTTTGCTATATTTTCGGAGATATGGTCCGAAGAAGTTAGGGTTCTGGCATGCTAGAATTCAATCTCAAACAGGTAACCTAGGGAAAATCATCATAACTTGCTCTGAAGGCATTGGATTTGAATTTCATAAAAAGTGTCTGAAAACGCATGGACTGTAGTTTTTGATGTATCCTTTTCAAGTTTGAAGGTTGAAAAATGTAACGTAGCATTCTATACAAGTTCGCTCTACTGCACCAGTCCATAATCAGGTTATTGTGGGAGATTGGTTATACATTTATCTTGAAGAATCCAATTTTATTTTAATTAGTGGAGTTGGAAATAATATTCAAAAGGATACCATAGGATGAAATTTCAAACCTTGGAGAGATGAAATTATAGAGATAAATAGTTTCAAGATCGAGCTCCTAAAGGAAGGAAAAATGTGTGTATTTTTTTAAAAAATTGCATAAATTTTGTTTGAAAAAACAGTTTGAAGTGATTCAAAGAGCATAGTGAAGGATATATATCATTTTTTGATTCCTTAATGCCTCAAAACAAAAAAATGGATACTCCTAGTAAGAAACTAGAGATCTCTACTATGACACATGAAGAAGAGGAACAAATGCAACATGATATATCAAAATTACAACACCAAGTGCAACAAATTTTACTCTCGCAAAAATTAACAAAAAATGAATTGGAAGCCATGATGAATGTTAAGATAGGTAGTACAAAAAGGGACACGGGGGTTTTGAATGATGATTTAAAAGCATACATGGAAGCAATGATGAATGTTAAGATAGAAGGGTTGAAGGAAGGTTGGAAAAGTTGCTAGAAGAAAGGTTTCCCAGTAGTGACAAGGTAATCCATGAATATCGTGACGAGGAAAAAAAGAATATGAATTATTATTTTAGAGAATCCAATGATGGGATTAATACCCACCACATTCCAAAGATTGATATGAGGAATTTTTATGGCAAGGATCCTTTAACATGGATACTATAGATGGGGCAATATTTTCATCTACATGATGTGCAACACACACAAAATTTATGCATTTCATCTTTATATTTAGAACCCAATCAGTTTGTATGGTATACATGGATTTTTTTTCTCATAAATCACTTGTCACTTGGTCCATTTTTACCTAGGAAATGATAGCTCATTATGAGGATACAAAGAGCAACACATCCTTTATCCAATGGATAAATCTCAAACAAAAGGGTTCAATGGCAGAGCACATTGAGGACTTCCAAAAATTGAATATCATGGTAACTGATTCTATAGGAACATATGATTAATGTCTTCATAGATATTTTAAAGGATAAAATCCAACATTAGGTGTGCCTTTTGGAACATGATTCATTGGAGAAGGCATTCAGGGTGGCAAGAAAAGTTGAAAGAAAAATTATGGAAAAAAGGAAGTCTACCACTCACAATTATAAATATGGAAGTGTTGTTGCTCCTACCCTTTTAGGACCTACAAGGTTGATGTAAAGTCTCAAAGAAGGTATGTTTTGATGGTTATTTCAGTATCTTTTTCATTAGGATATATAAGCCTTTCTGCATTTTAAACTTAGATAATAACGAAACACGTGAGGTTGATAGGCAAAACTGATAATTGTCATTCTTATGTGCAGGAAGGAGGAAAAGCAGAAATTAGCCATCTCAAAGGGAAATACAAAGAGGAGATAATTGTTGTCCCTTTGACGGGGAACCACAAACATACCAAATCAAAACAGACCAACCTAGAAAAGGAAGCGGAGATACCAGTTCGGAGCAGAAAAGGAAAGAAGTGACTCAGGTTTAATGATTCTGCGAATCCCTCAGGATCTTAGATCCTGAGGGATCGCTATTTTATCTATTTTTTGTATCTAGATATCTTCGTCATCATCCTTATATAAGAGATAACATTGTTGGCTATAGGGAGGTTCTGTTGTAATTCCTTTTTTACCAGATCAAGACTATGATCTTTATGTCCTGTTAAGACTCGCTTTGCTGTAAGTTTATTTCATGCATTAATACAAACTTGGTTACTCTTTTATCTTTGATCCTGGATCAATCTTAAGTGGTGTACCCGTGGAGGCTAAGGGCCCGGCCCTGGAGGACACTTGCTCTTGTACCATTACGCGTGGTTTCAGTGTGGTTTGTTCATAAGCGTAATCTGGTAATTTGTTGTGTTTTATGAACGTTATATTGCACGCTCTGTTATGTTTAACTTGTTTAATGTTCCTGCAAATTGAAGTCTTATATTGACACTGCATTATGTTACCAATTCATTAAAGTGTTGATTAATCTCTATAGGATATTATCACTCCAGTACAGAGTTCATGGTGATTGTGTTTTAGCATTATGACAAGTTATCTTGAGAAGTCTGATTTCAGATGATTATTGAATGTTACTATTTATATCTTGAGATGCAATTGCATGCGTTTATTCAGATCAATAATAGAAGCAGATTGAGCACGTTGTGTTTCTCGGGTTGTAATTCTTTTGAGACTGCAGGATTGATGTTTTGATTGGAGTGGTTAGATAGAATCACAGCTTGATGAACTTGGTTATTGCTTATTCTAGTTGCTATTCCATTTAGTTGCTGTTCCATTTCTGAATTGCTGTTCCATTTAGTTGTTGTTCCATTTCTGAATTGCTGTTCCATTTCAATTGCTGGTCTATTTCAAGATTGCTAATTTGTTGTTTCATTTACTTGTCATTTCTTAAGGACAGACTCAGGCTGTAGTGAGTGTCAGCATCTGCTATTTGGCTCCCAGACCTCTGATCTGCTCCCATCAGTTATGAAATGGATAGGTTATTGCCACCAAAACCTTGGCTGATGTGTTGTTCTATTTCATCGTTATTTCCTTTACTTGTCGTTTCATTTATATTCATCAAGGACGATCTCAGGCTGTAGTGAGCCCCAGCATCTGCTACCTAGCTCCCAGACCTCGGATTTGTTCTCATTAGTTATGAAAAGGATGGGTTATTGCTACCGAACCTTCGACTGATGCAATGCTTGGTGTGATTTAGCCTTTTGAAGTAGTTAAGTTGTAGACATGCAGCCATTTACTTTTGTAGCCTTTAAGTAGTTGTACTACAAGCATTACTCTGACAAGTGCTAAGCCTCAGACTGAGACACTCTTTTGAAATAGAAAGACGTTCCCGGATTGACATTCTAATGTGAGGTAACTAGAGGTGAAAGAGACCCTTTTTATAGCTCTACATTTTGGCGCCGTTGCCGGGGAAAGAGTGTAGCCATTTGTCTTTTTCAGGGTAGTGTATGAACCTGCTAGGGAAGAATTGGGTTTTGAAAACGGAAGGTAAGAACCTACGTACGGAGCATGTAAAAGCCCTGCTCCTTTGCCCGCTTTCCTGCAGAATTGTTGTTATCTGCTTAAGAAAGATTTAGTAGTTAAATTGAGTGCATGACTAAGCAGAAAAAGCCAGAGAAAAATCCCAAACCTTTGCCGAAGCCAGAAAAAGCTAAGGGGCCAGTGACCCTTGGTCGAACAACATTCATAGACGAAATCTATAAGAAAGCCAAATCTCAGCCTTCAGTAGGACCTAGGAAAGTTATTTCCAGACAGCCTACTAGCTCCCTTCAGGCCACAGGTTCACCATCTGTAGCCTTTGCTGAGGTGCATAGTCAAACTGACGAATAGGGCTTTCAAGAAATTGAAAATTCTATTCCAGAGTGATTGCAAGAAGGGAATTTTAGTAATCTTTGTGAAGGAGAAGGGGAAACAGGGGAAGAGTCGAGATCTCCTCCTAGGATAACTCAGCCATTGAATAGCGCAGACAAAGGAAGTGTGGTAAAAAATATTATTGAAAAGATCCAACCCCTCAGATAGGAATTCCAGATAGAGGAAGTGCTATTAAAACTAATCCTGTCAAAGCCATTCCCGCTCAACCAAGGAACACTCTTCTAGATATTCCGGAAGGGTATTGGCATATATTTGACCCAATGGCTCAAAATCCACCAAACACCCAAACCTCTACATTACAATACCCCATAGTGGATTCTGCAGCAAATGCCCCCATGAAAGCAATTCCCCTTCAACATATCCCTACATTTCACGGACTTACATCAGAAGACCCGGATGCATTTTTATTTGAATTTGATGTACTATGCAGGGGATATGACTACACCACTGACCCCCAGAAACTAAAACTGTTTCCCTCGACCCTGAAAGGGGCTTCTTTAAGATGGTTTATGGGATTAGGTGGTGGGGTTATAAATAATTGGGATCAAATGAAGGAATCCTTTCTAAACAAATATCAAGATTACTGCAGGTCTAGAGAATTAAAAGATGAAATATTCCAGATGGTGGCTAGACCAAGCGAAACATTAGAAGAATATGTGGAGCGTTTTCAGTATAATTTGCAAAGATCAACCTATGCATCATCACCCTTAACCGATAATGTGTTGAAAACAGCATTAATAAGAGGCATGAAAGAACAATGGATTGAAACATTAAACATTATGGGAAAAGGGGATATTTATCAGGAAAATTTTGCTGACATAATTGATCTATGTATCAGGAGTTCGAGAGGTAGTACACGGATCAAACCAGCAGAACATGATTGGTTTGCAAGAGAAAACAAAATTTCATCAGAAGGAGTAACGCAGGCTAAAATCGGAAATTTATTGGAAAACTTTAAAACTGATATACTAGGAACACTGACTACACAATTGGACGTTTTGCAGGCCAAGCAAAAGCAAATGGAGGCAGAACAGAATTTAGCTATCTTCTGCCCCAGATGTAGGAAGAAGCATAGCCATAAGGAATGCCCACTAGATGCAGTCTAAACATGCGCCATTTGTACAAAGGATCATTCGACAGAAAGTTGTCCCTCACTACTTGGACTAAAAGCAGTATATAAGGAGGCAGAAGAAGAACTAGAAATTGTGTACATGCTCAACCAGCGTCATCAGTGGCAACCGCGAAAAACTGGTATGTTTTCAGATCCAACTTCTTCTTTTCAGTATCCCCAGTATAACGCTCAAGAGTATAATACATGGCAAAGCCAATTTCATCCCCCATTCCCAAACTGGTCACCACAGTCATATCCTTTTGTTAATCCATGGCTAAATTAGACGAGCCAATCCGGTTGGTCGAATCCTCCTTATCCCCCATCATATTGGCAAAACAGCCCATATCCTCCACAATGGACTCCCCCTACTTCACAAAGTTCAGCCTGGCAGAATAACTGGCAGAGACCAACAAATCAGTGAGTAGGAAATGTCCCTCTCCCTCAACCTACACTGCCAGCTTTATAGCAAAATCCCCAGGCTAATCTGAGACCGCAACTCCCAGCCCAGCCCAATCCCAATCCAAATAACAGACCGGTCCAAGCATTCCAAATTTTAGAAACACCAGAAGAAGGACCCGATCTGAGGGAGTGCAATGATCTTCAGCTAAGATCTTGGCGTATTATCCAAACAGAGGGAAATGAAACAGTTCATATTGAAGATCAGTTACCTAGAGAAAATCTGTCACAAGAAGAGGATGTGAATAGACAACAAACTCATAATCAAGCAACCACATCCTCTCCCCCGTTCTCAAAACGTCTAGTCATACCTCGACCGATACACCAACCTAATTTTGACATTCTGGGAGAATTACAAAATTTGTACATAAAAATTCCATTCCTTCAGGCCATTCAGGACATCCCGATATATGCAAAAACTATTAAAGAATCGTGCATAAAAAGGCCAAGGAGTAATATAACAGATAATCCAAGAGTTCAAGTAGTCGGTACTTTATCTGACCTATTGTCAGGAAAGGAAACACCTATTAAATATGAGGACCCAGGAAACCCAATAGTAACTGTTCAAATTTATGGTCAAACCCTAACCAATGCCTTAGTTGATCTTGGAGCTGCAATCAATATATTGACAACTACTACTCGCCAAAAGCTAGGCATTACATCTACAGAACCTACCTCAACTCTGCTAGAATTGGCCGATCGGTCTGTGGTTAGACCGGAAGGCATACTGCATGATGTCATGGTCTTAGTTGACTCCTGGGAATACCCAACTGATTTTCTGATAATAAACCATAAAAACCGACTTGATGGACATCCACTGATCCTAGGAAGACCTTGGCTCGCTACTGTTGATGCCTATATCGGTTGTCGGCAAGGGAATATGATTATAACCAAGGGGGTGGATATCAATAATTTAGTACTATATCCCCCAGCGCAACCAAGTATCACTATATTTAAAACTAATAGGCACCCTGTATCATATCTGACTGACAACATCAGATCTCCATTAACTATACAAGAAGCACTAGAGTTCAAAGACCAAACAGAAGATGATGCCATCAGTAATTTCATTAGTCAAACTGAACTCACACCTCGTACCCAGTGTCATATGATAAAAGAAGCATTTGATAACGAAGAAGAAGAGGAACCTCTGAAAGATGCACATGATCACACAATCCCTATCACTTCAGTGGCACATAGTAAAATTGTGGAAATCGAACCTGGAAAGACTTTAAACATTAACGCTGACCTTACACCCGAACAAGAAACAAAACTCATCTATATTTTAAGAAAATATAAAGAAGCATTTGCATGGGATTACCCTAATATGAAAGGAATTGACCCGCAGTTATGTACACACCACATCTACATAGAAAATGATGCAAGACCTGTTAAGCAGCCTCAGAGAAGACTAAACCCTCACCTAAAAGAAGTAGTAAAAGCTGAGCTTCAAAAACTTTTAGATGTTAACTTCATCTACCCTATCTCTGATAGTAAATGGGTCTCCCCGCTTGTGGTGGTACCAAAAAAGAATGGGAAGTGGAGGATCTGTGTGGACTACAGAGAGCTAAATAAGGCAGCACAAAAAGATCACTTCCCTCTCCCGTTCATCGATCAAGTATTGGACACTTTGGCAGGGAAGAAATTCTTTTCTTTTCTCGATGGCTTCAGTGGGTATAACCAAATACAGATTGCCCCTGAAGATCAGGACAAAACTACTTTTACTTGTCCTTGGGGAACATTCGCCTACCGAGTTTTACCTTTTGGTTTATGTAATGCCCCTGCCACATTCCAAAGGGCTATCCTTAGCATTTTTGCAGATCTAATAAATCAAGGACTGGAAGTATATATGGACGACTTTACTCCATATGGAGATGAGTTTGATCCAGCATTAGAGACACTAGAAAAAGTCCTACAACGTTGCATAGCTACCAGGCTTTGTTTAAGCCATGAAAAATGTTACATGATGATGACAGAAGGACTTATTCTAGGACACTACATTTTAGCGGCTGGCATTCAGGTAGACCCAGCCAAAATCCAAATTCTTTTGCTTATTCCTACTCCTACTACTCAAACAGAGGTATGTATCTTTCTTGGATTCTCTGGTTATTACAGAAGATTTATAGAACATTATTCACGTATTGCTGCACCATTGTATGCATTAACTGGTAATATTGATTTCTGTTGGACAGAAAAATGTGAACGTGCCTTCAACGATCTGAAGAAGCTCGTATCTACAGCCCCAGTTCTTCGGGGACCAAATTGGGATTTGCCATTCCAGATATCATCTGATGCCTCAGATACAGCCATTGGAGCGGTCCTTGGATAGGAGGAGGATAGAAAACCATATGCAATTTATTACATTAGCAAAAATCTATCCCCTGCTGAATTGAATTATACTGTCATTGAAAAAGAATTTTTAGCTGTTATACATGCTATCAATAAATTCAGACATTACATTACTGGATATCTTGTTATCCTGTACACAGATCATTCTGCTATAAAATATTTAGCAAATAAGCCTGTCACAAATGGCAGAATAACTAGATGGCTGATTTTATTGCAGGAATTCGATATTACAATCAAGGATCGACCCGGGAAAGAAAACCCGGTAGCTGATTTCCTCTCAAGAGTGCCAAAACCAGTCGATGCAGCAGCAATTGAAGATCAGTTTCCAGATGAGCATCTCTTTGCTGTTGCTGTTCAAACACCCTGGTATGTGGATGTCGCCAATTACCTAGCAGTAGGTAAGTTACCAAAGCATCTAACCCCTAATGAGCGAAAACAGATTGTTCAACGAAGTACCAGATTTTCCTGGATTGGGGGTTATTTGTTTCATACAGGGGTAGACATGCAAATCAGAAGATGCGTTAGACAAGATGAAATTTTTGATATATTGAAAGCATGCCATGACCAACCATGTGGTGGACATTTCGCTGATCGTAGGACTGCACATAAAGTATTACAAACAGGGTATTATTGGCCCACAATTTTTAAAGATGCAAAGAAATTCGTCCAAGCATGTGACAGTTGCCAGAGAGCGGGACGCCCTAGTCATTCAGATGAGATGCCTTTGAAACCACAGTTAGTCATCGAACCATTTGAGTGTTGGGCTCTTGATTTCGTGGGACCAATCAACCCACCATCAAACCAAAAAACATACATTTTGGTGGCAACAGAGTACGTCACCAAGTGGGTTGAAGCAGAGGCCTTGCCGAGAGCTACAGAAGAATCTGTTATACAGTTCCTGCTCCATCTATTTGTGCATTATGGCCTCCCTAGAGAGATAATTACAGATGGAGGGCCACAGTTTGCTGGGAACAGAATAGCGGCAACACTCAATAATTATCATGTTCAACATAAAGTTACCACCCCATATCACCCGCAGGCAAATGGGCAAGTAGAAAGCAGTAATAAAATAATAGAGACCATTCTAACAAAAACAATTGCATCACATAGACGCGACTGGGCAGCCAAACTACCAGAAGCACTGTGGGCTTATAGAACAACATGGAGAAGCACTACTGGTCACTCACCTTATCAGCTAATGTTTGGAAAACAACCTATCTTTCCTATAGAATTTGAAATCCAGATATTACGAACAGCACAACAAGTTGGTTTAGATTTAACTGAGGCACAGACTAATCGACTACAACAGATTAATGAGCTGGATGAAATTAGGCTCTCTGCACTTCAACACACTGCTCTGATACAGCAGCAGAGAGCTAAATGGCATGATGCTCTCATTAAAAACAGAGTCTTCCATGAACGAGACTGGGCTCTTTTGTATGACTCTAGATTTCAGGACTTCCCCGGGAAACTCCAGACTCGTTGGTTGGGACCATATGAAATTCAGAAAGTACATGACAATGGGACCCTTACCTTGACTACTATCGATGGTTCTGGATATACCTTCAAGGCAGATGGCCATCGAGTCCGTCTCTATCACAAACCACTTACTCGGGAGTCCTTCTGCCAACAACTACGCCAAGATTTAGATATGGAGATCTTAGGGGAGTAAGACAAGTCTTCCCCGCCTGTAGCTCACTAAAAAATCTACTTTTCTTTATAATTTGTATATAACTTATCGAATTATTTTTGTACATATTTTTTGCAGTATGTTTTGTTATTTCTGTTGTTCCTTTTCCAAAAGGAACAACACTTTTGATTTTTGCTGTTCCTTTTCCAAAGGGACAGCACTTGTGATTTCTGTTGTTCCTTTTCCAAAAGGAACAACACTTTTGATTTTTGTTGTTCCTTTTCCAAAAGGAACAACACTTTTGATTTTTGTTGTTCCTTTTCCAAAAGGAACAACACTTTTTATTTCTGTTGTTCCTTTTCCAAAAGGAACAACACTTTTTATTTCTGTTGTTCCTTTTCCAAAAGGAACAACACTTTTGATTTTTGTTGTTCCTTTTCAAAAAGGAACAAGCACTTTTGATTTTTGCTGTTCCTTTTCCAAAAGGAACAACACTTGCAACTTACGATTTTTTGCGGTTCCTTTTTCAAAACGAACAGCACTTGTGTGTTTTTGTTGCTTCCAAAAGGAACAACACTTTTGATTTCTGCCGATTTTTTTTTTTAAAAGGGAACGTCATTTCCTTGAAACTATTGTTCCTTTCTCCAAACGAATAGCATCTGCGAACTATTGTTATGACCTTCCTTGAAAGGAACATTACTCATACGATTTTGAAACAACTTGCTCCCTCTACCCCAAATTAAGGATGTTTATTGCTGATGTTCTTTCAAGTCTTTTGGAATACGGCTATACATTTATGAGATTAAAGCAAAAACGCAGCATACCGAAATCACTAAATCATAAATCGCTATCTTTATAAGAAACTACCCTGAATTGGTGAAAGGATGCGGAGAAAGACATGCTTACTTATCATCTTTTGCTGCCATTGTTCTACTAACTTCGTTCTGATTGGTTATCTGTATTATGATGGTTCTTTTTCTTTAATTATCATATGGCAATAGGATCAAAAGATCTATACCTTTCTATTGGGATATTAAGACTTCTTCCACCATTCCTACTCTTAAGGAGTGATGAACCACCCTTTGTGCATAAACAAGAAAGGCTCTCTATTAAAAAGAAGCAAAACAGAATTTCTAAAGACTGTCAAATTGCAGGATAGGAAGTCTCATTACGAGCTGGCCTACCATGATCATCAGGATGGAAGTGAAGTGGCATTCCCATTAGGGCCACCACACCTGGGAAATGGTCCAAAAGGTATATCAAACAAATAATCCTTGGAATAGGAGGTCTCACCACGAGCCGGCCTGCCCACTATTCGCTCCTTCCTCGTGAATGGCATTATGACTAACTGGTCACCAAGCCAGCATAGTGGCCTACATTTTGACATTGCTCAAACGCTTCCTCGCATACACAAAGGACTATGGTTCCAGGGGTGAAACAAACAACTCTGCCAAGGTTATGGACACCTGTCGGCAGCAGAGCACTATTAATGGTATTGAAGTCGTATGTTTACACCAATAGGTAAGAATATTACATCCTTTTGCTTCTTATGCCGTGATAATTAAATTATATAATATTACCCAACCATATAGCGCATGACTATATATCATCGCCAATCATTATGAAGCTACTGACAGTGACCGCATGAGACCTTCTATTTATGGCAAATGTCTTATCCCCGAACTTCCATCAAATCACCACAGCCCCATAATATTAAAAGCGATCTAATTTTTTTACCTCGATTTCAGTATTACGCTGTTTTTGGCGAACATGTCATATATCCATAAGCTGTTCCATAAAGACCTCACAGCAGAACAGACGCTGCTCCTTTATTTGACGGCTGGGACAGCCTATCACATTGCGAGGGGGGAGGTAACCTCATCATTCCCCAGAGTACGTGTCAGTCCGTTATTTGAGAAAATTTTGTACTCAAGCACGGCATGGCTCAACGGTATGATCTTTTGCTATTTTTGTTTTCTTCTGCATGAGCTGACGTTCGAAGCTATTTCCATTGCATACGCTGTTGCATTTAAATTTGAACGAGGAATACGCTACCAGCTTCTCTGCGCTTCAACAAACAGCTGTTGTTCCTTTGAAAATTGGCAGTGAAACTATGGGAGGAAGGTCAGTCCGCCGAGAACCGCAAACATTAACTGTTTCGGCTGCAGCCCGAAGAATCCTGAAAAGAGCAGGATGGTTGACCTATTTCAACCGCCTGAAGGAGTCTAATGAAACAGTAGCAAGAGAATTTTTACAGAACTTACAGGAAGAATACTCCACAGTAAGAGGAAGGCGAATTGAAGTCACCAACGACATAATAGCAAGAGTCACGGGACTACCGGCCACGGGACCAGTATGGACAATAAAGAAGGAAAGGCTGCAGAAGATTTTGGAAATCTTTCAGGACGAGGGTCAGAAGTTGACAATCCGAGGAAAGGGGGTGCTACCAGCAATGCTAGGAGAGCCATGGGTGGAATTGGCAAAAATCATCCAAAGCTACATCACTTGCGAAGGCAGAAAAGACGTGGTAAGCCCACGACATCTTAAACTCCTAGCTGTCTTAAAACAAAAATGTTTTGTGAATTTGCCTGCATTGTTGAATTCTCAATTGCATGATGTCGCACGAAATATGAAGAAGGCACAGCATGTAGAATCAGTTATTAGCCACCATGGATTAATTCGCTTGATAGTAAATTACAGTCTCACCCAGCAGCAGAGCAACTGGGAAGAACTAATTGCTATTATCAATAAAGGGACGGCCACATCTGGACGCCTGAAAAAACGAAAACGAGTTGATAACACACCCCAATGTCCAGAGAAACGAAAACATGACACTTGCACAGAAGTGCAACATGAAAAACAATCTGAAAAACGACCTGAAAAGCGGAAACATGATGCTAGTACACCCGAACAACCAGAAAAGCGTAGAAAGTCAGTAAGGCTCGCAGGGTTACAAGGAGGGCTGGAGAAGCCCCAGGCAAGCACGAGCCAAGAAATAGAAATCGAAGATGAACAGTCTACAGAAACAGAAGCAGAAGAAGAAGGCAGTAAGGAAACAGAGCAGTCTGCAGAAACAGAAACAGAGGAAGAAGGCAGCGAGGAAACAGAGCAGTCTGCAGAGACAGAAACAGAAGGAGAAGATGCCGAGGAAGAAGAACAGTCTGCAGAAACAGAAACAGAAGAAGAAGACGTCGAGGGAGAAGAGCAGTCTGCAGAGGCAAAAACAGAAGAAGGAAAGGAGGAGCCAGAGCAATCTGCAGGGAGAAAAGAAGAACAAGATGAGCAGACTGAAGAAAAAGGAGACGAAAAGAAAGAAGTTGAGCAGTTCGAGCAGGAGGAAGGAATGGAACAACAGGAAGGGAGCCCATTACAAGACCCGTTAAGGGAAGATGAATTGGCCGACATTTTGGCCAATATGGGCGAATATGGCCAACCCTTGAGTCCATCAAACCTCCATGCCGAAGAGAAAACCCAGGAGAAAGATGCGCCCGAGGAATTGCATGAAGAAGAGGCAGAAATAGAAAACTGGCCCGTTCACAATGAGAAGATATTAGAAAATGTTGAGTAGGAACAACCCGTTCCTAGTCAGAAGCCACCAGAGGAAAGTCCGGAGGAAATAAGGGCAGAAGAGGAATCAGTCCAAGAAATAATGGAGCCAAGTAAGGTTCTTACCCTGGAACAATTACCTCAGGAAGAAAATCAGGAAGCCAGCCACAATCCAAACCGCAGTGAACAGCCTGTTGTTCCTTCGGAAGAGATGATGGAAATAAGGGAATTACAAAGGGAAAAGTAGACATTGTTGAACATAATAACCCAGCTTCACCAGTAGATTAGGATTCTAAAAGCAAGGCAAAGGGTGAAGGGGACTTCAAGAAGAAAAGGTCTGACCACACCAGTAAGGCCCCTTAAGGGCAGGAGGCGGAGGACCAGAAGCCGTCCCACTGCTCAAAACCCTGACAGAAGCCAAACTGTTGTTCCATTTGAAAAGGAACAACAGTGGGCTGGAGTTCGTGTTAAAATTGAAAAGGATGATAAGATGGTTCAGACGGAGGCACCACCATTGGGAGTAATAAGGGCTCTGAACTCGAAGCAGCGTAATAAGAAAGTTCAAGTAAAGCTCCCGGCCTCCACGGATGCATGGAAGAAGGACTCGAAAACAAGAACCCTCCACCAACATTTGAAGCAGGCCCAGCAAGAAGCAGAAAAGCTCAAGGAGCAAATGGTCCCCCGAGAAAAATATGAAGAATTACAGCAGCAGCTAAGGAACGTCAACTTATCTGAAAGCCAAGCTTTCGAAGGATGGCAAAGGGAATAGGAGAAAGTTGCCAAGGTAACCCGTAGATTAGATGTAGTTATTAAACAAATGGATACCTTGTGTTCTTTATATAATGACGTTCTAGCATGTAGAGCCCCTGCCAAAAATTATGCCCTATTTTTAATGGAGAGGTATTTACAATTGAAAATAAAGGTTGTCAAAGCAGGCGCTCCTATACAGATTAACACTATGGATGATTTCATAAACTGCTGTAAACATTACGGGGTGAAAGTGCAGAGATTATTATGTGAATTTTACTTGCATAACTTTATACTAGAACAAGAGACTGAATTGAACCCAGGCCCTTTTGTTGGGGACATTCAATTGCAAGCATTTATCTCATTTGCAGTTAATCAAATTAAATGGCTCAAAGCTTATAACGCTTTTCAAAAACAAGAGAACGGATTAGATCTTTGGGTAAGAGCCGAGCCTAGGGATCCAGCGCAGTTATGGAGGAGTCATAGAAACCTTATGAGGGCTCCAGGAGTGATTGAAGCGCTAGGACCCATGCATGAGGCAATCATTCAACAGGGACTTCAATACTTTTCCTCTATTAAGGACCCTGCCATTAATGCAGCTAAATTTCGATATCAAGTATCTAATCCGAATATTCAGTTCAGAGAACCATTTAAATACGAGAACTTTAGACTTGCTGCTAGCCATTTTCCCCTCTATGGTGAAATTGTTTTGAGAGCAGGGCCATCCTGGTTAGGATATAGGTTCCGGAGTCCAATCATTTGGCACCCAGCACCTGGATACCAAGCCCTATATGAGATGCCTGAGGTCAGACAGGCCACTTCTTTGATTATTTAGTTTCGCATCATGGCTGTAGACCCTCACATGAGATTCCATCTCCAGCTTACTCACTCACTCCATTGCATGTCAACTACAATGTTTTCATGAGGTCATGAAAAAGGGTAAGCTGGGGGGTGTGTAGAGTCTCAAAGAAGGTATGTTTTGATGGTTATTTCAGTATCTTTTTCATTAGGATATATAAGCTTTTCTGCATTTTAAACTTAGATAATAACGAAACACGTGAGGTTGATAGGCAAAACTGATAATTGTCGTTCTTACGTGCAGGAAGGAGGAAAAGCAGAAATTAGCCATCTCAAAGGGAAAGACAAAGAGGAGATAATTGTTGTCCCTTTGACGGGGAACCGCAAACAGACCAGATTAAAACGGACCAACCCAAAAAAGGAAGCGGAGATACCAGTTCGGAGCAGAAAAGGAAAGAAGTGACTCAGGGTTAATGATTCTGCGAATCCCTCAGGATCTTAGATCTTGAGGGATCGCTATTTTATCTATTTTTTGTATCTAGATATCTCCGTCATCATCCTTATATAAGAGATAGCATTGTTGGCTATAGGGAGGTTCTGTTGTAATTCCTTTTTACCAGATCAAGACTATGATCTTTATGTCCTGTTAAGACTCGCTTTGCTGTAAGTTTATTTCATGCATTAATACAGACTTGGTTACTCTTTTATCTTTGATCCTGGATCAATCTTAAGCGGTGTACCCCTGGAGGCTAAGGGCCCGGCCCTGGAGGACACTTGCTCTTGTACCATTACGCATGGTTTCTGTGTGGTTTGTTCATAGGCGTAATCTGGTAATCTGTTGTGTTTTATGAACGTTATATTGCACGCTCTGTTATGTTTAAATTGTTTAATGTTCCTGCAAATTGAAGTCTTATATTGACATTGCATTATGTTACCAATTCATTAAAGTGTTGATTAATCTCTACAGGATATTATCACTCCAGTACAGAGTTCATGGTGATTGTGTTTTAGCATTATGACAAGCTATCTTGAGAAGTCTGATTTCAGATGATTATTGAATGTTACTGTTTATATCTTGAGATGCAATCGCATGCGTTTATTCAGATCAATAACAGACGCAGATTGAGCACGTTGTGTTTCTCGGGTTGTAATTCTTTTGAGACTGCAGGATTGATGTTTTTATTGGAGTGGTTAGATAGAATCACAACTTGATGAACTTGGTTATTGCTTATTCTAGTTGTTGTTCCATTTAGTTGTTGTTCCATTTAGTTGTTGTTCCATTTCAATTGCTGGTCTATTTCAAGATTGCTGATTTGTTGTTTCATTTACTTGCCATTTCTTAAGGACAGACTCGGGCTGTAGTGAGTATCAGCATCTGCTATTTGGCTCCCAGACCTCTGATATGCTCCCATCAGTTATGAAAGGGATAGGTTATTGCCACCAAACCCTTGGCTGATGTGTTGTTCTATTTCATCGTTATTTCCTTTACTTGTTGTTTCATTTATATTCATCAAGGACGATCTCAGGCTGTAGTGAGCCCCAGCATCTGCTACCTAGCTCCGAGACCTCGGATCTGTTCTCATCAGTTATGAAAAGGATGGGTTATTGCTACCGAACCTTCACCCGATGCAATGCTTGGTGTGATTTAGCCTTTTGAAGTAGTTAAGTTGTAGACATGCATCTATTTACTTTTGTAGCCTTTAAGTAGCTGTACTACGAGCATTACTCTGACAAGTGCTAAGCCTCAGACTGAGACACTCTTTTGAAATAGCAAGGCGTTCCCGAATTGACATTCTAATGTGAGGTAACTAGAGGTGAAAGAGACCCTTTTTATAGCTCTACAGTTGACACCAAAACAATTATAAGAAAAAAGAGAAAAAGAGATTTTTAACATTTGTGATAACAAATACACTAAAGGTCATAAGTGTGCTGAGAAGAAATTATTTTACATAGATTGTGAAGAGCAGGAAGAAAAGGAATATGAAACATCAAAAGATGGGGATATGCACCAAGGACCAACCCCAAAGAAAGAAGAAATGAATCTAACCATATCTTGTAATGCACTGGCAGAATTACCATTCCTCAAACTCTCAAGATAAAAGGATATATCAAAAAGAAAAAGGTAATAGTGTTGATTGATTTAGGTAGTACCCATAATTTTATTCATTGTAAGATAACCAAGGAACTGAATTGATTTCTATATCCAACACCAGAGTGTCAAGTGATGGTTGCAAATGGAGGAACTATAAATTGCTCTAGAAAATTTCATAATATCAAGCTAACCATGGGGGAATATGTATTAAATAGTCTAATTCTTTGCATTCCAATGGGTGGTGTTGATGTTGTACTAGGATTCCAAAGGTTATAATCTTTGGGGACGGTAGATTTTAATTTTCAAGAACTTTTCTTGAAATTTTTTCTGGGAAGGAAAGAGAATTGAATTAAGAGGTATCACAAGGAAAATAGGGAAGATAATCATCTCTAATGGAATGAAAAGGATTTTGAATAAAGAACATTAGGGAATAATTAACCAATTATGCTGACTAGAGGTTGAAACATTGAAATCATCCATTTCTCTAGATATCCAAAAAGTTTTGGATAATGATTCCAAGGTATTTGAGACTCCTAAAGGCATCCCACCTATTCGTGATTATGATCATGCTATTCATTTGTTTCTAGGAAGTGTTCCTCCAAACATCAGATCTTATAGATATCCCTATGCCCAAAAGAGTGAAATTGAACGTTTGGTTGTAAAAATGCTAGAGGTAGGTATAATTCAACCTAGCCAAAGTTCTTTCTCTTCTCCAATGGTATTTGTGCACAAGAAGGATGGATCATGGTGCATGTGTTTGAATTATAGATAGCTCAACAAGTTCACTATTAAAGATAACTTTCCCATTCCTGTCATTGATGATTTGTAGGAGAATTACATGGATCAATTTACTTCACCAAGTTGGATCTTCATTTTGGATATCATCAAATTAGAATGAATACCAAAGACATTGAAAATAGCAATAAGAACTCATGAATAGCATTATGAATTTTTGGTCATGCCTTTTGGCCCTACTAATGCACCTTCCACATTTCAAGGTTTGATGAATTCCATTTGCAAACCCTTCCTTGAAAATTTGTGTTAGTATTTTTTAATGATATATGAATCTATAACAATTATTCGAAGGATCTTCTTCAACATATTGATAGGGTGCAACTATTGGATGAGAGATAATTATATGAAAAGACCTCCAAATGTTTCTTTGGAGTACAAGAGGTGGAGTATTTGGATCATATTGTATCTCATGAGGGTGTTAAGGAAGACCCTAACAAAATTAAATCCATTAATGAATGGAAAATCCCCAAAACCCTAAAGCATCTTTGAGGATTTCTCAATTTGGCATGGTATTATCGCAACTTTGTTAAGGATTATAAGAGAATAGTAGCCCCTTTAAGCAAATTACTGAAGAAAGTTGCATTTTCTTGGACTCCATAAGCAACTAAGACCTTTGAACATCTGAAAGGAGCAATGTGCCAAGCACGAGTCTTTGCTACACTAGACTTCACAAAAACCTTTATTGTGGAATGTAATACCTCAGGAAATGGAATTAGTGTTGTTTTACTACAAGAAGGAATGCACATTACTTTTGAAAGTCGTCTAGTTAAGGGAAAGTATCTACACAAACGTGTTTATGAGAAGGAAATGTTGGCAATACTACAAGCACTAAAGAAATGGAAAACTTACCTAATCAGAAGACACTTCAAGGTAAAAATAGATCATGATAGCCTTAAATACTTTTTGGAACAAATATTATCTTTAGAAGAGCCACAAAAATGGGTAACAAATATGTTGGGTTATGAATTTGAAATCATATACAAAAAAGGGAAGCAAAATGTTGTTGCAAGTGCACTCTCAAGAAATGATGTCGATGTGGAAGCATTTCTTTGTTCCATTTCTATTATCCAACTTGATTGGATAACTAAATCAAGGGAGGAATGGAATAATGACAAAGAGGTGTGGACACTCATTCAAAACTGGCAGCAATATCCCATTACATATGATACATTTATCTGAAAAAATGATTCATTATGGTACAAAGATTACTTATATCTATGTAAGAATTCCCAACTCAAACAAAAGATTATTTTTGAATTGCACAAATCCCCCTTAGGAGGGCACTCGACATTTTAAAAACTTGCCATAGGGTCAAGAAGGAATTTTTTTGGGATGGCCTTAAATTTGATATTCATAAGTATGTGGTAGAATGTTTGGTTTTCCAACAAAATAATTTTGAGACAATTAAGACCTTGGGTCTGTTACAACCTTTAACCATTCCAAATTAACATTGGTAGGAGGTCTCAATGGATTTTATCACAGGTTTATGCAAGTTCGAAGGAAAGAGTATCATCATTGTGGTAGTTGATAAACTTACCAAGTATGCACACTTTTGTGCATTATCTCATCCTTTTAAAGCTAGTACAATTACTACTGCATTTATGGAAACAATTCAAAAGCTACATAGAAACCCAAATATTATTGTAAGTGACAGAGATCCCATTTTCACAGGAAATTCTTTGACGTAATTATTTTCTTGTCTAGGTACTCAATTAGCTCATAGCTCATCTTATCATCCTCGATAAGATGGGACAACTAAGATAGTGAAAAAATGTTTGGAAGGATATCTTCGTTTCTTTGTATCTGATAAACAAACATAACGGTTCAAGTGGTTACCTCTGGCTAAATGGTGGTATAACACTTCCTTCCATATTGCAGCAAAAATGACCCCATTTATGGATATCATCCAACATCCATCACATCATATTTGAGAGAAAATTCTAAGGTTCAAGCAATGGAATATCACATCAAGAATCAACACAAGTTATCCAACTCTTAAAGGATAACCTCACTCTGGCACAAAATCAAATGAAATAATAGGTAGATCATCACCACAGTGAAAAAAATTTTGACGTAGGTGACTAGGTATTTTTACGGCTACAATCATACAAAAGAATTCCCTCAAGCAAGATAAAAAGGATAATAAATTATCATCCAAGTACTATGGTCCTTATAAAGTGTTGCAAAAGATTGGTACTATGGAATACAAATTGGAATTTCTTGCATCTTCCCGAGTACACCCATTTTTTTATGTTTCATGCTTAAAGACGTTCATCAGTGAAAAGCTCCCATTCCAAACAATAGTTCAAAAACTAGATGAAGAAGGAAAAATAATATTGGAGTCTTACATAGTAATGGAATCAAGAACCCAATAGATACAAAATCAATCAATTTCCGAGTATCTCATTAAGTGGAAGAACTCATCTGCTAAAGATTCCACATGGGAGGATGAAAATTTTATACAGAAGCATCCATAACTACTCAAGTGTTGAGGAAAACAATTTTTTTTAAGGAGAGGGGCATGTTAGGCCCATATAATACTAGTGTATCCCCCTTAGTGTTATTGTTGTGCCATTATGTTATTATTTTTATGTAGGCTCTCATTATATTGTGACCCCTTAGACTCCTATATATACCAAGGAGGTCTTGTCATTTATCATCCAAGAATTATTCATTTATGTGATGTAAAGGAGGTTTCCCCCTCAAAGAGGCTAATTTTCAAGTTGTCAATCTATCTTTTCTTCTCTTTTGTGATATGGTTGCATAACATAAAGTATTAAATAAAAAAACATAGAACTGAAATTTGAAGATATAGTACTCAACAATACACACACAATTATTTTGTTTTTGCATACTAGATTCAATCAAATCAAAATTATATAGTTGGTCAAAAATCCAACTAATTCCAAACATAAATATGGAGGTTGAGATATTCTCTCAAAAAAATCCCAGACTAATTCTAAACTCAGCATGGAATTATTATCACCAAGTCGCTCCCTTAATGCTTACATGCCAAAAATGCACATTATAACAACAATATTCATCTTCTTCTAACTGGTATTCCCTGACACTTATACCCACTTTAAAATCTCACAAACCACACTCTTTCTCCACTACAATCTTCGAGCTTCCCACATGAATCATTTAAGGTACATTGTATCTCACCATTGTTGACGTACTTATAATGATTAACAATATTGAAATACTTTATTCTACCAAGTTACATAGCATGTTGTAGTTGTCAGAAAAAAATAGTCATGTAATTAAACCATCCTATGGAAAAAATACCATCTATTGGATGGAATAGCTCACTATATCCAATAGTTATATAGGATAGTTTTTTGGGTACTTAATGTGTTCAGAAGTTAATCATACAACTCACATTTTTGTACATACACACTTACATACATATGAAGAAAACTTATAACTAATGTTCTTGAAGACCGAAGCACAACAAGATCCATCAATATATAATAGACTCACATAATCAAAGTAGTGATATGTTCTCTTCGAATTGAACAATGTCTAGAATGACCAATTTAAATTACGCTAATCTATTCAATAGTTGGTTCCTTATTATAAAATTTTATAAATAAAATAATAATAACTTTGCACACCATTAAATATCAAACCACACCACTCAATAACTTTGCAATTGGTGAAATTAGAACACTAATAAAACCAAAAACACCAACAGGATCTCACACATTTTTTTCTCAACAAACAAAATAGCGGGAACCTTTAATGATCTACTACGTGGCTCCACTCCACTCCTTTGTGAGCGTTGATTGCATCATCACTGCTCTTTATGACTAATCCGAACTTAAACATGAACACAACAAATTATAGATATAACCATAAATATAGAGATGCATCAGAAATAACACTTCATTTCATTAATATCAAATCCTGAAATATGGTTACAAACAAAATGGAAATAAGACTACCTCAGGCGATGGTAGCTGTTGGGCCATGAATACGACCACTTTGTAACACTTATTTCATCTATTTTTACTCTTCTCTATTATATAATTTATTATAATTTATCATTTAAATCCATTTTATAAATGATTTATGCTCTCATGGATGAATATTATTTATTCTCCTTTATTTCTAATAAATTGATGATTATGCATTATTTTACCAATGATAGTTTTAATAAGTTGGTTATAACATTATTCACCATTTTTAGCCTCCAAGGTAACTTCTAGATTGAAGATTTGATTTTTAAATCTGCCAACTCAGAAATTCGCTGGTTTAAGGAGTGACAGTTTTGCGGTTGAGATTCTGAGCAAATGAAGACGAATTTGAGAAATCCGGAACATGGGTTTTGTCCAGAACGGGCCCAATTAACTTATCAAAGAACGGTTTGCCCAAATTTGGCTTGTACAGAGAGAAACGTAGGGTTCTTTGAGAACGATTTTCTCATATTTGCAGTTGCAGCCATCCTCCAAACTTTAGCTGCAAACCCAAATTTGTCTTGCTTTTGTTGAGAGATGAAAGGAAATATATTTTCTTGTTGATCATCTGGTTGGAATCAACCCAAATTTGTAAAGGAAATCATGTTGTAATTATCTATGTTATAACTGCTCTCTGATCTTTCTCTATTTAAATGAAAACCAAGATCAGAGAGGGGGAGACTTCAGGACGACTTTGGGGATTCGAATGATGGCAAATTGATGATTTGAATTAGAGATTCAGAAGCAAGGATTCATGATAGGATAGGAGGAAGGAAGGATTGTTTTATGTTGTAAGTCTCAAAGCTTCAACTATTGTAATGATTTCACTATTTAATGACTAATACATAATTTGGGTGTTGTTGTCCACTCTTTTCCTTCTGAAGTAACCCAGCAGCGTCCGCTGGCGGCTAAGGGCCCAGCCTCTGGTGGAGTACGCTGCTGCTGCTACTGTATATTATATTCTTTTGTTTTATGCGTGGTTTGCTTATCAGTTTTATTTGGTAATCTGATATGTTATGTTATTTTACATCACAGCTCCGTTGCATTTGATTTACTGAGTAATATCATTTTTGAAGACAGAACCGTTATATTAACTTTGCAACGCATTGCTGTTTCTTTAAGTGCTGATATAAATGGTTTTTACAGGATACCGTTTCTATTCAATTATGGAATGACTGTGTTGTAACATTTGACCATTGGTATTATTGAATTCATCTTAGAAATTATATTTCCTTGCGATTGTTGAATCTATGAACGTTGTTGTTACATTCTAAAAGACAATCGTATTATTTATAACTAAGACTCACAAGTGGATTACCAAGATCAGATTACTATATTAGCGTGTTGCGTGTATATATGATTGATCCTTGCTGCTCCATAAAGTATATTCCATCCAGTTTGCTTGAGGAGTGAAGAGTGTTATTTCATAGCAGAGTGTGAGTAAGTTGGTTTTGACTCGCGAGATTTAGTTCTTTTGATTGTTGTTTCATTTACTGTTGTTCTATTTCCTTTTGCTATTTCATTTTACTTGCTGCCATTCCATTTCCTTGCAATTGCTGCTTTGGTGTGAGAGAAGGTCTAAATTTGTAGTGAGTCAGCAAGTCGCTGCTTAGCTCCCAGATCTTTAGTCCATACTCTATTTTCCTTTCCATCAATTTCTAGAGGAATGAATTATTGCTACTGTATCCTCGATTGATGGTTGTTTGAATGAATGATTTAGTTTAGAACATTTCAGTTTCTTGTTGTTCCAATTAGATTTCTTTTTCAAGCATTCATTTACTTTTGGGTTTTAAGCACTATACTGCAAAACATTACTCTTAAGTAAATAGCCGCCTCAGACTGAGTACACTCTTGAAATAAAAAGTCGTCCCTGGGTTGATAATTAATGTGAAGGTAATTAGGAGTTTAAAAGACACCTTTTTATTGCTCCACATTTTGGCGCCGTTGCCGGGGAGAGTGTAGCCATTTCTAAAGAGTAGTGTGAATTTGATGAGTGCCTGCTAGGGAAGAGTTGGATCTTAAAAACGGAAGGTAATAACCTGCGTACGGAGCATGTAAAAGCCCTGCTCCCCCGTCCGCTTTCCAGCAGGACTGTTAAAGAACCTAGGGTAGAAATAGATGTTTGAATTTTTGTGTGAATAATTAGGAAAAAGATAGAAATTTTTAAAAAATGAATCACATGATCTCACGCAAGTGGTGATGTAAGCACCACCCATTTCATTAACCGATTGACAGGAACATTTGAAGAAGGAGCCTTGAAGAAACACATGAAGAACATCTTATATTATGGTAAGAAATGGCTCACGTTTCTACTTTTGAATTTCCTATCAAAGATCTAGGAGAAGTGACACAAATGCACATAATTCCCCCATCTTTACCAAATTTTCATGGTTTAGCAAATGAAGATCCAGATACATTTTTATTTGAGTTCGAAATACTTTGTAGAGGATATGATTATTGTACTAATGATCAAAGATTGAAAGTGTTTCCTCTTACTCTAAAAGGAGCAGCTCTCCGATGGTTCATGAGCCTAGGTGGGAATTGCATCCAATCATGGGAGGACATGGAGAACATATTCTTGAAGAAGTACCAAGACTATTGCGAATCCAATGAAGATATTTTCGGTATGATACAAGGGGAAGATGAAAGTTTGGAGGATTATGTAGATTGATTTCATTATAACCTTCAAAAATCAAAGCATAAGAATTTGGAAAAAGAGATCTTAAAAACACTCATTCTTAGAGGAATTAAAGACAAATTTTTAGAACTTTTAAATCTGATAGGAAAAGGTGATGTTTTTCAGTTGTCATATGATGATGTTTGTGAATTGTGCATAAGGTATTCAAGAGGAATCTCCAAGGCTGGTAAGAATTCTAGAGAAGTTTGTCCCTTATTTTCTAAATCTGCTACAAGAATAGGAAACATAAAAGCTGAAATCAATGCTTTATTTGAAAATTTTAAAGTTGATTTTATTAGCTCTCTAAACGGAAAATTGGATGTTTTGCAGGTTCATAAAAATCAAGAATTGGATGAAGTGTTTTACCCTCAGGACCGAAAGGAGCATCTCATAGATACTCACTCTTCCTTATCTAGGATGGAAGTAGCATATCAAAGAGGTAAGAAAGCTGCAACAAGGCCTACAGGTATGGTTCAAAACACTTTTTCTCCATTGTCATAATTGCATAATCCATTATGGAATGCTAATGTGTTAGGGCAGCCATGTCAATTTCAATATAACCACCTATCTTGTTTACAAGTTGGGCATGGTTCATCTTATGATGGCATGACTACTCTCCCTCATCTTGTAGCAAAAGCACATTCTCCATATTCTCCACCAACTCTTTCACAACACCTTGCTTGCCCATCAAAACCATTCACACAACCCAATCAATCACATCATCAAAATGCTCCATTCCATACACATTTTCCTGCTCAACTAATTCCACACCCTCACCATAATAAACCAGTACAACATGCTTACAATGTTGAACTGGCAAATTTACCCACCCTTCCCACCCATTCTATCTCACATGTGTTATTAGAGAAAACCTACAATGAGATTCAGAATGTTTCAAATGCAAAAATTGTAGAAGCTATGGAAGAAAATGAGATTTCTTTTACTATGCATCAACAAGCTATTTTAAAAGCTCAAGAACTTCATGATATGATGGCTATGCGAAATCAAGAAAATAAAGGATACATTGAAGATTGGTTTCACTCCATCATTTGTTTGCAACATCACTCCATGCTTCAACAATTTTTGATACCATTTTTTGAAGGGAAGTTGGCTTCTCATACCCTAATATCCATTAACATGCATTTTTCAAATTTGGGTATGTGCATACGTGAAGCCGTATTTCGAAAATGGCTTCACTGGAAGTACTCATATACGTAGTCATATTCATCCTTCAATCAAAGTACGTTAGTGAAAAAATAAAATAAAATAAAATAAGGACATAAATAAGTGCATTTTGTTCTTTTGTAAAACTAGTTGTTTTTGTTGCAACATGCTATCGAAATCAACATCGGTGATAATTTTTTTTAATAATTTGTGTATGTAGATGATTTACAATGGAAATAATAAGTTCCACAAACACTCATTTTCATTTTTATCACCAATTTGAAAAAATGCTTGAATTTCATTTTTTGGCTTGCGGGCTTGATGAACTTTCTGGAAAAACAGTCGGAACAGTCATGTTTTGAGGGACCAAAAGTGAATATTTCTAAAACCTGTTTCTACCCTAATTATCCCTTGATGTATACTTTCTAACCCAATTTGAATCACTCAATTTGGATTTGAAACGAAAAAGTTAGAGGCAAAACATTGACCAGATGTCTAGCGGGCAGCTCAGGAACAGAGTTGGGACAGTCAGTTTTTGGAGGCCTAAATGAATGAATTTTTAAAACCTATTTCTATGGTAGATTCCCCTATGAATCTAGTTTACAATGCAATTGGAATCACTCATTTTCAATATCGTATGGGGAAGTTATGATCAAAATACTAACTGTCTATCGTAAATCAGCACTCTTAACACTATGTCTTTCTGGCTGTTCCTTACAGTATTTTACCTACCAATTCTTCTTGTCTTCAAAACCTATTTCTATTGGAGATAAATAAATGAATCTATTTTCATTTCCAATTTGAATCATTCGAATCCGACATCAAACGAAAAAGTTACGCTTGAAATATCAACTGTTGGTCTAAGCCGGGTAATCGACAATGACTCTATTATGCAGGTTGTTCTAACTAAAATTGACATATCATATAATTGAATCTTTAAAACCTGTTTCTAATGGAGATAAAGCTTCGAATTAGCTCTCATTTGGGTTTGGAATCACTTAATTTCGACGAAAAACAAAGAAGTTGTGATTAAAACACTGCAGGTTAGTATGATTGGCCACTGCTCTCCCGCAGGTAACAAATAAACTTTACTTTATTATTTTCTCCAAGGATTTGTTCTATAGAGTAACTACTTGTTAGTTTTTTACATAATTCTTGGATTAGGGGAGCCCGCGCACCTCTCTTTCTCCATGATTTAATGTTTTATTGCAGGTAGATACTCGTTTTTTACAGATCTTGGGAAAATAAAGAAGGTCAATTTATGGACGAGTGATTTTTGAAAGAAATTTTAAATGAAACAAAGGAATTTCATCCAACTCATTACCCAACGGATTCATAATAGAAGAAATGAAGAATTGATTTCCATTTGAAAATTCATGTCTTGTCACTGTTGCCAAAACATTTTTCAAATAGATCATTTTTTTGACATAACATCATAGCTGTTGTAACTCAATTTATTTATTTACATACTGCTTTTTGTTGTTTTTTTTCTAATTTCTCTTATATTTTGTGTTTCAGGTGTTGCTTCATTCAAAGTGCAACTCCTCCTCAGCATCAATGCAGTGAACAGCTAATTCATTCTTTGCGTGTTTTCATTTTATGGTTGTGTATTTTGCTATTCCTTTTCTGAAGGGACAGCATTTGTGTGCATTTTTGTCGTTCCGGCTGTTCCTTTTTCAAAGGGACATCATTTTCGTTTTGCTATTTATTTTCTAAAGGAATAGCACTTTTTGGTTCAGCCATTCATTTTGCTGTTCCATTTTCACAGTTCATTTTGTTGTTCCTTTTCGAAATGGAATAGCTGCTGTTCCTTTTCGAAATGGAACAACACTTTTGCACTTTCACGTTTTGTTGTTCCTTTTCGAAATGGAACAGCACTTTTTCACTTTCACATTTTGCTGTTCCTTTTCGAAATGGAACAGCTGTTGTTCCTTTTCGAAATGGAACAACACTTTTTCACTTTCACATTTTGCTGTTCCTTTTCGAAATGGAACAGCTGTTGTTCCTTTTCGAAATGGAACAACACTTTTGCACTTTCACGTTTTGCTGTTCCTTTTCGAAATGGAACAACACTTTTTCACTTTCACATTTTGCTGTTCCTTTTCGAAATGGAACAGCTGCTGTTCCTTTTCGAAATGGAACAACACTTTTGCACTTTCACGTTTTGCTGTTCCTTTTCGAAAGGGACAACACTTCGACACTTTTCATTTTTGATGTTCCTTTTTCAAAGGAACGGTACTTTTGATTTTTGCTGTTCCTTTTTCCAAAGGAACGACATTCGCATTCTCACATTTTTTTGTGTGTATTTTTGCTTTTTGGTGTGCATTTCCTTTGTTGTTCCCTACAAGGAATAACAATTTTTTTTAGTGTTTTTGCTGTTCATTCAAAAAAGCAACACTTTGGGAGTATTTTTGAGAGCAACCCTTTTATTCCTCTTGTGATATTATTCCTAATTCATCTCAACCACATTTTACCGATTCCCTTTTATGGCATGAAGTACACTACTTTTATCAGGAGAAGAATTATGGATTCTTTTGAAGCAAAGTTAATATCATTCACATTATAATCTTTAACAGGACAACTCCTTGATGATAGATTCTTTTCAGAAGGGACACAATTATTTATATATCACTTTACTGCATTGTTTTCTGTTGAACATGATATTGATTGACCATCTTAATACCATGTTGGTTCCACCCTTCCTGGTTATAATCTTCTCTGTCTGTAATAAACGAGATTATGGGTATATTTTTTTCTATTGACATGTTCAACTTCTTCCACCATCCCTACTCTTAAGGAGTACTGAGCCTCCCTCTTTTTATCATAAAAATGTGTAATAACAACAAAATTTTGTTCACAGATAGAGAATAGGGGGTCTCATTACGAGCCAGCCTACCATGTTCATAAGGTTGTAAGAAAGTGACATTCCCGTTATGGCCACCACACCAGGGTTATGATCCATTGGATAGCCAAATTATCCTTGGAACAGGAGGTCTCATCACGAGCCGGCCTGATCACTTTTGCTACATCCTAGTGAATGGCAGTGTGGTTATCTAGTTACCATGCCAGCACATTGATCTCTTCTGTAGAACAACACTGAAACTCTCTAGTTATAAATTGAGGATTCTGGCTCATATGGGTTAAAAAGCAACCCTGCCGAGGCTATGGACGCCTGCTGGCAGCAGCGGCTCTGCTTATGGTATTGAAGTTATATCTTATCGTCAATTATTATTATAATACCCTTTTCTTATTGTTTTCTTTTTATCAGAGAAGTTATTTCCTTAACTTTTTCCCTGTTTTGAACCTTTATGCATGAGAAATTGTTTTATGATCAATCGCATCATTTTCAGCTAGCATACTATCAGTAAAGCATCTTTTTGGCATATTGTTGTTCTTTTTCTCTTTTTCATCACTTATCATCAATTCAAAGCGTCCTATCTCTTATTCATAACTATCTTTACACACTCTGCTCTCATTATAACCATAACTCTCGTCGTCCTATCATTGATATGTGTACTCTACTGCTGTATTGTTCATTCCCTTGCCTTGCCATCAGCATAACCCCTCTCATACGCTTTATGGTCATGGAATTCATTTTTCAATTAGAGGGGGGGGAATGTCTGCATTATGGAATTGCATGCGATATGATTACTACACTCTGCCATAACTTGTTGATTTGACAAAAGTTTTTCTGACTGAAAGTTTTGCATGCATCTTATCTATTTCTATTCAAAACTAACACTATGGATTCAAGAACATTGTATGCAAAATAGTGCTTTGTTTACAGGCGAACAAAAAGTATGGGCAGAATTCTATTCATAGCATGACCACACTATTGCACTTCACAGTAGAGGCTCGCGAACGTGAACAATTCTTCATACATGCTGTGCTTCCCTGGATTCCACCTTTTGCATCACTTTCAGCACCAACTCTGCCTACATTAGCTTCAACAACTGCCAGTCCATATATGTCATTCCACATTTTTGGAGGTAAAACTTGAGGTAAAATTGCATAGTTTTCTAATTTATTATAAATTTAGGAGAATCTAATGAAAATCCATTTTGAGCATTATTTCTCATCCTTCATTCCACATCTTTACCACTTCCCCTTTTTCAGCAGCATGTCATTTTCGAGTGTGGGGGAGTGTTCCTTTCATTCATTTCTTTCTTATCACCACGCCATTCATATTCTTTATCATCCATTGCTATTCTTATTCACTCTCAACACCTCCCTTATTCCATGTTGTTTTACACCAAGCATAGAATTCAACAGCTGGTAGCAACCACCTCTATTTGTTTTCTAGCATTGCATGCGGACATGCTAATTTTTCAGAGAGGGGGAGGAATTGCTATGCATGATGGATGTTTTCTACTTTCTTCCTTATTTAAGGCATACAATTTCATTTTTACACAGTGCAAAAATTGATTTCCACATATTGTTAAAACTATGAACTCAATTCTTGTAATTTTTGGAAAACACATACATATCATTAATACAAACCCACACAATTTTAAGAAATATTGGTTCATAAAATTTCGGAAATCATGCACTCTCACCTACAGCCATTTTGTTTATATCTCATGATCCATGCATCAAAACGATCTGATTTTTGGATCATAGAAGCCTTCATATATTACAAATCTACTTGCAACATTTCAACAAAATCTGGTTTGTAGTTTTTGGGAAAATGGCTAATGAAGTTTGTTGTTATCTATGTCATATTTTGCTGCAACTCCATACATATAGTTGAATGTCAATGTAAAAATTGTTATGCCTTCATCAAGATTGCTAAAAGTGAATATTCATTAATTAAGGAAGAATTCATTTGTTCTATCCATTTCATGAGCTGAGATGAACATATTTTTTATCGCTTGGTTAACACATGGGTTCTTGTCTTTGGGTTGCATGAAGACATGCAATATATTCAGTTTTCGCTGCATGAGGACATGCAACATATTGAGTGTGGGGGTATGTTGGGCCATGAATACGACCACTTTGTAACACTTATTTCTTCCATTTTTACTCTTCTCTATTATATAATTTATTATAATTTATCATTTAAATCCATTTTATAAATGATTTATGCTCTCATGGATGAATATTATTTATTCTCCTTTATTTCTAATAAATTGATGATTATGCATTATTTTACCAATGATAGTTTTAATAAGTTGGTTATAACATTATTCACCATTTTTAGCCTCCAAGGTAACTTCCAGATTGAAGATTTGATTTTTAAATCTGCCAACTCAGAAATTCGATGGTTTAAGGAGTGACAGTTTTGCGGTTTAGATTCTGAGCAAATGAAGACGAATTTGAGAAATCTGGAACATGGGTTTTGTCCAGAACGGGCCCAATTAACTTTGCTAAAGAATGGTTTGCCCAAATTTGGCTTGTACAGAGAGAAACGTAGGGTTCTTTGAGCACAATTTTCTCAGATTTGCAGTTGCGGCCGTCCTCCAAACTTTAGCTGCAAACCCAAATTCGTCTTGCTTTTGTTGAGAGATGAAAGGAAATATATTTTCTTGTTGATCATCTGGTTGGAATCAACCCAAATTTGTAGAGGAAATCATGTTGTAATTATCTATGTTATAACTGCTCTCTGATCTTTCTCTATTTAAATGAAAACCAAGATCAGAGAGGGGGAGACTTCAGGATGACTTTGGGGATTCGAATGATGGCGAATTGATGATTTGAATTAGAGATTCAGAAGCAAGGATTCATGATAGGATAGGAGGAAGGAAGGATTGTTTTATGTTGTAAGTCTCAAAGCTTCAACTATTGTAATGATTTCACTATTTAATGACTAATACATAATTTGGGCGTTGCTGTCCACTCTTTTCCTTCTGAAGTAACCCAGCAGCGTTCGCTGGCGGCTAAGGGCCTAGCCTCTGGTGGAGTACGCTGCTGCTGCTACTGTATATTATATTCTTTTGTTTTATGTGTGGTTTGCTTATCAGTTTTATTTGGTAATCTGATATGTTATGTTATTTTACATCACAGCTCCGTTGCATTTGATTTACTGAGTAATATCATTTCTGAAGACAGAACCGTTATATTAACTTTGCAACGCATTGCTGTTTCTTTAAGTGCTGATATAAATGGTTTTTACAGCATACCGTTTCTATTCAATTATGGAATGACTGTGTTGTAACATTTGACCATTGGTATTATTGAATTCATCTTAGAAATTATATTTCCTTGCGATTGTTGAATCTATGAACGTTGTTGTTACATTCTAAAAGACAATTGTATTATTTATAACTAAGACTAACAAGTGGATTACCAAGATCATATTACTATATTAGTGTGTTGCGTGTATATATGATTGATCCCTGTTGTTCCATAAAGTATATTCCATCCAGTTTGCTTGAGGAGTGAAGAGTGTTATTTCATAGCAGAGTGTGAGTAAGTTGGTTTTGACTTGCGAGATTTAGTTCTTTTGATTGTTGTTTCATTTACTGTTGTTCTATTTCCTTTTGCTATTTCATTTTACTTGTTGCCATTCCATTTCCTTGCAATTGCTGCTTTGGTGTGAGAGAAGGTCTAAAGCTGTAGTGAGTCAGCAAGTCGCTGCTTAGCTCCCAGATCTTTGGTCCATACTCTATTTTCCTTTCCATCAATTTCTAGAGGAATGAATTATTGCTATTGTATCCTCGATTGAAGGTTGTTTGAATGAATGATTTAGTTTAGAACATTTCAGTTTCTTGTTGTTCCAATTAGATTTCTTTTTCAAGCATTCATTTACTTTTGGGTTTTAAGCACTATACTGCAAAACATTACTCTTAAGTAAATAGCCGCCTCACACTGAGTACACTCTTGAAATAAAAAGTCGCCCCTGGGTTGATAATTAATGTGAAGGTAATTAGGAGTTTAAAAGACACCTTTTTATCGCTCCACAGTAGCTTATCTCCGAGAAGAGATGTGATGACTACTTGCATCTGAACTATGTTACAATGAGGCTCAGAGGCCTATTTATTATTGAGAAACAATGGAAAACACTAAACATCCAAAAACCTACCCCTCGGAGATGAAGCACCAAAACCATGGGCCCCATTTGGGAAAATTAGTACATCAATTTCTTGGGGTCGTAACTTTGGCATACAATCTCCGTTTGACATGGCATAATTATGCTTAGTATCGGTTAGAACATTGGGGAATAAACGAGGAGATTATCTTGCAGAATTTCGATAATATGAAAAGTATTATTACTTCCGAATTTTAGGAGCAATTGTGGGGAAATTAAGAGCTAGAGGGAGAAATAAATTACGCTATTATAAGACGTGATCAACCCCAATCTTGAAAACCAAAATTATCTCTCTACCTTGACTAGTGTTAAGAAGAAAATGGACATTTCCAAGATTAGAACTAATTCTCATGAACTTTATAGTGAAATTGGGTGTTGATCAATTCCAAAAACACCAATGGATGAAAATTTTTGTAATCTATGCAATCCTAGGAGGGTTGAAGATGAAAATATATTTTTCTTAGATTGGTCATCTTATATTCACATTAGATTTAATTTTCAAAATATTTGTCACACTACCAACCTTATTGACCTTTTAAATCAACAAAACTATGGTGATCTAGGAGCGCTTCTCTCACTTATTTTTCAGCATGGAACAAAGTGTTAGAGAATTCTAATTAATCTTTTACCTTCTTAAGATCTGGTAAACCATATGAGTCTTAATGAATGTTAATTGTTACCACCACCACCATAAACGTTTATGGATAATTCATTCAAATTAACCCTTTTCCATCCATTTAATTTTAAATTTATATCACTATATTTTTTTTAAGTTCGTGATATTAAACATAATTGCATTAAATCAATGGTGGTTTCGTCTTTAACCAATTTCTTGAATTTTAGGAAAGTATTAAAACTCAATTTCAGCCCATCAATTTAAACAATGAATTCTAACTTGAATTTTTTTAAATGAAAAATTAAATAAATCTAAAAATAAAATTTTGAAATAGAATGTTCAAAGAGCATGAGAAACTTCTAAAGCCTAGTAATTTTTCTAAAAAAAACCAATTAAGTCAAAAGGCTATACTCTAAAACCATTTTCGAGTCATTAATAATAGATTTTTTTTTATCTAATAGTCATATTGATATTAACAATAATATAATGCAAAACAACAGTGACATTCATTTTTAAAATTACGAAACAAAATAAGAATATTGATTTCAATTATGATACATTGAAAAGTGAGTCATATTGATATTAACAATAATATAATGCAAAACAATAGTTACATTCATTTTTAAAATTACAACACAAAATAAGAATATTGATTTCAATTATGATACATTGAAAAGTGCTTTAGAGGGAACACATAATTGGATTGGTGTCATTAATATAGAACACAAAAAATATGATACATTAATTTCATTGATAATATAGTGAAAATCTATATCGTGCAAACTAATTAAATGTTTGTCAAAAAAAATTCTCTATCATAAGTTAACCTACATCTATGATAAGGTGAAGTACATCTCTTAATTTAATTACATGGAATTCCTTTGTAAGTATTTTACATTAAATCTATTATAATACGTGCATTAGGATAGAATTCCTTTGTAAGTATTTTTACAGTAAATCTATTATAATACATGCATTAGGAGAATTTGAATAGTTGTAATTTTTTGTTTTACGTTTTAAAGGGTTTTTGGAAATATTTCTTGATCTCATTTGCTTAAAATTTAATGTGGATTTTTTGGAATAGCAAGTTTGAATTATAAACTCTCCATTATCCAAATGTCTTAGAAATTTTTCAAGATTTTGAATCCATATAGTCAAAACCCCATTTTAAATAACATATATTAAAATTTGGTTAAAAAAATCCATCAAATTCTAACTAAAAACTCTTAAAAAAACATATTATCTAAAACTCCAAAAAATAACATATTTAGAAAACATCATTCAAATAAACGACGACCTAAACCCAAGAATAAATTTGATTCAAAAGCCAAAAATAGATTCAAACAAAGTCCAAGCCAAGAAAATTTCATTATGTTTAAACTATGATGTTTAGGGTAAAGGAAATTATATTCATAAAATTATACACTTCCAACCCCCTTCTCATAAATCCAAGGCCTTATATTACAATATGAACATGAGTGGAATTAAATAAAAGTTACATGATAGAAAGAAGGCAAGAAAGCTAGTAACACAATTATAACATTATTGAGATTAAATAAAAGTCATGTTATAGAAAGAAGGCCACAAATTTTGTAACATTAGGTTGGGTCATTATCCCTTCTATACGCTGCCATTTAATCAAAAAGCATTTATGCTTCGAAGTTGTTTCATCGTGTGTGTATAGTTGTAACTTCAACCTATGATAAGAAGAGGTTATTATGTAAAAGTGTATGACATAAATATATAATGTTCTTTTATATTATATTATTTTATGTGGGGTTAGAAAGTATTTTATATTTTAATTTCGGAGAGATGTTGTAGTTGTATTTTAGATAAAGTGCTAGGTGTTTATGATACTAGTGTAGACCCTTTATTGTTATTGTTAATGTACCCCCTTATCGTTATTTTTGTGCCCCATAAGAGCCCACTATCGTTATTGTTGTGACCTTACGTTATTATTTTTATGTAGGTTTTGATTACAATGTGACCCCCAAGACTCCTTTATATACCAAATAGGTCTTGTCATTTGTATCATCCAAGAATTGTTCATTTATAAGATGTAAAGTAGGTTTCCCCTTAGAACAGGCTAATTTCCATGTCTTTGATCTATCTTTTCTTCTCCTTTGTGATCTGGTTGCAAATCATTTGGTATCAAATCTTTGGATTTTAGCATTTCGTTGTTTCAAACAGATATTAGGGGAATTTTGAGGTCTAAAATGGGCCTCTTAAGGAAATTATAAAATAATAGTGGAAATAATAAAATAAGTTAGATTACATCATCAAATTTTAGAGGAGAAAAAGGAAAAAAACTATATTTCAACCTGTATTTTCAACTTATCTCCTTATGGGTTTACTCAAATCTTGAGCGGAAACACTCGTTGGATGCAAAATTTGATTCGTCATCCAAAGAATACCCATGTTTCATACTTTCGATGGACCATACTACATGAAAAATGATAAATACATTAAAAACGTGATTGCAATAATGTTTTTTCATGTATTTCTCATTTTCGTGTAGTGGGGTCCATCGAAAGTATGCAACATGGGTACTCCTTGGATGATGAATTAAACTTTTCATCCAACGAGTACTCCTGGTCGAAATTTGAGTAAAACCTTAGGGAGATAAGTTGAAAAAGTAGTTTTATTATTTTTTAATTTTTTACTTTTTACTCCGAAAATGGTGAATCATCCCCCATGGTTGACATCATCATCTTGAATCAAAGTTTATTTTGGTTTTACATTTTTCTTAGGAGGGCCATTTTAGAGCTCAAAATTCCCTTAATGTCATCTTGGAATTTTCGCGATAACTTTTTATACAAAGCTTAAAAATATGAAATTTTTACCATGTGGAGAAGAATATTGGTGAATTTCATTTAGAAATTTCAGATATTGGTTTGTTATATTTTCAGATATATGGTCCAAAGAATTTAGGGTTTTGGCATGCTCTAAAATTCAATCTCAAATAGGTAACCTAGGGAAAATCATCATAACTTTCTCTAAAGGCATTGGATTTGAATTTCATAAAAAAGTGACTGAAAATGCATGGACTTTAGTTTTTGATGTATCATTTTCAAGTTTGAAGGTTGAAAAATGAAACGTGGTATTCTTTACAAGTTCACTCTACTGTACCAGTCCATAATTAGGTTATCGTGGGAGATTGGACATAACTTTATCTTGAAGAATCCAATCTTAGTTTGACTTGTGGAGTTGGAAATAATATTCAAAGGGATACCATGGGATGAAATTTCAAACCTTGGAGAGATGAAATTATAGAAATACAATAGTAAGATCAAGCTCCTAAAAGAAAGAAAAATGTGTGTATTGTTTTTTAAATTTTGCATCAATTTTGTTTGAAAAATCAGTTTGAAGTGATTCAAAGAGCATAGTGAAGCATAGATATCATTATTTTATTCCTTAATGCCTCGAAACTAAAAAATGAATACTCCTAGTAAGAAACCAGAGATCTCTACAATGACACATGAAGAAGAGGAACAAATGCAACATGATATATCAAAATTACAACACCAAGTGAAACAAATTTCGCTCGCAAAAATTAACAAAAAATTGGAAGCCATGATTAATGTTAAGATAGATAGTATAAAAAGGGACATGAGATTCTTGAATGATGGTTTAAAAGCATACATGGAAGTAATGATGAATGTTAAGATAGAAGGATTGAAGGAAGGTTTGGAAAAGTTGCTAGAAGAAAGGCTTCCCAGTAGTGACAAGGTAATCTATGAAAAACATGATGAGGAAAAAAAGAATATGAATTATTATTTTAGAGATTCCAATGTTGGATTTAATACCCACCACATTCCAAAGGTCGATATGAGGAATTTTGATGGCCAGGATCCCGTAACATAAATACTATAGATGAAGCAATATTTTCATCTACATGGTGTGCAACACACACACAAAAAGTATGCATTGGATCTTTATATTTAGAACCCAATTAGTTTGTATGGTATAGATGGATTTATTTCTCATAAACCACTTGTCAATTGGTCAATTTTTACAGAGGAAATGATAGCTCATTATGAGGATACAAAGAGAAACACATTCTTTATCCAATTGATAAATTTCAAACAAAAGGGTTCAATGGCGAAGAACGTTGAGGACTTCCAAAAATTGAATATCAAGGTAACTGATATTCTATAGGAACATATGATTAATGTCATCATAGATATTTTAAAGGAAAAAATCCAACATTAGGTGTGCTTTTTGGAACATGATCCATTGGAGAAGGCATTCAGGGTGTTAAGAAAAGTTGAAAGCAAAATTATGGAAAAAAGGAAGTCTACCACTCACAACTATAAAGATGGAAGTGTTGTTGCTCCTAGCCTTTCAAAACCTACAAGGTTAACACCAAAACAATTAGAGGAAAAAAGAGAAAAAGATATTTTTTATAGTTGTGATAACAAATACAGTAAAGGTCATAAGTGTGTTGAGAAGAAATTATTTTACATAGATTGTGAGAAGCAGGAAGAAAATGAATATGAATCATTAAATATTGGGATATACACCAAGGACCAACCACAAAGAAATAAGAAATGAATCTAACCATATCTTGTAATGCATTGGCAGGAATTACTATCCCTCAAACTCTCAAGATAAAAGGATATATCAAGAAGAAAAAGATAATAGTGTTGATTGATTTAGGTAGTACCCATAATTTTATTCATTGTAAGATAACCAAGGAATTGAATTGTCTTCTATATCCAAAACCAGAGTTTCAAGTTATGGTTGCAAATGAGGGAACTATAAATTGCTCTAGAAAATTCCATAATATCAAGCTTAGCATGGGGGAATATGTACTGAATATTCCAATGGTTTCCATTCTAATGGGTGGTGTTGATGTTGTACTAGGAGTCCAATGGTTACAATCTTTGGGGAATTAGCTTTTAATTTTCAAAAAAATTTCTTGAATTCTTTTTGGGAAGCAAATAAAATTGAATTAAGAGGTATCGCAGGGAAACTAGGGAAAATAATCATCTATAATGGCATGAAACAGATTTTGAATAAAGAACAATGGGGCATAATTGACCAATTAATCTCGCTAGAGGTTCAATCATCGAAATCATCCATTTCTCCAGATATCCAAAAAGTTTTGGATAATATATCCAAGGTATTGGCAGTAGTGAATTAATCATTATTTTTGAGAATACCTGAAATCAGTTTACAATAAGTTACTGGCATGGGGAAAAGGGGAGAGGATGGCAGAGGAGGGTTTCGTTCCTGAAGCCCTAGGCCCTAGGCCTAGGTAGAGCAGGCTTCCGCAGGCGACACGCAGGTACGGCGAAGGTAGCGCTGGCGAAAGTACAGTACTCAGCGTGGTGGGAAGCCGATGGCGACAGCTAGGAAGGAAAAACCCCTTTTCAAACGGCGGTTTGTTGATTTTGCTTTACCTGGTCAGGGGGGCGGTTTTAATACTTTTAACCTTTCAGTAATTTTCGTGGAAGTTTTCACTGTTCTGGCCAGCTGCAACCCTAAGAGCATAAGCTGTAAGCGGTTTACCAAGCGACTGTCTCGGGCTGTGGTTGGAAGGCTATATTCCCGGTCAAAACCAAAACAATGGTAAACTCGAGCGAAGCGTTGGAGCTGGAACCCTCTCCGGAAGACCTGATAACCGTTTGGGGAAGGGAGTTTGTTGCACAGGCTCTGGGAGAGTCGTTTGGCAAGAAGAAAGAAGGGTCAGGAGTTGCCGCGGGCGTGGGGGATACAACCAGAGCCACAAGTTATGTCAAAGTTCTGTCGGAAGCAAGTTGGGACCTGTCGGGGTTGTTGGGAACTCCTGGGAAAGAAGCTGTAAAAGGCTCCACCTTTGACACGAAGCCATCATGGGAAGACGAGGGCACTCATCCGCAGTCTGGTAAGTTACCATCCCCTTCAAAAATTTTCTCCCCATCTGGGGGTTTAGAAGATATTATAAACTCGGTTCAAAATGTCGGTGTCTGGAGACCTGTTGGGGGTATAAAATCCTCTGGAATCGAATCTGGGAAGAGTTCACAGCAGTGTGCGGTCAATAGGGACCTGTTCCCTAAAAATTTGGATCAGGGTTTTTTGGGGCCGAAAGTAGGGGAAGCGGCCAGAGAAGTCAGGCATATTTTGGGTGAAAGCCTCGGTTTGCCTCATGTTCTTGCCGGGGAAGGGAATAGTGGCAGTCCGATTGAAGGGCTTGTCGAGACCCAGACAAGTAATAGGATCGAGCATGCAGAAGGAGCGGATAATGAAGACCGAAGGAGGTATGAAGAACAATCTCAGGAGCCTGGAGACAAGTTCGAGACATCTGATGTTAGAAGATTAGGGGGGAAACGCAAGAAATCAAAACCTTTAAAGACAAGGGAGTTTGAAGAGGTGGTTCTGGGGATGGATATGCAGGTTGAGGATGTTTTAGATGTGGATGGGGTCACGCTGGTGGGCAGAATTAGAGGTCAGCCTGTTTCAGGTGTAGCCTTTAGGCGTTGGGCGGAGAATCAGTGGGCGGGTTCGATGGCGGCCACCTTCAAATCAAATGCGCTGGTCAAGGGTTGGTTTATGGTCAAATTCGACTGTAAGGAGGCTATGGAGTGGGTCGAAGGTCAGAATTGGGCATATGGGAATAGGCCGGTATTTTTCAAGAGATGGACGCCTCTGTTTGATGCTGAAACAGAAAGGATGGACGAATTTCCGGTTTGGGTAAGAATACCAAATCCTCCCCCATACCTCTGGCCGGACTCGGTCTTCAGGTCGATTGGAAATGTGTTGGGGACTTATCTGGATGCAAATAGATCCTACCTACAAACCTTTGAGAAAAGGGTGGCACGGATTCTGGTTAAACTCAATCCAAAGGAGGGCCTAGCAAAATCTATTCCTCTTCGTTATAAGGATTACAGAATTGAGCAGAAACTCGATTACGAACATCTCCCGTTTCGCTGTCACTGTTGCCACGAATATGGTCATTTGGCGCGTAATTGCTCGCTGGGAAGACGAAGGAGGAGGTTTCAAAAGGAGACAGAGGGCTGGGAAGAGCCTATAGGGCAGGATGAGACTCAGGTAGAGGAGCCTGTGCGCGCGGGGACTCACGGGGAGGACCATTCTCATCAGACAGAGGCAGTTTTTTCCAATGAGGAAGGAGAGCCGATGGATCTTGCAAACAATCAGCCGATGGAGGACACCACCATGGAGCCGAATGTCGAAACAAACTGCAATCAATCGGGTATGCCGCCCACAGCTTTAAAGCATTCCTCTATTATATCTGATTCTTGTATTGGGGGGCTTTCTGTTTTGAACACATGTAACGTTGTGATGAAAAAAATTGATAACCTTTCTATTGAGTCAGTCTCCATAAATCTGGGTGGTGAGGACTTTCCCCCTTTGAAGACTGGTGGTGAACCTAGCTCTGTATCACGGCCCTATAACCTGAGATCCTCTAGCAAAAAACCGATTGTCCCGAATGAGGTCATGGAACCGGTAGGAGGATTAGGGTTAGAAACTCCAAAATGCCACACAAAAAAGAGCAGAGGTAGAAAATCGAGATTACACATTACTCAGGAAAAAGCAATTTTTGATGTTGCTGATGGGAAACAGATGACAATCCCTGGGGCGCTTAGAGCAGAAAAACCCCCTGAGACGGTTATCAAATGATCTGCCTCTCTTGGAACTGTAGGGGTTTAGCTAGTAAACCTAAAAAACTAGCTCTAAAAGACCTTATTTCTCGCTGCAACCCTGATATTGTTTTCCTCCAGGAGACTTTAGGAAAGAGTATGGAAGTTGAAGCAGCTCTCTGCTCCCTTCTCCCGGGATGGGTTTTCATGGCTGCAGATGCCTCTGGTCACTCGGGAGGTATTGCTATGGGTTTCAAAAAAGGAAAGTTGAAAGTGTTATCCTCATGGGGACTCCAAAATGTCCTGGGAATGGAGGTTGTATCATCAGAGTTTGATTTCCCTCTGACAATTGTAAATGTCTATGGACCATGTCAAGGAAGGGCAACGTTCTGGAATGAGTTTCTCTCCAAAAGTTTGGTACAGGACAAGAATCTCATCATTGGAGGAGACCTTAATTTTTCCATGGGAACTTCAGAAGCCTCGGGACCTCTTGCAAGGGAGGATCCTTTGACGGATTTCTTTACAAATGCTCTTTTGTCTCATCAGCTGATTGATGTAAACATCATAAAAGCTAAACCTACTTGGAGAAACAGGAGGACTGGGGAGCATAGAATTGCTAAAAGGTTGGATAGGTTCCTCATCAGCGAGAGATTGGCATCTCTGGTTCCGTTATTCAGGCAGTGGGTAGGGGAAGGTGGAATTTCAGATCACTTCCCCATTCTCCTTGAGTTCTCAAAGCCCCCTCATAAGCCGGCCTCGCCTTTCAAATTCAATGCTCTCTGGCTCCAGGAGGAATCTTACATAAAGCTTTTCCATGAAACTTGGAGGCACCCGAGACCTGACCTTGAGGGGAGAAAAGCTGGGAGGTTCATGGAAAATTTAAAAAGGTTGAAGAAAGCAACCATTGTCTGGGCCTCTGAAAGGAGGAGGAAACAATCTGAAGATTTAGTAAGCATTGATGAAGCCCTGAGGGTTCTGGAAGAACCAGAGGCTGACGCCTATGCATCTTTGGAATCTAAAGAGAAAATTTTGGAGTTGGAAAAGAAGAGGGCGAAGATTTTATTGGATAAAGAAGAAGAGTGGAGGTTGAAAAGCAAAGCTATCTGGCTAAAAGCAGGGGATGAAAATACAAAATTTTTCCACAACTATGCAAAAGGGAGGAGGAATGCAAACACTATTTGGAAGCTGAGGGACTCGGAAGGTAGGGAGGCATCTTCGTTCGAAGATCTGTCTGCTATGGGGAAAGATCACTTTCAGTCCCTCTTTGCTGATCCGGGGGATATTAATCTACCAGAAATCATCAGAACTGCTCAGGCCTTTCCTCGTTTTGTGGAGGAGGAGGAGGCAGAAGACCTCTTTAGAGAGGTGACAAAAGAGGAGGTTGAGAGTGTTATAAAGTCCATGGCAAAAGACAAAAGTCCTGGACCTGATGGCTGGTCCATAGAACTTTTCACTCATTTCTTTGAATCCATTGGGGCAGAACTTTCTGAGGTGGTGGAGGAGTCTAGAATTAAAGGAGAAATATATGGGCCGTTCAATGCAACTTTCATTGCCCTCATTCCGAAAAAAGAGGATCCTGGCTCCTTTGAAGATTTCAGGCCTATCTCTCTATGCAATACCATCTACAAGATTATAGCAAAGATTATTGCGGTACGCCTGAAACCTATCCTATCCTGCTATATCTCAAAGGAACAATTTGGCTTCCTAAACGGGAGGCAGATCCATGAGGCTATTGGAGTAGCACAAGAAACAATACACAGTCTCAGGCAGGCAAATAAGAAGGGGGCAGTGCTTAAAATTGATCTAGCCAAAGCTTATGACAGGGTCAATTGGACATATCTCAAGATGCTTTTGATGCACCTTGGTTTTCAAGCAGGTTTCATTAGATGGATCATGGGATGCATCACAAATGTAAATTTTGCTGTTCTGATAAATGGAGCTGCTTCCCATTTCTTCAAGAGCCAAAGAGGACTTCTCCAAGGGTGCCCGCTTTCCCCTATGCTCTTCCTCCTTGCGGCAGAAGGTCTAAGTAGGCTTATCTCAAAGGCTAAAAGTTCAGGTTTGATCAAAGGTTTGGAAGTTGTTGTTAACCTTTTCATCACCCATCTGCTTTTCGTTGATGACATTCTGTTGTTTACAAATGGGAATATATCTGAAATATTAGAGCTAAAGTCTATACTTGATCTATTTCTAAAAGCAGCAGGACTTAAAATAAATGACAGAAAGTCTCAGCTGATTTTTGAGGGTTTCAGTAGGCAAGAGGAGAGAGCAATTGAGACTCAGCTGCCCTTTGGAACATGTAATATGGAGCAACCCTTTAAATACCTTGGGTTTTGGCTCAAGCCAACCTCCTACAGGAAGCAGGACTGGAATTGGTTAGTAGCAAAGATTGAACAAAAAATTGCCCATTGGAGTTTCAAATGGCTGTCGAGGGCTGGAAGACTCACTTTGGTGAATTCAGTACTGCAGGCTATACCAGTTTTCTGGGCAGCCTTGACATGGATACCCAAAGGAATCCTCCACAAAATAAAGCAGCTTTGCAGTAGATTTCTTTGGTCGGGGTCCAAGGAAGAGTCTGTTCTCCCATGGGTGGCATGGGACAAAATCGCAAGGCCAAAAGATTGGGGAGGTTGGGGGCTAAAAAATCTTGTAGATTTTAGCCAGGCTCTAGCTGCTAAATCAGGATGGAGAATCATAACAATGGAGAATCTTTGGACGAAGGTGGTAAAAAGGAAATACATTGATCCCATCCCGATTGAAGATTGGATAAGAAGGCCTAATAAGAAAGGGAGGAATTGCTCAGTCATTTGGAAAGCCACTTCGGAGGCTTTTAAGGTAATTGAACAAGGTTTGGCATGGAGAGTTGGGAATGGAGAAAGTCTGAGGATTGGCAGAGACCCTTGGGTAGGTTGCAGTGAAGATTTTGCCCTTTCCCCGTAACTGATTACTCATCTGGAGGGCATGGGTATAAAAAGTTTAAATCAGATAGCTAGTATGGAGCAGACTTCTATTTGGGGCCAGGCCTGGAAGACTGGAGAGGATATTGGTCTAAATGTCTTTTGGCGAGATGATTGGCAGCGTTATATTCAGGAGTTGAGAAGATCAAATGTCAGAATTATGGATAGGCCAGATTCTCTGGTCTGGGCACATGCTGAATCAGGACTCTACTCCCCAAAGGCTGGCTATATCTTCTTGGTGAAGAATAAAGGATGGACTCCTCCTGTTTGGTGGTCAAAACCTTTGTTTAAGCTAAAATGCCCAAAAAAATCTAGGATTTTTTTCTGGTGTGCTTTAAACCATAAAATCCCTTCCTGGGATGTTCTGCAAGCTCGGTTTAAACAGGGACCAGGCAGATGCCCTCTGTGTTTCGCGGATGAAGAAACCATTGACCATCTTTTCTTGCTATGTCCGTTCACAAAACAGATTTGGATAGAGGCAGAAAGGCTCCTGAATGTAAAACTAAGATGGGAAGGGGTCGATTTAAATGCAACCTGGGAATACTGGTGGAATCATTTTCAGGAGAGGAACTTGAGGAATTTGCCCCCCATCATCTGCTGGGGTGTTTGGCTTGCAAGAAATCGTAGCATTTTTAGAGAAAAGTTATCTCCCGTGGCTGCAGTGGCCATTCAAAGCATCGCCATTTTTTATAGCATTCCCTTGAATGAGGAGCAAAACAATCGAAATCAGAGAACAACACCAAATATTCGGGAAGGGATCCCGTGGGCTTTTTTCGACGGTGCTGCTCAAAATAACATTACGGGTGTTGGGATATGCATTCACATTAATAACGCTCACACTCTCAAGGCTGCGGTTGGAACTGGAACGGGATCAAATAACTTTGCCGAACTCTCTGCCTTAAAACTTCTGCTCTGTTGGCTCATCCAAAAAAACATCCACACCATTCAGATTTATGGAGACTCTTTGAATGTTATAAACTGGGTCATTGGGAAATTTAGATGTCAGAATTATATGTTGTTGCCCCTTTTAGAAGAAATACAATCTTTAAAACAGCAGTTTAATGTCTTCTCCATTGAACATATATACAGGGAATTCAATGAGGTCGCAGATGGGCTTTCTAAGGCAGGTCTACAACAAGATCTGGGCTCGTGGAGAATAACTGAGCAGATCCAGGAACAGATCCGTGTGTCGGATCTCCCTCCATATGCATAGCTTTTCTTTTTGCTAGTTGCTCTAGAGTTCTTTCTGTTGTTTTTTCATGGAAATCTAGTAGCACTAGTCTAAAAAACTCCTGTTTATTTTACTACTTTCAGATACATTGATGCTCCGTTTTTGTTGAGCTGTTGTGTTTATGATACTTGGGTATGGATCAGCTGGGTTGTTTTCCTTTTGAAAGGAGGCCCAGCTGGATCTGGGTCATCTGGACTATGTTTTCATCCTTTGGTTTCGGTTGTCTAGGCCGAGGGCTTGTGTTTTTACTTCTGGGCAGCACGAGGTAGGTGTGCTGAGGATCCTCTCTAGAGGAGGCTGGCCTTTTATTAGGCAGACATTTCAGAATGTTAACTCATCTGCATGTAACTTTTTTTACTTCTTATAAAAAAAGTTCGTTTTTTCTTTGGAAAAAAAAAATATATATATCCAAGGTATTTGAGACTCCCAAAAGCATCCTACCTATTTGTGATTATGATCATGATATTCACTTGATTCTAGGAAGTTTTCCTCCAAACATCAGGTCTTATAGATATCCCTATGCCCAAAAGAGTGAAATTGAACATATGGTTGCAAAAAATGCTAGAGGTAGGTATAATTCAACATAGCCAGAGTTATTTATCTGCTCCAATGGTATTTGTGCACAAGAAGGATGGATCATGGTGTATGTGTTTGAATTATAGATATCTCAACAATCTCACTATTAAAGATAAATTTCCCATTCCTATCATTGATGAATTGTAGGATGAATTACATGGATCAATTTACTTCACTAAGTTGGATCTTCATTTTGGATATCATAAAATTAGAATGAATACCGAAGACATTCTGAAAATAGCAATATGGCTCATGAATATCATTATGAATTTTTGGTCATGCATTTTGGCCCTACTAATGCACCTTCCACATTTCAAGGTTTGATGAATTCCATTTTCAAACCCTTTCTTCGAAAATTTGTGTTAGTATTTTTCAATTCTCGGAAGGATCATCTTCAACATGTTGACAGGGTGCTCAAACTATTGGAGGAGATACAATTATATGAATAAACCTCCAAATGTTTCTTTGGAGTACAGGAGGTGGAGCATTTGGATCATATTGTATCTCATGAGGGCGTTAAGGAAGACCCTAACAAAATTAAAGCCATTAAGGAATGGAAAATCCACACAACCCTAAAGCATATTTGAGGATTTCTCAAGTTGAGAGGGCATTATTGCAAGTTTTTTAAGTATTTTAAGAGAATAGTAGCTCCTCTAACAACATTACTGAAGAAAGGTGCATTTTCTTGGACTACATAAGAAACTAAGGCCTTTGAACATCTTTAAGGGGCAATGTGCCAAGCACCGGTCTTAGCTACACTAGACTTCACAAAAAACTTTATTGTGGAATGTAATACCTTAGGAAATGGAATTGGTTTTGTTTAACTACAAGAAGGAATACACATTACTTTTGGAAGTAATCTAACTAAGGGAAAGTATCTACACAAACATGTTTATGAGAAGGAAATGTTGGAAATACTACAAGCACTAAAGAAATGGAAGCCTTACCTAATGGGAAGACACTTCAAGGTAAAAATAGATCATGATAGCCTTAAATACTTTTTGAAACGAATATTATCTTTAGAAGAGAAAAAAAAATGGGTAACAAATATGTTGGATTATGAATTTGAAATCATCTACAAAAAAGGGAACCAAAATGTTATTGTAGGTGCACTCTCAAGAAAGGATGACGATGTGGAAGCATTGCTTTGTGCCATTTCTATTATCCAACTTGATTGGATAACTGAAGCAAGGGAGGAATTGAATAATGACAAAGAGGCATGGACACTCATTAAAAAATTGAAGCATTATCCCATTAAATATGATACATTTATCTGGAAAAATGATTCATTATTGTGCAAAGATTGCTTATAGCTATGTAAGAATTCCCAACTCAAACAAAAGACTATTTCTGAATTTCACACCTCCCCCTTAGGAGGGAACTCAATATTTTTAAAAACTTGGCATAGGGCCAGGAAGAATTTTTTTTGGGATGGCCTTAAATTTGATATTCAGAAGTTTGTGGCAGAATGTTTGGTTTTCCAACAAAATAAAGTTGAGACAATTAAGACCGTGGGTCTATTACAACCTTTAGCCATTCCAAGTCAGCATTGGAAGGTGGTCTCAATGGATTTTATCACAGGTTTACCCAAGTCTAAAGGAAAGAGTGTCATCATTGTGGTAGTTGATAGACTTAGCAAGCATGCACACTTTTGTGCATTATCTCATCCTTTTAAATCTAGTACAATTGTTACTACATTTATGGAAATAATTCAAAAGCTACATGGAAACCCAAATATTATTGTAAGTGACAGAGATCCCATTTTCACTGGAAATTTTTCGACATAATTATTTTCTTGCCTTGGTACTCAAATAGCTGATAGCTCATCTTATCATCCTCCATATGATGGGACAACTAAGATAGTTAACAAATGTGTGGAAGGATATCTCTGGCTAAATGGTGGTATAACACTTCCTTCGATATTGCATCAAAATTACCCCATTTATGGATATCATCCACCATCTATCACATCATATTGAAGAGAAAATTATAAGGTTCAAGCAGTGGAAGATCGCATCAAGCGTCAACACAAGTTCTCCAACTCTTAAAGGATAACCTCACTCTGGCACAAAATCGAATGAAACAACCTATAGATCATCATCACAGTGAAAGAAGTTTTGACGTAGGTGACTGGGTATTTTTGTGGCTACAATCATACAAACAAATTTCCCTCAAGCAAGATAAAAATGATAATAAATTATCATCCAAGTAATATGGTCTTTATAAATTGTTGCAAAAGATTGGTACTATGGAAGACAAATTGGAATTTCTTGCATCTTCTCGAGTACACCCAGTTTTCCATGTTTCATGCTTAAAGATGTTTATCAGTGACAAACTCGCAGTTCAAATAGTATTGCCAAAACTAGACAAAGAAGGAAAAATCATATTGGAGTCTTACATAGTAATGGAAACAAGAACCCAATAGATATAGAATCAATCAATCTCAGAGTATCTCATTAAGTGGAAAAACTCATCCACAAAATATTCCACATGGGAGGATGAAAATTTTATACAGAAGCATCCATAACTACTCAAGTGTGCCCTTATGTTATTATTTTTATGTAGGCTCTGATTATATTGTGACCCCTTAGACACCTATATATACCAAGGAGGTATTGTCATTTTATTATCCAAGAATTGTTCATTTAGGTGATGTAAAGAAGGTTTCCCCCTCGAAGAGGCTAATTTTGAAGTTGTCTATCTATCTTTTGTTCTCTTTTGTGATATGGTTGCATAACATAAAGTATTAAATAAAAAACACTGAACTAGAATTTGAAGACATAGTACTCAATAATACACACACAATTATTTCCTTTTGCACACTAGATTCAATCAAATCACAATTATATAGTTGATGAGCCTCATCATTGAGTAATTATATGGGCCTTAATTGGCCTTAATTCACCTCCTAGCTCAGTCAAACCAAATATTCTCACAACTTATTGCATACTTTTGATTATATTTTTTTTATGAAGTGAGTTAGAGTTGGTTATGTTGCTTTGTGGTATAATGTGCATGAAATGCATGAATAAAGGATAAAAGCAAGGAAAATGTAGGTATAAAGGATAAAAGCAAGTAAAATGTAGGTATAAAGGATAAAAGAAAGGAACTATGGCAAAGACCTTGGTAAAACTAGAATGGGACAAGGGAGAGTAATTATAGGAGGTAAATACTCCTCATTTACGACCCCTCCATTCGAATATTCCTCCACCAGCTCGGAATGCACACAACCATCACTTTGAAGACTAAAAGACAGCCAAGCAAGGGAAAGGGACAAAAAAAAGTTGATCTTAAGTTGGGATCCAAGCCTTCCTAGTGGGAAGGAAATCATTAGAGACTTCAAATGTATAAATAGAGAGGTTTAGGACCTCAGTAGGATTCAGAATTCATTTGTAAGAACTATATTTTATTTCTGAGTTGCAAAGACTTATGATTGCTTGCTTTGTAATCCATGGTTTCTACAATAAGAATGAGTTCTGTTTAAGACAATTTTGCGTTAACTTCGAGGTCTGAAGCTCTTGGGTTAGGGCTCGACAAGAGAAACCACATCTTCTCTTTACTGTACATTTATGCTAGCATAGAGTTTTGTTCTGTTCATTTGTTTAAATTGATTCCTAGTTTTGTTTACTTGCTTAAATAGCTTTCTAGTTTATTTGTTCATTTGCTTAAATAGAGTCATGGTTTTTCATTGTTTATTTGCTAAAGTAGCTTTCTGGCTCTATTCATCTATGTTGTGCTTCAGTTTACTTTCATTTATGCCTTCTTTCAGTTCATAGGTTAGTTAAAGGAAAAAGATCACTATCAAGTTATGTGTAGGTGTCTCGGCCTCATCTTCTCCCTCTAGGACCATGATTTGAGGAAGGGACCCTCCAACAACCCCAAAAATGCAGTCTCCGGTTCTTGCATGGGCTATGTAGTTCATTGTTTAACGCAGTTACTGGTTCACCACCACCAGTTCTCTCTGTCATTTTCATTTGAAATCGCCTCCAGCACGTTCCTCATCCATTGCTTCATCATCGTCTGATCACCAACAAACCTTCATAATCACCGTCCGATTCACTATTTTCTCCAATTGTTGCCTCGCGTGGAGTCTTCCACTCACTTTATGAACTATAAGTCCCCACCATCAATCCGCCTTGCCTGATCTAACGGCTATTGCTTCACCTAATTGCCAACTTTCTTGGCTGATCTCCACCATTGATCAACCCCACCTGATCCAATGGCTAGCGCGTGATATCGTGTGGATTTCTGTCCAATCATTATTCACCCAAGGGCACGTGATGAGAGTGGTTTCTTCATGCTATGTGTCATGCAGTTAGGCTAATCGCACAAAATTTTAGAAAACCACTTACAGCTTTGAGGGTGCGTGATAAACATCTTACCACCCTCTAAACTGCTCTGTCATTTCTCCACATTTCTTTTGCCCGCGATCTAATCTCTGCCATCCATCTGCCAATTAATCCTATGCATCCATCTCTTGACTTAGCCTCCTCGATATAATCTCAACCTCCCATCTCCGATTAACTTTGTTCGTTTGTCTATTCACTCAACTGCCACAATCTAATCTCCACCGTTCATCCTGTTAGTTAACCCTATTCACCAATCTATCTACATAACCTCCTACAATCTAATCTCCACTGTTCATTTTCCTTTCACCCGACTAATCCAACGGTTCTTATGCACTATTGCTCCCTCACGTCCTCCTTTCATTAATTTTGACCTCCGATTGCTTTTTCCGCTTGAAACCCAATTGAGCCTAAGTTTTTTTATGATTTGATATTGATCTAAGACAATTAATAAGGTATTACAGACTCATGTGCGTGGATGTGCCTATGTTATTTTGTGCAAAAAATCGATAATATTGTGAAATACATAGGCAATGAAGTAGTTAAAGAAAACATAACAGGAAACACATATAAACATAACAAGTTTAATAAGGAGTTCACCCAATACTCCTGGGCTACATCTCCTGGTCCAGCCTTCAGTGGTGGCCTCTCTATTATGTTTTCAAAGCAATTTTTTTACAATAGTGAGTTCAATTTGAGTCTCACACAACAGATATAAATCATCAAGACTGTACTTGGATCCCCCAAGTCTCTAGAGTACACAAACTCTCCTTACTGACTCTCGACCTCTATTGGTCACAGTAGTATGAGCCCAATCTGAGACTCATACATGACAGGCATTGTAGAGGAGTGTACTTGAACCTCTCAAGAATTCTCTGGAGTGCATAGACTCTCTAAATCTCTCTATCTCTGTCTTAATCTTGGCTCGATGCTGCCTTTGCTTCTGTAGATCAGCTCGACTTATTTCTGCTTTCGGCTTACTGCCTACTACTCTCTGCCTGTTCATTTCTGCTTCCCGGCTTTCCGGTTCCCTTGCCTCTATCTGTTTGAATCCCTCTATCCTGCGTAATCAGTCACTGTATAACGCTTCATAGGGAGGTGGCCACCTATTTCATAGTGGATGAGTGTCAATTCTCTTGGACATATTTGAACCAATCATTTTTTCTGTTAATTCCAAGAATACCCATGAAACATGACCTTTTGCCAACACATCATCCATATCGGACTTCAAATCCTATACAACTCTACCTATTGACCCTGTCAAATCTAGTCATCCATCGGAACGTGTCTCTACCATTGATCTAGAGGCCCCATATCCTATGGTCATTGTTCATATCAGGTGGCTAAGTAGCATGATGTTTACCCATTTGATGTGAATGGTTTTCTCTCTCTTCCACCAGACGCATGGCACTCGCTGTATGGCATCAGGCGGAACTTGGCTGAAACCGCTTACCACTCGTAGCCCCTCCGATATTCTTCCGGTTTTGTGGAATCTTGCTTTCACGGAATCGGAATGATATTCATTGCATTTTATAATTTTTTGGGTCCAGGTGCTTGCTGCCTTTCCTTCTTTGAGGGGTTTTCCTTGCGATATGCGATTAGCAACTTGTCGCTAATCGCATATCAAAAACTACCCCCATTTCTTGAAATGGCCTCTACATTTGCTAATTTGTGATAGAGCGTGTTACCATGGGCCGACGGTCTGTGTGCTTGACCGATAGTCCTCGTTGCTCTTGGCTGATCACAATTTGTAACTGTTACGAGGATATCTCTGATAAGCTTGATCTTTGTAAGACTTTTAATCCTTGACATGATTTTTAAAGAGTTCATGAAAGCTTAGAGAGTGTTTTAGGATCCAATTTGGATCACGACCTTCCCACTGAAAAAGGCTTTTGGACCACCAAAAGTTGGTTTTTAAGCATCAATCAAGTGAGGATATAGATTCCTCGCTTGCCCAAATTCTATCCATTTTGCACTGCTTGGTTTTGAACCTTTAAGTCCAATCCTGAGGTACTCAACATCCCCTTTGCATGTAGTTCTCACCTTCTTGTCCAGAACTATGCCTTCTTGCAATTCATTGAGATATTAGGCAACTGATCATCAATAGAAGGAAATTGACTCTGCTCTTCAGGATCTTCAATCAATTAAGGTTCAAATAGTCTCAAGCTTTCTGCATTAACTAATGAATAGATTTGCATGTAAGCTAGCAAATCAAGGTGAAAAGCATTCTCACCAATTTTCTTAAGTATCCTGAAAGGTCCATACCTTATTGGCTTCAGCTTCTTACCTTCACCTTGAATTTTGTCTTTGCTGATATGCAGCCAGACTTGATCACCAACTTGGAAACTATGCTCAGTCCGATGCTTATCATACCTTGCCTTGTACTTGGCTTGGCTCTTTTCCAGTTTTTCTTGTACTGCCTGGTGAATCTCTTGGATTTGTTCAATGAACTTGGTTGCCTTGTCCACATCACTATGTCCATCAACCACTATGTCTTTACCAAAGACAAAATCCAAGGGAGACCTTGGTGTGAAACCAAAACAGGTCTCAAAAGGAGATCTTTGTGTATAAGAATGTTTAGCCCAGTTGTAATCATGTTGTACATAACACAAATCTTCATCCCAAAGCTTGGGATGCTTTCTAAAATATCCTCTGAGCAATTGGATCACTGTCCTGTTGACCACCTCTGTTTGGCCATCTATTTGTGGATGAAAGGATGTGCTCTTCTTTAGTCTGGTGTCGATCAATTCCGACAGACTTGACCAAAACTTCCCAACAAATTGGGAATCTCGATCAAATACAATGGAAGTGGGTAATCCAAAATGAACCCATACATGCTGAAACAACAACTTTTCTGTTTGTTCATCTGTAATATGTTTGTTACAAGGTATTAGGATACACATTTTACTGAACCTATCCACAATAACATATAAATAGTCATGAACATTTCTAGATTTAGGCAGCCCCCAACAAAGTCCATGGAAACACTTTCCCAAGGATGAGAAGGAACTTGTAATGGAGTGTACAAGCCTAGTTTTCTATTGCTGGGCTTTCTTTTAGCACACAAGGTACACCCTCTTACATATCTAAAAATTGTTTCATGCATTTTGGCCAATAAAAAAATATTTGCAGTTGTGCAACTATTTTACTTACACCAAAGTGACTTGATATTAGAGAAGTGTGTGCTTCTCGAAGTATCTTTACTCTTTCGGTTTGAGGAATGCATAACTTTCCAAAATGATACAAGATTTGGTCCTTAACATGATAATCCAATTCTTCTACTTGTTTGCCATGACCTAAAGTTGCATATACATCTTCGAAATCTATATCTTGAGCATATTGTTCAATGTAGCTTTCATGCAATACTGAATTATGCTTAAGTATAGTAGATGCATTTATGATTGGTCTGGACAACATATCTGCAACTTTATTGTGTATGCCCTTTTTATATCTAATGACAAGATGAAACTATTGTAGAATACCCGTCCACCTATAGTGTCTCAATTGCTGCAACTTAGTTTGTGAGTGTAAATATTGAAGCGGTTGATGATCAATATGTATAACTGTATCTTTGCCCATTATATAATGTTTCCACTTTTTCACACTCTGTACTAATGCATACAGTTATTTAGCATATGTGGGATAACTAACTATCACAGAATTAAATGTCTTAGAATGATAACATATGGGTTTACCATGTTGCATCAACACTGCTCCCATGGCATAGTCACTGGCATCAGTTTCAATCTCAAATGGTCTTTGAAGATTAGGAAATGCTAGTACTGGTGTTGTACTAATCTTTTCTTTTAAGATGTCGAAGGCTTTCTGCTATTTTCCTCCCCACTGAAACACCCTGTTCAATCCTATTAAAGTATGTAAGGGAGCTGCAATCAAGGAAAAGTTAGCAATAAACTTTCTCTAATATTGTGCTGCTCCTAGGAAGCTTCTAACTTCTATAGCAGATTTGGGTTTAGGCTAGTTTATAATGACTACAACCTTAGAGGGATCCATCTTCAATTCACCACCCCCTACAATATGACCCAAATAATTCAAAGATGTTTTGCCAAATTCACATTTTGATAGCTGAACATAAAGATTTTCTCTTTCCAGAACATCTACAGTCTGCTTTACATGCTTCAAATGTTCTTCCCATGTTTTACTAAATACAAGAATGTCATCTAGATATACAATGACAAAATCATCAATAAAAGGCCAGAGTACATCATTCATTACTCTCATGAAAGTAGCGGGAGAATTAGTTTAGCAAAAAGGCCTAACTAACCACTCATACAGTCCCTGCTTTGTTTTGAAAGCAGTCTTCCATGCATCTTTCTCTGCGACTCTAACCTGATGGTAGCCACTATGCAAGTCCAACTTGGAAAAGTAAACAGCTTCTTTCAATTGATCTAATAGATCATCTATGAGAGGAAGGGGATAACGGTTTTTGATCATTATCTTATTCAGTGCTTGGTAATCAATGAACATTCTCCATGAGTCATATTTCTTTCTCACCAAGACAATTGGGGACCCACATGGTGATGTGCTAGGTCTTATGAACCCTTTCTTGAGCAACTCCTGTACATGCTTCTTGATTTCTACATTCTCTAAAGTGGATAACCTGTACATTCCGATGTTAGGTAATGGAGCATCTTGTTGCAAATTAATATCATGTACTATTTCCTTTTTGGGTGGTAGACCTTTAGGTTCTTGAAATAGCATATCATATTCTGAAACAACTTTTTCTAAAGCAGCTTGTTGTTTAGCATCACAGCCTTCAAATAGATTGGTTTTATCAGGTTTCTTTTCCTTTACAACCATTAGTAAAAATTGTTTGCATGAATTTACAATTCTTTTCATCTGCCCTGAGTTTATGAGAGTATAATTATTCTTGAGTTTATGAGCTCTTACAATATATTCAATTCCATCTTTAATGAGTTGATACTTATTTTCAGCTCTATAGAAAATTTCTTTTCTATCATACAAGTAAGGACTTCCCAAAACAATTCCACATATATCCAAGGGAATTACATCTAACTCAACCTCATCTACAAATGATGAACCAATGGCAAACCTAAGTTTACATTGTCTAGTCACTTGTAGCTTTGTTTTATCACATAACCAACCCAATGGATATGGCTTCTTGTGAGGTGTGGTTAGTAATCCCAGTTTCTTTACAATTGCTTCAGAAATTAAGTTTACTTGTGAACCACTATCAAATAAAGTATCAATCTTTTGATGCTTGGAAATAACTCTAATATGAAAAAGCTCATGTCTTCTTCTCTCATTTTCTTCACTATCAATAGTTTGTGCAGAATTACTAGTAGATGCTTCAGAATTTTTACCTTTTATACCTGTGGCTGTGATTGTTGTTTCATCCCCTGAGTCTGACCCCAAATCCTTCTGAATAGCTACAACAGTCTTCTTCTTTTTGCCATCGCACTTCTTGGGTTTTAGCTCTGGATGCAGAATCCAGTATTGTTCATCATCATGCTCATCCTTCTTGCAGTGAGTGCACGAAGGTTTGTTCTTTTGTACAACATTTGCCTTCCTCTCTTTCCATTTCTTCTTTCTCTTTTCCTCGTTCTTTCTTGCAGTGGGTTTTGATGATCCCCCAACTTTTGGGTTCACATTCTTGCCCCTAGCCTCTAGATGTGTAGCCTGAATAGATACCTCATCTATGCTAGTAGGATTAAACATGAGAATGGCATGTCTCAAATAACTATGTAGACCACCTATATACTTCATCAGAGTTTCAGGTGAGTCTAAAGAAATGCCTATAATCAAAGCTCTTTTTCTAAATTCTTCGGTGTAACTTTGTACACTTTGCCCTTTCAATTGGCAAAGAGTTTGCCAACTCATCATAGCTTGCTGCATATAAGCTAGTGGATAGAATTGTTTTTTAATTGCAAAAACAAATTCACTCCAGACAGAAAGGATTTTACCATGCTTCTTCATGTCAGCTTGTGTCCTGCCTTCCCACCATACCAAGGCAGTTCCTCCAAGGCATAGGTTGGCCAGCTGAATCTTACTTCTGTCTAAATCAATGCTCTGCACCCTGGAATACACACCAATCTGTCTAATCCAATTATCCAGCTTCTCTGCATTCAACTCTCCATCATATATTGGCAGATCAAATTTAACATCTAATTTAATCAAAGATTTTTTATTTTTATTTTTAGGACTATTAGGAGGTGTGGGAAGCTTTTCTTCTTTCCATTTGCCTTTAGAATGGTTATTGAGGGGAGATTCTTCTACCCCTTTGTTATGCTTGGAAGTTGAAGAATATTCACTTCAACCTTTCTTAAATTCTCTATACATTTCCTCTACCATGGCTCTCATAGTCAAGAAACTATACATGAACTGAGGGTTTGATTCCAAGGGAATATCTTCTGACATTTTCCTCCTAGTATAGACTCTACCAATTTCTGGATTGAATTCAGCCAATTCTCCTCCTCCTAGTTTAAGCTTTGATCTAGTTATCATTCACTAACAGTCCAACACAAGTTTTTCTAACCTTAGCAACCTAAAGATTTGATACCACTTGATCTGATGTTGATCTAAGACAATTAATAAGGTATTATAGATTCATGTGCATAGATGTGCCTATGTTATTTTGTGCAACGGATCGATAAGATTGCAAAATACATAGTCAATGAAGCAGTTAAAGAAAACATAACAAGCAACACATATAAACAAACAAGTTTAATAGGGATTTCACCCAATACTCCTGGGCTACGCCTCCCAGTCCAGCCTTCAGTGGTGGCCTCTCTATTATGTTTTCAAAGCAGAGTTTTTACAACAATGAGCTCAATTTGAGCCTCACACAACAGATATAAACCAACAAGACTGTACATGGATCCCCCAAGTCTCTAGAGTACACAGACTCTCCTTACTGACACTCGACCTTTATTGGTCATAGTAGTATGAGCCCAATCTGAGACTCATACATGATAGGCATTACAGAGGAGTGCGCTTGAACCTCTCAAGCCTTCTCTGGAGTGCACAGACTCTCTTACTCTCTCTGTCTCTATCATAATCCTGGCTCAATGCTGCCTTTGCTTCTGTAGGTCAGCTCAGCTTCTTCTTTCTGCTTTCGGCTTACTACCTACTACTCTCTACCTATTCATTTCCGCTTCCCAGCTTTCTGGTTCCCCTGCCTCTGTCTATTTGAATCCCTCTATCTTGCGTAATCAGCCACTATATAACACTTCACAGGGAGGTGGCCACCTATTTCATAACGGATGAGTGCTAGTTCTCTTGGACATATTTAAAACAATCGATTTTTATGCTAACTCCAAGAATACCTGTGAAACACGACCTTCTGCCAATGCATCATCCATATCGGACTTCAAATCCTATACAAATCTGCTTGCTGACCCCATCAAATCTGGTCATCCATTGAAATGCGTCTCCACTGTTGATCTAGAGGCCCTAGATCCTATAGTCATCATTCATATCGGGCGGCTAAGTAGCATGATGTTTACCGGTCCGATGTGAATGGTTTTCTCTCTCTTTCGTTGGACGCATAGCACTTGCTATATGGCATCGAGCGGAACTTGGTTGAAACCACTTATCGCTTGTATCCCCTCTGATATTCTGTTGGTTTTGTGGAACCCCGCTTTCACGGGATTGGAATGATATCCGTTGCATTTTATAATTTTTTGGGTCTAGGTGCTTGCAGCCTTTCCTTCTTTGAGGGGTTTACCCTGCGATATGCAATTAGAAACTTGTCGATAATCGCATATCAGAAACTACCCCCGTTTCTCAAAATGGCCTCTACATTTGCTAATTTGCGATAGCACGCGTTACCATGGGTCGACGGTTTGCGTGCTTGACCGACGGTCCTCGTTGCTCTGCACTGATCACAAATCGCAACTATTAGGAGGATATCTCTGATAAGCTTGATCTTTGTAAGACTTTTAGTCCTTGACATGATTTTTAAAGAGTTTATGAAAACTTAGAGAGTGTTCTAGGATCCAATTTGGATCACTTTGTTACACCTTAGTCTAGTTTTGATGCTCTTTACTTCTACAACTTAGATAACTAGCATTAGGTTAGTGTTGATTTAGCAATTCTACTTAGCATAGTTGTTTAATTGGTTAGTTAGGTTATGGTGTAAGTTTAGCATTTCATGTTGTTTTCTTCATTACTGTAGTAAAGTAACTCTCTCTTAGAATAAGTTTGCTCCCCTTCCATCAAAGAATTAAGCTTCTTCTGACTCTATAGAAGTTTGTCTTGGAACCCCTGGGGTCTCCTACCAAACAAACAGTGATAATAGGTAGTACCTTCACTTCTACTTATGAATATAACACTGTCACCTCCAAGTTTGTATGAACCCTGGGTTGATAAGTGAAGTTGGTAGCCCTAGGAGTTGCAACATTATTGTTGCAATACCTAGGCTCATCACTTTTTGGCGTTGTTGCCAGGGAGGTGTCTAAGTAGAAGTATTTAATGCTTTCTTCTATTTCTAGTCTCCAAATTTTCTTTTCTTCTACTTCTAGTCTTCAACTTTCTTCAATTAGTTTATTTCTACAAAAGTAGTCTAGTTTCTTTCTTTCTTTCAGTTGTCATTATCTACTTTCCTTTCTATTCTGCAAGTACTTTCTAGTTTTAACAAAATCTTACAAAAACCAACCCAAAAACATTTCCTTTCATGCCTTGTAGGATTAGGGACACTTCAGGGAAATTCTTGTCAAATATCCCCACTACATCCAACATGAAATCTTCTCTCTTCTTCAGTGACAGTGAATTGGAAGACCCTTTAGGTGAGCAACCTTACCTATTTGAGAAACTTATAGAAGAAGAAGAAGAGGAAGAACCCATTCCTACTGGACCAATGGCTAGAAACCAAAATGACAGGAGAGATAGAGAGAGAATTGAGAGTTCTTCCCCATCAGGGAAACCAATGGAGACACCAAGATGAAGAATATAAGACCCTCTTCTCTACCCCATTTCCATGGCCAGACCACAGAGGACCCTAACACTTTCCTATTTGAATTTTTTGTTATATGTCGAACCTATGACTATATAGATGATGAGAAAATGTTAAAACTATTCCCATCTACCCTCAAGGATGCAGCATTGCGTTGGTTCATGGGTTTACCTAGAGATAGCATCACAACTTGGGCTCAGATGCAACAAACCTTTAACAACAAATATAGGGACTACTGTAGTTCAAAGGATATTAAAGAAGAGATTTTTAGGATGACCATAAGCCAGGATGAATCCTTAAAAGACTATGAAGAATGATTCCAGATCAGTTACAAAAGGGTCAGGCGCACACTTGACCATGAGTCACTAAAGTTGGTCCTGCTTAGAGGAGTAAGGGAAGATCTTTTGGATACCTTACATATGATAACATGAGGATATCAAGATTATCTTTAGAAACCATTCTAGGTTAGCCACAAAGAAAGGTAGGGGTAGTCAACCTATGGCCAATACATCATCCTTTAACTTATCCATCAAGGGTGAAATTGGAAATATTTTCGAAGACTTCAAAAGTGTTATGTTGCAAACCCTTGCCTTGCAATTAGATACCATGAACATCAAAAGGAAGAAAGAGGAAGCAGAGAGAGACTTGGCCATCTTTTGTTCTAAATGCACTAGGAGGCATCCTAGAAATGAATGTCCATTAAAATGTACTAAGATTTTCTCAGTATGTGAAGAAAACCACTCCACAAACAAGTGACCTTCTTTACCTAGACTTAATGCTGTATATCATGGAGCTAATGGGGTCACTGAGTAGTTTTTCTACATCAACCAAAGGAGACCTCCTGGGCCTTGGCCATACCAGCAGGGTGTGCAAGGGCCATCCCATGCATATTACAACCCCAACCAAACCATAACTATACCTTCTTGGGGACCCCCTTATCATCCTTCCTAGTATACACCCCCTCCTTGGTCCTATGCATCTCACTATCAACCCCAGCCAGCCAGCTAGTCATTTCAAACTTATGTTCAGCCACAACATCAGTGGAATACCCCACCCCACCTTAGGCGTGGAGGCCCAAATTCAACAATGTTCCATCTCTATTACCTCCACCACCTACCCAACCACAACTCCTACACACTGCTCCACCTAGAAACCCTAGATGCCTACCCAACCAAATCCAAACCTAAACAATAGGCAAGCTTAACAAGCATACAATGGAGAAACATCATACCCGGCTTATGCTGTAGAAATACAGGATATCAACCTAAGATCTGGGAAAATTCTCCCAGACAACCAATCTCAATCTCCACATGGGGAGGTTGAGGAAGAAAGAGAGGAAATCAACCTTAAAGTAAATCCATCCTTTCCTCAAAGATTAACCCAACCACTCTGGCCTACCCCAGAAGAAACTAAAATTCTGGAAGAATTGAAAAATCTATGCGTAAAGATCACCCTTCTCCAGGCAATCAAAGATGTTCCTATTTACAATAATTTGATTAAGGAGAAGTGCTTCAAACATCCAGGAAGAAGAAAAAGGGATGCCCCTACCATTAATGTCATTGGGAAATTGTCTGAATTAATGTTGGGGTAGGTAATATGTCCAAAATATTTGGACCCTAGAAGCCCTGTAGTAGATGTGCACATCAATTACACCATTGTCCCACACACTCAAATTGATCTTGGGGCTACCATTAATGTGATGACCAAGGACACCATGCTCAAACTCAACCTCCAAGGGTCATTAAGGAAGACCACAACAGTTCTGAAACTTGCAGACCATTCCAGAGTCACCCTTGAGGGAATTATGGAGGATGTGATGGTCTCCATTGACTCCTAGGAGTACCCTGCAGATTACCTAGTTCTCCAGCCTAAGGCTAAAATTAATGGTTACCCTCTCATCCTTGGGAGGCCATTGTTGGCCACAACTAATTCTTACATTAGTTGTAGAGCTAGGAATATGACCATCAAGAATGGGCATATGTCCAAACAATTATTCCTATACCCTCCTGCTCAACCTTCTCTAGAGCATGATTTATCTTTATGGTTGGAGGAGGAGGAAGAAGATGAGGGCTATTCTACCCATCTTTATACTTTGGAAGTAATCATAGGAGGAGGACAACAAGATGAGGAAGATTTAGTTGAACACTTGCTCCAAAATCCAACTCCTAGTTCACTGCCATTAGAAGAAGAAGTAAGGGAAACCTAGAAAAATCATCCAATTGACTTATGCTTGGCCAATTCCAACCCACTTCTTGTCAAAACCATATAATTTGGCCCAAAGAAGACTTTGAACATTAACCCATCTCTTTCTGCTTTAGAAGAGGAAAAGCTATGCCACATGTTGAGAGAGAACCTAGAAGCCTTCACTTGGAGTTATAAAGAAATGAAGGGAGTACACCCCTCAGTGTGTACTCACCACATATACATCAAAGAATTTTGTAGGCTAGTCAGGCAACCACAAATGAGGATGAATCCATCTCTTAAGGACATAGTCAAAGAAGAACTGCAGAAACTGCTAGATGCAGGATTCATTTAACCTATCTTAGACAATGAGTGGGACTCTCCTTTAGTGTTAGTTCCCAAGAAAAATGGGAAGTGGAGGATTTGTGTTGATTATAGGGAGTTAAACAAAGCTAGAAAGAAGGATCATTTTTCCCTACCCTTCATTGAGCAAGTGCTAGATGGCCTAGCAGGGAAGAAATTTGTTTCTTTCCTAGATGGATTCAGTGGGTATAACCAAATCCAAATCTGCCTAGAAGACTAGGATAAGACCACATTCACCTATCGTTGGGGTACTTTTGCCTATAGGGTCCTTCCTTGTGGCCTATGCAATTCTCCTACCACTTTCCAAAGAGAAGTTTTGAGTGTTTTTGCTGAATTAGTACATGATGCAGTAGAAATCTATATGGATGACTTTACACCTTATGGCTGTTATTTCCAAGAAGCCTTGACTAACCTAGGCAAAGTATTACACAAATGCATTGAAATGAATATGTCTCTCAGTCTAGAAAAATGTGAATTCTTAATGACTGAAGGGACTGTGCTAGGTCATTCAATATCTTAGCAAGGACTGCAGGTGGACCCAAACAAAATAGCAATCATCCAAAGGGTCCCACCTCCACAAAAGTAGAGAGATATCAGGAGTTTCTTAGGGTTATTTGGATACTATCGAAGGTTCATAAAGGACTTTACCAAGTTGTCCTCTCCTTTGTTTGGATTTTTGGCCAATGATTTTGAGTTTATATGGTCAAAGAGCTGTCAATAGGCCTTAGACATTCTAAAGGGTAAGTTAACCGCTACACCAATCCTTAGAGGCCCAAACTGGGCCCTTCATTTTCATATTCATGCTAATGCCTCACACAATGCCATAGGAGTAGCCTTAGGTCAAGAAGAGGAGAAATTGCCCTATGCCATCTATTTTATCAGTAAGAACCTATCAAAGGTTGAGCTAAACTATAAGGTGACCAAAAAGGAACTCCTAGTTGTTGTGCATTCATTGAACAAATTTAGGCATTACATTACAGGCTATCAAACATTTGTGCATACTAATCATGCTGCAATCAAATATTTAATGAAAAAACCAGATGTGAATGCTAGAATCATAATATGGTTGCTTCTATTACAGCAATTTGATGTAACTATTTTTATAAGCCTGGCATGAAAAATGTTGTTGCTGACTTTCTATCTAGAATGAATCTACCTATAGGTGAAGAAGGAAAGGTGGATGACCAGATACTAGATGAGAATTTTTTTGCTATTTTAGTTCTCTTCCCATGGTTTGCTGATATAGCAAACTATCTGGTATTAGCACAGTTCCCACCAAACTTGCCCTCGAAAGAAAAGAGCAAGATAGTCAGAAAGAGCTCCCCTTCACCTGGATTGGGGGCAATCTATTCAAACTTGGCCTAGATCAAATCTTAAGAAGATGTGTAAGGGAAGAGGAATTCTTTGACATCCTTCTGACCTGTCATGATGGGCCTTGTGGAGGTCACTTTGCAGCAAAGAGGACAAAATTCAAAGTGTTGCAAGCAGGCTATTATTGGCCTACTCTTCATTAGGATGTGAAAAATTATTAGTCAGTGTGATCGGTGCCAAAGGATGGGAAAGCCTACTCCAAGAGATGAAATTCCCCTACAATCTCAAGTGACTTTCGAGCCATTTGAAAAGTGGGGCATGGAATTCATTGGGCCTATCAACCCTCCTTCAAATAAAAAATAGCACATCATTGTGTGGAATGATTATTTGACTAAGTGGGCTAAAACCAAGGCAATTACGGTAGCAACAGAAGAGAAGGTGACTGAGTTCTTAAGGGAGAATATATTCTACAAATTTGGGTACCCTAGAGAGCTAGTCACAGACCAAGGCAGCCAGTTTACCTCCAGCATGATTGAAGAACTGCTCAGCCATCACAAAATCAATCATAGGACCTCCACTCCTTATCAAGCACAAGCTAATGGGCAAGTGGAGGTGACCAATAGGGCACTAGAGAACATCTTAACCAAGGTAGTGAGCAGCAGTAGGAAGGATTGGGCAGAGAGACTAGTTGAGGCCACTTAGGCCTATAATACAACATGGAAGACCACAACTGGATTTACACCCTATGAGCTGGTCTATGGTATAAAGGTTGTGTTGTTCATTGAATTTGAATATAACACATTGAGGATGGTAGCCCAACTAGATTTAGATCTCAGTCATGCACATAAAGAAAGGTTATTACATTTGAATGGCTTGGATGAATTCAGAATGTAGGCCCTCCTACATACATAGATAGGTCAGCTTCAGAGGAAGATCTGGCATGACAAGCACATCAAGGAGAAGCAATTTCAAGAAGGAGACTAGGCATTTTTATATGATTCCAGGTTTAAAGGCTTCAAGGGCAAGCTAAGGACAAGATAGCTCGTACCTTATGTGGTGGAAAGATGCCATGACAATGGTTCAGTGCAAATCAGAACTATTGATGAAGAAGCCATTCCATTGCTAGTTAATGGACATAGATTGAAAATGTACAAGAGGCCTTTATCAAAACAAGAGTTTGTTGACAGTATCAATAAGATAGTGATGATGGTAGAGAAAATTCCAGCTCCTCCCTCATTAGGTCACTGAAAATGAAAAAAACAAAAGAATAAGGATTCAAGTGAAAACTTCCATGAGGCACTTGAGTCCCATATTTGGGTTGAAAACCCCATGATGTGGCCCAAGGATGAGAAAAATGAAAAAGAGTAAGAAGATCCCTAAGTGAAAACCTTCCTTGAGGTTCCCAGGGTAGATGTCTAGGTTGAAAACCTCTATGAGGTAGCCTAGGTGTTTCTTTAAAAAATATAATAATAAAAAAGAAAAAACATAATTGTTATTTGCAGGTGGGTGAAAAAGACAAGCAAGCAGCAAAGAGAAGATCTAGTAGGAACCCTGCCTCGCATATATTCATCTCCTTCACTCCTTACCATGCATACCTCCATCAATTCTATTATTTTTCACTTCATTGCTTCCATTCATATGAAGATGGTGTTTTCTAACAGAATCACCTCAACCATTACCATCATCCTTGCATCCACATACACTCCTACTCCCTCTGTCCATTCATTACAGCATCCTCATGGCACCAGCCAACAACATGATCAAGAAATTTTATGGGAGACACCAAACATTACCAAGTGGTAATCCAAGAGCTCTACAACAGCAGCAACATCAAATCTAAGAGCTCCACAATAGCAATAACATCAGATCCAAGAGCTCCACAGTAGCAACAACAACGTCAAATGTTTAGTCATGGACACCTACAAAAGATAATAAACCATCAACAGGCAATAGAGGAGGAAGAAGACTGACCATCAGCAGCACCTTTGATCTTTGACAACTGCAGCATGGCATCAAGACCATAGGTAAGTATCCCACTCACTCACTCATATGCATCATTTGATCAAAATTTTGTAAAGGTTAAGAGGTAGTTGGTTTATAAGCGAAAAGGTGGCAAAAAGGAAATTCTTTAATAAGGAAAAAGAGAATGCAAGAGTCCATAAATACAATATTTTTATGGCAACCATTTGAGAATGCTTGAAGAACTAAGATTCGGGGTAGAAACACCAATGCACCAAAGACTCATCATAACCTATTTCTTGATACAATCACTCATAGAATCTAGTAGCAAAGTAAAGGAAGGAAATTCCTAGTAGTTGGTTCACCATGGGTTGATCAGGATCCTCATTAAGGATTCCCACCAAAACCTCAAGATCCCTATAAAATTGCCAGTCTTCAGAGACTTACTAGCAAAGGATGACATCAAAACCCTCATCTATGATGTTAGTCCTTTTGTCAGTGAGGAGGACACAAAACAAGAATAAGATACAGAGCTAGATGGGATGATATGAATAAAGAAGAAACTAATATAGAGGAACATGCTAAAACACAAGGAGGATGATGTTGAAATAGAAGAAGAAACTGATGGAGATGAGAAAGAACAGCAAAAGGAAGAAGATAAGAAAAACAGAGAGGACAGCTGCAGGAAAAGGAAAACCAACTAGCATGTATGGATAGCCTCTCCTTAGAGGCCATCCAGTGTAGGATGCCAGCTAAATCCTATGTTTTTTTCCTCAGAGAACAATGGTTGCAATTTTAGATTAAAACACTAGCACAAAGGAGCACCATGCCATTTCAAGACTGCAGATAGTTTATTGACCTTTGTGATCAAAGTGCACTAAAGGATGGGGCCAAAATGGCTGAGTTTTACTTTCATAACATGGCCCTCATAGATATGAATATTTGGGATCCTAATGCACGGCTAGGAGATCTAAAATTAATGGTTTTGGCATCATGGATGAACCATGAGAAGTCAAGGGTTGTAAAGACAAAAACACTATTAGCTAGAGATAAAAATGAACCTCTTTTCATCCGATCTGAATAATCAAATCCCATGGCCCTAATCAACACCCATAATCTAATTGCAAATAATCCTCAGCTAACACTTAGATATCTTGCTGCCCAAGAGAAAGAAATTTCACATTTGGAGGATATGTTTAGGCTGCTAAGAGATGATAATATACATGCCTGCTAAAGGAGATGGAACACACTACCACACAGCTTGAAGATTAGAGAATATCACTCCCCTCAAAGGTTGAGAGAGGCACTCAAAAGGACACCTATGTATAAGAAATCAATGCAAAGGTTGAAGGTCAATTGAATAGGCCCAAAACTCAGTCCACCACTACTCCTAGGGATGCTAAAAGGGAGAAAAGAAGAATAGGAAAAGAGGCAGTGGGAAGAAGTAGAAAGGAAAGTAGGCTTCTATCAACAACAAGAAGAGACCACAACAGAAGCATGGGATGTCAGAGAGGCTACCAGAGCCATGGAGGACATGGACATTGACTAAGTTGCTCAGAGGATGAGTAACACTTTCAGTAGGGGGGTGATGATGAGCCTCATCATTGAGTAATTATATGGGCCTTAATTGGCCTTAGTTCACCTCCTAGCTTAGTCAAACCAACTATTCTCACAACTTATTGCATACTTTTGATTATATTTTATTTATGAAATGAGTTACAGTTGGATGTGTTGCTTTGTGGTCTAATGTGCATGAAATGCAGGAATAAAGGATAAAAGCATGGAAAATGCATGTATAAAGGATAAAAGCAAGGAACTATGGCAAAGACCTTGGTAGAACTAGAATGGGACAAGGGAGAGTAATTATAGGAGGTAAATCCTCCTCATTTACTACCCCTCCATTTGAATATTCCTCCACTAGCTCAGAATGCACACAACCATCACTTTGAAGACTAAAAGATAGTGTAGCAAGGGAAAGGGATAGAAAACAATTTATCTTAAGTTGGGAGCCAAGCCTCCCTAGTGGGAAGGAAGTCGTTAGAGACTTCAAAAGTATAAATAGAGAGGCTTAGGACCTTAGTAGTATTCAGACTTCATTGTAAAAACTTTGTTTTATTTCTGAGTTGCAAAGACTTGTGACAATTTTCTCTGTAATCCATAGTTTCTATAATAAGAATGAGTTCTGTTTAAGCCAACTCTGAGTTAACTTCGAGGGCTGAAGCTCTTGGGTTATGGCCTGACCCAAGTAGCCACAACTCTTCTTTACTATACATTTATGCTAGCATAGAGTTTTGTTCTGTTCATTTGTTTAAATAGCTTCCTGGTTTTGTTTACCTGCTTAAATAGCTTTCTGGTTTACTTGTTCATTTGCTTAAATAGATTCTTGGTTTTTCATTGGTTATTTGTTGAAATATCTTTCTGATTTTTCATTTGCGTTGTGCTTCAGTATATTTCATTTATGTCTTCTTTCGGTTCATAGGTTAGTTAAAGGAAAAATATCACTATCAAGTTGTGCACAAGTGTCTCGGCCTCATCTCCTCCCTCTGGGACCATTATTTGAGGAAGGGACCCTCCAAAAACCCTAAAAACACAGTGCCTGGTTCTCACATGAGATGTGGAGTTCATTGTTTAATGCAGTTACTGATTCACCACCACTAGTTCTCTATGTCATTTTCATTTGAAACTGCCTCCAGCACGTTCCTCATCCATCGTTTCATCGTCATCCGATCAGCAGCAAACCTTCACAATCACCATCTGATTCACTATTTTCTCCAACTGTTGCCTCACATGGATTCCACCACTCACTTTATGAAATTTAAGTCCCTACCATCGATTCGCCTCGCCTGATCCGATGGTTGTCGCTTCACCCGATCGCTAACTAGCTTGGCTGATCTCCACTATTGATCAGTGTCGCCTGATCCAATGACTATCGCACAATATCACGTGGATTTCTGTCTGATCATTATTCACTTGAGGGCACACGATTAGAGTGCTTTTTCCATGCTACGTGTCGCCTAGTCAGTTAATCGCACAAAGTTTTAGAAAACCACTTACAGCTTTGAGGGCGTGCGATAAACAATTTACCGCCCTCTAAACCTGCTCCATCATTTCCGCACGTTTCTTTTGCTTGTGATATAATCTTTGCTGTCCATTTGCTGATTAATCCTATCTGTCCATCTCTTGACTTAGCCTCCATGACATAATCTCAGTCTCCCATCTCCGGTTAACTCTGTTCGCTCGTCTATTCACTCAACTGCCACAATCTAATCTCCACCGTTCATCCTATTAGTTAACCCTGTTCACCTATCTATCTACGTAACCTCTTCCGATCCAATCTCTACCGTTCATTTCCCTTTCACTTGACTGATCCAACAATTCTTATGCACTGTTGCTCCCTCACGTCCTCCTCTCACTGATTTCGACCTCTAATTGCTTTTTCCACTTGAATCCTGATTTAGCCTAAGTTTTTTGTTAACCTTAGTCTAGTTTTGATGCTCTTTACTTTTGCAACTTAGATAATTAGCATTAGGTTAGTGTTGATTTAGCAATTCTACTTATCATAGTTGTTTAATTGGTTAGTTAGGTTATGGTGTCAGTTTAGCATTTCATGTCGTTTTCTTCATTACTACAGTAGAGCAGCTCTCTCTTAGAATAAGTTTGCTTCCTTCCATCAAAGAATTAAGCTTCTTCTGACTCTATAGAGGTTTGGCTTGGAACCCCTGGGGTCTCTTTCCAGAAAAACAGTGATAACAGGTAGGACCTTCACTTCTACTTGTGTATATAGAATTGTCACCTCCAAGTTTGTACGAACCCTAGGTTGATAAGTAAAGTTGGTAGCCCTGGGAGTTGTAGCATTATTATTGCAATACCTAGGCTCATCAATAGTTTATCTAAAATACAACTAATTCCAAACATAAATATGGAGGTTGAGATATTCTCTCAAAAAAATCCCAAACTTGTTGAAAATAGCAACAAGAAATGCTAAAAATAGAAGTGTTAAAAATAACACTGCTATAAATAGCAGTTCGGGTACCAGTGTTGGACATAGCAACAAGGATGAAAAATGGAAGTGCTTTCTATAAATAGCATTTTGGGATGGATTCCTATTTTAGTTAGTCCCTGAACTAAAATAGTGAAGTAAAATTCGAATTTGATCTTAGCAGCTATTTGTAAAATAAATAATTAATTCATATTGTGTTAATTAGTTGTAGAAAATCAAACATGAAGTCTATGTGGGGACATGCAACAGTTTCTCCATTGATTGAGGAATTTATCCATTAATTAAAGAGATAAGGACGAGTTATAATATTGAGTTGTAATTAGTTGGCTCAATTAACCAAGTCAAGTCCATTTAGATTAATTCAAACAGTTTGTTGAATTAATTGTGAGTTTAGTTGGTTAATGCATGCATGCATGTAACCACTGCACTTCAGATAAATGAATATTCTCTCATAAATAACTCATGCATGTTAGTTTAGTCAGAGACCTAGTTGAGATCAGAGGAGGGACAATGTACTATCAGTTGAATGAACTTTTCCTATATAGGAAACTCATCCATGATGAAGGATTCATCTCCTTCAGGATTGCGCAGTTAGATCAAAGGTTCGTGAGTGTGTGAAGAGGCTAATTCACACAGGTGGCAGCACTGGACCGCAAGGAAAACTGTGAAAGGAAATAGGAGGCTTGGATGGTAGAGGAGAAGGTTGTGAGAGCCTTTGACTGTCTATGAGCAGTATTCTTTGATTGCAGAGAGAGAAAGATAGCTTGAGAGTTGATTCTTTTTAACTTGAACCAGATTTTTACTTGTATGACAATACAAAGATTGGGGTTTTTGGCTGCGGCTTTCCCAAGGTTATTTCTTTTTTGTTATGTGTGATTGATTTCCCATTCTCATTATATGTGTTCTCATTGATCGTGCTCAAATTGATTAAGCTTCCAAAAAGTTTATTGTAGAAGTAGATCTTGTATTTTGCTTTAGTCTATTGCATAATCTGTTGATCTACAGTGGGAATTTCTACATGGTATCAGAGAAAAGGTGATCAAAGAAGATAATTGTATACAAGAAGGGAGAAGTTCAAAGGTTGAGGTTCCTGAATATAGAAATCATGTTCTTATCACATCTCAATTTCACCAATGGCGTTCAGTAGTTTAAGACTCCAGAATGTCGTTGATGGCAGCTCGAATTATATAGCCCAGAAGGATCGCATGGAAGCAGTATTAGAGGATAACTGTCTAAAGGACTTCATTGATCAAGAATTCCCCAAGCTGACTGATGCTACTCAATTGGTGGAATGGAAAAAATGTGTGGCTAGAGCAAGGAGAATCCTCTTGGAGGGAGTTCGAGACCACATTGTCTCAAGTTTCCATGGGAAGGAGACATTGCTTTTGATGTGGAAAACATTGAAATATCTATATCAGAATAGTAGCGATCGGAGGAAGTTGGCACTGAAAGACAAGCTTCGAAAGATCAAGTGCGAAAAGGGTGACACAATCTCTACATATCTGAACAAGATCACCACCTGCAGGGATGAGCTTGGAAGTGTATGGATCATGACTATTGATGATGACATGGTGAGTCTTCCACTCCTCGGTCTTCCTAAGAGCTGGCATAGCTACCAAGACTCGGTTAATTGAATATAAAAACTGCCAGATTGGGAATGACTTTGGTCGGATCTGATGCAGGAGGAAATAAGAAGAAGCACCAGAGATGGATCCTCATCGAAGCAAGATGATGAGAAAAATCTAGCCTTAGCAAGTAAGGAAAAGAAAGGGATTCTTATCCCAAATCCAGTTCTTCCCATGGTGGGAAGAAGTTTAACAAATCAAAAGTTCGATGCTTTTGTTGTCATGAGGTGGGCCATTTTGCTACAAATTGTCCACTGAAGAAATCCAAGATGGGATCCAAGGAAGGATCTGAAGGTGAGGCATTGGCCTCACAATTCGAGTTGGATTTCACCCTCTTTGTATGCATGGTGTCATCCATGGTGGGATGTGGTTGGTTTCTTGACAGTGCAGCTTCTTTCCACATTATTGGCGACAAGAGTTTGTTCAGTACCATGGAGGAGAAAGATCTCTAGATACTCATAGCGATGGGTAATGATGAAAAGTATAGTGTCTCAAGTGTAGGCATGGTTTTTTTTTAGAGGGAGCATGGAGCTCGCACTACCTTGATCGATGTCAAGTATGTATTAGGACTGAGGAAAATTTTGGTGTCGATTGCAATGCTGGAAGACAAAGGCTATGATGTAGTCTTCAGTAAGGGAAAGGTTTTTCTTAGACACATCACCACGAGACAAGTGAAGCAGATCGGTTCACGAGTCAAGAACTTGTATGCTCTTGAGATTCAAGATTCATGCAAAGCCTTGAGGAGCAAGGCAACTGTTGGAGAGTTGGTGGTTGAGAGGGAGAGTACATTACCTCTCAACATGCAGCGTCAGAAGAAGTCTTAGACAATTGTGGAGGAGTCACAATCAGTGAAGTAGCTTTAGGAGGTTTTGGAGTAGCCACAACTAGAGAAGCCAAGAGGAGATCTAGTATAGATATCTACTCATGCAGATACCTCCAGTAGGGGGAAATTTCGATCCAAGTGGGCAGAGGGATCACATGTATCCATACCTCCAAGTAGGAGGTGGGGCGATGTGGAGTGATAGTCCCAAGAAGGCTGGAATAGGGGCAGGATCATTGAGGTACCCAACCTCTTTGATTAGATCTTGCTACGGGAGCCCCGATGAGGAGTAGCAAGACTAGCTGAGTGGGTAGAGATAGATTCGGATGGAGCGGCAGAGAGAGCTACAGCACAAGAATCCCAAGACAGCACAGAGCTAGCAGGCTGCAACAATGCGAGAGGCACTAGAGTGTTGCACCGGTGAAAGATGGCACAGAGAGGTGTGCAACAGTGCGAAATGCATGGAGTGTTGTGGTATCTCAGAGGTTAGAGAGGGAGCACTTATCAGTGGAAGATGTAGATTCAACATCAGAGGATGTTTCTAGCCCAATAGGAAGGCCAGTTAGGAGTTTTTTTTGTTTCTAGAGTTGTTGGAATAACAACACTTGGAAGAAGTGTTGCATGCAGAACATTCCAAAGGTTCAGGATCAGGTTCGAGTTGAATGCCTTTCTTGTTGAGAGGGAGTGTTGAAAGTAGCAACAAGAAATGCTAAAAATAGAAGTGCTATAAATAGCAGTTCGAGTACCAGTGTTGGACATAGCAATAAGGAATGAAAAATGGAAGTGTTAAAAATAGGATTGCTATAAATAGCATTTCAGGATGGATTCCTATTTTAGTTAGTCCTTGAACTAAATAGTGAAGTAAAATTCGAATTTGATCTTAGCAGTTGTTTGTAAAATAATTAATTAATTCATCTTGAGTTAATTAATTGTAGAAAATTAAACATGAAGTCTATGTGGGACATGCAACAGTTTCTCCATTGATTGAGGAATTTATGTGCATAAAGATACTATTCTAAACCTGATTCTATGAGGTTCAGCTTCCCCTTATTTGTGGTTTTCGCACCCAAAAAGGCCCCACCCAAAGAGTTAAGAGAAGGTGGTGCAGCTTCCTCCTCCCACTCAATAAGAATATACAATAGTAATAGTGGTGAGGGCAGTAGTAGAAGAGAACCATCCAGTAGAAGTGCCATCCGTTAGAAGAGCCAGTATAAGATATCCATCCTTCTTGAAGCTCTCCATTGTCCTTCTACAGATATGAATGGGGTTGGGTTAGGCTGCCCATTCATACATGAATTGGTTAAAGAGATAAGGATGAGTTGTAATATTGAGTTGTAATTAGTTGGCTCAGTTAACTGAGTCAAGTCCAGTTAGATTAATTCGAATAGTTTATTGAAATAATTGTGAGTTCAGTTCATTAATGCATGCATGCATGTAACTACTGCACTTCAGATAACTGAATATTCTCTCATAAATAACTCATGCATGTCAGTTCAGTTAGAGACCCAACTGAGATCAAAGGAGGGACAATGTATTATTAGTTGAATGAATCTTTCATATATAGGAAACTCATCCATGTAGAAGGATTCATCTCCTTCAGGATTGCGCAATTAGATCAGAGGTTAGTGAGTGTGTGAAGAGGCCAATTCACATAGGTGGCAGCACTGGACCCCAACGAAAATTGCGCAAGGAAATAGGAGGCTTGGAGGGCATAGGAGAAGGTTGTGAGAGCCTTTGACTATCTATGAGCAGTATTGTTTGATTGTAGAGAGAGCAAGATAGCTTGAGAGATGATTCTTTTTGTAAATTGAACAAGATTTCCACTTGTATGATAATACAGAGATTGGGGTTTTAGTTTGAGGCCTTCCCCGGGTTATTTATTCTGTGTTATGTGTGATTGATTTCTCATTCTCAGTTATATATGTTCTCATTGATCGTGCTCAAATTGATTAAGCTCCCATAAATTTTATTGTAGAAGTATATCTTGTATTTTGCTTTAGTCTATTGCATAATCTGTTGATCTACAGTGGGAATTTCTACAAAACTAATTCTAAACTCAGCATGGAAGTATTATCTCCAAGTCACTCCCTTAATGCTTACATGCCACAAATATACATTATAACAACAATATTGATCATTGTATAACTCATCCTCCCTGACACTTATACCCACTTTAAAATATCACAAATCACACTCTTTATCCACTACAATCTTCGAGCTTCCCACCTGACTCATTTAAGTTACACTATATCTGACCATTGTTGATGTACTTATAATGATTAACAATATTGACATACTTTATTCTACCAAGTTACATAGCTTGTTGTAGTTTTCAGAAAAAAATAGTCAAGTAATTAAACCATCTTATGCAAAAATTCCCATATATTGGATGACATAGCTCACTATATCCAATAGTTATCTAGGATAGTTGTCTGGGTACTTAATTTGTTCAGAAGTTAATCATACAACTGCCATTTCTTTACATACACACATACATAGGAAGAAAATTTGTAACTAATGTTCTTGAAGATCGAAGCATGACAAGAGATGTTAGGTCCCTATAATACTAGCGATTCCCCCATTACTATTGTCATTGTATCCCTTATTGTTATTGTTGTGCTCCTATTTTCCCCTTATTGCTATTATTGTGCCCCATAGAATCCCACTATTGTTATTTTTGTGCCTTTATATTATTATTGTTAGGTCAAATTTGGTTATATTGTGACCCCTTAGACTCCTCTATATAGAAAGGAGGTTTTTCCATTTGAATCATCTCAGAATTGTTCATTTATGTAATGTAAAGGAGGTTTCCCCAATTGAAGAGGCTTATTTCTATGGTGTTGATATAACGTTTCTATCTTTTTGTGAGCTGGTTTTATAACATTTGGTATAGGAGATTTGGATTCTAGGGTTTTGTTGCTCCAAACAGGTCATCGTGGCATTGTCTCTATAACTTTTTCGCTACAAAGTTTTAGAAGATAAAAAAAAACATTTGAGATGGAACAAGTTTGAACCTTGGGCCCAAGTGTCAGATCTTGTCTCGCTATATTTTCAGAGATATAATCTGAGGAAGTTAGGCTTTTTGCAGACCCCCGAATTACATTCCAAACATGTGACCTTAGGAAAATCGTCATAAATTTTTCTCTGAGAATCAGATTGAATTTTCGTAAGAATTTACAGAAATAGGACAGATTGTAGTTGTTTTGGGTATCATTTTTAGAACCTAAGGTTGAAACAATGATCCATGGCACGTCGTACAAGTTCACTCTACTGAACCAGTCTATAGTCAGGTCATCGTGGGAGATTTGGCATAAGTGTTCATTGGAGAATCCAATATTTATCAAACTTGTGGGGTTAGAAAGATTACTCAGAGGGTTACCAAAAGAAGAAATTTGAGACCTTGGAGATCAAAAATTACATAGATACACCAGATTCAATATCAAGCTCCTACAAAGTGAAAAAAGGTGTGTAGTTTTTTTTAAATTTTGTCATAAGTATGGTTTGAAAAATTAGTTTGAAGGAATTCAAAGGGTATAGTGAAGCATTATTATTGGTAATTGATGCCCTGAGGAAAGAAAATGGAAACACCTAGTAAGCAACTTAAATTCTCTAGCATGACTCATGAAGAAGAGGAAAAAATGCAACATGATATATCAAAATTACGATACCAAGTGCAACAAATTTCACTCACACAAAAAGAAACATAAGCTAAGATGGATGGTTTAAAGAAAGACATAGAATATAAGATGTATGACGTGGAAGCTAATATGGATGGTTTAAAGAAAGTTGTAGAAGATAAGATGGATGGTTTAAAGAAAGGCGTAGAAGCTAAGATGAGTGACGTGGAAGCTAAGATGGACAACGTGGAAGCTAAGATGGATGACGTGGAAGCTAAGATGGATGGCATGGAAGCTAATATGGACGATTTAAAGAAAGGCATGGAACATTAAAGATAGATTTGAAGACAGGTTTGACAAAGTTTCTACAAGAAATGTTTACTAATGGCTAAAGGGTAGTAAAGGAAACTAATGATGAGAACAAAATAAATGTTAATCATGATTTCATAGACTCTAACGTTGGATCGAAGAGCCACCATATTCCAAAGATTGATATGAGGAAGTTTGATGGCAAGGATCCCAGAACATGGATACTACAGATGGAGCAATTTTTCGATCTCCATAATGTGCAAAAAACTCAAAAGGTACAAATTGCAACTTTACATTTGGAACCAAATCAGTTTGTATGGTATCGATGGCTTTGCTCTCGTAAACAAATTGTCACTTGGGATATTTTTATGGATGAAATGATAGCACATTATGAGGATACAAAAAGCAACACGTTTTTTAGCTAATTGATAAATCTCAAACAAAAGGGTTCAATGATGGACCACGTTGAGGGCTTCCAAAAATTGAATATAAGGGTAAAAGATATTCCAGAGGAGCATAGAATTAATGTGTTCATAGGGACTTTAAAAGATAACATACAACATGAGGTTCTCCTTTGGGAACTGAATTCATTGGAGAAGGCATTCAGGTTGGCAAGAAAAATGGAAAGCAAAATTATGGCAACAAGGAAGCCTATCACTCACAATCATAAAGATGGAAGTGTTATTACCCCTAGCCATCCACATCCTACAAGGTTGACACCACAACAATTGGAAGAAAAAAGCGAAAAAAGGGATTTGCTACAGTTGTGATAGAAAATACACTAAATGTCATAAGTGTGCTGAGAAGAAATTATTTTACATAGATTTTGAAGAGGAGGAAGAAAAGGAACAAGAAACGTCAAAAGAAAAGGATATACACCAAGAAAAAACCCTAGAAAAATAAGAAATGAATCAGACCATATCTTGTAATGCATTGACTGGAATTACCACTCCTCAAACTATCAAGATAGAAAGGCATATCCAAAAGAATAAGGTAATAGTGTTAATTGATTCAGGAAGTACCCATAATTTTATTCATGGTAAGATAGCCAAGGAATTTAATTGATTCCTATATCAAGCACCAGAGTGTCGAGTGATGGTTGCAAGTGGAGGAACCATAAATTGCTCAGGAAACTGCCATAATATCAAGCTATCGATGGGAGAATATGTATTGAGTAGCCCAATCCTTTCCATTCCAATGGGTGGTGCTGATGTTGTACTAGGAGTCCAATGGCTACAATCCTTGGGTACAATAACTTTTAATTTTCAAGAACTTTTCATGAAATTCTCTTCAGAAGGAAAGGAAGTTGAATTAATGGGTATGTTAGGGAAAATGGGAAAGATAATCAGCTCGAATGGAATGACAAAGCTTCTAAAGAAAGAACAATGAGGCATAATTGCACAATTATGTTCACTAGAGGTTCCCACATTGAAATCATTCATTTCTCCAGATATCCAAAAGTCTTGGACAATCATTCCAAGGTATTTGAGACTCCCAAAGGCCTCCCACCTATTTGTGATCATGATCATGCTATTAATTTGATTCAAGAAAGTGTTCCTCCAAAAATCAGGCCTTACAAATATCCCTATGTCCAAAAGAGTGAAATTGAACGTATGGTTGCAGAAATGCTAGAGGCTGGTATAATTCAACCCAGTCATAGTTCTTTCTCTACTCCAGTAGTATTGGTTCACAAGAACGGTGGATCATGGCGCATGTGTCTAGATTATAGGGAGCTCAACAAGCTCAATATTAAAGATAAATTTCCCATTCCTGTCATTGATGAATTATTGGATGAATTGCATGGATCAATTTACTTCACCAAGTTGGATCTTCATTCAGGATATTATCAAATCATAATGAAGACTGAAGACATCCCAAAAACCACATTTAGAACTCATGAGGGTCATTATGAATTTTTGGTCATGCCTTTTGGCCTTACTAATGCACCTTCTACATTTCAAGGTTTAATGAATTCCATTTCAAACCCTTCCTTAGAAAATTTGTGTTAGTATTTTTTGATGATATACTAATCTACAGCAAGTATTGGAAGGATCATGTCCAATATGTTGACATGGTGCTCAAACTATTGGATGAGAAACAATTATATGCAAAAATCTCCAAATGTTTCTTTGGAGTACAAGAGGTGGAATATCTGGGTCATATTGTATCTCATGAAGGTGTTAAGGTAGACCCTAGAAAAATTAAAACCATTAAGGAATGGAAAATCCCCACATCCATAAAGCATCTACGAGTATTTCTCGGGTTGACACGGTATTATCGCAAGTTTGTTAAGAATTATGGGAGAATAGTAGCACCTCTAACAACATTATTGAAGAAAGATGCATTTTCATAGACTCTAGAAGCAACAAAGGCCTTTGAACATCTTAAAGAGGCAATGTGCCAAGCACCAGTCTTAGCTACACCGGACTTCACAAAAATGTTTATTGTGGAATGTGATGCCTTAGGGAATGGAATTGGTGATGTTTTAATGCAAGAAGAAATACCCATTGCTTTTGAAAGTCATCCCATCAAAGGAAAGTATTTACACAAAGCTATTTATGAGAAGGAAATGTTGGCAATACTACATGTACTTAAGAAATGGCGACCCTACCTAATGCGAAGACACTTCAAGGTAAAAACAGACCATGATAGTCTTAAATACTTTTTACAACAAAGATTATCTTCAGAAGAGCAACAAAAATGGGTCGCAAAGATGTTGGGTTATGACTTTGAAATCATCTACAAAAAGGGAAGCAAAATGTTGTGGAATATGCACTCTCAAGAAAGGATGAGGATGTGGAAGCATTTCTTTGCACCATTTCTATTATCCAACTAGATTGGATAAACGAAGAAAGGGATGAATGGAAGAATGACGAGGATGTGTGGGCACTCATTCAAAATATACAACAAAATCCTAGTACATCTGATACATTTAGCTAGAAAAATGATTTGTTATGGTACAAGGATCGGTTATATCCATGTAAGAATTCCCAATTCAAACAAAAGATTCCTAGGGAATTTCACACCTGTCCCTTAGGAGGGCACTCAGGATTTCTAAAAACCTACCACAAGGTTAAGAAGGATTTTTTTTGGGATGGACTTAAATGGGATATTGAAAATTTTGTGGCGGAATGTTTGGTTTGCCAACAATATAAAATTGAAACAATTAAGACCCTAGGACTATTACAACCTTTATCCATTCCAAGCCAACGTTGGGAGGAGGTTTCAATGGATTTTATCACAGGTTTAGCCAAGTCCGAAGGAAAGAGTGTTATCATGGTGGTAGTTGACAGACTTACCAAGTATGCACACTTTTGTGCATTATCTCATTCATTTAAAGTGAGTACAGTTTCTATTGCATTTATGGAAAAAATTCAAAAGCTACATGGAAACCCAAAGATTATTGTAAGTGAAAAAGATCCCACTTTCACTAGAAATTTTTGGATAGAATTATTTTCTTGTCTTGGTACTCAATTAGTTCATAGCTCATCTTATCATCATCAATCTGATGGGAAAACTAAGATAGTAAACAAATTTTTGGAAGGATATCTTCATTGCTTTGTATCTGATAAATAGACACAATGGTTCAAATGGTTCCCTCTAGCTGAATGGTGGTATAACACTTCCTTCCATACTGCAACAAAAATGACCCCATTTATGGCACTTTATGGATATCATCCACCATCCATCACATCATATTTAAGAGAAAATTCTAAGGTTCAAGCAGTGGAAGATCACATCGAGCATTAGAAACATGTTCTCCAACTCTTAAAGGATAACCTCACCTTAGCACAAAATAGAATGAAACAGCAGGCAGATCAACATTGCAGCGAAAGAAGTTTTGATGTAGGTGATTAGGTATTCCTAAGGCTACAACCATATAAAAAAATGTCCCTCAAGCAGGCTAAGAAGGATAATAAATTATCACCAAAGTATTATGGTATGTATAGTGTTGCAAAAGATAGGTACTATTGCATACAAATTAGAGCTTCCTGTAGCTTCTGGAGTGCACCCAATTTTTCATGTTTCATGCTTAAAAGGTTATAGGTGACAAGCTTCCATTTCAAACCATATTTATAGAACTTGATGAGGAAGGAAAAACCATATTGGAACCTAAAGCAGTCAAAGAAACAAGAACTCGATAGCTACGAAATCGATCAATTTCAAAGTATCTCATCAAGTGAAAGAACTTACCTGTTGAAGATTACACATGAGAGGATGAGAATTTTATACAGAAGCATCCAGAACTACTCAAGCATTTAGGACAACACTTTTTTGAATGAGAGTGGCATGTTAGGTCCCTATAATACTAGTGATTCCCCCATTACTGTTGTCGTTGTATCCCTTATTGTTATTGTTGTGCCCCTATTGTCCCCATATTGTTATTATTGTCCCCCATAGAATCCCACTATTGTTATTTTTGTGCCTTTATATTATTATTGTTAGGTCAGATTTAACCACTCCTTAGACTCCTATATATAGAAATGAGGTTTTTTCATGTGAATCATCTCAGAATTGTTCATTTGTTTAATTTAAAGGAGGTTTCCCCCTCGAAGAGGCTTATTTCTAAGGTTTTGATCTATCATTTCTATCTTTTTGTGAGCTGGTTTCATAACAAGATCCATCAATATATAATAGACTCACATAATAAAATTAGTGATATGTTCTCTTGGAACCGAAGAATGCCGAGAATGACTAATTTAAATTATGCTAATCTATTCATTAATTGATTCTTTATTATAAGATTTTATAAATAAAATAATAATAACTTTGCACACCATTAAATATCAAACCCACACCACTCAATGAATTTGCAATTAGTGAAATTAGAACACCAATAAAAACAAAAACACCAATAGGATCTCACACGCTTTTTTCTCAACAAACTCAATGGTGGGAACCTTTAATGATCTACTATGTGGCTCCACTCCGCTCGTTTGCGAGCACTGACTGCATCATCACTGTTCTCTATGACTAATATGAACTTAAATAGAAATGTAAAAAATTATAGATATAACCATAAATACAGAAATGCAATAGAAATAACATTTCATTTCATTAATATCAAATACCGAAATATGCTTACAAACAAAATGGAAATAAGACTAGCTCAGGCAATGGTAACTTATCTCTGAGAAGGGATGCACTACATGCCTCTGAATTGTGTTTCAATGAGGCTAAGAGGCATATTTATTATTTGGAAACAATGGAAAACCATAAACATCCAAAAACCTACCCCTTGGAGATGAAGCGCCAAAACTATTGGCCCTATTTGGGCAAATTGGTACATCAACGTCCTGGGGTCTTAACTTTGGCATACGATCTCTGTTTGACATGTGCAATACCTCGTTAGAAAGATATATCCGAGCACTACAACTTCCAAGCGGATGAAAATGACCCATGTTGGCCTTAGTTTTCCCAAAAGAACGTTGTTTAGGGCCTCACAATGACTCTGGAAGTTCAAGACCCGAAAAAACTACCAAAAATAGTAAATTGTGCTACAATTAAGGAAACTGAAAAACTAAAAGAGATAGTGATGGGGGTCCAAGTGGAATATGCATTTGGCCACCAACATCCACCTGGATCAGTCCTCCCCCCTTAGGAAGCAATGGTCCCCATTACGTCGAGTGCCTCCATGAGATGGGGAAACTTCTGTTGAACTTGGTCCTTGGTGAGCCACTTGCCTTGCTGCAGGAGTTGGCCAGCTTGGACAATCTGATATAGTTGTATCTTCTGTTGGAAAGTGTTCTTTACCTGTGTGTCAATAATCCAATCAGTTTTGGCATGTTCCATACAGTCTGGGTTTAACTCTGTTGGTGTGAGTTGTTCTACAATGTCTGATGATGGTGCGAAGTATGGTTGAAGGTGTTCCACATTGAACATTAGGTGCAGGCCAAGGAATGGGGGAATTCTTAGCTTAAAAGCATTATCTCCCATAACATTGGTATGGTTTTAGGACCATATTGAAGTGGTATGAGTTTCCAATGGGCTTCAATATGGCATGCTTTTAGTAAATGCAACCAAACTTTGTCGCCCACCTAAAACTTGTGTGGCACCTGATGTTGATCATGTCGCTGCTTTTACTTGACATTTCACTTCTCCAAGATGTCATGAACCTATTGGAAAATGTGTTGGATGTGTTCAATAAATTTGGTCACTTTATCAACCTCAGACAATACATGTGTGGATTTTGGCTATGTAGTCACATGAGGCATGACAACATCAGTTAGACACAATGGTTGAAATTCTAGACCCACTTGAAAGGGATCATGACCAGTCGAGCTAAGGAGAGCTCTATTATAACTATGTTGCACATAGGAAATACTCTCATCTTAGGTTCGTGGATGCTTAGAGTTTTACATGCAGAGTGTGTGTACTATCATCCTATTGTGGACCTCCATCTGGCCATCAATATTGTGATGGAAGGTAGTTGACTTGGTGAGATTGGTGTCCAATATTGTCCAAAGGCTTGACCAGAATGTGCGCAGGAACCTATTATCCCGATTTGATATAATGGTCTGCGGGATCAAAAAATGTACCCATACTCGTTCAAAGAAGAGTTTGGAAATTTCCTCTGTTGTGATACTCTTCTTGCAGGTCGCCAATATAGCCACCTAGAAAATATGTCCATGACCACAAATACACAGTAATTACCATGCTTGGTAGAAGGGAGGCTAGACATATAGTCCATGGAGATGGATTCCCACGACTAGCTGGGAGTAGCAAGAGGAGTGTACATGCTTTGCTTCTTGATGGTTAGCTTGGCGATGGTGCAGGCAGTGCAGGATATGATATATTTTCCAACATCCCATTGGAGTTTGGGCTAATAAAAGTACTTTTGTAGTACAACCACAATTTTCTCCACCCCAAAGTGTCATGCGACTTGACTGTATTACGCCTACCAAATGAGCTTGGCATGCTCACTTCAAGGAATAAAGAGGTGGCCCGGGTAGAATAATAATGCATCCTAGAGGTGAAAATCAGGAACATTCTTTCTATCTACTACCATTTGGTATGTGGAGGTGAACTCTGGATCATTTTTTTATAGTTGTGTCCATCCAGAGGTCTCGTGGTCACAAGAGTTGAGAATAGTAGTCAGTGATGCAATTAGGGTTAGCTGAGGCAACCTACAACATTATTGATGTTTCCATTTTTATATTTAATGTTAAAGTGTAATTGTTGAAGATATGTAGACCACTTCTGATGACAATTGTTCTACAACTTCCGTTATGTTTGTAGAAACTGAAGAGGTTAGTGATCAGTGTGGATGACCATCTCCTTCCCCATAATGTAATGCTTTCATTATCGGAAAGCCTACACGATGGAATACATCTCTTTATCATAGGCAGGGTACTTCTGAATTATATCAGAAAGTGTCTCAGCTAGGTGAGGACTGCACCAATAACATAGTATGAGGCATCTATCTCAATTTCAAATGGTTGTTGCAGGTCTGGTAGTGTGAGTACTAGTGCATAGCAGAGTCAATGCTTCAACTCAATGAATGCCTTCTGTTGGGACTCGGACTAGGAAAAATTTTCTTTCACCCCACCCTTAGTAATGTGACTCAAAGGCCAAGTCATATGGGAGAATCCCAACACGAACCTCTGATAAAAATTTTCAAGGCCCAAAAAGTTGCGAAGCTCCGTTAGAGTGGTCGGGGCTAGCCAATCTGGAATAATTTGGATATTTGTCAGATCCACATGCATGGCATGCTCATCTATGATGTAACCCAAATATTAGACCTGTCTCATGCCAAAGGTGAATTTCTCCAATTTGGCACATAGTTTGTGTTGCCAAAGGGTTTCAAGGACCTTCCGAATGTGTTGGAACTATTCTTCCCAACTCTTGCTGAAGATGAGGATGCTGTCCAGACAAAAAAACACGAATGAATTGGTGAAGGGCCAAAATATGTCATCCATTAGCCTCATAAAAAGTAGCATGGGAATTTGTCAACCTGCAGGGCATAACCAACCATTAAAAAAGGAATTCCTTCGATTTGAAGGTGGTATTCCATACATCTGTGGGCTCTATTCGAACTTGGTGATAGCTAGACTTCAGATCGATCTTGTTAAAATACTTGGCCCCCTTGAGTTGGTCCAGAAGGTCATCAATATATGGGATTGGATACCTCTTCTTGACAGTGATTTTGTTTAGTGCCTGATAATCAATGTAGAGCCTCCAAGTCCCATCCTTCTTCTATAGAAGTAAAATCACGCTCCCACAAGGTGAGGAACTTAGTCAGAATGCCCTTTCTACAACAACTCTTGGATTTTCTAGTTGATCTCTTCATTTTCTAGAATGGAGCAGTGATATATTGGGCCATTGGATAGAGGTTCTCTAGGATTCATATCAATCAAATGCTTGACCTGACAGTGAAAGCTACCCCTATGGGTGAGGAGAAGGTGTCCTTGTATTCTTCCATGACTGTATCCACCTACTTTTGCTACGTGGAGGAACCCTTCCTGGGGTCCATGGATGTGGCTATGATCTTCCCCTTACTTTGAGAGAGAATGAGAAAGAAAAAAAATTCCCTAGTTTGGGAGATGATCTTACTACATTTCTTAGCAAAGATCAAAGAGACGGCAGTAGGCATGGATACCTCTGATATCCTGTATAACTTACTACCCAAAGAAATAATAACATATCAAGGTCTAGACTCATATACAACATGTCACTTCCATAATTATGGTTGTACTAATAATACATCAAAAACTTCAAGAGGAGAAACATCACCCAGTAAGGGAAGGCGTCATTGCTGGATGACGTGGAGATCTCATCCTTGATAAAGGCACCCAATGGTGTACGGATGTGGATGTGTTGTATTCGGTAGGCCCATCCAGTTCACGACTTCTACTGAAATGAGGTTCCTTTGGATCCAGATGTTGACAATGAAATGTATCGGAGAACTCTTCACCCACATTTGTGAGTGGCAAAGGCATTCCCACTATGCATCTTCAAGCTCATTCTTCTAGATCTTGGTTGTGGCCATAGTGGCACTGGGCTTCGTGTCAATAATATGCCTCCCTTTTTCATTCCCCTTATCTGGTTCTATCTCAGAGTCGAAACATGCATCTGACTCAAAAGCCTTCAGGTCAACCACCAGTGATTGCTTGGCCCGACACTCACTTGTGTTGTGAGTGGAGATCTTATAGAACCCACACCATTTTATCATGTCCTTGTTTATCTTCATGGTGTTTTTCTTTACTTGTGTCTTCGACGAGTTATCCTCAATCACCCTACCTTGGATTTTCCCTTTCCTTTATAGTTTGGGGGAGCCTTTCCCTTGCTTCGGATTCATAGATCCAAAGTCTCACCTTTTCTATTTAAGCTTCTGCTCAATCTTGATGGCATATTGATACGTCGTGCTGAGCGAGGAGATGTCCAGGAAATCCATCTCATCCTGGATGTACCTATGTAGGCAGCCGCAGTGCTTGAGGACCAAATGTTTCTTGAAATCCTTGATACCTAACTTCATGTGAAGGGTATGAAAAACATTGGTAAACATTGGCAGTCTTGGTCCCTTCCCTGCCACAGTGTGGTCCACTTTGTGTATTTATCCTCATACCCCCCGACAGGGTAGTACTGCTCCTTGATGGAATCCTAGAACGAATTCCAAGTGGGTGTGACCGATAATAGTGAGAGTGTACTTTTTCACTTCTTCTCATAGTAGGTTTCCCACTAGTCCTTGATGTGGGGGGTGGCTTTAAGAAGTGAAAAGGTAATCTTTTCCCGGCTGGAAAAATCATGAACAGAAAAATATCCTTCTATTAGATTTAACCATTTATCTACATTGTCTTCATCTATTTGAAACTCAAATATGGGGATGTAAAAGTTAAATTGTACCTTAAGGGGTGTGGCACTTCCAAAGTAGCTGCTAGAAGGAGATGTGTCACCCTTGGGTAGCCGCTGAAGGATCTGGGAAAAGTTGTCCATCATCGCATTCCTCTGTCCCTTGAGGGATTCTTCGAGCAAGATTTTGAAAGTATCTCCTAACCCCCTCGTATTTCTTGTCTTCTGCCATCGGTGGCCAACGAGATTTGTGAGGCTGGTCTTACAAAGGTTCGACTAGTTCGAGCCTAACTCGTTATCCCAACCTTATTGGGGACATGTAAAGAAAAAAAAAGAAAGAGTAGACCACTTTGATACCACTTATCCAAACTTAAACAGGAACACAAAAAATTACAGATATAACCATAATATCAAATATTGAAATATGCTTACAAATAGAATGGAAATAAGACTAGCTTGGGCGATGGTATCTTATCTCTAAGAACAGATGTGGTGGCTACATGCCTTTGAACTATGTTACAATGAGTCTCGGAGGCCTATTTATTATTGAGAAACAATGGAAAACCCTAAACATCCAAAAACCTAGCCCTAGGAGATGAAGCACCAAAATTATGGGCCCCGTTTGGGAAAATTGGTACATCAACTTCCCGGGGTCATAACTTTGGCATACGATCTTTGTTTGACGTGCACAATAACTCTCTAGAAATATCTATCTGAGGACTATAACTTCCAAGTGGAAAAAATTCTCTGATGTTGGCCTTGGATTTCCAAAAAAAGGTCGTTTAGGGCCTCAAAATGGCTCTAGAAGTTCAGGACTCAAAAAAACTACCAAAAATGGTAAACTGTGCTACAATTAAGGAAACTGAAGCACTAAAAGAGATACTGGTGGGGGTCCAAGTGGAATAGGTAGGTGGAAACAAACATCCACTTGTACCAATGACGAGAAATCTTCACAGGTGAATAAATTTGCACTTCTTGGCAGCCTCTCTTACCATAGCTCCCTCCTTAAATTTAGAAACCAAACTAGTGGGAAATTGAATGACTGCACTAGCATTTGGAACATTCTCATTTGTCACACATGGCACTTCTTTCACCTTCTTAGTTTCCTTTGGAACCATTTGGGAAAAAATTTCTCCACTGCCACTCGCAAGCATTGATGAATTTCATGAATGATGTCTTTGCAGAAAAATAAGAATTGCATCAATCTAAATATATCAATAACTATAATAGTAATTCATGTTCACTGCACTTAAGGATGGAGTAGCAGTATGAAAATGGTGTCTTTAGTAGATGTCAGCTCTCAACCCACGGAATACTACACTTAAAACTTTATCTACAACCTTAAAAGAAGATTTTATTTCTACACCATATGGTTCCACTCCTTCGCCGAGCACGAGTGGAGATCCCAAAAAAAACTTCTCAAACAAATTTGATTTATAAATTTCACCAAAGGTTTTTGCTTCCTCATTCAATGGATTTTAAATACTACTTAGAAAAAATTTATACCTGTGGAGTAGACAATATTGAATTCTTCTCTTCACATGGCCATAATTATAAAGGAAACCTTCCTTCATATAGCCTTCCTTCTCCAAAAATTTTACAAATGCCAAGTTCTCTAGGAGCACAAGCGCATCAATGGAAACAATCGTTGCCTCACAACTTCCTCATGTTGTTGAAAATAATGGTGGTCCTCAATTCATGGATTGAATTTCCCAATGATTGTCAACAAAACTATGGTAGTTCTTAGCGCCAAATACTGATGATTTAAAGACACTAGATTCCTCATAGTCCTCAATGCAACAACAACCAAATCAATGGTTGTTTGTACAAAATTTCACATGCTAACACTCATAAAAACAATAAATCAAACAGTATATTAAACCAATTTATGTATGAAGGAGTATCATTGCTCAAAATTCCATGATCACAACCCCTCTTGTGAGAGAGTCAAGGTTGAACTTGCTTTGATACCAATATAGAAATTGAATTTGAATACATAGTATTCAATAATACACACAAAATTATATTCTTCTTGCACACTTGATTTAATTACATCACGATTATATAGTTGGTCTCAGATATAACTAATTATAAGCATAGATATGGTCCAGGTTGAGATATTCTCTCAACAAAGACCCAAACTAATTCTAAACTCAGTATGGAAGCATTATATCCATGTAAAAATAATAATAAAATATAATTTTGGATCAATTAAAAAAGTAATCAATAATAAAAATAATAAAGTTATTCAATTCAATTTGTTATATTATCATTTTGTTTTTATTAAGAAAAATAAAAACAATTATATAATTATATATATAGAAGCTAGTGAATCCTTTTATTAATTAGAAAAAGTTACATATAGCATGGATTTCTAAAAGAGCACCAAAGTCTAGGACATTCTTCGTACCAAGCTTGGCTAAGACTAGTAATAGTTTAGGTGGATATTGGTGGTCATTTACCTATTCCACTTGGACCCCCACCACTGTCTCTTTCAGTTTTTCAGTTTCCTTAATTGTAGCATAGTTTGTTATTTTTGGTCATTTTATGGGTGCTGAACTTCTGAAGCCATTTTGAGGCCCTAAATGATGTTTTTTGGGAAAACCGGGCAAGCATCAATCTTTGATTGATGTTTGCATTTGAAATTTGTCGTCCTCAGATAGATCTTTCTAAAAAGGTATTTTTGATAAGGTGCTCAAAATTATGTTCAAAAATAAAAAATGTTAGAATATTGTGGAAGCTGAACAACCGTGTAGTGCTCATCATCATGAATCCAACATAGCTTGTTTTGCATGAAACAGACACCATATGCTCCCAGAAATGCCATTTGATCACTTTTTCAAATAGGTAAAAACAAAAAGGCAGAGGAAATGACATGGAGGAGTCTTCAGTGAATGGGGAAGCGCCACGTGGCAGGATGCCCTTAGCCCCACATTGCAGATCAAAGAAGGAAGAGGTCCACGGTTAAGGAAATTGGCCCCCAACACTTACAGGTTGCATTTTGCGATATCGCAATCACAGACGGAGGCAGGTCAGCGGTAAAGAATCGGCCCCAGAGCGAAGTCGGAGTGCGACACGATAAATCACAATCTCACATCGCATGAATCAAGTGTATTTACAAAATTACCCCCAACAGAGTCAGGTTGTGATTGCGATATCACAATCGCATATCGCACAACATAACGTCCTGTTATGGAGAATCACCCTTACTTAGGCCGATTGTGATTTACGATAGTTTATGGCCACCATGTGTCCTCCTAATGGTCAGCTAAAAATTTGGTTGGCAAGACAGGTCAGATGCCAGGGTTGAACACATGACCTCCCATACAACAATGCAAAGGTTTAACGTTTAGCCCGCAGCATGTGACTTAACAAACTATGGTCGTGGATTATATTTTAAATTATGTTGATCGTCAGGTCGGTCAGAGACCTCCAGCATAACCATCAGTACCCCTCCCATGTGAACACCTCATCTGCAGCGTGTAGCAATTATGTTGCCACCACGGTAACTACACCGCTAACCGCCAGTCCAAATACCCATGTGACCACCTTATTTGCAAGCTATGAAATTTTTTTATAACCACCAATGGGGTTATCAGTGGAATTAGCCATTCAAGAGGAAAATAAAATACAACTATCGTCATTCAAGAGGATTTGGGATCCGATTCGGGTGATGAAACTAAAATTACAGCCATGGGTATAAAAGGAAAAGAATCCATTTTTAGCATTGTATATCAAATTGTCACACTACCACTCCGAATGAAGAAACACAAATTGAATTATTTCAAGTGAGGGTAATCTCAAAACATAAAAAAATCGACACACTTTTTTACAGTGGGTCTCAAGCTAATTTGATATCTAATGACTTAGTCAAGAAACTTAATCTTGAATCCATTTTGCATCCCAAGACATATCCATTCGGTTGGATATGCAAGGACACAAACTTACAGGTTACAAGAAAATGTATTCTTTAGTTTGCAATCACAGCAAATTTCATTGACGAAGTTGAATTAGATGTTGTATCGCTTGATTTATCAGGAACTGTTTTGGCTAGTCCTTACCTTTATGATAGAAAATAAATCTTTTATCATCATGAAAACAAGTAACACTTGTTCAAGGATGGTGTGGAGTATATTGTGCGAGCTCATCGCAAGAAACTAAATCTTTCATTAGTTAATACAGGGTAAATGAAAAGACTAGTGAATTCAAGAAAGAACTTAGTGCTTCTTATGATCAAACCTAATGTTGATATTGATTATGAAGCATTTGATGGTTGTAATTCAAAATTGAAAACTGATTTTGTTGATGTAGTTAACCACGATGATGAGTTTTTTCATAAAGAAAAAAGATTTCCTTCCAAGAGGAGAATCCAACATGAATACCATTTCGTCAAAAGTGTCTACTTCTTAACATCAATATGCACATGATGTTATGAAGGGAAAGTGTATAAATAACAAAACAATCCAAATATTGTTGAACAAAAGGATCATCTGACCTTCTCCTTTACCATGTAGTGCACCTCTTGTTTTGATGCCCAATAAGTATCGTAAGCATTTCATTGAATGGGATTTAATAAGTGGTTTTCATCAAAGTAGAGTTGTTGAAGGAGACATATGGAAGACAACATTCAAAACTGAGCAAGGTTTGTTCGAATGGCTTGTTATGCTTTTTTGTCTTTTCCATGCTCCTACTATTTTCATGTATATGAAGAAAGATGTGTTGAAGCCATTTCTAAACATGATAGTCTTCTTGGATGACATTTTCATTTTCAGAAAATTTCATTATGAACAGGACATGTATGAGAAAGAAATACTTGATGTCTTATGTCAAGGACATTTGTTATTGAAGATGTCAAAGTGTATGTTGGATTAAACTTCTTTGATGTACTTGGGCCATGATATTGGAGAAGATGAGTTGAAGTTAGACTTCTCCAAGATTGATGCCATTATGGATTGGTCAATGCTCAAGATAGTCATTTGGATAAGAGGTTTCTGGGCAACAGCCCAACCTTGGAGGAAATATTTTCTTAATTTTTCTTCTATTGTAGCTCATTTTCATTCTTTGGGAATTGTGCAAAAGGTCTTCCAGTGGGGAGGCAAATAACAAGAGGCATTTGATGCTTTAAGACAAAAGATCAGTTCAACCTTTATACTTGTTCTTCTAAACCTAAAAACATCATTTGACTTTCAGGTTGATGTATGTGACTATGCCATGTGTGTGGTCTTTATGCAGTATGGTAAGCCCATTTCCTTTCATTCAAAAATTTTCAATGGTGCAGTATTTAAGTTGCAGTGACAAGGGAACTTTCATTGGATTGGTTTTCTTCTACTATTCCACTTTTTCAAAAGGTATAAGAAAGGTATAAGTGACTTGTTGATGTAATTTCTAGGCCTATAGTTTGTGTAATTACTATCCTCAAGCATAATTTTGTTCTACATGAAAATTATGTTCAACAAAATACATACTTTCAAGGTGTATATTCAAGCTTGAGTCAAAGGAATCAAGTAGAGGAATTTGATTACCATTTGCATCATAATGCATTGTATCATCTTGGTAAGAAGGATGTTTCTATTGATAGTAAAATGGAAAAATAAAAATGGATAGAGCCTGGAAAGGTGAGGGAACTGTACCCTCATGTGCTGGACAACTGAAAGTGATATTTTGGAGTCCAAAAGGCTTCCACTGGGGAGGAGCGATCAGGTGCTCAAAATTATGTTAAAAAAAACAATTGTCATAATGGTGTGGAATCTGAACGACCACGTAATGCTCGTCATCCTAAATCCAGCGCAACTTGTTTACTGTGAAATGGAAACCATATGCTCCTAGAAATGTGATATGTTAACTTTGTCAAACACATAAAAAAACACAGAGGAAATGACATGGCAGAGTATTCAGCAAATGGGGAAGTGCCAAGTGGTAGGCTACCCTTGGCCCTGCATTTGGCAAATTACAAAAGGAAGGGATCTGTGATTAAAGAAATCAGCCCCCAACACTACTAGGTTGTGATTTTTGATATCGCAATTGCATATCGGAGATGGCTCGGCGGTAAGAAATCGACCCTAGAGCAAAGTCGGACTGTGGCACGATAAATCACATCACACATTGCATGGATCAAGTGCATTTACAGAATCGACCTTAGCAGAGTTAGGTTGTAATTGCGATATCACAATCACACATCGCACAACACAACGACCCGTTATGGAGAATCATCCCTACTCCAGATGATTGCGATTTGGGATAGTTTATGGCCACCAAGTGTCCTCCTAATGGTCGGCTAAAAATTTGGTTGGCAAGATAGGTCGAAGGTCAGGGTCAAACTCGTGACCTCCCATACAACAGTGCCAAGGTTTACCATTGAGCCCAAAACATGTGACTTAACAAACTATGGTTGTGGATTATATTTTAAATTATGTTGACTGTCAAGTTGTGGGGAGACCCCCAGCATAACCACCGGTGGCCCTCCCATGTGAACACCTCATCTGCAGCCTGCAGCAGTTATGTTTCTGCCACGGTAAACACACCTCCAACTGCCAGTCCAAACACCCATGTGACCACCTTATCTACAGGCCGTGATATTTTTTTATCAATGCCAATGAGGTTATGGGCGGAATTAGCTGTCCTATAATTTCGCCTACTGTGCGGTGAAATATTCGCCTAGTTAGTGCTTTTTGGGGTGAAATTGAAGGATCATGCTAGATTTGGAGAAATTTGTGGAGTGAATAGTGGGCTAACTAGGAGAGGTCATAACTTCTTCCGTTTTCAAATAAATTGGATGCAAAAGGATGCTAGGTATCCATCTTTTGACATTCTGGACTCATTGGAGCAGGTTTCAAAAGCATTTGAGCATTGTAAACACATATTTTTATACTTTTGAGAATAATAGAGAGGCCCAAGCCATTGGAAGTTGCACCAAGGAGACGTAGCCTAGGAGGGGTGAACTCCTTTATCATGTTCATGTTGTAATGTGTTTTGAATATTTTTTGTACATGTTTATGTTGTTGTTCAGTCTCTTATTTATGTTAAATTGCTCATAAAATTAACATAAAATCTCATCATTTCACTTGCAAAAATTCATAAATCCTTAATGACAATGAAAACATTTTATTTCTAATATGAGGAGGAACTTAGCACAAAATTTAATATTCTAAATCAGATCAATTGTGCATGTAAAATGAAGATAATATGCCAAAATTACAACCCCGGGAAGTTGATGTACTAATTTACCAAAACAGGGCCCATAGTTTTGGTGCTTCATCTCTTAGGGTTAGGTTTTTGGATGCTTATGACTTTCCATTATTTATCAATAATAAATAGGCCTCCGAGCCTCATTGTAACACAGTTAAGAGGCATGTAGCTGCCACATCTCTCCTCAGAGGTAAGTTACAATCGCTCGAGCTTGTTTTATTTCCTTTTTGTTTGTACGAATATTTCAGTATTTGATCTTAATGATATGAAGTGCTATTTCTATTGTATCTTTGTATTTATGGTTATATCTGTAATTTTTTGTGTTCATGTTTAATTTTGAATCAATGGTATTAGAGTGGTCTGCTCTCTCTCCATTTTTATTTGCATGTCCCCAATGAGGTTTGGATATAAGGAATTAGGTTTCGAACTAGTCGAACCTTTACAAGCGCAACCTCGCAAATCTAGTCGGCCTCCCATGGCAGAAAAGAAGATGAGGGGGCAGGATATCCTTTCAAAATATTTCTCAAAGAAGCCTTCGAGTGACATAGGAATGTCATGATTGAAAGTATGCAATGTAGGAACCCCTTGAATGATGAATTAAGTTTTTCATCCAACGAGTGCTCTTGGTCGAAATTTGAGTAAAACCTTAGAGAGACAAGTGTTAGTGTCCAAAATTACTCTATTTTTGCCCTATTCCCATAAGCCTTAACCTGTGTTTTATCTCTATTTAACCCTCTCATTCCTACACTAGTCGAAGATAATCATCTATTCCTACATATACTTCGTATTTCATAATTAAGATTTATTAAGTGATTTATTAACTACTTTACATAGATTTCATACCTTTTAGTATCTCTTGTAACTTGTGTTTAACTTTCCTAAAAGCAATTGAATAACTAAGTGTTAATCATTATTTAGCGTGATCAGTGCAAGCAGATTCCTACACTACCAACGAGTTGCTCCATGATCTAAGTGATATTCCACATAGGCGTTTTTCATCCATGACTCCTAGTTCGATTGTGGACTATCTGAGGATGGACATTAGTAGTGTATAGTCAAGGATTTTTTCCAACAATATGGTCTACGACCAGCAAAGTTTGTACCTTATTATAACCATCAACTAGTTTTGCAATGTTGTTTGTTAGTTTGTTCGGCTGAAAGGCTTGAAAAGGAAATGATTGTAATTAGAAAAATATGTCTAAGGCCGAGAGACTGTATATAATATAGATTATAGGTAGAACCAAGCTAGTGATCTCGGAGTTGTAATTTTGTTTACTTTGTAATTTTGTATCGCCCTCGGTTTTGGGTTGGTCTCGCATTATCATGTATATTTGTTGATCAAGTTAATACAAGGAACGCGCCATGTTTTCTTCATGCTATGTTTAATTTCTATTTCATGCGTGATTAAGTGCTGAACCGTTTCGTTTCCTAAACGAGAAATGATATGGTTGGATAGGGCCCAGCTAACCCAGCTCGTTTACCCTTGTGCTTTCACCATTTAAAAAGTTTGTGTGAACATTTATTCATTTGTAGTTGCATGGCTTTGATTGATCATATGTTTATTTCAGAGTTCTAAGTTAAATTAATTTCATAGTTAAGCGTGAACAGATCTGTAGTTTGGAAGTTTAATTAAGTTTATTTCTTTCTTGCAATTTCTTTCCTGCAAATTACTTTCTTGCAATTTCCTTCCTAAAATTCTTTTCCTGCAATTTTTTCCTTAGTTTTCTTCCGCTCGGGTTGTGTAGGAAGATTCTTCCTATACCAGTGCATGTAGTTTCCTACACTTCAGTTTTACTTTACAACAAGTGTTACGTTCCTTTTCTTACTTATAATTTCATTTATTCCTACAAGCAAACTTATTGTCAATTCAAGTAATCATTCTCAATGTTAAGAATTATACTTATGAAGGATCTTTACATCAATTAAGAAAGAACGTTATTACAAACACCATACTCTATACATGTAGTTTATGACTTAAGAAAAAGGAATAGAAATGTTATAAGTGAACTGTCGAAATTTATTTGATGCATGCAAATTACTTTGACTGCTGCTTGATCATTTCGAATTATTTTTTCTTTATGAAATTTACTTTCATTGCAAAGTTCAGTTAATTAAAGCATTCTTTTTCACATGAAATTTATCTCAGAATATAGGTTGCAATTGCAATTCTTTTCAACACATCTTTTAATTCTTTCGAAAGTAAGTTGGAAACTTTGGTGAAGGAAGCTCTGTCTTGGTGCAACAGGTGGTCTCTTGTCATAGGAACATAGTGCTCTAATCCTTGAGGCTTAGAGCACCTCCACAAAGACATAAGTCTTCAGTAAAGAAGGTAAAATATACTTTTTCACATAAGTATTGTACTTACACTAGTGCAAGCATATTGCAATAATACAAGAACAGGTTGCTTGGTGTAGAAGGAAGATCAATTGGGAAACAAATCTTTGCAAGGGCCCACTTGTTAAATTGATAGCCATCTATACTGAAGATAAACATAGTATTTCATTTTAGAATTTAAGATTGCTTCCAGTTGTGTGAAAATTCCTTTATTTGATTTCGTCACTAATTATTCTTTTACATTCCAGCACTACATTTTCTATGGTGTCGATTGTCTTTAAGATTGTTTTTTGTCTGATTCTGCAACATTTCATTTAAGAAGTAGGATTAGGAATAGGAAAATTTCATACCACTTTTGGCATTGCCTGTGCTTCGTCTCTAAGTTTACGAAACCCCTGGGTTGAAAATTAAGTGTTGAGGAGTTTTATTTAGTGCAATTCATGCACCCAACAATAAGTTGAAAATACAAGTTGGAAAAGTAGTTTTATTATTATTATTTTTTTAATTTTTACTTTTTACTCCAAAAATTGTGAATCATGCCCCATGGTTGACATTATCATCTTGAATCAAATTTTATTTTGGTTGTATATTTTTCTTAGGAGGACCATTTTAGATCTCAGAATTCCCCTAATGTCATCTTGTAATTTTTGCTATAACTTTCTATACAAAGCTTCAAAATATGAAATTTTGACCACGTGGAGAAGAATATTGGTGAATTTCGTGTAGAAATTTCAGATATTGGTTCAATATATTTTCGGAGATATGGTCCGAAGAAGTTAGAGTTTTCGCATGCTCTAGAATTCAATCTCAAACAGGTAACCTAGGGAATATTGTCATAACTTTCTCTAAAGGCATTAGATTTGGATTTCATAAAAGGTGACTAAAAACTCATGGATTGTAGTTTTTGATGTATCATTTTCAAGTTTGAAGGTTGAAAAATGAAATGTGGTATTTCGTACAAGTTCGCTCTACTATACCAGTCCATAATCAGGTTATCATGAGAGATTGGTCATAACTTTATCTTGAAGAATCTAATCTTAGTTTGACTTGTGGAGTTGGAAATAATATTCAAAGGGATACCACAGGATGAAATTTCAAAACTTGGAGAGTCGAAATTATAGAGATACAATAGTTTCAAGATCGAGCCCCTGAAAGAAAGAAAAATGTGTGTATTTTTTAAAAAAATTTGCATAAATTTTGTTTGAAACATCAGTTTGAAGTGATTCAAAGAGCATAGTGAAGCATAGATATCATTTTTTGATTCCTTAATGCCTCGAAACAAAAAAATGGATACTCCTAGTAAGAAACCAGAGATATCTACTATGAGACATGAAGAAGAGGAACACATGCAACATGATATATCAAAATTACGACACCAAGTGCAACAAATTTAGCTCGCAAAAATTAACAAAAAATGAATTGGAAGACATGATGGATGTTAAGATAGATAGTATAAAAAGGGACATGGGAGTTTTGAATGATGGTTTAAAAGCATACATGGGAGCAATGATGAATGTTAAGATAGAAGGGTTGAAGGAAGGTTTGGAAAAGTTGCTAGAAGAAAAGCTTCCCAGTAGTGACAAGGTGATCTATGAATATCATGATAAAGAAAAAAATAACATGAATTATTATTTTAGAGACTCCAATGTTGGATTTAATACCCACCACATTCTAAAGATCGATATGAGTAATTTTGATGGTAAGGATCCTGTAACATGGATACTATAGATGGAGCAATATTTTCATATACATGACGTGAAAAACACATAAAAAGTATGCATGGCATCTTTATATTTAGAACCCAATTAGTTTGTATGGTATAGATGGATTTTTTTTCTCATAAACCACTTCTCAATTGGTCAATTCTTATGGAGGAAATGATAGCTCATTATGAGGATACAAAGAGAAACACTTTCTTTAGCCAATTGATAAATCTCAAACAAGAGCACATTGAGGACTTCCAAAAATTGAATATCAAGGTAATTGATATTCTATAATAACATATGATTAATGTATTCATAGATATTTTAAAGGATAAAATCCAACAATAGGTGCACCTTTTGGAACATGATTCATTGGAGAAGGCATTCAGGGCGGCCAGAAAAGTTGAAAGAAAAATTATGGAAAAAAGGAAGTCTGCCACTCACAACTATAAAGATGGAAGTGTTGTTGCTCCTAGCCTTTTAGAACCTACAAGGTTGACACCAAAACAATTAGAGAAAAAAAGAGAAAAAGAGATTTTTTACAGTTGTGATAACAAATACACTAAAGGTCATAAGTATGTTGAGAACAAGTTATTTTACGTAGATTGTGAAGAGCAGGAAGAAAATGAATATGAAACATCAAAATATGGGGATATACACCAAGGACCAACCCCAGAGAAAGAAGAAATGAATCTAACCATATCTTGTAATGCATTGGAAGGAATTACCATCCCTCAAATTCTCAAGATAAAATTATATATCAAGAAGAAAAATGTAATAGTGTTGATTGATTTAGGTAGTACCCATAATTTTATTCATTGTAAGATAACCAAGGAATTGAATTTCTTTCTATACCCAACAACAGAGTGTCAAGTGATGGTTGCAAATGGAGGAACTATAAATTTCTCTAGAAAATTCCATAATATCAAGCTAACCATGGGGGAATATGTATTGAATAGTCCAATGCTTTCCATTCCAAATGGGTGGTGCTGATGTTGTACTAGGAGTCTAATGGTTACAATCTTTGTGGATGACAGCTTTTAATTTTCAAGAAATTTTCAAGAAATTATTTTGGGAAGGAAAGAAAATTGAATTAAGAGGTATCATAGGGAAACCAAGGAAGATAATCATCTCTAATTGCATGAAAAATATTTTGAATAAAGAACAATGGGGCATAATTGACCAATTACTCTCACTAGAGGTTAAAACATTGAAATCATCCATTTCTACAAATATCCAAAAAGTTTTGGATAATCATTCCAAGGTATTTGAGACTCCCAAAGGAATCCAACCTATTCGTAATTATCATCATGCTATTCACTTGATTCAAGGAAGTGTTCCTCCAAACATCAGGTCTTATAGATATCCCTATGCCCAAAAGAGTGAAATTGAACATATAGTTGCAACAATGCTAGAGGTAGGTATAATTCAACCTTGCGAGAGTTCTTTCTTTGCTCTAGTGATATTTTTGCACAATAAGGATGGATCATGGTGTATGTGTTCGAATTATAGATAGCTCAACAAGCTCACTATTAAAGATAAATTTCCCATTCCTATCATTGATGAATTGTAGGATGAATTACATGGATCAATTTACTTCACCAAGTTGGATCTTCATTCTGGATATCATCAAATTAGAATGAATACTAAAGCCATTCTGAAAATAGAAATAAGACTCATGAATATCATTATAAATTTTTGGTCATGCATTTTGGCCCTACTAATGCACCTTCCACATTTCAAGGTTTGATGAATTCCATTTTAAAACCCTTTCTTCGAAAATTTGTGTTAGTATTTTTTAATGATATACGAATCTATAACAATTCTTGGAAGGATCATCTTCAACATGTTGACAGGGTGTTCAGACTATTGGAGGAGAGACAATTATATGAAAAAACCTCCAAATGTTTCTTTAGAGTACAGGAGGTGGAGTATTTGGATCATATTGTATCTCATGAGGGTGTTAAGGAAGACCCTAACAAAATTTAATCCATTAAGGAATGGAAAATTCCCACAACCCTAAAACATCTTCGAGGATTTCTCAAGTTGACAGGGTATTATCGCAAGTTTGTTAAGGATTATATCAGAATAGTAGCTCCTCTAACAACATTACTAAAGAAAGATGCATTTTCTTGGACTACATAAGCAACTAAGGCCTTTGAACATCTTAAAGGGGCAATGTGCCAAGCACTGGTCTTAGCTACACCATACTTCACAAAAACCTTTATTGTGGAAAGTAATACCTCAGGAAATGGAATTGGTGTTTTTTTACTACAATAAGGAATACACATTACTTTTGAAAGTCATCTAATTAAGGGAAAGTATCTACACAAATGTGTTTATGAGAAGGAAATGTTGGAAATATTATGATTGCTTATAGCTATGTAAGAATTCTCAACTCAAAGATTGCTTATATCTATGTAAGAATTCCCAACTCAAACAAAAGATTATTTCTAAATTGCACACCTCCCCCTTAGGAGGGCATTCAATATTTTTAAAAACTTGCCATAGGGTCAAGAAGGAATCTTTTTGGGATGGCCTTAAATATGATATTCAGAATTTTGTGGTAAAATGTTTGGTTTTCCAACAAAATAAAGTTGAGACAGTTAAGACCATGGGTCTGTTACAACCTTTAGCCATTCCAAGTCAGCATTTGGAGGAGGTCTCAATGGATTTTATCACAGGTTTACCCAAGTTCGAAGGAAAGAGTGTCATCGTGGTGGTAGTTGATATAATTACCAAGTATGCACACTTTTGTGCATTATCTCATCCTTTTAAAGCTAGTACAATTACTACTTCATTTATGGAAACAATTCAAAAGCTACATGGAAACCCAAATATTATTGTAAGTGACAGAGATCCGATTTTCACTGGAAATTTTTTGACATAATTATTTTCTTGTCTTGGTACTCAATTAGCTCATAGCTCATCTTATCATCCTCAATATGATGGGACAACTGAGATAGTGAACAAATGTTTGGAAGGATATCTTCATTGCTTTGTATATGATAAACAAACATAATGGTTCAAGTGGTTACCTCTGGCTAAATGGTGGTATAACACTTCCTTCCGTATTGTAGCAAAAAATGAACCCATTTATGGAACTTTATGGATATCATCCACCATCCATCACATCATATTTAAGAGAAAATTCTAAGGTTCTGTTAGCTACCTATACCAATAGGTTTCATATTTCATGATTGGCAAAGAAAGGTCCAAATATGCTCTACTTTGATGATGCAAAGATCCCATATTTCCATGAGAAGACAAGGTGTGTATATAGCTTGATGTGGACTCAATTTTGATGGATGGTCCAACAGCCTAATCTGGATCATGCCATGTTTTAAATTTTCAGTTGTAGAATAGAGAAAGAAGTCTGTCCAAACTGTTTAATCTTGGCAGACAAGTAGTTTAGGTAGAGAAGTAAGGCTCCCAACTGCTTAATCTGGGACCTTGGAAGCAATAAGGGTAGCATTAGATAGAAAATAAAAAGGAAAAATCCAGAGAAAAGAAAAGGCAAATAAGGGTCTGCAAGTCTAAGTGCACCCTCCAAGAAGAAACAGAAAATGCTAGGCAAATAGATGGGTAGGCATATGGGGTTGCAGAAGTGTCATTTCTAACAATGGAAAGTGTGCTAACCTATTGCACAAAGCAAAATCAATGGATTGAGAAGGTCTTCTTCTCTATCAGGTTGCAGCAAAGCAAAGAAGCATGTCTAACTTCCCAGTTTTCCCCTTTTCCATTCATTACTAACATCCCCTCATCAGTTGAGATTCATGGAAGAATTGGTGGTTCTTAGTCCTTTAGAAGCCCTTTTACTAGGCCTCAAACTGGTAAAGTTCTTACAAGCCACAAAGGTCTCAATTATGGGGGATTCAGATTTAGTCATCTAACAAGTGAAGGGAAATTTTGCTACCAATGACAAGAGACTGAGGTCTTATAGGTCTGATGTGGCTGAAATACTAAGCTTCTTCTCTGAATTCCAAATCACCAAAATTTCTAGGACCCATAATCTTCATGCCCACAGTTTAGCCACATTTGCAAGTACCTGCAAGCTACCTTTTGAGACCCACCACTGTTTTACAGCTGAGGTAAAACACAGACCTTCTATCCCAAACAATGTCAAAGACTGGCAGGTATTTGAAGATGATGTACAAATAAACAACTTCTTGAACTTGCAACAAGAATTTGCAGGATTAAATATTGACACTGAAAGAGCAAGTCAATCACAAATACCTGAAAGAGAAAGTCAATCACAAATACCTGAAAGAGCAAGTCAATCAAAAATACAGTTTGAACAGATTAACCACCCAATATCACCCAAAACAGCAAGACAAATGCTAAATCCAACTATTTTCAACGAGGAGAACATACAACAAATTCAACAAACCAATCATGACGAAACAACTGTTGTAGAGGCTGAAATCATAGAGCTGAGAGACAATTTTCTCCCAACAGGCCTAACTCCATTAGAAGACATATTTGACTCAAATGACATCCCTAGAAAACCAAAAATGCATCCCCTAAAAGCAGTCATTGAAGAATGCAACATTGGCACTGTTGACAAGCCCAAGATAATAAAGCTATCTGCATCTCTGCCTCCTGATCAAAAACCCAAATACATTGACCTTTTCAAAGAGTTTCAGGATGTCTTTGCATGGGGTTATGAGGATCTAAAATCCTATGACACCTCTGTTATCCAGCATACTATCCCTCTCAAGCCTAATTAGAAGCCATTCAAACAAAAATTGAGAAGGATCAATCCCATGCTCCTCCCTTCAATTGAAAAGGAATTGCAAAAAATGTTTAAAGCAGGGATCATAGCACCAATCAGGTTTTCTAATTGGATTTCAAATTTGGTACCCACAAGAAAGAAAACTGGTGAAATAAGGCTTTGTGTGGATCTTAGGAACTTGAATCAAGTATCCCTCAAAGATAATTATCCCTTACCCAAGATGGATCACATCCTCCAAAGAGTGGTGGGTGCCTCAAGGATCTCACTACTTGATGGATTCTCAGGCTTTAATCAGATCCTAGTACACCCTGATGATCAGGACAAAACTGCATTTACAACCCCATGGGGAACTTTCAGATATGTAAAAATGCCTTTTGGATTGAAAAATGCAGGGGCAACATTTCAAAGAGCAATGGATATTGCTTTTGCCAAAGAGATTCATGACTTCCTTGTCATTTATTTGGATGACCTCACCCCCTTCTCAAAATCTGACCAAGAACATTTGAAACACTTGAGGCAGATCTTCTTAACATGCAGGAAATATGGAATTTCCTTAAATCCCAAGAAGTCTCTGTTTGGTTTGGAAGAAGGCAAGCTGTTAGGACATATCATTTCAAAGGATGGCATAAGGATTGACCCGGATAGGATACAAGCTATCTTACAAATGCCCCACCCAAGAAATATCAAAGAATTACAAGCATTCTTGGGAAAGATCAACTTCTTGAGAAGGTTTATCCCAAACCTAGCAGAACTGATCAGATTACTGAATAATATGCTAAAGAAGGATTCAAAAGTGAAATGGACAGTTGAAGCAAATCAAGCCTTTGAAGGTATAAAATTGGCCCTCACCCAAACCCCAGTCCTAACCAATCCTCAATTTGAAAAAGAATTCATCATTTTTTCCTTTGCCTCCCAACATACTATTGCTGCTGTTTTATTACAGAAAGATGACCAAGGAAATGAGAAGCCCATTGCTTTCTTTAGTAGAGCTCTTAGAGATGCTCCTCTAAAATACCAAATCATGGAGAAACAATCTTATGCTTTGGTCAAGGCTATCAAGGACTTTAGGATTTACATCCTTTATTCCCATGTTATAGCTTATGTGCCAAGTCCTATTGTAAAAGACATACTCACCCAAGAAAACTTAGAGGGCAGAAGAGGAAAGTGGATTGCCAACATTTTGGAATTTGATATTGAGATAAAACCTACAAAACTGATCAAAGGGAAAGGTTTGGCCAAACTAATGACAGAAGCAAACTTCCAAGCCTTAGACATCAACCAGCTGGACAGTGAACTGGAGCTGGCGACTCCAAAGATCAATGTAGCCTTTGAACAATCCCCTTGGTACTCTGATATATGTTATGTATTGCAAAACCTGTGTGCTCCCCCAGGATTGTCCAGAACTAAATGTAGGTTCCTAAAAATGAAAGCTTCTAAATTCTGTGTTATGGATGGAAATTTACTTTGGAAAAACCACGAAGGGATATTGTTAAACTGCTTAATTGAGAATGAAACTAACAATATCATAAAAGAATTTCATGCAGGTGACTGTGGTGGACACTTGTACTGGAAGTCCACTGTCGATAAAATACTGAGGGCTGGTTACTACTGGCCCACTATGTTCTCTAATGTCAAGAAATTCACCACCTCATGTCATAAATGTCAAGTGTTCGAGGGAAAGAGACAGTTATTGCCACTTCCCTTAAGGCCTATTGCAATAGAGAGACCTTTTCAACAATGGGGCTTGGACTTCATTGGGGAAATTTATCCCTCATCTTCAGGCCAACATAGATGGATCTTAACAGCCACAGACTACTTCACTAAGTGGATTGAAGCTGTTCCATGCAGACAAGCAAATGATTCAACAATCATTCAGTTTTTGGAGAATAACATATTGGCTAGATTTAGTTGTCCTGACAAAATAATAACAGACAATGTTGCTGCTTTCAGATCTAAGAAGATGGTAAATTTCTGCCACAAGTTTCACATTACCTTGGGCCATTCTACTACATACTATCCCCAAGGAAATGGCCTTGCAGAATCATCAAACAAAAGCCTGGTAAACATTATAAAGAAGGTGGTAGAAGAAAATAAAAAGAATTGGCATAAGAAGCTGGTCAATGCCTTATGGGCAGACAGGCTAACAACCAAGAGATCAATTGGGGTCAGCCCATATGAGTTGGTTTATGGATTAGAAGCCAAATTCCCTTCATCACTAGGAATTCCTGTTATGAAACTTCTTCAAGAAAGTCAAGCTGAACCAAATGATATGCAAATAAGGATCAATCAAATAATATGTTTGCAGCAAACTAGAGATCAAGTCTACAACAGAGTTCAAGTTTTACAAGAAAAATTAAAGAAGGCCTTTGACAGAAGAACTAAGGCAGAAGATTTCAACATTGGTGACAAAGTCCTCAAGTGGGATTCAAGAAGGTAAGATAAAGGAAAACATAGAAAATTTGATTCCCTTTGGAGAGGACCATTTGTTGTCCAAGCAGTACAAGGAAACAATACTTATTTCCTTAAAAATCTTAATGAAACTAATTTGGATGAAGGTCCTGTGAATGGCAGGATGCTGAAGAACTATTTTGACTACTACCCATAAGTGCAGCCTGAGTTTCCATTTTACATATTCAAGTGTATATATTACTTTCTGTCAAAAAGTAAAAATGCAGTTTATTAAGTTTTGTTAACTATCAGCAAGAGGCAGATAGGATCAGAGATCTACCAAGATGGGAAGAGCACAATTTTGGCATTTTAAAGCAGCATACTTCAAATATTGGTGAAGGCAGGCAAAGGCCAGGGCATTCTAACCTGCTGTTCTTGGTCTTTCTAATGAAAAAACCATCCCCATGTGGAGCCACTGTTAGCTACCTATACCAATAGGTTTCATATTTCATGATTGGCAAAGAAAGGTCCAAATATGCTCTGCTTTGATGATGCAAAGATCCCATATTTCCATGAGAAGACAAGGTGTGTATATAGCTTGATGTGGACTCAATTTTGATGGATGGTCCAACAGCCTAATCTGGATCATGCCATGTTTTAAATTTTCAGTTGTAGAATAGAGAAAGAAGTCTGTCCAAACTGTTTAATCTTGGCAGACAAGTAGTTTAGGTAGAGAAGTAAGGCTCCCAACTGCTTAATCTGGGACCTTGGAAGCAATAAGGTTAGCAATAGATAGAAAATCAAAAGGAAAAAGCCAGAGAAAAGAAAAGGCAAATAAGGGTCTGCAAGTCTAAGTGCACCCTCCAAGAAGAAACAGAAAATGCTAGGCAAATAGATGGGTAGGCAGATGGGGTTGCAGAAGTGTCATTTCTAACAATGGAAAGTGTGCTAACCTGTTGCACAAAGCAAAATCAATGGATTGAGAAGGTCTTCTTCTCTATCAGGTTGCAGCAAAGCAAAGAAGCATGTCTAACTTCCCAGTTTTCCCCTTTTCCATTCATTACTAACATCCCCTCATCAGTTGAGATTCATGGAAGAATTGGTGGTTTTATGGTGGTTCTTAGTTCTTTAGAAGCCACATTTCTTGTCTAAAATTCTTTTCATTTTGATCTACTCCCTAAGCTAAGTGATTTTCAAATAAACTTAGTGTTATCACTCCCCATCCACCCTTTTCATCTATGTTAACCCCTAACATCTATTATATAATTCCCCTATGTTGCCCTTTCCCTACTATTATAACACCATGGTGTATAAACCCAAAACATGGTATAAATATCCCTCCCCTTGGCATTATAGCCATATGTTCTCTGTCAGGGATCAAATTGACATCTGGTCAGTTTGAGAAACCTAATCCTTACCCCCCTTCCCCCTTCTGAATCCATTTGACCCATCAAACCCTCATTTGCTAAGAAAACCTTATGAAAAACCCTTTTTTCCCCATAACCCGCTTCATTTGCAAATAGCGCATAAAAACCCACTCTTTTGATTTATCCAAAGTATTGGCACCATATAATTTTTATTTGAAAATACATTGAAAAACCATTACATTCCGCCACACCCCAAAGGTTTCCGCCGAGCACAAATCCCGAAAGAAAAATTAATTTAATCCCGCCCTCCTTCCGTATTGTCCGATCATCTCACTGATCCGTCAACCGTCGGATCGGACCCCTTTGATCCGATGGCCCTCATCCATATCGGACCGACCCCGACGTCCGACAGATACCTTCCGATATCTGTCATAGGGTGACGTCAGGCCTCTGCCACGCGTCACCCCCACAGCGTATCGGAGGTACGCCTGACAATTCTGCTTCCGTATCAAAAGCGGTGCGATGAGAAACCGCTAACCACTTCCGGTTTCGGTGGATCCGCCCGGCCAACGTCATCACCACGTCAGTGCCACCCCGCCGTCGCGTCAGCACCCTTGTCCGCCCCTGCACTAATATGCTTGCCACCTCATTATCCCCGTGGACCAATCACAGCTTGCCACATCACCCTATGACGTCATGCTGACGTCATCCGGCCTTGACCCCACCTGATGACGTCATGCTAACGTCATCCAAAAAAGGCGCCAATGTCCCGAAAAATCCATATTTTGGCCGAATTTTCGCGTTTTTTATACTTTTTTGCCAAAACGCTGTTGCTTTCTCTGCATGGTTTTTACGTTCAAACGTGCACCACCTTGCTGAACTCGACCTGGAGACCTTCGGCGCGTCATTTCTACATATATTCGTGACCGTTGCTCGCTATATACCAGGTATTTATCCTCGTAAATCCATCATACACCTGATTTGTCTGTAAATTCCCTCAAAAAGGCTTAAGAGACAAAGAAACTTGCAATTCATCGGCAAAATCCCTGCGCCTAGTCCCCATTCGCAACTGTAAGGTCGAAAACCATCAGCTGAGCCTTGTTTGCCTAAATTTCACCAAAAAACTGAACTCTGTTCGCGCAATCGCGAACCGGTTACTCAAATTATACCTACTTGCTATAAGAGAGAGACTAAGACCAGACATTAGTCTTATCTGCACTTCAAAGCAGTATTTCAATTGCTGCAGCTGATCATTTATCCTTTATCCCTGAATAATTCACATTTCTCTGATAAAGAAAACTCCTTTGTGTTTCTCTGCACAGCAGCACCCATCTATAATCCTAGGAGAAACCATGGATCCACCAGTGGCCCCGGTGGCATTAAACGTTGCTCCATTGAATGCCCCTCAGAGACAATTGGAGTGGCAGCCTCTGGCAGACATGGACTATCAAATTTCAGAGGAAATGCTGATGAGGACCAAGTTCCACATCCACCTGCTCAATGAATTGAAGGCCAAACATGAGACTGGAACAGATGTGCTGGGCATATGGGAGTCTTTCCTCCCTATTTTCAAGCTCCCTCAGGTTAAACAATTCCCTGATTTGATCCACCTATGTGCTGAAAACTATGACCCTACTCAGAGGGCAGTTCTTGACCCTTCAGGCTCAGCCGTGTTTTATATCACCCCAGAAGCTATCAAAGAGATGCTCTGCTTCAGGACTGAGAAGAAACTGGTCCCTCTATCACTCATAGACTTGATAAATCAAGGAGCCAGGTTGACAGATGCTCAGGTCACCAAATTAAATCAGCTGTACATTGACTCTGACTCTGTGATGTATCCTCCTATCAATCAGGTATACCTCAACCAATTGGGCAGAGATCTTGCTGACATGATTAGTCCCACTTTGGGCTACAATTCAATTGAGTTTGTTGATGAAACTGTGCTGGTAATGATGCTTATGTTTGCCCCTGGCAAGTCTCCTATCTGCTATGACTATGCCACCTATATATCAGACAAAATACATGAGCAATTAATGAACCTGGCAAGAGAGAGGGTGTTCAGATACACCTCTTACATTTACCACTCAATCTTATATCATCAACATCAGAAGTTCTCTTTTCCAATTAAAAGAGTGGATGCCCAAGGCAATCCAAGATCAGTGGTCTATTGGTCCTCTGTTTTCCACTGTAGATTCGAGTCTCCTTATACTTATTGTGAGTTCATAGATCTCTTCATCCACCCAGCTATGTCTATGTTGATGAGCTCACCTCCTCCAAGGCTCACTGATGACATGCAAAGGATCTTGCAGTTATCCAAATCATACAGCATTGGGGACTGGTACTTTTACCAAAACCACACCGTCATCAGGATATATGGGTGTGAATTGCCTCCCTACAGACTACCCAGATATGTGCCTATGAGGCTGTTTGCCCTAGAATACTTCAGGCAGTTTGGCAATGTTGATGTGCTTCACTTTTCAGGCAGAGGCAAGAAAGCACAGTTGAAGGTCAGGAACCAACTTGGCCACTTTGTCTATAACCAGAGGGAGGAAGGTTGGAAAGAAGCAGATAGGATGCTTGAGTCCCTTGGCCTTCAAACCAGTTTCCTTTGGAAACCTTATGACCCCAATCACTTCATAGCTTTGAGAAGGCTCAAATATAAGCTGTCTGGCTATGATCATGTAAAGATTCCTCACATTGAAAAATATGCAAACCAAGTAAAATGGAGGAGAGGAACCTTAGAAGAGCCTGTTACACAAGAAGAGCTGAATCAAAGAGCGGTGAGGAATCTAAAGAAGATGGCTGACCTTGAACTTTGTTCACAGGTGTTTTCCCTTCCAAGCACACAAGTGGGAGCAAGTGCATCCTCCTCGACTGCAAATCAGCAAGCAGCAAAGCCACTGAGAATATATCTAGAAAAGGCCAGGAAAAGGAAATGGAGACCGAACAGTCACCTCATGAGAAGGTGCAGCAACAACAGCAGCAGGTAGAACAACAACAACAAGAGGAATTACAGCAAGAAGAAGGGCAGCATGACAAAGAGCAGCCCCCTCAGCAAGAAGGGGCAGTTGAGGCCCCAATTTTCACTGAGCAGCAGGCACAAAACACGATGCCTCCTAGGCAAGAAGTTACCACCGAAACCTCAGTCCTCCAAACTCCACAAAAGGAGGATATAAGCAGGAAAAGGGACAGGGAGACTCCCTTAACCACATCAATAAGTCATGGTGAGAAGAGGCACAGAATGAATCCCTTTTCTGAGGAGGAAATGCCAATAGGGCAGTCTCTGGGCATGGGCCCACCTAGTAGAGAGGCATCTGCTAGCTCCTTCCAGCAGGGACAAGATAGAACAATAGGAGGAGAAGTCAGCTCCTCAAGCCACCAAAGAGAAGCTGAAGGAGGGATCAAACAGCAGTTTATTGATATTAAGAGGAGGAATGAGCCAATAAAGATACAACTATACAATCATCTATTGAAAATGGCTCCCACTAACCAGCAAAGATTGATGTCTGCGTATGATGTTAGTGAAGGTAAAATGATCATGAGTCATTTTTTGCCAGCTGTAGCACAGCCCCAGTCCCCTGCAGACTATATAAGGACCAATCTTGAGGTCCTTGCCAAGGATATCCACCCAATGGACAAAATTGAACTACACAAACAAACGGGTGAGATGGTGTATGCCTCCTTGGCAGACAAGACATTGGATAATTATAGGCTAGAGAATAGCCTTAACAATACAGTAGCCCAACTTGAGTTGGAGAGAGCATCCTCTCAAGCAAAGGACAACAGAATCAGGTCCTTAGAAGATATAATCATAGAGATTGGGCATAATCCCAAGGATATCAAGGGCATACAGGAAATATTGAAGTTGAGGGATGCAGACATGGCAGCTTTGAGGAGAAAGATCAAAATTCCAGCCACTATTCACCCTCAAACAGATGAAGTTGCCCAGCAGAGGCATGATCAAGATGCCACAGCCTTGCTGGTGTCTCTATATAAGCAGCTAATCCAGACACAAGAAAAGCTGGGAGAATCAGAGGCTGCACAGGCAGCATTACAGGCAGCTTTGAAGCAAAAAGAAGAAGGTCAGACCTCCCAGCCTCCTCCTGAAGTAATTAACCTTGAGGAAGCTGCTCCAACTATTGTTCCTCCTCCTCAACAAACAGAACAGGCAGCACCATCCACCTCAGCACCACCACCAACAACAGAGAAGGCCCCAAGCCTGGACATGCAAAAGCTGAGAAATGAGATTCAGGCCTTGGAAGCACAAATGACAGAACTAAATGAGGCCAGAGAGAAACTAGCCAAGGTAAATGAAAGATATGACAAATCCAAGCAGACTGTGGCAGAAAAGGGCAGGGAAATAAAAGCCCTCAAAGACAGGATAAAGGAGCTAGAAAAGGAGCTCCAACTGGATAAAGTAGTGGCTGAGATTAAGACAGTGCTGTGGGCCAACATTGGCCAGTCTATTACTGACCAATGGCAGTATATTGACACAATCCATGAGCAGTTGGAGCTCATTGGAAAAGCACAGAAGGAAATTCAGAGATCAAGGGCAGCTCTAGGCAATATGCCTAAAGTTGCCACCAGGATGATCAATGTGCTCAATAATAGAACAAGTTCTCAGTTAGAAACTATGGGAATTCCTAACAGGACTGAGACTATTATGTTGGTAAAAAGGGTCCTTACACTGAGAAACTTAGTGCAGACATTGGAGAGAAGGACCCAAGACATGCAGACCGAGGTGAACAGATTTATGGACAAATTTGTGGTACTACAGAACAGAGGTCTCCCTGGCTTGCTGAACACGGCAGGAAAACTGCTTACCCATGAGCAGTATGCCAAGAGGGTCAATACATTCGCCACAAGTCAGATCACTGAAAGGCCCAGCACCTCAGAGGAAACAGGGCCAGCTACAGGGCAAAGTCTCTACAACAGAGTGGAGAATCTATTCTTTATAATGAATGAAATTACACACCTATTTGAAGTGCCTCCTAACTTCTATAAATACACAGAGGCAGATGAGACTATGGATGCAATTCTTAGGCATCAACTGCCCACACAGGAATGGTGGACAAAGGCAATACAGATGATCCTATAGACCAAGAAGCCATTCTTCAAGTTTTTCATCAAAAAATACAAATTGCCATGCACAGGAAAACTTACTAAAATCAGCATGCATGAAAAGATGAAAGCTGAGCCAACTCAGCAGAACTTTCGGCCAGCAAGTCAAGATGGACAGCTACAGGTGACAGGACCGAAAAGTCATAGCAGAGCAGCCACGTCAGCGCATTCTCCAGCATTTAAAGCAGATCATTCCAACCGACTCGGTGGCCTCCAAAGGCCAAAATATCTTCTGACTGATATAAATGAGCATTTATGTTGTATTAAAAGCAGCAATAACTTCTTATCTGCTATTTTGTACAAAGTTGATGAAACATTTATTTCTCAGATGACTCAACACCTTAGATATTTTGTATTACCGTTTGTATATATTTGCCCCTCGCATAAGCTTGGAGGGGTTGTTGTTGATTTCTCTTGAAGAAGTTCCTATGTTGTAATCTTTGCAGAGTTTAATAACAGAAGTAATGGAATTTCTGAAGTTCTGAGTTGTTTGAATGCGTTCATGGTGTTTGTTGAAGTTGGTAGGATCCCTGTGCATCTCATATACAATAAGTTTTTCTGTAACTCTCTTTGTTTTGTGTTTCAGTCTTTTGCAATCCATAAATGTTTCTAAGTTTCTAAATATTTAGCAGCAAAGAAAAAGAATAGCTTTCAGGATTTATTCATGGAATACCCTAAGCTCAATCTATGTTGTTAATGAATGTTTTCCTCAGTTATAATCTTGATAAGTGTAACTCTTAATTGCTGCACTTTCAGAATATATCTTTCACAGTGACCCTTGTTTCAGGAATTCAAGTTTGCTCCTGAAGCAACATATTTCACTTTCACAACATTAGCTTGATGGAGAATTCTTAAATGCTTTCCATTGGCTAAACATGCATTATCATACATCATCACTTAAGCTTTAAATTTTGTTTGTTGAGATACCCAATAGGCCCTGCAGTCTGAACATTCCCACTGAAGCATTTCAAACATTTCACAGCTCTAGACTCCATTGCCCAATGAAATACAACTGTCTAAACATTACATCTTAGGTATTGAAAGACATCCTTCAACCAAAACATAAACAAAACCTGAGCAAAATAGCTAGCCTAAAATACTATCATAACAGAGACAAATCATAAAGAGAGAGCCCTCTCTGATTACAGTTTGGCTAGAAACTGTAATCCAAAGATTGGTTAGTGGTTACCCCGGCCGTATTCCCTGGGGAGTCATAGGGAACAACCTGGGTGTTAACATAAATGGCGACTCCACTGGGGACCTGAGCATATTGTTTTTCAACTATTGTCTGCCAAGACAGTGGTTTTAAAAAGCTTGACCAGTCCCTTGAACAATCCTAAAATATCTTAGAAAATACCAAAAACAAATTCAGAAGCTGGCTCCTAAAAGGGAAGCCAGGCACACTAGGTCAAACCCTGACCCAAATCCACCAGCAGTTTTTGAAAATCCAAATACAATTCCCAAAAATATCAGGAGACAGCAAAGGCAGGAAAATCCTAGTGATTTGAGTCCTGAGACAGCTCACCCTGAACCGGTTCCAACTCCTATCAAGGTTCTATTTCGGTCTACTCCTGTTTCCCCCAGTTCACCATCTACATCTCAAAGCCCTCCTTGTGCATCTTCACCCACTGCACATATCCCCTTGGCCAATACTCTAGGTGCTGCTACACCTGTTACCCCTGTGGTACACACCATTCCTTTTATCCCAGTTGCTCCTGTAAATCCCCCAAACCTTGTGAATATGGCTAACAGATATGCACCCTTGCAGTTACCAGCTAATGCTGCAGCTCTACCCCAAGACTACCAAACTAAAATCTCATATTTTGACTCCACTGGCCATCTTACAGCTATTCAGCATGCCAAAAGGATGCAAGACCATTTTGAGACCTATGAAATAGATGATGACAGTGTGAGAATGAGGATGTTTGTTCAAATTCTGACTGGGGATGTAAGAACTTGGTTTAGATCCCTGAATGTAAATTCCATCACAACTCCTGATGAACTTTATCAAGCCTTTACTAACAGATGGGAGAAAAAGAAAGATCCTCTGCACATACTTGGTGAATATGACACTATCAAAAGAGGTCCCCAAGAGACTGTTTTGGAGTATTGTGCAAGATTTAACAATGTATATAACGCAATCCCACAAAATTTAAGACCCCCCCTGATTTGGCATTGTACAAATTTCCTGATGGTTTTGACCCTGATATGGCCTATCAGTTGAAGGAGAGAGACCCTCAAACCCTTGCAGATGCCCAAAAGGTTGCTGTCACAGTGGAAGCTAACCTGATTGCCAAAAGAAACAGAGCAAGGTTGGAAAAGAGAACCACCTTCAAAGAAGAACCCTCAGCCTTTGATCAAAAACTAGATGCAATACTCACTGGAATGAAGAGATTGGGGGATAGAGTGGAATCGGTTGAGAGAAAATCATCATGGGAAGCACCACAAAACAACCCTCCTAGGAATCCAAATTTTAGGAGAACTCAAAACCCAAACGTTGGCAAGGCCAGTGCTGACCAAGACATAAGACCCCCTTTCCAAGAAAACTATGCTGATACTTCCACATCAAGTGAACCCAATGAAGATTCTCAGATTAATTTAATGGGTCTAGATGGTGAAAGTCAAGTCTTTTTTACACAAGAAGACCATGAGGATGAGGTAATCAAGCTCTTCCCAATCAAATCAGGTGAGTCGTTTGACTTCAAACAAGGCTATGACACAGCTATTTATGAAGTCCATAAGCAATACAAGCTAAGGAGCAGAACTGTAAATGTAACACAGCCTGAAAAGATAAAAGATAATCAGCAGCCCAAAACAGCCACAGTTACAGAGCCAAATGACCCAACAGATTCGCTTGCAAAAGAAGTAACCATTGAAGAAGTCACTGAACCAGCTTCTTCAAAACAGCAGCCCATGGATGCTTCATCCTTGCACCCTAACCCAAGTGTCACCCCTCAAGAGATGAGCAAGAAGGGCAAGCCTCAAAATCAGGATAAGAATCAAGAAGAAGAGTTAGTGAACAAGGAAAGAAATGTCATCCACAGCCAAAAGACCCAATCCGAAAAACCCTTTGATCTAGAAACTGAAATTAGTAAATTAAAGATAGCAATTCCTCTCTCAGAATTGGCCAAACACAGCATCTACAAACAACAAATCAGGAAATCCCTTCAACTTACTAGCAACAAAGATGATGTTAATGTGTTGGATGATACCCCAGAGCTACTTTTTGGCCCAAAGGTGGATGGAAAGACAGCAGGTATAGGCATTTTACCTTTTTATGTCAGTTTACATGTTCATGACAAGATATTACACAATGCAATGTTTGACTCGGGTGCCTCTCACAACCTGATGCCCAAATCGGTCATGGAAAGACTAAACCTGGATATTACCAGACCATACAAGGACCTGTTCTCCTTTGATTCCAGCCAAGTCAAGTGATTAGGCCTAATAAAAGATCTATGTGTGTCTCTTGTTCAATACCCAAACAAAACAATTCTAATGGATGTGGTAGTTGCTGACATCCCACCCAAATATGGGATGTTGTTATCGAGGTCATGGGGGGCTAAACTTCAAGGTTCCCTGCAGTTAGATATGTCATATGCTACCATCACTGTTTTTGGGCAACCAAAGAGATTATACAGAGAAACATTAATGAAATACATGGTCAGCAGTGAAGAAAAGCCTCAAAACTTTCCCATATATGTTGTCCATTCAGACATAGATTCATACATTCTCTTTAATGATAATACTACTCTCTCAGATAATGAGGTTGAACCCAAGACACTAATACAAGAGGAAGACACTAATGAGCAAACTGCTACCCAAGAAACAATGATTAATCAAACATTAAACACAGCTGCTGCTCAAGAAAGCGAACAGGTTCCATCAAGTGAGGAGACTGCCCTAGAAAGCAAACCAGATGGCAAACCAGAGCTTCAACTTGCAATTCCAGCACACAAGGAGGTCATTAAGTTTCCCTGGAACAGGAGATCCTATGGTTCCTTGAATTTGATGGGTCAGTCAACAAATTAGGGGCAGGAACTGGAGTTTGGATACATAATAAATAAGACAGTCATGCAGAAGGCCGAGCCTATAGACTGAACTTCAAGTGTACTAATAATATGGCAGAATATGAAGCCCTTTTACTAGGCCTCAAACTGGTAAAGTTCTTACAAGCCACAAAGGTCTCAATTATGGGGGATTCAGATTTAGTCATCCAACAAGTGAAGGGAAATTTTGCTACCAATGACAAGAGACTGAGGTCTTATAGGTCTGTTGTGGCTGAAATACTAAGCTTCTTCTCTGAATTCCAAATCACCAAAATTTCTAGGACCCATAATCTTCATGCCCACAGTTTAGCCACATTTGCAAGTACCTGCAAGCTACCTTTTGAGCCCCACCACTGTTTTATAGCTGAGGTAAAACACAGACCTTCTATCCCAAACAATGTCAAAGACTGGCAGGTATTTGAAGATGATGTACAAATAAACAACTTCTTGACCTTGCAACAAGAATTTGCAGGATTAAAAATTGACACTGAAAGAGCAAGTCAATCACAAATACCTGAAAGAGCAAGTCAATCACAAATACCTGAAAGAGCAAGTCAATCACAAATACAGTTTGAACAGATTAACCACCCAATATCACCCAAAACAGCAAGACAAATGCTAAATCCAACTATTTTCAACAAGGAGAACATACAACAAATTCAACAAACCAATCATGACGAAACAGCTGTTGTAGAGGCTGAAATCATAGAGCTGAGAGACAATTTTATCCCAACAGGCCTAACTCCATTAGAAGACATCTTTGACTCAAATGACATCCCTAGAAAACCAAAAATGCAACCCCTAAATGCAGTCATTGAAGAATGCAACATTGGCACTATTGACAAGCCCAAGATAATAAAGCTATCTGCATCTCTGCCTCCTGATCAAAAACCCAAATACATTGACCTTTTCAAAGAGTTTCAGGATGTCTTTGCATGGGGTTATGAGGATCTAAAATCCTATGACACCTCTGTTATCCAACATACTATCCCTCTCAAGCCTAATCAGAAGCCATTCAAACAAAAATTGAGAAGGATCAATCCCATGCTCCTCCCTTCAATTGAAAAGGAATTGCAAAAAATGTTTAAAGCAGGGATCATAGCACCAATCAGGTTTTCTGATTGGATTTCAAATTTGGTACCCACAAGAAAGAAAACTGGTGAAATAAGGCTTTGTGTGGATCTTAGGAACTTGAATCAAGTATCCCTCAAAGATAATTATCCCTTACCCAAGATGGATCACATCCTCCAAAGAGTGGTGGGTGCCTCAAGGATCTCACTACTTGATGGATTCTCAGGCTTTAATCAGATCCTAGTACACCCTGATGATCAGGACAAAACTGCATTTACAACCCCATGGGGAACTTTCAAATATGTAAAAATGCCTTTTGGATTGAAAAATGCAGGGGCAACGTTTCAAAGAGCAATGGATATTGCTTTTGCCAAAGAGATTCATGACTTCCTTGTCATTTATTTGGATGACCTCACCCCCTTCTCAAAATCTGACCAAGAACATTTGAAACACTTGAGGCAGATCTTCTTAACATGCAGGAAATATGGAATTTCCTTAAATCCCAAGAAGTCTCTGTTTGGTTTGGAAGAAGGAAAGCTGTTAGGACATATCATTTCAAAGGATGGCATAAGGATTGACCCGGATAGGATACAAGCTATCTTACAAATGCCCCACCCAAGAAATATCAAAGAATTACAAGCATTCTTGGGAAAGATCAACTTCTTGAGAAGGTTTATCCCAAACCTAGCAGAACTGATCAGATTACTGAATAATATGCTAAAGAAGGATTCAAAAGTGAAATGGACAGTTGAAGCAAATCAAGCCTTTGAAGGTATAAAATTGGCCCTCACCCAAACCCCAGTCCTAACCAATCCTCAATTTGAAAAAGAATTCATCATTTTTTCCTTTGCCTCCCAACATACTATTGCTGCTGTTTTATTACAGAAAGATGACCAAGGAAATGAGAAGCCCATTGCTTTCTTTAGTAGAGCTCTTAGAGATGCTCCTCTAAAATACCAAATCATGCAGAAACAAGCTTATGCTTTGGTCAAGGCTATCAAGGACTTTAGGATTTACATCCTTTATTCCCATGTTATAGCTTATGTGCCAAGTCCTATTGTAAAAGACATACTCACCCAAGAAAACTTAGAGGGCAGAAGAGGAAAGTGGATTGCCAACATTTTGGAATTTGATATTGAGATAAAACCTACAAAACTGATAAAAGGGCAAGGTTTGGCCAAACTAATGACAGAAGCAAACTTCCAAGCCTTAGACATCAACCAGCTGGACAGTGAACCGGAGCTGGCGACTCCAAAGATCAATGTAGCCTTTGAACAATCCCCTTGGTACTATGATATATGTTATGTATTGCAAAACCTGTGTGCTGCCCCAGGATTGTCCAGAACTAAATGTAGGTTCCTAAAAATGAAAGCTTCTAAATTCTGTGTTATGGATGGAAATTTACTTTGGAAAAACCACGAAGGGATATTGTTAAACTGCTTAATTGAGAATGAAGCTAACAATATCATAAACGAATTTCATGCAGGTGACTGTGGTGGACACTTGTACTGGAAGTCCACTGTCGATAAAATACTGAGGGCTGGTTACTACTGGCCCACTATGTTCTCTAATGTCAAGAAATTCACCACCTCATGTCATAAATGTCAAGTGTTCGAGGGAAAGAGACAGTTATTGCCACTTCCCTTAAGGCCTATTGCAATAGAGAGACCTTTTCAACAATGGGGCTTGGATTTCATTGGGGAAATTCATCCCTCATCTTCAGGCCAACATAGATGGATCTTAACAGCCACAAACTACTTCACTAAGTGGATTGAAGTTGTTCCATGCAGACAAGCAAATGATTCAACAATCATTTAGTTTTTTGAGAATAACATATTGGCTAGATTTAGTTGTCCAAACAAAATAATAACAGACAATGCTGCTGCTTTCAGATCTAAGAAGATGGTAAATTTCTGCCACAAGTTTCACATTACCTTGGGCCATTCTACTGCATACTATACCCAAGGAAATGGCCTTGCAGAATCATCAAACAAAAGCCTGGTAAACATTATAAAGAAGGTGGTAGAAGAAAATAAAAAGAATTGGCATAAGAAGTTGGTCAATGCCTTATGGGCAGACAGGCTAACAACCAAGAGATCAATTGGGGTCAGCCCATATGAGTTGGTTTATGGATTAGAAGCCAAATTCCCTTCATCACTAGGAATTCCTGTTATGAAACTTCTTCAAGAAAGTCAAGCTGAACCAAATGATATGCAAAGAAGGATCAATCAAATAATATGTTTGCAGCAAACTAGAGATCAAGTCTACAGCAGAGTTCAAGTTTTACAAGAAAAATTAAAGAAGGCCTTTGACAGAAGAATTAAGGCAGAAGATTTCAACATTGGTGACAAATTCCTCAAGTGGGATTCAAGAAGGGAAGATAAAGGAAAACATGGAAAATTTGATTCCCTTTGGAGAGGACCATTTGCTGTCCAAGCAGTACAAGGAAACAATACTTATTTCCTTAAAAATCTTAATGAAACTGATTTCGATGAAGGTCCTGTGAATGGCAGGATGCTGAAGCACTATTTTGACTACTACCCATAAGTGCAGCCTGAGTTTCCATTGTACATATTCAAGTGTATATAGTACTTTCTGTCAAAAAGTAAAAATGCAGTTTATTAAGTTTTGTTAACTATCAGCAAGAGGCAGATAGGATCAGAGATCTACCAAGATGGGAAGACCACAATTTTGGCATTTTAAAGCAACATACTTCAAATATTGGTGAAGGCAGGCAAAGGCCAAGGCATTCTGACCTGCTGTTCTTGGTCTTTCTAATGAAAAAACCATCCCCATGTGGAGCCACTGTTAGCTACCTATACCAATAGGTTTCATATTTCATGATTGGCAAAGAAAGGTCCAAATATGCTCTGCTTTGATGATGCAAAGATCCCATATTTCCATGAGAAGACAAGGTGTGTATATAGCTTGATGTGGACTCAATTTTGATGGATGGTCCAACAGCCTAATCTGGATCATGCCATGTTTTAAATTTTCAGTTGTAGAATAGAGAAAGAAGTCTGTCCAAACTGTTTAATCTTGGCAGACAAGTAGTTTAGGTAGAGAAGTAAGGCTGCCAACTGCTTAATCTGGGACCTTGGAAGCAATAAGGGTAGCATTAGATAGAAAATCAAAAGGAAAAAGCCAGAGAAAAGAAAAGGCAAATAAGGGTCTGCAAGTCTAAGTGCACCCTCCAAGAAGAAACAGAAAATGCTAGGCAAATAGATGGGTAGGCAGATGGGGTTGCAGAAGTGTCATTTCTAACAATGGAAAGTGTGCTAACCTGTTGCACAAAGCAAAATCAATGGATTGAGAAGGTCTTCTTCTCTATCAGGTTGCAGCAAAGCAAAGAAGCATGTCTAACTTCCCAGTTTTCCCCTTTTCCATTCATTACTAACATCCCCTCATCAGTTGAGATTCATGGAAGAATTGGTGGTTTTATGGTGTTTCTTAGTCCTTTAGAAGCCACATTTCTTGTCTAAAATTCTTTTCATTTTGATCTACTCCCTAAGCTAAGTGATTTTCAAATAAACTTAGTGTTATCACTCCCCATCCACCCTTTTCATCTATGTTAACCCCTAACATCTATTATATAATTCCCCTATGTTTCCCTTTCCCTACTATTATAACACCATGGTGTATAAACCCCAAACATGGTATAAATATCCCTCCCCTTGGCATTATAGCCATATGTTCTCTGTCAGGGATCAAATTGACATCTGGTCAGTTTGAGAAACCTAATCCTTACCCCCCTTCCCCCTTCTGAATCCATTTGACCCATCAAACCCTCATTTGCTAAGAAAACCTTATGAAAAACCCTTTTTTCCCCATAACCCGCTTCATTTGCAAAAAGCGCATGAAAACCCACTCTTTTGACTTATCCAAAGTATCGGCGCCATATAATTTTTATTTGAAAATACATTGAAAAACCATTACAATCCGCCGAGCACAAATCCCGAAAGAAAAATTAATTTAATCCCGCCCTCCTTCCGTATTGTCCGATCATCTCACTGATCCGTCAACCGTCGGATCGGACCCCTTTGATCCGACGGCCCTCATCCATATTGGACCGACCCCGACGTCCGACAGATACCTTCCGATATCTGTCAGAGGGTGACGTCAGGCCTCTGCCACGCGTCACCCCCACAGCGTATTGGAGGTACGCCTGACAATTCTGCTTCCGTATCAAAAGCGGTGCGATGAGAAACCGCTAACCACTTCCGGTTTCGGTGGATCCACCCGGCCAACGTCATCACCACATCAGTGCCACCCCGTCGTCGTGTCAGCACCCTTGTCCGCCCCTGAGCTAATATGCCTGCCACCTCATTATCCCCGTGGACCAATCACAGCTTGCCACATCACCCGATGACGTCATGTTGACGTCATCCGGCCTTGACCCCACCTGATGACGTCATGCTGACGTCATCCAAAAAAGGCGCCAATGTCCCAAAAAATCCATATTTTGGCCGAATTTTCGTGTTTTTTATACTTTTTATCCAAAACGCTGTTGCTTTCTCTGCATGGTTTTTACGTTCAAACGTGCACCACCTTGATGAACTCGACCTGGAGACCTTCGGCGCGTCATTTCTACATATATTCGTGACCGTTTCTCGCTATATACCAGGTTTTTATCCTCGTAAATCCATCATACACCTGATTTGTCTGTAAATTCCCTCAAAAAGGCTTAAGAGACAAAGAAACTTGCAATTCGCCGGCAAAATCCCTGCGCCTAGTCCCCATTCGCAACTGTAAGGTCGAAAACCATCAACTGAGCCTTGTTTGCCTAAGTTTCACCAAAAAACTGAACTCTGTTCGCGCAATCGCGAACCGGTTACTCAAATTATACCTATTTGCTATAAGAGAGAGACTAAGACCAGACATTAGTCTTATCTACACTTCAAAGCAGTATTTCAATTGCTGCAGCTGATCATTTATCCTTTATCCCTGAATAATTCACATTTCTCTGATAAAGAAAACTCCTTTGTGTTGCTCTGCACAGCAACACCCATCTATAATCCTAGGAGAAACCATGGATCCACCAGTGGCCCCGGTGGCATTAAACATTGCTCCATTGAATGCCCCTCAGAGACAATTGGAGTGGCAGCCTCTGGCAGACATGGACTATCAAATTTCAGAGGAAATGCTGATGAGAACCAAGTTCCACATCCACCTGCTCAATGAATTGAAGGCCAAACATGAGACTGGAACAGATGTGCTGGGCATATGGGAGTCTTTCCTCCCTATTTTCAAGCTCCCTCAGGTTAAACAATTCCCTGATTTGATCCACCTATGTGCTGAAAACTATGACCCTACTCAGAGGGCAGTTCTTGACCCTTCAGGCTCAGCTGTGTTTTATATCACCCCGGAAGCTATCAAAGAGATGCTCTGCTTCAGGACTCGGAAGAAACTGGTCCCTCTATCACTCATAGATTTGATAAATCAAGGAGCCAGGTTGACAGATGCTCAGGTCACCAAATTAAATCAGTTGTACATTGACTCTGACTCTGTGATGTATCCTCCTATCAATCAGGTATACCTCAACCAATTGGGCAGAGATCTTGCTGACATGATTAGTCCCACTTTGGGCTACAATTCAATTGAGTTTGTTGATGAAACTGTGCTGGTAATGATGCTTATGTTTTCCCCTGGCAAGTCTCCTATCTGCTATGACTATGCCACCTATATATCATACAAAATACATGAGCAATTAATGAACCTGGCAAGAGAGAGGGTGTTCAGATACACCTCTTACATTTACCACTCAATCTTATATCATCAACATCAGAAGTTCTCTTTTCCAATTAAAAGAGTGGATGCCCAAGGCAATCCAAGATCAGTGGTCTATTGGTCCTCTGTTTTCCACTGTAGATTCGAGTCTCCTTATACTTATTGTGAGTTCATAGATCTCTTCATCCACCCAGCTATGTCTATGTTGATGAGCTCACCTCCTCCAAGGCTCACTGATGACATGCAAAGGATCCTGTAGTTATCCAAATCATACAGCATTGGGGACTGGTACTTTTACCAGAACCACACCGTCATCAGGATATATGGGTGTGAATTGCCTCCCTACAGACTACCCAGATATGTGCCTATGAGGCTGTTTGCCCTAGAATACTTCAGGCAGTTTGGCAATGTTGATGTGCTTCACTTTTTAGGCAGAGGCAAGAAAGCACAGTTGAAGGTCAGGAACCAACTTGGCCACTTTGTCTATAACCAGAGGGAGGAAGGTTGGAAAGAAGCAGATAGGATGCTTGAGTCCCTTGGCCTTCAAACCAGTTTCCTTTGGAAACCTTATGACCCCAATCACTTCATAGCTTTGAGAAGGCTCAAATATAAGCTGTCTGGCTATGATCATGTAAAGATTCCTCACATTGAAAAATATGCAAACCAAGTAAAATGGAGGAGAGGAACCTTAGAAGAGCCTGTTACACAAGAAGAGCTGAATCAAAGAGCGGTGAGGAATCTAAAGAAGATGGCTGACCTTGAACTTTGTTCACAGGTGTTTTCCCTTCCAAGCACACAAGTGGGAGTAGGTGCATCCTCCTCGACTGCAAATCAGCAAGCAGCCAAAGCCACTGAGAATATATCTAGCAAAGGCCAGGAAAAGGAAATGGAGACCGAACAGTCACCTCATGAGAAGGTGCAGCAACAACAGCAGCAGGTAGAACAACAACAACAACAGGAATTACAGCAAGAAGAAGGGCAGCATGACAAAGAGCAGCCCCCTCACCAAGAAGGGGCAGTTGAGGCCCCAGTTTTCACTGAGCAGCAGGCACAAAACACGGTGCCTCCTAGGCAAGAAGTTACCACCGAAACCTCAGTCCTCCAAACTCCACAAAAGGAGGATATAAGCAGGAAAAGGGACATGGAGACTCCCTTAACCACATCAATAAGTCATGGTGAGATGAGGCACAGAATGAATCCCTTTTCTGAGGAGGAAATGCCAATAGGGTAGTCTCTGGGCATGGGCCCACCTAGTAGAGAGGCATCTGCTAGCTCCTTCCAGCAGGGACAATACAGAACAATAGGAGGAGAAGTCAACTCCTCAAGCCACCAAAGAGAAGCTGAAGGAGGGATCAAATAGCAGTTTATTGATATTAAGAGGAGGAATGAGCTAATAAAGATACAACTATACAATCATCTGTTGAAAATGGCTCCCACTAACCAGCAAAGACTGATGTCTGCGTATGATGTTAGTGAAGGTAAAATGATCATGAGTCATTTTTTGCCAGTTGTAGCACAGCCCCAGTCCCCTGCAGACTATATAAGGACCAATCTTGAGGTCCTTGCCAAGGATATCCACCCGATGGACAAAATTGAACTACACAAACAAACGGGTGAGATGGTGTATGCCTCCTTGGCAGACAAGACATTGGATAATTATAGGCTAGAGAATAGCCTTAACAATACAGCAGCCCAACTTGAGTTGGAGAGAGAATCCTCTCAAGAAAGGACAATAGAATCAGGTCCTTAGAAGATATAATCATAGAGATTGGGCATAATCCCAAGGATATCAAGGGCATACAGGAAATATTGAAGTTGAGGGATGCAGACATGGCAGCTTTGAGGAGAAAGATCAAAATTCCAGCCACTATTCACCCTCAAACAGATGAAGTTGCCCAGCAGAGGCATGATCAAGATGCCACAGCCTTGCTGGTGTCTCTATATAAGCAGCTAATCCAGACACAAGAAAAGCTGGGAGAATCAGAGGCTGCACAGGCAGCATTACAGGCAACTTTGAAGCAAAAAGAAGAAGGTCAGACCTCCTAGCCTCCTCCTGAAGTAATTAACCTTGAGGAAGCTGCTCCAACTACTGTTCCTCCTCCTCAACAAAAAGAATAGGCAGCACCATCCACCTCAGCACCACCACCAACAACAGAGAAGGCCCCAAGCCTGGACATGCAAAAGCTGAGAAATGAGATTCAGGCCTTGGAAGCACAAATGACAGAACTAAATGAGGCCAGAGAGAAACTAGCCAAGGTAAATGAAAGATATGACAAATCCAAGCAGACTGTGGCAGAAAAAGGCAGGGAAATAAAATCCCTCAAAGACAGGATAAAGGAGATAGAAAAGGAGCTCCAACTGGATAAAGTAGTGGTTGAGATTAAGACAGTGCTGTGGGCCAACATTGGCCAGTCTATTACTGACCAATGGCAGTATATTGACACAATCCATGAGCAGTTGGAGCTCATTGGAAAAGCACAGAAGGAAATTCAGAGATCAAGGGCAGCTCTAGGCAATATGCCTGAAGTTGCCACCAGGAAGATCAATGTGCTCAATAATAGAACAAGTTCTTAGTTAGCAACTATGGGAATTCCTAACAGGACTGAGACTATTATGTTGGTAAAAAGGGTCCTTACACTGAGAAACTTAGTGCAGACATTGGAGAGAAGGACCCAAGACATGCAGACCGAGGTGAACAGATTTATGGACAAATTTGTGGTACTACAGAACAGAGGTCTCCCTGGCTTGCTGAACACGGCAGGAAAACTGCTTACCCATGAGCAGTATGCCAAGAGGGTCAATACATTCGCCACAAGTCAGATCATTGAAAGACCCAGCACCTCAGAGGAAACAGGGCCAGCTACAAGGCAAAGTCTCTACAACAGAGTGGAGAATCTATTCTTTATAATGAATGAAATTACACACCTATTTGAAGTGCCTCCTAACTTCTATAAATACACAGAGGCAGATGAGACTATGGATGCAATTCTTAGGCATCAACTGCCCACACAGGAATGGTGGACAAAGGCAATACAGATGATCCTATAGACCAAGAAGGCATTGTTCAAGTTTTTCATCAAAAAATACAAATTGCCATGCACAGGAAAACTTAGTAAAATCAGCATGCATGAAAAGATGAAAGCTGAGCCAACTCAGCAGAACTTTCGCCCAGCAAGTCAAGATGGATAGCTACAGGTGACAGGACCGAAAAGTCACAGCAGAGCAGCCACGTCAGTGCATTCTCTAGCATCTAAAGCAGATCATTCCAATCGACTCGGTGGCCTCCAAAGGCCAAAATATCTTCTGACTGATATAAATGAGCATTTATGTTGTATTAAAAGCAGCAATAACTTCTTATCTACTATTTTGTACAAAGTTGATGAAACATTTATTTCTCAGATGACTCAACACCTTAGATATTTTGTATTACCGTTTGTATATATTTGCCCCTCGCATAAGCTTGGAGGGGTTGTTGTTGATTTCTCTTGAAGAAGTTCCTATGCTGTAATCTTTGCAGAGTTTAATAATAGAAGTAATGGAATTTCTGAAGTTCTGAGTTGTTTGAATGCGTTCATGGTGTTTGTTGAAGTTGGCAGGATCCCTGTGCATCTCATATACAATAAGTTTTTCTGTAACTATCTTCGTTTTGTGTTTCAGTCTTTTGCAATCCATAAATGTTTCTAAGTTTCTAAATATTTAGCAACAAAGAAAAAGAATAGCTTTCAGGATTTATTCATGGAATACCCTGAGCTCAATCTATGTTGTTAATGAATGTTTTCCTCAGTTATAATCTTGATAAGTGTAATTCTTAATTGCTGCACTTTCAGAATATATCTTTCACAGTGACCCTTGTTTCAGGAATTCAAGTTTGCTCCTGAAGCAACATATTTCACTTTCACAGCATTAGCTTGATGGAGAATTCTTAAATGCTTTCCATTGGCTAAACATGCATTATCATACATCATCACTTAAGCTTTAAATTTTGTTTGTTGAGATACCCAATAGGCCCTGCAGTCTGAACATTCCCACTGAAGCATTTCAAACATTTCACAGCTCTAGACTCCATTGCCCAATGAAATACAACTGTCTAAGCATTACATCTTAGGTATTGAAAGACATCCTTCAACCAAAACATAAACAAAACTTGAGCAAAATAGCTAGCCTAAAATACTATCATAACAGAGACAAATCATAAAGAGAGAGCCCTCTCTGATTACAGTTTGGCTAGAAACTGTAATCCAAAGATTGGTTAGTGGTTACCCCGGCCGTATTCCCTGGGGAGTCATAGGGAACAACCTGGGTGTTAACAGGTTCAAGCAGTGGAAGATCGCATCAAGCATCAACAGAAGTTCTCCAACTCTTAAAGGATAACCTCACTCTGGCACAAAATCAAATGAAACAACATGTATATCATCATCACAGTGAAAGAAGTTTTGATGTAGGTGACTGGGTATTTTTACAGCTATAATCATATAAACAAATTTCCCACAAGCAAGATTAAAAGGATAATAAATTATCATCCAAGTACTATGGTCTTTATAAAGTGTTGCAAAAGATTGGTACCATGGAATACAAATTGGAATTTCTTGCATCTTCCTGAGTACACCCAGTTTTCCATGTTTCATGCTTAAATATGTTTATCAGTGACAAGCTCCCAGTTCAAACAATATTGCCAAAACTAGATGAAGAAGGAAAAATCATTTTGGTTTCTTACATTGTAATGGAAACAAGAACCCAATAGATACAGAATCAATTAATTTCAGAGTATCTCATTAAGTTGAAGAACTCATCTGCTAAAGATTCCACATGGGAGGATGAAAATTTTATGCAGAAGCATCCATAACTACTCAAGTTTTGAGGAAAACACGTTTTTTTTTTAAGGAGAGGGGCATGTTAGGTCTATATAATACTAGTGTATCCCCCTTAGTGTTATTTTTGTGCCCCATAGAAGCCAACTATTGTTATTGTTGTGCCCTTATGTTATTATTTTTATGTGGGCTCTGATTATATTGTGACCCCTTAGACTCCTATATATACCAAGGAGGTCTTGTCATTTTATCATCCAAGAATTGTTCATTTAGGTGGTGTAAAGGAGATTTCCCCCTCGAAGAGGCTAATTTTGAAGTTGTCTACCTATCCTTTCTTCTCTTTTGTGATATGGTTGCATAACATAAAGTATTAAATAAAAAAAACATAGAACTGGAATTTGAAGACATAGTACTCAATAATACACACACAATTATTTTCTTTTTGCACACTAGATTCAATCAAATCACAATTATATAGTTTGTCTAAAATCCAACTAATTCCAAACATATATATGGAGGTTGAGATAATCTCTCAAAAAAATACCAAACTAATTCTAAACTCAGCATGGAAGTATTATCTCCATGTCGCTCCCTTAATGCTTACATGCCAAAAATACACATTATAACAACAATATTGATCTTTGTCTAACTGGTCTTCCCTGACACTTATAACCACTTTAAAATCTCACAAACCACAATTTTTCTCCACTACAATCTTTGATCTTCCCACATGACTCATTTAAGGTACATTGTACTTGACCATTGTTGACGTACTCATAATGATTAACAATATTGACATACTTTATTCTACCATGTTACATATATTGTTGTAGTTGTCAGAAAAAAATAGTCAAGTAATTAAACCATCCTATGGAAAAACTCCCATATATTGGATGACATAGCTCACTATATCCTATAGTTATCTAGGATAGTTCTCTGGGTACTTAATGTGTTTAGAAGTTAATCATACAACTAACACTTCTTTACATACACACTTACATACATATGAAAAAAAATTATAACTAATGTTCTTGAAGACTGAATCCCAACAAGAGCCATCAATATATAATAGACTGACATAATCAAATTAGTGATATGTTCTCTTGGAGCCGAAGAATGTCAAGAATGAATAATTTAAATTATTCTAATCGATTCATTAATTGGTTTTTTATTATAAAATATTATAAAAAAAATAATAATAACTTTGCACACCATTAAATATCAAACCCACACCACTTAATAACTTTGCAATTTGTGAAATTAGAACACCAACAAGATCTCACACACTTTTTTCTCAACAAACTCAATGATGGGAACCTTTAATGATCTACTACATGGCTCCACTCCGCTCCTTTGCGAGCATTGATTGCATCATCACTGCTCTCTATGACTAATCTGAACTTAAATAGTAATGCAAAAAATTACAGATATAACCATAAATACAGAGATGCAGCAAAAATAAAACTTCATTTCATTAATATCAAATATTGAAATATGCTTACAAACAAAATGGAAAAAAGACTAGCTCGGGCAATGGTAGCATTTTCCGAGAAGGGATTTGACAGCTACATGCCTCTAAACTATGTTACGATGAGGCTCAGAGGCTCATTTATTATTGAGAAACAATGGAAAACCATAAACATCCAAAAGCCTACCCCTTGGAGATGAAGCGCCAAAACTATGGGCTCTCTTTGGGCAAATTGGTACATGAACTTCCCAGGGTTGTAACCTTGGCATACGATCTCTATTTGACATGTATAATACCTCGTTAGAAGGATCTATTTGAGCACCACAACTTTTGTGTGGCCAATAATGACCCATGTTTGCCCCAGGTTTCCCAAAATAAGGTTGTTTAGGGCCTCAAAATGGCTCCGGAAGTTCAAGACCCGAAAAAACTACCAAAAATGGTAAATTGTGCTACAATTAAGGAAACTGAAAAACTAAAAGAGACAGGGTTGGGGGTCCAAGTGGAATAGGTGGTTGGCCACCAACATCCACCTAGATCAGTCGTCCATCGTTAGGAAGAAATGGTCCCCATTGTGTTGAGCGCCTCCATGAGATAGTGAAACTTTTGTTGAACCTGGTCCTTCGTGAGCCACTTTCCTTGTTGCACGAGTTGGCCAGCTTTGACAACCTAATATATTTGGATATTATACTGGTGAGTGTTCCTGACTTTGTTTCTATAATTCGATCATTTGTTGCCTGTTCCATGCAGTCTGGGTTTAACTCTATTCGTGTGAGTTGTTCTGCAATGTCTGATGATGGTGTGAAGTATGGTTGAAGGCATTCCACATTGAACATTGGGTGCAGGCCAAGGAATGGGGGAATTCTTAGCTCAAAATCATTGTCTCCCAAAACATTGTTAATGGTGTTAGGACCATATCAAAGTGGACTAAGTTTCCAATGGGCTTTGGTAAGGTATTCTTTCAGCAAATGCAACCAAACTTTGTCGCCCACCTGAAACTTGTGTGACACTTGGCGTTGATCATGTCGCTGCTTGTACTTGGCATTTCACTGCTCCAAGATGTCGTGAACCTGCTAGTGGATGTGTTGGATGCGTTCAATAAATTTTGTCACTTTATCAGCCTTAGACAATACATGTGTGTATTTTGGCTATGTAGTCACATGAGGCATGACAACATCAATTAGACACAATGGTTGAAATCCTAGATCCACTTGAAAGGGACCGCGACCAGTCGAATGATGGAGAGATCTATCATAACTATGTTGCACATAGGAAAGACTCTCATCTCAAGTTCGTGGATGCTTAGAGTTTTACATGTAGAGTGCGTCAGTATTGGGATGGAAGATAGTCAAATTGGTGAGATTGGTGTCCAATAGTGTCCAGAGGCTTAACCAGAATGTGCGTAGGAAGTTGCTATCTTGATCTGATATAATGGTCTGCGGGATCCCAAAATGTACCCATACTTGTTCAAAGAAGAGTTTTGCAATTTCCTCTGTTGTGATACTCTTCTTGCAGGCTGCCAATATAGCCACTTAGAAAATATGTCCATGACCACAAATACATAGTCATTACCATGCTTTGTAGAAGGGTGGCTAGACATATAGTCCATGGAGATGGATTCCCACAACTGGCTAGGAGTAGGCATAGGAGTGTACAGGCCTTGCTTCTTGATGGTTGGCTTGGCAATGTGCAGGAAGTGTGGGATCTGATATATCCTCCAACATCCAGTTGGAGTTTGGGCCAATAAAAGTACTTTTGTAGTACAACCACAGTTTTCTCCACCCCAAAGTGTCCTGCGACCTGACTGTAATATGCCTCCCAAATCTGCTTGGCACGCTCACTTGAAGCAACACAAAAGTGGCCTAGGTAGAATATTAATGCGTCCTAGAGGTGGAAATCAAGAACTTTATTTCTATCTACTAGCATCTAGTATGTGGAGGTGAACTTTGGATCATTGTTTTATAGTTGTGTCCACGTAGAGGTCTCATGGCCACAAGAGTTGATAATAGTAGTCAGTGATGCAACTGGGGTCAGTTGAGGCAACCTCCAACATTATTGGTGTTGCCCTTTTTGTATTTAATGTTCAAATTTAATTGTTGAAGGTATGTAGACCATTTCTAATGGCGATCATTCTGCAACTTCTCTTGTGCCTCTATAAACTAAAGAGGTCAGTGATCGGTGTGGATGACCATCTCCTTTCGCATAATGTAATGCTTCCATTATCGGCATGCCTACATGATGGAATACATATCTTTATCATAGGCGGGGTACTTCCAAATTGTATCAGAAAATGTCTCACTATGATAGGCCACTGGATGCCCATGCTAGGTGAGGACTGTAGAACTAACGTAGTTTGAGGCATCTGTCTCGATTTCAAATGGTTGTTACAGGTCTGGTAGTGTGAGTACTAGTGCATAGCAGAGTCAATGCTTCAACTCAATGAATGCCTTGTGTTGGGACTTGAACCAGGGAAAATTTTCTTTCACCCCGCCCTTAGTAATTTAACTCAAAGGCCAAGTTATATGGGAGAATCCCAACATGAACCTCTGATAAAAATTTGCAAGACCCAAAAAGTTTCGAAGCTCTGTTAAAGTGGTCAGGTTTGGCCAATCCTGAATGACTTGGATCTTAGTCAGATCCACATGCATGTTATGATCATCTATGTTGTAACCCAAATATTCGACTTGTCTCCTACCAAAGGTGAATTTCTCCAATTTGACACATAATTTGTGTTGCCAAAGGGTTTGAAGGATTTTCGAATGTGTTGCAGGTGTTCTTCCCAACTCTTGTTGAAGATGAGGATGTCATCCAGATAAAAAACCATGAATGAGTTGTTTAAGGGCCATAATATGTCATCCCTTAGCCTCATAAAAGTGGCAGGGGCATTTTTCAACCCACAGGGCATAACCAACCATTCAGAAAGGCCTTCCTTCGATTTGAAGGCAATATTTCATACATATGTGGGCTCTATTTGAACCTGGTGATAGCTAGACTTCATATCAATCTTGTTGAAATACTTGGCCCCCTTGAGTTGGTCCAGAAGTTCATCAATCTGTGGGATTGGATACCTATTCCTGACAATGATTTTGTTTAGTGCCCAATAATTAATGTAGAGCCTCTAAGTCCCATCCTTCTTCTGTATAAGTACAATCAGGCTCCCACAAGGCGAGGAACTTAGTCGAATGTGCCCATTTTACAATAACTCTTGGAATTTTTGGTTGATCTCATCATTTTCCATAATGGAGTGGAGATATAATGGCCTATTAGGTAGAGTTGCCCTGGGAGTCATATCCATCAAATGCTTGACCTGATAGTGCAAGGGTACCCCTGTGGGTGAGGAGAAGGTGTCCCTGTATTCTTCCACGACTATATCCACCTACTTATGCTACGTGGAAGAACCATTCTCGGGGTCCATGGATGTGGCTACAATCTCCACCTTACTTTGAGAGAGAATTACAAAGAAAACAAATTTCCTAGTCTAGGAGATGATCTTACTGCATTTCTTAGTAGAGATCAAAGAGATAGCAGTGGGTGGGGCTACCTCCAATATCCTGTATAACTTAATACCCAAAGAAATAATAACATAGCAAGGTCTAGACTCATAGACAACATGTCACTTCCACAAGTATGGTTGTTGTAATAATACATCACAAACTTCAAGAGGAGAAACATCACATAGTACCTCATCTGGGAAGGGCTTGATGTTGTAGGGAAGGCGGCATTGCTAGCTAATGTGGAGATCTCATCCTTGATGAAGCCACCCAATGGTGTATGGTTGTGGATGTGTTGTAGTCGGTAGGCCCAGCCACTTCATGACTTCTACTGAAATGAGGTTCTTTTGGATCTCGTTGTTGACAATTAACTGTAGCGGAGAACCCTTCACCCACATCTATGAGTGGCAAAGGCATTCCCCCTCCTTTGCATCTTCAAGCTTAATCTTCTAGATCTTGGTTGTGGCCACAGTGGAATTGGGCTTCGCATTAATAGTCTACTTCCCTTTTTCATTCCCCTTATCAGGTTTTCTCTTAGAGTCAAAACATGCATCTGACTAAGAAGCCTTCAGGTCAACCACTAGTGATTGCTTGGCCCGACACTCACTTGTGTTGTGAGTGGAGATCTTATGGAACTCACACCACTTTATCATGTCCTTCTTTATCTTCATTATGTGTTTCATTGCTTGCGTCTTTGACGGGTTATCTTGGGTCACCCTGTCTTGGCTTTTCCCTTTGCTTTGTAGTTTGGGGGATTCTTTCCCTTGCTTCAGATTCATAGATCCAAAGTCTCACTTTTTCTATTTAAACTTCTGCTCAATCTTGATGGTGTATCAACACGTCATGCTAAGTGAGGAGATAGTGGTGGGGGTCCAAGTGGAATAGGTAGGTGGAAATGAACATCCACCTGGATCAATGACAAGCAATCTTCACAGGTGAATAAATCTGCACTTCTTGGCAGCCTCTCTTACATAAGTCCCTCCTTAAATTTGGAAACCAAACCAGTGGGAAATCGAACGATTGTGCTATAATTTGAAACATTCTCATTCTCCACAACATGTGGTGCTTCTTCCACCTTCTTAATTTCCTTTGGAACCATATGGGAAAAAAATTTCTCCACTTTTTCTCCCAAGCATTGATGCATTTCATGAATGATGTATTTGCAGAAAAAAAAAACATTGCATCGATCTGAATCTATCAATAACTATAATCGTAATTCGTGTTCACTACATCTAAGGATGGATTATCAATATGCAAATGGTGTCTTTAGCAGATGTCGGCTCTCAACCCATGCAATACTGCACTTAAAAATTTATCTACAGCCTCAAAAGAATATTTTGTTTCTACACCATACAGTTCCACTCCTTCGTCGAGCATGAGTGGAGATCCCAAAGAAAACTTTTCAAACAAATTTGATTTATAAATTTCACCAAAGGTTTTTGCTTCCTTGTTCAATGGATCTTAAATACTACGTAGACAAAATTTATAGCTGTGGAGTAGACAATATTGAATTCTTCTCTTCACATGACCATAATTATAAAGGAAACCTTCCTTCATATAGCCTTCCTTCTCCAAAACTTTTACAAATGCCAAGTTCTCTAGGAGCACAAGTGCATCAATGGCAACAATGGCTACCTCATAACTTCCTCATGTTGTTGCAAATAATGGTGGTACTCAATTCATGGATTGAATTTCCCAATGATTGTCAACAAAACTATGGTAGTGCTTAGCGCCCGAATACTGATGATTTAAAGACACTAGATTCCTCACAGTCCTCAATGCAACAACAATCAAATCAATGGTTGTTCATACAAAATTGCACATGCTAACACTCATAAAAACAATAGATCAAACACTATATTAAACCAATCTATGTATAGAGGAGTATCATTTCTCAAAATTCCATGATCACAACCCCTCTTGGGAGAGATTCAATGTTAAAACTGCTCTGATACCAACATAGAAATTGAATTTGAATACATAGTACTCAATAATACACACAAAATTATATTTTTCTTGCACACATGATTTATTTACATCACGATTATATAGTTGGTCTTAGACCCAACTAATTTTAAACATAGATATGGAGGTTGAGATATTCTCTCAACAAAATCCGAAACTAATTCTAAACTTAGTATGGAAGCATTATATCCATGTAAAAATAATAATAAAATATAATTTTGGATCAATTAAAAAAGTAACCAATAATAAAGATAATAAAGTTATTCAATTCAATTTGTTATATTATCATTTTTCTTTCATTAATAAAAATAAAAATAATTATATAATTATATATATATAACTTAGTGAATCCTTTTATTAATAAGAAAAAGTTACATATAACATGGATTTCTAAAGGAGGACCAAAGTCTAGGACATTCTTCATCTTGGCTAAGACTAGTAATGATCTAGGTGGATATTGGTGGCCATTTGCCTATTCCACTTGGACCCCCACCACTATCTCTTTCAGTTTTTCAATTTCCTTAATAGTAGCATAGTTTACTATTTTTGGTCATTTTTCGGGTATTGAACTGATGAAGCCATTTTGAGGCCTTAAATGACATTTTTTGGGAAAATTCAGCAAACATCAATCTTTGATTGATGTTTGCATTTGAAATTTGTAGTCCTTGGATAGATAAATTGATGTTTATATTTGAAATTTGTAGTCCTTAGATAGATCTTTCTAACGAGGTATTGTTGATTAGGTGCTCAAAATTATGTTCAAAAATCAAAATTGTCAGAATGGTGTGGAACCTGAATGACCATGTAATGCTCATCATCATGAATCTGACGCAACTCATTTTGCATGAAACAGACACCATATGCTCCTAGAAACGTGATATGTTCTCTTTGTCAAAAAGGTAAAAACAAAAAGGCAAAGGAAATGACATGGAAGAGTTTTTAGCGAATGGGGAAGTGCCACATGGTAGGATGCCCTTGGCCCCGCATTTCGCAAATCGTAGAAGGAAGAGGTCAACGGTTAAGGAAATCAGCCCCCGGCACTACCGAGTTGTGATTTAAGATATCGCAATCACAGATTGGAGGTAGGTTGGTGGTAAAGAATCAACCCTAGAGTGAACTCAGAGTGTGAGACGATAAATCGCAATCACACATTTCATGGATCAAGTGCATTTACAAAATTAGCCCCGACAGATTCAGGTTGCGATTGCGATATTGCAATTACATATCACACAACATAGCAGCCCATTATGGAGAATCACCCCTGCTTTGGCCGATTGTGATTTGCAATAGTTTATGGCCACCACGTGTCCTCCTAATGTTTAACTGAAAATTTGGTTGGCAAGATAGGTGGGAGGCTAGGGTTGTGTTGGGTGTGGAGCCTGATTATCTTTTGTATTCAAAGGTTTCAGCCAGATGTATACCCCAAGAAGACTATACACCCCTCCACGTGGGGGGGTGTGGGGGGGACTTGTCCCCCCCGCGGGGGTTCGGGGGGGGAATTAGATGTAAAATAGATGTAAATTGCCTTGTAAAAGTCTAGTAATTTCTAGTCAATCTGGGCCATTCATTAGGCGGATGATCTGACGGTAGAAGTTATGTTTAGTTTAGGGTTTTTTTCCCTAGAAGGCAACCCCTCACAATATATGATGGAATTGTATTGCGTCTATGTGTATCTGTATTCTGAGTGAGGAAGAGAGAGGAGATTGAGAGCGAAGAGGGTGTTACAGCGGATCTGCTGTAGGTTGTATCTCTTCAGTTTGCTGGATAATATAATAAAGAACTGCTGGCTGTTTCTCCATGGATGTAGCCCAAACTGGGTGAACCACGTATATCTATGTCTCTCTTGTTTTATGTGTTTTCTGTGTTTATATTTCTGAAATATTTTATGTGTTCCATTGCTCTGTAATATATAATTTCTAACAACTGGTATCAGAGCCGAAAGTCTATTTGGCTGATAAACTCACAGGAGAGAAGGGTTCTTGGTTTGAGTGGTAGCAATGGCAGAAGATGGTAGGTTTAGGGTTGAAAAATTCAATGGCCAAAACTACCAGTTGTGGAAGATGCAGATGGAAGATTATCTATATCAAAGAGATCTATACCTACCATTGAGCAGAAAGACAAAGAAGCCGACGAGTATGACAGACACAGAATGGGATATTCTCGACAGAAAGGCACTTGGAACAATATGGCTATGCCTAGCGGTGTCGGTAGCGTTCAATATTTCAAAGGAAACGACAACACAGGGTTTAATGTCAGCATTAGCCAAACTATATGAAAAACCCTCGGCGTAAAATAAGGTATTTCTTATGAAGCATTTATTTAATATGAAGATGTCATAAGGTGGATCTGTTGCTAATCATTTAAATGATTTTAATACAGTTACAAGTTATTTAAGTTCTCTAGGGGTAAATTTTGATGATGAAGCTAGGGCTCTGTTATTTCTGTTCCCATTTCCAGAAAGTTGGAATGGTTTAGTTATGACCGTTAGTAACTCTGTCTCTCGATCTAGTACTTTAAAGTTTGATGATGTTGTTGGTGCAATCCTTAGCGAGGAAATGCGACAGAAAAGCTCCGATGAGACATCAGGTAATGGTTTGACTGCAGAGACTAGGGGAAGAAAAATGAAAAGAGGAAAGAGCCCAGGATATTGCAGTAAGTCAAGAAAAGGCAGATCCAAGTCCAGATCGGGGATAGTGTGTTGGAAATGCGGGAAGAAAGGACACTTGAAGAAAGACTGCAAGTCTCGGAAGGGAAAAGAAGGAGATGCGCAACAAGAAACTAATCATGAAGCGAATGTGATAGGTGATGTGTTGCAATATGCTTTGATTATTTCATTAGAAAATATTATTGATGCCTGGATGGTAGATTCAGGGGCCTCATTCCATGCCACACCTGATAGGAAACATTTTCATGATTATGTTCAAGGAGATTTTGGACAGGTTCGATTGGGTGCTGATAAACCATGTAAAATCGTTGGAATGGGTACAATTTTCATAAAACAACATAATGGAAATCAATGGCTATTGAAGGAGGTAAGCAATGTTCCAGATCTGAAGAAAAATATGATTTCAACAGGGTAGTTGGGAGGTGAAGGTTGGATAAGTACTTTCACAGATAAAACCTGGAAGGTCACTAAAGGATCCCTGGTAATAGTAAAAGGAGAAAAGGTTGGTACACTGTATTTATGCAATGGTGTTTCTAACTCTGTTAATGCTTTAACCTCTACAGGAGAAGGTACAGCATTGTGGCATCATAGGATCAGGCACATGAGTGAAAAGGGGATGTAGATTCTTCACTCAAGAAATTTGCTGCCAAGTTTGAAGCATGTTGATTTAAAATTCTGTGAGAATTGTGTTTATGGAAAACAGAAGAGAGTCAGGTTCCTTAGAGTTGGGAAAGAAAATAAGAGTGAAAAATTAGAGCTTGTGCATACTGATGTATGGGGACTTGCTCGGGTATCATCTCTTGGTGGCTCTCATTATTATGTTACCTTTGTTGATGATGCAACCAGAAAAACCTAGATTTATTGTATTCGAAATAAATCTGATGTATTTGATACTTTCAAGAAATGGAAAGCTTTGGTTGAAAATGAGATAGGGAAAAGTTTTAAGTGTCTCAGATTAGATAATGGAGGTGAATATTACAGCAAAGAGTTTGATAGGTGCTGTTTAGAGAATGGAATTCGCAAAGAGAAGACAGTTCTAGGAACACCACAAGAAAATGGTGTGTCAAAAAGGATGAACAGGACAATCATGGAGTGTGCAAGGTGCATGAGATTTCATGCAGGATTTCCTTTAAAATTTTGGGCAAATGTTGTAGATACTATTGTTTATCTAATAGACAGAGGGCCTTCAAGTTCCTTGGATGCTGGTATTCCAGAGGAGGCATGGACAGGTAAAAAGGTAAACTACTCATTTTTAAAGACTTTTGGTTGTGAAGCCTTTGTCTACATTAACAAAGAAAATAGAACAAAGCTTGAGGCAAAATCAAAGAAATGTACCTTTATTGGATATGGTGTTAATGATTTTGGTTATCGCTTAAATGATTATGAAAATCACAAAATCATTAGGAGTAGAGATGTAATACTCAATGAAAAGGTCTTGTATAAGAATCAGTTGCAGGAAAAGAAACAAGAAAAAGAAAACAGAGAATACACAGTGCTTGATGATATCACAGGAAAAGTGATGGTGCCTGAAAATCATAATGATCAACAACCATAACAGTTACAAGCACTTCAAACACCTGAAAGTGGTGTTAAAAGATCTACCAGGATAAGTAGACCCCGTGAACGATACTCTCCTTCATTATATTATATATTGTTGACTAATTCTGGTGAACCAGAATGTTATGAAGAAGCAGTGCAGGTAGAAACCAGGAAGAAGTGGGAGCAAGCGATGAAAGAAGAGATGGACTCCTTATCACATAACCAGACTTGGTACTTAGTCACGTTTCCTGTAGGTAAAACAACATTGTAGAATAAATGGGTTTATAGGCTGAAGGAAGAAGATGGAGGAAAACAGAGGTACAAAGCTAGACTTGTGGTGAAGGGGTTTGCACAGAAGAAAGGTATTGGTTTTGATGAAATATTTTCTCCTATTGCTAAAATGCCTTCAATCAGAACTATTTTAAGTCTAGTAGCAGCTGAAGATTTGCATCTTGAGCAGTTAGATGTAAAGACAACCTTTCTCCATGGGGATTTGGAGGAAGAGATATATATGTAGCAGCCACAAGGATATGAGGTAAAAGAGAAGGAGAAACTAGTGTGTAGGTTGAAGAAGAGCTTGTATGGCTTAAAATAGGCTCCAAGGTAGTGGTATCTAAAATTTGACAGGTTTATGTCTGAACAATTTTATACTAGATGTCACTCTGATCATTGTGTTTATCTCAAAAGGCAAAATGATGGTAGCTATATTATATTGTTATTGTATGTAGATGACATGCTTGTTGTAGGTTCTAACTTGCAGGAAATAAATGTGCTCAAAAGGAAATTTGAAAACTCATTTGCAATGAAGGATTTGGGTGCTGCAAAACAAATCGCTGGTATGAGAATAACTAGAGACAAGAAGAATCGCAAATTAACATTGTCTCAAGGTGAGTACATAGAAAAGGTGTTGAAAAGGTTTAATATGTAGAATGAAAAACTAGTTAGTATACCTTTGGCTAGCCATTTCAAATTAAGTAAGGAGGCGTGTCCCAAGACTCAGGAAGAAATGGCTCATATGTCTAAAGTTCCATATGCATCAGCAGTTGGAAGCTTAATGTATGAAATGGTCTGCACAAGGCCTGATATTGCACATGCAGTGGGAGTTGTAAGCATGTACATCAAAAATCCAGGAAAAGAACATTGGATGGCAGTGAAGTGGATTCTCACGTATTTGAGAGGTACCACAAATCAAGCATTATGCTTTGGTGGTTCAAACATTTCTCTACAAGGATATGTTGATGCATATATGGTAGGTGATAGAGATAACAGGAGGAGCACAACAGGGTATGTATTTACTGTAGGTGGAATAGCTGCCAGTTGGGTTTCAAAAATTCAAAGTGTTGTTGCACTTTCAACAACAGAAGCAGAGTATGTTGCTGCTACAGAGGCTAGTAAAGAAATGATTTGGTTACAAAGGTTTCTGGATGAATTGGGCAAGAAGCAGGAGTTGGGCAGGTTATACAGTGATAGCCAGAGTGCCATACATCTTGCAAAGAACTCTGCATTTCATTCCAATACTAAACGTATATAGCTCAAGTAACATTTCATACGGTCAGCATTGGAATATGGACAGTTGAAGCTGGAAAAGATACACACTAGCTAGAATCATGTAGATATGTTAACAAAAGTTGTAACCAGGGAGAAATTGAGAATCTTCTCAGCGTCAATTGGTCTTCAAGTATGATGAAGAAGATGAGAAACAACCAAGTCCAAAGTGGAGTTATTGTCTAGCAAATGAAGCAGCGGTGGAGTTTCTATAATCAGTCTCCAAGTGGGAGATTGTTGGGTGTGAAGCCTAATTATCTTCTATATTCAAAGGTTTCAGCCAGATGTATACCCTAGGAAGACTGTACACCCCTCCATGTGAGGGGGTGTGGGGGGGACTTGTCCCCCCCGTGGGGGTCTGGGGGGGATTAGATGTAAAATAGATGTAAAATTTCCTTGCAAAAGTCTAGTAATTTCTAGTCAATCTAGGTCATTCATTAGGCGAATGATCTGACGGTAGAAGTTATGTTTACTTTAGGGTTTTTTGCCCTAGAAGGCAACCCCTCACTATATATGAGGGAATTATATTGCGTCTATCTGTATCTGTATTTTGAGTGAGGAAGATAGAGGAGATTGAGAGCGAAGAAGGTGTTACAGCGGATCTGTTGTAGGTTGTATCTCTTCAGTTTGCTAGATAATATAATAAAGAAGGACTAGCTGTTTCTTCGTGGATGTAGCCCAAATTGGGTGAACTGCATATATTTGTGTCTCTCTTGTTTTATGTGTTTTCTGTGTTTATATTTCTACAATATTTTATGTGTTCCATTGCTCTGTAATATATAATTTTCTAACAGGTTGAACCTATGACCTCCCATACAATAGTGCTGAGGTTTAACGTTGAGCCCGCAGCATGTCACTTAGCAAACTATGGTCGCTAATTATATTTTAAATTATGTTGATTGTCAGGTTAAGGGGAGACTGCCAACATAACCGTCAGTATCCCTCACATGTGAACACCTCATCCACAGCTTGTAGCAGTTATGTTGCTACCATGGTAACCGCACTGCCAACCGCCAGTCCAAAAACCCATGTGACCACCTTATTTGCAGGCCGTGACATTTTTTTATAACCGCTGATGGGGATATGGGTGGAATTAGTCATCCTACAATTTCATATATCACGCAACAAAATATTCCCCCAGTTATCACTTTTTGGGGTGAAATTGGAGGATCATGCCAGATTTGGAGCAAATAGTGGGCTAACTAGGAGAGGTCATAACTTCTTCAGTTTTTGACCAAATTGGATGCAAAAATAGTCTAGGTAGCCATTTTTGGACATTTTGGACTCATTGGAGCAGGTTTCAGAAGCATTTGAGTATTGTAAACACATCATTTTACACTTTTCATCATAATATAGAGGCCTAAGCCATTGGAAGTTGGACTAAGGAGATGTAGCCCAGGAGCGGTGAACTCCTTTATCATGTTCATATTGTAATGTGTTTTGATGATGTTTTGTACATGTTTATGATGTTGTTCAGTCTCTTATTTATGTTAATTTTCTCATAAAATTAACATAAAAACTCATCATTTCACTTGCAAAAATTCATAAATCCTTAAGCACAATGAAATCATTTTATTTCTAATTTGAGGAGGATCTTAGCACAACAATCTAATATTCTAGATCAGATCATATTGGTATCAGAGCACTAGGTTTTGTTTTTGAAAGAAGGATTTAAATATTTGCATGTTTATTTCATTCTTACAACGTTAAAACTCAAAATTGGAGAAGGGAAGCTGGTTAGAAGCCCTGAAGTTGGGTCAAGGGGAAGGAGAGCAAGGTTGCCACAATCTCCAACACCAGTTCACCCTCAAGTTGTAGTTGAGACTCCAAAGATCATGTCTCATGAAGGAGAACCTACAAACATGATATAAAAAAAGAATACAGTTAGAAAGGATTTCCTTGATATGACAGAGATGGTGAAGGTCCTCTATGAAGAGACGAATACCAAGTTCCAAGGGGAAAGTTCCAAAACTCCCAAAGGAGAAGGCTCTTCAAGAGGAGGTAATGGAAATGGAGACAAACCTCCACCCTCTCCACCATCTTCTTCATCTTCTTCCTCACAAGCATATTCACCCTCTTCCACTAACACAACCCTTACTCATACTCATCATCATACTTCAAAAGGAACTAGTAAATAACCTTTTTTAAAACTTGATGTTAAATTTGAGTTGTCCATGTATAATGGTGAAGTGAATGCAAAGAAGATTGATAATTGGATTCGTCGGTTGGAGGTTTATTGCAGGATTCAAAACCATCAAGAGGATGGCATAAAGATTCAGTTATCTTCCTTGAGAATGGAGGGTGCAACACTAGTATGCTGGGAATCAAAGACCCAAGAGGAGATTAAAAAAGCAATAAGATCTCAGTTTCTTGGAATGATTTCATTGTTGCAATCAAAAGACAATTCTATCTTCTAACTTGTATGTAGAAATCCATCATGAATTGGCAGAACTTTAGACAGCCTAAAGGTCAAAATGTGCAAGATTACACCCAAGAATTCATAAAAATATCTCTGATGTTAGGTGTAGATTTGCAATCACAGGAGACATTGTTGAAGTACATAGGGGGTTTACACAGTCACCTTAGGAATAATATCTTAATGTTTAATCCCAATAATCTAGATGATGCATGTGTGCAAGCCACCAATCTTGAGGCAAGAGGGAAAAACACTCCAGAAGAAGGTAGTAAAAAGGCATTTAAGGGTAAAGAGAAAGAACAAGGTTTCAAGGGAAAGAAAAATGCATCCATTAAAATGGAAGGAGGGAAAAAAATATGTAAACATTGTTCTAGGGAATGTCACGATGAAGATCATTGTTGGAAGCTTCATCCCGAAATGAAACCAAAGAAATTCAACAATAAAGGAAAAGAAAAGAAAAGTGTCGTCATTCAAGAGGATTTGGGATCTAATTCAGGTGTTGAAACTAAAATTATAGCCATGGGTATAAAAGGAAAAGAATCCATTGTTAGCACTAGTCTATCAAATTGTCACACTAGCACTCCAAATGAAGAAACAAGGATTGAATTATTTCATGTGAGGGTAATCCTAAAACATACAAAAATCGACACACTTTTTGATAGTGGGTCTCAAGTTAATTTGATATCTAAAGACTTAGTCAAGAAAATTAATCTTGAATCCATTTTACATCCCAAGACATATCCACTGGGTTGGATATGCAAGGACACAAACTTATAGGTTACAAGAAAGTGTATTCTTCAATTTGAAATCATAGCAAAATTCATTAACAAAGTTGAATTAGATGTTGCATCGCTTGATATATCAGGAATTGTTTTGGGTAGTCCTTACCTTTATGATATAAAAGAAATATTCTATCGTCATGAAAACAAGTAACACTTGTTCAAGGATGGTGTGGAGTATATTTTGCGAGCTCATCGCAAGAAACTAAATCTTTCATTAGTTAATACAGGGAAAATGAAAATACTAGTGAATTCAAGCAAGAACTTAGTGTGTCTTATGATCACACCCAATGTTGATATTAATTATGAAGCGTTTGATGGTTGTAATTAAAAATTGAAAACTGATTTGGTTGATGTAGTTAACCATGATGATGAGGTGTTTCAGAAAGAAAAAGGATTTTCTTCCAAGAGGAGAATCTAACATGAAATACCATTTTAGCAGAAGTGTCTACTTCCTAACGTCAACATGAACATGATGTTAAGAAGGGAACATGCATAAATAACAAAACAAATCCAAGGATTTTTTAACAAAAGGATCATCCAAGCTTCTCCTTTACCATGTAGTGCACCTTTGTTTTTGATGCCCAAGAAGTATGGTAAGCATTTCATTGAATGGGATTCAATAAGTGGTTTTCATCAAAGTAGAGTTGTTGAAGGAGACATATGGAAGACAACATTCAAAACCAAGCAAGGTTTGTTGGAATGGCTTGCTATGCTTTATGGTCTTTTCCATGCTCCTACTACTTTCATGCATATGAAGAAAGATGTGTTGATAGTCTACTAGGATGACATTTTCATTTTCAAAAAATTTCATTATGAACATGTCATGTATGAGAAAAAAATACTTGATGTCTTATGTTAAGAACATTTTTTATTGAAGATGTCAAAGTATATGTTGGATTAAACTTCTTTGATGTTCTTGGGCCATCTCCAAGATTGATGCCATTATGATTGGTCAATGCTCAAGATAGTAATTTTGATAAGATTTTTTTGGGGATAAGTCCAATGTTGGAGGAAAGATTTGTTAATTTTTCATCTATTGTAGCTCATTTGCATTCTTTGGCAGTTGTGCAAAAGGTCTTCCTGTGGGGAGGCAAACAACAAGATACATTTGATGCTTTAAGACAAAAGATCAGTTCAAACTTTATACATGTTCTTCTAAACTTGAAAAATTCATTTGAGTTTCAGGTTGATGTATGTGACTATGCCATGGGCACATTCTTTATACAATATGATAAGCCCATTTTATTTCATTCATAAATTTTCAATGGTGCAGTGTTTAAGTTGAAGTGACAAGGGAACTTTAATTGGATGGGTTTTATTCTATTATTCCACTTTTTCAAAAGGTATAAGAAAGGTATAAGTGAGAAGTTTGTTGATGTAATTTCCAAGCCTATAGTTTGTGTAATTACTATCCTCAAGCATAATTTTGTTCTGCATGAAAATTATGTTCAACAAAATACATACTTTCAAGATGTATATTCAAGCTTAAGTCAAAGGAATCAAGTAGAGGAATTTTATTACTATTTGCATCATAATGTATTGTATCATCTTGGTAAGAATCATGTTACTACTAATAGTAAAATGGACAAATACGAATGGATAGAGGTTGGAAAGGTGAGGGAACTGTACCCTCACATGTTGGACAACTGAAAGTGATATTTTGGTGTCCAAAAGGCTTCCAATGGGAAGGAGTGATCAGGTGCTCAAAATTAGGTTAAAAAAAAATTTGTCAGAATGGTGTGGAACCTGAATGACCACGTAATTCTCGTCATCCTGAATCCAATGCAACATGTTCCCTGCGAAATGGACACTGTATGATCCTAGAAACATGATCTGTTCACTTTGTAAAACAGGTAAAAAAAACGCAGAGGAAATGACATGGAAAAGTCTTCAGTGAATGGGGAAATTCCAAGTGGCAGGCTGCCATTGGCCCCGCATTTGGTAGATCGCAGAAGGAAGAGGTCAGTGGTTAAGGAAATCGGCCCCCAACACTACCGGGTTGCGATTTTTTATATCACAATCGCAGATCGGAGGTAGGTCAGTGGTAAAGAATCAGCCCTAGAGTGAAGCTGGAGTGTGATGTGATAAATCACAATCACACATCACATGGATCAAGTGCATTTATAGAATTGGCCCTGGAAGAGTCAAGTTGCTATTGCGATATCACAATCACATATTGCACAGCACAACGACCCATTATGGAGAATCACCCCTTCTCTGGATGATTGTGATTTGCGATAGTTTATGGCCACCACGTGTCCTCCTAATGGTCGGCTAAAAATTTGGTTGGCAAGACAGGTCAGAGGCCAGGGTCAAACCCGTGACCTCCCATACAACAGTGCCAAGGTTTACCGTTGAGCCCACAACATGTGACTTAACAAACTATGGTCATGGATTATATTTTAAATTATGTTGACCATTAGGTTGGGGGGAGACCGCCAGCATAACCACCACTGGCCATCCCATGTGAACACCTCATCTGTATCCCACAGCAATTATGTTTCTACAATGGTAACCACACCTCCAACGGCTAGTCCAAACACCCCTCTGACCACCTTATCTACAGGCCGTGACATTTTTTGAGAAATGCCAAATGGGTAATGGGCAAAATTATCCATCCTATACTTTCGCTAGCCACGTGGTGAAATATTTGCCCAGTTAGTGCTTTTTGAAGCGAAATTTAAGGATCATGTTGGATTTGGAACAATTTGTGGAGCAAATAGTGGACTAACTAGGAGAGGTCCTAACTTCTTCAGTTTTTGACCCAATTGGATGCAAAAAGAGGCTAGGTAGCCATTTTTAAACATCCTAGACTCATTGGAGTAAGTTTCATAAGAATTTGAGCACTGTAAACACATATTTTTACACTTTTGAGAATAATAGAGAGGCCCAAGCCATTGGAAGCTTTTCCAAGGAGACATAGCCCAGGAGGGGTGAACTCCTTTATCATGTTCCTATTGTAATGTGTTTTGATGATTTTTTGTACATGTTTATGATGTTGTTTAGTCTCTTATTTATGTTAAATTATTCATAAAATTAACATAAAAACTCATCATTTCACTTGCAAAAATTCATAAATCCTTAAGCACAATGAAAGCATTTTATTTCTAATCTGAGAGGAACTTAGCACAACAATCTAATATTCTACATCAAATTAATTGGGCACATCAAATAGAGATGATATGCAAAAATTATGACCCCAGGAAGTTGATGTACTAATTTACCCAAACGGGGCCCATAGTTTTGGTGCTTCATCTCCTAGAGTTAGGTTTTTGGATGCTTATGGTTTTCCAATGTTTCTCAATAATAAATAGGCCGTTGAGCCTCATTGTAACACAGTTCAGAGGCATGTAGCCTCCACATCTCTCCTCAGAGGTAAGTTACAATGCTTGAGCTTGTTTTATTTCATTTTTGTTTGTAAGCATATTTTAGTATTTGATATTAATGAAATGAAGTGTTATTTCTGTTGCATCTTTGTGTTTATGGTTATATCTATAATTTGTTTTGTTCATGTTTAAGTTTGGATCAATGGTATCAGAGAGGTCTTCTCTCTCTCTATTTTCCTTTGCATGTCCCAAATGAGGTCTGGATATAAGGATTTAGGGTTCGAACTAGTAAAACCTTTGCAAGACTAGCTTGGCAAATCTCATCTGCCTCCCATGGCAGAAGAGAAGATGAGGGGGCAAGAGATCATTTCAAAAACTTGCTTAAAGAAGCCCTTGAGTGACAAAGGAATGTAATGATGGACAAATTTTCCCAGATCCTTCAGCGACTACCCAAAGGCGACGGATCTCCTTCTAGAAGCTACTCTAAAAGCACCACAACCTTTAAGGTACAAGTTAACTTTGACATCCCCATATTTGAATGTCAGATAGCTACGGACACCATAGATAAATGGTTAAATCTACTAGAAGGATATTTTTTTCATGATTTTTCCAGCAAGGAAAAGATTGCTTTTGCACTTCTCAAATCCAATCCCCATGTCAAGGTCTAGTGGGAAACCTGCTATGAGAAGAAGGACGAAAGTACACCCTCACTACTTTTTGTTGCGCCCACTTGGAATTCATTCTAGTATGCCATGAAGGATCAGTACTACCTTGTCAAGAGCTATGAGGATAAATACATAAAGTGGACCATGCTGGGGTAGGGAAGGGACCAAGATGTGCCAGAGTTTACCAATGTTTTTGGTACCCTTGACACGAAGTTCAATATCAAGGATTTTTAACAACATTTGGTACTCAAGTACTGTGGTTGCCTACACAGGTACATCCCAGACAAGATGCAGTTCCTGGACATCTCCTCACTTGGCATGGCATATCGATACGGTGTCAATATTGATTAGAAGTTTAAACAAAGGAAGCGAGACTTTGGATTTGCGAATCTGAAGAAAGGAAAAGGTGTCCCCAAATTGTAGAGCAAAGGGCAAAGCCAAGGCAGGGTGACCCAGGACAACTCGCTGAACCCGAAGAAAATAAAAACACTAGGAATAAAAGAAGGACACAGGAAAATGGTGTGAGGTCCATAAGAGCTCCACTCACAACACGAGTGAGTGTAGGGCCAAGTAGTCACTAGTGGTCGAGCTGAAGGCTTCTGAATCAGATGCATTTTCTGACTCTGAGTTAGGTCTTGATAAGGGGAATGACAAAGGGAAGCAAATCATTGATGTGCAATCCAATGCCACCATGGCCACCATCAAGATCCAGAAGAATGAGCCTGAAGATATAGAGGAGGGGGAATGCCTCTTCCAGTCATAGATGTGGGTGAAGGGTTCTCTGTTGTAGTTCACTCTCAATAGCGGGAGCCAAAGAAATTCATTTCAGCACATGTTGTGAAGTATTTGGGTCTACTGACTACAACACATTCACAGCTATACACCATCGGGTGGCTTCATCGAGGACGAGATCTCCATGTCAAGCAGCAGTTCCGCCTTCCCTACAACATCAAGCCTTTCAAGGATAAGGTATTGTGTGATGTTTCCCCTCTTGAAGTTTGTGATGGATTATTAGGACAATCATACTTGTGGAAGCAACATGATGTATATGAGTCTTGACCTTGCTCTGTGATTATTACTTTGAGCAATAAGTTGTACAGGATACTAGAGGTAGCCCTGCATATTACCATCTCTTTGATCGCTGCAAAGCAATGTAGTAAGATAATTTTACAGACCAGGAAAATTATTTTCCTTATGATTCACCCTTAGGGAAAGAAGAATATTATGTTCATGGCTTCCAGACAAGGCTCCTTTGCACAACAACAACAGATGGACAAATTCATGGAGGAGTACAAGGACATTTTCTCCTCACCTATGGGGGTGCCTCTACACTATCAGGTCAAGCACTCCATAGATCTAACCCCAGGCGTGTTGCTACCCAATGGATCGATCTATCAACTTTCTATTCTGGACAACGATGAGATTAAGAGGTAGATTTAGGAGTTTTGCAGAAAGGGCACATCAGGCCAAGCTCATCACCCTATGGGAGACCAATTGTATTGGTACAGAAGAAGGATGGGACATGGAGACTCTATGTTGACTATCGGGTGTTGAACAAGGTCATTATACATAATAGATACCCAATTCCAGGGATTGATGACCTTGTAGACTAGCTCAAGGGGACTAAATATTTTAGCAAGATTGATTTGAAGTTCGGTTATCACTAGGTGCCTATCAAACACTCTGATGTGTGGAAGACTACCTTCAAATCCAAGGAGGACATTTTCGAATGGTTGGTGATGCATTTCGGGTTGAAAATGCCCCCACACCCTTCATGATATTTATGGATGACATCTTGTGACCCTTCACCAATGCATTCGTGGTGGTGTATCTAGATGACATCTTGATCTTCACCCAGATTTGGGAAGAGAACCTCCACCATATTTGAAAGGTCCTCCAAACCCTGTGACAACACAAGCTATGTAACAATTTGGAGAAATGCACTTTCAGCATGACCCAAGTTCAATATCTGGGGTATATCATTAATGAGAAGGGTGTGAATGTGGACCCAAACAAGATACAAGTCATTCAGAATTGGCCAGCCCCAACCACTCTAACAGAGCTCTGCAACTTTCTAGGTCTTGCCAATTTCTACCGCAGGTCCTTGTTGGGGTTCTCTCATATCACTTGGCCTTTAAGTCAAGTCACCAAGGATGGAGAGAAAGAAAATTTATGTTGGTCCGAAACCAAACATAAGGTTTTTGCCAAGTTGAAGCATCGCCTTTGCTCTACACTAGTGCTCACATTACTAGACCTACAACAACCATTTGAGATTGAGACATATGCCTCCCACTATGCTACTAGTGCAATTCTTACTCAGTAGGGGCATCCAGTGGCTTATCACAGTGAGATACTTTCATACACAATCTGAAAGTATCCCATCTATGATAAAGAAATGTATTCCATTGTGCAAGTCTGTCGTCAATGGAAGCATTACATTCTGGGGAAGGAAACGGTCATCCACATAGACCACTGACCCCTGAAGTTCATACAAACACAAGGGAAGCTATAGAATGATTGCCATCAGAAATGGTCCACATACCTACAATAGTTCCATTTGACTATTAAGTACAAGAAAGGAAACACCAATAATGTTGCAGACTACCTTAGCCAACCACCAGTTGTGGTGCTGATCATTGTGCTTGACTCTTATGGGCACGAGACTTTGGGGTGGCTACATCTTTACAAGAGTGATTTTAGCAGCACATACGAGACACTCCTGGAAGGTAAGAAAGTTCCAAATTTTCACCTCCAAGATGCACTATTATGCCACTTGGGACACATTTGTGCTCCTTCAATCAAGCGTGCCAAGATGATTTTGGAGGCACACTACAGTCAAGCCAATGGACATTACGGAGTAGAGAAAATAGTGGCAGTACTATAGAATTATTTTTATTGGCTGGACCTTTGTTAGGAAGTACATTTTATCTTGCACTTCATGTACCATTGCTAAACCAACCATCAAGAATCAAGGCCTATATACTCCTCTGCCTACTCCTAGTCGACCTTGGTAATCCATCACTATGGATTACATGTTGGGCCTTCCTTCTACTAAGCATGACAATGACTGTGTTTTTTTGGTCGTCGACATATTCTCTAAGATGGCCATTATGGTGGACTGCAAGAAGAGTATCACAACAGAGGCCACTTCTAATCTCTTCTTTGAGTGAGTGTGGGTAATCTTTGGCATCCCACATTCCATTGTCTAAGATCAGGATAGTATATTCCTAAGTGCATTTTGGTCAAGTCTCTAGTCGATGTTGGATACCAAACTTACTAATTCCATGACTTTCCACCCCAAATTGATAGCCAAACAGAGGTCATCAACAAGATGATTTTACACATTCTGCACATGTACAACTCAAATCATCCACACACATGGGATGAAAGCCTCCCCTATGTCCATCACAGCTACAACAAAGCTCTCCATAGCTCAACAGGCTACAACCCCTTTCAGGTATGGCTAGGATTTCAACCATTATGTCCCATTGATGTGGCCATACCATTTGCAGCCACTCGGGTAGATTTGGCTCATGTCTAGTCTGAAGCTGACAAGGCTAACAACTTCATTGAGCGAATTCAACACATCCTCCAGTAGGTCCATGAGATATTGGAAAAAACTAATGATAAGTATAAATAATGGCATGATTAGCATCGGGTGTCGCACAAGTTCTAGTTGGGTGATAAAGTTTGGCTGCATTTGCAGAAGGAGTGCCTCGCTGGACCCCACCACAAGCTTTTCCCACTCTGATATGGTCCACACACCATCACCAAGGATGTAAGGGACAATTCCTTTGAGCTCATCATTCCACCTTTCCTTGGCCTGCACCCAGTATTCAATGTAGACTGTCTTCAGCCATACTTTCCACCATTGCTAGACACATTCAACATTGCAAAACAACTCATATCAATAGAGATAAAGTCAGACTACATGGAATAGGTCAGAACTAATCTAATCATGGACACACATATCAATAACACTCAATAGCAGAAGATCCAACTATATAAAGTTTTCAAAGTTGGCCAAATCCTACACCAAGGCAAGTGGCTCACAAGGGACCAAATTTAGCAAAAGTTTCCCCATCTCATGGAGGCACTCAACGCAATGAGGACCATTGCTTCCTAAGGGAGGAGGAATTATCCAGGTGGATATTGGTGGCCACCCACCTATTCCACTTGGACCCCCACCACTATCTCTTTTAGTTTTCTAGTTTCCTTAATTGTAGCACAATTTATTATTTTTGCCATTTTTTTGGGTCCTAAACTTCCTGAGTCGTTTTGAAGCCCTAAATGACATTTTTTGGGAAAACTGAGCAAACATGAATATAAAATCGATGTTTTCATTCAAAAGTTGTATTTATCAAATAAATATTTCTAACAAGGTATTGTGCACGTCAAACATAGATCGTATGCCAAAGTTACGACCTCAGGAAGTTGATGTACCAATTTACCCAAACAAGGACCATAGTTTTGGCACTTCATCTCCTAGCGTTAGGTTTTTGGAGGTTTATGGTTTTCCATTATTTCTCAATAATAAATAGGCCTTCGAGCCTCATTTTAACACAGTTTAGAGGCATGTACCTATCACATCTCTCCTCAGAGATAAGCTGCCATCACTCGAGCTTGTTTTATTTCCTTTCTATTTGTAAGCATATTTCAGTATTTGATATTAATGAAATGAAGTGTTATTTCTGCTACATTTTTGTATTTATGGTTATATCTATAATTTTTTTTGTTCATGTTTAATTTTGGATCATGTAAGTTATCTACCAATAAAAGAGAATCATAAACTAACTATGACAATCATTTTTATGTGGAAAACTCCTTGAAGATTCAATAATTCAAGGGAGGAAACATTGGCATGATTTTCCTTGAGTTGACTAATTGTTCATAGTTTTCTTGTATCAATGCCTTATTACTCTTGAAACCTCACTTTTTTTCTTCCTTTTATTGCTTGGAGACCACCTTGAAATCCTTCATGTGGACCCCAAGATAGGAATTTGAGGAACTCCAACTCGGCTAGTCCTTTTCTTTTCACTGGAGATAAGCCTTGTAAAGGATCCTAGCATAATGAGCTAGCATTTCCTTCATATATTTTTCATGTCATTATTTATAAAGGGTAATTATTCATGGATCATTCATATCCATATCTTCTAGTAGGGATTTTTCTTCATCTTCTTGTAATAAGCAGAAAACAATTTCCTATAGTAATGGATTTTGTTTGTACTCTTCTAAAAATATTTGCATGAGATTTGAATGATTTTTCCTTCTATTGGTTGTAGGATTGATTGAATATTATATTGCTTGGGAGACTCCTTCGAAGAGGAGAGAGACTATAAATTTTTTCTAGATCTAGGGATCTAGTCAGGATTTGAGGCACCCTAAGCACTCAAATTTCTTCTTCATTGGTGGATTTTTTCCAAATCATCTTGCTCTTTTTGAGAGGGGTGTTCTTCAATCGATTCATTTTCATTCACTAGACAGTCGCTAATAAGATGCATGTATTCATGAAAGTGTCTACATCTAAAAGGGACGTGTTCATAATCTAGAGTTTGCTTCCAAACACTATCTCGATAATAAATATCTATTGAAGATGGAAGAGTCTGGAAGATATTCATAAAAACAAAGATCCAAGCATAAAATGTAAACCTCCCTCTCCTAGTAGCCTCTGAGGTCTTGAAAATGTTTCTAATGGCATTGCCTATGTCTTCAAGGGTTTCCTCCTCCCAATATTCATTTGGAAGATAAAAGAGTCGAACCTTCACCATGGCCTCAAGGAGAATTCCTTCTCTAGATTTTATTGCTCCTTCCAAAATTGCATGAAGTTTCTTGCATTATTAAAAAATATGACCCTACTTCAAAAACCCTTGATTTGTGTTACAAGATAGATAAAATGATTGTCAAGAATCCTTTTTCCCTAAGCTCTAGTTCTATTTGACCTAAAGGTCCATTTATTTTTGATCCCCCAAATCAAATACTTTTCATAGCGCCATAATCCAATAAACTTGCAGATCTAAACATGATCATGCATATATTGAATTTATTCTCTGATCCTGTTGGATTTAACCTCATATTTTGGAAATTTCACCACTTTTGATAGGAAACGCCCTAGATTTCTAGCTTTTCAAGATGCACCCAACAGAGGTTTCTTTATGAAACCAGAAACTGCACTTTTCCTAGCTTCTCTATGGAAAGGAATAAAAATAGATCTAGAAGCCTTTAAGTAATTTGACTAAAGGAAGGGGCAGATCCCCCTCTTGTGGAGTTCGTCATGGATGGATATGTAAAAGAAATGATAAATAAAAGTTATAAGTAAAATTTGGAACATTATAAACACATCTTAGAAAAAAATCCATAATATGCATATCACACTAAAATAAATTTAAATAATAAGGATTCATATTTGTAGCCATGATAGTCCATAACTATAATTAATAAACATATACAAATTGAACATATTAAATTAAACTAATAAACATATAATAAAAAATAAGAATATATATATATATATATATATATATATATATATATATATATATCTATATATATGTGTGTGTGTGTGTGTGTGTGTGTGTGTGTGTGTGTGTGTGTATGTGTACGTGTATGTATATGCATATGTATATGTATATGTATATGAATATGTATGTATATATATATATATATATATCATAGTTTGGAGTCTATGTGGAGATAATCCATCAAATTAAAGCTTTAGGTTTTGGCCAAAAACCATTAAATCTAGAAATCACTACTTTAGATTGAAGAACAGATAAAAGAGAGGAAATCTCAGGGATATTTACCTCTGTAGATGGAACATTATCGAATTGTTATATAATATAGGTTCATGCAATATATTGATTCTAATCTACTAGTGAAAAGGATTTCCCTTGCACTATTTCTTTGAAGGAGGGAAAGGATCCATTTGCAGCCCTAGCTCTAGTAGCACCCCCATGTATTCTTAAGTTCAGTATCATGTTTGAATTTCTTACAATACTCTAATATTTTAGTAAAAGGGGTTCTCACAAAACCTTCCCTTCGAATTGTAGACTCTGGGAGAATACAGATGGGCCCCATTTTTCATGAGTAAGTAGCTTGAGAGAAGAAAATATTAAAGAATATCCAATCCAAAAGGTTGAAGTCTTCCCACTGGTGCTTTGGATAAAAATATGAAATGAAAGTTTGAAATTGTTCTCTATATGTGGAAATAAAGTCTCAATTTGGGGCAGATTTGGAGGAACCTCATGACATGAAACCACCAGAGGGGGCAAGTGAAATAGATACTTCCCCATCTTTGTTATATTCAATACCCTCTCAGTAAATAGAAATTTATAAACACCACAAGCGGTTTGTAAACTAAGAAAATTCATTTGCAGCACCTACAGGGGCCCCAAAAGCATAGGGTCCAAAGGGGTAGTACAAAACCATGTAGAAAATGGCGCAAAAGAGAGAAATAAAAGGTTTGGAAATTGAAAGGAAATGTGCCTTTTTTGAACTCCAACATCTCCCACAACACAAAAATTAGGATGCCAATATCCTTGTTTGAAGAAACCCTTAGGACGGTCTTGAAAGCAAAGGAAGATGGGGTCACTCTAGAACAAGGGAGTTTGTAAAACAAACTAACTACCCACCAATTTTGAGCTCCAATGATTCATCACCATGGGTAGTCAACTATGCCCCCTCTGGATCGAACCATAATCCTCCATGTCCCACACTATAAGAAATTGTAACTTGCCTCCCCCTCAAAACAAATCAATGAGTACACCAGGGGCCAAATCAAGCAAGTTGATGCATCTCTAATCAACATTCATGGGTAGAAAAACCCTAAACAAATGTGACATTTCTCCTCTCTATAATTTCTACGTCCAACTCGTATTTCAATAGATTATTCATTCAATGAATAAACATATAAAAAAATAAATATTTACAATAATTTTGTTTAAAGGTAGGAGGGATGGCTCGGATAAGGTTTAGATCTAGGTTTGGGTTCTTCATTTCAGAAAAACTCTATGCCTTAGTTATGAACCTTCCTATTTACTCACACCATGTCAGAACCTAAAGCTCCAAATGTCACTTGATTAGTATGATAATCTAGTGGACTATAAGCTAGACCCCTGAGAAGGAGTCAACGTATGGGTAGATCCAACTATTATGTCGGGACACTCCACTCCACTACACTAGTCACAATTCTCCCTTCCTCTGTGACAGTACAATTTTCATCTCTCACAGTCTCCTTTGCATGGTCTCCTTTTCAGGCTCTTTCATAATCTGGCACAGGCCAAGTTTTTTTTTAAATGTCAAGCCAAAATCCAAACCTTCTCGTTGCTCTCGACTATCACCTAAACCAATCAAGTTGACACCTCTCTAATCAACATCCAGGAGTAGAAAAACCCTAACCAAACGTGACATTTCTCCTCTCTATAATTTCTAGGTCTAACTCATATTTCAATAGATTATTCATTTAATGAATAAACATATAAAAAATTAATATTTACGATATGGATATGAATGATCCATGAATGATTACGCTAGGATTCTTTACAAGGCTTATCTCCAGTGAAAAGAAAAGGACTAACCGAGTTGGAGTTCCTGAAATTCCTATATTGGGGTCCACATGAAGGATTTCAAGGTGGTTTCCAAATGTCACTTGAAAAGTATGATAATCTGGTGGACTATAAGCTAGACCCTGGAGAAGGAGCCAGCATATGGGTAGATCCAGCTATTATGTCAGGACACTCCACTCGACCACACTAGTCACAATTCTCCCTCCCTCAGTGATAGTACAATTTTCATCTCTCACACCCTCCTTGGCATGGTCTCCTTTTCAAGCTCTTTCAGAATTTGGCACAGGTCAAGCTTTTTTTTAAATGGTAAGACAAAATCCAAGCCTTCTCTTTATTTGTCTCGACCATCACCCTTCATTCCTTGGTCCCCTCCCCTAATCGAACCTCTTTCCTCTTGATCTTCATTAGACCTTCCTATTTTGGGCACTTTGTCCATTTTGGAAATTTTACCTTCTCAATTCTTACCAAATTATCACCCACCCTCCCCCTCTCTTGATTTCCTAAATGACCTCCTCACCCTGTAAATGCAAAATGGAGGTGGTTTACTTCACAGGTAGTTAAGTCATGTGATGGCCTCTGCTGGACCCCAAAAACACCTAACTGCAAGCACATTAAGCACTAATTAGAGTAATTTTCCTTAGTTATAGGGAAGTCTATCTAATTAAATGAAATCTGTATGATGGAGGACATGGTGGTTGTTGGCCAATTTTCCAGTAAGTGTATTTTTTATTTGGGGTAGCACTGGATGTGCTCTAGCCACAAAAATTGTTGGATAGGCTAAAGCGCATGACATATCCAATACACAGAAATGGTTTGGGAAGATTCTAAACAGTTTGGGAGATATTAAAATAATTAATATTTTTAATGGAGTCCCTATGTCTAAACTTAGGGAAAATAAAATATTAATGTGAATTAATATAAAACTGTGTTAGAAGGGTCCAAAAGTCATGGATCAAGCCAGAGTTAATCTTAGCTGTTGATTAGGGACTTAATCTCCGTCGTTGAATTTTCAATGAGAAAAGTATAAGAGGAGGCTCGAGGGTCACTTGGAAAACACACTGAGTTGATCAAGAATTTTATTTTCTAGGGTAGGGTTTGTTGATGAAATCAAAAGAGTGATCAAAGTTGCAGCTGAGGGGCAGTGAATACAGAAGTAGAGAGGAAGAGAGGGTACATGAGCATCAGTGAAGAAGTCGGGAGAAAGGGACGCAGAGCCAACTAGAGGCCACGCAAATCTAGTCAGGGCCCACGCAAAGGTAGCTAGCAGCTGCACAGTGATAGAGAGAGCCAACGTGGGTGACGTAGAGGGTCTAGAGAATGACACAATGCCTCTAGAGGCTGACGCAGGGCGATTTGGGTGAAAATGGGCTAGATAAGCTGACACAGTGCCTAGAGGTAGTTGCTGGAGATTTCGTGGGGCAGATTGGAGCTGAGAGCTGTGGTATTGTTCATCCAGGTTTTTAGCTAGAATATATGTCTCCGACTGTGAGGTACTACTACCGAGATCATTCTTTGTTAGGTGAGCTAGTTTGGCACCTAGATTGTATTCTGAAGCTACTTAATAATAAAACCCTCAGATAGCTGCACCAGTTTTCCTGCATTAGTTTTTTTCCGAGGATATTAGTCCGAAAACAACGGTGTCACTTGTGTGTTTGTTTTTCCTTCAGTTGATGATCTGTAATGTGTTGAGCATGTACTTGTATTTATATTCAATATTTACATGGTAAGTAACTAGTTAATTAAACAAAAAAAGTAGACAAAAATAAATCAGAAAGTACATGAAGGATTTCTAACAGTTAGACTTAAAAATTCCAACATGGTATCAAAGCATGGTTGCAGATCACATGGGAACTGAGGGCATTAGCCGAGCAGAGCAGTAGTAGCATAAACAACTGTCTTGAGTGACATAAGTTGTTGGATGGGTGATGCAATGCCTATGTCATCAAGTTTGAGTCGGGAAGAGGATCAACATAGTGGCATAAGGGATAAGGCCTAACCTACGTAGTGCCCGGTCATCTTTCTCAATCAGGAAGGATTGATTCCCATGGCCAAGAGGTGTGAATTTTGCTGGTTCCTGGATTGCGCAGAGCCTAGAAGCTCTAACCTTCATTTTGCTGAGGCATAGGAGGCTGTGGGTAAGTTGTAGAGTGAAGCTAGTGGGGTACTGTGGTAAGAATAGTACCTAACAGGGGAAGGCTGAGGAGGAGGGAGATGATGCCAAGGATTTATAGCTAAGAAATATGGATCAGTGATGCAACTACACTAACAATCGGAGTGGGGGCATCTCAACATTAGCAGAGGGGTTTCTAGGAGGGAAATAGAGGCTCAAAGGGAGTCACACCGAGAACTTCCAGAAGGGAAGTAGAGGAGTAATGAAATGGTAGTGAATGGAGTAAAGGACTAGGACAGACTGGACGGAGCCTCAAAGTTCGTAGTCTAGAAGGCCATAATCTTGTTCGTTCTAGACAGGAATCATCTCAAGCACTTCGCCTTGAAGACAATAATGATCCCAGTTGACCGAGTTGAAAACGAAAAGTATGAGGAGGTAATGGCAAGGGCCAAGACCAGCATCCTTGACAGGGTCAAGGACCATGTAGTACAACATATTTCCGTAAAGGAAATGACAAATGTGATGTGGGAGGCCTTGACGAAATTGTATCAGCATACTTCCATGGAGAGGAAGATGCTACTAGAAAGTCAATTGCGATCATACCAAATGCAGAAGGGAGAACAGATTGACACCTTCCTCGGTCGATTGAAGGAGATCCAGGATCATCTAACTTCCAAAGGGGCCATGTCAAATCAAGAATTGATGGTGAGGAAAACCCTGAATGTAGTCTTAGAAGATTGGGAGGAACTGTGGCCGACTCTTCACCAAGAAGAGATCAGAAGGCTAACCAAGGTGGGATGTAGTGGCAAGGGGGTCAGAATCAAGAATCAGGAAGAGGAGGATGTTGCCCTAGCATCTAAGGGAAAGTAGGAGAAACAAAAGAAGAAGGACCTCTCCAAGGTCAAATGCTTCCATTATGGGGAACTGGGTCACTATGCGAGCCAGTTTCTAAGGAAGAATAGCAAGGGAGAGGCTTCCAAGACAAAGGATGCACTAGTAAGGGCAGAGAAGGAAGTGGAGATAGATGATGATTGTGCCATGAGTGCTCACACACCACTTGAGAGGAAGTGGGGAGACATCAAGCTATAATCAGATGGACTACAGATGATGAGGGGCAGGATCGTTGAGGTACCCAGCCTTTTGGATCATACCTTGCTATGGGAGCCCTGAAGAGGAGTATTAGTGCTAGAGGATGTCAGTAAAGATGGATGCGAATGGAGCGACAGAGGGAGCTATAGTGAAAGATTCCTAGGAAAATGTGAGGTAGCAGTTCGAGATGCATGGATTTGTTGCAACAACTCAAAGGTCAGAGAAGGGGAACTTGTCAGCAACAGAGGGAGTTTTAGCATTGAGGGTGTCTCTAAACTGACAAAGATATCAGACTTCAGAGATTAGTTACTTACTTCTTAGTAACTGAGTTGTTGTGTAGCAGTTAGCAGTGGTAGTGCTATGGGCAGCGCGATGCAACATGACGAGAGGGGCTATCGTACGAATGCAACAGTGGCAGTGGTAGGGCCATGGGTAGCAATACATGATGCTGCAATATAGAGGATTTTGGGCAACAAGCCTAGCATCAGCACTAGGACCGGTGGCGGATGATCAGGGTGATGCTTAGTGAAGAGTATTACTAGAGCAAAATCCTTGCTAAGAGGGAGTGTTGATTTGGGGTAGCATCGGATTTTCTATAGCCACTAAAATTGGTGGAGAGGTTAAAGCACATGAGATATCCAATACCCAAAAATGGTTTGGGCATATTCTAAAGATTTTGGGAGATATTAAAATAATTAATAATTTTAATGGAGTCCCTAAGTCTAAACTTAGGGAAAATAGAATATTAATGTGAATTAATATAAAACTGTGTTAGAAGGGTCCAAAAGTCATGGATCAAGCCAGAGTTAATCTTAGCCATTGATTAGGGACTTAATCTCAACCATTGAATTATGAAAAAGAAAAGTATAAGAGGAGGATTGAGGGTAACTTAGAGAACACACCGAGTTGATCAAGAATTCGATTTTCTAGGGGCAGGGCTTGCTGAGGAAATCAAAAGAGTGATCAGAGTGGCAGCTGAGGGGTAGCGAATATAGAAGTAGAGAGGCAGAGAGGGTACTGGGAGCATCAACGTAGAAGCTGGGAGAGAGGGACGCAGAGCTAGCTAGAGGCCACATAGAGCCAGTCAAGCCCCATGCAGAGGCAGCCAGGAGCTGTGCAATGCTAGAGAGAGCCAGTGTGGGTGATAGAAAGACTCTAGAGGTTGACACAGTGCCTCCAGAGGTTAACCCAGGGTGATTTGGGGTGACGCTAGGCCAGAGAGGCTGACATTGTCCCTAGAGGCAGATGCTGGAGATTTCGTGGGGCAGATTGGAGCTAAGAGCTATGGGATTGTTCATCTGGGGTTTTAGCCGAAATATCTATCTCTGGTTGAGAGGTACTACAGCCGAGATCATTCTCTGTTGGGTGAGCCAGTTTTGCACCCGGATTGTATTCTAAAATTTCTTAATAATAAAACCCTCATATAGCTATGTTGGTTTTCCTGCATTGGGTTTTTTCTGGGAACATTAGTCCAAAAACAACAGTGTCACTTGTGTGCTTGTTTTTCCTTCAGTTGATGATCTGTAATTTGTTGAGCATGTACTTGTATTTATTTTCAGTATTTACATGGTAAATAACTTGTTAATTAAACAAAACAAGTAGTAAGATATAAATCAAGAGTACATGAAGGATTTCTGATAGTTAGACATAGAAATTCCAACATGTATGTCAATGTTGGTCGTGTAAAGGTGGAATGATTTGAACATAAAATCGTTCCTTGGCTAATTACCTCACTATATGTTTTTCTCCAAAGGATGAATGAGTTGGCATACTTCATGTGCAGAAGGAACAACAAAAATTATGGCAAGGAAATGGTCATGGGGATCACATACCCTCTTACTGAAAAATATTCCATTATTTCTTAGGAAAGAGCAAAGAAATTAGATTTCGTTCCCATCTAGGATCATTTTCCAGCCCTTTTCCCCATCTTCTCTTTTTATATCATTTTTCGAGAGGTGGGAAAATATCTGGATTTTTATTATGATGCAACCTTATCACTTCAACATACTAGATATATGTCTATTGCACACATATTGGTGGACCTTAATTTTTCACTTGGGTTACCTAAATCTATATCTATCAGTGTTTGGGACATCATAAACAACTAGAACATTGATTACAAAGGTATCCCATTCAAGTGTGCATGTTTCCATGCCTATGGACACCTCACCAGGGACTATGAAATAGAAAAGGGAAAAAGAAATAAATGGGTAAGAAAGAGCGATTTCTATTTTTTGATTCCTCCGACCTCCTCACAAATCCCCCCATGATATATGCAAACCCCAACATGGTGATGTTCCCCGGTTTGATGGAGTTACCACTAGTTTTTTTTTTCTATTCAAGGATCTCCTTCTCCATGCTCTCTATGGGATTTGGGTTAGCCCTCTTTTGTAGATGATGCAATACTGGTTGCAACAAGCTATCCACCTCCTACAAAGATACCTCCTACTACATGTATAGATGATTCCACCCTCTTAAATTTTTATCTTTTTAGTGATGCTTCGATTTTTATAAAGGGGGTTTCTTTATCTGCATCCCCTCCCTCAATTGTTGCAGATCCCATAAATCCCATATCTGGGATCACATCCCCCAATCCCCCCCCGCATATTACATTAGTGGTCTCTCCCTTTGATTCCCTCCCCCTGTCCCTTCCCCTCCCCCCCCCATCTTACATTAGGGGTCTCTCCCTTTGATCCCCTCCCCTTGATTCTCATCTCTTATCCCTTCCCCTCCCCCCCCCCCCCCATCATTACAATCTTCATTCTTCTAAACACTCCCTCTCCCCTAACCATGTGGCGCATTTTCCCCCCATTTTTTTATCCTAGTGGAGGTTTGGGAATTTTTTAGGACCCTCATTTCTCCTCTTCTGTCAAAGGAAGGAAATTGATTATATTTAGGGCACAACATCAAGCTAGTTATGATATTCAAGTTGGAAAGCAATCTTCCATCCTAAGGATGCTTATAAGTTCAAGCCCTTCTCATGGTTCCAAATGAAGGTCCTATCCCTAAATTGTTGGGGCTTAGCTAGCCATTCTTAAAAATTAGCCTTAAATGTCTCCATTAACAACACTTTCTCTGTTTTATCTTTCTTTAGGAGACTATTTTGGGCATTGATAAAGTTATCAATGTTCTAAAATCTATTTTCCATGATTAGGAATTTTTGGCAATCAACGTTGATGGTAGATCAAAGGGGCTTGTGATAGGTTGGAACATGTTGAAGGTTGGAAAATATTTGCCTCAACATTGGGGAATACCACCCGGTCAGGTAATTTAGGTAGCTCCTTTTCCGTTGGAATTCATGGGTCCGAATAGGGATAAAGGGACCAGTTTCCCATTTAAAGAGATGTAATATAATAATAGAAACAATGAGACTAATCAAATGATTTAAAAGCTAAAGATGATATTACTAAATGAACTTATTCTATTTACTTCTCGGGAGTAATATCTATTTATATGTGATTCATAAAAGATTTCACAAAGCATGCAACAATATAGATCATTAAACACTTTATGAAAGGAAAACAAATAAGATAAACTAAACTACTTAAATAGTTAATTAATTTAGTTGATTAAAACTTAATCACATATAAGATCTTGCTATCTTCCAGACAATCACAAATGATACAATCCTACACATCAATAGTGATAATGTCTGATTGTTTTCAAAGTATTCATATAATGAAATAACTTATAATAAATTCAAGTCTATCTATCTTAATGAAACATAGCAGTAATACAAAGATAATAATACCTGATACATCAGTACTCTACTCATAAAAAAGATAGCTTCCAGTTCAGCTTCTCAATTAGATAACTTTGGATTTAAACAATAGTGCAAGTTCAAAGATGTCTATCAAAAATTCAAAATCCCTTTCTAAATGTATGAAATGGGTCTAAATGGCCTATTAATGTTACAAAAATATTAAACTAAATAAAAGTCTTCAGAAAAGCTCCAACAAACTAAGCTAAAAATAAAGCAAAGATAAAGATAGCAATATGTTGCAACAAGAAATTCATGACTGTGCTTTAGGTTGATTCTTCATTCGTTCTCTGAGTCCACATATGTATGTCATTGGCTTCAGTTGGGGGGGATGAATCGGTTGCATGCGCATCTGTCCCGTAAATATTGCATCACTAAGTGTTGGAAGAAGTTGAGTCATTGCATTAGAGAGACACCTCAACACTAGCCATTGACTATGTGGTTTCACCAAGAAATGCCAATAACCTTCAAGGTTTACTTTTGATAAACTTTGGATGTCTTTGACCTTCTTCTTGGACGTTTCAGCCATGACTATTTCAGAGCTTTGATATCTGGAAACGTGTCCTATGGACATTCCTATATTAGATTAGCTTGCAATAAGGTATTGCTGATATATATAGTGAAGTTTGAAGCAATATTTCTTGCTCTGATAATAACCATTTATGCTTGTTTCATTTTGATATCCCAATCATCAAAAATGATATCCTTTTGAGATTCCTTGATTTGAGGAAAATTAACTGATCTTATTTCAACATTGTCTTTCCAATCTATATGCTCAGAGGTTTTCTCATCAATTTCTTCATAGAATATTCGCATATCAGACAACTGGTTAACTAAAGAATCACTAGTCTTACACAAACCATAAATTAACATTTACTTGTGACAAAAGACAACATGTTTCTTTGTAAGGAGTATATCCTGTTCTCATTCTTCCTTTCAGACTTCATTTATCTCTGGATTTTCCTTCAACTAGTTAATGTTTTGTTATAGTTGTTGTACATGTGCATCTTTGTCTTTGATTTCAAATTAAAATTGTAGGTTTAAGTCATTAAAAATTTTATGTAAGTTGGCAAGGCTTGCTTACCATTGCTTCTCAATCACTTGCCTTTCATTCTAGAGATCTCGTTATAATTGAATAATCCTATGGTATTATTCCTTCAAAAGCAGTTGAATTTCCATTGATTTATCAATAGTAGCACTAGCATAAGCTCCTCCAAACTGTGAAAGTTTGTCTAACTCTTCACCAAGGGTTGTCTGGGCTCCTTTCTAGAGAAATTGAAAAGGAGTCTCATTGAAACTAATGCTTGTACTTGTTCCAAATTTCTCTTCTTCATTGACCTAATCATTATTGCTTTATGTTTTGGATTATAAAATACATCCAAAGGAGGGATTTCTTCAATTTTTAGGACTATCTTTGACGTAGAGAAAGTTGGGATAATTTCTGTATCCTCAACAATAGTCATTTTATCATAAACACAACAACAATAGTATTTTCAGGAATCTTAGGAACAATAATTTTTTTAGGAGCCTCAACATTGAACGAGGTTTTCCCTTCAGTTTCTAAAACCTGTGATGTTTCTTTGTTGACTTTAATATTCACATCCTGAGTTTCTTCACTTGATAAGACATGATTAAAGTCCTCCCACACTTCATCCAACTTATTTTCTTCTTTGACTTTCATCGTTTGTTCAAAAATTGCATTAGCTATCTCTGAGACTTGGGAAATAATTGGATTCTTTGAAGAGGAGGTTGATGTATTTGAAACATCGAGATTCTATTGATACTATCTTAACAAAAAATTTGGCCGATGGGCTATTTTCCAATTTCGATATTGATTCAATTTAATCAATTATTTGGTACTTAGACATTATGTTACCAACTTTTCAACCATAAAATACTCTGGAACCATCTCAAATAAATCATTAAATTTATTAGGCTCACTTGAAAAATACTTGATTCTTGCTTCCTTTGTGACATCTTTCGCGACCCCATTGGGATCATATTGCCTATTTGGGATGGTTGGAAAACTAAAGGCTTTGATTTGGTTGATTTCAAGCTTAGCATGCTTGAAATTTTCCAACGTATAGGTACCAAAGGAAATAAGAAAAGGAGGCCAAATCCATGATGTAGCCATTAGAAGTGGCCTCTATTAGTAGCACCCATTCCTCTAAGAATTTATGTGTATTGGGGTAACTGTAGAGACGACACATCATAGTAGCAATATGCAAGAAAGGACCAAAACTAGAGGCTAATGAATACATACCCCTATATTCATGCTTGTGTTTGCTTGGGTCCCTTCTCCATTCTATGATAAGCTCTGCTGGGTTCAGATTCTCCTGCATGAACTTCTGGAAAAATTGAGTATCATAATTTTTCTATGGTAGCGGAAAATGGTACATTTTCCTTAAGTATTTAGCCTTGAAAGGTCAAATAATTGTCTTCTTCAGAGTTATAAAAAAAATGTCTGTAATATCCAAATGGTCAATGACCCATCTTACCATATCTGTGTAGGGTAGAATTTTGGGACAGACAACAATTCTGTACAAAAATGAATTAGCCACATAATTCCATGGATTGCTAACATCTGGAGTGGGAGCATCAGCAGTAGCACTTTGCTTCTCAATTACCCTTGGGCTTTCATCCTCAAACAATTTCTATATGACCCCCAAGGAGGAGGACCCTACATCTGGAGTGCATGTAGTATCTGTAAACAATAGAGACATCTCAGGAACTTGTTCAGGAGGAAAATTTGGCTCTGGTTGAAGTAAGGACTTTCTCTTTGCTTTGATTATCCTTGACATTTCTTGTAACTATTTTTTATCAAAATTCACCTATAAGAATCAAACCAGGATGAGCAGAAAAAACTCGTAAAACGCAAAGTGTCTTATCAATTGAATGCAATTTTTACTGGGAAATCCTTTTACATTACATCAAAATTATTACAAATCATTTAAAACCTCAAAACTATAAATGTGCAGAGTGGCCCTTTAACTTTTGAACATTTGTTCACGTGATGTTGACACCTGTCATTAAATCGAGAAATTGCTTTATCAACATTTCGGTATCAGGTGATATGAACATGACCTTGCGATATGCGATTTTCGATATTATGTTGATTGGTGAGAGATCAGGATGTGGGATGTTCGATATCAGAATTTCAAGAGTTAATAGAATGTGATATTGGCATTCATCAATTGACAGAATGTGATACCGATAATTGATGGAATACGATATCGTTGTCAGTAGTTCGCAATCGACAGTTCACAATCGATAGTTCACTATCAACGATTTATTGTCAGTACTTTCTTTGAATTTTCCGATGTTGATAAGACAATTAATGCTTCACGTGCATTTTTTTAGTGGGACCATCCTTTTATGATATTTCCATTATTTTCTAAAACAACCTTTATAAATTTTGGTGATGTTTTTAAAGGTTTTTTTTTATGGAAATATAGTTTAACGGGGTTTTTTGGATTTGCATTTTATTTCCTAATAACTATGGAAAAAAGGGAAAAATATAAAACTTGTCCTATTTTGTTAAATAAGAAAGGATTTATTCCTAAAAATTTAAAGGGTCCCCATTATTTCTTATTCTAAGTCTAAGAACAATGGGAGTTGTTGAGTACTACAAAAATTGGCGACACACTGGACGAAACAGTTAATCTCTGTAATAATAAATAAGATCTTAATCTTTATCAAGAAATATTTTTAGAAAGTTAAGAATGATTGAAATTTAGATCGATATAGATAAATTTGAAGTGAAACAATGTATTTTATCATAAAGCTTCTCAGGGCTTGTTATAGATGAAAATCTTCATTGTGCAAATCAATTATTAATAGGTTGAAAAAGTAAAGTAAAAACTATTAGAAGCTTAGCGTATTGAATAAACTTATTTGTCACTGGTAGAGCCACTGCTACCAACAGGAATTCATAGCCTCGACAGGGTTACCATTTAACCAAAAATGAACCAGTATCCCATCCATGTCTTAATAGCATTTTTAGAGGTAATGAATCTCTTTTTCTTCTTTATTTTTGTATTTTTTGAATTTTTTACTTAAAAGTCATTATCCTGGTTTGGTGGTGAGATGATGATAATGCCATTCACAATTTATAATAAAATTGGACAAGACGACTCGTAATGTGACCTCTTGTCTTATAGTTTTGTGACTATAATTCATCATCTTAGTTTGGTTTCCAATAGTGATAATGTCATTAGTTTCCTATGATCATGATAAGCAGGCTCATGATGAGACCTCTTAACTTTTAACCTTTTTATATTTTTTAATTACACTCTAAAAAAATTAAAATTGATGGATGGGGAGGTTTCATTTACTCCTTAAGAGTTTTTGGATGACTATATAAGTAAAAGATTCTAAATCTTCATAAAAAAATCTGCTTTTATAAAAATAGCGTTTCAAAAATCATTTACAAACAACTAGATTTTTTAAGAGTTCCAAGCGAAAAGATTTCACAATTAAACGGTTATCACATTTCAAAGTTTTGAAATCGATACAATACTAGATTTTAATTTATAATTTTGTTTCGTGAACTCTTTCTTGAGCAATTTAACACCTTAATAGTGAAGAGAAACTTCCATTGTATACTTCAAAAGTGTATTGTTAGCACCTCAATCTTCCTTAGGCTGAAGGAAGGCAAAATTCAGGGTAACCACAAACCATGCTCAGTCTGGTAGCTAGCCCTACCAGAACAGGAGAGGGCTCTCTTCGAGTCATGCTCAATGAATAGATAAACGAAACGGTCTGAGATGACTTACAATGAAATATTTATCTTAGGCTAGTAAGTGAATATGGATACAAGAAACAATTTTTATGAATGACTGAGCTTCTGGGATGTTATGGGACCAATGAACAGCAATGAACAGAGAATTTAATAGAAAGGCACAGATTACTCCATGAGGCAAGACAGGCAGAAAGTGTAGCAATTTAGTTAGAAATAACGCGGAATGGAGAGATTGCTTAGGAGATTGAAAAGGGCATAAGTACATGAATCCTTTTCAACGGAAGAAGAACACTGAACATGAAATTTTCCCACAGGCAGAGCAATAAAATTGAATTCTACCTTAACTAACTCAGAAAATTTCACTGGAATTGAATATGAATTGAACTATGAACATTACAAAATACATATGAAACATAAGAGACACATTTACTACACTCACAACCACATGAATCTCATGAAACAGAGCCACTGCCGTTCATTAATTCTCTGTCAAAAATATACAGTGAAGAAACAGAGTTTCTTTCCCACAGTATCTCAGAAGTTATAAGCCAACCAACCCTTTGAAAATAGTTTGCATACAATATATAGAATGTGCCATGAAGAGATAGAATGCCCAGGGGTTGGGTAGTTACTCGAATCATTACAAAATGGAAGTGGAAATCCAACCATTAGCTACAGGTGCAGCGTTACAAACATGACAAATGGCTTGGGTGACCATTTGCCTTCCTTTGCCACTTGGATAGAAATCAATCTGGAGTGAAAATACTTTAAATTCTGCCTTAGGTGCCAAAAAAGTGAAATGTAGATGAGCGGGCCCACTTGGAGAAGTCGCGAATCGAAATTTCGCGAAACGGAGGTAAAATTGGGCTTTTTTCCTGTATGCGTCGTGCCATTTTCTGTGTGCACCGCACCACTTTGGAGCCTGTTTTGAGGCACTTGTAGGACTCCAAAATATCCCCAAGTGTGTTTTTTGGAAAGCTTGTCCTGTCTACTTTCTAACCCAAGTGGAATTTCTGAATTTGGTGCTCATTTTCCCCTCCAAATATTCATTCTCCCAAGACTGCTTCCTATGTGTCAAAATAGGAGCAGAGAGGTCATTTTTTGGGTGTTTTTGACCTCTTAGAGACTCAGATCTTGCCCAAATTTCTTTTCCAAGCACCAGTAGTCGTGATTTTTCATGCTAAATCCAAAAATGCAAACCATTCTTCATTTGGAGCTCCCAATTTTTAGCGCCGCGCCAGTGGGAGAAAAAACCTGTGTTTTGCCCAAAAATTTGTCATGTGACCAAATTTGAGGTCCTCTATGAAGTTATATACTGTGCCAAGGAAGCTTCAGCCAAGATTTGAAGCTGATCTTTCTCTTTTACCTCTTTTGTTGCTTTGCTCAATTTTGCCTTCAAGCTCTTTATCCGGGCCTTTGCACTCATATTTCGTGCCCTGTAATGGAAAGCCATGTGTCTCAATAAGGCATGGTCCTTGTCAGCCTTGTCTAGCAGCCTCTCCAAGTGCATGTTAATGCTCTCAAGATTGGCCTCCTGGTCCTCATTGATCTCTTGCTCTAATGTCATGAGCTCAACTCTTCTCCTTTGTGCAGCTTGGCGATGCTCACGAATGTTTTGTAGCTCCATAATCGCCTGCTGATCCTCAAGATGCTTGTTTCTTTGCTCTAGGTATTTCATGTTCCACTTAGCCCTCTCCAAGTCAAGGGATAAGGCCTCAATATCTGATTGCTGCTCCTGGATGATCTCTCTAAGCTCCGCATTTGTTGGTTCTGTATCTGTCTCATCATCATGAAGGAGAACGAATTCGGTCTCTCGTTCACATAAAGGCCCCTCATCATGCATTGGCTCCTTACCTCTATCCTGTTCCTGTGTCGTCGATGTCGAAAGCGAGGCCCCTTCCACCCCGGGTGGAGATAACACTCGCTTTGCCGCTGCAAACAAATGTCCACTGCCTCTCTGATAGGTGATGAATACTGGCATAGTAGCGGCCTCATGGCGCTCATACTGATGGGAAGGACCACCTATCTCATGCCTTGCCTCTGATAATACCTGTGGAGTGCTGAAGAAGTCACGGGAAATGAAGTCCTGCCAAGAATTGCCCTGCAATCCCAACTGATGATCCACCAAAATCCGGATAAGAGCAAAGTGATAAACACTGTTAAGCTACTGCTGAGGGGTCTTATGCTACATGAAATTTTTCATCCTCTCTATGTTCCTGCAAATGAAAAATGGGAGGTTAATCATCCGCACCCTGGTAAAGTACATGAGCAACCTCATGTGATAGGCATATAGGTGAGAGAACCTCTCCTCACAACTGAAGTACTTCATGATCAACCTCATGAGTGGAGCATACTCATCTTTCAAATATCTGAATGGGAAGACTCTTGTGAGGTGCCTCAAACAACTGGCCTTAATGTAAGGATCATAGTATTGCCTATCCACCTTCTTCTTCTTACGCCACTATTCTCCAACATTTGGTATGCCTGTTGCCACTGAGATAGTTTCGGGTGTCAATGTGAAGGTGACCTCGGCCAAGATAGATTGACCTCCATGTAGGTGAAGCACAAAAAGATGGGCCAACTCATGATGAACTCTAACATTAGCCACCCTTTTGTTAAAATTTAAAACATGCTAGGTGCTGGAAACATGACATAGCAAGAGGGCATGCCTGCAATTCAGTGAGGGTGTTTGGCTCATCCCTGACATGTTTGCCACTCTTGTGATGTCTCTTGGGAGCCTGTTCTCCTGAAGCTGTATCACTGTGAGTTTCCACCTCATACTTTGATGAACCCTCAGATGCCATGACTGTTGTTTATGTACTGTACTTAGGCTACTCTTTGATGATGGTGTGAAGCTAGGTTTTGTTGTGATATCTGCCACCAAGGGGAACAATGAAACAAAAGGGAGTATTAGGAGGGGAGTAATGTGATGGGAATAGGGGTTATGGGGAGAAGTTTGTTTAGGGATATGTAGGGGGTTTGGGTATTTAATAGGGTAGGGTTTTGGGGTTGTATTGACCAAATAGTGGAGGGATAAGGAATAGTAGTTTGGTAATATTTTAGGGTAGTGATAATAGGAAAAATGGCATAGGGGGATAAGGAAAAATGGTAAGGAAGGGAAAATGGAACCTTGGCATCAACACCACAAATATACAACCCTAGCAAAAATGGCCCTTTGTGTTTTCTTGTGGTTGCTTTATGAGTTTTGTTGCATTTCAAACATTTCCATAAATCACCATATCATTTACAAAATTTGAGGAACCAGTGATGTTATAGAGCCTACCTTGCAATTTGATGGGCTTCACAAAAGATTTGAGGAAGTTTGGCAAGGTTCTGAGCGCTTCCTCTGTGTGTGCCATGCGAAAAACCCAATGCGCCGTGCCCTGGGTGAGCGCCGCGCTAGTTAGAAAAATTCACTACAGGCCGGCTCTGTGTGCGCCGCGCCCTCTATGTGCGTCGCGCCCTCTATGTGCGCCGCACCCCTGTTTATATGCGCCGCGCCCTGAAATCGCCTCCAATCTTGCTCTAAAATGCACGATGCACACTCAAACAATTTGAAATGTTTCCCCAAGCACTTGGTTTGCACAATGACTTCAATTTTGGTGGAAAATTGTATATAAATACTTGGAAGTCATGGTTTAAATTTTTGCTTCTCCAAAAACCCATTTTTCTAATGTTATATTTTGACCCTTTTTCCTTGACTTAAAGCAACACTGATTTTCACTTTCCCTTTGAAATTTTAGCTCAAATGATGAAATTTTCGGCACTCTTTGCAGGGATTGCACGACAGGACATTTGGTCATGGAAACCATCTATGAATTGGAAGAAATCAACTGACGACCTTTTTGAAAATTTTATCACCAATGACACTGTTTGACTTTTCTTCAAAACGAAGTTTTGAAGAACAGTCGAAGTTTATCAATATGACGATGAAACTCTCTGAATCATTACTTTGTAAGGGCCTCACTCTAGCCTGCATGGCTTTACTGGACATATTTAAAGACCAAACTGATTAATCCTTAGACCTAATGATCGAAAATGACTTTTGTCCATTAAAGGACCAGACCTTGACTGTCATGGACTTTGGTGATCATTGACAAAAGAGCTAAGCCAACAGGAGCCTGACATGAGGGGAAATGACTAGCATGACCTTTTCCATCAGATTATGGCATGGCCCTAGCAGAATGCAGCTGAGTGAATGGAGCGGGACACCTAAAAATGAAATGCATAAAGAGTTTTGATCTCTAATGGAGGACTGACCAGACCGACTCTAACATTGGCTCCAATGGGGGATGGTAGCTCCTTGGAGGTGCCAAGAACATCAGATCTCTAGAAGAGCTAGATAGTGCCTTCATCCATTGGGCTATGGAGTCATTTTTTCGACTAATGTAGGACTCTGACTCATTTTTGAAACTAAAATGACCAAAAAATTGACTCAAACTTGACATTGAAATGACTTGAAGACAAACTTGAAAAACTCAAACCAAACTGAAATAAAAATGGTATTTACAATGATAGTGGAAGCAGTGTTAATAACTCAGAAATGGTACCGCTTGATCAGCCAACCATTGATCGGCCCTCCTGGACAATCTTCCCCGTTCATTTCCTTCAGAATAAAGGCATTCTGACCCTGATATGCTGCAATCTTGAAAGGACCTTTCCAAAGGTTCTCAAAATTACCGTGGTTCCCTTTTTCCTCATTCCTTGCGTCCCACTTCAGCACCACATCATCCAACTGAAATTTAGTCGCCTTTGCTTTTTTGTCATAAATTTTCTTGATCTTCTCCTGCAATTTGGATGTGTTCTTGAAAACTTCTTCTCTGGTCTGCTGCAAGTGAACCATTTGATTCAACCTTCTCTGCATTGGATCTTCTTCACTGCTGGCCTCCTGAAGATGTTTGACTACCAGGGCAATGAGAGAGGTAGAAAATATTGTATCAACACCATAAACAATCTCAAACGGTGATGTACCAATGGATTTCTTTTGGCTGACCCGATTTTCCCAAAGTGCATTGACCAACCTCTGATTCCAGCTCTTCTTATTTATTTCCAGCAGCTTCTTGATGATGTTGACCAATGATTTTTTCGAAGACTCCACCAATCCATTGCCTTGCGGATGATAGGTATTTGAGTGACCCAAAATGATGTTATATTTATGACAAAACTCTACCATCCTTTTTGATTTGAAAGTTGCTACGTTATCGGTGATTAACTTATTCGGGCAACCAAAGCAAGAAAAGATGTTATTTTCAAGGAATGAAATGATTACCGCATTAGTAGCTTGCCTGGTGGGAATTTCCTTGATCCATTTCATGAAGTAATCTGTCACTGTGAGGATCCATCTATGCTGACCGGAAGAAGCGGGATGAATTTCACCAATGAAATCCAATCCCCATTGTTGAAAAGGGGCACTCACCTCAATAGGCTTAAGTGGCAAAGGCTGTAACTTCTGCTTTCCTTCAAAAATCTGACATTTATGACAATGCTTGACCATCTTATATACATCAGCGAACAATTTCGGCCAATAGTACCCTGCTCTTAGAATTTTATTTGCTGTTGACTTCTAAAAAAGGTGACCACCACAATCTCCTTGGTGGCAGTCCTCCATGACCTTCTTTGCTTCTTCTTCCACCAAAAAATTCAAAAGAACGCCACTAGGAACTTTCCAATACAGTGCAGAATTTAGAATGCAAAACTTGGCAGCTTTCAACTTGAGTGTTATCGCTTGGTTTCTAGGCATGATGGGCGATGGTGACAAATTTTTAAGCACATATATGATATTTGAATACCATGGAGAGAGAGAAAACATTTCAAATACCTGAATTGATGATTCTTCCTCATTCTCATCGGACATAGCAGCGAGCAGATTTATGTCCAAAGAGTGCAAGTTTGATTCGGCCATTAACTTTGTCAATCCCTGTCCTTTAACCAACTTTGTGGGCTTTATTTCCACATCATATTCCAGCAAGGCTGCAATCCATTTGCCTCGTCTTCCTTCTGGATCGGTCTGCACTAAAACATCTTTGACAGCAGCGTTAGGAACATAGGCCAAAATATGAGAATGTAAAATATATACCCAGAAATCTTTCAATGCCTTCACAAGTGCAAGGGCTTGCTTCTCAATGATGTTTTATTTTAAGGTTTCATCTCTTATAGCTCTGCTGAAGAATGCAATGGGTCTTTCATGATCATCTCTTTTCTGCAATAACACAACTGCCATAGTGTGCTCTGAAGCAAATGAAAACAATATGAAATCCTGAGTGTAGTCTGGGCTGACTAGAACAGGAGCTGAAGAAAGAGCCAATTTGACCAAATTAAAAGAATTTACAGCTTCCTCTGTCCATTTCACTTGGCTTTCCTTCTTAAGCATGTTTGTCATTTCTCTTAGGTGCTCAGCAAGATTAGGTACAAAGCAGTGTAGAAAATTCATCTTACCATTGAAAGATTGTATCTCTTTCTTATTCCGGGGCAGATCGATTTGCTGAATTGCTTGCACACGTGCTGGGTCAATATGAATGCCATCTTTTGAGATAATGTGCCCGAGTAGTTTGCCTTCTTCCATGGGGAACAAGCTCTTCTTAGGATTCAGTGACAAACCATATTTTTTGCACTTTTGAAAGATAGCTTTTAGATGGCACATGTGCTCTTCATCAGATTTGGAAAACACTGTCAAATCATCTAGGTATACCACCAAAAAGACATCCTTCTCATTTGCAAAAGCCAATTCCATTGCACACTGAAAAGTGGCACCTGCATTCTTTAAACCGAAAGGCATTTTGGCGTAATGAAAGGTTCCCCATGGAGTGGTGAATGTTGTCTTGTCTCGGTGATCTTCATGGACAGAAATTTGGTTATATCCAGAAGAACCATCAAGTAGTGACATACGAGATGCTCCCACTACTCGCTGAAGTATATGGTCCATTTGGGCAGTGGATCGTAGACTGTTCCCCTAGGCATAGAAAATTTTAGGGGCGAATGTTCGCCCTCTGGCGAAATTATGGGGTTTTAAATTTTTAGTGGGCGAATATTTTGTATCATAGCACATTTTTACAAATCACCTCAAATAGCCCACCTTATTTTAAGGGAGAGGGTAAAAAAGGTAAATTTAGCCCTTGAAACTAGGAGTTACAACCTTCCATTCGCCCATTTTTAAGAATAGGTTTTATTTAAGTGAATCCATTCGCCCATTTTCAAGAATAGGTTTTATTTAAGTGAATCCTATGGGCCAAATACCATATTTATAAAAGAGGTATGGTAAATTAATAAAAATCTAAATAAATGAGATGTATGGTAAATAAATAAAACACTTTTTATATTTACCCCATAAGTCACCTTATATACATGCAAGGGTGTAAACAAATAAAAATATAAGTGAAGTGGAGGTATGGTAAATAAATAAAACATCTTTTTATACTTACTCAAAAGGTATGGTAAATAAATAAAAATATAAATAAACTATACGTATGGTAAATAAATAAAACCTCTTTTTATATTTAGTCCATAACCCTCGTTCTATTTATGAAGGCTCAAGAGAAGGTTTCATTTAAGTGAATCCTATGGGCCAAATACCATATTTGTAAAAGAGGTATGGTAAATTAATAAAAACATAAATAAACTAGAGGTATGGTAAACAAAGAAAACATTTTTTTATATTTACTCCATAAGTCACCTTATATTTATGAACACTCAAAAAGTGAGTTATATTTAGGTGAAACCTATGGGTAAAATACTGTGGGACAAATACCATGGACTAGATTGTCATTAATACCATGCAAAAAAACATTATTAACCCTAATATTAGTATTAATAAAAATAAAAATGGCACATGGTATTGACGCATGGTATTCACCAAAATGGCACATGGTATTGATGCATGGTATTCACCAAAATGGCACATGGTATTCACCTGGAATGTAGCCTATTTAAATGGGGTAATTAAACCAGCATAGATCCATCTTTACTCTGGATCTACTAACCCCCTAGAGGTATCAAATATCGTGATATGCAAACTAGCATGGAGTGAAAAAATATTTGATCCCTCTCTGGGCTTGGTGGATCAAGAGTAAAAATGGATGTTGTAATTTAATGTATGTTAAACATTTTAGCTTGGTTAAAAAATAAAATAAAATAAAATTCAACTATTAATTTTATTAATTTTTATAAATTACTAATAGTAATTTTTAAGCTCCAGGTTTATGATAACCCATGGTATTGACCCATGGTAATACCATGGTATTCATGTGAGCATATACTATTTAAAGGGCAAATTCTATCATCTTATATCCATCTTAATTCTAGATCTACAGGATAAATAGATTTCATCCCCCTAAGAGTGGTAGATGTGGAGTTAAAATGGATATAGGTTGGTTGTTATGATAATGAAGATATTAAATAGACTTAGGAAATTATATTGTAAAAACATCTTAAGGTGAATGGTTAAAGCATAGACATTGGACAAGTATATTTGTATACTTCCGTTTTAAACTGAAACAAATCCAGGGCTAAAAGGAATGGATTGATTGCACTAGTCATCCTTCTATAACTTTCCAACATATGCTGGAGTAAACAGATTGTAATTTGGGTAATTTTTCTAACTGCAAACATGAACATACTTGTGTATTGGCAGGGTGGTTATGAGGTCCCTAGAAGTGATGAATTTGAATTTTTCTTGGTTTTATATATAGTATTAGGTTTTTTCTCATGCTTTCTATGAATAACACGGGTGAATTTTATCCTACACCCACTAGGTTATCGATATGTAATTTCGGTAATTTTGATTTCAAAAGATATTTCAAAGAAATGCAATGATTTCTTTTGTGTATTCAATAAACAAAATATTCTAATGGAATTCTGAATTTGTGATTTACCTATATAGATTCCATGGAGAAGTGTTAGTGGTGTGACATCAATTGTCCTCAAGCAGAGGCTTTAGTTTTACTCTTTTTGGAAGCAAATACTTTCTTCCAACATTTTTGAGTTCCATGAAAAATTTGAAAGTCCTAATAGTATTCAATTATGGGTTCAAGAGAGACATAGTATTCAATTATGGGTTAAAGAGATCCACACTGAATGATCTATCGGCCTTATCTTCACTTAGTTTAAGACTATTCACTTGGAGAGCCTGCATGTGCCCCCACTTCAAGAGCATAGTAAAGTCATGTAGAACTTAGAGAAGCTATCTTTAAGCTTTTAGTGAAGAATGGAAAAATGTCTAGGTTCAATAACAACCAGTCGAGCATTAAGCTTCCAATAATGCTAGATTTTAACCTAGAGCACTTTTGTGATTTGGAGGAGATGCCCCCTCGTATTTGTGACACATCTTCAGTTGTGAATTGGACTATTACTAACTGTCATTTCCTTTGAAAGTTACCTAATGACTTGGGGAACCTCAACTCTTTAAGAATGTTAAGGAAGGAAAGGAAGCACATTATGCTAATTTCTCTTATGCTTTTCAAGTTTTTCTTGGATATCTACAACGTTTCAGGTAGGAAAGTACATTCTCTTAATGAAAATTTTTCTTGATAGAAAGGCCCAATTTCAAATTCTAATGCTTTCAAAAAACATTGTATAATTGTAATGTTTCTAAAAGGAAAGCATATTTTTTCAATTTAAGTATCATGATCCCATATTCCAACTTATTTTTCAGTAACCCATTAGGTTTTGTAGCTTTGAATAAATCCATGTCTTTTGATAAGATCCTCTTCCAAATTAGAATGCAGTTTCCTTTTAGCAATAACCACATACAATGTCTTGATTTTGTTATTGAGAAAATAGAGGTTGTGAAACAAGCTTGTGCCATACAAGGACTTGATTCATTGATTATGTATCAATTATGGCTCTTGATGTAACAATGTCTTGATTTTGTTGCTTCAAAATAGAGGTTACACTTTACTATTTCACAGAATTTCTTACAATCTTTCCATAAGTATTGATTTGTAATCTCAGTCACTGAGGGATGACAGTAATGACAAAGGTAATATTACATGGTTTGAAGTTACCCTCTTACTAAATAAATAAATATATCACCACAATTTAACTGTTAGTTAAAGGAATTGTATTTGATTTGTAAACAATTCATTGCTTGATTTATAGATTTTGATTTTTTCCCTTTTTTATTTTTTTCTCAGATTTGGTATGAGATATCTTCGAATATTTGGGTTTCCTAGTTTCCCCACCATAGCTATGAGGTTCAGATGCTATCATTAAATATTCCTAGAACGTTACAACTTTTCTAGTAAGTGTACTTTGAAACATTGTTGTTGCTTTTCCATGGTGTTAATGCAAATAAGCACTACAACCAGTGCAATTATTTAGATTAAGTTCTGAAATCTAGGTGGTCTTGTAATGATGGAGTGATTGTTTTCTAGCTACTAAGGCCATATGAATTTTTATCTCTTATGTTGTCCTGAGATATTCAAATTCGGAATAAGAATTAAGGTCTCGTTTCCACTATAGATTGCAGTCAGTTTCTTGAACATAATATATAGTAGATTATATTTTACTAATCAATTGTGGATGTGATCCCTCGCAGGAAAGGAAATTCAAAGTCACTTTGATTTCACATTGATTTGTCAAAACATCTACACAGGAAAGGAGATTCAAAGTGACATTGATTTCAAACTGATTTGTCAAAATGGAGGCAAGAGAAAAGGAAACTTTGTATTCAACAATTCTCTTAATTTCATATGTACATGCACAGACATATTAGTAGAAAATATTGAAGGGTTGCCTAAGTAATATTTTCCATTCCACTACATTCTTCACAACTTGTAAGTAAATAACTCGAAACAATTCATTACACTACTTGTTATTCTTTATTAATCAGTGGTTAAGATTTTAATATTGAACTGGCTAAGATTTTTCTTCCTTCTGTGAAATTGTGTGTTCTATAATTTTTCTTTTCCATTCACTATGTATAGCATATAAAGTGTGTCTAATGAAGTAAGAAGATTGGAAAGTCTTGTGATCCTTGAACTATGTTACAAGGCAGAAACCCAACGGGGCAGGGTAGGTGCATCCCCACAAAGGGGTTACAAATACCAAAGTTGGTATTGGCTAGTGCCTTAAGCTAGAAAATTTCCTTTACCCTTGTATTAACAGTGAATCCATAGAGGATTCTAATATTATATTTATAAGATTTATATTAGTTAATATTGATGAATAAAATTCATGAGACATGAGCTAGGATGTCCTTGCAAGGTGGTTGTTGATTATTAGAAGCTATGATGGCCATTATGTCAGGCTAGGTAGTCGCACTCCCTTGATCATGAGCACGTTTGTGATCAAGATGGAAGACTTCATAGTCTGGATTGATTGTTTAACAGTGATAATTAGTGGGCTCATTCACAAAAGCTTATATTTCACTAATCCTTATTATAGAGTTGTCAGATTCAATTTCCAAAGGTTTTAATCACACTATAGAGTTAACTTCTAAGAGAGTTGTGATTCACAGTGTTAAGTATAGCAGCTATGACACTTGAATGAATACAAGCATAGTAGATGTATCAGACTCTGTTATAAGCTTACCTGCATATTTTAAGGGACTTGGTTGGCCTTTTTATAATTTTATAAACAAGTTCCATTTTGTGGAAATGTGAAAAAAATAGTGATATTGCCACCATGTGGCTCTTGTCATATATGGTTTTATACTTTTTCAAAAAATTCTCTAAGAGTTCACAATGCTAAGATTCACTAGGACCTTGTCACACGGAATAAGTCGATCTTGCAGACAAGATAGACCTTCCTAGAATCTAAAGAAGACCTAATGACAAGAAAACCAACCAGACACTATCTTTCTCTAAGTATGCTTTAATAAACAATAGCAAACAAGTTTTTTTAGGGCCTACCTTAGGTCCAACGCTAGCTTGTGGATGCCCTCGCTCCTTCGATCCAAATGAGCTCCTTTTCGCGAATCTTCAAACACAAACAAGGCAAACAAATTAAATAGCACCTGGAAAGCCAATTGCATAAAACATATTTAACATGAAAGTCAAGGAGTCCATGAAACAAATAACATAAGATACTTGTTGAGAAAAATGAGTTTGATTGTATTAATTCAAAAGAAGAAGAACCTTACAACCTTTGCCTTGATGCTGTACAAGCTCCTCCCAGGGTCCAGCAAGAAGTCTCCTCTACTTTGACAAGTTTCACTCACTCCCCAATGAAACCAAAAAAGGTATGTGATCTCTCCTCTTTAGGCTTAACTAGGAAGTCTTGATTTCACCAGCATTTACCCTTAAAAATGTTCAGCTTCTAACCTCCCTAGCAACCAGCCCAATGCCTGTATTTATAGTGCAATGGAGGGAGGTTACTAGGTCCTCCTTCAAAGGGATAAAGCCCTCCTTCAAAGGGATAGCTCCTCCCCTCAAGGGATTAGCTCCTTCTCTTTTGGGATGCATGAACCACCTCAGAGTGAACAATCCACCTCAAAATTCCTTCTAGAAACCTCTAGAATTAACCCAAAGTGAGTTTTTTAAGATAAAACTTGCGCCTTTTGACTTTCACAGGGGTCCGCACCTACACCGTTAGGGACAGAGCAGGCAGGTCCGCAGGTTTTGTACACAGAAGGTGCGGGACCGCAGGTGACCATGAGAGAAAGTGCGGAACCAGAGTTACATTGATTTTTAATGTCTTTCTCTCATTTCCAAAGCTTGATTTGAAGAGCTGAGGTCTGAGACTTGCTTAGGAGGACAGTACAAGTGATGATAGACCCATACTGACTGCAAATAATCATGATGACGATATTTTTGTGTAACAGATTGCCCCCTAAAGTGCGAAGTCTGTAGTAGATGAGGATTTCTTATCATTTAGGAAGAGTGAAGTACTTTATCATTTCGAGGATCGTCTTGTGGAGAACCCAGTTGGAACTTGTAAAAACATTCAATGTAAAATAAATATATGAGATCATATCATCGCTGAGGTAGGCATTCCCATACTCAGATCAAAACTGACTAGAAAAACTAACTACTGCTCTGATACAGGAATGATCTTGTAAAACATCACAAGTAAAGACTCATGTGGACATAGTATGGATGCAGCCATCTGTTTATGAATAGTCCATTATATAATGAATACAAAATTCCTTGCAGCCTGGATTGTGGAAACTAGATCCAGAGTCTTCATTTCTACTTCTCGAAATAGTACGATTCTATCCATGCGAATGAATGTGTTGATTTTGAAAATGGTAGAAACCACTTGATTACCAGTCAATGATGTAAACCGTTAACAAGTGTGAGAGAAACCACCAATGATGTCAATGGCTCTCAAAGTACCCAGTACAATCCATGAGATGCGAATAAATGTGTTGATGTCAAGCATGTCACGGAATCCTTTGATCGAAAGTCAATGATGTAAGCTGTCGTCAAAGGCAAGAAACCTGCCATTGATGCATGCAGATCTCAAGATACTGACGATTCCTAGATCATCTTTCTAGATAGTGAGCTGATGTCGATAGAAAGCGATCCATCGTAGGCAAGCCCACAACACGAAATCATAGATCAAGTTGAAGAAATTTAGTTGCAAGAAATGACTCAGGGATGGTCAAGATGGATGACAGATATTTTGCAGATGAATGGCTTATTGGCAGTGACCTCTTGAACACATAACGACATGATAGATGGTTTGGTGACAATTGACCCAAAGTTAATACCCAGAAACCGGCTGAAGACTTTCAATGTGGTTTGATCAACTGTTAGGAAAAGGATTTCCCAACCCAGCTGAATAAAAGTGTCGTGTTCAAGAGCGGTTACAAAGTATGAGAAACAGGCTCATTTTTCTCTCTTTTCCCCCACCATTTCTGGCAAGTACCTCTTTATTTTTGACAAGCTTGAGGAGGATAACATTTGCTTGATTATAAGCTCATCCTTTGGATGAGTCCAACTTATTTTAAATTCGAACCCTAAGAAGGAGTGGTTCGTTCCTGTTTGTAATTGAACAGGTCCTTTACTGTGAAATTTTAACGAGTCCAGTATAGGAGAAACTCGGTGTTTTTCAATTTTAGAGAGTCTGAAAAAACTTAAGAAGACTCCAGGGTTGACCTTTTTCGTAAATTTGTGTCTCCCAAGCCTGAAAAAGTATAAAATAATACTTGAGAGAACCGCTTGATCTTTTACGACCAAGGAGTACTTTTCGCCATTAGTGCCTTTAACCTGAAAAAGTAAAAAAGCGATCAATGACACATCATTTTATAACCAATATCGAATTTGAAATGACAAAAATCCAGCAATCTTTTCATGTTTTTACAGTCAGAAAAGAGCTGTAAGGGGACCGTCTTTTAATTCCATTTTAACGAGTTTAAAAGAAACACTCAGCAATCTTTTCATGTTTTAGGAGTCAGAAAAGAGCTTAAAGATGACTCTACATGTTTTCTGTCGAAAATGGTAGATTTCGCCTGAATAATCCTTTATTCTGCACAAAAATACAAACATTACTCATACCTATTTGAAATAGATAAAAACGTCGCAAAATACCTTTTCAAAGTGAAACATAAACAAATTTGCGATTTATTTACTCAAAAAACTTATAAAAAGGGCTTTTGCCAATTCATTTTTACCGTTTGAATTTGGGTGAGAAAATAGTGCTTTTGCTTAGAAAACTTCCCGTGAAGATTGCGGAAAATCCAACCGTCGGAATCGAGCGTCGTCTTCTCCAGGTAATCCACATCATCCTACTCTTCATTTTCAACCATTTAATTTTTTGTTTTAGTACTTCATTTCGTTTTTGGGAGGGTTTTTAGGCGCAAAACCCGCGCGCGGGGGCCCGCAGGTTTACCATTGCGGGCCTGCGAACCCCGAATTTTTCTCTATTGGGAAAAAGCTCGGGGTCCGCACCTTCCATGTAGACAAAGTGTGGTCCCACGCACTGTGTGTAACCCGGGGGTTGTGTACCCCGCCGCAAGGGTTTTGGACCAAAAAATTCTCAAAAATAGACCAACCAAAATATCTTCTAGCAATTTAATTAATCTTTATACTTGATGCAGAGAGCACATCATGCTAGATTGGCGTGAACGAGAGCATGAGGACGTGGATGCTACCGCATGGAATCATCAGCCTTCACTTGATGCTTTGAGGGCATGCGGACTGTACAAATTCTAGGCCATTCCTGGCATGAGGGCTCAGGTGGATTTCTTACAGTGGCTGGTTGACAGATGGAGCATACAGGACCAGTGCTTCTTCATTGGCGGCCACCAGCTCGAAATCGAGCTGGCGGACATATATTTCTTGACTGGTTTGCCCAAGAGAGGCGAAGACTTGACTCTGCACGGGACTAGGCCAGGTGGCCAGTCTGTCGATAGCCTCTGGCTAGAGTACTGCAACAGCCAGGCTAGAGACAAAGGGATAGACATAAAGACCATATCCCGTCCTGAACTCATGGTGATTGCATTCACTATCACCAGACTTTGCGGAGCTTCCGCATTACATATTGCCACCAGATCCCAGATGCGTATGGTAGTTGATTGCTTTCGAGGCACCATCTTCAACTAGTGCGATGCCGAGTTGGCCAATGTGAAAGGCCAACTGACCAGGGCCAAGAACGGACGGCTAAAGACCTTTGGTTATGGGGCTTTGGTCATGAGTTTTGGCCTGGAGAGGGTTCCTATGCTGATCCCACAGCACCTCACTGTTGGAGCTAAGCTTCCTCGAGAGCCCAAACTGATGCGATGGGTCACAGTCATGGCCCGTCACCCAGACGAGAAGACAGAGGTTGCTCGGTTCAAACCTGAGTATTTCCAATGGCTGGAAAACCATGTATTTTCCATTCAGGACTTTCCTTACGCTGGGATAGATTTTCGTGGTGACCCAAACATGGCTCTTCCACCAGGAGAGCAGTGGGACGAGTCAGGTAAAATCCTTTCTAACATTTTTTTTATTTTAATTTTTTTATTTTTCCATCGTCTCAAAACTGATAGTAAAAAAATTTAAAATGCAGATGTGGGTCCACAGTGACCAGCCGCTCTCCGGCCTTTCGATAGGAGGCAACCAGTTGCACCCGTGCCAGCCCCACAGGACGAATCAGCAGAGGTTTTGGCCGAGTTGGAGGGTCATCTTGAGCGCTTGACAGGAGATATTCCTGAGACTACTATAGACGACATTCCTCGTCGACTTCAGCGCTATGTGATTGGAGTCCCGAGACCTTTTAGGAGGTTCCTTTGCAAGGTGGCCCGTGCAGTGGTTTCTTATAGAGATCATCACCAGTGATAGGATGATCGCCTATTGTGGGCACATGTGACATTTTTGTTTTTTGTACTTATCATTTTTGCCGATCATAAGGTGTTTTTCAACCTATGATCGAGGACGATGTATTTTTTGACACAATCCTATATATATATATATCACTATTATCGGCTTATCTTGTTAATCATGTTATGGAATGATTTTAAATTTACATGTATGATTATTGCAAATGTCTATTTGACATTCAAGAAGCAATTGCATCTGCTAATGTATTTAAAGATCTTGGAATATGTTGATATTCAATGTAATCAAATTCACGTTCCAAGAGATGCACTCTCAAAAATAATCTTAATAACACTGGATTTCTAATGGCATACACTCTATTAAGCTGTAATACAATGAGTTCAGAATCTAACCTCACTATCAAACTCCGAATCCCAAATGAAATAGATTCAGACAATAACTCAATCACTGCACTATACTCGGCAATGTTGTTTGTTGTTTGACTGAGGCTTACCCCATGCATAGATACTAACTCGTCAGAGGGCGAATAGATAACCCAAGCTGCGGAAGAGATGTTCCGTGTATTACGACAAGCACCATCAACGAAACCAATGTACGTTTGGAGAGGCATCGACATCTGCAATATCAAGAGTAAAACCAAAATAAGCAGGAATAATGACGAAAAACACTCTCTAAGCTAAGCACACTGTTTAAACTAAAACACACCAGCTAGAAAGAAAAACTATCCTAACTAAAAATCTCCATACCCATTCTTTTAAGCATAATACCTCTTCAAGTAAAGGCCATTTCTGGGTTTACCCAAAGAGTCCCCATCAAAGTCTACCAATTCATAAGCCCCTTTGGCTAGCTTTCGCTTGAAAACATAGGGACCATGCCACATAGGAACAAATTTTCCAGCGCCTAATTTATCATTAGCTTGATCATAAACTAAGACTAGATCTCCTTCCGAAAAATTTCGAGGGGTCACATTTCTATCATACTGAGCTTTCATTCATTTTGCGTGAGTCTCGATTTCCAATGCAGCATCACGTCGATTCTCATCTAATTGAGCCAAGTATAACAAATGCTTTTCCTCTTCGGAAGTGGCTGGAAGTAACTCGATGGCCATTTGCAGTGACGGGATTTCGCATTCAATGGGTAACACGGCTTCCAAACCATAGACTAGTTGGAAAGGAGTGAACCCTGTTGATGTCTTTACTGAAGTTCGGTATGCCCAAAGCACTGAAAATAGCATGTTGTGCCAATTTGACCGATGAATCCCAATGATTCGTCGGATCATGATAACTAAAACTTTGTTGATGGACTCAACCAGACCATTCGCTTGTGGATAATAAGGGGTTGAACTATCGTGACGTAAACCAAGCTGGCCTGTAAGTTCGGTCATCATAACGTTTCAAAAATGACGCCCATGATCAGTGATTATCGCTTGCGAGACACCAAACCTAGCAATTATATGATTGAACACGAAAATTGCAGTTGTCTTGCCGTCTGCCTCGAATGTAGGCATCGCCTCGGCCCACTTAGTAAAATAATCTACCGCAAGGATGATATACGCATGCCCCCAGGCCGAGTGAGGGTTACATGTAATAAAATCGATACCCCATTTGGCAAAAGGACCAATGGAAATTATAGGGTGGAGAGGAGCAGGTGGAGCGCGCATCTTACGATCAAAAATCTGGCAGTTGTGGCATTTTCGGACCACCGTAATACAATCTTTAAATAAAGACGACCAGAAGTAGCCAGTGCGCAATATCTTTTGGGCTGTGGCAAACCCAGACATATGACCGCCACATGCTCCAGAGTGACAGTCATTTAGAACCCTTTCAGCTTCCTCATGAGTTCAGCAACGTCGAAAAATAGAGTCCGCCCCATGGCGATAAAGAGTATCTCCAATAATCCTGAATTGTTGGGACTGGAATCGAATTTTTCGACGTTCTGACCTTGAAATTTCTGGCCGAAAGGATTGGGTCTGGAGATAAACAATGATATCCCCATACCACGGATCTAAAGTGCTGATTAGAAACAAGGATTCGTCCGGAATGGGCTCCTCCGCCATAGTTTCCGTGTCAGCACGCGGGAAGTCACACATTAACTCCGCAAAAACTAAAGATTTCTTAGACTTAGATTTCTCAAATTCCAAGTCGAACTCTTGCAGGATAATGATCCATTTAGAGTACTTGCCCCCTAGCAATTGCTTGGTCAAAATGTAGATCATAGGGTTTCAATCCGAAATTACCGTAGTTTTACGTAGTAGAATGTAGTGACGAAAACGTTGGACAGCTTGAACGGCTGCCAATGCCAATTTCTCCACATGTGAGTATTTTAGCTCAGTTGGATTTAACGTTCGACTAAGGTAATATATCACATGTTCCGTTCCGAATTCATCTTCCTGAACTAAGACCATTCCAATGGTGGAATGAGAAGCGGCGAGATACAAGAAGTAATCCTGGTTGTAGTTGGGAGGATGCAACAACAGTGCATGGGTCAATGCATGTTTGAGTGCATCAAAAGATTCCTGAGCTATCTCATCCCAATAGAATTGATTTTTTTGCTTCAACAACCGGGTAAAACCCTTTGTAACCTCAGCGTAGTTAGGAATGAATCATCGTAAAAAGTTTGCTTTCCCCTGCAAACTTTGGAGTTGGCGAAGACTCGAAGGAGGAGGCAATTTGATGATAGCTTTGACCTTCGAGGGATCAACGCGAATGCTGGCTTTCGAAACTACAAATCTCAGCAATCGACCCGTTTCTATACAGAAGACACATTTGTGTGGATTCAACCGAATTCGATAATGCCTACACCTCATAAAGATTGCTCGTAAATGGATGAGGTGATCAGCTCGATGTAATGAATGAGTAGGCAAATCATCGAGATAGGGTTGCACAATGTGCTTGATGTCATGAAACGCATAAGACATCGCCCTTTGAAAAGTTGCTCCGACATTCTTAAGCCCAAAAGGTAATTTGCAATAAGCAAATGTCCCCCATGGAAAAATGAAAGTCGTTTTTGGTTGATCGGCAGGTAGAATGTTGATTTGATTGTATCCGGAAAAACCATCCATAAAGGAAAATATTTCGCTATCGGCACAATCATCAATGATTTGATCGATATAGGGAGTTGGGTAATTGTCCTTTGGACAGGCTCGATTAATATCCCTATAATCGATGCATATTCTTATTGTTCCCTGCTTTTTGTTAACCGGAACAATATTCAATACCCAATCCGTTAATGGGATCGGATAAATGAAACCTGCTTTCAACAGTTTTTCAACTTCTGCTTTAATTGCAGCAGCTTTTCGTGGGTGAATCTGACGCAAACGTTGCCGGACGGGTTTAGCGTCCGGGTAAGTCTTGATTTCATTAACAACAATCGCGGGATCAATTCCTGGCATTTGCTCATAGGACCAGGCAAACACGTCGCGGAATTCTTGAAATAGGGCCTTATATAATTGAATTTCGTCATCTGTACACGAGGCACCTATATGAATGTTCTCAACAATTCCGGGCTTAACCGAAATGTCAATAGGAATAGTTCGAGAGATGTTTCCCAAATTTAACTCTGAATCGGGATGTTTCATTGGATTCTGAGGTTCCTTGACATATTCAGTTGTAAAAATTGATGAGAAAACATTTTCAAAACGATCATCCTCAGGTAAAAACAAAGATCTGTGATGGAGATCTTCCCATGGTAAATCATCTACACATAGGATTTCACGAATTTGTTCATCAGAGTGAACAAGTTCAGAAAACGTAGTTAAATCCGAGGTTGATGTGAAAAGTGATTCCTCACGGACCACATTCATTAAGTCATTTTTGGTTGAAAACGAGTCAGCAAAAGACTGCACGGCTTCATAGGCAATTTCATATGGACTCAAAGGCATGGAATCACCGAATGAGTCTATCTCAGATTCAGAAGGAATGATCCAAGGATCATCATAAACAATGGTGTCTGATGTAATCATATGAATGGTTGCAAATGAAGATGATGCGTTGATTGGAGGAAAAGGAAAAGTTCCCAGTAAACCGGCATCTTTAACTAATCCTACTCCAACATCCTTATATGGGATAGTCGTCTTACCAACATGCTGAATACTCTTCGAAGAGGCTGGGTCGAATGAAAAGTAAGCCAGCTGGTCTATTGTTATGATCTTTCCATTGTGTGGAAATTTTATTACTCGAAAGACCGATGAAACGACCGCTGTCATAGCGTAAGACCAACTTCGACCCAAGAGAAGGTTGTAGTCTAGAGGGGCATCAACCACCTCCACATCTAGACTAACGGTTTTTCCTTCAACCCCTATAGGCAAATCCTGTACAATGCCAAAAGGATGAAACCCACGGCCATCAAAGGCCTTTAGAATCGTCGGGGATTGATTTAGTGAAGGAGAACCAAGCGATCTCCAACACTGTATCGACATAATACACGTTGAGGCTCCCTCATCAATTACAGTCTGATGAATAGGCCTGTTTTTGACTATCACTGGAATCTGGAAAGCCATTTGATGAGGCAAACGTGGTGTACTATTTTCTAGATCGAAAATTATTAGGTTCGGGTCCTGAATATCAATAGCTCCTATAGCCGACAAAAGTAATTTACATTGTGCTGGGCATGATTGCAGCACTTCCAAAGCCGACATTGCTGAGGGTGAAACAGCTAAATCCTCAACAATGTTATAATTCTGAGCCGCTCTCGCATGTGGATTGAAAGCTGACTTTCGAAGTATACCCTTGGCAGGCGGTTTGATTACCAAGTCTGGATTAGGTTTCTCGATCTGTAGTGGATTGGAACCGGGAGCTGAGGTTGATGGATTAGAATGAGAAGATTCTGCTTCTTTACCATCAACAGGACTCTTACTACCATAATCTTGCGATTGAGTCACAATCCTAACATGGGACATCATCAGTATGGGTTCTTCATTGGCACTCGAGGATGAACCTATCATCTTACTGCCTTGAGCCGGAAAAGGATCCTTCAAAACAGCAGGAGTTTGGGAACCCTTGACAATCTTCGCAACCTCTGCACGATGAGGGCAGTCTCTTGTAAAATGTTCATCGTCACAAATGAGACAAGGATAACGAGGTTTGTGCTTTTCGTCATTGGATTCCACCTTTTCAGGTCTCTCCTTTGAACTTTTGTCCGTTTTATTCTTCTTCTTTCCTTTCTTCTTCCCACCGAATTTTGATTTGGCTGTAGATGACTCTACAACGTGAATGTCGGTGGAAATCTCTATAGAAGAATATCCTGTTGGGGAATCAGGCAAGGTTATAATGGGAGAAGAATTCTTGGAAGAATTCTTCTTACTTTTAGTGCTAACCGTGCCAATCATACCATCAGCGGCATGAGATCCCGAAGGAGCTGCAGCGATTTGATTTGACTTGGGAAGATCGGGGATTTTTTCGTGTAACGTACCTGACTGAGTATAGACTAAGTCAAGGTACTGTGCTTGAGCAATTACTTGCTCCTCAGTAACAACTCCGGCTTTAGCTACATCTTCTGTGATCTTTGGCAACAAAGATTTTACAAACCACTCAGCCAAAATTTGATCCGGAATAAATACCTTCACTAAACGCCGTCGACGTCTCCACTCATGAATATGATCTGAAATGTACGTGGATGTCGATTGTTTTAGCGAAGTTAACAATTCCGTGGCATTGTCATATCGGACTGGCAACTGAAAATGAGTTAAAAATGAGGTAGCTAACTGACTAAAATTATAAAAAGTGCCTCGCGGTAACTCAATGTACCACTTGGCCGCGAGACCAATTAGAGTGCGCTGGAAAAGTCTAAGACGGATCGAATCATCTGTGATGGAGTTAGACGCACACCAGAGGTGGTAAGTCATCACATGGTTCGACGGGTCTTCTCATGATTTACCTTCAAACTTGGGAATGTCACTGGGCAACTTATTCGGCATTGGCGGCCAAAACGGAAGATAGTTAATGGGATCATTCGTTAGGCGTGACAAGTCAGGTAAGTCCAAAGTTGCGATAAATGGTAACTGCCGATTAGGATCCCTAAAACTTTGGGTCATGAGACCAGCCCCAGGAGGAGGATATCCAGGATAACTAGGAATAGGAATCGCGTTCGGGATATTGTATCCTCCCGGAAAACCAGGATTAACCGGACCGTACTGGGGTTGTTGAGGTTGTTGACAAGTGTACCTAGGATACGGTTGATACTGATAAACTGCCTGCTGGACAGCAGGACCGAATTGGTACTGTCCCTGGTACGGTTGATAGGTGAATTGTGGTTGACTTGTGACAACTGTACTTAAACCAGGTTGTCCTATAAGCATCTGAACCGAAGTTTGAATCGTAGATCCAGACGGTGGTAGATGTCTGAGGAGTAGATACAGGAATAGTAGAAACCGGAGCTGTCGATACTCCAGAAGTAGGAGGGGTAGATTGAACAGATGTTGCGGCAGTTGTAGCAGTCATTTGAGGTGGAGTACGAGGTGTACTAGGCCCAGGCTGAGAAACTACCGAAGGTACAGAAGTTTGAATGTTAGACTGGACTGGTTGCTGGGATGTACCAGAAACTAAGGGTTGTCCAGTTTGAGATGACAACTGTACACTTGGCTGCAAAACCTGTTGGGTTTGCGATGGATCCCACACTATATTCATTCCGAGGTACTGACCCATAACTGGTTGAGAATATTGAGGACCATAACCGGGTTGAGGGTAGGATTGATAATTGAAAGGTACATTTCCCATTCCTTGAAAAAATGTTTGACCTTGGGGTGGTTGGAAACCTTGGTTCGAGTATTGACCTTGGGGTTGATACCCTTGAGGCACATACTGATACTGGGGTTGACCTTGAGGTATAAATTGATACTGGGGTTGACCTTGGGGTACATATTGAGTCTGGGGTTGACCTTGAGGAACGTACCATCCCGTAGGTATGTACTGTCCTTGAGGTTGCCCCCCAGATGCAAATTGTGTACCTTGAGGTTGCCCCCCAGGCGTTAATTGAGGCTAACTGGCCACCTTGAGGTTGAGGATTGGGAATAGAACCTGACATCATAAGAATGTCTTCTACGCTCAACGGTTTATTACCATTGCTTCCAGTTAATAACCTTTGCTCAATGGGTTGAGGAGATGCTCCCAAAAAAGTACCAGAAAGAGATTGATACCCAGAGGGAACAGATGGACCGCCGTACAAAAAAGATTCGGGCGATTGAGTAAACATGGACGACTGTCCTGACATATTGACGGGAGTATAAAAACCTCTAGGTTTTGAGTGATAAGGAGCACGAGGTGGTGAAAAACTTAACCCTGCGTTTTCTAAATAATTAGTCAAAGAAAGATACCAAGAACTACTCCTAGGTGGACTGTAAAAAATTGATTCACGCTCCCTTAATTCAATGACAGGTTGATTTTCAGGGATAGGGATGCCTACTTCTTCTTCTTCTGGAGCAAGTTCTTCAATGGAAATAAGTCTAGAAGGAAGATCTTGAGTAATTACTCTTTCTACCCTAGGTGAACCAGGACCACTAAAAGTTGGAGAAACAAACCCCGATGTCGGAGTAGCAACAAATTCACTTTCAGGCTCGGATATTTTGGGTTCTTCACCTATATCACTAGTAGATGAAAAGCTACCAGCAATTTCGGAGACAGACACTAACTGTGGATTATAGTCTGCTACTGGCATTTGAAAATCAGGATGTACTAAAAAAGAAGATTCTCCTTCTTCCGGTGACCCAACTCTACTGTCTCTAGGAGTTACGAGGACTTTTAAGCCTTCAAGTTGGCTCGGTACTTCCTCAAGAGGCTTGTGTCGAAGTCTACAGGACTTCCTCAGTAACTTAGCCACGTTTATAATCTCAGGAGACTGGCCCCGAAGTCTATGGGACTGTCTTGGTAATTCAACCACAGTTAAAGAATTTTAACTACTTCACACGCAAACAAAGTAAAATCTCAATGAAAAGCGCCTAAGGCCTCTAAAGAACCAAAAAAATTTGAATCACACGCCTAAAGAATCTAGGAGACCAAATACACACAAATAGTAACTTTCCAGACCGAAAACACTAGTTGGTGATGAAATCCAACGTCGCGGAGTTCAGTACAGAAATGGCGGTTGGAACAGTTACCCCGGAAACCTGCTTAATGAATAGACTAGCACAAGTTCCTCCACTTAACCATCTCGAGTGAAGTGAACCCCCCAGAAAATCCAAGTGAGTCTAGCCGACATCTGCTCCAGGTACAGTGGGATCTTCCCACCACTGTCACCTCAGGAAGAGTCCTAAAGAATATGGCCACTAAGGTTACCAACTGAGACAAATACACCTGGGGGAACAGTCTACGATCCGATACGCACACAAGGGAAGAGTAGCAAGCTCAATCCCCTTGAAGGCTCCTTGACATAATCCAAGGTTTACCAACAAGTGACCCCAGGCTCCTCGACAATGGTTAATCTGAGGTTTACCATTTTTAATACGTGAATATCTGGCATCATTCCCAATGAGGAAGGATTGATTCCCACACTGGTTCGGACATGATCTCGTGCTTCTCCTTTAAGAGGATCTTTCCCAGAGCATAAATGCAACAATTGGATTTCTTCCCTACCACAAGATACAACTACTTGTTTGTTTTTACTGTCTTGGAGAGTTAATTACTCTCCTACTCCAAGACACTAGCCTAAGCTAAGTTGGTGTATCAGAGCCCTAGAAATAAAAATGTTGCTAGGTGAATTTTACTTTAAGCGTTAATTTTAGTGGTTTTTGTTTAAGTCCAAAGGTGCGGAGATGAAACTCGTGGTATGAAGACTCGACTCAAAATCACTAAAAATGCACCTAAGATATTTAAACAATCTTTTCTCTTCGATGAACTTCTAAACTAAGAAAGAGTTTGAGAATGCAAATACTTTGTAAACACAAATCTTTCTCAATTAAACAAATTAAAAGAAGAGCTTTTCCTTTCCAAAGCACTCAAAATGAGACAACTAATTATTTCACAAAAATTTCCCTTTTCGTTTCAAAGCACTCAAACACTACAAAAACAAGCTTTTCCAAAAGAGAATTTTTTTTTTATATTTCGTAAATAAAACACTCAAAACTAATGAAAATGACTAACTTTGAGAGCTACAAACTATAAAAACCCAATTGAAGTCAAAGCCTACTAAAAGTCTTTTTTAAGGATGTTTTACTCAGCTAGATGCAAGCTAAGGACTAATTTATGCAGAATCACAAATCAGTCAAGAACAACCAATTTAGTTTTCCTTTTGAAATGAAAATCCAAACTCTCAAACACAAGCTTTTCGAAGTTTTGTAAAGAGAAAACTCAAAGCGGATTCCTCAAACAAGGGGAGATTTCGTTAATGGTCAGACTCATAAGAAAGCTTATATACACTAAGGTGATCTGAAGTCCCTACAGCCTCTAAGCTCAGAGCCACTACACAACCAAAACGAAAAACAAACCCAACAAGAAAAACTCCTAGGAATTTCACCTAAAACCCTAACACTAACGAAATCAATCCAAGGAAAGTTTTTGACAGGGTACACGTAGGTCTGGGCAATGGCTAAAACCTATAAACAAATTCTAAACTGATAAAAAAGAGAAAAATTTAAAATTTCTCAAAATTTTGACAGGGTATGCAAGCAGCCTGTTTACACAGGTGCGTTCACGCTCTGCGCACAAAGCAAAAGCGCATACAGGTACGCACTGTGCTTAACTCAGAGGGTGTGTACTTCTCCCAAAACTATGAAAAATAAAAACTAACTCAAAATTAACTAAATTCACCCAATCCCACTATCATTAAGCCAAAAACACAAACAAAATAAAGTTTCTCAGGTCAAAGTAAAAACAAGGAAAACAATCAAGTCCCCAGCGGAGTCGCCATTTTGTCACACGGAATAAGTCGATCTTGTGGACAAGATAGACCTTCCTAGAATCTAAAGAAGACCTAATGACAAGCAAACCAACCAGACACTATCTTTCTCTAAGTATGCTTTAATAAACAATAACAAACAAGTGTTTTTAGGGCCTACCTTAGGTCCAACGCAAGCTTGTGGATGCCCTCGCTCCTTCGATCCAAATGAGCACCTTTTCGCGAATCTGCAAACACAAACAAGGCAAACAAATTAAATAGCACCTGAAAATCCAATTGCATAAAACATATTTAACATGAAAGTCAAGGAGTCCATGAAACAAATAACATAAGATACATTTTGAGAAAAATGAGTTTGATTGTATTAATTCAAAAGAAGAAGAACCTTACAACCTTTGCCTTGACGCTGTACAAGCTCCTCCCAGGGTCTAGCAAGAAGTCTCCTCTACTTTGACAAGTTTCACTCACTCCCCAATGAAACCAAAAAAGGTATGTGATCTCTCCTCTTTAGGCTTAACTAGGAAGTCTTGATTTCACCAGCATTTACCCTTAAAAATGTTCAGCTTCTAACCTCCCTAGCAACCAGCCCAATGCCTGTATTTATAGTGCAATGGAGGGAGGTTACTAGGTCCTCCTTCAAAGGGATAAAGCCCTCCTTCAATGGGATAGCTCCTCTCCTCAAGGGATTAGCTCCTTCTCTTTTGGGATGCATGAACCACCTCAGAGTGAACAATCCACATCAAAATTCCTTCTAGAAACCTGTAGAATTAACCCAAAGTGAGTTTTTTAAGATAAAACTTGCGCCTTTTGACTTTCACAAGGGTCCGCACCTACACCGTTAGGGACAGAGCGGGAAGGTCTGTTATAGACATTTTTGTGCCTTACAGCTATAAGCATGAAATGTCCATAATCCAAGGGATCCAAAGTCCCTAAACATGTTGTTCCTACCCCTAGAGGAACAAGGCTAACAAACTACAACAATTCACAGAAGTTCTCCACCAGAAACTACTCAAAAACAAGTCAATTCAGGATCAATTCAAAAGCTCCACTAGCTGCCTGCGTTGAAATGTAGAGGCTACACTGGCTAGTTGCATTGCAACGCAGGTGGAAGCACTACCAGGGTGCGCTGAGTGGGAAATGACAAATGTCAGGGTCTCTTGTGAGAGGTGTCAAGACTGTGGAAGCTTCCAGAATCTTCCTCCATGACACTTGCCTTGCTGAGTTCGACTAAGTGATGAGTAAGAGGCTCTTAGTCTCCAAGTGGAAGTAAGAACTGACATAGAGAGAGGACACTAGTCAGATCACAAGCTGACTCATCCTCACTCCAAACATCTATATATGGATCTCTTCTCCATGAGATCTGGAGGCTGGAATTTTGTTATTGCAAAGAATTGTTGTTGGTTTGAGATTGGAATCTTTGGGTGCTTAATGCTTTGAAGGGACGTGAAGATAGGAATTTCATTCGCTGGGAGGTAGATGCTGGATTGGAACTCTCTTGGTTGTATCTCCTCCTGAACCTTGTTATTTCATCAATAAAGCTATCTTGGTTTCTCCTATATACTGATGTGTCTTTGATGTATGATTGCATTAGTATGTTTAGTTTATTTCTAATCCTGAACTAGTTATGAATATGAATCTATGTCTTTGTGTAGTGTTCCCTTCTTGTGATCTTGCAGGAACCTGTTGAAGCTGGGTGAGTGGGAAGGCAAGTAGCTGGGAGCTCTCAAAGAGAAGAGAAGCCGGATCGAGGGACAAACGGAAGACACCGGTTAGTCCATCCATCTCTCTTCATTCTTATTTCATAAAGGAAGAATACTAGAATAGCTGTCTTTGTTTGTTGCTAAGGCACTGTCACACCTTAGGTGGATAGGATCGTCCTGCATAGGCATTTTTCCCCACAAAAAATTGGCGACTCCACTGGGGAGATCTATTTAGTCATTTTATTTGTGTTTCTATCATTGTTTGTTTCATAGACTCAACAGCAACAATCGAACTGCATCTGCTATTCTCAGATGCAAAGTAGACAACTGCTGCTTTGATCCAATCACTGGATTTGTCTATGATCTAAACAATGGACTCACAAATGATTTTATGATCCTTTGTGATAGATCTTAGTCCTCCTTCAAAGCATCCCTTTGATTGTACCTTGCTTGTTGCTTTGATTTGGCCTGAAACTGTAGATTAAATAGCAAACCGTGACCCAGAACCCAGTGAGGAACTCTCGTTTCTCCTTCAGCGCAGGCTCTGTGAAGAGACTCTGCATTTTAACGCAGTTCCCGTGAAGGCTACCTGCGTTGAAATTCAGTTTCCCTGTTATACAGGTGCGCTGATCCAGTTAGGCCTTGTGCAGCTGGGGTTCTCTGCTCTGTTTTGCCTTGTTTTGATCTCTGATTTTTGCAGCCTGTAACCAGCATAGGTACCTATCTGATAGCCCCTTTTCTCTGCTTAAATTCCACCTCCTTTTGTACAAAAGACTGTGAGTTTTTTTATGTGTTTGTGGCATCATTTACAGTTTCCCTTTGCAAGAGTGAAATACTCATCCTGTAGCCCTTGATTCAGATCTGTTGATTGTGATCTTAGGAGAGAGTTCATTGGCTGTTTACAGTTGGTTATACATTCATTTTTGCTGTTGGTTTGAGTTTGTCTCTTTTGAGTGTCAAAACAAGTATTCATTTCGAAAATCATTAAGTGTTGTAATATATTCTACCCTTTCAGATTTCGAAAAAGTAAACTTGTTTGTATTTCTCATTTAAAAGCAAATTCAAAGTTGTGCAAAAAGCTTTCTTTTTAGGCATCAATATTAAGAAAGCGGAAAACAAACACTTGCATTATGCATTCGCATCTTGATAGTTTGCATGATTGATTTAGGGAAAGTGAATTTAGAGTGTGCTGATTGCTCTCTGAGAAAAGATGGTGTCTTTCTTTTCCCTTTGTAGCTAGGATTTTCATTGTTGAAAAAGAGATAAAATTTGCTTATCATCTTTTAGATTGCATTTAGGAAGTTGTCTATACATCTCGTGGTGAACCTCAAAAGGCAAACTTCTAAGAAAGATCAACATAAAATAAACTGAATGAAATTAATAACGCTTTGTAACATAACGCACAACATATAGGTCTAGGCTAGAGACGTGTTCCGGTGTCGTAAAACCTGGTATCTGTTGGCCTCGCTGATGGTTGGGTGATTCCTCCTGAGGGACCAAAAGTGCCAGTACAGATTGTGCTCCCACGTATCGTCGCGTATATATTGGGAGACCCCTATAGGCTTAAAACCTTTATCCTTAGGAAGCCATGTCGACCGCCCTACTGATCGTAATGCACCGAACACAGCATTCGGGAAGATTGACTGTCGTACCGTAAAACGTATTCTGCAGTTTTGTGATTGGTTTGGCACACCCTCTACCTAGATCTCCAGGGCAGTTCCTTTTGGCCTTTTTCAGACTCTATAACGGAAAAAGTCCATCCGAGCATTTGTCACTTCGGGCTCGTTAAAACATCGAAGGCGACTAGAGTCATATTTTGTTTTTTCTCGACTCTTTAAAATTGAAAAAACAAGTTGTGTCTAAAGCGTCATTAAAACTTATTTTAAACGAAATAATAAATCACCCTTATTCCCGCGTTGATCTTTCAGTTGAGAAAATGGAGCCCTCCAACCAAGTAATTCCCCTTGGTGGAAATCCTAATCCCTTCTCCTCTTGGGGAGATGTTGGAGCACCCGATATGGCCACATTGTCGCTTCCAGGACTGACAATAGGCTTGCATGTCTGGCTCTTCTCAACTAATGTTGTTCAAAACACCACTACTCCTGAACAATCGAATCAGTAGTTAGACCAGTCTAGAGCTGCCCACCAGCCTTCCACTTCCTATAATTCTTCCTCTCCTCCTTCCTCTTCGCATGATGGAGCTGGCCAAGCCAAAAGCCAAGCTCCTAAGGAGAAGAAGGAAAAGAAGAAGAAAGAAAAGAAGAAGAAGGAGCCAAAAGTGACTGGGGGCAAGCGAATGGCGTCTAATGAAAATCCACACACTGCACTGACCAGGCCTAATCGCCATGTGTCATATGCAAGGGAAACCACTTTCACAGAGATTGTCCTTGCATCCCTCGGATACTAAGGGACTGGTCTCCCCGCTTGCACAATTTGGTGGCGTCAACCTCTGATAGCCATGTTGACAGCACACCGTCAACTAGTGAAAGTGAAGCCACTAGACAGAGAGGGAAAGCTATATTTCCCTGCAAACTGTGTGAAGGCGACCATGCCATCCACCGTTGTCCCTTCTTAGACGAGGCTAAAAGAGTTTTGGAAGATCGCCCGATTTTACGAGCGCGACTTCCTCCTGGATATGAAAAACTCCTGCCAAGTCCTTCACTAGTTGAGAACCCGGCTAGCCCGCTCAGGTGGTCAGCCGAAGCACCTATCATTGAGGATGAACCGTCTGAATCCATACCTGACGAAAGTCAAAAGGTTGAAGCGGCAGTTGACCCGGTTTTTCCTTCAGAGGCTTTATCTTTGAATGATACCATCACAGAGGAGAATAAAGACGACACCGTCCAAATTCTCTTCATCAACACAGACTCCGACGAACAAGGGGCAATTTGCCCATTCCTTTATCGCAGGAAGGAACTTCGTCAGAGTCATACCCGGCCATCTATTCGGTCCCACCACCAAGCAGCCTAGTTGTATCCTTCGACTGGAACCAACTAGGCAGACCCCGGTTGCCAGCAAGCTTACCATTCAGAATTATCGTTCAAATATACAGAATGGTAATGGCTGGCACCATCATTGATGAGGGGGCATCTGTGAGTATCCTTTCCTCTATTTCTTGGAAAGCGCTTGGTTCGCCAACGCTTTTGCCTGAAATGAGAAATCTGACAGGCTTTGATAAAGGAACCAGTCGACCTTTAGGGATTCTTCCCAATGTGCCAATCACATTGAAAGGGAAGACCGTTCAAATGAACGTGATGGTCGTTCAAGGACCCTTGGATTATAACCTACTCCTTGGACGAGACTATATATATTGCATGGGAGCCATCATCTCCTCACTCTTTAGAGTAATGTTTTTTCCGCATGAAGGAAGAATGGTCAAGCTCGTGGACCAACTTTCATTCCCCGGATCACGCATCGCAAATAGTCATATACCATCCCTAAATGGTCTCTTCACTCAAGAAATGTCTCAACCCACGGTCCGTCCTCCTGATGAGCGCAAGTAATCCGGGAGGATATGACTGGAACCCAGGGGCATGCATCCTGGTCTGCTTCGGCAGGAAAACCTTGGGTATAGGGTAGGTTCCTGTGGGAGAATATGACTAGTCTGTACCCCGTCCGTCTAGGAAGAGGGGTTATTCTAGAATAAGGTTCTCTTGTCAAAGCTACGTGTTTGGCACTGAGGTCATTCACCTTTTGTCTATCTCGGTAGACACCGCCGAAGAAGTGTTTTGTTTGAAAGATTAACGGAACAATCTTTGGGTAGCCTGAAAGAGGTAGGCCTCTCTCGATAAAACAATTGTTTTGGCGGAAGTGAAGTAGAGGTAACCTTGAAACTCTATTTTATATCTGGGGGCATGCAAACTTTTTGGAGTGCAAGCAAGGGCAGCTATTTATTTTTTAAATTTTTAGGTCCTCCCTTTAAACCTGTAGGTCTAACCCTTTAAACTCGTAGGATTAGTCGTTTCCGAACTTGCATAACAAAAGGATCCGGAGCAAAGCTTTGTAAGATCTAAGCTCCATAAAAAATAGCATCTTCAATGAGACATTCTTATCATATGACTGGATTAATCGAGCAGTTTTAGCACACAGTTCATGCTCATTAAAAAATAAACGCAAGATCCGAGCAGTTTTAGCACATAGTTCATGCTCGTTAAAAAATAAACATAAGATCGAGCAAATGTTTCCACCCACGTTTAAGCTCGTTAAAAAATGAACTATTCCGGTAAATAACCACCGTGAATGTAGCGACATCAGCCATTAAAGCCTTGGTCGTGTTTGCCCACCACCTCCACTTTTCCATTGGCCGATCATTCACCTCCATATGATTGTTTACCCATTTTGAGGAACAGCTGTGGAGAGTGATTTCACTAGCCATCCTTGTGACACTGCCGTGATTTGGAAATTCCAATCCTTCCCTGGAATCAGCTGCTACCCCTTTTTATCACTCGTTCCTCAAAAGACGAGTCTTCTTTAAGCTCTTTTCATCTGACTCGTAAAATATGAAAAGATTGTCGAGTTTTGGCCTTCCAGCTCGTTAAAGTGACCGGAAGAGCTATCCCTCCTCTAGATTTTAATCTTTTTGGACCTGAGGGATTATTGCACAAAAAGATCGAGCGCTTGTTTTATTCGGCTCGTTAAAACTATCGAAAATTCATCCCTTCTGTATTGTTTTATACTTTTTCGGACTTAAGGGATTAGATGATGAAAAAGGACTTTTGGAGTTAACTTTATGTACCTTTTTAGACTCTCTAAAAATGAAAAGGACCGAGTTATCCTTGTCGTTAGACTCGTTAAATGCATTAAATAGCGACAAACTTGTCTTTAGACGAGAACAAGTTTCCCTATCGCTAGGCTCGTTAAAACATAGTGATGGGCTTGCCCGAAGGGCAAGTTATAGAACAAGCATATGTTATCCTCCTCAAGCTTGACAAAAATAAAGAGGTACTGGTCAGCAATGACTGGGGAAAAATTGGGAGAAACTCAAGAAAACTTTGATGGTAGCAAGTCGCTCTTGAACATGACACTTTTCCTCCATACCACAATCGGGTTGGGTTGTTTCATTCATTGGTCACATCACCATGGTCTCGCCATACCATCCATACTTGGGGTAATGCTACCAATCCATCGCATCAGTGTCGCCATATGTTCAAGAGAAGTCGTTCAGAGAAGTCACCTGTGTCCCATCCACTACCATACATTATACTCTTTCATGACCGCCACCCTAAATCATATGTCATCAGATCGTTTTCAACTCCATCAAATCATTAGCTCCGTTTCATGTCATCGATGTGGGATTCATTAAGGCCCTCCTTTGACGGATCGCTTCTTGTCGACATCAGCTCATTATCCAAGAAGTTGATCTAGGAACACCCCCTTCAGTACTTTAAAGCTTGCATGCCTCAATGGCAAGTTTCTCACTTCCGGCGACAGGTATACATGAATGACCTTCGACCGAAAGATTTTGCGTGGTGTTCGACGCCAAGTCCTCTATTCACACCACGTGAATTGTACTGCAGTACCTTGAGGGTCATCATCATTATCGGTGATTCCTCTCACACTTGTTAACAGTTTACATCATTGACTGGTAATCAAGCGATGTCTTTCCATGTTCGACTTCAGAGCAATTCTCACATGGATCGACTTGTACTTAGAGTGAAGATCGGACGAGATTGAAGACCCCGGATCTAGTTTCATCCATCCGGGCTGCGATATATATTCATAAAATAAAGACATGGAAATGTACAGCTTTGCAGCACAGATAATCATCCTACCAAAAGGATGATGGCTCTATCAGAGTCATCAGTCTATCATCAGACGATTGTATGTTATATGTACATGAAAATGAATTTATAAAGCTGAGCATGGGAATGCCCGCCTCAGCTAGATCATGAAAAAAGTATGAAAATAATGTATTGTATTGTATTGTATTACAGGTCTCCTCCCAGCAATGAAAGAACTTCGGATCCTCCTAATAAAGCATTTCACCCGATAAACGGCCTCATACTTTAGGGGGAAACTGTTATAGACATTTTTGTGCCTTACAGCTATAAGCATGAAATGTCCATAATCCAAGGGATCCAAAGTCCCTAAACATGTTGTTCCTACCCCTAGAGGAACAAGGCTAACAAACCACAGCAACTCACAGAAGTTCTCCACCAGAAACTACTAAAAAACAATTCAATTCAGGATCAATTCAGAAGCTCCACTAGCTGCTTGCGTTGAAATGCAGAGGCTACACTGGCTAGTTGCATTGCAACGCAGGTGGAAGCACTACTAGGGTGCGCTGAGCGGGAAATGACAAATGTCAGGGTCTCTTGTGAGAGGTGTCAAGACTGTGGAAGCTTCCAGAATCTTCCTCCATGACACTTGCCTTGCTGAGTTCGACTAAGTGATGAGTAAGAGGCTCTTAGTCTCCAAGTGGAAGTAAGAACTGACAGAGAGAGAGGACACTAGTCAGATCACAAGCTGACTCATCCTCACTCCAAACATCTATATATGGATCTCTTCTCCATGAGATCTGGAGGCTGGAATTTTGTTATTGCAAAGAATTGTTGTTGGTTTGAGATTGGAATCTTTGGGTGCTTAATGCTTTGAAGGGAGGTGAAGATAGGAATTTCATTCGCTGGGAGGTAGATGCTGGATTGGAACTCTCTTGGTTGTATCTCCTCCTGAACCTTGTTATTTCATCAATAAAGCTATCTTGGTTTCTCCTATATACTGATGTGTCTTTGATGTATGATTGCATTAGTATGTTTAGTTTATTTCTAATCCTGAACTAGTTATGAATATGAATCTATGTCTTTGTGTAGTGTTCCCTTCTTGTGATCTTACAGGAACCTGTTGAAGCTGGGCGAGCGGGAAGGCAAGTAGCTGGGAGCTCTCAAAGAGAAGAGAAGCCGGATCGAGGGACAAACGGAAGACACCGGTTAGTCCATCCATCTCTCTTCATTCTTATTTCATAAAGGAAGAATACTAGAATAGTTGTCTTTGTTTGTTGCTAAGGCACTGTCACACCTTAGGTGGATAGGATCGTCCTGCATAGGCATTTTCCCCCACAACAAGGTCCGCAGGTTTTGTACACAGAAGGTTCGGGACCGGAGGTGACCATGAGAGAAAGTGCGAAACTAGAGTTACATTGGTTTTTAATGTCTTTCTCTCATTTCCAAAGCTTGATTTGAAGAGATGAGGTCTGAGACTTGCTTAGGAGGACAGTACAAGTGATGATAGACCCATACTGACTGTAAATAATCATGATGATGATATTTTTGTGTAACAGACCTTACAAAGTTTTATTATTTAGTGAAAGACTCACCAAGGTCTTACAAGATTTTATAATTGAGTAAAATATTTGCCATGCCTAGTGAGAGATTCGCCAAAAAATTATATATACATATTATATTATTGATAAAATCGCCTTCCATTTTTCCTATATACCATGGAGATTCACCCATTTATTATACATATAAATTTGGGGGGGTTCTTAAAATTTTCCCTGCCCCCAGGTATATTTGTTTCCGTTGGTAACCATAGTGACCATATTCTATAGGATTCTTTCCTAAGGTGATGGTGGTGGGAAGATCCCACTGTACCTGGAGCAGACGTCGACTAGAATCACTTGGATTTTCTGGGGGGTTCTCTTCACTCGAGACGGTTTAGTGGAGAAACTTGTGCCAGTCTATTCATTAAGCAGGTTGTCGGGGTAACCGTTCCAACCGCCATTTCTGTATTGAACTCTGCAACGTTGGATTTCATCACCAACTAGTGTTTTCAGTACAGAAAGTTACTGTTTGTGTGTGGTTTGATCTCCTAGATTCTTTAGGCGTGTGATTCAAAATTGTTTGGTTCTTTAGAGACTTTAGGTGGTTTTCATTCAGATTTTTCTTTGTTTGCATGTGAAGTAGTTAAAATATTTAATCGTGGCTGAATTACCGAGGAAGTCCCGTAGACTTTGGGGCCAACCTCCTGAGTTTTCACCGAGCCAGCCTGAAGGGTTACGATCCCTTGTAACTCCTAGAGACAATAGAGTTGGGTCACCTGAATAAGGAGAATCTTCTTTAGTGGTACATCCTGATTATCAAGCTCTAGTAGCATATTATAATCCATAATCTATTTTTGTTTCCGAAGTTACTGGTAGTTTTTCATCTACTAGTGATTTAGGTGAGGAACCTGATATATCAGAACCTGAAACTGAATTTGCTGCTACGCCAACATCGGGATTTTCCTCTCCATCTTCTAGTGGTCCTAGTTCACCCAGGGTAGAAAGAATAATTACCCAAAATCTTCCTTCTGAACTTATAGCTATTGAAGAACTTTCTATTCCGGAAGAAGAAGGTATCCCTATCACTGAAAATCAACCTGTTATAGAACTTAGGGAGCGTGAATCAATCTTTTACAGTCCACCTAGGAGCAACGCTTGGTATCTTTCATTGACCAATTTTTTGGAAAACTCGGGACTAATTTTTTCACCACCTCGTATTCCTTTTCACCCAACACTTAGGGGTTACTATCCTCCGTTAAATATGTCAAGACAGTCGTCCATGTTTTCTCAATCTCCAGAAACCCTTTTATACGACGGTCTTTCTGTTCCCTCTGGGTATCAGTCATTTACTGGTACTTTTTCGGGAGCATCTCCTCAACCTATTGAACAAGGGTTATTAACTGGAAATAATGGAACTAAGCCGTTGAGTGTAGAAGATATTCTCATGATGTCAAGTACTGTTCCTAATCCTCAACCTCAAGGTGGCCAGTTACCGCCTGGGGGGCAGCCTCAAAGTCCTCAATTATCGCCTGGGGGGCAACGTCAAGGTACCCAATTTGTGCCTGGGGGCAACCTCAAGGACACTACATACCTACGGGACAGTACATTCCTCAAGGTCAACCCCAAACTCTATATGAACCTCAAGGTCAACCCCAGTATCAATATGTACCTCAAGGTCAACCCCAGTATCAGTACGTGCCTCAAGGTTATCAAACTCAAGGTCAATACCCAACCCAAGGTTTCCAACCACCTTCCAGTCAATCATATGTCCAAGGAGCTGGAAATGTACCTTTGAATTATCAACCCTACCCTCAACCCGGTTATGGTCCTCAATATTCTCAACCTGTTATGGGTCCGTACCTCGGAATGAACTTAATGTGGGATCCATCTCAAACTCAACAGGTCTTGCAATCGAATGTACAGTTGTCATCTCAAACTGGACAACCCTTGGTTTCTGGTTCACCCCGGCAACCTGTCCAGTCTACTATTTAAACTTCTGCACCTTCTGTAGTTTCTCATCCTGGGCCTAGTATGCCTCGTACTCCGCCTCAAACGACTGCTGCAACATCTGTTCAATCTACCCCACCTACTTCTGGAGTATCGACAACTTCGGTTTCTACTGTTCCTGTATCAACTCCTCAGACATCTTTACCTCAGTCTGGATCCACAATTCAAACTTCAGTTCAGATGCCTGTAGGACAACCTGGTCGAAGTATGGTTGTCACAAGTCAACCTCAATTTACTTATCAACCATACCAGGGACAATACCAATTCGGTCCTGTTGTGCAACAACAAGTCTATCAGTATCAACCGTACCCTGGGTATACATATCAACAATCTCAACAACCCCAATATGGTCTGGTTAATCCTGGTTTTCCGGGAGGATACAATATCCCAAATGCAATTCCAATTCCTAGTTATCCTAGATATCCTCCTCCTGGGGCTGGTTTCATGACCCAGATTTTTAGGGACCCTAATCGTCAGTTACCATTTATTGCAACTTTGGACTTGCCTGACTTGTCACGCCTTACGAACGATCCCATTAACTATCTTCCGTTTTGGCCGCCAATGCTGAATAAGTTACCTAGTGATATTCCTAAGTTTGAAGGCAAATCAGGAGAGGACCCGTCGAACCATGTGATGACTTATCACCTCTGGTGTGCATCTAATTCCATTTCAGATGATTCAATCCATTTAAGGCTTTACCAGCGCACTCTAATTGGTCTTGCGGCCAAGTGGTACATTGAGTTACTGTGAGCCACTTTTTATAATTTTAGTCAGTTAGCTACTTCTTTTTTAACTCATTTTCAGTTGCCAGTCCGATATGACAATGGCACAGAATTATTAACTTCATTAAAATAGTCAAAGTCCACCTATATTTCAGATCACATTCATGAATGGAGACGTCGATGGTATTTAGTGAAAGTTTTTATCCCGAATCAAATCTTAGCTGAATGGTTTGTAAAATATTTATTGCCAAAGATCACTGAGGATGTAGCTAAGGCCGGAGTCATTACTGAAGAGCAAGTAATTGCTCAAGCTTAGTACCTTGACTTAGTTTATACGCAGTCAGGTACGTTATACGAGAAAATCCTTGATCTTCCTAAACAAAATCAAATAACTACAGCTCCTTCAAGGTCTCATGCCACTGATGGTATGATTGGTACAGTTAATAGCAAAAGTAAGAAGAAATCTTCCAAGAATTCTTCTCCTATCATAACTTTACCAGATTCCCTGACAGGAGATTCTTCCGTGGAAATTTCCACCGATATTCATGTTGTAGAGTCATCTACAGCCAAATCAAAATCCGGCGGTAAGAAGAAAGGGAAGAAGAAAAATAAAACAGATGAAAATTCAAAAGAGAAACCAGAAAAAGCAGAATCAACTGATGAGAAACACAAACCTCGTTATCCTTGTCTCGGTTGTGACGAAGAGCATTTTACAAGAGACTTCCCTCATCGTGCAAAGGTTGCGAAAATTTTCAAAGGTTCCCAAACACCTGCTATTTTGAAGGATCCTTTTCCTAGTCAAGACAGTAAGATGATAGGTTCTTCCTCAAATGCCTCCGAGGAACCCATAATGATGATGTCCCATGTTAGGATTACGACTCGATCGCATGATTATGGAAGTAAAAGTCCTATTGATGGTAAAGAAGCAGAATCTTCTCATTCTAACCCATCAACCTCAGCTCCCAGTTCCGATCCGCTACAGATCGAGAAACCTAACCCAGACTTAGTAATCAAACTGCCTGCCAAGGGTATACTTCGAAAGTCAGCTTTCAATCCACATGGGAGATCAGCTCAGAACTATAACATTGTTGAATATTTAGTTGTTTCACCTTCAGCAATGTCGACTTTGGAAGTGCTACAATCATGTTGAGCAAAGCGTAAATTACTATTGTCGGCTATAGGAGCTGTTGACGTTTAGGACTCAAACCTTATAATTTTAGATCTAGACCTCATCAAATGGCTTTCCAGATCCCAGTGTTAGTAAAAAATAGACCTTGTTATAGGACTGTGATTGATGAGGGAGCTTCAACGTGTATTATGTCAATACAATGTTGGAGATCGCTTGGTTCTCCTTCAATAGATCAATCCCCGACGATTCTAAAGGCATTTTATGACCGTGGGTTTCATCCTTTTGGCATTCTATAGGATTTACCTATAGGGGTTGAAGGAAAAACTGTTAATCTAGACATGGAGGTGGTTGATGCCCCTCTAGATTACAACCTTCTCTTAGGTCGTAGTTGGTCTTACGCTATGACAGCTGTCGTTTCATCGGTCTTTCAGCTTATAAAGTTCCCTCATAATGGAAAGATCATAACTATAGACCAGCTAACTTACTTTTCGTCTGATCCAGCCTCCTCTGAAAGTATTCAACATGTTGGCAAAACAACTATCCCGTATAAGGATGTTGGAGTAGGACTAGTTAAAGATTCTGGTTTACTAGGAACTTTTCCTTTTCCTTCTATCAACGCATCATCTTCTACTGCAACCATTCATATGATTTCCTCAGACACTATTGTTTATGATGATCCTTGGATCGTACCTTCCGAATCTGAGATAGACTCATTTGGTGATGTTATGCCTTTGAGTCCATATGAACTTGCGTATCAGGCTATGCAGTCGTTTTCCGACTTTTCTTCAACCAAAATTGACTTAATGAATGTGGTCCATGAGGAATCACTTTCAATATCAAACTCGGATTCAACAACGTTTTCCGAACTTGTTCATACAGATGAGCAAATTCATGAAATCCTGTGTCGATGATTTACCATGGGAAGATCTTCATCACAGATCTTCATTTTTACCCGAGAGTGATCATTTTGAAAATGATTTTTCATCTATTTTTACGACTGAATATGTCAAGGAACCTTAGAATCCAATGAAAAATCCTGATTCAAAGTTAAATTTGGGAAACATTTCTCGAACTATTCCTATTGATATTTCGGTTAAGCCTGAAATTGTTGAAAACATTCATATAGGTGCCTCTTGTACAGAAGATGAAATTCAAACATATAAGGCCCTATTTCAAGAATTTTGCGACGTGTTTTCCTGGTCATATGAGGAAATGCTAGGAATTGACCCAGCAATTGTTGTTCATGAAATCAAAACTTACCCGGATGCTAAACCCGTCCAGCAACGTTTGCGTCAGATCCACCCGCGAAAAGTTGCTGCTATTAAAGCAGAAGTTGAAAAATTACTCAAAGCAGGTTTCATTTATCCAATTCCGTTAATGGATTGGGTATCAAATATTGTTCCTGTTAACAAAAAACAAGGGACAATAAGAATATGTATTGATTATAGGGACATTGATCGAGCCTGTCCAAAAGACAATTACCCAACCCCCTATATCGATCAAATCATTGACGATTGTGCCGGCAATGAAATATTCTCCTTCATGGATGGTTTTTTTGGATACAATCAAATCAATATTCTACCTGCTGATCAACCAAAAATGGCTTTCATTTGTCCATGGGGTACATTTGCTTATTGAAAATTACCTTTTGGGCTCAAGAACGTTGGGGCAAGTTTTCAAAGAGCCATGTCTTACGCATTTCATGACATCAAGCACATTGTGCAACCCTATCTCGATGATTTGCCTGCTCATTCATTACATCGAGCTGATCATCTCATCCATTTACGAGCAATCTTTATGAGGTGTAGGCATTATCAAATTAGGTTGAATCCACACAAGTGTGTTTTCTGTATAGAAATGGGTCGGCTACTGGGGTTTGTTGTTTCGAAAGCCAGCATTCGTGTCGATCCCTCGAAGGTTGAAGCTATTGTCAAATTGCCTCCTCCTTCGAGTCTTCACCAACTCCAAAGTTTGCAAGGGAAAGAAAACTTTTTACGTCGATTCATTCCTAACTACGCCGAGATCACAAAGGGTTTTACCCGGTTGTTGAAACAGAATACTCCATTCTTTTGGGATGAGATAGCTGATAAATCTTTTGATGCACTAAAACACGCGTTGACCCATGCACCATTATTGCATCCTCCCAACTACAACCAGGACTACTTCTTGTATCTCGTCGCTTCCCATTCCACCATCGGAATGGTGTTAGTTCAGGAAGATGAATTCAGTACTGAACATGTGATATATTACCTTAGTCAAACTTTAAATCCAACTGAGCTAAAATACTCACATGTGGAGAAATTGGCATTGGCAGCTGTTCAAGTTGTCCAACATTTTCGTCATTACGTTTTACTACGTAAAACTACAGTAATTTCTGATTGCAACCCTATGATCTATATTTTGACCAAGCAATTGCTAGGGGGCAAGTACTCCAAATGGATTGTCATCCTGCAGGAGTTCAACTTGGAATTTGAAAAGTCTAAGTCAAATAAATCTTTAGTTTTTGCGGAGTTAATGTGTGACTTCCCGCGTGCTGACACGGAAACTGTGGCGGAAGAGCCCATTGCGGACGAATCCTTGTTTCTAATCAGCACTTTAGATCCATGGTATGGGGATATCATCATTTATCTCCATACCCAATCCTTTCGGCCAGAAATTTCAAGGTCAGAACGTCAAAAAATACGATTCCAGTCCCAACAATTCAGAATTATTGGAGATACACTTTATCGTCGTGGGGCGGACTCTGTTTTTCGACATTGTTTAACTCATGAGGAAGTTGAAAGGGTTCTAAATGACTGTCACTCTGGAGCGTGTGGCGATCATATGTCTGGGTTTGCCACAGCCCAAAAGATACTGTGCGCTGGCTACTTATGGCCGTCTTTGTTTAAAGATTATATTAACGTGATCCGAAAATGCCACAACTGCCAAATTTTTTATCGAAAGATGCGCACTCCACCTACTCCTCTCCACCCTACAATTTCCATCGGTCCGTTTGCAAAATGGGGTATCGATTTTATTACATGTAACCCTCACTCGGCTGGGGGGCATGCATATATCATCCTTGCGGTAGATTATTTTACCAAGTGGGCCGAGGCGATGCCTACATTTGAGGTAGACGGAAAAACTGTTACGATTTTCATGTTCAATCATATAATTGCTAGGTTTGGTGTTCCACAAGTGATTATCATTGATCATGGGCGTTATTTTTGAAACGTTATGATGACTAAACTTACAGGCCAGCTTGGCTTGCGTCACGATAGTTCAACTCCATATTATCCACAAGCTAATGGTCTGGTTGAAGCCATCAACAAAGTTCTAGTCATCATGATCCGATGAATCATTGGGATTCATAGGTCGAATTGGCATAACATGCTATTTTCAGCACTTTGGGCGTATCAAACCTCGGTAAAAATGTCAACAGGGTTCACTCCTTTCCAACTAGTTTATGGTCTGGAAGTTGTGTTACCCATTGAATGCGAAATCTCGTCATTGCAAATGGCCATCAAGTTATTTCCAACCACTTCCGAAGAGGAAAGACGTTTGTTATACTTGGCTTAGCTAGATGAGAATCGACGTGATGATGCATTAGCGATCGAAGCTCATGTCAAATGTATTAAAGCTCCGTATGATCGAAATGTTACCACTCGAAATTTTTCGGAAGGAGACCTAGTCTTATTGTACGATCAAGCAAATGATAAATTAGGTGCTGGGAAATTTTTCCCTATGTGGCATGGTCCTTATGTTGTTAATTGAAGCTAGCAAAAGGGGCCTATGAATTGGTAGACTTTGACGGGGTCTCTTTAGGTAAACCCAGAAATGGTCTTTACCTGAAGAGGTATTATGCTTAAAAATGGGCGTGGAGATTTTTAGTTAGGTTTAGTTTTCTTTCTAGCTGGTGTGTTTTAGTTTAAAAGTGTGCTTAGCTTAGAGAGTGTTTTTAGTCATTATTCTTGCTTATCTTGGTTCTACTCTTGATATTGCAGATTTCGACGCCTCTCCAAACATACATTTTTTTTGCTGATGGTGCTTGTCGTAATACACGAAACATTTCTTCCGCAGCTTGGGTTATCTATTCGCCCTCTGACGAGTTGGTATCTATGCATGGGGTAAGCCTCGGTCAAACAACGAACAACATTGCCGAGTATAGTGCAGTGATTGAGTTATTATCTAAATCTATTTCATTTAGGATTCGCAGTTTGATAGTGAGGTTAGATTCTGAACTCGTTGTATTACAGCTTCATAGAATATATGCCATTAGAAATCCAGTGTTATTAAGATTATTTTTGAGAGTGCGTCTCTTGGAACGTGAATTTGACTATATTGAATATCAGCATATTCCAAGATATTTAAATACATTAGCAGATTCAATTGCTTCTCGAATGTTAAGTAGACATTTGCAATAATCATACAAGCAAATTTAAAAACATTCCATAACATGTTTTACAAGATAAGCCGGTAATAGTGATATAGTATAGTATAGGAGTGTGTCAAAATATACATCGTCCTCGATCATAGGTTGAAAAACACCTTCTGATCGGCAAAAATGATAGTACAAAAAGCAAAAATGTCATATGTGTCTACAATAGGTGATCATCCTATCACTGGTGATGATCTCGATAAGAAACCACTGTATGGGCCACCTTACAAAGGAACCTTCTGAAAGGTGTTGGGACCCCAATCACATAGTGCTGAAGTCGAAGAGGAATGTCATCTATGCCAGCCTCCGGAATGTCTCCTGTCAAACACTCTAGATGGCTCTCCAATTCGGCCAAGGTCTCTGCTGATTCGTCTTGTGGGGCTGGTGCCGCTGCAACTGGTTGTTTCCTCTCCTAAGGCTGGAGAGCGACTAGTCGCCGTGGACCTACATCTGTATTTTGAACTTTTACTATCAATTTTGGGATGAGATAAAAACAAAAAACAAAAAATTAGGAAAATGTTGAAAATGATTTACCTGAGTCATCCCATTGCTCTCCTGGTGGAAGAGCCATGTCTGGGTCACCATGAAAATCTACCCCAGCGTAAGGAAAGTCCTGAATAGCAAAAACCTAGTTTTCTATCCAATGGAAATACTCAAGAGTGAATCGAACGACCTCTGTCCCCTCCTCAGGATGACGGGCCATAACTGCAACCCATCGCATCAGTTTGGGCTCTTGAGGAAGTCCAGCTCCAACAGTAAGGTGCTATGGGACCAACATTGGAACCCTGTCTAGACCAAAGCTCACAACTAAAGCACCATATCCAAATGTCTTCAGTTTTCCGTTCTTGGCTCTAGTCAGTTGGCCTTTTATATTAGCCAACACAGCATTGCACCAGTTGAAGATGGTGCCTCGAAAGCAGTCAACTGCCATCCGCATCTAGGATCCAGTGGCTACATGTAGTGTTGTGCTCCCATAGAGCCTGGTAACAGTAAATGGGATTACCTTGAGTTCAAGAAGGGATATGGTTTTGATATCTATCCCTTTGTCTCTAGTCTAGTTGTTACAAAACTCTAGCCGGAGGCTATCGACAGACTGACCACCTTGCCTAGTCCCGAATAGAGTCAAGTGTTCACCTCTCTTAGGAAAACCAATCAAAAAGTATATTTCTACCGGCTCCATTTCGAACTGGTGACCACCAATGAAGAAGCATTGGTCCTGTATGCTCCACCTATCTACCAGCCACTGTAAAAAGTCCACCTGGGCCCTCATGCCAGGTATGGCCCAGAATTTGTATAAGCTGCATGCCTTCAATGCATCAATCGAAGGTTGATTATTTATCGCGGTGAGATCTACATCCTCATGCTCCCATTCTCGCCAATCAAGCATGATGTATACTCTAAATTCAACAAAAAGGCGAGTTAGAATGTCTAAAATCAAAGTTTTTGGGTGAATTTTGTGAGATTTAGGTTTAAAAACCCTTGCTGCGGGGACCGTACCCTCTCTGTTAGAGACAGTGCGTGGGTCCACACCTTGCCTTCACGACAGGTGTGGACCCCTGACTTTTTTCCCATTGCAAAAAATTCAGGGTCCGCAGGTTACCTGTGTTGTGCCTAGGGGCCCCCGCGCGCGGGTTTTGAACCTAAAAATCCCTTAAAAAATGAATTTAAAACCTAAAAACAACTTTGAAATAGATGAATTGAAAGAGTAGGATGATGTGGATTACCTAGAGGAGACGACGTTCGATTCCAACGAACGGATTTTCCGCAATTTTCACGAGAAGTTTATGACCAAAAGCTCTATTTTCTCACCCAAAACTCAAACGGTAAAAATGAATTTACGAAAGCCCTTTTTATAAGTTTTTTGAATAAATGAGTTTTTAATTTGTTTATGTTTCACTTTAAAGAGATAACTTTTGAAGCATTTTTATATATTTTAAACAGGTATAAGTAATGTTGAGTTTTTGTTCAGGATAACAGATTTTTCAGGCGAAATCAGTCATTTTCGACGAAAAAACATTAGAGTCACCTTTAAGCTCTTTTCTAACTCCTAGAACATCAAAAGATCGCCAAGTTTTTCTTTTTAAACTCATTAAAACGGAACTAAAAAGACGGTCCACTTACAGCTCTTTTTCTGACTGTAAAAACATGAAAAGATTGCCAGATTTTTGTCATTTAAAATTCAATATTGGTTATAAAACGATGTGTCATTGATCACTTTTTTACTTTTTCGGATCAGAGGCACTAATTACAAAAAGTACTCCTTGGTCGTAATGATCAAGTGGTTCTCTCAAGTATTATTTTATACTTTTTCGGGCTTGGGAGACACAAATTTACGAAAAAGGACAACCATGGAGTCTTCTTAAGTTTTTTCAGACTCTCTAAAATTTAAAAACGTCGAGTTTCTCCTATACTGGACTCATTAAAATTTAACAGTAAAGGACTTGTTCAATTACAAACAGGAACGGACCACTCCTTCTTAGGGTTCGAATTTAAACTAAGTTGGACTCATCTGAAGGATGAGCTCTTAATCAAGCAAATGTTATCCTCCTCAAGCTTGTCAAAAATAAAAAGGTACTTGCCAGAAATGGTGGGGGAAAAGAGAGAAAAATGAGCCTGTTTGTCATACTCTGTAACCACTCTTGAACACGACACTTTTATTCACCTGGGTTGGGAAATCCTTTGCCTAACAGTTGATCAAACCATATAGAAAGTCTTCAGCCAGTTTCTGGGTATTAACATTGGGTCAATTGTCACCAAACCATCTGTTGTGTCGTTATGTGTTCAAGAGGCCAGTGAAAATAAGCCATTCATCTACAAAATATCTGTCATCCATCTTGACCATCCCTGAGTCAGTCCTTGCAACTAAATTTCTTCAAACTTGATCTATGATTTCGTGTTGTGGGCTTGCCTACGACAGATCGCTTTCTATTGACTTGAGCTCATTATCTAGAAAAATGATCTAGAAATCATCAATACCTTGCCATCTGCATGCCTTAATGGCAGGTTTCTCGCCTTCGATGATAGGTTGCATCATTGACCTTCGATCAAAGGATTCCGTGGCATGTTTGACATCAACACATCTACTCACATCTCATGGATTGTACTGAGTACTTTGAGAGCCATTGACATTACTGGTGGTTTCTCTCACACTTGTTAACAGTTTACATCAATGACTGGTAATCAAGTGGTTTCTACCATGTTCGACTTCAACACATTCATTCGCATGGATAGAATCGTACTGTTTCGGGAAGTAGAAATGAAGACCCTGGATCTATTTTCCACCATCTAGGCTACGAGGAATTTTGTATTCATTATATTGTGGACTATTCATAAACAGATGGCTGCGTCCATACTGTGTCTACATGTGTCTATACTTGTGATGTATTACAAGATCATTCCTATATCAGAGCAGTAGTTAGTTTTCTAGTCAATTTTGATCTGAGTATGGGAATGCCTACCTCAGCTATGATATGATCTCATATATATATTTTGCATGGAATGTGTTTACAGGTTCCAACCGAGCTCTCCATAAGATGACCCTCGAAATGATAAAGTACTTCACTCTTCCTAGATGATAAATGAAATCCTCATCTACTACAGACTTCGCACTTTAGGGGGTTGTTATAGACATTTTTGTGCCTTACAGCATGAAGTATGAAATGTCCATAATCTAAGGGATCAAAAGTCCCTAAACATGTTGTTCCTACCCCTAGAGGAACAAGGCCAGCAAACCACAACACTAAATAACAGTTCTCCACCTGAAAACACTCAAAAACAAGGCAATTCTGGATCATGTCAACTGCTCCACTGAGCATCTGCGCTGAATGTCAACTGCTCCACTGTCTACCTGCATTGAATGTCAACTGCAAAGAAGGCTACCTGCGCTGGGCGAGTTTGGACATGTGGCACAGTCATTCCTCAAGGTGTCAATGCCCAGGAAGCTTCCAAAATGACACTTGGATCAGGGAATTCGACTGGTGATGAGTAAGAGGTTCTAAATCTCCAAGTGGAAGCAAGAACCTCCAAGTGGACTCAAGAACTGAAGAATAATTGAAGTGAGAGAGGACACTAGTCAGCTTCATGCCAGCCTCAAGCTGACTCATCCTTTCTCCAAAACTCCTATATATAGATCTCTCTCATGAGGTCTAGGGAGGCTGGAATCTGGTGAATGTAAAGAATTGCTGTTGGTTTGAGTTTAGAACTATTGGGTGATTTGCTTTGAAGGAGGTGAAGAGGAGATTTCTTTCTGCTAGGAAGGTGATGCTGGATTGGGCCTCTTATGGTTGTATCACTTCCTGAACTTTACTTCTTCCATTAATAAAGCATTTGAGGTTCTTCTATATGCATGTGTCTCAATGATGTATTGTTATACTTGTGTATTTGATTTATTCTAATCCTTGAATCAATTATGAATGTATGCTTCTTGTAGTTTCCCTCTCTTGCCATTTTGCAGGATCTTGGTGTAGCTGGGCCAGTGAAAGAGCAAGGAGCTGGGAGCAAGCAGCAAGGAGAGAAGATTGGATCAACCATTAGCGAAAGACATCGGTTAGTGGATCTCTTTCTCCCCTATTTTACTTTCATAAAGAAGAAATCTTAGATAGCTTTGCTTTGATTGTTGCTGAGGTACTATCACCCTTAGAGTGGGATAGGGTCATTCCGTATTGGATACTTTTCCCAACAACAAATTGGCAACTCCACTGGGGATCGTATCTTGTTGGTTGTTTTTGTTTTTACTATTCATTTCCTAAACACATGGAGTACCGAATCGAACTGCATTTGGATCTTTCAAATGCAAAGTAGAGGGCAGCTACTCTAGCTCAGTTTCTGGGCATGTTTATGATTTGAAGAGCTGATCCACAAGGACTCTGAACAACTCTTAGTGATAGCTTTTTATCCTCCTTTTCATCCTTTAGTGTGTATTTGATTGATAGCTTTGATTTGGCCAAAAACTGTTGATTTTTGAGCAATCTGTAACCCAGAACCTGAGGGAAACGAGAGTTTCTCTCTTCATTGCAGGCACTGTGAAGGCAGTCTGCATTTCATCGTAGGTCCCAAAGGGGCTACCTGCGCTGAACCAGTGTGGCCTAGTGCAACTGGGGTTCTCTGCTTTCTGTTGCCCTGTTTTCATCCCTGTTTTTGCAGCCTGTTATCAGTCAATGTAGCTATCTGAAACCACCTTTCTTTGCCACTTTTCCACCTCGGTTGTATAAAGAAACTGTATTTGTTCTTTGTGTATTTCTTGTATATCATTTACAGTTTCCCATAACGAAAGTGAACTAGTCTTGCTGTGACCTCTTAGATCTAGACCTGTGATAAGTGTCGTTTTGATCTTAAGAGTTAGTTTGTTTGCTTTTCATAGCTGATTGAGCTTTTGCTTTCGTCATATGGTTTGAATTTATGTATTTCTAGTGTTGAAACAAGTAAATCTTAAGGTGTCTTTTGATTTTGGACAAAAGCTTGTTTGCTTTCACTTGAAATTGAATTCAAAGTTATACAACAGCTTTCTTTTTGTATTACATCAACATTAAGAAAGAGAAAAGAAATACCTGCATTGTGCATTTTGCATTTGATAAGTTTGCATGTTGATTTAGGGAAAAGTGCATTAGTGTGTGCTCTATGATCTGTGTGAAAAGATGATGTCTTTCTTTTCCCTCAGTAGTTAAGATTTTCATAAGTCGAAAAGATTGAAAAACCTTGCTTATCATCTTAGACTGCATTTAGGAATTTGTATCATACATCTCGTGGTGAACCTTGAAAGGCAAACTTTAACAAGATCAACTTAAAATATATTGAATGAACCTAACAACGCTTTGAAACATAACGCAAACACATAGAGTTCTAAGCTAGAGACGTGTTCCGGCGTCGTTAAACGTGATATCTTAGCGTTGAGTGGTTGGGTGATTCCTCCACGGTGAAGCGATAGGTATCAATACGGACTTGTGCTCCCACGTACCGTCGCATATATATTGGGAGACCCCTATAGGAACAAAGCCTTTATCCGTAGGAAGCCGTGTCGGCCGCCCTACTGATCGCAATGCAGTGAACACAGCATTCACGAAGATCGACCACCCGTACCGTAAAACGTATTCTGTGGTTTTGCGAAAAGTTTGGCACACCCTCTGCCTAGATCTCCAGAGCAGTTTCTTTTGGCCTTTTTCAAACTCTATAACCGAAAAAGTCCATCCGAGCATTTGTCACTTCGGGCTCGTTAAAACATCGAAGGAGACTAGAGTCATCTTTAGCTTTTTCTCGACTCTTAAAAAGTGAAAAAGCAAGTTGTGTCTAAAAGCGTCTAATAAAATTCATTCAATTCGGAAACACAAATTTCCCCTTTTTAATATTTTGGTTGATCGAGTAATCCACAATCGTGGAAGAAATTCAATTGAAACCCCGTCGTTCGCGGAGGCTTACGAGTCAACCGTCTTTGTCTCCGGAATCGAAAACAGTACGGACAAAGCGAACTCGTTTAACCGGTTCAAAATCTCCTATAAAGGTTAGAACTAGTGTTCCAACTACATCTGAGGTTCCGGTTACTCCAAACATTTCTGGAAACCCTGCCTCTATAGAAGAAGTTCAACAGCCACAGAAAGAAAGTAATACTGATCCTAGTATGGGGGCAAATACTTGTGTAACTGAACAAGTTCCATCTGTAACCGGTCCAGAAAGTTTTGTTCCTCAAACAACTGTCGCTGTAGAAACAACCACTTCTTCGGCACCAGAAATATTTTACGGACCTGACGGTCTTCCTCTTCCACCGGGTTTGATTGCAATAGAGGAAATTGCAGAGGATCCGCAAGCAAGTACTCCAACCCATTTTGGAGTCGGGGTCACTCTATTTCCTTCATCAGAAGTTAATCCACCACAAGTGGAGGTTCCTGTAGAATCGCTAGGCAATCTATTGGATAGACTTAAAATGTCTGAACAACCGTCATCATCTAGGACTGTGTCGAATGACACAGCGACAGCAGAAGCCCCTGCCGTCACTCCAACAATGTTTGCCGGCATACCATCTGTCCCAACTAGCTCACAACCGCTAGAAGGAGTCCACCAAGGGACTATTTCGACAGTATGGTCTGTTCCAGTTTGTTCATCCGGAGTAATACCCGGCAACTCTTATGTTGAGACTCGCCAAATTGATCCATATGGAGGTCAATTTGGGCAATCCAGTCCCCAAGGACAATCAGTCCCCTTGAGTTCCGGATTGCTACCGTATGGGGGGCAGTATGCCCTTTCATTACCCCCTCCGGGAGGGTACCCATACGGGAGTTCACAACAGTATTCAGGTTATACTGGAATTGCATCAAGTAGTTGGTTACCTATGCTACCTCAACAACCAAGGGTTGTATATTCTATGCAACAGTGTGTACCTATGACGAACATCCCAACCACACCGGCTATTGTAACAGTGTCACAAGTTCAAGCGATACCTGTTGCATGTCAACCTCAGATTTCTCAGGTTGTAATGCAACAGCCGCTTGACCATGGGTCACAACCACAATCGCCAACTGGTGGGGCGACACAGGTCCAAACGGGTATAATTACCCCACACCTTGGTCCACATATATTAACCATCTTCAAGCAGACAACTGCCACCCATATATCTGATCATATACATGAGTGGCGTCGTCGTCGTAGGATGGTGAAAACATACGTTCCCGATCAGCTGTTAGCTGAATGGTTTATAAAGTCGTTACTTCCTGCTATAACGGAAGATGTGGCCAAGGGAGGAGTCGTAACAGAGGAGCAAGTTATCGCTCGTGCACAGTATTTAGACTTAGTTTATACTCAGTCCGGCACGCTCTACGACAAAATACCTGACGCTCCTAGACCGGAATTTTCAATTCCTCCCCCTCCTAAATCCAATAGTGATTCTCATGCCTGTGATGGCGTGATTGGCACGGCAAACGCGAAATCGATAAAGGCTTCGTCAAAGAAAGCCCGTAAGAATTCGGATCAAAATGCAAAAGAAGAGATTCTTACTTCGGAAGTAAATGTCGTATCAGCAGATAAGGGCAAAGAAACCAATCAACCAGGAAGCAAGAAGAAGCAAAACAAAGGGAAGAAGAAGAAACAGGGTGAATCATCTCCTGGAAAAAATTCTTCAAACCCTCCTGGAAATAGGAAATATCCTTGTCAAATATGTGACGAGGAGGATCATCAGACAGGAAATTGTCCGTACAAGGCTGAGTTAAAAAGATTCCTTAAGAATCCTAAAAATCCAGCCGTGTTAACTGATCCATTTCCCAATCTAGGTCAAAATCTGGTTGATAGTGGAAATGCTTCCCCGTGCCAGGTGCTAATGTTGTCGACCTCAAAGCAACAGAAAGATGCTTTGATTTCGACAAAGAACAAAAATTACGGGAACCCGCAGTTGTCGAACGACAAGGAAAAAGATCAACCAAGCAGTTCGCCGACAACTTCGACAGAAGTTGTGCCACCATTTATGATCGGAAGCATTCCAATGATCCATAGAAGCAATCATTCTCTCCAAAATATCGGAGTAATTTTCCTAAAAGACCCCACCTTAATGGGTACCTTTGCCCTACCGCCTCCCAGTAATCCAGCGGAAATGGCCACAGTGGAATATGAAACCTTCTATTTTTAATGGATCTAAAACTCCGAGGACGGTTCTTATCTCGTGTCAACCTCGTTAAAAAATGAAACAAGGAGTCATGAGGATAGTTCTTTTACTGTGTCAACCTCATTAAAAAATGAAACGAACCCCCTTTCCAAATCTCAAAGGTAAACCTTCATTCCAACCACCAAGTTGAATGCAATGAAGCTTGGGGGGCATGCACCTCGATTTGCGTTATTATGCTGGGGGCATGCAAACTTATCAACGAGTAGTTTTAGCATAAAGTTCATGCTCATTAAAAAATAAACGCAAGATCCGAGCAGTTTTAACGCGGTCTTCATGCTCGTTAAAAAATAAATAAAAGCAGTGAGCAATGTTTCCTCCAGAGTTTAAGCTCATTTTTATCTAAAAAATGAACCTATCCCGGTAAATAACCACTGTGATCATAAATTTATCAGCCATAAAAAGGCCATGGTTGTGTTTGCACCTACCACCTCCATACTTCATTTGGTCGATCGTTCACCTCCATATGATTGTTTACCCATTTTGAGGAACAGCTGCGAAGAGTGATTTCACCTAGCCATCCTTGTGACACTGCCGTGATTGGAAAATTCCAACCTGTACCTGGAATCAGTTGCTATCCCTGTTTATCACTCGTTCCTCAAAAGACGAGTATTCTTTGAGCTCTTTTCAACTGACTCGTAAAATATGAAAAGTTTGTCGAGTTTTGGCCTTCCAGCTCGTTAAAGGACCAGAAGAGCTATCCCTCCTCTAGATTTTAATCTTTTTGGACCTGAGGGATTATTGCACAAAAAGGTCGAGCGCTTGTTTTATTCGGCTCGTTAAAGTTATTGAAAATTCATCCCTTTTGTATTGTTTTATACTTTTTCGGACTTAAGGGATTAGATGACGAAAAAGGAATTATGGAGTTGACTTTATGTACATTTTCAGACTCTCTAAAAATGAAAAGGACCGAGTTTTCCTTGTCGTTAGACTCGTTAAAATGATTAAATAGCGACAAACTTGTCTTTAGACGAGAACGAGTTTCCCTATCGCTAGGCTCGTTAAAACATAGCGATGGGCTTGCCCGAAGGGCAGGTTATAGAACAAGCATATGTTATCCTCCTCAAGCTTGACAAAAATAAAGAGGTACTGGTCAGAAATGACTGGGGAAAAATTGGGAGAACCTCATAGCTTTAATGGTAGCAAGTCGCTCTTGAACATGACACTTTTCCTCCGTACCACATCGGGTTGGGTTGTTTCATTCACCGGTCTCATCACCATGGTCTCGCCAAACCATCCACATCTGGGGTAATGCTACCGATCCATCGCATTAGTGTCGTTATATGTTCAAGAGATTTTGTTCAGAAAGAGTCAACCGTGTCCCATCCACTACCATACATCATCTTTCATCCTTTCATGATCGCCACCCTGAATCATATTTCACAGATTGTTTTCACCTCCATTAGAATCATTAGCTCCGTTCCATGTCACTGATGTGGGATTCATTAAGGCCCTCCTTTGACGGATCGCTCCTTATCGACATCAGCTCATTATCCAAGGAGTTGATCTAGGAACAACCCCTTTAGTACTTTGAAACTTGCATGCCTCAATGGCAAGTTTCTCACTTCCGGCGACAGGTATACATCAATGACCTTCGACCAGAAGATTTTGCGTGGTGTTCGACGCCAAGTCCTTTATTCACACCACGTGAATTGTACTGCAGTACCTTGAGGATCATTATCATTATCGGTGATTCCTCTCGCGCTTGTTAACGGTTTACATCATTGGCCGGTAATCAAGCGATGTCTTTCCATGTTCGACTTCAACGCAATTCTCACATGGATTGACTTGTACTTAGAGTGAAGATCGAACGAGTTTGAAGACCCCAGATCTAGTTTCATCCATCCGGGCTGCGATATATATTTAGGAAATAAAGACATTGACATGTGCAGCAGATGATCATCCTACTCAAAGGATGATAATTTCAGCAGAGAATTATCAGTCTATCATCAGACGATTGTCTGTTCTATGTACAGAAAAATGTATTTATAAAGCTTAGCATGGGAATGCCCGCCTCAGCTAGATCATGAAAGCAGTATGAAAAATAATGTATTGTATTGTATCTTATTACAGGTCACCTCTCAGCGATTGAATGAACTTCGGATCCTCCTGATAAAGCATTTCACCCGATAAACGACCTCATACTTTAGGGGGCAACTGTTATAGACATTTTTGTGCCTTACAGCATGAAGTATGAAATGTCCATAATCTAAGGGATCCAAAGTCCCTAAACATGTTGTTCCTACCCCTAGAGGAACAAGGCCAGCAAACCACAACACTGAATAACAGTTCTCCACCTGAAAACACTCAAAAACAAGGCAATTCTGGATCATGTCAACTGCTCCACTGAGCATCTGCGCTGAATGTCAACTGCTCCACTGTCTACCTGCGTTGAATGTCAACTGCAAAGAAGGCTACCTGCGCTGGGTGAGTTTGGACATGTGGCACAGTCATTCCTCAAGGTGTCAATGCCCAGGAAGCTTCCAAAATGACACTTGGATCAGGGAATTCGACTGGTGATGAGTAAGAGGTTCTAAATCTCCAAGTGGAAGCAAGAACCTCCAAGTGGACTCAAGAACTGAAGAATAACTGAAGTGAGAGAGGACACTAGTCAGCTTCATGCCAGCCTCAAGCTGACTCATCCTTTCTCCAAAACTCCTATATATAGATCTCTCTCATGAGGTCTAGGGAGGCTGGAATCTGGTGAATGTAAAGAATTGTTGTTGGTTTGAGTTTAGAACTATTGGGTGATTTGCTTTGAAGGAGGTGAAGAGGAGATTTCTTTCTGCTGGGAAGGTGATGCTGGATTGGGCCTCTTATGGTTGTATCACTTCTTGAACTTTACTTCTTCCATTAATAAAGCATTTGAGGTTCTTCTATATGCATGTGTCTCAATGATGTATTGTTATACTTGTGTATTTGATTTATTCTAATCCTTGAATCAATTATGAATGTATGCCTCTTGTAGTTTCCCTCTCTTGCCATTTTGCAGGATCTTGGTGTAGCTAGGCCAGTGAAAGAGCAAGGAGCTGGGAGCAAGCAGCAAGGAGAGAAGATTGGATCAACCATTAGCGAAAGACATCGGCTAGTGGATCTCTTTCTCCCCTATTTTACTTTCATAAAGAATAAATATTAGATAGCTTTGCTTTGATTATTGCTGAGGTACTATCACCCTTAGAGTGGGATAGGGTCATTCCGTATTGGATACTTTTCCCAACAACAGGGGAAATTTATTACACAAAATATTGTCACCATGACTATTTGTAGTCAGTATGGGTCTATCATCATTCATACTGTCCTCCTAAGTAAGTCTCGGACTTCAGCACTTCATGTCAAGCTTTGAAAATGAGAGAAAGAGCTTAAAAATCATTAGAGTTCTGGTTCCACACTTTCTCTCACTGTTGCCTGTGGTCCCGCACCCCCTGTTCATATTACATGCGGACCTGCCTGCTCTGTCTCTAAAGGAGTGGGTGCAAACCCCTGTGAAAGTCAAAAAGGTGCAAGTTTATTCTAAAAACTCACTTTGGGTTAATTCTAGATGATTCTAGAAGGAATTTTGACGTGGATGGTTCGCTCTTAGGTGGTTCATGCATCCCAAAAGAGAAGGAGCTAATCCCTTGATGAGAGGAGCTATCCCTTTGAAGGAGGGCTTTATCCCTTTGAAGGTGGACCTAGTAACTTCCCTCCATTACACTATAAATTAATGCATTGGGCTGGTTGCTAGGGAGGTTAGAAGATGAACATTTTTTAGGGTAAATGCTGGTGGAATTGAGACTTCCTAGTTAAGCTTGAGAGGAGAGATCACATACCTTTTGGCTTCATTGGGAACAGAGTGAAACTTGTCAAAGTAGAGGAGACTTCTTGTTGGACCCTGGGAGGAGCTTGTACAGCATCAAGGCACAGGTTGTAAAGTTCTTCTTTGATTTGAATTAATACAATCAGATTCATTTTTCTCAACAAATTGTCTTATGTCATTTGTTCCATGAATTCCTTGATCATCACGATAAGTATGCTTTATGATATTGGCTTTTCGGGTGCTATTCAATTTGTGTGCTTGTTTGTGTTTACAGATTTGCTACAAGAGAGCTCATTTGGATCAAAGGGGCGAGGCTTCCACAAACTTGCATTGGACCCAAGGTAGGCCTAAAACACTTGTTTTCCTTTGTTTATAAATTGCATATTTAGAGAAAGATAGTTTTTGATTGGCTTGCTTGTCACTAGATATCATTAGATACTAGGGAGGTCGGTCTTGTCTACAAGAACGACTCATTCCGTGTGACATGAACCACTACTGGGCTTACCCAATCAGATTCTTCTACCGCCTCAATAATACATGCCGCAAGCATCTTATCTAACTCAGCGTGGACTCTTTCCTTATACTTCAGATTAAGGTGGTAAGGTCTTTGTTTCACAGATTTTTCATTTGGTTTTAGGGTGGTCTTCAAGACACTTAGGTCTCCTATTATTCTCTTCAGATCAGAAAACTTTGTGGGGAACAAATCGTGATATTCACAGAGGATCTCATCGATCTTATCTATTGTTGCATCGTACTTTTCTATCATCCATACTTTTGGATGTCCAAAACATATTCTCATCATCCTCCTATAGTCTCGCTAATCACTGAAATTATCCTTGTGCATCCCCCACCATCTTGTGGGTGTAGCGTGCAGTGCCCAATCCAAGGCCTAGAAGTGATGCTTCTCTGGCACTTCTCTTTCAAATGCAACCAAAAAGTGATCAATGTTAGCTATCCCATCATAATGAGGTAGATTCCTTACCTATGATGATACGCAGCACAATGACTTGGTCATCATATTACAACATAGCGTAGATACTTCATGTAGCCGGTTCTACCAGTTCTCCAGTTCTTCATTTTAATTTGATATGCAGGAGCTCTCGTGGTCCCATGCAATACGTCCATCCGTTGCCTGATTTACCCAATCCTAGTCTCACATCGTTATCTTGTAAATCTGGTCCAAATCATCATCACTTTCATAATTGCAAACTAGTTCTGTATAGCTTGGTCCTTCTACAGGATCCAGTGGCACCACTACCCAGAGCAATTTCTTTTCAAATATCATCTTTCGTTTCTTGAGGTTGATTAACCTATTCATGTGAGTGGCCCAATCGATTCCAAGGAGTGCAGGGTAGGGATTGTTATCATCCACAATCTCTATTACTTCAAAATCTACCAGTGCGCTCGCACCTTCGATGTCAACGGTTACCCCCTGCAGCCTCCCCATTGGGATGATTTTCTGTTGATTCACCATCCTTAACTGGATTGGAGACCACTGGAGCGCAGGTTTCCCCATTCTTTCCCATGTTTTTTTTGGCAAAACATTCATGTCAAACCCTAGATCCAAGATAACTTAGTCCATTTCATATTCCCCTATCTGTGCGGTGAGTCTCATCTCATGTCCAGTCCTTGCCTTATGCTTTCCAAGCTTTCTGACTATGCAAGGTTCGTCAGTAGTGTCGTCCCTGCCAACGCACCAATTGATCAGTTCCTGCAATCCTTTCACAACCTTACTATTGTGTGACAGTTTCATGCATGTCTCCAAGAACGTGGTAATCATGGATGGGTCCATTTCTTCAACTAGCTTCTCCTGACTTCCTAAGGTAGAGGCCTCAGTGAAGCTTTTATTTACTTCCATAAAAGTTGCTTTTTCGCACTCCAAAAAAAACCCAATCTCCTTTCTAGTGCTCTATGGACCCATTCACATTCTACATGCTACTTCCCTTTATCCTCCCCAGTTGTCATTTTCTCTGCAAAATAATGTTTACCTTAGGGTCTTCCTCGCAAGGCTCATCCCTCATCATTTGGAGGTTCTACGTCAGCTATGCCCCCTTTTCATGAATCTTAGCCAATAATATAGGGCAATCCTCAGTCGCATGGTCAAACTGAGTATAGTAGCAGCATGATAGTTGCGTCAGATTTGGATAGTCTCTCATGTAGTGTCCTGGTCCTCCAAATTTGTAACAAATATGTTGTACTTGGCCTCTACTAGGCCCCCCTCCACCTCAGCCTCGCCCCTGATACTCACTTCACGTTCCCCTAACGCCTTGGTCCAGAGGCTGCATTTCTACCTGCACCCTGTATGCAGGTGTCGTCTCCATCATTAATTCATAACTACAGCAATTGTGCTCATCATGACCTACTAACTGACAGAAATCGTAGAAGAGTTGTTGTGGTGTCTGTATGAATTTTTGTAGCAAACGGAAATTATCAGTCGCATGCTTCCCAACTACTTGGCATATGGCACACCATAGCGCGGTCCCTGCACTTAGCCCCACTGTAGCTTCCAGCCTTAGAGGCATTGGTCCCCCTGCTTCAACATAGTTCCCAAAGACTGGACAATGATCCTTGTCATGATCCTGACCTTTGCATTTTAGGCACCAAACTTCTTCACGCGTCTCCGGCTGAGTTGTTTTGTCTTTCTTCAGAATTTTCATTTCGAGGCAAAGGTTCCACAACTACGCGTGAATCTGTTGAACCCCTAGATTAGCATCCTGCATTGGTGTCTCATGCAGTCTCATCGTGATTTCTAGAGCTTCTTCCTGAGTCCCAATCTTCTGTTGTGATAGTGCAACCCTTAGGTGGGGCAGGAGTGAGGCCACGAACCATTCGCAGTGCTACCCATTAGTTAGGTTCATGTTGGCCTCACAGATCGTACATTTCAATCTTTGATCCAAATTCCAAGTTTCCTCCCCAAGCTTCATCTCCTTGAATCCCACAATTCATTGTGCTTGAGACTTAGGTCTACTGAATTCTCTATTCAACGCAGCCTGGATATCTGCCAACATGGACATTGGGTTATCAGTATTGTACTTAATGTACCACATTAGTGCACAGTCCTACAAAGCACTAACCAGCGTGGCTTTCTTCATTTGGTCATCTGTGATACCTTGATCTTCCCACACAGCCTTCGCAACGAACCAAAACTGGTCTAGATCTTCATTCCCTATTCCCTTGAATACGAGTAGCTTTACGGAGTTCGCCATGTTGAACAATGGTGGAGGTGGTGGTGGTGTGGGTGATGGGGTGAGTGGTGGAGGTGAGGATGGAGGCGGTGTGGATGGATGGGGACAAGGATGGGGGTAGTGTAGGTATTCGCGGGAACCCTTCTCTTATCACCTAAATAGTGCTTAGTGGAGAAGGTTGCACTGCTCCTTCATTGTCACTCAAAGGAGGTTCAATCAGTGGGCTATACTCAGGACCTTTCCTTCCTCCGTCCCTGAAATACCTTCCACTTTACATAGCTCCAAACATCAAGGTAACTGCATGACCCACTTTTCACACAAGAGAATCTTAATCCAAGTATTTAGTGATTTCAAATACTTACCTCGTAGTCCTTTGAAGAAGCGGTGCTCAGCTTTGCTGTAACTGACAAAAGTATCAACCACAAACTCTGTCACAAATCCTCCTATGATGCGATTGAGCCAATGGTCAACAGCGCGTACGATCTTATATTTAGAGGCTTCCAATCTTTGCATTAACTCTGGTGTCCAAACAATAAGATTGTCAAGCCTCCACCTTCCTTGGTCATCTCCCGACTTCGCGATCCACTCGTATAACTCAACCGAGAAGGAACAGAAGAAGATTTCATGTATTTCTATGTATAGATATCTATCCAACCACTTTTCTTTCATCAATTATAGATTCTTGTTCTCTTGAGCCAGGAATTCATGGATCTTTTTATCCAACCACTTTTTGATCTCTTTTTTAGTTGGATTCCAATGATACGACATCACACATCTCGTTATGCAGATCCTGGTCCCAGCAACGAAACCATTTTTTGGCTTGATGGGCCCTAACCTAGGTTCATTGTTAAGTAGCCAAGTAAATCCCTACACTACTAGCCCTTTTTGCATCAATCCGCGGAGCGCGGACTGAAGTCTCACCTAAAGCAGTGTGGGGAGATGCAGGAACCAATTTTTTGTACCCTGAGATGGTTGTGATGTCAGATTTTAGACCTTCGCTCTACCTTCACGCAGATTGGTAATCCCTTTAGGGCTTACCAATTTACTTCTCTTATTCGTCCTTGGAGCCTCTACAGAAGTCTCTGATCATCCTTCACAGACCCTAAATAGATAGATCAGGTGCTTACGCACCTCTGTAATTATCCTTACTTCTATGTCTACCCAGATTAGCTTAAGTATTGGTTAACTTTAACATGCATTATGGTTATCTTCGCGTAACATATATTCTTACTTGTGTTCATATGACAGAGTGAAATACATAGATTCGCGCATCAATATAGCATTAATTCATAACCCCAGTATTCAACATAGCATAAATGCATCATTCATAGTAGAAGTAAAATAACACACACATAGATGGAAAGTACACAGTAATTTTAGAATACTTCTCTTTATTGATGATTCAGATTCTCAATACAGACTCTATCTACCCTGCACACACAGCTGCAGGGGTCTACTCACTTAACTGCGACTTTTACCCTAGACCTCTATGCACTCAGGTGCAGAGCCTCTTCCTATGCTAAGATTCTCACTCTTAGCTCTTTATAGACTCATTAAGTACTTCTAATTTCCTCACTAACCTCCCTTAGACTCCTCTAAGGCCTCCTTTTTATATAATCCCATGGTCCGCGAACCAGCGGCGGATCTCCAAAAATGACAGAACCTATATAGACTAAAGGCAAAAAACCCTTTTTGACTTTAGATATCTTCGCTCTCCGTGACCACAAAATGTAGAGACTTTACATTTCTTTATACAAACTTTAGGCCTTCTGCCCCAAAACTTGGGTTTTTAACCCCAAAATTGACCCCCAGGGGACCCGTTCCCAACAAGAAGCTTTAAGGTGTTACTTCCTAGGATCTCACTTAGCATAAACATCCTGAAGCACAAGTTGTGAGATCCCAAGTTAACTTTGAAAAAATACCCACTGTGTTGGCTTAGTGGGTCCTGCACGGAGGGATATACTCCATAAATTTAGATATAAGGTCCACCTCCTCAATTTCGATGTCTTCTGCGCCCTCCTCAGCCTCCAGGTCCACCACTTTCCCCTTCTCCTTCGCGCTTCTTCTGGTACTGTGACACCTTGCTATTTCGCGTAGAACCCTTGTCGCGCAACTCTACAAACTAGGCAGTGTAGTTTATAGTCCCATGCCTCCTTGTAGTTTCCTGGAGTGCTAAGACTATGCTACCATCATGTATTCATTGGGTCAGATCCCCAGTGTAGGGCTTCAATTGTCTTCCATTTACCTTTCCCGTAAATGGATCTCCATTCAATTTCACAAGCTGAACTGCTCCACCATCGGTAATATCTTTGATGACATATTGCCCTAGCCAATGCATCTGAAATTTTCCTAGAAACTTATCAAACTTACTGTTATATAATAAAACTAAATCATTTACCCTGAAGGTGCATAGTTTGATGTGCCAATCGTGCCATGCCTTTTCGTGTTCCGTCCGAACCTACTGATGAAATCCAGCCATAATCCTATCTTCCTCGAGCTCTGCTATCTGCACGAGACACTCTTCTAAGGCTCCATGTTCCACCGTTCTTGTGAACATCATTATGCATAGACTAGGCACAATGTACTCTATAGGCATCAAAGCCTCTACACCATAAACCAGCCTAAAAGGTGTATGACCAGTAAGCTTCTTACAAGTAGTTTCGTAAGCCCATAAAATTGTTCGTATGTGCACATCCCAATCATTCCTCTGCACATTGAAAACGTTTGTCAGTGCATTCTCCAATATCTTATTAAATGCTTCAACCTTCCCATTTGCCTAAGGATGATATGGCGTACTCTTCTGATGATAAACTTGGAATTCTTTTATAAGAGCGTTGATCGTTTCGTTGAGGAAATGTGTATCGTGATCACTCATCAAAATATTCAGACAACTGAACCTAGTCAACACATATTCAAATAAGGACTTCATTGTTGTTTCCCCTGTATAGTCCTTCACGGGCTATGCCTCTACCCATCTAGTCAAACACTCATTCACAATGATGATATACCGTGCACCCATCTTCTTTCCTGGAGGTTGAATCAGTCCTACAAAATCAATTGCCCATTTCTCAAATGGCTGCAATGATACATGTGGATTCAAAGGCAGCTCATCCCTCCATGATGGCCTGCTGGTTCTCTAACATGCATCACACGCCCTATAATATGATTTGGAATCCTTATGCAGTGTTGGCCACCACAACCCAATGTGTAAAATCTTCTACGTTGTTGCTTTTCCTGCATAATGGCCTCCTGCAACCCCTCCATGAGCTTCAGCTAGGATACTATTTCATTCAAAATCAGGCACATAGCATCACAGTATCTTGTCTGATCCCATCTTATACAAGTGGCCTGCAATAATAGAAAATTCTGCAGCGTGCACCACCAATTCCTTCTTTTGTTGGCTCGTGTATCATTCTGGAGCTATTCCCGTAGCCAGGAAGTGGAAAATGTCTGCAAAGTGGTTATCTGCTACGTGCACCACAAAGAGCTACATGTTAGGAAACCTCTCCTCCAAATTGGTGGGATCCTCTCCCGTTTCAATGCACGATAGATGGTCTAGCCCTGCATTCAATCATCCTGGCTTCACAATTACCTCGAAATCATACTCCTGAAACAACAGTAACCATCTGCATATTTCCCCCCCCCAACATAGGCTTGTTGACTAGGTATTTTAATGCAGAATGGTCTGTGTACATCTTAAAGTGTCCACCTAGCAGGTAATGTCTGAACTTCTGGAATGTGTACACCATAGCCAACCCTTCAAGCTCTATCATCAAATAGCTCTTTTCAGCCCTAGACAACTTCTTGCTTGCAAATGTTGTAGGTTGATCCAATTCTCCTTCACTGGCCTGTGTCAGCACTGCTCCCAGCGTAATACATGATGCATCCACATGCACATGAAATTCCTTCTTCCAATTTGGGAAGACTAGGATCGGTGCAGTGACCATTTTCTCCTTCAATACATCCTGACTCCATTGACATTCTTCATCCCAACAAAATGTAGCATCCTTATTTAATAGCTTTTCCATTGGCGTGATAATCTAAGCATAAATCTTGATGAATTTCTGATAATATCCAGTATGACCCAATGTTGCACGTAGTTGTTTAACACTTCTTAGAACCTCCAAATTAATTATAACGTGATCTTAGCAGGATCCCCCATTAATCCTTGTATGAATACCACATGACCCCGCAAGATTCTGAACAGGATGTAGAACAAACATTTCTTCAAGTTCAGCGCGATCTGATACCTACAACATGTATCCAACATCAAGTGCAAACTAGCTACATGGCACTTCACCAATCCAAACACTGTCCAATCATCAAAATATACCTCCAAAAATTTGTGAATGAACTCTTTAAACACCGAAATGACTATGCACGAGAAGATCTTAGATAGAGAGAAACATGTGATAGTAACATATGTATAGTCTACTTGGTTAAGTTGCTTTGTAGAAATCATCAAGTCTTTATTCATCCTTAAGTAATTCAAATTATTTTCTTTAAAGCATCACATAATCATACAAAGCATGCCTTTTATCTTATCCTCGTGCCTCAAGATTCTACCCACAAGAATGTTTTCCAAGAGTCACTTCCAATGTGTATCCCTATGCCTTCTATTCCATCATCTAGTTATATGTCTCATAATGACTTATTGCAATCCTTCATCGCTTTAACAATATTGTTTCCACATTACATGGAATGTACACTAACCTTCTCATAATGCTTCTCCCAAGAACCTTTCGTAATGACGTTTCTTCCAAGATCATAATGATCCACCTAAGCGAGATGGCTACCTCTAACATAATGTTAGATAATGCTCGGATGAAAAATATGCAAAAATGGTCTATGTATCTTCTTAAAGACTTGATGATTTCTACAAAGCAACTTAACCAAGTAGACTCCACTCAGTTGTGAAGGACGTCTTACTCCTATATTCTTGCACAATATTTATCTGATGGTATCCAGAGAACCCATCAATGAACGAATATGCTTCCTTCCCACCAACATTATCCAATACTTCATTTGTGAATGGAGTTGGAAAAGGATCATGAACACAGGCATCATTGAGCTTCCTGAGATCTACGCAAATCCTAATTTTTTCCTTTTTCTTCTTTTCTTGAACTACCATTGGACTCACCCAATCAGATTCCTCCACTGGTTCAATAATAGTTGTTGCAAGCATATTTTCCAACTCCAAGCAGACCTTTTCCTTATACTTGGGATTAAGGCGATAGGGCCTTTTATTAACAGGCTTTGCATCCAGTTTCAAAGTTATTTTCATCACTCCCAAATCACCTATGATGCCTTTTAAGTCTGAAAACTTTATGGGGAACAAATCCTAATATTCGCGGAGCAACTCAGTGACCTTGTCCACTCTAGCATCATCCTAGTAGTCCCCTATCTTCGAAAACTTCAGCTGCCTCTGTTCCAATGTTCACTTGTCTAGTTTTTAGCGGCATAGTGATCTATAGATTCTATATATGCAGCCCTCAACTTCATGGTGGCTTTCTGCCTCTTGGATGTTAATGTTCTTTGGATCCTCATCTTCTTCTTCAGTAGTCACATTATACAACTCTAGTGCATGGCACAACTGGGTGCTCCAATTTGGTTGAATCAAGTCCAAAGGACACTGCGGTATTTTGAAGATCTCTGCCTTGACCTCCTACAATGCCTCATCGATACATTCAGACCCATCTTTAAAGTTTAATTTCATCAAGATTCCTTGTCTCAAAACGTCCCATTCTTTAGTCCCATGGCAGAGCTTTGTTTCCAAGTACCAATTCATGGTATTACATCCAAAGTGTGACAGGATAAATGCACCCACTCAGGTTGCGGCTGCATTCCATAAGCGTAAGTCCATTTTCTAAGTGATCGTGTGAGTCATTCCTCCCATCATATTTCTCTTTTAGTTCCACTTTTGGGTGACCAAAAAGCAACCTCATAATTTTTTTGTATTCATGCCATCCCTCAAAATTGTCTTTATGCATACCCCACCACATTGTGGGCATAGCACACAACGCCAAATCCAGTGCTTGGAAGTGATGCTTCTCAGGCACTTCCCTTTCAAATGCATCCAAAAATTTATCTACGTCATTTAGGCCATCATAACAAGGAAAACTCCTAACCTATAATGATACACAACGTAGCAATTTATTCATCATGTCCCAGCATGGCGTAGATACTTCATGCAACCTATTCTGCCAGTGCTCTAGCTCTTCATCTGAATCTGAATTACAAGAAATTTTGTGGTCCCATGCAATGCTCCCATCAGCTGTCGGATTAACCCAATCTTGGTATCGTGCTATTATTTTATAGATCTGGTCAAGATCATCGTCGCTTTCCTCGTAATCGCGAACCAGTTCAGTATAGCATGGTCCTTCTACAGGGTCCAAAGGTACTACTACGAGGAGCGATTTCCTCTCAAATGGCATTGTCTGCCTCTTCAGATTGATTACCCCATTCATGTCAATAGCCCAATCAATCCCAAGGAGTGCGGGGTATGGATTTTTGTCATCCACAATCTCTATCACTTCAAAATCGGCCAACGCACTCACACCTTCAATGTCTACCATCACTCCCTGCAATCTTCCCATGGGGATAATCTTCTGTTGATTTTCCATCCTCAATTGAATCAGAGACCACTGCAGTGCAAGTCTCCCCATTCTCTCCCATGTCTGTTTAGGCAAAAAATCGCATCTGACCCAAGATCCAGAATAACTTGGTCCATTTCATATTCTCCTATTTGCGTAGTGAGCCTCATCTCACACCCTGTTCTTGCCTTATGCTTACCAATTTTTTTGACTATGCAAGGTCCTTCAGGAGTATTTTCTTTACTGGCACGCTTATTTATCAACTCATGTAATCCTTTTATGACCATGCTATCATGCAGTAGCTTCATACAGGTTTCCAAGAATGTAGTAAGCATGGAGGGGTCCATTTCTTCAGACAGCTTATCTTGAATTCCTGAGGTAGAGGCCTCAACGAAGCTTTTCTTCACTTCCATGAAAATTTCTTTTGCATGCTCCAATTCAAACCCAACCTCTTTTTCTAGAGCCTTGTGGATCCATTCACTTTCTGTAGGTTGTTTTCCTTTATCCTCGCTAGATGTCATTCCACTTAACACCATGATATTCACATTAGGATCTTCTTCGCAAGGTTCAGCCCTCATCATCTACAGGTTCTGGGTAGGCTGCTGAGGTTGTGCCCTCTTCTCCAACACCTTAGCTATTAATACAAGGCAATCTTTTATCACGTGGTCAAACTGAGTACAGTATCGGCACAACAGGCGCATAGGGCTCGTACACTCACGTGCGTAGTTTCCAGGTGTTATAGACATTTTTGGGCACTGCAACCCCAATCATATATGTCCATAAACCAAGGGCTCCTAAGTCCCTAAAAGTGTTGTTCCATCCCCTAAAAGAACAAGGTCAGCTGATTACATCATCTCCCAGAAGTTCTCCATGAAAAACTACTCAGAACTGGTCAAAACTGGACCATCTCACCTGCTCCATGGTCAAAGTGCGATGCATCCCACCTAATGCACATGGGAAGTGCGATGCATACCAGGGAAAATTTTAAGAACCCCCCATAAATTTATAAATATAATAAATGGGCGAATCTCCATGGTATATAGGAAAAATGGAAGGCGATTTTATCAATAATATAATATGTATATATAATTTTTTGGCGAATCTCTCACCAGGCATGGCGAATATTTTACTCAATTATAAAATATTGTAAGATCTTGGCGAGTCTTTCACTAAATAATAAAACTTTGTAAAGTCCTAGTGAATCTTAGCATAGGCTACATGCTGGTTTAATTCCCCCATTTAAATAGGCTACATTCCAAGTCAATACCATGGGTCAATACCATGTGCCATTTTGGTGAATACCATGGGTCAATACCATGTGCCATTTTGGTGAATACCATGGGTCAATACCATGTGCCATTTTTATTTTTATTAATTCTAATATTAGGGTTAATAATGGTTTTTTGCATGGTATTAATAACAATCTAGTCCATCGTATTTGTCCCATAGTATTTTGGCCATAGGTTTCACCTAAATATAACCCATTTTTTGATTGTTCGTAAATATAAGGTGACTTATGGAGTAAATATAAAAAAAATGTTTTATTTGTTTACCATACCTCTCCTTTATTTATATTTTTATTAATTTACCATACCTCTTTTACAAATATGATATTTGGCCCATAGGATTCACTTAAATAAAACCTCTTTCTTGAGCCTTCATAAATAAAATGAGGGTTATGGACTAAATATAAAAAGAGGTTTTATTTATTTACGATACGTCTAGTTTATTTATATTTTTATTTATTTACCATACCTTTTGAGTAAGTATAAAAAGACGTTTTATTTATTTACCATACCTCCACTTTACTTATATTTTTATTTGTTTACACCCTTACATGTATATAAGGTGACTTATGGAGTAAATATAAAAAATGTTATATTTATTTACCATACCTCTCATTTATTTATATTTTTATTAATTTACCATACCTTTTTTATAAATATGGTATTTGGCCCATAGGATTCACTTAAATAAAACCAATTCTTGAAAATGGGCGAATGGATTCACTTAAATAAAACCTATTCTTGAAAATGGGGGAATGGAAGGTTGTAAGTCCTAATTTCAAGGGCTAAATTTACCTTTTTTACCCTCTCCCTTAAAATAAGGTGGGCTATTTGAGGTGATTTGTAAAAATGTACTATGATACAAAATATTCGCCCACTAAAAATTTAAAACCCCTTAATTTCGCCAAAGGGCGAACATTCGCCCCTAAAATTATCCTTGATGCATACTGAAAAGCCCTTCTATAGGGTGCAATGGATGAGAATATACAAGTGGTGGAGACAGTTTGCGAGGTGGATGATCATGGAATCTTCCCGAAACTTCTCCTCTGACACTTGCCTCTCAGAATCGCCCAAGGATGAGTAAGAGATCAATGAGATCTCCAAGTGGAATCAAGAAATATCATAGAGAAGACACTAATCAAAAACCCAGATATGACTCACACCTATACAAATATCTATATATAGATCTCTCATCCTAGAGATCCAGAGGTTGGAGGCTGGAATTTTGTATCTTGTAAGGAAGTGTTGCTGGTTTCTTGGTGCAATATCATAGTGTTGGGTGATCTAAGCTTTTCATGAGGTAAAGAAGGGCTTTCTTGCTGAGAGGATGATGTTGGGTTAGAACAATTGGTTGTAATCCTCTTTGCTACTTCTTAATTATCAATAAAGCTATTCAAGTTTTCCTCCACATTCTTGTATGATTGATGATATATGCATTTGTGTGGTCAATATATATCTGGTCCTATATTGTTTATGATAATAGATCTATGTTCTTGGATAGTGTTATGATGCTTTGATTATATAGGTGCTCTTTGAAGCTGGGTAGACGAGGAAGCGAGTGGCAAAGATCTATCAGAAGGGAGAGGAATCAAGTAAGGAACCAAGTGCAAGACAGAGGTTTGTCTCCATTATTCCCCTCTTATCTATTTCTCATAAAGGAAGACGAAAGTAGTTTTAGTTTGTTTGTTTCTAAGGTAGCTACCAGCCTTAGTGGGACTAGTAGCTCTGCATAGACACTAGATTTCCCGATAAAAAAATGGCAACTCCATTGGGAAACAAATATATTGTTTGTTTATCTACATTTGTTTGCTTTATAAACTTATAGACGGAGCCTGAAGTCAAGCCAGCTAGCCTTCGAACTGCATTTGCTATGCAAGTGCAAAGTAGATCAATGCTACTTCAGCCTATCTCCAGGTTTTGTTTATGAACTGAACAATTGATTTACAAGCTCTCTAATTGCCCTTGTGGTGGCTCTAGTAACCTCTTTAGATCTACCCCTGTGATTGATTTACTGATTACCACTTGCTCGGCCTAAATCCATGAACTGAGCTGCAAACTGTGACCCGGAACCCAGTTAAAGTCTCTTCCCTGGTCCAGCGCACTGTCTCTTCTGTGAATTCTGGATGCATCGCACTTCCCAAGTGTAGTAGGTGCGCTACATCTCTTTTTCACTGTGTTACAGGTGCGCTGATTAGACAATGCCTTTCCTGCTCCTACATTTTGGTTTCTATGTTCACTCTTTTCAGCTCTATTCAAGAGTTTTGCTGCCTGTAGTCAGTACACCTCTGTTGAAACCCCCTTCCTTGCCATTATTCCGCCTCCATTGTGCAAAGAACTATAGATGTTTTTATGTATTTTGAGCCATTTTCAGCTCTCTTTTACAAAGAAGTAGCGTAATTGTACTGTCGTTTCTTGATTTGAAAGTGCCGGCAGTGTCGTTTTCAGTCATAGAAGAGAATTCGATTGTTCTTGATAGTCGATTACACTGTTACTCTTATATTTGATTTGAATTAGTAGTTTTTCAAGTGTCAAAAGAAATTTTTCAATTCCAAATTGCAAAGTGTCATCATTGTCCTCATTTTGTCTTGAAAAGAAGCTTGCTAGTAATGTCACTTTGAAAAATAATTCAGATTTGCACTTAGCTTTCTTTTTATCATTCACACATTAAGAAGGATGAAAAAAAATACATGCATGTGCATTTGCATTTGCATTTATACTATTTTTTGGTTTGATTTAGGACAGTGCATATAGTGTGTGCTCTCTTCTCTATGTTGAAAGAACGTCATCTCTCTTTCCTTAGTAGCTAGGATTTTCATTGCAAAAATAAGATTAAACGACTGTTTATCATCTTAGATTGCATTTTTGGAATTGTACATCTACATCATGCGGTGAACCTGAAAGGAAAATTTCTTAAGCAAGATCAACTGTAAAATAAATTTAATGAATCTAAAAACGCTTTGGAACCTAACGCACAACATCTAGAAGTCTAGGCTAGAGACATATTCCAGCATCGTAAAGCCTGGTAACTGTTGTTTTCATTGTTGGTTGGGTGATTCCTCCACTTTGAGACGATAAGTGCCAGTATGGACTTGTGCTCCCACGTACCGTCGAGTATTTATTGGGAGACCACAAATAGGATTTATCCTTTATCCATAGGAAACCGTGTCTGCCGCCCTATCGATTGCAATGCACTGAATACAGCATTCGGGAAGATTGACTGTCGTACCGTAAAAAGTATTCTGCAATTTTGTGATTGGTTTGGTAATCCCTCTATCTAGATTTCCAAAGCAGTCTCTTTCGTTCCTTTTCATACTCCTTAAAGGAAAAGGTCCATCTGAGCACTTGTCACTTCAGGCTCATTAAAAATCGAAGGTGACTAGAGTCATCTTTTGTTTTTTCGTGACTCTTAAAAATTGAAAAAACAAGTTGTGTCAAAGCGTCTAAAATTTATTTTAATTAGAATAAACATCACCTTTCCTACGTTGGTCTTAGGTTGAGAAAAATGGAGCCCACCAACCAAGGAGATCCCCTTGGGGGAAATCCTAGTCCCTTCTCTTCTTGGGGAGATGTTGGTGCGCCCCATATGGCCACATTGTCGCTTCCAGGATTGACAATCGGCTTGCCCATATGGCTCTTCTCAACCTCTATCGTTCAGAACACCATGATTCCTAAACAATCAAGTTAGCAACTAAATGATACCACAGTTACCCCCCAACCTTCTACTTCATCCAATTCTTCCTCTCCTCCTTCCTCTTCGCTTGATGAAGCTAGTAAAGCCAAAAAATCAAGTAACCGAGAAGAAGAAGGAGAAGAAGAAGAAAGAGAAAAAGAAGAAGGAGCCAAAGGCAAAAAGGGGCGACCAGGCATTGTCTAGTGAAAATCCACACACTGCACCATCCAGGCCTAAATCGCCATGTGTCATTTGCAAAGGAGACCACTATCATCGAGATTGTCCTTGCATCCCTCGGATCTTAAGGGACTTGTCTCCTCGTTTGCACAATCCGATGTCATCAACCTCTGATGATCATGTTGAAGGTACACCATCAACTAGTGAAAGTGAAGCCCCTAGACAAAAAGGAAGATGTAAATTTCCTTGTAAATTGTGTGACGGCGATCACACCATCCACCATTGTCCCTTCTTAGACGAGGCTAAAAGAGTTTTGGACGACCATCCGGTTTCACCGTTACGACTTCCTCCTGGATATAAGAAGCTCTTGACGAGTCCGTCACTAGTTGAAAATATGGCTGACACGCCCTTGTGGTTGGCCGAAGCATCTCTCATTGAAGATAAACCATCTGAATCCACACCAGACGAAAGTCAAAAGGTCGAGGCGGTAGTTGACCCGGTCTTGCCTTCAGAGGAGCCATCTTCAGATGATACAGTCACCGAAGAAAACAAGAACAACACCATTCAAATTCTATTCGTAAGCACAGACTCCGATGAACATGGGGGCAGTCTACCCGTTCCTTTACCACAGGAAGGAAGTTTGTCAGAGTCATACCCGGATGTCTATTTGGTCCCACCTCCAAGCAACCTGGTTGTTTCCTTTGATTGGAATCTGCTAGGCAGACCCCGTTTGCCGGCTAGTGTACCATTTCGAATCATTGCTCAAATATATAGAATGGTCATGGCCAGTACCATCATAGATGAAGGGGCTTCTGTGAGTATCCTTTCCTCAACTGCTTGGAAAGCGCTTGGTTCGCCATCTCTTTTTCCTGAGATGAGAAATCTAACAAGCTTTGACAAACGAACCAGTCGACCGTTAGGGATCCTTCCCAATGTGCCGATAACATTGAGAAGGAAAACCGTTCACATGAACGTAATGGTAGTCCAAGGACCCCTGGATTATAATCTACTCCTTGGACGAGACTATATTTATTGCATGGGAGCCACTGTCTCCTCACTCTTTAGAGTAATGTGTTTTCTACATGAAGGAAGAGTGGTCAAGCTGGTAGACCAGCTTTCATTCCCTAGTTCACACATAGCAAATAGTCCTACACCAACCCTGAATGGTCTTCTTACACAAGGAATGTCTCATCAATCCCCAGTCCATCCTCCTGATGGGCGTGAATGATTCGGAAGATATGACTGAAACCCAGGGGGCATGCACCCTGGCCTGTTTCGACAGGAAAACCTTGGGTATAGGGTAGGTTTCCATAGAGGATATATGACTGGCTGACACACCCGTCCATTTTGGAAAATGGGATTAAACCAGAATAAGATACCTCCGTTAGAAGGTAGGCCTTTCCCGATAGAACAAATGTTTTGTCTTCAAATTGAAGGGTAACCTGAAAAGGTAGGCCTTTCCTGATAAAACAAATGTTTTGTCTGTAAATTGATGGGTAACCTCAAAACTCTGCTTCACTATACCTGGGGACATGCAAACCTTTTGGCATGTGTTATCACTCAGGTTGTTCCCTTTGACTCCCAAGGGAATACGGCCGAGGTAACCACTAACCAATCTATGGGTCACAGGTTCTAGCCTACCTATGACCAGAGAGGGCTCTCTCTTTATGTTTTAACTTTGTTTGTATAATATTTTAGGCTAGTTATGATGTTCAAGATATTGTTTTGAAATTTGCTGGATGATGACTTCAGTCAAGATATATATATATATGATTACCAGGGTGTTCTAGGCCATTGGGCATGGAGTCAGTGATGCTTAACTTACTTGATATGTCTGTGCTAATACAATAGTGATGCTGCAGAGCCAGATAAGTGTCTAAGAAACAATTCTTTAAATCTGTGATTGGGGTGATGTGATCAGGGCATGAAAGACAATTAAGGATCTTTCAACAAACTGATATGGAGAACAGTGGGAATATTATTTAGAAGCAGTGAAGAATTTCTATATAACATTCATATTTATAGAATTAATGAAAACATGACCAAATAAGAATTCATGTTCATGATCAATTCTGAAGAAAACATTTTCAGCAATAGAGATTGAGCACAAGGTGTAACCAAACATTTCCTGTACTATTCCTTTTCTCTACTGTTAGATTAGTGAAACATGCGTATGATTCAAACAAACATAAGAAGACAAGACATAGATTGAGAAAACTTGTTGTTCCATTAGACAGCACAGGAATTCTGCCAACTTTTCCTTGGCCTGCTTAATCTCAGTAGCTTGGAGCTCCATCTCTTTGATAGCCTTAGTCAAATCTTCCATGTTTAAACTGGACTCTGGAGCTGTTGTTGTTGCTGCTGTAGTTGTTACAGGGGCTACCGCTGCCTCTGTAGTTGTTGCTGTGGTTGAAGTAGTTGGAGGAATTTGGGATGTGGATTCTCCCTGCTTGTTTTGCAGTGCCCCTTCTAGCTCCTTTTCCAAATCAAGGACCTTTTGATTGAGCTGCATTATTAGATCAAGTTGCTCATCGGCCTCCTTTTCCTTCTGCAATTCTGCTGTTTGGGGGTGCTCAGTGGGCAACAGTTTCAACCTTTTCTTCAATGCATTAAGATCATCTTCTTTTTTCTTCATGAGGGCCCTCACGCCCTTTGGGTCCTTCGGATCATGTCCTAGGTCTATGATGATGTCCTCTAGTGATTTAATCATGTTGTCCTTGGCCATGGAGGACATTCTCTCAAAATCCAACTGAATGTTGGTATTCTTCAATGATTCTTTCAATTCATGGGCCATTGTGGCCCTGTCTACCAAGGTGGCATAGACCATTTCTCCCGTTTGTTTATGCAGTTCAATCTGGTCCATGGGGTGAATGTCCTTTGCCATGACTTCCACCCTTGTTCTTACAAAATCTGCAGCTGACTGAGGCTGCGGCACCTTAGGTTTGAAGTGGCTGAGGATCATTTTCTCCTCTTGTATGTCGTATACAGACATCAACCTTTCTTGCTTGGCTGGTGTTGCTTTGAGAAACTGCTTGTGTACTTCTATTCTCAGCAAGTCATTCTGTGCCTTTATTTGTTTGAAGGAAGCCTTGGTGCTTGAAGGCTTCTTGCTCTGCTGAGTGGAGGAGGACACCTCCAAGCCAAGCTGTAATCCCTGCTCCTGCTGGAAGGAGCTTGTACCCGTTTGCTGGCTGTCTCCCCCTTCTTTCCTTGGACTGTCAAGGACTTCTTCACTTATTTCTTTTATCACTGGGGAGTCAACCTTTTGCCTCTTGGCCTCAAGTTGCTAGGAGGATCCACTAGCAGGAGTGGACTCTTCTCTGTCTCTTTTCTTACCCCTCTCCTCATGTGCTGGAGTCTGAAAAATAGGTGTTGTAGGTGGTTCTGTTTGTGGCGGAGGGGTCTGCTCTTGTTGCTGCCCAAGTGAGGAGGCAGGCTGTTCTTTTACTATTTCTTCTTCAGAACCCATTATTCCTTTACCTTTATGTGTGCCTGATGCTGCTGTAGAGGGTGCCTGGGTGGCTGGTGCAGTTTTTGTAGCTGAAGTCCCTTCTCCCAATAGATGTGGTTGCTTGAAGATTACCTACTGCACAGAATCCAAGTCAAGAGCTTTTTCCAAATCCTTGACATTCTTTTGCATTATCTCTTCTTCAGTTAGTTTCTCAATTAAAGTATCTTGCAGCCATTCTTGCTGATTGGCATAATTCTCAATATGTGGATATTTACAATGCTCATAGCCTAGCAGCCTGTAATTAACCCTCCTAGCACAGATGAAGCCTTCAGGGTCATAAGGGACCCACCGGAAGCTTTTTGAGAGCTTGTACTTGTCTTTGAGGATTTGCTCAGCATCTTGTCATCCCTCTTTTTTATTCATGATGAAGGGGCCCAGGTGGTGCTTAAACTTAAGATGGGCTTTCTTTTTAGGACTGTGGAAGTGGGTGAGATCAGAGTGAATGAGCTGCCTATAGTACTCCAAGGCAAACAGTCTCATTGGCACATATTTTGGGAGCCCGTATGGACAGAGCTCACAGCCATAAATTCTGATGACTGTATGATCTTGGTATAGGTACCAATCACCTATTTTATAATTTTTAGAGAGCTGCAGGGTTTTCTGTATTTCAAATGACACTCTGGGAGGAGGGGACCTCATCAATAAGCAAGAGACTGGGTATACAAACTGATCAATAAATTCACAATATGAATATGGTGAATTTTGGACTTGATGAAAGACAGATGTCCAGAAGATAATAGATCTTCTTTCTCCTCTAGAATCCAGCTTCTTGATATGGAATTGAAAAGCCTCTAACTGGTAGTACATGAACAAGTGGTAGATGTAAGATGAATACTTGAAAATGCCCTCCCTGTCTACTTTGAAAAGCTGCTCATGTATCTTGTTGGCTATGAATTTAGAAAAATTATATTTGTAGGCAGGAGGTTGGCCTGGGCTATAAGCAGCTAGTAATACCAGCACTGTCTCATCCACAAACTCACTGGTCTTAGAGCCCAACACATAAGCAATCATGTCCAGTAGGAGTTTTCCTATATCAATAAAGTGGACATACAAGTAGGGAGGTGGCCCTGTGGGCTGGCGGTTAGACCTCATAAATGTCTAGGTGATCTTCTGAATGTCAGCAGTGGACATCTTGGCACCTGTATCCAGTAGATAGTTCATGGAGAAAGGAAACAATAGCTGAGTTTGTTTGAAGTTGAGCATCTGGTTGATGGACTCAGCATTAATGTGAAAGAGGATGCTCCCAGATGGAGACTTGACAGCTCTGTGATTTGCATCATAATTCTCAACACATAGGCGGATAATCTCTTGAAAAATGTTGACAGATGGGAGGAAGTAATAAGGCAGATTAGATTCCCATATCCCATATGTATCATTGTTGTTCAAATAGTCATCTCTCAATTCCCTGAAGGTCTGCAAATGGTTCCTATCACCCACAAAGTCTTGGATGAGGAAATCCCTGTCAGCAAGAGGCAGGGACTCCAGCTCTTTATTTGGTGGATTCATGGGGGCAACACTGAGAGTTGTGGGTGCAGGAGCAGCCATTATGTAATTTCTGAATGTTACAAGGTAAGTATAATAGCTTGCAAGGCTTTTCTAGAAGTCAATTGGCAGATTGAATGCAGGTGCTAGATATGTTCTTCAAAGAGGAATAGGCAGGCTAGGCAGGCTTGCCTCTGCTCTGCTTGGGTAAATTCACAGGGATTGTGAACAACGAGGATGAAATGCAGAGGGCAGGAAGGACTAAAATTGGCGAAATGTAGCTTTTCAAGCCTACACTCGGCAAAAGGGAACAATGCCAGGCAGCTTGAGGACGAATTTGCAAATTAAGACCGCGAATTATTGTTTTAACATAAAATTTTGGAGCAGGGGGCAATGTAGGTTGCTTTGGTCCAGAAGTGACTGGGAGACAACCTTTAATTTGGGAATTACCAGGTGTTTAATGGACAATTTTGTAGAGAAATGGCATAAACACAGGTAAAACAGGTGAATTCTGGCAAATACCTGGATAAATGATGCCGAGGGCTTCCGGGTTGAACATTGGGTGCAGAACTTAGTTGAATTGGTGAATGACGCGTCCGGAGTTTTGAATTTCACGGCTTGGAGGCAATTTTCGGTGCGAGCAGCTCACAACGGCTTTGTCTCTTTTCAAACGAAAATGACACAAAACGGCTTGTTTGCGTGTTTTTAACGATAATTTTGGAAAATGGGGGTTATTGGCGCTTTTCCGCCTATGACGTCAGCATGACGTCATGGCGGGCCTGGGTACGGAAGGTGACGTGGGTGCTGAGCTGGAGGCCAGCATGGAAGGACACGGTGGCGGATGGTGTGGGGTGGCAAGGTTATGTGGAGGGCCACGAGGCGCGGGGGCGGGGGTCGGTGACATGACGTCACGATGACGTGGGTTGACGTGACAGAGGAGGCGGTAAGAGGGAAAGCGGTAAGCGGTCTCCCCGCACCGCTTTTGGGAGAAGGCGGTATCGGGGAGGGGGGCTCCGAACACCTGCGCCGGCTGCCACGCGTCCAGTGTACGGGGGAAAAACCACACGCTCCCCGGACGCTAAAGCGCGGCAGGTTCAAATCCGAAAAGGACCACCCACCGTTAGATTGGGGGCAGCGGGAAATCAAGGGATGGCGGGTGCCCCGACCCATCGTGCAAGTTTGGGGGGGACCCGCTGGCCAATAAAATATTTATTTAATATTTCGGGGTTTAAAACTTTGGTTAAGGGGGGTTTTCGTGGGTTTTGGAATATATGGGTTAATCTGTCGGGTTTTAAAAAACCTTTGAATGCTGGGTTTGAAAGGGGGGGAAGGGGTTTTTCATGAATTTTTTCGGGAAAAAGGGGAAATGAGGGTTTAGTATAGGTTATTACTCTGACCAGAGGTTAGAGTAATCCCAAAGCAGGGTTGACTATAGTCCCTGATGGGCTAATGTCTCCCTTAGAAGTGTTATTTAGCTATAATGCTAAAGGGGGGATATTTATACATTGTTTGGCGTTTATACACCATGGTGTTATAGTAATAGGGACAGGGGAACATACGGGATTTAGTGTAGATAGAGTTGGTAGTTAGTATTTGGAGGGGAATGTGAATGGGAAGTGATAGATACTAAGACTTTTAGTAGAAAAACTTAGTTAGGGAGTAGATCAAAATGAAAAGAATTTTTACACAAGAAATGTGGCTGCCCTTCAAAGAGAGAAGTCATTTCTGACATGAAATTTTTACAAATCAGGAGTATAAGGAGGACTGATCAGGCAGATCCTACAGTGCTCATGGGGAGGTTAGTAAGAAACTTTTGAAGGGGATGAGGGAAATTAGTGATGGTTTAGTAGTTTTCCAAATAGGCCATTTCTCTTGCCTTTCTCCTGCTAGTGACAACATTGTGATTTTTTCCAAGTGATATGCTTAGATCTTGCTTTCTGCAACCTTCAACTGCCTACCCTGCCTAATATGCCTAACAGTTTTTCTTCCTTTGGATGGGTGCACTTGGCCTTGCAAACCCTGATAATTCTCTTTTCTTTTTGCTGCCCTCCTATCTAAGTCTACCCTTATGACTTCCAAGGGCCCAGATTAAGCAGTTGGGCTCCTTTATTTCTCTATCCACCTAGTCATCTGTCAAGCTTGAACTGTTTGAACAGGTACTTCCTCTCTAGTCTACAACATGCAATTTAAAACATGGTGAGGCCCAGTTTGAGCTGTTGGACCACCCATCAAAGTAGTAATGGCAATTTGGACTAGCCACTTTCATGGTCTTTGTTTGGGGTTCATTTCTTTTATTTTTTCTTTGATCAATTCATTTTCTTGCCCTTTGATTTTTCTTTTAAGGCATACCCTCTTTATATTTTTTAACTGTCTGCTTCCTTTACAAAAATGGAACCTTAGTAGCATGGAAGGTGGACATTTTTGGCACTTCCACTGTCAATCATGAGAGATGAAAACCTATTGGTATAGGAGGCTAACAGTGGCTCCACTTGGGGATGGCTTTTCCAGGCGAAAAGCCAAGAACAACAGGTCAGATTGCCTGAGTTCTGCTTTCTTGCTGCAGGCTGAATTTCTCTGTTGTTGGAGACCAATGGTTAGGATCCTAGATAGTTGCAGGCAGCACCCAGTGAGCTGATTTGCTGTGAATTTGCAGATCTATTTTTTACCTGTTTCTCGGAAATTTTCCTCATCACTTGATAGTTATCCTATGTTTTTCTTTGCTTTCCAAATGCCAGGATCAACATTTTCCAAAAGGAACATAGTGTAGCATCCTGGTCTCCTCAAAATATGCTGCACTTGGTGCTTTATTTATCTGCTATAACTGAAAATACTGGAAATACAAATATTTATGTACAATATATGCCTGTTCAATGTTTGATCAAAGGGAGTCAAAATAATGCTTGAGCATTCTCCCATTAATTGGGCCTTCCTCAGTGTTTGAGCCATCCAAACTTCTTAGAAAATAGGTATTGTTTCCTTGTATGGCATAAATGACATAGGGTCCCTTCCATAAAAAATCAAACTTACCATGTTTGCCTTTGTCCTCCCTTCTGGAATCCCATCTTAACACTTTGTTTCCTATAAAGAAATCTTCAGCTTTGGTTCTTTTGTCAAATATTCTTTTGAGATTTTCTTGTAGAACTTGGGTTCTTTGATAGACCTCTTCTCTTGTTTGCTGTAAATGAATTGTTTGATTAATTCTTCTTTGAATTTCATTGGGCTCAGCTTGTATTTCTTGCAGCAGCTTGATCACATGAATTCCTAGAGATGTAGGAAACTTTGCTTCTAGCCCATAGACCAGTTCATATGGACTCATGCCAATTGATCTCTTGGTGGTCAGTCTATCAGCCCACAGTGCATTTACCAATTTTTTATGCCAATTCTTTTTGTTTTCTTCCAAAAAAAAATTAATGATGCTGATGAGACTTTTATTGGAAGATTCAGCTAGGCCATTACCTTGAGGATAATAGGCAGTGGAATGACCTAGGGTCATGTGATACGTATGACAAAAGTTGATCATTTTCTTGGAATTGAAAGCAGCAACATTGTTTGTAATAATTTTGTCTGGACAACCAAACCTGGACAAGATGTTGGTTTCTAGTAATTGTATAATAATGGAGTCATTGGCCTACCTGCAAGGGATGGCCTCTATCCATTTGGTGAAATAATCTGTGGCAGTGAGAATCCACCTATGCTGGCCAGAGGATGGAGGGTGAATTTCACCAATGAAGTCTAAGCCCCATTGCTGAAATGGTCTCTCAGTTGAAACTGGTTTAAGTGGTAAAGGCAGCAGCTTCCTCTTGCCTTCAAAAATTTGGCATTTGTGACAAGACATTACAAATCTCTTTACATCAGTAAACAAGGAGGGCCAATAAAATCTAGCCCTCAGGATTTTATCAGATGTGGACTTCCAGTATAAATGTCCTCCACAGTCACCTGCATGAAATTCTTTGAGGACATTGTCAGTTTCTTCTATTGTTAAGCAATTGAGTAGAATCCCTTCATAATTTCTCCAAAATAAAACATTGTCAATAATACAAAACTTTGATGCTTTCATTTTCAAGAATCTTTTCTTAGTTCTGGACAACCCTGGAGGAGCTTGCAGGTTCAATAATACATAACATATATCAGTATACCAGGGAGATTGCATAAAGGCTTGGTTGATCTGTGGAGTCGCCATCTCCTGTTCGTCGTCCAGTTCATTAATGTCAAGGGCTTGAAAATTGGTTTCAGCCATTAGTTTGGCTAGGCCTTGTCCTTTTATCAGTTTGGTAGGTTTAATCTCAATGTCATATTCTAGGATATTGGCAATCCACTTGCCCCTCTTGCCTTCAATTCCTTCTTGGGTTAGAATGTCTTTGACCACTGCATTAGGAACATAGGCAATTATATGAGAGTAAAGGATATAGATTCTGAATTCCTTGATGGCTTTTACCAATGCATAGGCTTGTTTTTCCATGATCTGATATTTCAAAGGAGCATCTCTAAGGGCTCTGCTAAAAAATGCAATGGGTTTTTCATAGCCTTGGTCATCTTTTTGTAGCAGAACAACAGCAATTGTATGCTCAGAAGCAAAAGAAAAAATAACGAAATCTTGATCAAATCTAGGGCTTGTTAGGACTGGTGTGTTTGTCAATGCTCTTTTGATATCCTCAAAGGCTTGTCTAGCTTCCATGGTCCATTTGACCTTGGAATCCTTTTTCAGCATATTATTTAACAGTCTAACGAGTTCAGCCAGATTGGGAATGAATCTCCTCAAGAAGTTGATCTTTCCTAGAAAGCTTTGTAGTTCTTTGATGTTTCTTGGATGAGGTACTTGTAGGATAGCTTGAATTCTGTCCGGGTCAATCCTAATGCCATATTTTGAGATTATATGCCCCAAGAGTTTACCTTCTTCCAGCCCAAATAGTGACTTCTTTGGGTTCAATGATATACCATACTTTCTACAAATTGTGAAAACCTGCCTCAAGTGTTCTAAGTGTTCTTGATCTGATTTTGAAAAGGCAGTTAGATCATCAAGATAGACAACTAGGAAGTCATGAATTTCCTTGGCAAAATCAATATCCATTGCTCTTTGGAATGTGGCCCCTGCATTTTTAAGTCCAAAAGGCATTTTGACATATTTGAATGTTCCCCAAGGTGTTGTGAAGGAAGTTTTGTCTTGATCATCCGGGTGTACTAGAATCTGATTGAATCCTGAGAAACCATCTAGTAAAGAGATCCTAGCAGCTCCCACTACCCTTTGCCAGATATGATCCATTTTTGGTAAGGGGTAATGGTCTTTGAGAGATACTTTGTTCAAATTTCTTAGGTCAACACACAGTCGGATTTCCCCTGTCTTTTTCCTAGTAGGCACTAGGTTTGAAATCCACTCTGAGAATCTAATTGGGGCGATGATCCCCGCTTCATACATACGTTTAACCTCTTTTTCAATAAGGGGGAGGAGGACTGGATTGACCCTCCTAAGCTTCTGTTTGAAAGGCTTTTGATTTTCTTTTAGACGGATAGTGTGCTGGATAACTAATGTATCATAAGATTTAAGGTCCTCATAGCTCTAGGCAAAGACATCTTAAAACTCTTTGAATAACTCAATGTATTTTAGTTTCTATTCAGGTGGTAATGCTTTGGATAGCTTAATCATTTTGGGATTTTCAGGGGTCCCAATGTTACAATCTTCTATTTCAGCATTCAATGGTTGCGTTTTTGGTTTTCTTGAGATATCATTTGAATCAAACAGATCCTCCAAAGGGGTTAGACCTATGGGCAGAAAATTATCCTTCAGCTCAATTACCTCATCTTCTGCTTCAAACATTTCCTCTTCATCTGATTGTTTCAACTCCTGTATATTTTCTTTGTTAAAGGTGGTAGGATGCAGAACTAGATCAACAGTTTCAGCTGATATTTTCTGTGTAATTGTGCACATCTGTGGTTGATCATCTCTAGTGCTAGTGTCAATGTTTATGCCAGAAAATTCTTCCTTTAAAGTGAGAAAGTTATTTATCTGTGTATTATTCTCGAAGACTTGCCAATTCTTGATGTTATCTGGAACTGAAGGTCTGTGTTTGATTTCAGCAGTAAATGTATGATTGGTTTTGAAAGGCAACTTGCAAGTGCTGGCAAAAGTTGCCAAGCTGTGAGCATGTAGATTGAGTTCTCTGGAAATTTTAGTCAACTGTGATTGTGAGAAGCTCTCAAGTACTTGAGTAGCTGCTCCCTTGTATGCTCTCAACCTCAGATCATTTGTGGTAAAATTCCCCTTCATCTGTTGTATGACCAAGTCTGAATCTCCTAAGATTGAGACTTTGGTTGCACCTAGATTTTTTATAAGTTTCAGACCTAACAGAAGGGCCTCATATTCAGCCATGTTGTTTGTGCATCGAAAGTTTAGTCTGTACGCATGGCCCTCAGCTTGGTCATTGTGCATATTATGGATCCAGACTCCTGCCCCAGCTCCTAGCTTGTTTACAGAGCCATCAAATTCTAGATACCATAAAGTTTCATGATCAAGATTTGGATTGGGATCACTAGAAAGTTGGATGATGGGTAGGTTGGTTTCTTGCAAGTTACTTGGCACATCATTTTCTTCTGTCTTCTTATCAGCTATCCCCATGGTCCCTTGGTCTTTGCAAACACATTGCTCATCTAACTCCTCGGTCTCTACTGTCATTAATAGTTCAGAATAAGCTTTGTGACAGATGTCAGCATTGTAGAGAATAAACAAATCCATGTCAGAGTGTATTGAATAAATTGGGAAGTTTTGGGGCTTGTCTTGACTGCTTACCACATATTTCATCAAAGTCTCCCGGTACAATCTCTTTGGCTGCCCGAAGACTGAGATAGTTGCATAGGACATATCTAATTGCAGAGATCCTTGAAGTTTGGCCCCCCAAGATCTGGACAAGAGCATGCCATACTTAGGGGGTATGTCAGCTACCACTACATCCATCAAGATAGTTTTGGTTGGGTATTGAACTAGGGAGACACATAAGTCTTTAATCAGACCTAAACACCTGACTTGGCTTGAATCAAATGAGAATAGATCCTTGTAAGGTCTGGTGATATCCAAGTCAAGTTTTTCCATCACTGATTTGGGCATTAAGTTGTGTGAGGCCTCAGAATCAAACATTGCATTATGTAGGACCTTATCATGAATGTTTAGACTGACATAAAAGGGTGGCACCCCTCCATTCTCTGTTTTTCCATTAACCTCAGGTCCGAACAGCAACTCTGGTTGGTCATCTAGGACATTCACAACATCTTTGTTGTCTGATACTTGGAGTGATTTATTGATCTGTTGTCTGTATATATCATGTTTGGCTAATTCCGAAAGAGGAACTGATATCTTTAGCTTACTTATTTCTGTTTCCAAGTTAAAAGGTTTTTCCATTTGAATTTTGGCATTTAGTGCAACAGATTTTTCCTTTTCAGCTGAGTTATCAAGCGTCTTCTGCTCATAGTTAGGTCTATTTTGAGTAAAACTGGTGCCATGTTTGTTTCCTAGGGGAGCATCTGCCTTTGTCTTTAATGGATGGGGTAGACCTAGCTGATTTTGAGAGGACTGTTGCTCTGAAATGTCCTCCACAGTCACTTCTGTGGCAGGTGAGTTTGAGCTGCCAGCTGATTGGGGGAGAGTAGTGTTTTCATTTATCTTTTTTGGTTGTTTATTGTCCTTTGGTTTGAGGGGTGTAGGTACATCTATTGTTCTACTCCTTAGTTTGTACTGTTTGTGCACCTCGTACACAGCTGCATCATATCCTTCTTTAAAATCGAAAGATTCTCCTGACTTAGTGTGGAATTGACTGTCATTGTAAACCTCTTGGTCTTCTTGTGTCAAAAAGACTTGATTTTCACTGTCCAAACCCATTAGATTGATGTGAGGGTCCTCACTAGGTTCACTAGATGTTGAAGCCTCAGCATAATTCTCTTGGAAAGGGGGTCTGACATGCTGGTCAGGATCAGTCCTTCCAACATTAGGATTTTGATTCTTTCTGAAGTTTGGGTTTCTAATATTTCTTGTTTGTCCTTCCCATGATGACTTTCTTTCTATGGTTTCCACCCTGTCTCCAAGTCTATCCATCCCTTTGATGATTGCATCTAGCTTTTGCTCAAATGATGAGGGTTCTTCTTTGAAAGTAGTTCTCCTTTCAGTTCTCGCCCGGTTTCTTTTGGCAATTAGATTTGCCTCTACACTAACAGCTATGTTTTGCATGTCTACTAGAGTTGCAGGGGCTATTTCTCTTAGTTGATATGCCATGTCAGCATCAAATCCATCAGGGAATTTAATCAATGCTAAATCAGGTGGAGGTCTAAGATTTTGAGGAATGGCATTATAAATAGTGTTGAATCTAGTGCAATAGTCCAAGACAGCTTCTTGTGGGCCTCTTTTTATGGTATCGTATTCAGATAAAATGTGCAAAGGGTCCTTTTTCTTTTCCCATCTATTGAGGAAGGACTGATAAAGGGCACCTGAATCAGCTATAGAATGTGCAGCAAGTGCCCTGAACCAGGTTCTTACTTCACCTGTTAAACTTTGGACAAAGATTTTCATCCTTACATCATCATCATCTATCTCATAGTTCTCAAAGTAGTCTTGCATTTTCTTAGTATGTTGTAAGGCAGTGTATGTACTGGTTCCATCAAAATAAGTAATTTTGCCTTGGTAGTCCTGAGGCATGGCCCCAGGATTGCCAGGCAACTGAAGGGGCGCATAACGATTAGCCATATTTTGGGGGATAAGTGGGACAACTGGTAGAAAGGGAACAACTGGGACAGCAACAGCAGTTTGTGTGTTGGTTGTAGACAATATGTTTTGTGAAGTAGATGATGAAGAGGGGGAAGAATGAGTTGTATGGAGGTGAACGGCTGGCTTAGAAGGGGTTGGAATAAAACTTTGTTGAACTGCCTCAGGGCTAGTTTCAGGGGATTGTTCGGGTTCCTTCTGGTTCCTAAGAGTTTTATGGATCAAATTTGGATTTTCGAAAACAGGTGGGGGATTTGGGTCAGGATTTGACCTGGTGTGCCTAGTTCTCTTCTTAGGAGCCAGCTTCTGAACTTGTTTTTGGTATTTTTGAGGATATTTTTTAGAACTATTTTAAGGGACTGATCAGGCTTTTGGAACTACTGTCTAAAAACAGACAGCAGCTGAAAAATACGCTCTGTCCCCAGTGGAGTCGCCAATAATGTTATCACTCAGGTTGTTCCCTTTGACTCCCAAGGGAATACGGCCGAGGTAACCACTAACCAATCTTTGGGTCACAGGTTCTAGCCTACCTATGACCAGAGAGGGCTCTCTCTTTATGATTTAACTTTGTTTGTATAATATTTTAGGCTAGTTATGATGCTCAAGATTTTGTTTTGAAATTTGCTGGATGATGACTTCAGTCAAGATATATATATGATTACCAGGGTGTTCTAGGCCATTGGGCATGGAGTCAGTGATGCTTAACTTGCTTGATATGTCTGTGCTGATACAATAGTGATGCTGCAGAGCCAGATAAGTGTCTAAGAAACAATTCTTTAAATCTGTGATTGGGGTGATGTGATCAGGGTATGAAAGGCAATTAAGGATCTTTCAACAAACTGATATGGAGAACAGTGGGAATATTATTTAGAAGCAGTGAAGAATTTCTATATAACATTCATATTTATAGAATTAATGAAAACATGACCAAATAAGAATTCATGTTCATGATCAATTCTGAAGAAAACATTTCCAGCAATAGAGATTGAGCACAAGGTGTAACCAAACATTTCCTGTACTATTCCTTTTCTCTACTGTTAGATTAGTGAAACATGCGTATGATTCAAACAAACATAAGAAGACAAGACATAGATTGAGAAAACTTATTGTTCCATTAGACAGCACAGGAATTCTGCAACAACACGCATAGCATCACCAAGACATCAAACATTCAGGAAATCACTGAGTTTTTCCAGCCTCTTGCATTAGATTATCTGAAAATATACAATACATTTGCCTTAGAATGAAAATCATCAACCCCTCATACGTTGCCAGGGGAGGTATATATATACATAATTTACATCAGAAAATATCTAGCTGATGAGTAAATGTTTCATTAATATCGTGCCAACTCCTGGAGCATTGTAGCTGAGAAAGTAAATGTTGTAGTAACTCCTCAGTGCCTTAGCTGTCCAAAATGGTCAGAGAATGTTGACTTTGTGACCGTTGGAGTCGGCTGAAGATGTGCTGCCCAAAATTTGCGCATTTCTTATCTTTTGGCTTGCTGTCGCTGTCTTTTGCTGAGTCACCCTTTTCGGCTGCCTTGCATGCTGTTCAGATTTTGCTTTTTGCTTTTGGCTGAGCGGAGGCTGACTAGGACAAAACTGCTGAGTTTATTGAGGTAAGAGTTGTAGCATTGCCTGCCACCAATCTTCTTTGGGCAGCTGGTGCCTTCGAATTTTCACCAATGTTTCATCTGCCTCTGTATATCTGTAAAAATTAGGAGGAACCTAAAAAAGGTAATTGACTTCATGTTCTATGAAAAACAGATTTTCAAGTTTATCATATAGGCTCTGCCCTGTTGGTGGCCCCATTTCCTCAGAAGTGCTGGCAGATGCAGTGATTTGATTTTCAATAAAAGTTGTCATTCTGGTGGTATATTGCTCACGAGGGAGCAATCTTCCTGTGCTGGTTAGTAGGCTGGGCAATCCTTTTGCTTGTAGTGCTCCCATTTTGAGCTTGTATTCATCTACCTCAGCCTGTATTTCATGGCATTTTCTCTCTACAGTCTGCACAAAATTCCTGAGAGTCAGCACCTTTTTAGCTGTGAGGACAACATCTGTTCTGTTAACAATATTGATGGCTGCTAGTTCCTCCTTAGTTTGGTTGTTCAGAAAATTTATCATTCTATTAGCCTGCTCAGGCCTGTTTCCCAGCACTGTTCTGGCCTTCTGAATCTCAATCTGTGCTTGGCCAATTAACTCCATTTGTTCGTGCACAGTCTTAATTGACTTCCATTGTCTAGTAATGGATTGGTCAATTCGGGCCCACAAAATTCTCTTGATTTCTGCCAGAGCAGTTTCTAGTTTGAGCTCCTTTTCTAAGGCCTTTATTTTGTCTTTGAGGGCCTTAATTTCTCTAGACTGTTCTGCCACAGTCATCTTTGACTTGTCATATTTGGCCTCTAGTTCTGCCAACTTTTCCTTGGCCTGCTTAATCTCAGTAGCTTGGAGCTCCATCTCTTTGATAGCCTTAGTCAAATCTTCCATGTTTAAACTGGACTCTGGAGCTATTGTTGTTTCTGTTGTAGTTGTTACAGGGGCTACCGTTGCCTCTGTAGTTGTTGTTGTGGTTGAAGTAGTTGGAGGAGCTTGGGATGTGGATTCTCCCTGCTTGTCTTGCAGTGCCCCTTCTAGCTCCTTTTCCAAATCAAGGACCTTTTGATTGAGCTGCATTATTAGATCAAGTTGCTCATCGGCCTCCTTTTCCTTCTGCAATTCTGTTGTTTGGGGGTGCTCAGTGGGCAGCAGTTTCAACCTTTTCTTCAATGCATTAAGATCATCTTCTTTTTTCTTCATGAGGGCCCTCACGCCCTTTGGGTCCTTAGGATCATGTCCTAGGTCTATGATGATGTCCTCTAGTGATTTAATCCTGTTGTCCTTGGCCATGGAGGACATTCTCTCAAAATCCAACTGAATGTTGGTATTCTTCAATGATTCTTTCAATTCATGGGCCATTGTGGCCCTGTCTACCAAGGTGGCATAGACCATTTCTCCCGTTTGTTTATGCAGTTCAATCTGGTCCATGGGGTGAATGTCCTTTGCCATGACTTCCACCCTTGTTCTTACAAAATCTGCAGCTGACTGAGGCTGCGGCACCTTAGGTTTGAAGTGGCTGAGGATCATTTTCTCCTCTTGTATGTCGTATACAGACATCAACCTTTCTTGCTTGGCTGGTGTTGCTTTGAGAAACTACTTGTATACTTCTATTCTCAGCAAGTCATTCTGTGCCTTTATTTGTTTGAAGGAAGCCTTGGTGCTTGAAGGCTTCTTGCTCTGCTGAGTGGAGGAGGACACCTCCAAGCCAAGCTGTAATCCCTGCTCCTGCTGAAAGGAGCTTGTACCCGTTTGCTGGTTGTCTCCCCCTTCTTTCCTTGGACTGTCAAGGACTTCTTCACTTATTTCTTCTATCACTGGGGAGTCAACCTTTTGCCTCTTGGCCTCAGGTTGTTGGGAGGATCCACTAGCAGGAGTGGACTCTTCTCTGTCTCTTTTCTTACCCCTCTCCTCATGTGCTGGAGTCTGCAAAATAGGTGCTGTAGGTGGTTTTGTTTGTGGCGGAGGGGTTTGCTCTTGTTGCTGCCCAAGTGAGGAGGCAGGTTGTTCTTTTACTGTTTCTTCTTCAGCACCCATTATTCCTTTACCTTTATCTGTGCCTGATGCTGCTGTAGAGGGCGCCTGGGTGGCTGGTGCAGTTGTTGTAGCTGAAGTCCCTTCTCCCACTGGATGTGGTTGCTTGAAGATTACCTGCTGCACAGAATCCAAGTCAAGCGTTTTTTCCAAATCCTTGACATTCTTTTGCATTATCTCTTCTTCAGTTAGTTTCTCAATTAAAGTATCTTGCAGCCATTCTTTCTGATTGGCATACTGCTCAATATGTGGATATTTACAATGCTCATAGCCTAGCAGCCTGTACTTAACCCTCCTAGCACAGATGAAGCCTTCAGGGTCATAAGGGACCCACCGGAAGCTTTTTGAGAGCTTGTACTTGTCTTTGAGGATTTGCTCAGCATCTTGCCATCCCTCTTTTTTATTCATGATGAAGGGGCCTAGGTGGTGCTTAAACTTGAGATGGGCTTTCTTTTTAGCACTGTGGAAGTGGGTGAGGTCAGAGTGAATGAGTTGCCTATAGTACTCCAAGGCAAACAGTCTCATTGGCACATATTTTGGGAGCCTGTATGGACAGAGCTCACAGCCATAAATTCTGATGACTTTATGATCTTGGTATAGGTACCAATCACCTATTTTATAATTTTTAGAGAGCTGCAGGGTTTTCTGTATTTCAAATGACACTTTGGGAGGAGGGGACCTCATCAATAAGCAAGAGACTGGGTATACAAACTGATCAATAAATTCACAATATGAATATGGTGAATTTTGGACTTGGTGAAAGACAGATGTCCAGAAGATAATAGATCTTCTTTCTCCTCTAGAATCCAGCTTCTTGATATGGAATTGAAAAGCCTCTGACTAGTAGTACATGAACAAGTGGTAAATGTAAGATGAATACTTGAAAATGCCCTCCCTGTCTACTTTGAAAAGCTGCTCATGTATCTTGTTGGCGGTTGGCCTGGGCTATAAGCAGCTAGTAATACCAGCACTGTCTCATCCACAAACTCACTGGTCTTAGAGCCAAACACATAAGCAATCATGTCCAGCAGGAGTTTGCCTATATCAGTAAAGTGGACATACAAGTAGGGAGGTGGCCCTGTGGGCTGGCGGTCAGGCCTCATAAATGTCTGGGTGATCTTCTGAATGTCAGCAGTGGACATCTTGGAACCTGTATCCAGCAGATAGTTCATGGAGAAAGGAAACAATAGCTGAGTTTGTTTGAAGTTGAGCATCTGGTTGATGGACTCAGCATTAATTTGAAAGAGGATGCTCCCAGATGGAGACTTGACAGCTCTGTGATTTGCATCATAATTCTCAGCACATAGGCGGATAATCTCTGGAAAAATGTTGACAGATGGGAGGAAGTAATAAGGCAGATTAGATTCCCATATCCCATATGTATCATTGTTGTTCAAATAGTCATCTCTCAATTCCCTGAATGTCTGCAAATGGTTCCTATCACCCACAAAGTCTTGGATGAGGAAATATCTGTCAGCAAGAGGCAGGGACTCCAACTCTTTATTTGGTGGATTCATGGGGGCAACACTGAGAGCTGTGGGTGCAGGAGCAGCCATTATGTAATTTCTGAATGTTACAAGGTAAGTATAATAGCTTGCAAGGCTTTTCTAGAAGTCAATTGGCAGATTGAATGCAGGTGCTAGATATGTTCTTCAAAGAGGAATAGGCAGGCTAGGAAGTCTTGCCTCTGCTCTGTTTGGGTAAATTCACAGGGATTGTGAACAACGAGGATGAAATGCAGAGGGCGGGCAGGACTAAAATTGGTGAAATGCATCTTTTCAAGCCTGCACTCGGCAAAAGGGAACAATGCCAGGCAGCTTGAGGACGAATTTGCAAATTAAGACCGCGAATTATTGTTTTAACATAAAATTTTGGAGCAGGGGCAATGTAGGTTGCTTTGGTCCAGAAGTGACTGGGAGACAACCTTTAATTTGGGAATTACCAGGTGTTTAATGGACAATTTTGCAGAGAAATGGCATAAACACGGGTAAAACAGGTGAATTCTGGCAAATACCTGGATAAACGATGTCGAGGGCCTCCGGGTTGAACAGTGGGTGCAGAACTTAGTTGAATTGGTGAATGATGCATCCGGAGCTTTGAATTTCACGGCTTGGAGGCAATTTTCGGTGCGAACAGCTCACAATGGCTCTGTCTCTTTTCAAACGAAAATGACACAAAACGGCTTGTTTGCGCGTTTTTAACGATAATTTTTTAAAATGGGGGTTATTGGCGCTTTTCTGCCTATGACATCAGCATGACGTCATGGCGGGCCTGGGTACGGAAGGTGATGTGGGTGCTGAGCTGGAGGCCAGCATGGAAGGACACAGTGGCGAATGGTGTGGGGTGACAAGGTTATGTGGAGGGCCACGAGGCGCGGGGGCGGGGGCCGGTGACATGACGTCACGATGACATGGGTTGACGTGACAGAGGAGGCGGTAAGAGGGAAAGCGGTAAGCGGTCTCCCCGCACCGCTTTTGGGAGAAGGCGATATCGGGGAGGGGGGCTCTGAACACCTACGCCAGCTGCCACGCGTCCAGTGTACGGGGGCAAAACCACCCGCTCCCCGGACGCTAAAGTGCGGTGGGTTCAAATCCGAAAAGGACCGCCCACCGTTAGATTGGGGGCAGCAGGAAATCAAGGGCTGGCGGGCACCCCGACCCATCGTGCAAGTTTGGGGGGGACCCGCTGGCCAATAAAATATTTATTTAATATTTTTCGGGGTTTAAAACTTTGGTTAAGGGGGGTTTTTGTGGGTTTTGGAATATATGGGTTAATCTGTCGGGTTTTAAAAAACCTTAGAATGTTGGGTTTGAAAGGGGGGAAGGGGTTTTTCATGAATTTTTTCGGGAAAAAGGGGAAATGAGGGTTTAGTATAGGTTATTACTCTGACCAGAGGTTAGAGTAATCCCAAAGCAGGGTTGACTATAGTCCCTGGTGGGCTAATGTCTCCCTTAGAAGTGTTATTTAGCTATAATGCTAAAGGGGGGATATTTATACATTGTTTGGGGTTTATACACCATGGTGTTATAGTAATAGGGACAGGGGAACATAGGGGATTTAGTGTAGATAGAGTTGGTAGTTAGTATTTGGAGGGGAATGTGAATGGGAAGTGATAGATACTAATATTTTTAGGAGACAAACTTAGTTAGGGAGTAGATCAAAATGAAAAGAATTTTTACACAAGAAATGTGGCTGCCCTTCAAAGAGAGAAGTCATTTCTGACATGAAATTTTTACAAATGAGGAGTATAAGGAGGACTGATCAGGCAGATCCTGCAGTGCTCATGGGGAGGTTAGTAAGAAACTTTTGAAGGGGATGAGGGAAATTAGTGATGTTTTAGTAGTTTTCCAAATAGGCCATTGCTCTTGCCTTTCTCCTGCTGGTGACAACATTGTGATTTTTTCCAAGTGATATGCTTAGATCTTGCTTTCTGCAACCTTCAACTGCCTACCCTGCCTAATATGCCTAACATTTTTTCTTCCTTTGGATGGGTGCACTTGGCCTTGAAAACCCTGATAATTTTCTTTTCTTTTTGCTGCCCTCCTATCTAAGTCTACCCTTATGACTTCCAAGGGCCCAGATTAAGCAGTTGGGCTCCTTTATTTCTCTATCCACCTAGTCATCTGTCAAGCTTGAACTGTTTGAACAGGTACTTCCTCTCTAGTCTACAACATGCAATTTAAAACATGGTGAGGCCCAGTTTGAGCTGTTGGACCACCCATCAAAGTAGTAATGGCAATTTGGACTAGCCACTTTCATGGTATTTGTTTGGGGTTCATTTCTTTTATTTTTTCTTTGACCAATTCATTTTCTTGCCCTTTGATTTTTCTTTTAAGGCATACCCTCTTTATATTTTTTAACTGTCTGCTTCCTTTACAAAAATGGAACCTTAGTAGCATGGAAGGTGGACATTTTTGGCACTTCCACTGTCAATCATGAGAGATGAAAACCTATTGGTATAGGAGGCTAACAGCATGCAAGCGAAGAGCGAAGATTTATTTTTTTAAATTTATAGGTCCTCTAACCCTTTAAACTCGTAGGATTGGTCGTTTCCTAACTCGCATAAAGAAAAGATGCGGGGCAAAGCTTTGAAAAAATGCCATTTTTATATATGATACATCCTTATTATACGACTGGATTAATCGAGTAGTTTTAACACGGAATTCAAGCTCGTTAAAAAATAAACATAAGCAATGAGCAAATGTTCCCCTAGAGTTTAAGCTCATTAAAAATGGACCAATTTCCGGTAAATAACCATCGTGAATGTATTATCACCAGCCTTTGAAGCTTTGGTCATGTTCTCATCATCACCTCCACTCCGTATTGGCCGATAATTCACCTCCATTTGATTGTTTACCCTTTTTGAAGAACAGTTGCAAAGAGCGATCTTGTTAGCCATCCTTGTGACACTGCTATGATTGGAAAATTCCAAACCTTACCTGCAATCAGCTGCTACCCGAATTTATCACTCGTTCCTCAAAAAATGAGTCTCCTTTAAGCTCTTTTCAACTGACTCGTAAAATATGAAAAGATTGTCGAGCAATTGGCCTCTCCAGCTCGTTAAAGGGATCGGAAGTGCTATCCCACCTCTAGATTTTAATATTTTTGGACTTGAGGGATTATTACACAAAAAGATCGAGCACTTGTCTTGTTCGGCTCGTTAAAAGTACCGAAAATTCATCCCTTTTGTATTGTTTTATACTTTTTCGGGCTCAAGGGATTATATGATGAAAAAGGATTATTGAAGTTTTCTTTATGTCCCTTTTTAAGACTCTCTAAAATTGAAAAGGACCAAGTTATCCTTGTCGTTAAACTCGTTAAAACCGAAATAGCGACAAACTTGTCCATACAGACAAGAACGAGTTTCACTATCGCTAGGCTCATTAAAACATAGCGATGGGTTTGCCCGAAGGGAAAATTATAGAACAAGCATATGTTATCCTCCTCAAGCTTGAAAAAAATAAAGAGGTACTGGTCAGCAATGACTGGGGATAAACTGGGAAGAAAACTTGAAGAAACTTTATCAGTAGCAAGTCGCTCTTGAACATGACACTTTCACTCTGCATCCGAGTCGGGTTGGGTTGTTCCATTCACTGGTCACATCACCATGGTTCCGTCACACCATCCATATTTTGGGTTAATGCTACCGACCCATCATGTCAGTGTCACCGATATGTTCAAGAGAAGTTGCTCAGAGAATTCGCCTGTGTCTCACCCACTGCAATACATTTACGCTCCATTCTTTCATGACCGCCACCCTGAACCTTATATCACCAGATCATTTTCACCTCCATTAAAATCATTTGCTCCATTCCATGTCATTGATGTGGGATTCACTAAGGCCCTCCTATGACAGATTTCTTCTTGTCGACATCAGCTCATTATCCAAGAAGTAGATCTAGGAACAACCCTTTCAGTACTTTGAAGCTTGCATGCCTCAATGGCAAGTTTCTCACTTCCGGCGACAGGTTTACGTCAATGGCCTTCGACCGAAGATTTTGTGTGGTGTTCGATGCCAAGTCCTTTATTCACGCCATGTGAATTGTACTGTAGTACCTTGAGGGTCATCATCATTATCGATGATTCCTGTCGCGCCTATTAACAGCTTACATCATTGGCTGGTAATCAGGCAATGTCTTTCCATGTTCGACTCCAGAACATCTCTCACATATATCGACTTGTACTTTGAGTGAAGATAGAACGAGATTGAAGACCCCGGATCTAGTTTCATCCATCCGGGCTGTGATATATATTCAGGAGAATAAATACATCAAATGTACATCATTGTTGCACAGATAATCATCCAATCAAAGGGATGATGGCTCTACCTAAATCATCAGTCTGCACACAGATGATTGTCTGTCTTATGTACATGAAAATGAACTTATAAAGCTGAGCATGGGAATGCCCACCTCAGCTAGATCATGAAAATATTATAAAGATAATGTATTGTATTGTACCTTATTACAGGTCGCCTTCCAGCTCGAAAAAACATCAGATCCTCATGATAAAGCATTTCACCCGACATCAAAAGATTAACGACCTCATGCTTTAGGGGGCAACTGTTATAGACATTTTTGGGAACTGCAACCCCAATCATATATTTCCATAAACCAAGGTCTCCTAAGTCCCTAAAAGTTTTTTTCCATCCCCTAAAAGAACAAGGTCAGCTGATTACATCATCTCCCAGAAGTTCTCCATGAAAAACTACTCAGAAATGGTTAAAATTGGACCATCTCACCTGCTCCATGGTCAAAGTGCGATGCATCCCACCTAATGCACACGTGAAGTGCGATGCATACTGAAAAGCCCTTCCATAGGGTGCGATGGATGAGAATAGACAAGTGGCAGAGACAACTTGCGAGGTGGATGATCATGGAATCTTTCATAAACTTCTTCTGTGACACTTGTGTTACATTAAAAAATGTCACCTTGACTACTTACAGTTAGTATGGCTCAAATCAACAGTCATGCTACCCTCTTAGGCAAGTCTCATGCCTCTGTTATCCATCTCAAACTCAAAGAAGAGAGAAAGTCTTGTAAAAACTATGTTTATCTCTGGGGTCGCAGGTTCTCTCTAGCCTTACCTGCGGGGGCGCTAACCATGTTCACAAAATCTGCGTCCATGGACGCTCTGTATGTTAAGGGACAGGTGCGTCCCTCTGTAAAAGGCAAAATGCGCGAGTTTTATCTTGAAAAAGTTACTTGTGGTTACTTCTAGAACATTCTAGAGGTCGGTTTGATGAAATGGATGCGCCTCCAGTTGGTTCATGTATCTCTATTAAGAGGGAACTTATCCCATCAATAAGGGAGCTATCCCACCCAAAGAGGGGGATGATCCCATTGATAGTGGACCTGAATAACCTCTTTACAGCACTATAAATAAAGGCATTGAGCCAGAAGGAGAAGAGGTTGGAGCTATACATTTTCTTTGGGTAAATGCTGCAGGATTTAGGTCTTCCATTAGAGCCTTTGTAAGGAGAGATTGTCTTTACTTGATTCTACTTGGAAGAGGGTGAGCTTTGTCAAAGTAGAGGAAAACCCTTGATGGACCCTGGGAGGAACTTGCACAACACCAAGGCCAGGTTGTAAGAGTTTCTTTGTTTCGTTATTAATACAAACTGGTTTATTTTTCTCAATAGCTTGTGTTAATGAGTTATTTCATGTGTTCCTTGGTCTGCATGTTGAATATATGTTTTATTATATGAAATGCAAGTGCTTGGTAATTGTTTGATTGTTTGTGGTTGCAGGAATTGACTTGAAGGAGGAGCTCATCCGGATCGTCAAGAACGGACTTCAACAACAGCGTTTTGGAATAAGGTAAGCCTAAACACTTGTAGTTTTCATGTTGTAAAAGGTGTATTTAGAGAAAGATCACTCCATTTTGTCTTGTTTGTCATTAGAATGTCTTAGACTTCTAGGAAGGTCAGTCGTGTCCGCACCCTTGACAAATTCCGTGTGACAAATTGGCGACTCCACTGGGGAATCCATTAATGAGAGAGTCTTTTCCTTTATATGAACTTTGCTTTGAGAAAATCATTTTTATTTTCTGGTTTTTGACTGTGAGAATTAGTATTTGGGTGGCTTAGCTTTAGATTTAGTTAGATTTGGTTTTTCTTCATTTTTCCAGAAGGACGCACCCTCTGAGTACTGCACAGTGCGTCTTTGGACGCGCTGTTTCCGTTTGCACAGAGCGGGGCCGCACCTGTGACAACGGGTTGCCTGCGTCTTCCTGTAAAACTTAAGAAAATTCCATTTTTGCTTTAAATTGCTTTTAGATTTTGATTTTCCTTAGTGTTTTCTGCCCAGATCCTTTAGTACCCTGTCAAGAATTTTCACCTGAACTTGTTTTGTGAGCTTTGAGTGTTTTAGTGGTTTTCAACGAAGTTTAGACCTAGGGTTTGATTTTTGGATAGGTTTTGTAGTGACTTTGATAGTAGAAAGTTGTCCAGCCTTAGATCTCTCTGGTTAGTCAACCTTCTTAGAAGTCGGGCCTGTCGTAAAGTTTCCTTGTGTGAGCAACTTGCCATTTGAGTTGTTTTGGGTCAAATTTCGAATTGCTTGTTTATAAAGTATTGATTTCCATTTTACAAAAAGAACAAAAAGATTAGAGTTTTGTTTTGGCTAGTTTTTGGTTCTGCAATAAACTAGTCCTTGATTTGATTGTGATCAAGTAAAACACCTTAGAAATAATCATTGTTAGTTTTGGCCTCGTTAAGATTGCTTAGAATAAATTTGCCTTTAGTTTGCTTATGAGTGGATTTTCATAGATTTTAATAGTTGTTAAGATTGATTTTTGGTTATATTAGATTTATTTGCTTTATTAAAAGAAAATACAAAAACATCTTCTTTAAAAAGTCTTGTTTCAAGTAGCTTTTTGTTTTTGAAAGAAGAAAAGAGTTTTTTCGTGCATGTAAAGAGAGGTTATGTTTTTATGCTTGGAAAAGAAAAACGAATTGTTTCTTTGATTGTCTTCAATTAAGAAGTTGCTTTTATAAAGATTGCATTCTCTCAACTTTTTAGTTAAGCAATTCATCGAAAAAGTAAAGTAGTGGATAAATCATTCTAGGTGCATTTTGTAGTGGTTTCGAGTCGAGTCAACACACCACTGGTTTCACTTCCATCACCTTTTGACTTAAGAAACAACCTTAAAAGTAACGCTTAAATTAAAATCAATCTAGTAATCTTTATTTTTCTAGGGCTCTGAAGCACCAACATAGCTTAGGCTAGGGTCTTGGAGTAGGTGAGTACTTAACTCTCCAAGACTACAAAACCAAACAGATAGTCTATCTTGAGTAGAACAAATCCAATTGTTTCAGTTACATTCTGGGAAAGCTCCTCTTAAAGGAGAAGCACGAGCTCGTGTCCGAACCAGTGAGGGGATCATTCCTCCCTCGTTGGGAACGACGCCAGGCAGTACGTATTACAAACGGTAAACCTCGGATTAACCATTGTCGAGGAGCCAGGGGTCACTTATCGGTAAACCTTGGATTGTTGTCAAGGAGCCGGTAAGGGGATTGGAGCTTGCTACTCTGCCCTTGCGTGCTGTCGGAGTTTAGACTGTTCCCCCAGGTGTAATTGTTGTGATTGGTAACCTTAGTGGCCATAATATCTAGGATTCTACCCAAGGTGACGGTGGAGGGAAGGTCCCACTGTACCTGGAGCAGACGTCGGTTATACTCACTTGGATTTTCTGGGGGGTTCGCTTCACTTCGAGACGGTTAAAGTGGAGGAACTTGGTCCAGTCTATTCATTAAGCAGGTTGCCGGGGTAACTGTTCCACCCGCCATTTCTGTACTGAATCCTGCGAGGTTGGGCCTAATCACCAACTAGCGCTTTTGGTCCGGAAGACTACTGTTTGTGTGTGGTTTGACGCTCTAGATTATTTAGGCGTGTGCTTCAAATTTGTTTGCTTCTTTAGAAGACTTTAGGTGGTTTGATTTGAAATTTTTACTTTGTTTTCGTGTGTTGTAGTTAAAAATCTTTAATTGTGGCGGAATTACCGAGAAGGTCCCGTCGAATTGCGGGCCAGTCTCCTGAAGTTGTTTCTGTGGCCGAATTGTTGAGAAGATCCCGTAGACTTAGGGGATCCCCTCCTCGAGACGACCCAGGTAATTTAGAAGGGTTAAAGGTCCTTGTAACTCCTCCTAGTGGCAGTAGAGTAGGTTCACCTGAAGAAGGAGAATCTTCCTTGGTAGTCCATCCAGATTACCAAAGATTAGAAACAGGTTACAATCCCGAAGCTGTTACAGTTTCCGAGCTTGCTGGTAGTTTTTCATCTGCCAGTGAAACAGGCGAAGAACCTGAAATTTCCGAACCTGTTACTCCAACTCCTAGTGTTCCTGATTCACCAAGAATAGAAAGAATTATCACCGAAAATCTTCCTGTTGGATTAATTGCTATAGAAGAACTTGTTCCAGAGGAAGAAATAGGCGTTTCTGATTCTGAAGATCTAATTACCCTTGATCTAAGGGAGCGTGAATCCATCTTTTACAGTCCTCCTAGAAGTGAATCTTGGTACCTTGCATTAACCAATTTTTTAGACAACTCAGTAGGTTTTTCTACACCTCGTACTCCTATTCCACCTAGAGGAATTCATTCTCCTGTAAATATGTCTGGTCAGTCATCTGTGTTTTCACAAAGTCCTGAATCATTTTTACATGGCGGTCCTTCTGTTCCTACTGGGTATCAATCACTTTCTGGTACCTTTGCGGGAGCATCTCCTCAACCCATTGATCATGGGTTATTAGTTGGAAACAGTGGTAATGTACCATTGAGTATAGGTGACGTTTATATGATGTCAGGTTCAACTCCCATTAACCAACCTCAAGGTGGCCAATTACCGCCTGGGGGGCAACCTTCGTTAATGCCTGGGGGGCAACCTCAAGGTACTTCATTCGTGACTGGGGGGCAACCTCAAGGGTATCAACCCCAGCCTCAATATGTACCCCAAAGTCAACCTCAGTATCAATATCAACCTCAAGGATGGCAACCTCAAGGATGGCAACCCCAAGGGTATCAACCCCAAGGGTATCAACCTCAAGGATACCAACCCCAAGGTCAAGGTCAACCCCAGTACTCGTATTTACCTCAAGGTTATCAACCTACGGGTCAATACCCTGGTCAAGGTTATCAACCACCTCAAGGGCAATCATATGGGACTGCACCTTACAGTTATCAACCCTATCCTCAATACGGCTATGGATCTCAGTATCCTCAACCTGTTACGAGTCAATACCCTGGAATGTTAACATGGGATCCGTCACAGGGTCAACAGATGTCGCAACCAAGTATACAGTCGGTACCTCAAGCAGGACAACCTGCAGTTCCTGGTCCACCCCAGCAACCGCAACCTGTCCAGTCAAGTGTTCAGACCCCTGTAACTTCTGTAGTTACTCAGCCGCCAATTGCACCTGGTACTCCACCTCACACGGCTGCAGCAACTACCGCTTCATCTACCATGCTTACTTCTGGAGTATCGGCAGCTCCGGTTTCTACTGTCCCTGTAACCACTCCTCAGACATCTGTACCGTTGTCTGGACCCACGGTTCAAACCACAGTCCAGATGCCTGCAGGCCAACCTGGTACAAGTACGGTTGTTACTACTCAACCTCAATTTGTTCAACCTCCGTACCAGGGACAGTATCAACCTGGGCAAGCTGCCCAACAACCGGTTTACCAGTATCAACCGTATCCTGGGTACACTTATCAACAACCTCAGCAACCCCAGTACGGTCCGGTTAATCCTGGTTTTCCAGGAGGATATAATATCCCAAATGCGACTCCTGTTCCTAGTTATCCTGGATATCCTCCTCCTGGGGCTGGTATTGTGACTCAGAGTTTTAGAGATCCTAACCGGCAGTTACCGTTTATTGCGACTTTAGATTTACCCGACTTGACGCGCCTAACGAACGATCCAATTCAATATCTTCAGTTCTGGCCGCCAATGCCAAATAAGTTGCCCAGCGATATACCCAAGTTCGAAGGTAAGTCTGGAGAGGATCCGTCTAATCACGTGATGACTTACCACCTCTGGTGTGCATCAAATTCCATCTCAGATGATTCCATCCGCTTACGTCTTTTCCAGCGTACACTCATTGGTCTCGCAGCCAAGTGGTACATTGAGTTACCACGGGCCTCTTTTTACAACTTTAGCCAGTTAGCTACCTCGTTCTTAACTCATTTTCAGTTACCAGTCAGATACGATAATGGTACAGAATTATTAACTTCGCTAAAACAATCGACATCCACGTACATTTCTGATCACATCCATGAGTGGAGACGTCGAAGAAGATTAGTGAAAGTTTTTATCCCGGACCAAATCTTAGCTGAATGGTTTGTCAAATCATTATTACCAAGAATTACTGAAGATGTAGCTAAGGCCGGAGTAGTTACTGAGGAGCAAGTCATTGCTCAGGCACAATACCTTGACTTAGTTTACACTCAGTCGGGTACGTTACACGAGAAAATTCCGGATCTTCCAAAGTCAAACCAAATCGCTGCTGCTCCTTCGGGATCTCATGCCGCTGATGGTATGATTGGTATCGTGACTACGAAGAGTAAGAAGAAGTCTTCCAAGGCCTCCAATACTCCAATTATCACTTTGCCTGATTCTCCGACAGGAGAGTCTTCTCCTCCTGAACTTACCGCCGACATTCACGCTGTAGAGTCATCTACGGCCAAATCAAAAAACGGTGGAAAGAAGAAAGGAAAGAAGAAGGCTAAAGCAGACAAGGCTCCAAAGGAGAAAACGGAAAAGTCGGAAACCAATGACGAAAAACGCAAACCTCGATATCCTTGTCTCATTTGTGAAGAAGATCATTTTACGAGAGACTGCCCTCATCGGGCCGAGGTAGTGAAAATAGTCAAAGGTTCTCCCACTCCTGCTGTGTTAAAAAATCCATTTCCAGAGCAGGAGAATAAGATGATAGGTTCTTCTTCGAATGCCAGTGAAGAACCCATTTTGATGATGTCTCATGTCAGGATTGCGACTCGATCGCAAGATTATGGTAGTAAGGCTCCTGTTGATGGTAAGGAAGCAGAATCTTCTCACTCTAACCCATCAACCTCAGCTCCTGGTTCCGATCCACTACAGATCGAAAAACCTAACCCAGACTTAGTGATTAAGCCGCCCGCCAAGGGTGTACTTCGAAGGTCTGCTTTCAATCCACATGCGAGAGCAGCCCAGAATTACAACATTGTTGAAGACTTAGCTGTTTCACCTTCAGCAATGTCGGCACTCGAAGTGCTGCAATCATGTCCAGCGCAACGAAAATTGCTTTTGTCGGCTATCGGAGCTGTCGATGTTCAGGACCCGAACCTAATGATCTTTGATCTAGAAAATAGTACACCGCGTCTCCCCCATCAAATGGCTTTCCAAATCCCAGTGATAGTCAAAAACAGGCCTATTCATCGGACTGTGATTGATGAGGGAGCTTCTACGTGTATTATGTCGATTCAATGTTGGAGATCGCTTGGTTCTCCTTCGTTGAACCAATCCCCCACCATCCTTAAGGCCTTTGATGGCCGTGGGTTCCGTCCGTTTGGTATTCTACAAGAATTGCCTATAGGGGTCGAAGGTAAAACCGTTAGTCTGGATGTGGAAGTGGTTGATGCCCCTCTAGACTACAACCTTCTTTTGGGTCGAAGTTGGTCATATGCTATGACAGCGGTCGTTTCATCGGTCTTCAGAGTCATTAAGTTTCCACATAACGGTAAGATCGTGACTATTGATCAGCTGACATACTTTTCATCCGACCCAACCTCTTCAGAAACTATCCAGCATGTTGGTAAAACGACAATCCCTTATAGGGACATTGGTGTAGGTTTAGTTAAGGATTCCGGTTTACTGGGAACTTTTCCTCTCCCTCCACTCAATGCAGACCCTTCGTTTGCAACAATTCATATGATCACGTCAGAAAACATTATTTATGATGATCCTTGGTATGTTCCATCTGACTCTGAGCTAGACTCACTCGGTGATGTTATGCCGTTGAGTCCGTATGAGATTGCTTATGAAGCTCTTATGTCTTTTACCGATTTTCATTCAACCGAAACCGACCAAATGAATGTGGTCAGTGAAGAGTCACTTTTCACCTCACCCTTAGAACGGATAACGTTTCCCGAAGAAGTGTCATCTGACGAACAACTTCGCGAAATCCTAAGTGTAGATGATCTACCATGGGAAGATCTCCATCACAGATCTTCGTTTTTACCTAAGGATGATGCATTTGAAAATGATTTTTCATCTATCTTTACCGCTGAATATGTCAAAGACGCTCAGGATCCAACGAAACATTCTGATTCAGAGCTGAATTTAGGGAATATTTCTCGTACTATTCCCATTGATATTTCAGTGAAGCCCGGAATCGAGGAGAACATTCATATAGGTGCCGCATGTACTGAAGAAGAAATCCAAACTTACAAGGCCCTATTCCAAGAATTCCGCGACGTGTTTGCCTGGTCTTACGAGGAAATGCCGGGAATTGATCCTGCCATTGTTGTTCATGAAATCAAAACCTACCCGGATGCTAAACCCATTCGGCAACGGTTGCGTCAGATTCACCCTCGAAAAGCGGCTGCGATTAAAGCAGAAGTCGAAAAGCTGTTGAAAGCAGGTTTCATTTATCCGATCCCGTTAACGGATTGGGTATCGAATATTGTTCCCGTCAATAAAAAACAAGGAACAATAAGAATCTGTATCGACTATAGGGATATCAATCGAGCTTGTCCAAAAGACAACTATCCTACGCCTTATATCGATCAAATTATTGATGATTGTGCCGGAAGTGAGATGTTTTCCTTCATGGATGGTTTCTCAGGCTATAATCAAATCAATATTCTACCTGCCGATCAACCAAAAACGGCATTCATTTGTCCATGGGGGACATTTGCTTATTGCAAATTACCTTTTGGACTTAAGAATGCCGGGGCCACTTTTCAACGGGCGATGTCTTATGCATTTCATGACATCAAGCACATTGTGCAACCCTATCTCGATGATTTGCCTGCTCATTCTTTACATCGAGCTGATCACCTTGTCCACCTACGAGCAATCTTTATGAGGTGTAGGCATTATCGAATTCGGTTGAATCCCCACAAGTGTGTTTTCTGTATAGAAACAGGTCGATTGCTGGGATTTGTTGTTTCAAAAGCCGGCATTCGCGTCGATCCCTCGAAAGTCGAGGCTATCATCAAATTGCCTCCTCCTTCGAGTTTGCGCCAACTCCAAAGTTTGCAAGGGAAAGCGAACTTTTTACGCCGATTCATCCCAAACTACGCCGAGGTCACTAAAGGTTTTACACGGTTGTTGAAACAGAACGCACAATTCTTTTGGGACGAGATTGCCCAACAATCTTTTGATGCATTAAAACACGCGTTGACCCATGCACCGTTATTGCATCCTCCCAACTACAACCAGGACTACTTCTTATACCTCGCAGCTTCGCATTCCACCATTGGAATGGTGTTAGTTCAAGAAGATGAATTCAAAGCAGAGCATGTGATATATTATCTTAGTAGAACCTTAAATCCCACTGAGTTAAAATATTCGCATGTGGAGAAATTGGCCCTGGCAGCCGTTCAAGCTGTCCAGCGTTTTCGTCACTACATTCTTCTCCGCAAAACTACAGTTATTTCGGATTGCAACCCTATGATTTATATTTTGACAAAACAACTGCTAGGGGGCAAGTACTCTAAATGGATTGTTATCCTGCAAGAGTTCGACTTGGAGTTCGAGAAGTCCAAGTCTAAGAAATCTTTAGTTTTTGCGGAATTGATGTGTGATTTCCCGAGTGCTGACACAGAGACTGTGGCAGAGGAGTCCATTGCGGACGAATCTTTGTTTCTTATTAGCACTTTAGATCCGTGGTATGGGGATATAATCATCTATCTCCAAACCCAAACCTTTCGGCCTGAAGCTTCCAAGGAAGACCGTCGAAAAATTCGGTTTCGATCCCAGCAATACAGAATTATTGGAGATACACTTTATCGCCGGGGGGCAGACTTAGTTTTTCGACGTTGTTTAACTCACGAAGAGGCTGAGAGAGTTTTGAATGATTGTCACTCTGGAGCATGTGGCGGTCATATGTCTGGGTATGCCACAGCTCAGAAGGTGTTGCGCGCTGGCTATTTCTGGCCGTCTATGTTTAAAGATTGTATCCTTGCTGTCAGAACATGCCACAACTGTCAAGTGTTTGATCGAAAGATGCGCGCTCCACCTGCTCCTCTCCACCCTATAATTGCCGCTGGTCCATTCGCCAAATGGGGCATTGACTTTATTACTTGTAACCCTCACTCGGCCGGGGGGCATGCGTATATCATCCTCGCGGTTGATTATTTTACAAAATGGGCCGAGGCGATGCCTACATTCGACGCAAGCGGCAAGACAGCTGCAGTTTTCGTATTCAATCATATCATAACTAGGTTTGGTGTCCCACAAGCAATCATTACTGACCATGGGAGCCATTTTCGAAACGTCATGATGACTGAGCTTACAAGCCAGCTTGGTTTGCGCCACGATAGCTCTACTCCTTATTATCCGCAAGCCAACGGTTTGGTTGAGTCAATCAACAAAGTTCTAGTCATCATGATTCGACGGATCATTGGTATCCATCGAACGAATTGGCATAACATGTTATTTTCGGCGCTATGGGCATATCGAACTTCAGTGAAAAATTCAACAGGTTTCACCCCTTTCCAGCTAGTTTATGGCTTAGAAGCTGTGTTACCTATTGAATGCGAAATCCCATCACTTCAAATGGCTGTCGAATTACTTCCAGCTACTTCCGAAGAGGAGAAACGGTTATTATACTTGGCTAAATTAGATGAGACTCGACGTGACGCTACTTTAGCTATCGAGACTCACGCGAAACGAATGAAAGCTCAGTACGATAAAAATGTAACCCCTCGAAGTTTTTCGGAAGGAGACCTAGTACTATTATATGATCAAGCTAACGATAAGCTAGGTGCCGGAAAATTCGTTCCCATGTGGCATGGGCCCTACATTGTAAAGCGAAAGCTAGCAAAAGGGGCTTATGAGTTAGTTGATTTTGATGGGGACTCTTTGGGTAAACCCAGAAATGGACTTTACCTAAAGAGGTATTATGCTTAAAATGATGGGTATGGAGAAATTTTTAGATAGGTTAGATTTCCTTTCTAGCTAGCAAGTGTGTTAGTTTAGTCAGTGTGCTTAGCTTAGCGAGTGTGGTTTTTCGTCATTATTCTGGCTTATCTTGGTTTTACTCTTGATATTGTAGATGTCGACGCCTCTCCAAACATACATTGGATTTGCTGATGGTGCTTGTCGTAATACACGGAATATCTCTTCCGCAGCTTGGGTTATCTATTCGCCCTCTGACGAGTTAGTTTCTATGCATGGGGTAAGCCTCGGTCAAACAACGAATAACATTGCAGAATACAGTGCAGTGGTTGAATTATTATCCGAATCTATTTCATTTGGAATTCGACGTTTGATAGTGAGGTTAGATTCTGAACTTGTTGTATTACAGCTTAATAGAGTTTATGCCATTAGAAATCCTGTGTTATTAAGGTTGTTTTTGAGAGTGCGTCTCTTGGAACGTGAATTTGATTACATTGAATATCAACATATTCCAAGGTCTTTGAATACATTAGCAGATGCAATTGCTTCTCGAGTGTTGGACAGACATTTATAATAATCATGCAAGTAAATTTAAAAACATTTCATCATACATGTTAAACAAGATAAGCCGGTAATAGTGATATATATAGATAGAAGTGTGTCAAAAAATATATACATCGTCTTCGATCATAGGTTTAAAACACCTTATGATCGGCAAAATGATAGTACAAAAAGTCAAAAATGTCACATGTGACTACAAAAGTGACTAGTCAATCACTGGTGGTGCTCTCTGTACGACACCACTGCGCGGGCTACCTTACGCAAAAATCTCCTAAACGGTCCAGGGACCGCGACTACGAAGCGCTGAAGCCTGATAGGAATGTCGTCCATAGTAGTCTCAGGTATATCTGCCGTGAGACGCTCTAGATCATGCTCCAACTCAGCTAGTACTTCTGCTGTCGCGTCCTGTGGGGCCGGTACCGGTGCAGCTGGATGTAGTCTATCATAAGGCCGGAGGTTGGCTGGACGCTGTGGACCAACATCTGCATTTTGAAAAATTTTACTATTAGTTTTGAGACGATATATATAAAAAATACAAAAAATACATAATTAGAAAACTTGTGAAAATAAAAGTACCTCTGTCGTCCCATTGTTCTCCCTGTGGAAGAACCATGTCCGGATCACCTCTGAAATCCATTCCGGCATACGGAAAGTCCTGTATCACAAAAAGCTGGCCCTCTAACCAGTCAAAATAACTATCTGAGAATCGAACTACTGTCGCGCCCTCGTCAGGATGCCGGGCCATCACCGCAACCCATCGTATCAGCTTTGGCTGCCGAGGACCCAAGATATCAACAGTGAGTTGCTGAGGGATCAGCATTGGAATTCTCTCCAAGGCAAAGCTCACGACTATAGGCCCATATCCAAAAGTCTTTAGTCGTCCGTTCTTTGCCTTGGTCAGTTGGCTCTTCATATGAGCCGACACAGCTTCACACCAGTTGAAAATGGTGCCTTGGTAACAGTCAATTGCCATCCGCATTTGGGATCCGGAAGCAATGTGTAAAGCGGCCGCGCCGCAAATTCTGGTAACCGTGAACGCTATGACTTTGAGTTCCGGTAGAGTGATGTGTTTTATCTCTATGCCTTTTGAATGGTGAGCCCCACGTGTGCACCAATCCTCGCGGAGACTATCAAGGGATTGGCCACCCGGCCTAGTCCCCGCAAGACTGAGTTGCTCACCTCTGTTTGGCAAGCCAGTGAGAAAGTATACATCCGAGGGCTCTATCTCGAGCTGGTGCCCTCCTATGTAAAAGCATTGTTCTTGTACGTTCCATCGCTCAACCAGCCATTCCAAGAATCTTACCTGGCCCCTCATGCCCGGTATGGTCCAATATTTGTATAATCCGCATGCTCTTAGGGCATCCAGGGAAGGTTGATGATTTATTGCAGCTTCATCTTCCTCTACATGCTCTCTTTCTCTCCAGTCTAACATGATTAATGCCCTGCATATCAAAAATAGCAATTAGAAATTGATTTGGGAATTTTTGGTGGTTTTTTGAGAGAGTTGGGGTTTTGAAATGCGCGTTTCTCGGAGGACGCACCCCGGCTTTGTAGCACAGGGCGCCCGGACGCAGCTGGCCTGAAGGCGGGCTGCGTCTTCCGACCGTTTTCCCGTATGAGAAAAAGTCGGGGGACGCAGGTCACCCGAAGGGCACCTGCGTCCGCCGAGAGGCGCATTCCAAAACCAAAACCCCCCCAAAAAATGAAACTAAGACCTAAAAATTGATTCTAAACGGATAGAAATGCAGAGTAGGATGTGTAAAATACCTGGATGAGACGGCGTTCGATTCCGACGGTCAGATTTTCCGCAGCAACCACGGGAAGTTTCTTGTCAAAAGCTCCTTTTTCAACCTCAACAGTGAAACGGTAAAAATGACATGGTAAAAGGTCTTTTTATAGGTTTTTTGGATGAATTAGTTCATTTTTTACCATGAAAAGATGTTTTTGAATGTATTTTTGCCTATTTTAAACAGGTATGAGTAATGTGTTGCTTTTGTGCAGGACAAAGGGATTTCGAGGGAAATTGTAATTTTTCACAAACAAAAATATCAGAGTCATCTTTTAAGCCCTTTTCTGACTCCTAAAACATGAAAAGATCGCCGAGTGTTTCTTTTTCACTCGTTAAAACGGAATTAAAAGACGGTCCCCTTTTAGCTCTTTTCTGACCGCAAAATCAGGAAAAGATTGCCGGGTTTTTGTCGTTTCAAACTCGATAAGGAAATAAAACGACGTGTCCTTGATCGCTTTTTACTTTTCAGGTCAACGACACTATTATGAAAGTACTCCTTGGTCGCAAGATCAAGCGGTTCCCCCAGGTATTATTTTATACTTTTTCGGGCTTGAGGGACACAAATATACGAAAAAGTTCAACGTGGAGTCTCCTTTAGTTTTTTCAGACTCTCTAAAATTGAAAAACGCCGAGTTTCTCCTATACTGGGCTCGTTAAACTTTTACAGTAGAGGACCTGTTCAATTACAAACAGGAACGAACCACTCCTTCCTAGGGTTCGAATTTAAACTAGGTTGGACTCGTCCGAAGGATGAGCTTATAATCAAGCATATGTTATCCTCCTCAAGCTTGTTAAAAATAAAGAGGTACTTGCCAGAAATGGTGGGGGAAAAGAGAGAAGAATGAACCTGTTTGTCACCTTTTGTCTCAGAAGAAACTTTATTACCACTCTTGAACACGACACTTTTCATTCACCTGGGTTGGGAAATCTTTTACCTCACAGTTGACCAAATCACTTTGAAAGTCTTTAACCGGGTTTCGGGGATTAACTTTGAGTTATTCGTCACCAAGCCATCTGTTGTGTCGTTATGTGTTCAAGAGGTCTGCAAGCAAAACTTTCATCTGCAAAATACTTGTCATCCATTTGACCATCCCTGAGTCAGTCCTTACAGCAACATTTCTTCAACTTGAACAATGATTTCGTGTTGTGGGCTTGCCTGCAACGGGTCGCTTTCTATCGACATCGACACATTATCTAGAAAGATGACTTAGGAATCGACAGTACCTTGAAGTCTGCATGCATCAATGGCAGGTTTCTCGCCTTTGACGTCAGTTTACATCATTGACTTTCGATCAAAGGATTCCGTGAAGTGTTCGACATCAAAACATCTATTCACATTTCACGGGTTGTGCTTGGTACTTTGAGAACCATTGACATTACTGGTGGTCTCTCTCACGCTTGTTAACAGTTTACATCATCGACTGGTAATCAAGTGGTTTCTAACATGTTCGACATCGAATCATTTAATCACATGGCTAGAATCGTACCAATTCGGGAAGTAGAAGTGAAGACCCTGGATCTAGTTTCTACCATCCAGGCTGCGAGGAGTTTTGTATTCATTATCTATGTAGACTAATCATAAACAGATGGCTGCGTCCATACTGTGTCTACAAAAGTCTATAAAAATGATGTACTGCAAGATCATTCCTGTATCAGAATAGTTAGTCCATTAGTTAAAGTTTTGAATCTGAGTATGGGAATGCCTACCTCAGTGATGATATAATCTTATCCATGTATTTTGTGTTGAAAATTGCAGGTTCCAACCAGGCCATCCACAAGACAATCCTTGAAATGATAAAGCGCTTCACCCTTCCTAGAATTACAAAACCCTATTCTATTCCAGGCTTCGCACTTTAGGGGGCAATCTGTTACACTAAAAAATGTCACCTTGACTACTTACAGTTAGTATGGCTCAAATCAACAGTCATGCTACCCTCTTAGGCAAGTCTCATGCCTCTGTTATCCATCTCAAACTCAAAGAAGAGAGAAAGTCTTGTAAAAACTATGTTTATCTCTGGGGTCGCAGGTTCTCTCTAGCCTTACCTGCGGGGACGCTGACCATGTTCACAAAATCTGCGTCCATGGACGCTCTGTATGTTAAGGGACAGGTGCGTCCCTCTGTAAAAGGCAAAATGCGCGAGTTTTATCTTGAAAAAGTTACTTGTGGTTACTTCTAGAACATTCTAGAGGTCGGTTTGATGAAATGGATGCGCCTCCAGTTGGTTCATGTATCTCTATTAAGGGGGAACTTATCCCATCAATAAGGGAGCTATCCCACCCAAAGAGGGGGATGATCCCATTGATAGTGGACCTGAATAACCTCTTTACAGCACTATAAATAAAGGCATTGAGCCAGAAGGAGAAGAGGTTGGAGCTATACATTTTCTTTGGGTAAATGCTGCAGGATTTAGGTCTTCCATTAGAGCCTTTGTGAGGAGAGATTGTCTTCACTTGATTCTACTTGGGAGAGGGTGAGCTTTGTCAAAGTAGAGGAAAACCCTTGATGGACCCTGGGAGGAACTTGCACAACACCAAGGCCAGGTTGTAAGAGTTTCTTTGTTTCGTTATTAATACAAACTGGTTTATTTTTCTCAATAGCTTGTGTTAATGAGTTATTTCATGTGTTCCTTGGTCTGCATGTTGAATATATGTTTTATTATATGAAATGCAAGTGCTTGGTAATTGTTTGATTGTTTGTGGTTGCAGGAATTGACTTGAAGGAGGAGCTCATCCGGATCGTCAAGAACGGACTTCAACAACAGCGTTTTGGAATAAGGTAAGCCTAAACACTTGTAGTTTTCATGTTGTAAAAGGTGTATTTAGAGAAAGATCACTCCATTTTGTCTTGTTTGTCATTAGAATGTCTTAGACTTCTAGGAAGGTCAGTCGTGTCCGCACCCTTGACAATTCCGTGTGACAAATTGGCGACTCCGCTGGGGAATCCATTAATGAGAGAGTCTTTTCCTTTATATGAACTTTGCTTTGAGAAAATCATTTTTATTTTCTGGTTTTTGACTGTGAGAATTAGTATTTGGGTGGCTTAGCTTTAGATTTAGTTAGATTTGGTTTTTCTTCATTTTTCCAGAAGGACGCACCCTCTGAGTACTGCACAGTGCGTCTTTGGACGCGCTGTTGCCGTTTGCACAGAGCGGGGCCGCACCTGTGACAACGGGTTGCCTGCGTCTTCCTGTAAAACTTAAGAAAATTCCATTTTTGCTTTAAATTGCTTTTAGATTTTGTTTTTCCTTAGTGTTTTCTGCCCAGATCCTTTAGTACCCTGTCAAGAATTTTCACCTGAACTTGTTTTGTGAGCTTTGAGTGTTTTAGTGGTTTTCAACGAAGTTTAGACCTAGGGTTTGATTTTTGGATAGGTTTTGTAGTGACTTTGATAGTAGAAAGTTGTCCAGCCTTAGATCTCTCTGGTTAGTCAACCTTCTTAGAAGTCGGGCCTGTCGTAAAGTCTCCTTGTGTGAGCAACTTGCCATTTGAGTTGTTTTGGGTCAAATTTCGAATTGCTTGTTTATAAAGTATTGATTTCCATTTTACAAAAAGAACAAAAAGATTAGAGTTTTGTTTTGGCTAGTTTTTGGTTCTGCAATAAGCTAGTCCTTGATTTGATTGTGATCAAGTAAAACACCTTAGAAATAATCATTGTTAGTTTTGGCCTCGTTAAGATTGCTTAGAGTAAATTTGCCTTTAGTTTGCTTATGAGTGCATTTTCATAGATTTTAATAGTTGTTAAGATTGATTTTTGGTTATATTAGATTTATTTGCTTTATTAAAAGAAAAATACAAAAACATCTTCTTTAAAAAGTCTTGTTTCAAGTAGCTTTTTGTTTTTGAAAGAAGAAAAGAGTTTTTTCGTGCATGTAAAGAGAGGTTATGTTTTTATGCTTGGAAAAGAAAAACGAATTGTTTCTTTGATTGTCTTCAATTAAGAAGTTGCTTTTATAAAGATTGCATTCTCTCAACTTTTTAGTTAAGCAATTCATCGAAAAAGTAAAGTAGTGGATAAATCATTCTAGGTGCATTTTGTAGTGGTTTCGAGTCGAGTCAACACACCACTGGTTTCACTTCCATCACCTTTTGACTTAAGAAACAACCTTAAAAGTAACGCTTAAATTAAAATCAATCTAGTAATCTTTATTTTTCTAGGGCTCTGAAGCACCAACATAGCTTAGGCTAGGGTCTTGGAGTAGGTGAGTACTTAACTCTCCAAGACTACAAAACCAAACAGATAGTCTATCTTGAGTAGAACAAATCCAATTGTTTCAGTTACATTCTGGGAAAGCTCCTCTTAAAGGAGAAGCACGAGCTCGTGTCCGAACCAGTGAGGGGATCATTCCTCCCTCGTTGGGAACGACGCCAGGCAGTACGTATTACAAACGGTAAACCTCGGATTAACCATTGTCGAGGAGCCAGGGGTCACTTATCGGTAAACCTTGGATTGTTGTCAAGGAGCCGGTAAGGGGATTGGAGCTTGCTACTCTGCCCTTGCGTGCTGTCGGAGTTTAGACTGTTCCCCCAGGTGTAATTGTTGTGATTGGTAACCTTAGTGGCCATAATATCTAGGATTCTACCCAAGGTGACGGTGGAGGGAAGGTCCCACTGTACCTGGAGCAGACGTCGGTTATACTCACTTGGATTTTCTGGGGGGTTCGCTTCACTTCGAGACGGTTAAAGTGGAGGAACTTGGTCCAGTCTATTCATTAAGCAGGTTGCCGGGGTAACTGTTCCACCCGCCATTTCTGTACTGAATCCTGCGAGGTTGGGCCTAATCACCAACTAGCGCTTTTGGTCCGGAAGACTACTGTTTGTGTGTGGTTTGACGCTCTAGATTATTTAGGCGTGTGCTTCAAATTTGTTTGCTTCTTTAGAAGACTTTAGGTGGTTTGATTTGAAATTTTTACTTTGTTTTCGTGTGTTGTAGTTAAAATCTTTAATTGTGGCGGAATTACCGAGAAGGTCCCGTCGAATTGCGGGCCAGTCTCCTGAAGTTGTTTCTGTGGCCGAATTGTTGAGAAGATCCGTAGACTTAGGGGATCCCCTCCTCGAGACGACCAGGTATTTAGAAGGGTTAAAGGTCCTTGTAACTCCTCCTAGTGGCAGTAGAGTAGGTTCACCTGAAGAAGGAGAATCTTCCTTGGTAGTCCATCCAGATTACCAAAGTTTAGAAACAGGTTACAATCCCGAAGCTGTTACAGTTTCCGAGCTTGCTGGTAGTTTTTCATCTGCCAGTGAAACAGGCGAAGAACCTGAAATTTCCGAACCTGTTACTCCAACTCCTAGTGTTCCTGATTCACCAAGAATAGAAAGAATTATCACCGAAAATCTTCCTGTTGGATTAATTGCTATAGAAGAACTTGTTCCAGAGGAAGAAATAGGCGTTTCTGATTCTGAAGATCTAATTACCCTTGATCTAAGGGAGCGTGAATCCATCTTTTACAGTCCTCCTAGAAGTGAATCTTGGTACCTTGCATTAACCAATTTTTTAGACAACTCAGTAGGTTTTTCTACACCTCGTACTCCGGTTCCACCTAGAGGAATTCATTCTCCTGTAAATATGTCTGGTCAGTCATCTGTGTTTTCACAAAGTCCTGAATCATTTTTACATGGCGGTCCTTCTGTTCCTACTGGGTATCAATCACTTTCTGGTACCTTTGCGGGAGCATCTCCTCAACCCATTGATCATGGGTTATTAGTTGGAAACAGTGGTAATGTACCATTGAGTATAGGTGACGTTTATATGATGTCAGGTTCAACTCCCATTAACCAACCTCAAGGTGGCCAATTACCGCCTGGGGGGCAACCTTCGTTAATGCCTGGGGGGCAACCTCAAGGTACTTCATTCGTGACTGGGGGGCAACCTCAAGGGTATCAACCCCAAGGGTATCAACCCCAGCCTCAATATGTACCCCAAAGTCAACCTCAGTATCAATATCAACCTCAAGGATGGCAACCTCAAGGATGGCAACCCCAAGGGTATCAACCCCAAGGGTATCAACCTCAAGGATACCAACCTCAAGGTCAAGGTCAACCCCAGTATTCGTATTTACCTCAAGGTTATCAACCTACGGGTCAATACCCTGGTCAAGGTTATCAACCACCTCAAGGGCAATCATATGGGACTGCACCTTACAGTTATCAACCCTATCCTCAATACGGCTATGGATCTCAGTATCCTCAACCTGTTACGAGTCAATACCCTGGAATGTTAACATGGGATCCGTCACAGGGTCAACAGATGTCGCAACCAAGTATACAGTCGGTACCTCAAGCAGGACAACCTGCAGTTCCTGGTCCACCCCAGCAACCGCAACCTGTCCAGTCAAGTGTTCAGACCCCTGTAACTTCTGTAGTTACTCAGCCGCCAATTGCACCTGGTACTCCACCTCACACGGCTGCAGCAACTACCGCTTCATCTACCATGCTTACTTCTGGAGTATCGGCAGCTCCGGTTTCTACTGTCCCTGTAACCACTCCTCAGACATCTGTACCGTTGTCTGGACCCACGGTTCAAACCACAGTCCAGATGCCTGCAGGCCAACCTGGTACAAGTACGGTTGTTACTACTCAACCTCAATTTGTTCAACCTCCGTACCAGGGACAGTATCAACCTGGGCAAGCTGCCCAACAACCGGTTTACCAGTATCAACCGTATCCTGGGTACACTTATCAACAACCTCAGCAACCCCAGTACGGTCCGGTTAATCCTGGTTTTCCAGGAGGATATAATATCCCAAATGCGACTCCTGTTCCTAGTTATCCTGGATATCCTCCTCCTGGGGCTGGTATTGTGACTCAGAGTTTTAGAGATCCTAACCGGCAGTTACCGTTTATTGCGACTTTAGATTTACCCGACTTGACGCGCCTAACGAACGATCCAATTCAATATCTTCAGTTCTGGCCGCCAATGCCAAATAAGTTGCCCAGCGATATACCCAAGTTCGAAGGTAAGTCTGGAGAGGATCCGTCTAATCACGTGATGACTTACCACCTCTGGTGTGCATCAAATTCCATCTCAGATGATTCCATCCGCTTACGTCTTTTCCAGCGTACACTCATTGGTCTCGCAGCCAAGTGGTACATTGAGTTACCACGGGCCTCTTTTTACAACTTTAGCCAGTTAGCTACCTCGTTCTTAACTCATTTTCAGTTACCAGTCAGATACGATAATGGTACAGAATTATTAACTTCGCTAAAACAATCGACATCCACGTACATTTCTGATCACATCCATGAGTGGAGACGTCGAAGAAGATTAGTGAAAGTTTTTATCCCGGACCAAATCTTAGCTGAATGGTTTGTCAAATCATTATTACCAAGAATTACTGAAGATGTAGCTAAGGCCGGAGTAGTTACTGAGGAGCAAGTCATTGCTCAGGCACAATACCTTGACTTAGTTTACACTCAGTCGGGTACGTTACACGAGAAAATTCCGGATCTTCCAAAGTCAAACCAAATCGCTGCTGCTCCTTCGGGATCTCATGCCGCTGATGGTATGATTGGTATCGTGACTACGAAGAGTAAGAAGAAGTCTTCCAAGGCCTCCAATACTCCAATTATCACTTTGCCTGATTCTCCGACAGGAGAGTCTTCTCCTCCTGAACTTACCGCCGACATTCACGCTGTAGAGTCATCTACGGCCAAATCAAAAAACGGTGGAAAGAAGAAAGGAAAGAAGAAGGCTAAAGCAGACAAGGCTCCAAAGGAGAAAACGGAAAAGTCGGAAACCAATGACGAAAAACGCAAACCTCGATATCCTTGTCTCATTTGTGAAGAAGATCATTTTACGAGAGACTGCCCTCATCGGGCCGAGGTAGTGAAAATAGTCAAAGGTTCTCCCACTCCTGCTGTGTTAAAAAATCCATTTCCAGAGCAGGAGAATAAGATGATAGGTTCTTCTTCGAATGCCAGTGAAGAACCCATTTTGATGATGTCTCATGTCAGGATTGCGACTCGATCGCAAGATTATGGTAGTAAGGCTCCTGTTGATGGTAAGGAAGCAGAATCTTCTCACTCTAACCCATCAACCTCAGCTCCTGGTTCCGATCCACTACAGATCGAAAAACCTAACCCAGACTTAGTGATTAAGCCGCCCGCCAAGGGTGTACTTCGAAGGTCTGCTTTCAATCCACATGCGAGAGCAGCCCAGAATTACAACATTGTTGAAGACTTAGCTGTTTCACCTTCAGCAATGTCGGCACTCGAAGTGCTGCAATCATGTCCAGCGCAACGAAAATTGCTTTTGTCGGCTATCGGAGCTGTCGATGTTCAGGACCCGAACCTAATGATCTTTGATCTAGAAAATAGTACACCGCGTCTCCCCCATCAAATGGCTTTCCAAATTCCAGTGATAGTCAAAAACAGGCCTATTCATCGGACTGTGATTGATGAGGGAGCTTCTACGTGTATTATGTCGATTCAATGTTGGAGATCGCTTGGTTCTCCTTCGTTGAACCAATCCCCCACCATCCTTAAGGCCTTTGATGGCCGTGGGTTCCGTCCGTTTGGTATTCTACAAGAATTGCCTATAGGGGTCGAAGGTAAAACCGTTAGTCTGGATGTGGAAGTGGTTGATGCCCCTCTAGACTACAACCTTCTTTTGGGTCGAAGTTGGTCATATGCTATGACAGCGGTCGTTTCATCGGTCTTCAGAGTCATTAAGTTTCCACATAACGGTAAGATCGTGACTATTGATCAGCTGACATACTTTTCATCCGACCCAACCTCTTCAGAAACTATCCAGCATGTTGGTAAAACGACAATCCCTTATAGGGACATTGGTGTAGGTTTAGTTAAGGATTCCGGTTTACTGGGAACTTTTCCTCTCCCTCCACTCAATGCAGACCCTTCGTTTGCAACAATTCATATGATCACGTCAGAAAACATTATTTATGATGATCCTTGGTATGTTCCATCTGACTCTGAGCTAGACTCACTCGGTGATGTTATGCCGTTGAGTCCGTATGAGATTGCTTATGAAGCTCTTATGTCTTTTACCGACTTTCATTCAACCGAAACCGACCAAATGAATGTGGTCAGTGAAGAGTCACTTTTCACCTCACCCTTAGAACGGATAACGTTTCCCGAAGAAGTGTCATCTGACGAACAACTTCGCGAAATCCTAAGTGTAGATGATCTACCATGGGAAGATCTCCATCACAGATCTTCGTTTTTACCTAAGGATGATGCATTTGAAAATGATTTTTCATCTATCTTTACCGCTGAATATGTCAAAGACGCTCAGGATCCAACGAAACATTCTGATTCAGAGCTGAATTTAGGGAATATTTCTCGTACTATTCCCATTGATATTTCAGTGAAGCCCGGAATCGAGGAGAACATTCATATAGGTGCCGCATGTACTGAAGAAGAAATCCAAACTTACAAGGCCCTATTCCAAGAATTCCGCGACGTGTTTGCCTGGTCTTACGAGGAAATGCCGGGAATTGATCCTGCCATTGTTGTTCATGAAATCAAAACCTACCCGGATGCTAAACCCATTCGGCAACGGTTGCGTCAGATTCACCCTCGAAAAGCGGCTGCGATTAAAGCAGAAGTCGAAAAGCTGTTGAAAGCAGGTTTCATTTATCCGATCCCGTTAACGGATTGGGTATCGAATATTGTTCCCGTCAATAAAAAACAAGGAACAATAAGAATCTGTATCGACTATAGGGATATCAATCGAGCTTGTCCAAAAGACAACTATCCTACGCCTTATATCGATCAAATTATTGATGATTGTGCCGGAAGTGAGATGTTTTCCTTCATGGATGGTTTCTCAGGCTATAATCAAATCAATATTCTACCTGCCGATCAACCAAAAACGGCATTCATTTGTCCATGGGGGACATTTGCTTATTGCAAATTACCTTTTGGACTTAAGAATGCCGGGGCCACTTTTCAACGGGCGATGTCTTATGCATTTCATGACATCAAGCACATTGTGCAACCCTATCTCGATGATTTGCCTGCTCATTCTTTACATCGAGCTGATCACCTTGTCCACCTACGAGCAATCTTTATGAGGTGTAGGCATTATCGAATTCGGTTGAATCCCCACAAGTGTGTTTTCTGTATAGAAACAGGTCGATTGCTGGGATTTGTTGTTTCAAAAGCCGGCATTCGCGTCGATCCCTCGAAAGTCGAGGCTATCATCAAATTGCCTCCTCCTTCGAGTTTGCGCCAACTCCAAAGTTTGCAAGGGAAAGCGAACTTTTTACGCCGATTCATCCCAAACTACGCCGAGGTCACTAAAGGTTTTACACGGTTGTTGAAACAGAACGCACAATTCTTTTGGGACGAGATTGCCCAACAATCTTTTGATGCATTAAAACACGCGTTGACCCATGCACCGTTATTGCATCCTCCCAACTACAACCAGGACTACTTCTTATACCTCGCAGCTTCGCATTCCACCATTGGAATGGTGTTAGTTCAAGAAGATGAATTCAAAGCAGAGCATGTGATATATTATCTTAGTAGAACCTTAAATCCCACTGAGTTAAAATATTCGCATGTGGAGAAATTGGCCCTGGCAGCCGTTCAAGCTGTCCAGCGTTTTCGTCACTACATTCTTCTCCGCAAGACTACAGTTATTTCGGATTGCAACCCTATGATTTATATTTTGACAAAACAACTGCTAGGGGGCAAGTACTCTAAATGGATTGTTATCCTGCAAGAGTTCGACTTGGAGTTCGAGAAGTCCAAGTCTAAGAAATCTTTAGTTTTTGCGGAATTGATGTGTGATTTCCCGAGTGCTGACACAGAGACTGTGGCAGAGGAGTCCATTGCGGACGAATCTTTGTTTCTTATTAGCACTTTAGATCCGTGGTATGGGGATATAATCATCTATCTCCAAACCCAAACCTTTCGGCCTGAAGCTTCCAAGGAAGACCGTCGAAAAATTCGGTTTCGATCCCAGCAATACAGAATTATTGGAGATACACTTTATCGCCGGGGGGCAGACTTAGTTTTTCGACGTTGTTTAACTCACGAAGAGGCTGAGAGAGTTTTGAATGATTGTCACTCTGGAGCATGTGGCGGTCATATGTCTGGGTATGCCACAGCTCAGAAGGTGTTGCGCGCTGGCTATTTCTGGCCGTCTATGTTTAAAGATTGTATCCTTGCTGTCAGAACATGCCACAACTGTCAAGTGTTTGATCGAAAGATGCGCGCTCCACCTGCTCCTCTCCACCCTATAATTGCCGCTGGTCCATTCGCCAAATGGGGCATTGACTTTATTACTTGTAACCCTCACTCGGCCGGGGGGCATGCGTATATCATCCTCGCGGTTGATTATTTTACAAAATGGGCCGAGGCGATGCCTACATTCGACGCAAGCGGCAAGACAGCTGCAGTTTTCGTATTCAATCATATCATAACTAGGTTTGGTGTCCCACAAGCAATCATTACTGACCATGGGAGCCATTTTCGAAACGTCATGATGACTGAGCTTACAAGCCAGCTTGGTTTGCGCCACGATAGCTCTACTCCTTATTATCCGCAAGCCAACGGTTTGGTTGAGTCAATCAACAAAGTTCTAGTCATCATGATTCGACGGATCATTGGTATCCATCGAACGAATTGGCATAACATGTTATTTTCGGCGCTATGGGCATATCGAACTTCAGTGAAAAATTCAACAGGTTTCACCCCTTTCCAGCTAGTTTATGGCTTAGAAGCTGTGTTACCTATTGAATGCGAAATCCCATCACTTCAAATGGCTGTCGAATTACTTCCAGCTACTTCCGAAGAGGAGAAACGGTTATTATACTTGGCTAAATTAGATGAGACTCGACGTGACGCTACTTTAGCTATCGAGACTCACGCGAAACGAATGAAAGCTCAGTACGATAAAAATGTAACCCCTCGAAGTTTTTCGGAAGGAGACCTAGTACTATTATATGATCAAGCTAACGATAAGCTAGGTGCCGGAAAATTCGTTCCCATGTGGCATGGGCCCTACATTGTAAAGCGAAAGCTAGCAAAAGGGGCTTATGAGTTAGTTGATTTTGATGGGGACTCTTTGGGTAAACCCAGAAATGGACTTTACCTAAAGAGGTATTATGCTTAAAATGATGGGTATGGAGAAATTTTTAGATAGGTTAGATTTCCTTTCTAGCTAGCAAGTGTGTTAGTTTAGTCAGTGTGCTTAGCTTAGCGAGTGTGGTTTTTCGTCATTATTCTGGCTTATCTTGGTTTTACTCTTGATATTGTAGATGTCGACGCCTCTCCAAACATACATTGGATTTGCTGATGGTGCTTGTCGTAATACACGGAATATCTCTTCCGCAGCTTGGGTTATCTATTCGCCCTCTGACGAGTTAGTTTCTATGCATGGGGTAAGCCTCGGTCAAACAACGAATAACATTGCAGAATACAGTGCAGTGGTTGAATTATTATCCGAATCTATTTCATTTGGAATTCGACGTTTGATAGTGAGGTTAGATTCTGAACTTGTTGTATTACAGCTTAATAGAGTTTATGCCATTAGAAATCCTGTGTTATTAAGGTTGTTTTTGAGAGTGCGTCTCTTGGAACGTGAATTTGATTACATTGAATATCAACATATTCCAAGGTCTTTGAATACATTAGCAGATGCAATTGCTTCTCGAGTGTTGGACAGACATTTATAATAATCATGCAAGTAAATTTAAAAACATTTCATCATACATGTTAAACAAGATAAGCCGGTAATAGTGATATATATATAGATAGAAGTGTGTCAAAAAATATATACATCGTCTTCGATCATAGGTTGAAAACACCTTATGATCGGCAAAATGATAGTACAAAAAGTCAAAAATGTCACATGTGACTACAAAAGTGACTAGTCAATCACTGGTGGTGCTCTCTGTACGACACCACTGCGCGGGCTACCTTACGCAAAAATCTCCTAAACGGTCCAGGGACCGCGACTACGAAGCGCTGAAGCCTGATAGGAATGTCGTCCATAGTAGTCTCAGGTATATCTGCCGTGAGACGCTCTAGATCATGCTCCAACTCAGCTAGTACTTCTGCTGTCGCGTCCTGTGGGGCCGGTACCGGTGCAGCTGGATGTAGTCTATCATAAGGCCGGAGGTTGGCTGGACGCTGTGGACCAACATCTGCATTTTGAAAAATTTTACTATTAGTTTTGAGACGATATATATAAAAAATACAAAAAATACATAACTAGAAAACTTGTGAAAATAAAAAGTACCTCTGTCGTCCCATTGTTCTCCCTGTGGAAGAACCATGTCCGGATCACCTCTGAAATCCATTCCGGCATACGGAAAGTCCTGTATCACAAAAAGCTGGCCCTCTAACCAGTCAAAATAACTATCTGAGAATCGAACTACTGTCGCGCCCTCGTCAGGATGCCGGGCCATCACCGCAACCCATCGTATCAGCTTTGGCTGCCGAGGACCCAAGATATCAACAGTGAGTTGCTGAGGGATCAGCATTGGAATTCTCTCCAAGGCAAAGCTCACGACTATAGGCCCATATCCAAAAGTCTTTAGTCGTCCGTTCTTTGCCTTGGTCAGTTGGCTCTTCATATGAGCCGACACAGCTTCACACCAGTTGAAAATGGTGCCTTGGTAACAGTCAATTGCCATCCGCATTTGGGATCCGGAAGCAATGTGTAAAGCGGCCGCGCCGCAAATTCTGGTAACCGTGAACGCTATGACTTTGAGTTCCGGTAGAGTGATGTGTTTTATCTCTATGCCTTTTGAATGGTGAGCCCCACGTGTGCACCAATCCTCGCGGAGACTATCAAGGGATTGGCCACCCGGCCTAGTCCCCGCAAGACTGAGTTGCTCACCTCTGTTTGGCAAGCCAGTGAGAAAGTATACATCCGAGGGCTCTATCTCGAGCTGGTGCCCTCCTATGTAAAAGCATTGTTCTTGTACGTTCCATCGCTCAACCAGCCATTCCAAGAATCTTACCTGGCCCCTCATGCCCGGTATGGTCCAATATTTGTATAATCCGCATGCTCTTAGGGCATCCAGGGAAGGTTGATGATTTATTGCAGCTTCATCTTCCTCTACATGCTCTCTTTCTCTCCAGTCTAACATGATTAATGCCCTGCATATCAAAAATAGCAATTAGAAATTGATTTGGGAATTTTTGGTGGTTTTTTGAGAGAGTTGGGGTTTTGAAATGCGCGTTTCTCGGAGGACGCACCCCGGCTTTGTAGCACAGGGCGCCCGGACGCAGCTGGCCTGAAGGCGGGCTGCGTCTTCCGACCGTTTTCCCGTATGAGAAAAAGTCGGGGGACGCAGGTCACCCGAAGGGCACCTGCGTCCGCCGAGAGGCGCATTCCAAAACCAAAAACCCCCCAAAAAATGAAACTAAGACCTAAAAATTGATTCTAAACGGATAGAAATGCAGAGTAGGATGTGTAAAATACCTGGATGAGACGGCGTTCGATTCCGACGGTCAGATTTTCCGCAGCAACCACGGGAAGTTTCTTGTCAAAAGCTCCTTTTTCAACCTCAACAGTGAAACGGTAAAAATGACATGGTAAAAGGTCTTTTTATAGGTTTTTTGGATGAATTAGTTCATTTTTTACCATGAAAAGATGTTTTTGAATGTATTTTTGCCTATTTTAAACAGGTATGAGTAATGTGTTGCTTTTGTGCAGGACAAAGGGATTTCGAGGGAAATTGTAATTTTTCACAAACAAAAATATCAGAGTCATCTTTTAAGCCCTTTTCTGACTCCTAAAACATGAAAAGATCGCCGAGTGTTTCTTTTTCACTCGTTAAAACGGAATTAAAAGACGGTCCCCTTTTAGCTCTTTTCTGACCGCAAAATCAGGAAAAGATTGCCGGGTTTTTGTCGTTTCAAACTCGATAAGGAAATAAAACGACGTGTCCTTGATCGCTTTTTACTTTTCAGGTTAACGACACTATTATGAAAGTACTCCTTGGTCGCAAGATCAAGCGGTTCCCCCAGGTATTATTTTATACTTTTTCGGGCTTGAGGGACACAAATATACGAAAAAGTTCAACGTGGAGTCTCTTTTAGTTTTTTCAGACTCTCTAAAATTGAAAAACGCCGAGTTTCTCCTATACTGGGCTCGTTAAACTTTTACAGTAGAGGACCTGTTCAATTACAAACAGGAACGAACCACTCCTTCCTAGGGTTCGAATTTAAACTAGGTTGGACTCGTCCGAAGGATGAGCTTATAATCAAGCATATGTTATCCTCCTCAAGCTTGTTAAAAATAAAGAGGTACTTGCCAGAAATGGTGGGGGAAAAGAGAGAAGAATGAACCTGTTTGTCACCTTTTGTCTCAGAAGAAACTTTATTACCACTCTTGAACACGACACTTTTCATTCACCTGGGTTGGGAAATCTTTTACCTCACAGTTGACCAAATCACTTTGAAAGTCTTTAACCGGGTTTCGGGGATTAACTTTGAGTTATTCGTCACCAAGCCATCTGTTGTGTCGTTATGTGTTCAAGAGGTCTGCAAGCAAAACTTTCATCTGCAAAATACTTGTCATCCATTTGACCATCCCTGAGTCAGTCCTTACAGCAACATTTCTTCAACTTGAACAATGATTTCGTGTTGTGGGCTTGCCTGCAACGGGTCGCTTTCTATCGACATCGACACATTATCTAGAAAGATGACTTAGGAATCGACAGTACCTTGAAGTCTGCATGCATCAATGGCAGGTTTCTCGCCTTTGACGTCAGTTTACATCATTGACTTTCGATCAAAGGATTCCGTGAAGTGTTCGACATCAAAACATCTATTCACATTTCACGGGTTGTGCTTGGTACTTTGAGAACCATTGACATTACTGGTGGTCTCTCTCACGCTTGTTAACAGTTTACATCATCGACTGGTAATCAAGTGGTTTCTAACATGTTCGACATCGAATCATTTAATCACATGGCTAGAATCGTACCAATTCGGGAAGTAGAAGTGAAGACCCTGGATCTAGTTTCTACCATCCAGGCTGCGAGGAGTTTTGTATTCATTATCTATGTAGACTAATCATAAACAGATGGCTGCGTCCATACTGTGTCTACAAAAGTCTATAAAAATGATGTACTGCAAGATCATTCCTGTATCAGAATAGTTAGTCCATTAGTTAAAGTTTTGAATCTGAGTATGGGAATGCCTACCTCAGTGATGATATAATCTTATCCATGTATTTTGTGTTGAAAATTGCAGGTTCCAACCAGGTCATCCACAAGACAATCCTTGAAATGATAAAGCGCTTCACCCTTCCTAAATTACAAAACCCTATTCTATTCCAGGCTTCGCACTTTAGGGGGCAATCTGTTACACTAAAAAATGTCACCTTGACTACTTACAGTTAGTATGGCTCAAATCAACAGTCATGCTACCCTCTTAGGCAAGTCTCATGCCTCTGTTATCCATCTCAAACTCAAAGAAGAGAGAAAGTCTTGTAAAAACTATGTTTATCTCTGGGGTCGCAGGTTCTCTCTAGCCTTACCTGCGGGGACGCTGACCATGTTCACAAAATCTGCGTCCATGGACGCTCTGTATGTTAAGGGACAGGTGCGTCCCTCTGTAAAAGGCAAAATGCGCGAGTTTTATCTTGAAAAAGTTACTTGTGGTTACTTCTAGAACATTCTAGAGGTTGGTTTGATGAAATGGATGCGCCTCCAGTTGGTTCATGTATCTCTATTAAGAGGGAACTTATCCCATCAATAAGGGAGCTATCCCACCCAAAGAGGGGGATGATCCCATTGATAGTGGACCTGAATAACCTCTTTACAGCACTATAAATAAAGGCATTGAGCCAGAAGGAGAAGAGGTTGGAGCTATACATTTTCTTTGGGTAAATGCTGCAGGATTTAGGTCTTCCATTAGAGCCTTTGTAAGGAGAGATTGTCTTTACTTGATTCTACTTGGAAGAGGGTGAGCTTTGTCAAAGTAGAGGAAAACCCTTGATGGACCCTGGGAGGAACTTGCACAACACCAAGGCCAGGTTGTAAGAGTTTCTTTGTTTCGTTATTAATACAAACTGGTTTATTTTTCTCAATAGCTTGTGTTAATGAGTTATTTCATGTGTTCCTTGGTCTGCATGTTGAATATATGTTTTATTATATGAAATGCAAGTGCTTGGTAATTGTTTGATTGTTTGTGGTTGCAGGAATTGACTTGAAGGAGGAGCTCATCCGGATCGTCAAGAACGGACTTCAACAACAGCGTTTTGGAATAAGGTAAGCCTAAACACTTGTAGTTTTCATGTTGTAAAAGGTGTATTTAGAGAAAGATCACTCCATTTTGTCTTGTTTGTCATTAGAATGTCTTAGACTTCTAGGAAGGTCAGTCGTGTCCGCACCCTTGACAAATTCCGTGTGACAACTTGCCTCTCAGAATCGCCTAAGGATGAGTAAGAGATCAATGAGATCTCCAAGTGGAATCAAGAACTATCACAGAGAAGACACTAATCAAAAACCCAGAGCTGACTCACACCTCTACAAATATCTATATATAGATCTCTCATCCCAGAGATCCAGAGGTTGGAGGCTGGAATTTTGTATCTTGTAAGGAAGTGTTGCTGGTTTCTTGGTGCAATATCATAGTGTTGGGTGATCTAAGCTTTTCATGAGGTGAAGAAGGGCTTTCTTGCTGAGAGGATGATGCTGGGTCAGAACAAATTGTTGTAATCCTCTTTGCTACTTCTTGATTATCAATAAAGCTATTCAAGTTTTCCTCCACATTCTTGTATGATTGATGATATATGCATTTGTGTGGTCAATATATATCTGGTCCTATGTTGTTTATGATAATAGATCTATGTTCTTGGATAGTGTTATGCTACTTTGATTCTACAGGTGCTCTTTGAAGCTGGGAAGATGAGGAAGCAAGTGGCAAAGATCTATTAGAAGGGAGAGGAATCAAGTAAGGAACCAAGTGCAAGACAGAGGTTGGTCTCCATTATTCCCCTCTTATCTATTTCTCATAAAGGAAGACGAAAGTAGTTTTAGTTTGTCTGTTTCTAAGGTAGCTACCAACCTTAGTGGGACTAGTAGCTCTGCATAGACACTAGATTTCCAGATAACACTAGGCACTTTGTATTTGTAGCAAATAACTTGTCCCTGACCTCTCACATGTCCTCCTCCTCAGCCTCATTTTCACCCCTAATATCCTCCACACACTCCCCCAACACCTTGATATGGAATTCGTGTTTATGTCTACATTTGATACGCGAGTGTTCTTTCCATCATCAACTCATAGGTATGGCAGTTACGTTCAGCGTGGCCCACCAATTTATAGAATTTGCAGAAGAGTTGTTGCAGTGTCTACACAAATTTCTACAGCAAGTGAAAATTGTCTTTTACATTTTTTCTAGCTACTTGATAGATAACACACCACAGCGTGGGCCCTGCACTTGGCCCTGCTTGAGCTTTCGGCCTCAGAGGCATAGGCCCACCTCCTGCAACATAATTCACGAAGACAAGGCAATGATATTTATCATGCCCCTGTCTCTTACATTTCAGACACCAAACTTCTTCGCGCACCTCTAACCGAGCTGTTGTACCCAGCTTCAAGCTTTGAAACTCTAAGCAAAGATTTTGCAACTCCACATGAATCTAATGAACTCCCAAAGCAGCGTCTTGAATCAGTGTATCATGCAACCTCATCTCAATTTCTAGGGCTTCCACCTGGGTCCCAATCTTTTGTTGTGATAAAGAAACCCTTAGGTGAGGCAAGAGGGAAGCTACATACCATTCCTAGTGTTGTCCATCCATAAGCTTCATGTTAGCTTCGCAAATCTGGCATTTCAATCCCTGATCTAGCTCCCAAGGTGTTTTGCTAGGCCTCATCATGATTTCCTTGAATCCAATAAATGATTGGGACTCAGACTTGGGCCTACTAAATTCCTTATTTAGCATGGTCTGAGTGTCCGCCAATGATGCCATTGGGTTATCAGTGTAGTACTCAATGTACCATGTCAACACGCAATCTTGTAGAGAAGTAACCAACTATGCTTTCTTCATATGATCATCTGTAATATTTTGGGCTATCCATACATCCTTCACAATGAACCAAAACTAGTATGGGTCCTCATTTCCCAAGCCCTTGAAAATGGGAAACTTCATTGTATTTGACATATTGAACGGTGGTGGAGGTGGTGGCTATGTGGGCGAAGGTGTATGTTGTGGAGGTGAAGATGGAGGTGGTGTGGGCAGATGGGATATTCGCGAGAACCCCTAACTTATTAACTGGAAAGCACTCTGTGGTGAAACCTATGTTTCTCCTTCATCATCATGCAGAGGAGGCTAAATCAGTGAGCTATATTTAGGACCTGTTCTCCCTCTATCCCTGAAGAATTTTCCACTTCACGTAGCTCCAAACATCAAGGTATTGGCATAACCCGCTTTTCACACAAGATCATCTTAATCCAAGTATTCAAAGATCTTAAATACTTACCTCGTGGCCCCTTGAAGAAGTGTCGCTCCACTTTGTTGTAACTAACCAAGGTATCGACTGCAAATTCTATCACAAATCCTTTGATGACACGATCAACCTAGTGATTGACAGCACGCGTTATCTTATCTTCAGAGGCTTCCAATCTCTGCACTAGCTCTGAGGTCCACACTATTGGACCATCAAGCTTCCACCTTCCTTAGTCATCTGCCAATTTAGCGATCCACTCGTATAGTTCGATCAGGAAGGAATAGAAGAAAATTTCATGTATCTCTATGCATAGATGCCTATCCAGCCATTGTTCTTTTTTCAGGCGTGGATTTCTACTTTCTTACACCGCAAATTCATGGATCTTTTTATCCAACCACTCCTTAATTTCATTCTTAGTTGGATTCCAGTGATGTGACATTGCACATCTCTTTATGCAGATCCCAGTCCCAGCAATGGAACCATTTGTTGGCTTAGTGGGTCCTGACCCAGGTTCAGAGTTAGTTTCGCCAAACAAATCCCTACACTACTGGCCCTTTCGACCAATCCACGAATCGTGGACTAAAGTCTCACCCAAAGAATTATGGGGGGGTTTTGGTACCAAGTTTCCACACCCAGAGATTAGTCTAATGCCATTTTGTGCCCTAAACCTACCTTCACGCAGATCGATAAGCCCCTTAGGGCTTATTGATATAATTATCCTTAATCAGCTTCTATACCTCTGCGAACATTCATGACTGTCTTTCGTGAACCCTAAACAGGTGAATCAACTACTTTCGTACCCCTGTGATTACTCTTAATCCTGTATTTACCCAGATCAACCTAAGCGACGAGAAATTTAACATGCAATAAGAAATGCTTCGCGTAAAAAATTAATATTAAGTGTGTTCATATAACAATATCAATTATGTAAATTCACGCATCAATACAATATTACTTCATAAACCCATCATTTATCACATCATAAAAGCATATTCATTCATAACAGAAGTAAATAGACAAAACACAGGATTTTCTGGAATAATCTCTTTATTAATACTTCAGTTCTGCTACAGACTCAAGACTTCCCTGTGCACTCAACTGCAAGGGTCCGCGCACTCAGTTGTGGACTCTACTCTAGGCCTTTGTGCACACAGCTGTAGAGCCACTCTTCTACTCTAAGACTTCTTCGCTCTTTTCTCTACTGACCCATTACATTCATCTTCATCATCCATTCTTCTGCCTTAGACTCTTTAAGACTCTCCTACTTATACAATCCCATGGTCTGCGGACAATGGGTAAATATATAAAATCTGACACATCTTACATGGAAGAATGGTGAAACCCTCTATGACACTTTACTATATACATACTCCGTGACCACAACTTACAGACACTTTACATTTTATACAACAAAACTTGGGTTTTTTGCCCCAAAACTTGGGCTTTTGCCCCAACATTGACCCTAGGGGACCTTGTTGTAACACACTGTTACCTCAATCAATTTTGACAATCTAAAAGGCATAATAAAATAACCAATATGCATATAAAATACATGTATATACACTCAAATATAATATTTCATCCTCACTAAAATGAACCATTCATTCTTTATAAAAATGTTTTTCTTAAGGGCACCATGAGTATTGTCCTCTCTTATATTTGGTTATGTTTCTCTCTCTCTAATACTTGTTCTTTTATCTTATCTCTCTAGGGTTGCCCTACTTTTATGATGGATTTCCCTCTCTTGGTTTATTCCCTAATCTATTACAAAAATTAGTTTTGTTTTGGTTTTGTTTAATTCTCTTGATGCCACTTGTGAATATCAACATGGTCTTAGAGCACGTATGGACCTCATTTAATTCAACTATTGAACCAGAGATTTTTGGTTGGCGGCATTGTTTGAAGCTTATTTACAACTAGAAGACTAGAGTTTCATATATGGTTTAAACCCTCCTTCAATGATTGTACTCTTCCTTCCTTCACTCAACAAAAAATAACATATTGAAAATATGTTTTGAAGCTGGTACCTCTTAAGTCTATTAAGGTGAACTTCCAAAGGTTTTTCATTCAAAGGCTTCTTGTTAGGATATTCTGACACATAGGAAATAATTAAGTATAACTTGGTCTAGTGTATATTTAGGTAAAGTGTGTTTCTTTAGTATGTACTTTTTGTAACTTACAAACTGACGGTAACGATATGTTCTAGACATGAATTGATCTGACGGTTCATTCTCTCCTCAATATTACCAACACTTGATCCATTGCTTAACGCCCAATTGGTCCATGATCTCTATTTAAAGAGCATGGAGGGTCATTTGTTAGGTGACCATTCATAAGAGAAGCTTATGTAAATTTTCTTTCTTTTACATTAATAAATTTCCTAAAGTGGTCGCTTTGGCTAGGGCCATGGACTGTTTCTCTCTTTGAGGATTTTAACCAAGTCAATTATAATGGTGCACTGATTAGTTTTCTACTTGTGAGTGTTTTCCTTTGGTGTTCTATCTAAGGAACTTACCTTGTAAATTCCTACATGGTATCAAATCTATTCGAGGGTTGCATCCATTGGTGATCCAAATCTGAAGCCAGTAAAATTGCATCTAGCTATCGTTTCCTAGATCTATTGTTTTTTACCACTTTTGGGCCGAGAAGACTGCTCTATTGTGTTAGGACAATATTTTCGAGTGAGGAATCCCTTTTGTTTCACGCGAAATGGTTTCTGGTAGCTCTAGCTACGTCATTTTTAAGATCTAGAGGTATAAAGTCTTTATTTGCAGTTATAGTTATTTATCTCTCTGTTTATGTTGATTTATAGTCCTCTATAAAAACAAAAATTATTACCGGATCTTATGCCTTTGATTTTTGCGTATGGCCCTCGCCCCGTGACTCCATGAGATCTGGGAAAACCAAAAACAAAAATAAAGGATTTTTCTCATGTGTATGCTCTTTTCCATCGTGCCTTAGTGTGATCTCGGAAAATCAGAAACTTTGAGGAAAATATCTAGTTTCTGGCCAAATCTAACTTTAAGCCATAAGGTTTGGATACTTTTTCTTATTCATTTGGTTTGTGTGGTTGTTTTTTTGTTTCGTAGGCAAAAATGAGTTTTTTAAGTAAGCACGCACCCAAAGCTTCAGTTAAAAAAAAACAAACAAACAAAAACAAAAAACCTTCCTCCTTTCAAACAATTACCAACCTTTTAAACTAGCTCACTTGGTCTAAATCTACTTTATAAGAATAGAGGACTTGGGTTCAAGTATTTATTTTTGTTGAGTTACTTTTTCAAAAAACACATGTAGCTCATGTTTTAAAGTTACTTTATGTAAAAGTGTTATCACCCATTATGAAAGGTAACTTATAATTCTAAAGTCACTTTATCTTTTATTTAAGTTACAATTTAGTGGATAGTTCATAAAGTACCATTGTAAAAGTGACTTTTACTTATTTAGAAAAGTGGGTCACATAAAGTAATCTTATTTTTTAAGTGAGCTAATTAGATTAATTTTGGAAAGGGGGAGAATTTTTTTTAAATATAACATTATCATCCACTTCCAAAAATTTACGTCATTCATTAGCATCTTCAGCAACTTTTCTTCAAAATGCCTTAGCTTCTTGTTACAAAAAAATATTTTCACCATGACTATTTGCAATCAGTATGGGTCTATCATCACTTATACTGTCCTCCTAAGCAAGTCTCAGACCTCAGCTCTTCAAGTCAATCTTTGAAAATGAGAGAAAGACATTAAAAATCAACAAAGCTCTGGTTCCGCACTTTCTCTCACTATTGCCTACGGTCCCACACCCCCTGTTCACAATACCTGCAGACCTGCCCGCTCTGTCTCTAAATGAGTGGGTGCGGACCCCTGTGAAAGTCAAAAAGGTGCAAGTTTATTCTAAAAAAATCACTTTGGGTTAATTCTAGATGATTCTAGAAGGAATTTTGACATGGATGGTTCGCTCTTAGGTGGTTCATGCATCCCAAAAGAGAAGGAGCTAATCCCTTGATGAGAGGAGCTATCCCTTTGAAGGAGGGCTTTATCCCTTTGAAGGTGGACCTAGTAACTTCCCTCCATTGCACTATAAATTAAGGCATTGGGCTGGTTGCTAGGGAGGTTAGAAGCTAAACATTTTTTAGGGTAAATGCTGGTGGAATTGAGACTTCCTAGTTAAGCTTGAGAGGAGAGATCACATACCTTTTGGCTTCATTGGGAAGAGAGTGAAACTTGTAAAAGTAGAGGAGACTTCTTGTTGGACCCTGGGAGGAGCTTGTACAGCATCAAGGCACAGGTTGTAAAGTTCTTCTTTGATTTGAATTAATACAATCAGATTCATTTTTCTCAACAAATTGTCTTATGTCATTTGTTTCATGAATTCCTTGATCATCATGATAAGTATGCTTTATGATATTGGCTTTTCAGGTGCTATTTAATTTGTGTGCTTGTTTGTGTTTGCAAATTTGCTACAAGGGAGCTCATTTGGATCAAAGGGGCGAGGCTTCCACAAACTTGCATTGGACCCAAGGTAGGCCTAAAACACTTGTTTTCCTTTGTTTATAAATTGCATATTTAGAGAAAGATAGTTTTTGATTGGCTTGCTTATCACTAGATATAATTAGATACTAGGGAGGTCGGTCTTGTCCGCAAGAACGACTCATTCCGTGTGACATGAACCACTACTGGGCTTACCCAATCAGATTCTTCTACTGCCTCAATAATACCTGCCGCAAGCATCTTATCTAACTCAGCATGGACTCTTTCCTTATACTTCATATTAAGGTGGTAAGGTCTTTGCTTCACAGATTTTTCATCTGGTTTCAGGGTGATCTTCAAGACACTTAGGTCTCCTATTATTCCCTTCAAATCAGAAAACTTTGTGGGGAACAAATCATGATATTCACAGAGGATCTCATCGATCTTATCTACTGTTGCATCGTACTTTTCTATCATCCATACTTTTGGATGTCCAAAACATATTCTCATCATCCTCCTATAGTCTTGCCAATCACCGAAATTATCCTTGTGCGTACCCCACCATCTTGTGGGTGTAGCGCGCAGTGCCCAATCCAAGCCCTAGAAGTGATGCTTCTCCAGCACTTCTCTTTCAAATGCAACCAAAAAGTGATCAATGTCAGTTATCCCATCATAATGAGGTAGATTCCTTACCTATGATGATACGCAGCACAATGACTTGGTCATCATATTACAACATAGCGTAGATACTTCATGTAGCCGGTTCTACCAGTTCTCTAGTTCTTCATTTTAATTTGATATGCAGGAGCTCTTGTGGTCCCATGCAATACGTCCATCTATTGCCTGATTTACCCAATCCTAGTCTCACATCGTTATCTTGTAAATCTGGTCCAAATCATCATTGCTTTCATAATCGCAAACTAGTTCTGTATATCTTGGTCCTTCTACAGGATCCAGTGGCACCACTACCCAGAGCAATTTCTTTTCAAATATCATCTTTCGTTTCTTGAGGTTGATTAACCTATTCATGTGAGTGACCCAAAGGGGCGAGGCTTCCACAAACTTGCATTGGACCCAAGGTAAGCCTAAAACACTTGTTTACCTTTGTTTATAAATTGCATATTTAGAGAAAGATAGTTTTTGATTGGCTTGCTTGTCACTAGATATCGTTAGATTCTAGGAAGGTCAATCTTGTTCGCAAGATCGACTCATTCCGTGTGACAAAATGGCGACTCCGCTGGGGACTTGATTTCTTTATTTTCTTTACTTTGACCTGAGAAACTGTGTTTTTGTTTCTATTTTTGGCTTGTTGTGTGTGGAATTGGGTAGATTTAGTAGATCTAGGATTATTTTTTGTTTTTCATAACTTTGGGAGAGGACCGCACCCTCGGCTTGCAACACAATGCGGACCTCTCCGCACTTTTTCTTTTCGCACAGAGCGGTACCACACCTGTGTGAACTGTGGGCCTGCGGACCCTGTCAAAATTTTGGAAAACCTAATATTTTCTCTGTTAGTCAGCTTATTTTTTGCTTAGATGTTGGTATCCCCTGCCCAGACCTGCATATGACTTGTTAAGAACTTTCCTTAGGTTAATTCCTATTCTTATTGAAGAACTTGCTACTCCGGAAGAATAAGTAGGCATCCCTATCCCTGAAAATCAACCTGTTATAGAACTTAGGGAGCATGAATCAATCTTTTACAGTCCACCTAGGAGCAGTGCTTGGTATCTTTCATTGACTAACTTTTTGGAAAACTCGAGACTAAGTTTTTCACCACCTCGTATTCCTTATCACCCAACACCTAGGGGTTACTATCCTCCGTTAAATATGTCAAGACAGTCGTCCATGTTTTCTCAATCTCCAGAATCCTTTTTATACGTCGGTCCTTCTGTTCCCTCTGGGTATCAGTCACTTACTGGTATTTTTTCAGGAGCATCTCCTCAACCCATTGAACAATGGTTATTAACTGGAAATAATGGTACTAAGCCGTTGAGTGTAGAAGATATTCTCATGATGTCAGGTACTATTCCTAATCCTCAACCTCAAGGTGGCCAGTTACCGCCTGGGGGGCAGCCTCAAAATTCTCAAATATCGCCTGGGGGGCAACCTCAAGGTACCTAATTTGCACCTGGGGGCAACCTCAAGGACAGTACATACCTACGGGACATTACGTTCCTCAAGGTCAACCCTAGACTCAATATGTATCTCAAGGTAAACCCCAGTATCAATATGTATCTCAAGGTCAACCCTAGTATCAGTACGTGCCTCAAGGTTATCAACCTCAATGGCAGTACTCGAAGTAAGGTTTCCAACCACCTTCCGATCAATCATATGTTCAAGGAACTAGAAATGTACCTCTTAATTATCAACCCTACCCTCAACCTGGTTATGGTCCTCAATATTCTCAACCTGTTATGGGTCTGTACCCCGGAATGAACTTAGTGTGGGATCCATCTCAAACTCAATAGGTCTTGCAACTGAATGTACAGTTGTCATCTCAAACTGGACAACCCTTAGTTTCTGGTTCACCCCAGCAACCTGTCCAGTCTACTATTCAAACTTCTGTACCTTCTGTAGTTTCTCAGCCTGGGCCTAGTACACTTCGTACTCCACCTCAAACGACTGCTGCAACATCTGTTCAATCTACCCCACCTACTTCTGGAGTGTCGATAGCTCCGGTTTCTACTATTCCTGTATCAACTCCTCAGACCTCTTTAGCTCAGTCTGGATCTACAATTCAAACTTCAGTTCAGATGCCTGTAGGACAACCTGGATCAAGTACGGTTGTCACAAGTCAACCTCAATTTACTTATCAATCGTACCAGGGACAGTACCAATTTGGTCCTGCTGTGCAGCATCCAGTCTATCAGTATCAATCGTACCCTCGGTATACATATCAACAACCTCAACAACCCCAGTACGGTCCGGTTAATCTTGGTTTTTCGGGAGGATACAATATCCCAAATGAAATTCTAATTCCTAGTTATCCTGGATATCCTCCTCCTGGGGCTGGTCACATGACCCAGAGTCTTAGGGATCCTAATCATCAGTTACCATTTATCGCAACTTTGGACTTGCCTGACTTGTCGCACCTTACGAATGATCCCATTAACTATCTTCCGTTCTGGCCGCCAATGCCGAATAAGTTGCCTAGTGATATTCCTAAGTTTGAAGGCAAATCAATAGAGGACCCGTCGAACCATGTGATGACTTATCACCTCTAGTGTGCGTCTAATTCCATTTCAGATGATTCAATCCATTTAAAGCTTTTCAAGCGCACTCTAATTGGTCTTGCAGCCAAGTGGTACATTGAGTTACGGCAAGCCACTTTTTATAATTTTATTCAGCTAGCTACCTCGTTTTTAACTCATTTTCAGTTGCCAGTCAAATATGACAATGTCACTGAATTACTAACTTCATTAAAGAAGTCAATGTCCACTTACATTTCAGATCACATTCATGAATGGAGACGTCGACGACGTTTAGTGAAGGTTTTTATTCTGGATCAGATCTTAGCTTAATGGTTTGTAAAATCTTTATTGCCAAAGATCACTGAGGATGTAGCTAAGGCCGAAGTCGTTACTGAAGAGCAAGTAATTGCTCAAGCACAGTACCTTGACTTAGTCTATACGCAGTCAGGTACGTTACCCGAGAAAATCCTCGATCTTCCTAAGCAAAATCAAATCGCTACAGCTCCTTCAAGGTCTCATGCCGCTGATGGTATGATTGGTACGGTTAATACCAAAAGTAAGAAGAAGTCTTCCAAGAATTCTTCTCCTATCATAACCTTGCCAGATTCCCTGAAAAGAGATTCTTCCGCAGAAATTTCTGCCGATATTCATGTTGTAGAGTCATCTACAGCCAAATCAAAATCCGGTGGTAAGAAGAAAGGGAAGAAGAAAAATAAAACAGATAAAAGTTTGAAAGAGAAACCAGAAAAAGCGGAATTAAATGATGAGAAATGCAAACCTCCTTATCCTTGTCTCATTTGTGACAAAGAGAATTTCACAAGAGACTGCCCTCATTGTGCAGAGGTTGTGAAAATTGTCAAAGGTTCCCAAACGCTTGTTGTTTTGAAGGATCCTTTTCCAAGTCAAGATAGTAAGATGATAGGTTCTTCCTCAAATGCCAACAAAGAACCCATACTGATGATGTCCCATGTTAGGATTGCGACTCGATTGCATGATTATGGAAGTAAAAGTCCTATTGATGGTAAAGAAGTAAAATATTCTCATTCTAACCCATCAACCTCAGCTCCCGGTTCTGATCTGCTACAGATCGAGAAACCTAATCCAGACTTAGTAATCAAACCGCCCGCCAAGGGTATACTTCGAAAGTCAGCTTTCAATCCACATGCGAGAGCAGCTCAGAACTATAACATTGTTGAAGATTTGGTTGTTTCACCTTCAGCAATGTCGGCTTTGGAAGTGCTGCAATCATGTCCAGCACAGCATAAATTACTATTGTCGGCTATAGGAGCTGTTGACGTTAAGGACTCGAACCTTATAATTTTCGATCTAGAAAATAGTACACCACGCTTACCTCATCAAATGGCTTTCTAGATTCCAGTGTTAGTCAAAAACAGACCTATTTATAGGACTGTGATTGATGAGGGAGCCTCAACGTGTATTATGTCAATACAGTGTTGGATATTGCTTGGTTCTCCTTCGCTAAATCAATCCCCGACGATTCTAAAGGCCTTTGATGGCCGTGGGTTTCATCCGTTTGGCATTCTATAGGATTTTCCTATAGGGGTTGAAGGAAAAACTGTTAATCTAGATGTGGAGGTGATTGATGCCCTTCTAGATTACAACCTTCTCTTGGGTCGTAGTTGCTCTTACGTTATGACAGTTGTCGTTTCATCAGTATTTCGACTTATAAAAGTTTCCTCATAATGGAAATATCGTAACTATAGACCAGCTGACTTACTTTTCATCTGACCCAGCCTCTTCTGAAAGTATTCAGCATGTCGACAAAACAACTATCCCGTATAAGGATGTTGGAGTAGGACTAGTTAAAGATGTTGGTTTACTGGGAACTTTTCCTTTTCCTCCTATCAACACATCGTCTTCTACTGCAGCCATTCACATGATTTCGTCAGACACCATTGTTTATGATGATCCTTGGATCGTACCTTCCAAATCTGAGATAGACTCATTTGGTGATGTTATGCCTTTGAGTCCATATGAAATTGTGTATCAAGCCATGCAGTCGTTTTCCGACCCATCTTCAACCAAAATTGACTTAATGAATGTGGTCCATGAGGAATCACTTTTCACATCAAACTTGGATTCAACAACATTTTCCAAACTTGTTCACACTGATGAGCAAATTCGTGAAATCCTATGTGTCGATGATTTACCATGGGAAGATCTTCATCATAGATCTTCGTTTTTACCCGAGTGATCATTTTGAAAATGATTTTTAATCAATTTTTACGACTGAATATTTCAAGGAACCTCATAATCCAATGAAAAATCCTGATTCAGAGTTAAATTTGGGAAACATTTCTCAAACTATTTATTGGAGATACTCTTTATCGTCGTGGGGCAGACTCTGTTTTTCGATGTTGTTTAACTCATGAGGAAGCTGAAAGGGTTCTGAATGACTGTCACTCTGGAGTGTGTGGCGGTCATATGTCTGGGTATGCCACAGCCCAAAAGATATTGCGCACTGGCTACTTCTGGCCGTCTTTGTTTAAATATTGTATTAACGCGGTCCGAAAATGCCACAACTGCCAAATTTTTGATCGAAAGATGCACGCTCCACCTGCTCCTCTCCACCCTATAATTGTCGTCGGTCCGTTTGCAAAATGGGGTATCAACTTTATTACATGTAACCCTCACTCAGCCGGGGGGCATGCTTATATCATCCTTGTGGTAGATTATTTTACCAAGTGGGTCGAGGAAATGCCTACATTTGAGGCAAATGGAAAAATAGCTGCGATTTTCATTTTCAATCATATAATTGCTAGGTTTGGTGTTCCACAAGCGATTATCACTGATCATGGGCGTCATTTTCAAAATGTTATGATGACTGAACTTACAAGCCAGCTTGGCTTGCGTCACGATAGTTCAACTCCTTATTATCCACAAGCTAATAGTCTGGTTGAAGCCATCAACAAAGTTTTAGTCATCATGATCCAACGAATCATTGGGATTCATCGGTCGAATTGGCATAACATGCTTTTTTCAGCGCTTTGGGCGTATCGAACCTCAGTAAAAACGTCAACGGGGTTCACTCCTTTCCAACTAGTTTATTGTCTGGAAGCTGTGTTACCCATTGAATGCGAAATCCCGTCATTGCAAATGGCCATCGAATTACTTCCAGACACTTCCGAAGAGGAAAAACATTTGTTATACTTGGCTCAGCTAGATGAGAATCGACGTGATGCTGCATTGGCAATCGAAACTCATGCAAAACGTATTAAAGCTCAGTATGATCGAAATGTGACCCCTCAAAATTTTTTGGAAGCATACCTAGTCTTATTGTACGATCAAGCAAATGATAAATTAGGCGTTGGAAAATTCGTGCCTATGTGGCATGGTCCCTATGTTTTCAAGCGAAAGCTAGCAAAAGGGGCCTATGAATTGGTAGACTTTGACAGGGACTCTTTAGGTAAACCCAGAAATGGTCTTTACCTGAAGAGGTATTATGCTTAAAAATGGGTGTGGAGATTTTTAGTTAGGTTAGTTTTCTTTCTAGCAGGTGTGTTTAGCTTAAAAAGTGTGCTTAGCTTAGAGAGTGTTTTTCGTCATTATTCCTGCTTATCTTGGTTTTACTCTTGATATTGCAAATGTCGATGCCTCTCCAAACATACGTTGGTTTTGCTGATGGTGCTTGTCGTAATACACGGAACATTTCTTCTGCAGCTTGGGTTATCTATTCGCCCTCTGATGAGTTGGTATCTATGCATGGAGTAAGCCTCAATCAAACAATGAACAACATTGCAGAGTATAGTGCAGTGATTGAGTTATTATCTTAATCTATTTCATTTTTGGATTCAGAGTTTGATAGTGAGGTTAGATTTTGAACTCGTTGTATTACAGTTTAATAGAGTATATGCCATTAGAAATATAGTGTTATTGAGATTATTTTTGAGAGTGCGTCTCTTGGAACGTGAATTTGATTATATTGAATATCAACATATTCCAAGATCTTTAAATACATTAGCAGATGCAATTGCTTCTCGAATGTTAAGTAGACATTTGCAATAATCATACAAATAAATTTAAAAACATTCCATAATATGTTTTACAAGATAAGCCGGTAATAGTGATATAGTATAATATAGGGGTGTGTCAAAATATACATCGTCCTCGATCATAGGTCGAAAAACACCTTATGATCGGCAAAAATGATAGTAAAAAAAGCAAAAATGTCATATGTGTCTACAATAGGCGATCATCCTATCACTGGTGATGATCTCAATAAAAAACCATTGTACGGGCCACCTTACAAAGGAACCTCCTAAAAGGTCCTGGGACCCCAATCACATAGCGCTGTAGTCGACAAGGAATGTCATCTATGCCAGTCTCTAGAATGTCTCTTGTCAAATGCTCTAGATGGCTCTCCAATTCGGCCAAGGTCTCTGTTGATTCGTCCTGTGTGGTTGGTGCCGCTGCAGCTGGTTGTTTCCTCTCGTAAGGCCAGAGAGCGGCTGGTCCCTATGGACCCACATCTGCATTTGAAACTTTTACTATCAGTTTTGGGATGAGATAAAAACAAAAAAAATTAAATTAGGAAAATGTTGAAAATGATTTTACCTGAGTCATCCCATTGCTCTCTTGGTGGAAGAGCCATGTCTGGGTCACCATGAAAATCTAACCCAGCGTAAGGAAAGTCTTGAATAGAAAAAACCTAGTTTTCCAACCAATGAAAATACTCAGGTTTGAATCGAACGACCTCTGTCCCCTCATCAGGATGATGGGCCATAACTGCAACCCATCGCGTCAGTTTGGGCTCTCGAGGAAGTCCAGCTCCAACAGTGAGGTGTTGTGGGACCAACATTGGGACCCTCTCCAAACCAAAGCTCACAACTAAAGCACCATATCCAAAGGTCTTCAGTTGTCCGTTCTTGGCTCTGGTCAGTTGGCCTTTTACATTAGCCAACACAGCATCGCACCAGTTGAAGATGGTGCCTCAAAAGCAGTCATGCCATCCGCATCTGGGATCTAGTGGCTATATGTAGTGCGGCGCTCCCATAGAGCCTGGTAACTGTAAACACGATCACCATGAGTTTAGGACAGGATATGGTTTTGATTTCTATCCCTTTGTCTCTAGTCTGGTTGTTACAGAACTCTAACCGGAGGCTATCGACAGACTGGCCACCTGACCTAGTCCCGAATAGAGTCAAGTCTTCACCTCTCTTAGGAAAACCAGTCAAAAAGTATATGTCTGCCGGCTCCATTTTGAGCTGGTGACCACCAATGAAGAAGCACTGGTCCTGTATGCTCCACCTGTCTACCAGCCACTACAAGAAGTCCACTTGGGCCCTCATGCCAGGTATGGCCCAAAATTTGTACAAGACGCATGCCTTCAATGCATCGATCGAAGGTTGGTGATTTATCGCAGCAAGATCTACATCCTCATGCTCCCGTTCTCATCAATCAAGCATGATGTATACTCTACATCCAACAAAAAGGCGAATTAGAATATTAAAAATTGAAATTTTTGGGTGAATTTTGAGAAATTTAGGGTTAAAAACCCTTGCTGTGGGGATTGCACCCTCTCTGTTAGAGACAGTGTGTGGGTTCCACACCTTGCCTTCACGGCAGGTTCAGACCCTAGACTTTTTACCCATTGAGAAAAAGTCGGGGTCCGCAGGCTACCTGTGTTGTGCCTGCGGACCCCTGCGCGCAATTTTCTAGCCTAAAAATCCTCTAAAAAATGAAATGAAACCCTAAAAAAAAATTGAAACAGATGAAATTGAAGAGTAGGATGATGTGGATTACTTGGAGGAGACAGTGCTCGATTCCGATGAACGGATTTTCCGCAATCTTCACGAGAAGTTTCTGACCAAAAGCTCTATTTTCTCACCCAAATCTCAAACAGCAAAAATGAATTGATGAAAGCCCTTTTTATAAGTTTTTTGAGTAAATGAATAGTTACTTTGTTTATGTTTCACTTTAGAAAGGTAACTTTTGCAGCATTTTTATCCATTTCAAACAGATATGAGTAATGTTTGAGTTTTTGTTCAGGATAACTGATTTTTCAGGCGAAATCGGTCATTTTCGATGAAAAAACATTAGAGTCACCTTTAAGTTCTTTTCTGACTCCTAAAACATGAAAAGATCGTCGAGTTTTTCTTTCTAAACTCGTTAAAACGGAACTAAAAAGATGGTCTACTTACAACGCTTTTCCTGACCGTAAAAACGTGAAAAATTTGTCGGATTTTTGTCGTTTCAAATTCGATATTGGTTATAAAATGACGTGTCATTGATCGCTTTTTTACTTTTTCAGATCAGAGGCACTAATTACGAAAAGTACTCCTTGGTCATAATGATCAAGCGGTTCTCTCAAGTATTATTTTATACTTTTTCGGGCTTGGGAGACACAAATTTACGAAAAATGTCAACCCTGGAGTCTTCTTAAGTTTTTTCAGACTCTCTAAAATTGAAAAACGCCGAGTTTCTCCTATGCTGGACTCGTTAAAATTTAACAGTAAAGGACCTATTCAATTACAAATAGGAACGGACCACTCCTTCTTAGGGTTTGAATTTAAACTAAGTTGGACTCATCCAAAGGATGAGCTTATAATCAAGCAAATATTATCCTCCTCAAGCTTGTCAAAAATAAAGAGGTACTTGCCAGAAATGGTGGGGGAAAAGAGAGAAAAATGAGCCTGTTTGTCATACTTTGTAACCACTCTTGAACATGACACTTTTTATTCACCTGGGTTGGGAAATCCTTTGCCTAACAGTTGATCAAACCACATTGAAAGTCTTCAATCGGTTTCTAGGTATTAACTTTGGGTCAATTGTCACCAAACCATTTGATGTGTCGTTATGTGTTCAAGAGGTCAGTGCAAATAAGCCATTCATCTACAAAATATCTGTCATCCATCTTGACCATCCCTGAGTTAGTCCTTGCAACTAAATATTTTCAAACTTGATCTATGATTTCATGTTGTGGGCTTGCCTACAACGGATAGCTTTCTAACGACTTCAGCTCATTATCTAGAAAGATGATCTAGAAATTGTTAGTACCTTGGGATTTGCATTCCTCAAGGGCAGGTTTGTCGCCTTTGACGATAGGTTGCATCATTGACCTTCGATCAAAGGATTCTGTGACATGTTCAACATCAACACATCTATTCACATCTCATGGATTGTACTGAGTACTTTGAGAACCATTGACATTACTGATGGTTTCTCTCACACTTGTTAACAGTTTACATCATTGACTGGTAATCAAGTGGTTTCTACCATGTTCGACTTCAACACATTCATTTGCATGGATAGAATCGTACTATTTCAGGAAATAGAAATGAAGACCTTGGATCTAGTTTCCACCATCCAGGCTGCGAGGAATTTTGTATTCATTATACTGTGGACTATTCATAAACAGATGGTTGCGTCCATACTATGTCTACATGTGTCTATACTTGTGATGTATTACAAGATCATTCCTATATCAGAGCAGTAGTTAGTTTTGATCTGAGTATGGGAATGCCTACCTCAGCGATGATATGATCTCATATATATATTTTGCATTGAATGTTTTTACAGGTTCCAATCGGGCTTTCCACAAGAGGATCCTCGAAATGATAAAGTACTTCACCCTTCCTAGATGATAAATGAAACCCTCATCTACTACAAACTTCGCACTTTAGGGGGCAATCTGTTACACAAAAATATCATCACCATTACTATTTGCAGTCAGTATGGGTCTATCATCACTTATATTGTCCTCCTAAGCAAGTCTCAAACCTCAGCTCTTCAAGTCAAGCTTTGAAAATGAGAGAAAGACATTAAAAATCAATAAAGCTCTAGTTCCGCTCTTTCTCTCACTGTTGCCTGCGGTCCCGCACCCCCTGTTCACAATACCTGCGGACCTGCACGCTCTGTCTCTAAAGGAGTGGGTGCGGACCCCTGTGAAAGTCAAAAAGGTGCAAGTTTATTCTAAAAAACTCACTTTGGGTTAATTCTATATGATTCTAGAAGGAATTTTGACATGGATTGTTCGCTCTTAGGTGGTTATGCATCCCAAAAGAGAAGGAGCTAATCCCTTGATGAGAGGAGCTATCCCTTTGAAGGAGGGCTTTATCCCTTTGAAGGAGGACCTAGTAACTTCCCTCCATTGCACTATAAATTAAGGCATTGGGCTGGTTGCTAGGGAGGTTAGAAGTTGAACATTCTTTAGGGTAAATGCTAGTGGAATTGAGACTTCCTAGTTAAGCTTGAGAGGAGAGATCTCATACCTTTTGGCTTCATTGGGAAGAGAGTGAAACTTGTCAAAGTAGAGGAGACTTCCTGTTGGACCCTGGTAGGAGCTTGTACAACATCAAGGCACAGGTTGTAAAGTTCTTCTTTGATTTGAATTAATACAATCAGATTCATTTTTCTCAACAAATTGTCTTATGTCATTTGTTTCATGAATTCCTTGATCATCATGATAAGTATGCTTTATGATATTGGCTTTTCAGGTGTTATTTAATTTGTTTGCTTGTTTGTGTTTGCAGATTCGCTACAAGGGAGCTCATTTGGATCAAAGGAGCGAGGCTTCCACAAACTTGCATTGGACCCAAGGTAGGCCTAAAACACTTGTTTGCCTTTGTTTATAAATTGCATATTTAGAGAAAGATAGTTTTTTATTGGCTTGCTTGTCACTAGATATTGTTAGATTCTAGGAAAGTCAGTCTTGTCTGCAAGATCGACTCATTCCGTGTGACACTTCTTCATCTGGAAGTCGTTTTCAGAGTTGCTTTTTTTAATCGACCTAATTTTTCGAGATTTTTCCATTTGAATACTTAGTTTCAGCATATACATCTTTATTTTATTTTAAAATGGAAATTCCATGCCTAGTTATTCTTGATAGCACCAACTACTTCCAATGGATATCCTACATTGTGGAATTACTTAGAAGTAAACGTATTTATCAAATAGCCTCGGGCCAAGCGTCTAAATCTCAAGATGAAGATAAGCAAGTCAAATGGGAAAATAAGCAAGATCAAGCACGTGGGTTTATAGGGATGTTTATTTCTCCACACCTTAGATTCCATATCGCAGAAATTGATACCCCTAATGAAGCAATGAAAAAGCTCAATATTTTTTGGAATAAAAAATGAAATTAGAGCCCATCAACTCGAAAATGAGTTGCTTATGTTGGACCCCAATAATTTTTCTTCCATTGAAGATTTTTTGTCCAAGTTCAAGACCCTTAGACTTCTCTTGGAAGGTGTTAATGTTAAGAAAGAAGATGGTGGCCTTATCTATTCCATTCTTACTATGTTAGGATCAGCCTACTCTGTGTTTGTTTCCACCTTCCATTCTACTAGAGAAGCCTTTATTTCTCAAGGACAAGCCTACAAGTCCCCATCTTTTGATGCATTTTGTGATTCTTTAATAAGAGAGCAAGAAAAACTCTTACATATTAGCCTTCTTAATACTGGAAACTCTTCTAAGAAAGCCTTATCAGCCCACCAAAAGCCAAGTTCAAAGAATCCTAAGAAGCAGCATCCTAAAAAGAATGGTGCTAAACCAAACAAGGGTCCTAAGAAATTTCAGTCTCACAATGAAAAATCAACTCAACAAAATGATAAGAAAACTAAAAACAAAGGGAAGAAGACTGGTAGGCATTGCAACTTTTGTAATCATGATGGCCACTTAGAATCCAAATTCTTTAAGATTATGGAAGCCTTGGAAGCAGCAATGAAGAAACATAACATCCATTTGGAGCACTCTTCAGCTTCAACTTCATCCTCAGGAATAGAACTTTCTACATGTGGTTGTCAAGCATCTCGTTCTGGTTATGCACTAAATGTATATTCTTCTTCTCATTCTCATGAGTGGCTCATTGATTCTGGAGCTTCTTATCACATGGACAAAAAACAAAGCCATGTTTTCTTCTTTAAATTATTATAACACCAAAAATATATATGTTGGTGACGATAGATCTCTTAGTGTTGTAAGGACAGGAACTATTCATCTTGACAATGGTCAATTTAATGATAGATTATGTGTTTCTAGCTTATCCTACAACCTTCTATCTATATATCAAATAACTCATTCAGGTGAAGGTAAAGCCGTTGAATTTTCACCTCATGATGTTGTAATTAAGGACCTAATAGATCCTAGACATATTTTAGCTACTAGCATTGTTGATGATTATACAAGGTTTTATAAGTTTAACAACTTTGGATCATCAACTCTTCCCTCGGTATTTGTTGCTCATAATGATGAAGTGAGAAAACTTTGGCATGAGGAATTTGGTCACTTAAACTATCACTGCCTTCAAAATCTATGTAAATAAAATATGGTGACAGGTTTTCCTATGGTATCTTGTAGAGATGGTGTTTGTTCCAGATGTGTACTCAAAAAACATCATTAGGACAGTTTTCAAAAACATACCTCTTGGCACGCCTCAGCCCCTTTACATCTTGTGCATGGTCATTTATGTGGTCCACTTCCAGTTGTTTCATTCTCTGGCTACAAGTATTTCTTAACTTTCATTGATGATTTCTCGAGATGCACTTGGGTATACTTCTTAAAACTCAAGAGTGAAGTCTTTAACATGTTCTTGGAATTTAAGGCCTTTGTTGAGAAACAATCTGGACATCAAATTCTTAAGCTAAGATATGATAATGGCAAAGAATATTTTAACAACAAATTCAGAAACTTTTGCGATGAGCATGGAATTAAATTGCAACATACTATTCCATATACTCCATAGCAAAATGGTGTAGTTGAAAGGAAGAATTGCACCTTAAAGGAAATGTATAATTGTATGCTTCAATCTAAAGGACTTAGTCTTAATTTCTAGGAAAAAGCAATTAACTGTGCAAATTACATAGTAAATCGCACTCATACTAAGGTTTTAAATAATATCACTCTAGAAGATGCATGGAGCTCAATTAAACCAGATGTAAGTCACTTTCGTGTTTTTGGAAGTGAAGCATGGGCCCATATTCCAAATGAAAAACATAAAGCCTTAGAACCTGAGAGTGAAAAATGTATTTTTGTTGGATATTTTGAAGATGTCAAAGGATATAGACTTCTTCAACCTAAATACAAAAATGTTATCATTAGAAGATATGTAAAGTTTGCTAAAAATATATCGGCCTACGAGCATAGTTCAATGGATGTGACATGCCTCTTTATCCCTTCTACTTCTGAATATATTCCTTATTCAGATGATGACAATGAGGATGACAATCCTCCCCCACCTTCTCGAGATCCTCCTTCAGCCCCTTAGCTTCCAAAATGGGTCTGCGCTACTCAAGATGAAAAAAGTGCTCTTGTAGGTGATCCCATAGATCAACATCGTACACATTCTCAGTTCGATAGAGCCTCTTCTATATTGGCTCAAGGTTTAGAAAATTATGAACCTGACACCATTGCAGAAGCTTTCAGACATCTAGATTGGGACATAGTTATGAATGAAGAATATCGTTCATTATTTGAAAATGATACATGGGACCTTGTTCCTCTTCCAAAGGGACGAAAACTTGTTAGATGCAAATGGGTTTACAGAACCAAGTTTGGACCAGATGGAAAATTTTATAAACATAAATATTTTCTTATTGTTAATGGTTTTTCACAAGTTGAAGGCATTGACTATACTAAAACATTTTCCCCTATTTCCAAAATGAACTCTATCTTCCTTTTTCTTTCCCTTGCTTCCTATTTTAAATGGGAAATCCATCATATGGATGTTAAATCACCCTTCTTGCATATGGACTTGCATGAAGAAATATATATGGAACAACCTCTTGGGTTTTTACAAAAAGACTCTAGCCTTGTATGTTAGCTTAAGAAATCGCTTTATGGTCTCAAGTAAGCCCCTTGGACTTGGCTTGCCAAAATGGATAGCTTTCTTTTAGATACTGGCTTTTCTAGGTGTCATTCTGACAATAATGTCTACACCAAGAAAGTGGGTAAGTCTCTTATCATTCTTGTTCTTTATGTTGATGACCTTATCCTTACTGGTATTGATCCCAACCTTATAAACCATTTGAATTCTAGCCTTAAAAATCAGTTAGAAATGATATACTTAGGACACTTGCATTATTTCTTGGTCTTCAAGTATTACAATCCAAATAAGGTATTTCCCTTTCCCAGTCTAAGTATGCTTCTAATCTTCTATGCCACTTTCACATGGAAGAATATAAGCCAACCCCTTCTCCCTTTTAGTTTGGAGTCAAACTTTCAGTCACTTTTATTTCCCATGAAGTTGATGCTACCTTATATCGTCAACTTGTTGGAAAACTTTTGTATCTTACCCATACCCGTCCTGACCTTTCATTTGTTGTTGGCCTTGTTGCTCGGATTATGAAAAAACCACATGAAATTCATTGGAAAGAAGCTAAAAGAATACTTCATTATGTTCAAGGTACAGTTCAGTTTTGGATTCATTATAGTGCAGAAGCATCTCCTCTATTGGTTGGTTTCACTAATTTTGAGTGGGTTGATGACCCTGATGATCGGAAGTCTACTGCAGGTTATGTCTTCACTCTTGGTTCTGGACCTATTACATGGGCTTACAAGAAACAAAGTGCCATTTCTCTTTCTTCGGTAGAAGCAGAGTATCGTGGCATCATTGAAGCTAGTAAGTAAGCCATGTGGCTTCGTCAGATCCTGTCAGAGTTTGGTTTTTAGTAACAGCATATGACTACACTTTGGTGTGATAATCAAAGTGCCATTCAACTATGCAAAGACCCAGTCCAACATCAGCGTAGCAAACACATTGAGATAGACATGCACTTCATCAAAAAGCTCATTCATGACCATGTTCTTGAAGTGCAATATTGTTCAACTGATGATCAAGTTGCATACATCTTTACAAAGGCTCTCACAGAGGCGAAGTTTACTAAACTTTGATTTATGGTTGGATTTTAGGAAGTTGTCACTAAGGGGAGATAGGCACTAATGCCTCCTTCCTTCTCCTATTTTTTCATCTTTATACATCCTTCAATTCTATCCCAAGTTGTTCTTAAGAGGGGGATGTTAGGATATTCCAACACATAGGAAATAATTAAGTATAACTTGGTCTAGTGTATAGTTAGGTAATGTGTGTTTCTTTAGTATGTATTTTTTGTAACTTACAATCCGATAGTCATGATATGTTCTAGACATGAAGTGATCCGACAATTCATTCTCTCCTCGGTATTACTGACACTTGATTCATGCCTTAACACTCGATTGGTCCATGATCTCTATTTAAAGAGCATGGAAGGTCATTTGTTAGGTGACCATTCATGAGAGAAGCTTATGTAAATTTTCTTTCTTTTACATTAATAAATTTCCTGAAGTGGTTGCGTTGGTTTAGGTTGTGGATTATTTCCCTCTTTGAGGGTTTTAACCACGTCAACAAGAATATTGGTGTACTGATATGTGATCTGTTTGTGAGCGGTGTCCTTTGGTGTTCTATCTAAGGAACTTACCCTGTAAATTAATACAGTTCTTTGCATTGTTGTTGAACCTAATAGACTCAAAACATATTGAAAGTATGTAAGTATTATTTTGAACATTTTCTTGCAACATTCAAATCCTTTGCTATCATATCTTAATATTTATAGTATCCCTGCAATTAACATAAATTGGATTATTACTAAAAATAGTTGTTAGGACCTATAGGGCACATCCTTCAAAGTTTATTTTTTAATTTATAGTTGAATTCCTATTATAATTACCATTCCCATGTGAAGCTCCACTTTCTATTTCCTCCCATATTTTTGTCATGTCCTCATTCCTTGCCCTTGTATGTAGTTATCTAATATCAACCTAAGCTTTTGACCAACGTTGGACCATAGATGTTCCCAATTTTTAAAACCAAATTCTTGTTATTTCTTATTTTCATTTCCAATTTAGACTCCTCAGATAATATAGGAATCTAAAGAACTAGAATATTTGAAGTAATTATCCAAAGGCAATGAACAATATTGAATTGCTTATTATAGGCATCCACTTCTTCCGCAAGGCACAAGAGAAACACGAGCCTTATTTAATCAATTATGACATAGATATAGAAGAGGCACAAACCATTACCAAAGGTTAATGCATATTGAACCCCAAATGTGAGAGACCCTACACAATGTGCATAAGTTGTAACCATGAATTCATGCCATGTAGTTTCAAAAAGGATTTGCAACAAAATTTTTAAGTAAGCCTGGAAAAACTCAATTGAGATTTCACAAGCATTATTTTTTTCATGACGGTTAAGAAAATCAGCAAAATAAGCATGCGTTTTTTTCCCACACCATGTCATCACCTAAAATGCCTCCTCCTCATGTGGGTACAAAGTGGTTGTTATTTTCCCAAGAAGTCTATACGTTTGTTTTCCTTGTGTAAATTTAATATCTTTTGATTCTTCTAATTAAAAGAAACCTCTTCCACTGAGCTACTACTCACATATTCATATTCATACACATTTTTTACATGATTCTCCTTAGTAGTAAGAGCATGTTTTTCCAATTTCACTTTCACTGATTCTAAAGAATCTAATGAACTATTTGTTGGCATTATGGCTAAAGTGTTGTCCTTGATGGCAACCCATTCAGGTGATAGACCACAGTACTTCAAGTCAGCAGCAGAGATTGATGATCAGCTATCAAATATTGAAGAAAATAAGGGGTACGCAGGTACACCTTACATAAGGTGCGTACACGTAGGTCAGAGTTACATAGAGTGCGTACATACCCACAGGTCAGCCGTTCAGGAGGTGTGTACCCCCAGTGCACACATTTCAAGGCAAAGAAATTCACATGTGGGGTTTTCTTATGTTTTACTCTTGGTATTTAGCCGACGGTATTGGGTTATTATGGTGTCGGCTCGTGGTATTGATCCATGTTTTAAGGAAGATCTTTCCTATATAAAGCAAAGGAGATCATTGGGCTTTAGCATGTTTTTGGGGTTGAATATCTTATGAGGGCTAGATCTGGTCTAGATCTAAATAAGGTGAATCTACTGATGGACCGAGATCTCTTCGGCGCATGTTCAGATCTATAGATCTGACTGTCTGGGTTATTTCTGAAGTCTTGAAATCATCTATGCCCGAAGGTACGCAGGTACAGTGAGAGAAAAGTGCGTACATACGCAGGAACGAAGCATTTCAGGTGCGCCGGTACGCAGGCACAGAAGGGTTGCAGGTGCGCCGGTACGCAGGCACAGAAGGGTTGCAGGTGCGCCGGTACGCAGGCACAGAAGGGTTTCAGGTGCGCCGGTACGCAGGCACAGAAGGGTTGCAGGTGCGCTGGTACGCAGGCACAGAAGGGTTGCAGGTGCGGAGGTCCGCAGGCAGTTCAATGGACTCAGAGCGAGGTACGCAGGCTAGCAATTGAGCAGGGTGCATACGTAAGCAGGCGAGCAGTTGAGCAGGGTGCGTACTGTAAGCAGGCAAGCAGTTGAGCAGGGTGAGTACTGTAAGCAAGCAAGCAGTTGAGCAGGGTGCTTACATAAGCAGGCTAGCAGTTGAGCAGGGTGCTTACTTCTCTTAAAATCTTTGTTTATCATTGTTGTGTTCTGGGTTTTGTCCTATTATTGTTTATCTGGTTACTACAGTTGATTGGGTGATTCTCTTATACTTGATGATCATTTGATGCTTATGGATCCAGTTTGAAAATTTATGAAAAGTGGTCCTTGTAAGAAAAGAAGTAGGGGGTTGTAGCTCCCTTCCAGGAGAGACTGGAAAATGAGAGAGAGAGTTGTAGCTCTCTGTAGGTTGCAGCCTGCGTACTGGTAAAGGACTGCACCAGTACAAAACCATTGTAAAAGGAGTTTCTAATTTGAAAGAAGATAGAGACATATTGCAGCAGGTGGTTTTCACCCACATTGGGTTTCCACCTTACATCTTGTGTTCTTTGGTGTGACTATCTGTTTTCTTTTGTTCATGTTCATTATTTTATGGTACTGACATGCAAAAATAATTCAAAGAACAATTAAAGAAGATTTATTAAAAGAATTAGATAATACTGATTCACCCCCCCTCTCAGTATTATTTCCAACAATTGGTATCAGAGCAGGTCCTTCAGAGAAGCTTGATCGCTTGAAGGTAGATCGTTCATCATGAGCAACTACGAGAGAGAAGCATCAATCAGGCCACCGGTTTTTGATGGGACAAACTTCAATTATTGGAAGGTAAGAGTTACTGCCTATCTTCAATCTCTTAGTACAGAAGTTTGGGACATCGTAGAGACAGGCTACGCTTTTCCTTCAGCTACTCCTACAGATGCAGCCGAGAAAAAGAAGTATGAAACAAATGCGAAAGCAGTCAGTACTCTATTAGGATGTATATCTCAATCAGAATTCATGAAGGTAATGCACTATAAATCCGCAAAAGAGATATGGGACAAAATTGTCACGAGCTATGAAGGAGATGAACAGGTAAAGCGTGCTAAACTTCAAACTCTCAGAATTCAGTATGAGACTCTCAAAATGTATAATGATGAAAGTGTGGCTAACTATTTTCTTCGGGTAGATGAGGTTGTTAACTGTATGAAAAATTTGGGTGAAGAAATAAAAGAGGCTATTGTGGTTGAAAAGGTTCTAAGATCATTGTCCCCCAAGTTTGAATCTAAAGTATCTGCAATAGAAGAAAAGGAAAATCTACGAATTCTTACTATGTCTCAGCTACATGGAATTCTAACTGCTTATGAAATGAGAAAGGGAGGTCCATCAGACAGAAGAGAAGCTGCTTTCAAGGCATCAGGCAAAGGAGATTATTATGAAGCAAGCCACATCCCAGAAGAAGAGGAAGAAGAATCAAATTTTGTCAGAAATCTTCAAAGGGGTTCTGGAAGGTTCAGAGGTAAGTTACCTTTTAAATGCTTTGCTTGTGGAAGAGTAGGTCATTATGCTGCAAAATGTCCTTATAAGGATAAAGGAAAGGAACCTGCTAGATGGAACAAGAAACAGAATGCAAATAAGAAAAGCTACTATACTCATGAAGATAGTGATGGTCTATCAAACAGTGATGAAGATGAACAAGGTAATGAATATAAGTTGTTAATGGCATTTGAAGATGATGATTATATGGATGCTATAGATGTGGATAACCTTTATGATGAAATTACTAGACTCAAGAGATGTATAGAAGAAAAGAACATGATCATTGATACTCTACAATTTCAAATTGATGAAAAGGAAAAACATCTTGAAAAATTAGAAGGTGAAATTGTTGGTCTTAGAAAAGAGATTGAGAAAACAAAAGCTATTAATCTCAAGTTTGTCAAAGGATCTGAAAATTTGGATGAGATTATCAATGTGCAGCGGTCTCCACTAAACAAGACAGGTCTGGGCTATAATGGAGAAACTTCTCAAGCATCCACCTCAAAAAGTTATCTTGATGCAGCAAGAAGAAATGAGCAAAAGCACAATGAAGATCATCAGGAAAAGCAGGGACGAATTACAAACAGAAACTATCAGGGGCAATCCATCTTAAGGGTGAACAAAAGCTACAACCAGCCACAGGTAAAATCTTCTCAATTTGGATCAAGAATAGATGACAATAGAAATTACAATCAATTGGCTGGTAGATTTGATAACCGCAGAAGTTTCTTCAATGGACAATGCTTTTCTTGCCATAACTTTGGTCACAAAGCAGCTCAATGTGTTGCATATAAAACGATCATGACTAGGGAAGCTCAAAAACAAAGAAGTATGACGGGGATTACAAAAAGGACCTATAACAACTTTTCGGTTCTTGAAAATGAAGTTGAATGTTCTATTTGCAATAACTTTGGTCATGAAGACTCTAAATGCAGGAGCAGGTTTCAGCAGAAAAAGGAACAAGCCTCAAGCACCAAAACATAGAGAATAAAGGAACCTCAAACAGAAAGATGTGGGATAGCATTTTATGCAGAGGGACAGGAAAATCTATGGTACATTGACAGTGGATGTTCGAAGCATATGACAGGTGATAAAGAAAAACTTGAGTCATTTTCTGCTCTAGAAAAAGGAAAGAAAGTCTCTTTTGGAAATGATACTCCTGCGACTATAAAAGGAAAAGGCATTGCTCAGTTAAAAGAAAAGGTCAAGGCTGGAAATGTTTTGTATGTTGATGGATTGAAGCATAATCTTCTAAGTGTCAGCCAGATGTGTGATCAAAGAACCGAGGTTATATTCAGATCAAATGGATGTCTTGTTCGTGATCTTGATACAGGTAAAACAATGATCAAAGGCAAAAGAACTCCAAATAATCTGTACATATTTGAAGAAGGACAACAACAATGTTATCTGAGCAAGGATGATGAGCACTGGTTATGGCATCGGAGGTTGGGACATCTAAGCTTTTCACAAATAAGGAAAGCATGCAAATATCAGGCAGTTCGCGATCTTCCAGATATCAAAATTCCTGACAACACCATATGCAAATCATGTCAGTTTGGAAAACAAACCAGAACTAACTTTCCAGAGAAAGAAGGATCAGCTAGCATGCCTCTTGAGCTAGTACATACAGATACATGCGGTCCTTTCAGGAAAAGAACACCTCGAGGAGAAGAATACTTGATATTATTCATTGACGATTTCTCTAGGTTTGTCTGGTTAGGACTTATGAAGCACAAAGATGAAGCATTCGAAAAATTCAAATCCTTCAAAGCCTTGGTTGAAAATGAATCAGGTCACAAAATTAAGTGCCTCAGATCCGACAGAGGTGGGGAATTTACTTCAAATGAATTTTTCGATTTCTGTGAAGAACATGGGATAAGAAGAGAATTCTATACAGCAAGAACTCCTCAGCAAAATGGAGTTGTGGAAAGAATGAACAGAACAGTCCAACAAATGGCTCGTGCTATGCTTGATGAGTCAGGAACTCCCGCAACTTTCTGGGGTGAAGCTGCACATGCTGCGGTTGTTATTCTCAACAAAACAAATGTCCGGGTGAACAGCACTCAAACTCCTCATGAGCTCTGGAGTGGTAGGATTCCTTCAGTAAAGCACTTCAAAATCTTTGGGAGCAAATGCTATATCAAGAATACTGATGAGCAGCTAGGCAAACTTGAACCTAGAGCAGATGAAGGCATTCTTCTTGGTTACTCTCCACATAGCAAAGCATACAAATGCTACAATAAAAGACTTGGCAGAATTGTTGACAGCATTGATGTAGTGGTTGATGAGAAGGGATACATTCCTAGGCAAGTACATCATGAAGACATCGAAGAAGATGAAGGCTACCCCCAACGACAGAATAATGAAGAAGAAGAACCTCAAGAAGAACCTCAAGAAGAACCAGATGAGCAAACAAGAATAGAAGAAAAGACTCCATCCAGATATGTTCAGAAGAACCATCCAGAATCTCAGATTATGGGGCAGAAAGAAGCAGGTGTACAAACAAGAAGAACAGTTGCAGAAGCTTCAAGCTATTTGGCATTACTCTCCTCTACTGAACCACAAAATGTGAAATAGGCATGCAAAGATGAATGTTGGGTGAAAGCAATGGATGAAGAACTTGAGCAAATCGAAAAGAACAACACTTGGGAGCTGGTTCCTAGACCAAAAGATAAGAATGTTATCGGGACAAAATGGGTCTTCAAAAACAAATTGAATGAAAATGGAGAAGTAATTAGAAACAAAGCCAGACTTGTTTGTAAAGGGTATGCGCAGCAAGAAGGAATAGACTTTGAAGAAACCTTTGCTCCTGTTGCAAGACTTGAGGCCATCCGAATGTTCCTTGCTCTCTCAAGTTTTCAAAACTTCAAAGTATTTCAAATGGACGTGAAATCAGCCTTTCTGAATGGAGACTTGGAAGAAGAAGTGTACATTGAACAGCCAGATGGGTTCATTCTTGGAAATGATCCAAATCTTGTATGCAGATTGAAAAAGGCTCTCTATGGTCTCAAACAAGCTCCAAGGGCTTGGTACTACCATTTGGACAAATATCTTCATCAACAAGGCTTTTCAAAAGGATCGACAGATAGCAATCTTTATATAAAAGTTGAAAATGACAAATTGCTAATACTTGTTGTGTATGTAGATGACATTATTTTTGGGAGCAATGAAGAAGCTATGAGTCAAAACTTTGCCTTGGTCATGCAGAAAGAATTTGAAATGTCCTTGCTAGGAGAATTGACATATTTCCTTGGTTTGCAAATCCAACAAAAATAAGGAGGAATCTTTTTATCTCAAACCAAGTATCTCAAACAGATTTTGAAGAAATATGGCATGGAAGATGCAAAACCAGTATGTACACCCATGGTCACAGGATGTAGCCTCAGTGCAAATGATGAATCTGCAGCAGTACATCAACCAACCTACAAATCTATGATTGGAAGTTTACTTTATTTGACAGGTACCCGACCAGACATCATGCATGCAGTTGGAATAGTTCGGAGATTTCAGGCAAATCCGAAGGAGACTCATCTTCAGGCAGTGAAGAGAATTTTCAAATATCTTCAAGGGACTCAAAATTATGGCTTATGGTATCCTAGAGATACAGATCTTACACTTCATGCTTATACAGATGCAGATTGGGCCGGAAGCGTGGATGATAGGAAAAGCACAAGTGGTGGTGCGTTCTTTATGGGTTCCAGACTGGTATCTTGGTTCAGCAAGAAACAGAGTTCGATTGCCTTGTCTACAGCTGAAGCGGAATATGTTGCTGCTGCATCTTGTTGCACCCAACTCCTTTGGATGATGCAGACTTTGCAGGATTTTCAAATCACTTGTACACCACCTATCCCCATCTTATGTGATAACACAAGTGCAATCAGCATCTCAAAGAATCCTGTTATGCATTCAAAAACCAAGCACATACCAATCAAGTATCATTTTCTCCAGGAACAAGTGCTTGAACAGAAGGTCAAGTTGGAGTATGTTCCTTCTAAGGAACAAGTTGCTGATATTCTCACCAAACCATTGCCCAGGGACACTTTTGAATACCTCAGGCAAAAGCTGGGGGTTGTTGATGCATCATCTTATTGCTGAACCTTTTCTGATTGATGGTACAGGTTCAGGGGGAGCATATAATGCATTGTTGGCATTATGGAGGATGTGCAGAAGGAGATCTTGGAAGTAGCTGCAATATGTCTCTATCTCTTTCATGGTGGATTATGGTTCTTCATTGCAGATCTGGTTCATATTCAGGGGGAGCATGTTCTTAGGGGGAGCATAACCCTTTGCCCTTGATGTCAAAGGGGGAGAATGAAGCTGAAGTTTTGAGGTTGCCATCAAGTCCAAAGGGGGAGATTGTTGGCATTATGGCTAAAGTGTTGTCCTTGATGGCAACCCATTCAGGTGATAGACCACAGTACTTCAAGTCAGCAGCAGAGATTGATGATCAGCTATCAAATATTGAAGAAAATAAGGGGTACGCAGGTACACCTTACATAAGGTGCGTACACGCAGGTCAGAGTTATATAGAGTGCGTACATACCCGCAGGTCAGCCGTTCAGGAGGTGCGTACCCCCAGTGCACACATTTCAAGGCAAAGAAATTCACATGTGGGGTTTTCTTATGTTTTACTCTTGGTATTTAGCTGACGGTGTTGGGTTATTATGGTGTCGGCTCGTGGTATTGATCCATGTTTTAAGGAAGAGCTTTCCTATATAAAGCAAAGGAGATCATTGGGCTTTAGCATGTTTTTGGGGTTGAATATCTTATGAGGGCTAGATCTGGTCTAGATCTAAATAAGGCGAATCTACTGATGGACCGAGATCTCTTCGGCGCATGTTCAGATCTGTAGATCTGACTGTCTGGGTTATTTCTGAAGTCTTGAAATCATCTATGCCCGAAGGTACGCAGGTACAGTGAGAGAAAAGTGTGTACATACGCAGGAACGAAGCGTTTCAGGTGCGCCAGTACGCAGGCACAGAAGGGTTGCAGGTGCGCCGGTACGCAGGCACAGAAGGGTTGCAGGTGCGCCGGTACGCAGGCACAGAAGGGTTTCAGGTGCGCCGGTACGCAGGCACAGAAGGGTTGCAGGTGCGCCGGTACGCAGGCATAGAAGGGTTGCAGGTGCGGAGGTCCGCAGGCAGTTCAATGGACTCAAAGCGAGGTATGCAGGCTAGCAGTTGAGCATGGTGCGTACGTAATCAGGTGAGCAGTTGAGCAGGGTGTGTACTGTAAGCAGGCAAGCAGTTGAGCAGGGTGAGTACTGTAAGAAGGCAAGCAGTTGAGTAGGGTGCTTACATAAGCAGGCTAGCAGTTGAGCAGGGTGCTTACTTCTCTTAAAATCTTTGTTTATCATTGTTGTGTTATGGGTTTGGTCCTATTATTGTTGATCTGGTTACTACAGTGGATTGGGTGATTCTCTTATACTTGATGATCATTTGATGCTTATGGATCCAGTTTGAAAATTTATGAAAAGTGGTCCTTGTAAGAAAAGAAGTAGGGGGTTGTAGCTCCCTTCCAGGAGAGACTGGAAAACGAGAGAGAGAGTTGTAGCTCTCTATAGGTTGCAGCCTGCGTACTGGTAAAGGACTGCACCAGTACAAAACCATTGTAAAAGGAGTTTCTAATTTGAAAGAAGATAGAGACATATTGTAGCAGGTGGTTTTCACCCACATTGGGTTTCCACCTTACATCTTGTGTTCTTTGGTGTGACTATCTGTTTTCTTTTGTTCATGTTCATTATTTTATGGTACTGACATGCAAAAATAATTCAAAGAACAATTAAAGAAGATTTATTAAAAGAATTAGATAATACTGATTCACCCCCCCTCTCAGTATTATTTCCAACACTATTATCATATTCAGAAAACCCAGAATTATCTTCACCCATAGAAAAATAAACTGCTATAGCATAAAAAAAATTAGAGGGTTTTATCATTTGTTTAATTTCCCTTGAAGGTATTAATTTTCCATCAACTTCACTACTTATGCCATGTACATACTTTGCATTAGAACTGACAAAATTAATAGCTTGATTGTGATCCCTATCATCATTTCCAGTATGTAATTCAATACACCTTGATGATTCAGTAGAATCCTCTTCACCATCACCAACCTTAATAAACATTGAAGATAGAGCAGACAAAGCACTCTCAAATTCTAGATAATTTGAGCTGTGGACTAGGGTATCGACTGTAAACCATATCTCTGCTAATAAAATAAAATTTATGAGATGTGAAGTTCTATTAAAGCCTATTCTATGGAGTTCTATTGTAAACCTTGTGTTGTCAATTCCTATGTAATAGCTAGTCTGAGGTCATGTAATATGAAGTTTCTAAGTGATTCAAGCTCCTCCTTGATAGTGATACAATTTCTTTATAATGAGATAACATATGTGTGAATAATTAAGAATGATGATAGTTCCTCTTGAATAACAACAAAAGTCGCTTATCCAGATCCAAATATAATGGCATAACATATGTGTGAATAATGAAGAATGATGATATCTCTTCTTGAATAACAACAAAATTCACTTATCCTGATCTGAATATGAAATGAAAATAAATTCAATAGATTTATACCTACCTTGATCCTATAATGATGCAAAGCAATAATCCGAAGTTGTTTTTCCTATTCATGCCACTATTAAGATATTTTATCCATAACTATTTCTCTCTATGGAAAACATACTGACCTTAAACTACTATATCCAAGTTACTATGGAAAGTTACTTCATGTTTCCAAATAAATCAAACTTGATCTAAGTTATCCTTAAGCTTGATGTAAGTATTAATGTGAATTTCTAATGCGAAAGGCATAACAATGTTATGACAGCTATCGTGATAATGTGAGTTCCTTTCCCAACTGTAATGTGAGTAACCTTGACTCTACTGGTTGCACTACAAAACTCACCATTCATTATATTATGACAATTTGACCATAATAAAGAGATGCTAGACTATTTGATAGAAACAAATTAATTGAAACAGGAATTACCCCAATGGTACACACAAAGTCCTTTTGGGTGTTTGGAGGCATAATCCATGTGAATTTAGACCTATCCACAACCTTTCCCCACAAGCACATGTAATGCATATGTTTTACATTGCATGTCCCTGTAAACTGATTAATGAGATATCTATGTCAGTTAATTTAATTATGTATTTATTACAAACATTACATAATGAAATATTTGGGCCCGTGTCTTGGCCACTTGTCCATTTTTTTATAACCTCATACATGCATGATTCATGCATCCCTTCACCATGGGAAAATTCTAAGCTCAAGCTCAACTACAACCATTAGCAAAAAATTCATTGCTTTAAACATTTGCTCGAAGAATCTAAGTTTGTGGATTTCATTTGAGGGAAACAAGATGAAGGGTCAATCTAAAAAACAACAAAGGTTGGTCATGGGTTCTTTGTAACATCCCCTCCTATTTCCCTGAAAATTCATCCAATGATTGTTCAAATCAATGGGATGAGAATGACATTGATTATGTGGAGTCCCATGTGGTGGATAATAGCTTGTTTTGAGGAATTCTTATATTTTTATTTTTTTTAGTTGATAAATCAATCATTCAAAATAGCCTTCAAATTGTAAATTGACTAGTGAGCTTTCAAGAGTTCTTCTATTTTTTTGGGATTTTATGATGTGGGGTCTGAAGGATATTCACCATTTTGGTCCTTCACTATTTGAAATATCTCTTTGAAATTTTATCAAAAAAGACATTTTGTGGATAAGGTTCCTATTTCAAATATATATTTTCTGTCACACTATACTTGACTGGATAAGAAAAGAAAATAACTACATTTAGAATGTCTGCAATCAATGGAAAGAAATGACTAGCATGGAAAGTTAGCAATGGTTCACACTTTCTTTGGTTGGGTAAAGAAACTCTAAAGCATATGATAATACCAGATCATACCACCATTTGGTCTTAAGGATGGTTTGGTGCTGCTGAACTAAATTTTGTTGGAAAATGGATTTGGAATGGAATTATTTTGCAGGTTCTCTTCAAAAATCTCACATTAGTATTAGTAGATTTGAATATGAGATCATTTAGAATAGAAATATGGTAGGAGGAAATTATACCACTAATTTGGGTCATAAGCTATCTATTTTGTACAAGGGTACTTGTGATTATTCGTTGTGGTAGAAAGTTTGGAAGGCAAAGGCTCCAATAAAAACTATTTTATTTATATGGCTTGCACTAAAAAATGAAGTGCTCACTTAGGAGATGATGAAAAATAAGAGAAAAGTTGGAATTGGAATCTGTCAAGGAATAATGAAGAAACCACTCATAATGTCTTTCTTACCTATTTATATTCAACATTTGTGGAGAAAAATAGAATGCAAATGGGTCTTTCAAACTTATGGATCCAAGATTATGTAGAAGAATATTTATTGCATTGCAATTTGTCAAAATACAGATGATGCAGTTGAGCGTTCTTCCTTATTTGGTTCTCTGTGGAATTTGGTTGGTGCTCAACCCATATTTATTTGAATATAAGTTTGTTCCCACTTTCATAACCATGGAACAATGTCTGTGTTTACTTTCTTTTAACATGGATCCTTAAAGTTCATAAACTTTCCAGGATTATGGGGAAACTAAGGATTGACAAGTTATTTCGATGGACCTTCTTTGGCATGCCTGTAATGATTCATTAACTGGTTGTGGTTTTATCTTGCATCTATCTGACCAAGATAAATTTCATTTTATGGAAAATGTGGGAAAGAAAATCACAACTTCATTTGGAGCATTTAGACATATGCAATATTGTTAGAATTCAGTAAAATGGAGCAAAAACGACCACAAAAAATCAATTTATCCAGTGGATTAAGAAGGATGACACAAATAAGTGTGTAATTAGACTGTCTATTTCAGATACAGTGTTTCATCATTTAGACCTAAAAAATATTCCAAAGACATTTAAGACAAATTAATCAATTGTTTGGGTCAAAAACCCATAATTCCAAATTCATATTAAGAAAGTAAATTTTGTGGATTAAAAATGGCTAATAAAATTTTTTTGTCAATCCATGTAAACATATTGAATGCATTTATGTAGTGATTGGATGAAATGAAATCAACATTGAGGAAGAAGATGGAAAAGTAGGATTATTAAAAAATCTCCCACATTACCAATATTTTCTTCACACTAATTAAGATATTCTCATATTTAGAAACCATGACCTCAACTCTCACGGTTGAAAAGAACCAAGTGGATGGAGAGAGGTTTGAATAAAATTCATAGAAGCTTGGAGAAAATACCATCTTTAGTATGGTAATAGAACTAAGAAGGATAGAAAAGGTGGAGGCAACAACACTAAGAAAGGAAAATAGTGTGTGGAAAAGTAGGCCATATTGTCTGGGAAAACAAAATCCATCATGTTGATGTACTCGAGCATAAAGTAAAACAAAAAAGAGAATTGTAATATGGAACTAGATTCAAACAATTAAGAGGATGATAAAATAAATTCCTCTTGTATTTAGAAACCATGATCTCAACCCTTATGGTTGAAAAGAACTAAGTGTGTGGTGAGAAGGTTGGATAAAATACTATCTGATGACGAGAAGGTTGGATAAAATACTATCTTCAATATGGTGATAAAAATAAGAAGGATAGAAAATGTGGAAGTAACGAGACCAAGAAAGGTAAAAAGTGTGTGTGGAAAAGTAGGCCATCATGCCTGGGACTGCAAAATCCATCATGTTGACGTACTCGAGCATAAAGTAAAATAAAATGAGAGTCACAATATGGAACAAGATTTAGAAAATGAAGATTAAAATAATTAAGAGGATGATGAACCTAATGATGTGTGTTTGTTTTGGTCAGTAACTTGGAAACTCAGAAAGGATGCCCAGATAATTGATTAGCTTTAGGAGTTTAATCAAATTATTCCTTCAAATAAATGGGGTTAAGGCATATGATATATGGGAATCGGATGGAAGTATACCTTCAAAAAGGGGCATATTCTAGTAATATTGAGCACCAAGAAAAGTCCTAAAACCAGAACAATATTGCTGCAATGAAGACCAAAATAAAAAATGTTATACAAAATTTTGAAATCATGCTTTAGTTGTTGAATCTACTCATCATCAAAATTACAGTTCATAGAGAGCATATTTTGTTAATGATAAGATTTAGAACAAGTAACACTCAATAATATATGAGTCTTGATGATGAATAAAGTGTTGTTAAGAGGGCCATTAATCCTAAGTTTTTATAATTAAACCACAATAGTTATAAGTTCATTATAGGAGAAGTAAAAACATGACCCAAGCATCAGGATGTTATGCAGAAATGATGATGAAATTGTTGTTGATATTTTCATCTTGTGTCCATACTCTCAGTCTTTCTAGAAGTAAAACAAATCCCACGGGTATGAATAATATGTGGAATGGCCATTAGCAATACAATCAAAGAAAGTTTGAGAGCATGGTTTGAGAAAAAACAGAAAAAAAAAAAAAAAAAAAAAATAGAGTTGTCCTTTGTCCAATTATGTGGGGTATTCGGTTGGTTATAAATTCTACCATTTTCAAGGATAGATTCATCTCTTTTCTCTAGACATATATTAAGATTTCAGCCTTGGCTCAGAGTTATGTCAAAAAGGACTCATTTAATACCCAAGGGAAAAATCTTGAATGACAAATTAGATGGACAAGGAAAATGTTGAAACACTTATTGGTCGATCATGTCCATGTAAATCTATCTTCCCAATTATGTCATTCCTCCCATAAAAAATCCTTGTTCAACAAAGTCAGGCTCATTTTTCATTGTATATTTCACCAAAGGAAACTTATTATAAACCTTGAACATCCCAATTCGGCTTATGAAATACCCAGGTCATTCAGTATTGGCATCAACATTGTGTTTCATTTGATTTTTATTGGAAACTAAGGTGATGCCATCATGGAGGATTTGAAAACATTGAAGGTGGAGTTCTTCAAGATGACATGGGCCATGGTACCTCTAGGATTTTATGATTAACTATTTAGCGTGCATAATTTGAATTGTTGGGTTGTGTTATATTCTTTCCACGACTAGCCCATGTATTTAACCAGGGGGTTAGAGGGGGGCCGGAGCCCCCCTTTGTTGCGCCGATTGTGTAGCGGTGAGGGGGTGGGGGGGTCACAGGGGGTTTGAGGTGTACCCGTGATCCCACTTTATGGGGTCCGGGGTATCACACCGGAAAATTTTGGTTTTGGACCCTATGTTAGGATGGGCAGACCCACCTATGGTTTTCTGCATGATTTTCGCACATGTTTTTGGATGAGATGGTTTTCGGTCCATGGTATTGGATGCTTCGACATGTATAAATATGTATTATAAAATTGAAAGGAACATAATGAAAAATCAAGCTGGTAGTCCGCTTTTGGGATCCAGGGGAAAATCTCTGTGTATATGTGTTTTATGTGTTATGCTCTCAAATTGTTTATTTTCTGTGTTTTAGAATTCGTATGCAGGTAATTTATGTACGGGGTTAAAACCTACATTTGGTATCGGAGCATTTTTGGCTTCAAGGGGACACCTTTTTTGCTGAGGGGTTTCGCTCGGGCCTGTGGTAGACCCTATTCAGTGGGAGATCTATGAGATCAATTCTGGTGGTGAAAGAAGATGGTGAGCAGTGGAAAGATAGAGATAGAGAAATTTAATGGTCAGATTTTTTAGTTGTGGAAACTCAAGATGCAGGATCTGTTGGTGGATAAAGATCAGTGGATCGCGGTAGATCTGGGTACTAAACCAACGGGAGTGTCCAATGAAAAATGGAAGAAGTTGGATCGAAAGGAAAAGAGCACAATACGATTATGTGTCTCAGATTCAGTATTGCTAAATGTATCAGGGGAAGCTACGGCGAAGGCTTTGTGGGACAAGTTAGGGACTTTGTACCAAGGATAATTTTAGGGGCAAATGTTCGCCCTTTGGCGAAATTAAGGGGTTTTAAAATTTTAGTGGGTGAATATTTTGTATCATAGTACATTTTTACAAATCACCTCAAATAGCCCACCTTATTTTAGGGGAGAGGGTAAAAAAGGTAAATTTAGCCCTTGAAATTAGGACTTACAACCTTCCATTCGCCCATTTTCAAGAATAGGTTTTATTTAAGTGAATCCATTCGCCCATTTTCAAGAATAGGTTTTATTTAAGTGAATCCTATGGGCCAAATACCATATTTATAAAAGAGGTATGGTAAATTAATAAAAATATAAATAAATGAGAGGTATGGTAGAGGAGGAGCAGCTAACAACAAAAAGAATTCAGACAGGGCAGGAGGAAGTGGCACTGGTTCAATTGGGAAAAAACCAGGCAACATTTCCTTCAAAAATGTCCTACAGGGGAAAAACACAGAAGGAACAGGACCAAACCAAACAGGTATGGATGCAAGGCCATACATAGTGGAACAGCTGGAACACACTCCCGAATACAACATAAATACACCAGAAATAGACCAGCAATGCACCATATACGAAAGTCAGGCAATAATATGCAGATTTAACTGCTATTGGCCCAAACCAGCGGATCTATTCATTTGGATCTACACGAACTGGACCACGGAATGCGAAGTACACCTATGCTCCAAGGGGTTTTTTATTGTGAAATTTTTATCAGCAGCAGACAGAGATATAGTAATACAGGATGGGCCTTGGTTTTGGGGATCCACTGGACTCTTCATCACGCCATGGTTCCCAGGATTTGATGCAAACACAATGGTTGTCACAAAGATGCCATTGTGGGTGAGGCTACACAACCTCCCAATACATCTCTGGAACCAGCAAGTACTCACTGGGATTGGAAACACAATTGGGCGCTACATTAAAATGGACACCCAGCGAATGGAGGAAAGAATATTCACTTTTGCACGAATATGTGTGGAAGTAGACCTTAGCAAAGGCCTACCAGACCAAATCCAGCTGAAGCATAGACAGAGCAGCTGGACACAAGTATTAGATTATGAAAACACTACATTTAGATGCCGAACATGTAGACAAACAGGACACTTACAAAGTACGTGTCCAGCAGGCAAAAAAGACAGCCGCAGAAAAAAGAAAACGGAAAAACAAGCAAAAGGTTGGTACATTCCACCACCTCCCCCGGATGATGAGGAGGAAGAGGAGATGGAATATGACAACCCAAAAGAGAACAATCAGATGAATCAAGAATCAGTTATAGAAGACACAGGGGCACAGGACAATATAGAGGCAGCTTTGGCAAGAAGAGCAGAAATGGACATGGGAAGAAATAAACGCATACACACATCAGACACATCAGATTCTGATAACCCACAACCTGTGGCTGAAAATGCATTAGCACTCATAACTCCCACAGAGCCACAGGGGGTTTGGAGAAAGGTTGAGAAGAAAAAAGGGAGAAAAGTTTGACTTTTCCCCAACTATTTAACTTTTTGCATATACTAGCTTTTTCATGAAATCCATACACCCTGCGAGGTGTGCAAGGATCAATGCATCATTAGAGCAGTTTTTTTTACAGAATAACACCTTGATGAGGTGAATTTTGTATGATCAAACCAGCAATGCCTCGGCATCTACTTATGTAATTTTCAATATTAATGAAAGTTACTGATTTTTCCAGTGGAAAAAAAAAATGAGAGGTATGGTAAATAAATAAAACATTTTTTATATTTACTCCATAAGTCACCTTATATACATGTAAGGGTGTAAACAAATAAAAATATAAGTAAAGTGGAGGTATGGTAAATAAATAAAATGCCTTTTTATACTTACTCAAAAAGTATGGTAAATAAATAAAAATATAAATAAACTAGACGTGTAAATAAATAAAACCTTTTTATATTTAGTCCATAACCCTCGTTCTATTTATGAAGGCTCAAGAAAGAGGTTTTATTTAAGTGAATCCTATGGGCCAAATACCATATTTGTAAAAGAGGTATGGTAAATTAATAAAAATATAAATAAACGAGAGGTATGGTAAACAAATAAAACATTTTTTTTATATTTACTCCATAAGTCACCTTATATTTATGAACACTCAAAAAATGGGTTATATTTAGGTGAAACCTATGGCCAAAATACTATGGGACAAATACCATGGACTAGATTATTATTAATACCATGCAAAAAAACCATTATTAACCCTAATATAAGAATTAATAAAAATAAAAATGGCACATGGTAATGACCCATGGTATTCACCAAAATGGCACATGGTATTGACCCATGGTATTCACCTCGAATGTAGCCTATTTAAATGGGGGAATTAAACGAGCATGTAGCCTATGCTAAGATTCACTAGGACTTTACAAAGTTTTATTATTTAGTGAAAGACTCGCCAAGATCTTACAAGATTTTATAATTGAGTAAAATATTCGCCATGCCTAGTGAGAGATTCGCCAAAAAATTATATATACATATTATATTATTGATAAAATTGCCTTCCATTTTTCCTATATACCATGGAGATTCGCCCATTTATTATATTTATAAATTTAGGGGGGGTTCTTAAAATTTTCTCTGCTTTGTACTAATCTAAGTCTCTGGTGAATAAACTGTTCCTGTGGAAAAAGTTGTATAACCTGAGGATGAAAGATGGAGACTCAGTGACAGAGCATCTGAACACATTTAATACTGTGGTAAGTCAATTAGCATCTGTTGATATTAAAATTTCATATGAAGATAAGTGCATCAGTTTGTTGTGTTCTCTACCAGATTCATGGGATAGTCTGGTTATTGCAATAGGTAGCCTTGCAACTGCCTTGCATTTTGATGAAATAGTTTCATCCTTGCTGACATAGGAGATGAGACGGAAAAATATGGAGAGCCAAAATGGTGATGCCTTGTCTGTACGAGGGCGGTCCCAGAATAGAAACAAAAATAAGTCATCGAGTGGGAGATCTAAATCTAGAGGGAGATCTAAATCTCCAGGAAAACTTGTAAAGGTGGTGTGCTGGAAATGCGGAAAGGAAGGGCACTACAAAAGGGACTGTAAGTCTAAAGCTCTTGATAAAGGAAAGGGATATGATGATGCTCCTTCTGCAGAGGCAAAAACCACCTCAGATGAAGGTGGGGATGTGTACTTGGCTTCTTCAAGTACACATGTAGATCATGAGGCATGGTTGATTGACTCAGGTGCATCCTTTCACTTCACTCCCCATAGAGAGTGGTTTTGCGAGTATGAGAAATATGATGGTGGTGATGTCTTCGTAGGAGATGATAGGAAGGCTAGAGTTGTTGGTCGCAGAAAAGCAAAGTTGAATTTGCAAGGTGGAAGGGTTAGAACACTTCTGGGTGTTCTGCATATTCCTGCATTGGCCAGAAATCTGATTTCTGTAAGCAAGTTGAATGATGCAGGTGTAAAAACAGTGTTTGAGAAGGATACCTGCAAGATGGTTTGGGGAGAACTGGTATTGATGCGAGGAGTTCAGATTGGAACTCTGTATAATCTGCAAGGTAGCACGGTTGTTGATGGGTGCAACAGTTCTGTGGTTCCTAAAAGTGAAGCACAAAATCTAGTGGTCTCTGGAGAGAAGACCATGTTGTGGCATCAAAGGCTTGGACATATTAGAGAGAAGGGTCTTTGAATACTTCATGGTAAAGGTATGGTAGAAGGTATGAGTAATATCTCTCTGGATTTTGATTTCTGTGAAAATTGTGTATATGGGAAGCAGAATCGGGTGAGTTTCCCCTCTGGTGGTAAGAGGGAAAAACAGATATTAGAGCTTGTGCACAATGATGTGTTTGGATCTGTGAAGGTTCTATCACTAGGTAAGTCTATGTACTATGTACCATTTATAGATGACTTCTCAAGGAATACATGGATATATTTCCTTAAGAAGAAATCTGAAGTCTTTGACAGTTTTAAAGAATGTAAGGCTCTGGTGGAAAACCAGACAGAGAAGAAGATAAAGGTGTTGAGGACAGATAACGGTGGAGAGTTTTGCAGTAAGGAATTTGAAGAATTCTGTAAGTGTGGTATAACACAGCAGAAGACTACTCCATATACACGTCAGCAAAATGGATTTACAGAAAGAATGAACAAGACGTTGATGGAAAGGGCAAGAAGCATGCTCAATGGTGCCGGGTTAGGACAGGAATTCTGGGCAGAGGTGGTGGAGACAGCATGTTACCTGGTCAACAAATCACCTTAATTAGTGTTGGAGGATAAGACTCCATAAGAGGTATGGACTGGTAAGAAACCCTCTCTTTCACATCTTAGGGTATTTCGGTGTGATGCATATGTACATGTTCCAAAGGAAAAACAGACCAAGTTGGATAGAAAATATAAAAAGTGCATCTTTATTGGGTATAAGGATGGTTTAAAGGGTTATAAGCTTTGGAACCCAGTAACAAGGAAGGTTGTGTATAGCCGAGATGTGGTGTTCAGAGAGGTGAAAGATGTTTTTAAACATGAAGTCCAACCAAAGGAACTTGAGAAGATAGAGTTTGAGCTAAAGGAGGAAGAATCAGACTCTACAACAGAGGAGGAATCAAAAGATGAAGAGCCACAGACTCCGGGTGTGAGAAGATCAGTTTGAGAAAGAAGGAAGCTAGAAAGGTATAGTCCATCTGCTTTCTGTTCAAATTTTTCTTTATCTATTACTCACGATGATCCCAAAACTGTGAAGCAAGCAGTAGATTCAGAGGATGGCAAACTCTGGAAAGAGGCCATGGTTGATGAAATGGCATCTTTGCAAAAAAATGAGGCTTGGGATCTGGTGGAGTTGCCAGTTGGAAGGAAACCCATTAGGAGCAAATGGGTGTTCAAGAAGAAGACAAATGCAGAAGGAAAGGTGGAGAAATACAAAGCTCGATTGGTAGCAAAAGGTTATTCCCAGGTGACAGGAATTGATTTTGGTGATATTTTTTCTCCTATTGCCAAGGTAACTTCTATTAGATTACTTTTATCTGTTGCTGCTGCTTTTGATTTTGAGGTAGAACAGATGGATGTGAAGACAACATTTCTTCACGGGGATTTGGAAGAGGAAATATACATGAAGCAACCTGAAGGCTTTGCGGTGAAGGGTAAGAAAGAACTGCTATGCAAGTTAAAGAAGTCTATGTATGGGTTAAATAGTCACCAACGATGTGGTATCAGAAATTTGATACATTTATACGGGGACTTGGCTTCACCAGAACCAAAGCATATCACTGTGTGTATTTTAAATTAATTGGTGACCGTGTTATTTATCTGGTATTATATGTGGATGATATGTTGTTGGTTGGAAATGACAAAGAAATTATCCAGTATTTGAAGACCCAATTGTCCTCCAAATTCGACATGAAAGATCATGGTGTTGCAAAATATATTTTGGGCATAGAAATTAAAAGAGATCGGGAAAATAGGAAGCTCTAGTTAAACCAGAGGAAGTATGTCAAGACAATACTGCAGAGGTTTAATATGCAAGATAGTAAACCGGTGAAGGTTCCTATTCTTGTAGGTGTGAGGTTATCTGTTGAACAGTGTCCCAAGACAAAAGAAGAGGAAGAGGACATGTCTCATGTTCCATATGCAAGTGCAGTCGGTAGCCTGATGTATGCAATGGTCTGTACTAGACCAGACATTGCACATGCAGTGGGAGTATTGATCAAGTTTATGTCAAAACCAGGGAAGGAGCATTGGACATCAGAGAAGCGAGTTTTCAGGTATTTGCGTGGCACTAGTGATTATGGTTTGTGCTACCAATGAAGACCAAGATTGGACAGAGTGTTGGATATTCGTGGCTTTGTTGATGCTAACTGGGCTGGAGATCTGGATCAGAGAAGATCTACAAGTGGGTATGTTTTTAACCGATTTGGAGGTGCAGTCAGTTGGATGAGTAAGAAACAATCTGTAGTGGCACTATCAACTACAGAGGCAGAATACATGGCAACCACTCATGCAAGCAAGGAAGCATTTTGGTTGCAGAGATTGTGTTCAAGTATGGGGTTAGTACAGGGAGCTATAAGGATAGACTGTGACAGCCAAAGTGCAATTTTTTTGGCAAAGAACCCCGCATATCATTCAAAGACAAACCACATTGATGTTTAGTATCACTTTGTGAGGGATATGATAGAAGACAAAAAGGTGTTGCTGGTAAAGGTGGACACTTTGAAGAATACTTCAGATGCATTGACAAAATCTGTGAGCTCTAGGAAGTTCTCTTGGTGTAGAGAGACAATGGGCATTTCAGGGTAGGCAAAATGACTAAGCTCTCTTCTGGCCCCCTGTAGAAAGAAAACAACAAGTGGGAGAATGTTGGGTTGTGTTATATTCTTTCCACGACTAGCCCATGTAGTTAACTGAGGGGTTAGAGGGGAGGCAAAGCCCCCCTTCGTTGCACCGATTATGTAGCAGGGGGGTCATAGGGGGTTTGAGGTGTACCCATAACCCCACTTTGTGGGGTCTGGGGCAGCGCCCTAGAAAATTTTGGTTTTGGACCCTATGTTAGGATGGGCGGACCCACCTATGGTTTTGTGCATGGTTTTTGGACATGTTTTTGGACGCGATGGTTTTCGGTCCATGGTATTGGATGCTTCGGCATGTATAAATATGTATTATAACATTGAAAGGAACATAATGAAAGGTCAAGCTGGTAGTCCTAGTTTTTGGATCCAGGGGAAAATCTCTGTGTATATGTGTTTTATGTGTTATGCTCTCGCATTGTTTATTTTTTGTGTTTTAGAATTCGTATGCAGGTAATTTCTGTATGGGGTTAAAACCTACATGAATAAGATTCACTAATATAACTTCTAGGGTTTTCATTTATGAAAAAATAAGAACCTATAGTTTATGAACCCTAATAAGGATTTGGATTCGAAGACTCCAGAAACCCTAATTAATTTTCTTCTCTAAGAAAACCCTAGCTCTTAAGAATGATAGGACTAACCCCGTATGAAATTGCAAGAAGTTTGAGGACATACCTGCAAAGGATCTACCTCGATGTTATTCTGACCCTGCATTCCCATATTATAAATTTTAAAATACTCCTATGATGGTGAACCCTCGCGAAATGGCTGGAATGGCTCTAGTACTTCCCAAAACCCTAGATGGTTCCCAAAGTAGAGGCCTTCGAAAAGAAACAAAACACTAGAAAATGAATTAGGGTCAAAAACGGTGAAACAAATAGCGAGTTTGTAATTTTCGTAAGGGCTCTAACTATGTCGAATAAATGAAGCCAAGCTCTGACTCAGTACTCCATTCCTTTTTACACCCTTTCCCATTACCAAAAGACCAATTACGATATTTTCTTAGACCGTTTGTGACAAAGAGCTGCTAACTAAGCTAATGGAATTTGTTTTCTTACCCCCCTATAGAAGTTGGGAATGTCTTTTGACTAAACTAAAATTCCCATATATCCAATGCATACAAATTCCAATAGAGAACGATTCAATCAAGATAGAGAGATTCACTCAACACATCTAGAGGATGAAAAATTGATCATTGACATTCCCTTCCTTCCTTGAAAGTATCATATCAGCAGACAAGCATTGGTCTCACATTGATCTTGCAGCTCAACCCTCCATTTATTTTTTGACTTAATACTAAAAAACGGCGAAACGATTATTAAACCCATTTAAAACTTAATTTTAATTATATATATATATATATATATATATATATATATATATATATATGACTCAAGAGTTAGCATTGTGTTTCTCTTTCAAAGTGGGAATAACAATGGGATTTGTAACTTTTCATAGTTTTTAGTACATGTTAAATGATTCATGACATTGAAATTTTGAAAGAGAATGAATATATCTAGACAAAACTCTACGTCAATGTAAAAAAAAAAAAAAATTGATTATGAGAAAGGTCAAGTTTGTTACTCATTAATCAGTCCTATCTCATACAATTGATAATGAGAAGTTAAATTTGGTAACCATATTCGATAGCCAAAATTCCCCATGATTACTAATCTAGGTGGCTCCAAAGACACACACAGGACAAAGAGGGCTTATGGAAGCTTGAAAATCAAAGTGAACAAAATGCTTTCAAATTAGGACTAGAGCGTAGATCTCGTCGTCCTGATCGCGGCAGTGTGAATGGTTTGTCAATCCGAGCTCGTATGAGGGAGAATGATCCAGTCAAAGTTGGGTCGTGGGCCAGGTTTAAGTGTCCTACAATTTGACCGACCCCAGGGCATGAAACCTAGCTCCAGAAAGTGAGCGAAATTGTTGCCTCTTTAATTTGTCTAATAACCCTTATGTTAGACAAAAAATTTAAAACACCCTATTTTAAATAAAAATTAAAAAATATATATAAATGTGGTGGCGGGCCACCACCCCCACCACCCCAAAACCATATAACGAAAAACAAAATTAATTAAAAGGACTGACGGCCATGACCCCACTGGTCCAATCACACCCCACATATATCATTATATTATGGGGTGGGCACGGGCCACCTCCGGTGGACCCGGACCACACCTCCAAAACTCCAACATATGTCGTTAAAAGGCCGGAGCTGATGGGATTTGAACCCACGGCTAGTGGGAGGGCCGACTGTTACACAAAATGTTGTCGCCATGACTTTCTGCAGTCAGTATGAGTCTATCACCACTCATACTGTCCTCCTTTGCAAGTCTCAAACCTCAGCTCTTCATTTCAAGCCTTAAAAATGAGAGAAAGTCTTTGAAAATCTATAAAACTCTGGTTCCGCACTTTCTCTTACCATTACCTACGGTCCCGCACCATTTGGTCATGTTACCTGCAGACTTGCCCGCTCTGTCTCTAAAGGAGTGGGTGCGGACCCCTTTGAAAGTCAAAAAGGCGCAAGTTTATTCTTAAAAACTCACTTTGGGTTAATTCTGGACGCTTCTAGAAGGAATCTTGACGTGGTTGGTTTGCTCCTAGGTGGTTCATGCATCCCATAACTAAAGGAGCTAACCCCTTGATGAGAGGAGCTTATCCCTCTGAAGGAGGACTCTATCCCTTTGAAGGTGGACCTGGTAACTTCCTTCCTCTGCACTATAAAATGAGGCATTGGGCTGGTTGCTAGGGAGGTTGAAAGCTGAACATTTTTAGGGTAAATGCTATTAGAATTGAGACTTCGTAGTTAAGCTTGAGATGAGAGATTACATACCTTTTGGCTTCTTTGGGAAGAGAGTGGAACTTGTCAAAGTAGAGGAGATTCTTGCTAGACCCTGGGAGGAGCTTGTACAGCATCAAGGCACCAAGGTTGTAAAGTTCTTCTTTGATTAAAGTTAATACAATCAGATTCATTTTTCTCAATAAATTGTCTTCTATGATTTATTTCATGAATTCCTTGATTATCATGATAAATATGGTTTGCTATATTGGCTATGCAGGTGGTATTTGATATGTGTGCCTGTTTGTGTTTGCAGGATCTTTAAAAGGGAGCTCATTTGGACAAACAAAGCGTGGCTTCCACAAACTAGTACTGGACTCTAGGTAGGCCTAAAATATCTATTAGCCTTTATTTATAAATCACATATTTAGAGAAAGATAGAATTTGTTTGGTTTGCTTGTCGCTAGATATCCATAGATACTAGGGAGATCGTTCTTGTCCGCAAGAACGATTTATCCGGCCGACACCGGCCCCGCCCACTCAGCAGCTCCATATCACACCCCACCAAAACAATGTGCCAAATAAATGTGCCAACCCATGAACCCTCATATAACGCAACCATGTCATATCAACCATGGTACGCCAAAACAAATGCACACTCAAAATAAATTACGGAGGTAAGGGGTGGGCCACCAAATGCGGACCCGACCCCAAAACATTAATATGGCTATTAAGAAAAACTATAATGTGGTAAAAAGAGAGGGGCGAGGATTGACCACCCGACCCCTCCTCCACTGTTTTGGACTTAAACCAATCCACCTAAACCACCTTCTTGTTTAATCTACCATACAAATTTATATAAACCCAGCATTTGCCCAGTGCACCCAAGCATGGAGGAGCCAAGAGTGGGCATGAAAATCAAGGCAGGATTTTTTTTAATTAATTTATTGCATGTAGAAGCATGATTGAGTGAAATTTCCAAGAGGGTGAAATTTTTGCAGTGTCCAAATTGGAAAAAATGTATGTCGATCTTACACCTCTCAGTGACACAAACCTGATGGTGCAGTCAATTTCTTTATCTGAGCAGCAGATTTGCAGGGGGGCGATTGAGGGAATATTTGAGGAATCTAGGGGGAATCTAAAAGATTCCTTGAGCCCCAAAATTCCATTTCTCAGAATTCAGAAATTTGATAGTCGATTTTGCACTATTCAACGCCAAAAATCTGATCGTGTATTCATATTTTCTATTTTCTCATTCTATTTTTTGGCCACTTTTCTAAGTGGAGTGTAGGTGTTAGCATTCATGTGCGAGCAGCCATTTCCATGAGGTTCGACGCCGCGAGATTTTACATGCAACCAGCTTCAACAGCTTGAAATCCTTTTCTTCAGATGGCCCCTGGATGTGAGGTATATGCAGTGTGTTCATGTACTTATTTTGCTATGCCTTGTGTTGAATAGATCCCTATTTGATGTCAGATGTGAGATCTTGCTTCTTACTTGTTTTCATGATTCTTGCTTGATGTGATGTGGAATCATTTGTGGGATGTACTTGTTGTCATGATTTGTCATGTTTTATTTGAGATCCCTATTGTTGTCATTTTGATGGGATACTCATGTTTTCGCCATGTATGTTTGCATTGAGATCCCTTTTATGCCATGTTGGCAGGATGCTCATTATCATCGTGCATGAGTTTGTGTCATACTAATAGGAGTCCTTTTTTATTGAGAGTTCCTGTAGCAGAACATCTCTTGGATCCACTCCTATGTGAGGGCATTTTCCTTGTATGATAGCGACATCACCTCTTATGTACATCATCACTATTGACAACACTTAATGAAGCATCCTACACCATCTTGACACCGGGGCCTGGAGACGTAGTCCCTCCTAGATGAACTCCGTTATCAATGGCTTATGTTTTCAAGTGTTGATGAATGTCATGTTCCTCTTCTTTACAGTATGTAGATGATTTCATTTATGTTCTTTTAAAAATGCAATTTAACACATCACGAAAGTAAAAGGTCTTGGAAGGGTCCTTTGTCACACCCGGACCTGGATCAATGACATTTTTTCCATCAAATTCTATCCTGAGTGGGAATATTATGGTGGTCCTCAAAAATAGCATTACAAAGTAGCAATCCCTTCAAAACTCAAAAAATGGAACACAAAATGATAGGAAATTATTTGTGTTATTAAATATAATAATCAATTTATAAATTACCAATCATTGAGAAGGATATATCTAGTTATGATCTTGAATATAATAGTTACAATGACCCTACGCACTCTTTAAATCACCTTCTTGTGAGAATTCAACAAAATCGTTCAAAAAAAAAGATGTCACTAACAAAATCTCTTCAATAATTCATTGTATGTCCTAGAAAAGAGAGCAAGGCCAACACATGCAAGTGTTGGTTCTCAAAAGGAACATGATACAAGGCCAAAATCTATAAACATTGAATAAAAGCATCTTGAGGTTGTCATGGACATGTATCTAAAAAAGTATAAATAATTTGCAGTCATGACCTAAGTAATAGGTGTGGCAATCGAGATTGATCATTCTATGGTAGTGTTGATGGTCCTAAATGATTGCATCAACATTGGGGAAACCACCCGGTCGAGACCTTAAATCAGATCCTTTTCCATTTGGAATGATGGCTCTGACTAGAATTTTGGAACCAGTTTCCCTTTAAATAGAACTATATGAGATGTGGCGGACGTGAGTACGTATTCTAAAAAACTAGAAACTGAAGTAGAAACTAATATATATTACTATTAGTCTCAGGTAAGTTGATGGTATATGTGTTATAAAGATGTCATAATTAACATAACAATATAGATCATCATGCAATTATGATATCAACTCAATTACAGAAAATTAATTTTATTAAAAAGTTAATAAAATTAATTTATCAAAACTTCACATATACTAAGATCTCGTTATTCACAAATGTAATTCAAATTTCAATCAAAACACATCAATAGTGATGATGAAATATTTCCTAAAACATACACGTGAACAATAACATTAAATCATTCCATTTAAAGAAATAGGATAGCAGTACCTGATATACCATAGATCTACTCATAACAAAAAAGAAAGTGGTTCAGCTTAATATTAAGAAAAACTTAATTACAATAGTGCAACTTAAGTCTCTTTTTACAAAAAATCAGAACCTCATCTCTATCTTAGAGAGGAAATTTATATTTGTTTAATAAAATATAAAGATAGAAAGATCTAACAACTCTTCAACAACTCTTGAACATAAGTAATAATAAGGGTAAACTTGGAAATAGTTACAACAACTTTGTATGCTTAGGAGGAAGAGTGTCCAATAGTTTGATGTTGTAGATTGAAGATATCAATCAAATTGTTGATTTTGGGTGGAGACTTCGGTCTGATATGCATTTGTCCTATAAATATGACATTCCTCAAATTTGGCAGCGTCTGTATGGTGAAACTTCAAAGGAATCAAAGCAGCGACCATTGACTTTGAGGCTTCACTAAGAAATGCTAGTGATGCTCAAGAATAACTTTGGTCAACTGATCAATTATTTCGGTGATTTCCTGGAATATTCCTGCCACATCTTTGTCAACAACTTGATGTCAGGTAAGGCACCTTCAGGATAGCTTGGAATAATATTGGGTTGCAGTAAATTGTCATTGATTGATTCAACGATATTGCTGGAAAGATCTCGGGCCTCATATATAGCTGCTTCAGTCTGCTTCATATGGATTTCCCATTCTCTCAACACAATAATTTTTTGAGCCTCTTCAATTTTAAGTATATTAAAAGATCTACCTTCTTCACTTTCATGCCAAGTTAGGAAACCTAAGAGCTTTTCATCCATCTCTTCAAAATAATTCTTCATGTTTGATAATTGATCAACCAAAGAATAAAAAGTCTTTCAATGGTCTTGAATTATTGCCAATTTATGGCAAAAGATTGTTTGTTGTTGTGAAAGAAGGTCATTTAACTCTTTGGTCTCCCTCTTGAACTTTGTTAATTCAGGATTGATATGCAATTTTTTAATCCTTTTTTGCATTTCCTGAATCTGTTCATCTCTGGCATGTACATCTGTATCATACTAGACCTTGAGGGAGTCAAAATTTTGCTAGAGTTTTGTTATCTGTGACTATCAGTGTTCAATAATCTTCTGCTTTTCATCTTCAAGGTTTTGCTTCAATTGGGAATTTTTTTTCCTCTTTCTCCATTAGCAATTGCTGCACATATGTGGTTTTATCTATTATGGTTGAGGCATAGGCACCAGTGAACTGAGTGAGTCTGTCCAATTCCTTTGTTGGCTTTGTTGTAGAGCCTTTTCATAAAAATTCAAAGGGGGATACATTACCAGATACCAATGCTTGGGATTGATTGAGTTTTCTATTATTTCTTCTTCTTTTCACTATAGTCTTGTGCTGAGGACTATAGAAAATATCTAATGGAGGATTCTCCTCAATATTTAAAATGATTTTAGAGGAAGGAATTGTAGGGGTAACTCTTACACAAAAATATCATCACCATGATTATTTGCAGTCAGTATGGGTCTATCATCACTTGTACTGTGCTCCTAAGCAAGTCTCAGACCTCAGGTCTTCAAATCAAGCTTTGGAAATGAGAGAAAGACATTAAAAATCAATGTAACTCTGGTTCCGCACTTTCTCTCATGGTCACCTGCAGTCCCGCACCTTCTGTGTACAAAAACTGTGGACCTTCCCACTCTGTCCCTAACGGTGTAGGTGCGGACCCCTGTGAAAGTCAAAAGGCGCAAGTTTTATCTTAAAAAACTCACTTTGGGTTAATTCTAGAGGTTTCTAGAAGGAATTTTGACGTGGATTGTTCGCTCTGAGGTGGTTCATGCATCCCAAAAGAGAAGGAGCTAATCCCTTGATGAGAGGAGCTATCCCTTTGAAGGAGGGATTTATCCCTTTGAAGGAGGACCTAGTAACCTCCCTCCATTGCACTATAAATACAGGCATTGGGCTGGTTTCTAGGGAGGTTAGAAGATGAACTTGTTTTAGGGTAAATGCTGGTGAAATCAAGACTTCCTAGTTGAGCTTAAGAGGAGAGATCACACATCTTCTTGGCTTCATTGGGGAGTGAGTGAAAGTTGTCAAAGTAGAGGAGACTTCTTGTTGGACCCTGGGAGGAGCTTGTACAGCGTTAAGGCAAAGGTTGTAAAGTTCTTCTTCTTTTGAATTAATACAATCAAACTCATTTTTCTCAACAAGTATCTTATGTTATTTGTTTCATGGACTCCTTGACTTTCATGTTAAATATGTTTTATGCAATTGGCTTTTCAGGTGCTATTTAATTTGTTTGCCTTGTTTGTGTTTGAAGATTCACGAAAAGGAGCTCATTTGGATCGAAGGAGCGAGGGCATCCACAAGCTTGCGTTGGACCTAAGGTAGGCCATAAAAACACTTGTTTGCTATTGTTTATCAAAGCATATTTAGAGAAAGATAGTGTTTGGTTGGTTTGCTTGTCATTAGGTCTTCTTTAGATTCTAGGAAGGTCTATCTTGTCCGCAAGATCGACTTATTCCATGTGACAAAATGGCAACTCCACTGGGGACTTGATCTTTTTCCTTGTTTATACTTTGACCTGAGAAATTGTATTTTTGTTTCTGTTTTTGGCTTGTTGTGTGTAGAATTGGGTAGAGTTTGTATATCCAGGGTTATTTTTTGTTTTTCATAGCTTTGGGAGAGGACCGCACCCTAGCCGTTTGACACAGTGCGTACCTACCCACAACTTGGCTTTTAGCACAGAGCGGGACAGCACCTGTGCCAACTGTGGGCCTGCGGACCCTCTCAAAATTTTGAAAACCCTAAGATTTCCTCTGTTAGTCAGATTAGTTTGTGTTTAGAAATTGTTATCCACTACTCAGATCTGCATATAACTTGTCAGAAGCTTTCCTTGGATTGATTTCGTTAGTGTTAGGGTTTTAGGTGAAATTCCTAGGAGTTTTGCTTGTTGGGTTTGTTTTTCGTTGTGGTTGTGTAGTGGCTCTGAGCTTAGAAGCTGTAGGGACTTCAGATCACCTTAGTGTCTACCAGCCTTCTTATGAGTCTGACCATTGATGAAATCTCCCCTTGTTTGAGGAATCTGCTTTGAGTTTTCTCTTTACAAAACTTCGAAAAGCTTGTGTTTGAAAGTTTGGATTTTCATTTTCAAAAAGAAAACAAAATTGGTTGTTCTTGACTTATTTGTGATTCTGCATAAATTGGTCCTTAGCTTACATCTAGCTAAGTAAAACATCCTTAAAAAAGACTTTTAGTAGGCTTTGACTTCAAATAGGTTTTTATAGTTTGTAGATCTCAAAGTTAGTCATTTTCATAGTTTTGAGTGTTTTATTAAAAAATATAAAAATCTCTTTTGGAAAAAAGTTTGTTTTTTGTAGTGTTTGAATGCTTTGAAACGAAAAGGGAAATTTTTGTGAAATAACTAGTTGTCTCGTTTTGAGTGCTTTGGAAAGGAAAAAGCTCTTCTTTTAATTTGTTTAATTGAGAAAGATTTGTGTTTACAAAGTATTTGCATTCTCAAACTCTTTCTTAGTTTAGAAGTTCATCGAAGAGAAAAAGATTGTTTAGATCATCTTAGGTGCATTTTTAGTGATTTTGAGTCGAGTCTTCATACCACGAGTTTCATCTCCACACCTTTGGACTTAAACAAAAACCACTAAAATTAACACTTAAAGTAAAATTCACCTAGTAACATTTTTATTTCTAGGGCTCTGATACACCAACTTAGCTTAGGCTAGTGTCTTGGAGTAGGAGAGTAATTAACTCTCCAAGACAGTAAAAACAAACAAGTAGTTGTATCTTGTGGTAGGGAAGAAATCCAATTGTTGCATTTATGCTCTGGGAAAGCTCCTCTTAAAGGAGAAGCACGAGATCGTGTCTGAACCAGTGTGGGAATCAATCCTTCCTCATTGGGAACGACCCCAGATATTCACGTATTAAAAACGGTAAACCTCGGATTAACCATTGTCGAGGAGCCTGGGGTCACTTGTTAGTAAACCTTGAATTATGTCAAGGGGCCTTCAAGGGGATTGAGCTTGCTAATCTGCACTTGCGTGCATATCGGATCATAGAATGTTCCCCCAGGTGTATTTGTCTCAGTTGGTAACCTTAGTGGCTATATTCTTTAGGACTCTTCCTGAGGTGACAGTGGTGGGAAGATCCCACTGTACCTGGAGCAGATGTCAGCTAAACTCACTTGGATTTTCTGGGGGGTTCACTTCACTCGAGACGGTTAAGTGGAGGAACTTGTGCCAGTCTATTCATTAAGCAAGTTGCCGGGGTAACTGTTCCAACCGCCATTTATGTATTGAACTCTGCAACGTTGGATTTCCTCACCAACTAGTGTTTTCGGTACGGAAAGTTACTGTTTGTGTGTGTTTGATCTCCTAGATTCTTTAGGCATGTGATTCAGATTTGTTTGGTTCTTTAGAGACTTTAGGTGCTTTTCATTGAGATTTTACTTTGTTTGCGTGTGAAGTAGTTAAAAGTTTTCGACTGTGGCTGAATTACCAAGACAGTCCCGTAGACTTCAGGGCCAGTCTCCTGAGTTTGTAAACGTGGCTGAGTTACTGAGGAAGTCCCATAGACTTTGGGGCCAACGTCCTGAGGAAATACCGAGCCAGCTTGAAGGTTTGAAATTCCTCGTAACTCCTAGAGACAGTAGAGTTGGGTGACCTGAGGAAGGAGAATCTTCTTTGATAGTACATCCTGATTTTCAACCGTTAGTAGCAGAGTATAATCCACAGTTAGTGTCTGTTTCCAAAATCGTTGGTAGCGTTTCATCTACTAGTGATATAGGTGAAGAACCCGAAATATCTGAGCCTGAAAGTGAATTTGCTGCTACTCTGACATCGGGGTTTGTTTCTCCAACTTCTAGTGGTCCTGGTTCACCTAGGGTAGAAAGAGTAATCACCCAATATCTTCCTTCTGGACTTCTTGCTATTGAAGAACTTGCTCCAGAAGAAGTAGGCATCCCTATCCCTGAAAATCAACCTGTTATTGAATTAAGGGAGCGTGAATCAATTTTTTACAATCCACCTAGGAGTAGTTCTTGGTATCTTTCTTTGACTAATTTTCTAGAAAACTCAGGGTTAAGTTTTTCACCACCTCGTGCTCCTTATCACCCAACACCTAGAGGTTTTTATATTCCCGTCAATATGGCAGGACAGTCATCCATGTTTACTCAATCGCCCGAATCTTTTTTGTACGGCGGTCCTTCTGTTCCCTCCGGGTATCAGTCACTTTCTGGTACTTTTTCGGGAGCATCTCCTCAACCTATTGAGAAAGGGTTATTAGCTGGAAACAATGGTACTAAGTTGTTGAGCGTAGAAGACATTCTTATGATGTCAGGTTCTATTCCCAATCCTCAACCTCAAGGTGGCCAGTTACCGCCTGGGGGGAAGCCTCAATTAACGCCTGGGGGGCAACCTCAAGGTACACAATTTGCATCTGGGGGGAAACCTCAAGGACAGTACATACCTATGGGACAGTACGTTCCTCAAGCTCAACCCCAGACTCAATATGTACCCCAAGGTCAACCCCAGTATCAATTTATACCTCAAGGTCAACCCCAGTATCAATATGTGCCTCAAGGGTATCAACCCCAAGGTCAATACTCGAACCAAGGTTTCCAACTGTTATCACTAAAAATTCTATTGCCAAAATTTTTTTAGCCTAGCTTAAGGACAAGGTGTTTTCGCAGCGCATGAATCCTTTTTAGCAGTTTCGCAGCGCTACCTGTTTAGGTGGTTTCGTAGCGCGCTACGAAATTGGGGATTTGTTCGAATCCATAGCAACTGTCATGCAAAATAGATCTGGGGTGGATGCATTTTACAGGTGGCATGTTCTCAAGCTCCTGCATGTATGCTTGTCATCAGTTCTGAATCTGAAGGGAAATATTACAGGTGAAGGAGTGTTTTGAGTGGGATGGTAACTTTTATGCTTTGCATCCACCACTATTGCCAAGCAGAGACAAGGGAAAAGTCTGAAGTGTTGCAGCTACAAAACAACCTAATCCCCAAAGTTGCAGATATAACAAGATACAGGGACTACATTAAAGATCTTGGTAAGAATGAAAGGGTTGAAGTGATTGCACTGCCGAGTTCCTTAGTGCAGCGTTCTGTTTTTCAAGATGCACTAGATTTGTTGGTTTCTTCAGATGCTCTGAAGGCACCATCTCATCATAGGGGAAAGTATGAACCAACATTATATGGCAATTTGCTTGGGAGTCTTCCTCTTTCTTTGGAGGCATCAATGCTTGTCATTAAGTTTGGTCAGTGTGGGTTTCTTAGAGAGGGTGCAATAATTGGTTTATTGATGGATGCACGACCAATGCCTATCATACAGCCATTTGGGCAGCAATCTTTGTTCAATAAATATGTGGACAGCTATTATAATGATGCTAATGGATCTGTTGGTTCTTCATATCATACAAAGACTCTTATGGCAAATTTTTGTGCAATTCTGTTTTGGCAACGGATTTTGAAGGACAAGCATCGATTGCAACGACTCATTCAAGTGGCTGGCAATGAGATCTTCACAACTCAGACACATGATTTTGCTTCAATTGCTCCTAGGTTTGAGCAGGAGTGGTCTTCTTTCCACCATTTGGTGCCATCATCACTTCGTGCTATTGCTGAGACATGCCCAAGTTTCTCTGCATTTTGGAAGGTTCACCATTGTATTGCAATGATTATGATTTCAAGCACACATGCTTTCTCTCTCCAAGACAACGTGAAGCAAACTTGAGTTTTGCTGTTGGCACTGAACTAGCAGATGATATTGTAACAAATGTTTGCATTCAGGCTTCATGTGTTGACTCAAGGTCCTGTCATCATGATATTGAAACAAGGCAAATAAGGCATATTTCTCTGTTTTAAGTTGTCAGTTTCCAGGAGGTATTTAGCGCGGCTGAAAGAATATTTTCGAAAACTGAAAGAGGTTTTTATTCCTAATAGACTGAACTAGAAAAACCTCCTTCAGTTTCCTGAAATCCGTTACGAGCTGAGAGAAACGAGTGACTAAAGGTTGCGCTACGAAACTGCTGTAGATGTAGTTTTTAATTTCCTGTTTTACACATCTTTTTCAAGAATCGATTCTGGGCAGCTGGAGTAGTTTTTCAAAAAACCAAAAGAGGTTTTTGTTAAGAACGGATTGGTTCACAAAAGCCTCCTTCAGTTTTCCGAAATACGTTTTCTGTGAGAAGTTATGAGCTCTGTCCCAAGAGCTATTTTTCAGGCAGAACAACAGTTTCGTAGCTGTAATGAAAGGTAGCAAAAGCTTTGCTAGTCAGGTAGATGCAGTGGCTGAGGTGTACACCTAGACGGTTCCAGCCATCAAACAAGCCAAACATGTCAGAAAGATGAACATAACCCTGAGAGTTAGAAACAAAGTTTTGAAGAAAGAGGTTAGCAGTTTGAAGAAGAAACTAGGTAAACTAGCTCATTGATCCAAGGGGAAATTTGCTTTCCAAGTTTTGATAAATTTTGGTTTCCATCATTTTGAAATTTTTTAGATCCCTAACACCTGTACAAAGTAGCTGAAGAAATCATGAAGTTAAGTCAACAATGCTTTAAGATTCATATGTTCTGTTTTGCTAAAAAACAGCAGTTTCGTAGCGCGCTACGAAACTGCTGTAGATGTTGTTTTATAAGAAAACAATGAATTTGATGATGAGGTCAGCGAATTTTGAAAGGAATGCCTCGAGGACAGGAGGGAGACCATACAAGGCTATCATAGCAATTCAAACAGTGACAGGTGTAAGTTTTGGAGAAAAGGTGAAATATTTTGTTTTTTGCTAAAGTTTTCTTAAAGGTACTTTATGACCGAATTACTAGGGTTCTGGTAGGGTTACCGGAATTTTTGGTTTGTACACCTGTTCAGTCCACAAGGCATCCAAATCATGAGGCATATGGTGTTATGTGTTGTTATTGAAGAATTAAAGAGCTTGGAGCGTGGTCTTTAAGTAGTAAAGAATAATGGAAGATAGGGACCGTGAAAACAGGGCACTCATCTTTACTAATTAATGAGCCATCTACACAGCTAGTATCCAAGGCCAGCTCGTTCAGTGAATGCTCCTCCAACATATCTCGGCCACAACAGAAAATGTACAGGTGTCAAAGCTCAAGAAAGGCATCATGCATACGAGGAGATAGAGTTAGAATTTCAATGTGATTAGGACTCTATGTATTTACAGCACAATACCTTATGTATTTAATAAGTTTGTTTAAAATAGATAAGGTTAGTTAATGATAGACCATCGAGCTCCCCTCATGCTGGAGGAGGAGACTCAAGGTAGTTTTAGTTTTGTTTTCCTATATATAGGAGAAACTCTTATGTAAGTGGGGTTGGGAGATTTATAAAAAAACAGAGTTTTCATATTGGCTTTTGTAAAAAAGGACTTTGATAGTAATACAAGCAGTACTTTTTCTTCCCAAGATTCATCATGTGTTAAAATGCTCAGAGTATATGTAGTTTGGTCTTTATTCTTCTTGTTTTACAGCTCACTAAATATGCAATCACTCTGAATTCACCTAGTGCTCAGACTTCCTGTGTATGTTTATGAGTTGAGTTCTTCTTGAGAAATGTTCTGAGGATTTAGACATAGTATGCCTTGGCTTCCATGAATGAGTAATTGATTATTTACTGCAGAAGTGTTTGACTCCATGAGCCCAATGGAAGAGGTCTTATTTTGTTGTTCCAACCAGCTTATTTTCAACATACTGTTTTAAGAGTTAGCCATCTTTTCTTGCCCTTAATTTATATCAAGAAGAAACATTTGTGAGAGAGCCCTCTCTGACTAAGGAGGCTAAGCCTTAGTCTAAAGCCTGGTTTGAAATAGTTTCATGAAATCTTGCTAGGTAGCAGCCCTTAGTACCCGATTTTGTGATAACATTTTGGTGCGTCTGCCGGGAGCCTGATGATTACTCATTCCCGAAGTTTTAAGATTGAATTTCTGAAGGTAGCAGGAGTTCAAAGTGGTTTTCAAGGCTGCAAACCTACCTTGGCGACTCCATTGTTGAAGAATTCAAAGTTCATACATTCATGGTGATTCCACTGGAGTTATGAAGGACCCAGAAGCTGCCATTCTTAGTTCAAGGTATGCATGCATAGATTTCTCAGGAATTCATGGTTTCCCAAATCATTTTCCCAAGGATGCATATTTTCTAAGGAATGGTCCAAAATTCAATGGAGAAGATTTGAGTTTAACGTTGAAGCATATAACAGATTTTTGTCATTTTACTGAGCTTCTTAGGGTTAAACATGAGGATGTTTGCATTATGTTATTCTATGATTCACTTCAAGGGAAATGCAAACGATGGATTGAAAGTTTTCCTATCAAATCCGTTAAGTCATTTCAAGACTTATGGCTTATGTTTTTGGAGGAATGGATAGATAGGTCAGAGGTGGTGGTAAACTCTCCTTCAGTTGAGGGTTTCAAACAATGGAATGATGATCATAGTAAAGAAGAAACAAATGAATCTTTTTCTTTGTCCTTATCCTCATATCTGAAATCCTTTGACTGCAAGGTAGAGGATAAGATGAGCTTTTTGGATGAATTTGCTGAGGACATTGAGAAAGAAATTGAAGGTTTAGAAGGTCAAATTCAAGCATATAGTTTTCATAATCATGATAATTATTTTCAGCAGCTTTCTATGACAGAACATAAGGAGAGAGTATTGTTTCCTTTCTCTTTTACAATTGAGGAAATGCACACTGTTGTTGAAGGTTAGCTTGCACAACCAGAAAGCTACAAGAATAATCAAGCTGGTCATGTATTCTGGGATCCTATAGCTGATTACATTGAAGAATTTTACACTCCAGTGTTTCAGTTGTTCTATAAGGATCAGAGACAATTCCAGTGGCAGTGGTCATCAAAATATCATTGTGGCTCTGAACTCCGATGCAGTCAAAGAAATCAAACATTAGATAAGACAAATGATTGGCTACATTGGAAATTTCACATTGATTGAGCTGAAAAAAGTTTGAAATTGTTAGGGTAGGTAGGTAGGTAAATATAAATAAGCTCAAGGTCAACTGAGCATTTTTCAGTAGATGTAGCTTTCTTTCTCCTACAGTCATGCTTGTCAAGCAAATTTCTGTTTGTCATGAGTGGATAAGGCACTGGATCTGCATGTTCTTAGTGTACCACAAGGGCGCACTATCCCAAGTGGAGCCACTGTTATCACTAAAAATTCTATTGCCAAAATTTTTTTAGCCTAGCTTAAGGACAAGGTGTTTTCGCAGCGCATGAATCCTTTTTAGCAGTTTCGCAGCACTACCTGTTTAGGTGGTTTCGTAGCGCGCTACGAAACTAGGGATTTGTTTTAATCCATAGCAACTGTCATGCAAAATAGCTCTGGGGTGGATGCATTTTACAGGTGGCATGTTCTCAAGCTCCTGCATGTATGCTTGTCATCAGTTCTGAATCTGAAGGGAAATATTACAGGTGAAGGAGTGTTTTGAGTGGGATGGTAACTTTTATGCTTTGCATCCACCACTGTTGCCAAGCAGAGACAAGGGAAAAGTCTGAAGTGTTGCAGCTGCAAAACAACCTAATCCCCAAAGGTGCAGATATAACAATATACAGGGACTACATTAAAGATCTTGGTAAGAATGAAAGGGTTGAAGTGATTGCACTACCGAGTTCCTTAGTGCAGCGTTCTGTTTTTCAAGATGCACTAGATTTGTTGGTTTCTTCAGATGCTCTGAAGGCACCATCTCATCATAGGGGAAAGTATGAACCAACATTATATGGCAATTTGCTTGGGAGTCTTCCTCTTTCTTTGGAGGCATCAATGCTTGTCATTAAGTTTGGTCAGTGTGGGTTTCTTAGAGAGGGTGCAATAATTGGTTTATTGATGGATGCACGACCAATGCCTATCATACAGCCATTTGGGCAGCAATCTTTGTTCAATAAATATGTGGACAGCTATTATAATGATGCTAATGGATCTGTTGGTTCTTCATATCATACAAAGACTCTTATGGCAAATTTTTGTGCAATTCTGTTTTGGCAACGGATTTTGAAGGACAAGCATCGATTGCAACGACTCATTCAAGTGGCTGGCAATGAGATCTTCACAACTCAGACACATGATTTTGCTTCAATTGCTCCTAGGTTTGAGCAGGAGTGGTCTTCTTTCCACCATTTGGTGCCATCATCACTTCGTGCTATTGCTGAGACATGCCCAAGTTTCTCTGCATTTTGGAAGGTTCACCATTGTATTGCAATGATTATGATTTCAAGCACACATGCTTTCTCTCTCCAAGACAACGTGAAGCAAACTTGAGTTTTGCCGTTGGCACTGAACTAGCAGATGATATTGTAACAAATGTTTGCATTCAGGCTTCATGTGTTGACTCAAGGTCCTGTCATCATGATATTGAAACAAGGCAAATAAGGCATATTTCTCTGTTTTAAGTTGTCAGTTTCCAGGAGGTATTTAGCGCGGCTGAAAGAATATTTTTGAAAACTGAAAGAGATTTTTATTCCTAACAGACTGAACTAGAAAAACCTCCTTCAGTTTCCTGAAATCCGTTACGAGCTGAGAGAAACGAGTGACTAAAGGTTGCGCTACGAAACTGCTGTAGATGCAGTTTTTAATTTCCTGTTTTACACATCTTTTTCAAGAATCGATTCTGGGCAGCTGGAGTAGTTTTTCAAAAAAAAAAAAGAGGTTTTTGTTAAGAAAGGATTGGTTCACAAAATCCTCCTTCAGTTTTTCCAAATACGTTTTCTATGAGAAGTTATGAGCTCTGTCCCAAGAGCTATTTTTCAGGCAGAACAACAGTTTCGTAGCTGTAATGAAAGGTAGCAAAAGCTTTGCTAGTCAGGTAGATGCAGTGGCTGAGGTGTACACCTGGACGGTTCCAGCCATCAAACAAGCCAAACATGTCAGAAAGATGAACATAACCCTGAGAGTTAGAAACAAAGTTTTGAAGAAAGAGGTTAGCAGTTTGAAGAAGAAACTAGGTAAACTAGCTCATTGATCCAAGGGGAAATTTGCTTTCCAAGTTTTGATAAATTTTGGTTTCCATCATTTTGAAATTTTTTAGATCCCTAACACCTGTACAAAGTAGCTGAAGAAATCATGAAGTTAAGTCAACAATGCTTTAAGATTCATATGTTCTGTTTTGCTAAAAAACAGCAGTTTCGTAGCGCGCTACGAAACTGCTGTAGATGCTGTTTTATAAGAAAACAATGAATTTGATGATGAGGTCAGCGAATTTTGAAAGGAATGCCTCGAGGACAGGAGGGAGACCATACAAGGCTATCATAGCAATTCAAACAGTGACAGGTGTAAGTTTTGGAGAAAAGGTGAAATATTTTGTTTTTTGCTAAAGTTTTCTTAAAGGTACTTTATGACCGAATTACTAGGGTTCTGGTAGGGTTACCGGAATTTTTGGTTTGTACACCTGTTCAGTCCACAAGGCATCCAAATCATGAGGCATATGGTGTTATGTGTTGTTATTGAAGAATTAAAGAGCTTGGAGCGTGGTCTTTAAGTAGTAAAGAATAATGGAAGACAGGGACCGTGAAAACAGGGCACTCATCTTTACTAATTAATGAGCCATCTACACAGCTAGTATCCAAGGCCAGCTCGTTCAGTGAATGCTCCTCCAACATATCTCGGCCACAACAGAAAATGTACAGGTGTCAAAGCTCAAGAAAGGCATCATGCATACGAGGAGATAGAGTTAGAATTTCAATGTGATTAGGACTCTATGTATTTACAGCACAATACCTTATGTATTTAATAAGTTTGTTTAAAATAGATAAGGTTAGTTAATGATAGACCATCGAGCTCCCCTCATGCTGGAGGAGGAGACTCAAGGTAGTTTTAGTTTTGTTTTCCTATATATAGGAGAAACTCTGATGTAAGTGGGGTTGGGAGATTTATAAAAAAACAGAGTTTTCATATTGGCTTTTGTAAAAAAGGACTTTGACAGTAATACAAGCAGTACTTTTTCTTCCCAAGATTCATCATGTGTTAAAATGCTCAGAGTATATGTAGTTTGGTCTTTATTCTTCTTGTTTTACAGCTCACTAAATATGCAATCACTCTGAATTCACCTAGTGCTCAGACTTCCTGTGTATGTTTATGAGTTGAGTTCTTCTTGAGAAATGTTCTGAGGATTTAGACATAGTATGCCTTGGCTTCCATGAATGAGTAATTGATTATTTACTGCAGAAGTGTTTGACTCCATGAGCCCAATGGAAGAGGTCTTATTTTGTTGTTCCAACCAGCTTATTTTCAACATACTGTTTTAAGAGTTAGCCATCTTTCCTTGCCCTTAATTTATATCAAGAAGAAACATTTGTGAGAGAGCCCTCTCTGACTAAGGAGGCTAAGCCTTAGTCTAAAGCCTGGTTTGAAATAGTTTCATGAAATCTTGCTAGGTAGCAGCCCTTAGTACATGATTTTGTGATAACACCAACCACCCCAAGGTCAAACATATGTTCAAGGAACGGGAAATGTACCTTTCAATTATCAATCCTACCCTCAACCCGGTTATGGTCCTCAGTATTCTCAACCAGTTATGGGTCAATACCCCGGAATGAATATAGTGTGGGATCCATCACAAACTCAACAGGTATTGTAGCCAAGTGTACAGCTGTCATCTCAAACTGGACAACCTTTAGTTTCTGGTTCACCCAGCAACCAGTTCAGTCTAACATTCAAACTTCTGTACCTTCGGTAGTTTCTCAGCCTGGGCCTAGTACACCTCGTACTCCGCCTCAAACGACTTCTACAACTGCCGCAACATCTGTTCAATCTACCCCACCTACTTCTGGAGTATTGGCAGCTCCAGTTTCTACTATTCCTGTATCTACTCCTTAGACATCTTTACCACCGTTTGGATCTACGATTCAAACTTCGGTTCAAATGCCTGTAGGACAACCTGATTTAAGTACGGTTGTCACAAGTCAACCACAATTCACCTATTAATCGTACCAGGGACAGTACCAATTCGGTCCTGTTGTGCAGCAGCCAGTCTATCAGTATCAATCGTATCCGGGGTACACTTATCAACAACCTCAACAACCCCAGTACGGTCCGGTTAATCCTGGTTTTCCAGGAGGATACAATATCCTGAACGCGATTCCTATTCCTAGTTATCCTGGATATCCTCCTCCTGGGGTTGGTCTCATGACCTAGAGTTTTAGGGATCCTAATCAGCAGTTACCGTTTATCGCAACTTTGGACTTACCTGACTTGTCGCGCCTAAAAAATGATCCCATTAATTATCTTCCGTTTTGGCCGCCAATGCTGAATAAGTTGCCCAGTGACATTCCCAAGTTCGAAGGTAAATCAGGAGAGGACCCGTCGAACCATGTGATGACTTACCACCGCTGGTGTGCGTCTAACTCCATCACAGATGATTCAATCTGTCTTAGACTTTTCCAGTGCACTCTAATTGGTCTCGCGGCCAAGTGGTACATTGAGTTACCGCGAGGCACTTTTGTTAATTTTAGTCAGTTAGCTACCTCGTTTTTAACTCATTTTCAGTTGCCAGTCTGATATGACAATGGCACGGAATTGTTAACTTCACTAAAACAATCGACATCCACTTACATTTCAGATCATATTCATGAGTGGAGACGTCGACGACGTTTAGTGAAGGTATTTATTCCGGATCAAATCTTGGCTGAGTGGTTTGTAAAATCTTTGTTGCCAAAGATCGCTGAAAATGTTGCTAAAGCCGGAGTTGTTACTGAGGAGCAAGTAATTGCTCAAGCACAGTACCTTGACTTGGTCTATACTCAGTCGGGTGCGTTACACGAAAAAATCCCCGATCTTCCCAAGCAAAATCAAATCACTGCAGCTCCTTCGAGATCTCATGCCGCCGATGGTATGATTGGCACGGTTAACACTAAAAGTAAGAAGAAGTCTTCCAAGAATTCTTCCCCTGTCATAACCTTGCCTGATTCCCCAACAGAAGATTATTCTGTAGAGATCTCCGCCGATATTCACGTTGTAGAGTCATCTACAGCCAAATCAAAATCTGGTGGGAAGAAGAAAGGAAAGAAGAAGAATAAAGCGGACAAAAGTTTAAAAGAGAAACCTAAAAAGGCGGAATCCAATGATGAAAAGTGCAAACCTCGTTATCCTTGTCTCATTTGTGACGATGAACATTTTACAAGAGACTACCCTCATCGTGCAGAGGTTGCAAAGATTGTCAAGGGTTCCCAAACTCCTGTTGTTTTGAAGGATCCTTTTCCGGCTCAAGACAGTAAGATGATAGGTTCATCCTCGAATGCCAATGAAGAACCCATACTGATGATGTCCCATGTTAGGATTGTGACTCGATCGCAAGATTATGGTAGTAAAAGTCCTGTTGATGGTAAAGAAGCAGAATCTTCTCATTCTAATCCATCAACCTTAGCTCCCGGTTCCGATCCACTACAGATCGAGAAACCTAATCCAGACTTAGTAATCAAACCGCCCGCCAAGGGTATACTTCGAAAGTCAGCTTTCAATCCACATGCGAGAGTGGCTCAGAATTATAACATTGTTGAGGATTTAGTTGTTTCACCCTCAGCAATGTTGGCTTTGGAAGTGCTGCAATCATGTCCAGCACAACGTAAATTACTTTTGTCGGCTATAGGAGCTGTTGACGTTCAGGACCCGAACCTAATAATTTTCGATCTAGAAAATATTACACCGCATTTGCCTCATCAAATGGCTTTCCAGATTCCAGTGATAGTCAGAAACAGGCCTATTCATCGGACTGTAATTGATGAGGGAGCCTCAACGTTTATTATGTCGATACAGTGTTGGAGATCGCTTGGTTCTCCTTCGCTAAATCAATCCCCGACGATTCTAAAGGCCTTTGATGGCCGTGGGTTTCATCCTTTTGGCATTCTATAGGATTCGCCTATAGGGGTTGAAGGAAAAATCGTTAGTCTAGATGTGGAGGTGGTTGATGCCCCTCTAGATTACAACCTTCTCTTGGGTCGAAGTTGGTCTTACCCTATGACAACGGTCGTTTCATTGGTCTTTCGAGTAATAAAGTTTCCACACAATGGAAAGATCGTAACAATAGACCAGCTGGCTTACTTTTCATCCGACCCAACCTCTTTGGAGAGTATTCAGCATGTCGGTAAAACGACTATCCCATATAAGGATGTTGGAGTAGGATTAGTTAAAGATGCCAGTTTACTGGGAACTTTTCCTTTTCCTCCAATCAACGCATCATCTTCATTTGCAACTATTCATATGATTACATCAGACACCATTGTTTATGATGATCCTTGGATCATTCCTTCTGAATCTGAGATAGACTCATTTGGTAATGCCATGCCTTTGAGTCCATATGAAATTGCCTATGAAGTCGTGCAGTCTTTTGCCGACCCATTTTCAACCAAAAATGACTTAATGAATGTGGTCCGTGAGGAATCACTTTTCACATCAACCTCGGATTTAACTACGTTTTCTGAACTTGTTCACTCTGATGAGCAAATTCGTGAAATCCTATGTGTAAATGATTTACCATGGGAAGATCTCCATCACCAATCTTCGTTTTTACCTGAGGATGATTGTTTTGAAAATGATTTCTCATCAATTTTTACAACTGAATATGTCAAGGAACTTCAGAATCCAATGAAACATCCCGATTCAGAGTTAAATTTGGGAAACATCTCTCGAACTATTCCTATTGACATTTCGGTTAAGCCCGGAATTGTTGAGAACATTCATATAGGTGCCTTGTGTACAAATGACGAAATTCAATCATATAAGGCCCTATTTCAAGAATTTTGTGACGTGTTTGCTTGGTCCTATGAGGAAATGCCAGGAATTGATCCCGCGATTGTTGTTCATAAGATCAAGACTTACCCGGACGCTAAACCCGTTTGGCAACATTTGCGTCAGATTCACCCACGAAAAGCTGCTGCAATTAAAGCAGAAGTTGAGAAATTATTGAAAGCAGGTTTCATTTATCCGATCCCGTTAATGGATTGGGTATCGAATATTGTTCCGGTTAACAAAAAACAGTGAACAATAAGAATATGCATCGACTATAGGGACATTAATCGAGCCTGTCCAAAGGACAATTACCCAACTCCCTATATCGATCAAATCATTGATGATTGTGCCGGCAGTGAAATATTTTCCTTCATGGACGGTTTTTCTGGATACAATCAAATCAATATTCTACCTGCCGATCAACCAAAAACAGCTTTCACTTGTCCATGGGGGACATTTGCTTATTGCAAATTACCTTTTGGGCTTAAGAATGCCGGAGCAACTTTTCAAAGGGCGATGTCTTATGCGTTTCATGACATCAAGCACATTGTGCAACCCTATCTCGATGACTTGCCTGCTCATTCCTTACATCGAGCTGATCACCTTGTCCATTTACGAGCAATTTTTATGAGGTGTAGGCATTATCGGATTCAGTTGAACCCACACAAATGTGTCTTCTCTATAGAAATAGGTCGATTACTGGGATTTGTAGTTTCGAAAGCCGGCATTTGCGTTGATCCCTCGAACGTCGAAGCTATCATCAAATTTCCTCCTCCTTCGAGTCTTCGCCAACTCCAAAGTTTGCAGGGGAAAGAAAAAATTTTACGACGATTCATTCCTAACTACGCCGAGGTTACAAAGGGTTTTACCCGGTTGTTGAAGCAAAACACTCCGTTCTATTGGGATGAGATAGCTCAGAAATCTTTTGATGCACTCAAACACGTGTTGACCCATGCACCGTTGTTGCATCCCCCCAATTACAACCAGGATTACTTCTTGTATCTCGCCGCCTCTCATTCCACCATTGGAATGGTTTTAGTTCAGGAAGATGAATTCGGAAATGAACATGTGATATATTACCTTAGTCAAACTTTAAAAACAACTGAGCTAAAATACTCACATGTGGAGAAATTGGCATTGGCAGCTGTTCAAGTTGTCCAACGTTTTCGTCACTACATTCTACTACGCAAAACTACGATAATTTCGGATTGCAACCCTATGATCTACATTTTGACCAAGCAATTTCTAGGGGGAAAGTACTCTAAATGGATCGTTATCTTGCAAGAGTTCAACTTGGAATTTGAGAAATCTAAGTCTAAGAAATCTTTAGTTTTTGCGGAGTTAATGTGTGACTTCCCGCGTACTGACACGAAAACTATGGAGGAGGAGCCCATTGCGGACAAATCCTTGTTTCTAATCAGCACTTTAGATCCATGGTATGGGGATATCATTGTTTATCTCCAGACCCAATCCTTTCGGCTAGAAATTTCAAGGTCAGAACGTCAAAAAATTCGATTCCAGTCCCAACAAATCAGGATTATTGGAGATACTCTTTATCGCCATGGGGCAGATTCTGTTTTTCGACATTGCTTAACTCACGAGGAAGCTGAAAGGGTTCTAAATGACTGTCACTCTGGAGCGTGTGGCGGTCATATGTCTGGGTTTGCCACAGCCCAAAAGATATTGCGCGTTGGCTACTTTTGGCCGTCTTTATTTAAAGATTGTATTACGGCGGTCCAAAAATGCCACAACTACCAGATTTTTGATCGTAAGATGCACGCTCCACCTACTTCTCTCCACCCTATAATTGCCATTGGTCCTTTTGCCAAATGGGGTATCGATTTTATTACATGTAACCCTCACTCGGTCGGGGGGCATGCATATATCATCCTTGCGGTAGAATATTTTACTAAGTGGGCCGAGGCGATGCCTACATTTGAGGCAGACGGCAAGACAGCTATAATTTTCATGTTCAATCATATAATTGCTAGGTTTGGTGTCCCACAAGCGATAATCACTGATCATGGACGTCATTTTTGAAACATTATGATGAATGAACTTACAGGCCATCTTGGTTTACGTCACGATAGTTCAACCCCTTATTATCCACAAGCGAATGGTCTGGTTGAATCCATAAACAAAGTTTTAGTCATCATGATCCGACGAATCATTGGGATTCATCGGTCGAATTGGCACAACATGCTATTTTCAGTGCTTTGGGCATACCGAACTTCAGTAAAAACATCAACAGGGTTCACTCCTTTCCAACTAGTCTACGGTTTGGAAGCCGTGTTACCCATTGAATGCGAAATCCCGTCACTGCAAATGGCCATCAAGTTACTTCCAGCCACTTTCGAAGAGGAAAAGCGTTTGTTATACTTGGTTCAATTAGATGAGAATCGACGTGATGCTGCGTTGGCAATCGAGACTCACGCAAAACGAATGAAAGCTCAGTATGATCGAAATGTGACCCCTCGAAATTTTTCGAAAGGAGATCTAGTCTTAGTTTACGATCAAGCTAATGATAAATTAGGTGCTGGAAAATTCGTTCCTATGTGGCATGGTCCCTATGTTGTCAAGCGAAAGCTAGCCAAAGGGGCCTATGAATTGGTAGACTTTGACGGGGACTCTTTGGGTAAACCCAGAAATGGCCTTTACTTGAAGAGGTATTATGCTTAAAAGAATGGGTATGGAGATTTAGTTAGGATAGTTTTTCTTTCTAGCTGGTGTGTTTTAGTTTAAACAGTGTGCTTAGCTTAGAGAGTGTTTTTCGTCATTATTCCTGCTTATCTTGGTTTTACTCTTGATATTGCAGATGTCGATGCCTCTCCAAACATACATTGGTTTCGTTGATGGTGCTTATCGTAATACAAGGAACATCTCTTCCGCAGCTTGGGTTATCTATTCGCCCTCTGACGAGTTAGTATCTATGCATGGGGTAAGCCTTGGTCAAACAATGAACAACATTGCCGAGTATAGTGCAGTGATTGAGTTATTATCTGAATCTATTTCATTTGGGATTCAAAGTTTGATAGTGAGGTTAGATTCTGAACTCGTTGTATTACGGCTTAATAGAGTGTATGCCATTATAAATCCAGTGTTATTAAGATTATTTTTGAGAGTGCGTCTCTTGGAACATGAATTTGATTATATTGAATATCAGCATATTCCAAGGTCTTTAAATACATTAGCAGATGCAATTGCTTCTCGGATGCTAAATAGACATTTGCAATAATCATACATGTAAATTTAAAACCATTCCATAACATGATTTACAAGATAAGCCGGTAATAGTGATATATATATAGGAGTGTGTCAAAAAATACATCGTCCTCAATCATAGGTTGAAAAACACCTTATGATCGGCAAAAATGATAAGTACAAAAAACAAAAATGTCACATGTGCCCACAATAGGCGATCATCCTATCACTAGTGATGATCTCTATAAGAAACCACTGCACGGGCCACCTTGCAAAGGAACCTCCTAAAACATCCCGGGACCCCAATCACATAGTGCTGAAGTCGACGAGGAATGTCGTATATAGTGGTCTCAGGAATATCTCCTGTCAAGCGCTCGAGATGACCCTCCAACGCGGCCAAAACCTCTGCTGATTCGTCCTATGGGGCTGGTGTGGGTGCAACTGGTTGCCTCCTATCGTAAGGCCGGAGAGCGGCTGGTCGCTGTGGACCCACATCTGCATTTGAAATTTTTACTATCAGTTTTGAGACGATGAAAAAATAACAAAAAAATTAAAATAGAAAAATGTTGAAAAGGATTTTACCTAACTCGTCCCACTGCTCTCCTGGTGGAAGAACCATGTCTGGGTCACCATGAAAATATATCCCAGCATAAGGGAAGTCCTGAATATAAAAGACCTAGTTTTCCAGCCATTGGAAATACTCAGGCTTGAATCGAGCAACCTCTGTCCTCTCGTCCGGGTGACGGGCCATAACTACGACCCATCGCATCAGTTTGGGCTCTCAAGGAAGCCCAGCTCCAGTAGTTAGGTGATGTGGGATCAGCATAGGAACCCTCTCCAGGCCAAAACTCACAAACAAAGCCCCATAACCAAAGGTCTTTAGTTGTCCGTTTTTGGCCCTCGTCAGTTGGCCTTTCAGATTGGCCAACATGGCATCGCACCAGTTGAAGATGGTGCCTCGAAATAAATCAACTGCCATACGCATCTGGGATCCGGTGACAATATGTAATGCGGCAGCTCCGCAAAGTCTGGTGACTGTGAACGCAATCACCATGAGCTCAGGACGGGATATGGTCTTTATGTCTATCCCTTTGTCTCTAGCCTGGCTGTTGCAGTACTCTAGCCTGAGGCTATCGACAGACTGGCCACCTAACCTAGCCCAAAACAGAGTCAAGTCTTCGCCTCTCTTAGGCAAACCAGTCAAGAAATATATGTCTTTCGGCTCGATTTTGAGCTGGTGGCCACCAATGAAGAAGCACTGGTCCTGTATGCTCCATCTGTCAACCAACCACTGTAAGAAATCCACCTGAGCCCTCATGCCAGGAATGGCCCAGTATTTGTACAATCCGCACGCCCTCAAAGCATCAAGTGAAGGCTGATGATTCCATGCAGCAGCATCCACATCCTCATGCTCTCGTTCACGCCAATCTAGCATGATGTACTCTCTGCATCAAGTATAAAGACAAATTAAAATGCTAGAAAATATTTTGTGTGGTCCATTTTTGAGAATTTTTGGGTTAAAAACCCTTGCGGAGGGGACCGCACCCTCTAGGTTAGACACAGTGCATGGGACCGCACTTTGTCTACATGGAAGGTGCGGACCCCGAGCTTTTTCCCAATGAAGAAAAATTCGGGGTCCGCAGGCCTGCAATGGTAAACCTGCGGGCCCCCGTGCGCGGGTTTTGTGCCTAAAAACCCTCCCAAAAATGAAATAAATGACTAAAACAAGAAATTAAACGATTAAAAATGAAGAGTGGGATGATGTGGATTACTTGCAGAAGACGGCGTTCGATTCCGACGGTTGGATTTTCCGCAATCTTCACGGGAAGTTTTCTAAGCAAAAGCACTATTTTCTCACCCAAACTCAAACGGTAAAAATGAATTGAAAAAGACCCTTTTTATAAGTTTTTTGAGTAAATAAATTGCAAATTTGTTTATGTTTCACTTTGAAAAGGTATTTTTGCGACATTTTTATCTATTTCAAATAGGTATGAGTAATGTTTGTGTTTTTGTGCAGAATAAAGGATTATTCAGGCGAAATCTATCATTTTTGACGAAAAAACATGTAGAGTCATCTTTAAGCTCTTTTCTGACTCCTAAAACATGAAAAGATTGCCGAGTGTTTCTTTTAGACTCGTTAAAACGGAATTAAAAGACGGTCCACTTACAGCTCTTTTCCGACCGTAAAAAACATGAAAAGATTGCCGGATTTTTGTCGTTTCAAATTCGATATCGGCCATAAAACGACGTGTCATTGATCGCTTTTTACTTTTTCGGGTCAAGGGCACTAATGACGAAAAGTACTCCTTGGTCGTAAAAGATCAAGCGGTTCTCTCAAGTATTATTTTATACTTTTTCGGGCTTGGGAGACACAAATTTATGAAAAAGGTCAACCCTAGAGTCTTCTTAAGTTTTTCAGACTCTCTAAAATTGAAAAACGCCGAGTTTCTCCTATACTGGACTCGTTAAAATTTCACAGTAAAGGACCTGTTCAATTACAAACAGGAACAAACCACTCCTTCTTAGGGTTCGAATTTAAAATAAGTTGGACTCATCCGAAGGATGAGCTTATAATCAAGCAAATGTTATCCTCCTCAAGCTTGTGAAAAATAAAGAGGTACTTGCCAGAAATGGTGGGGGAAAAGAGAGAAAAATGAGCCTGTTTGTCATACTTTGTAACCACTGTTGAACACAACACGTTTATTCACCTGGGTTGGGAAATCCTTTGCCTAACAGTTGATCAAACCACATTGAAAGTCTTCAGCCGGTTTCTGGGTATTAACTTTGGGTCAATTGTCACCAAGCCATCTGTCGTGTCGTTATGTGTTCAAGAGGTCACTGCCAATAAGCCATTCATCTGCAAAATATCTGTCATCCATCTTGATCATCCCTAAGTCAGTCCTTGCATCTAAATTTCTTCAACTTGATCTATGATTTCGTGTTGTGGGCTTGCCTACGACGGATCGCTTTCTATCGACATCAACTCATTATCTAGAAAGATGATCTAGGAATCATCAGTACCTTGAGATCTGCATGCCTCAATGGCAGGTTTCTCGCCTTTGACGACAATTTACATCATTGACTTTCGATCAAATGATTCTGTGACATGTTTGACATCAATACATTTATTCGCATCTCATGGATTGTACTGGGTACTTTGAGAGCCATTGACATCACTGGTGGTTTCTCTCACACTTGTTAACAGTTTACATCATTGACTAGTAATCAAGTGGTTTCTACCATGTTCGACATCAACACATTCATTTGCATGGATAGGATCGTACTGTTTCGGGAAGTAGAAATGAAGACCCTGGATCTAGTTTCCACAATCCAGGCTGCGAGGAATTTTGTATTCATTATATAATGGACTATTCATAAACAGATGGTTGCGTCCATATTGTGTCCACATGAGTCTATACTTGTGATGTTTTACAAGATCACTCCTATATCAGAGCAGTAGTTAGTTTTTCTAGTCAGTTTTGATCTGGGTATGGGAATGTCTACCTCAGCGATGATATGATCTCATATATATATCTTGCATTGAATGTTTTTACAGGTTCCAACCGAGCTCTCCACAAGATGATCCTCGAAATGATAAAGTACTTCACTCTTCCTAAATGATAAGAAATCCTCATCTACTACAGACTTCGCACTTTAGGGGGCAATATGTTACACAAAAATATCGTCACCATGACTATTTGCAGTCATTATGGGTCTATAATCACTTGTACTGTGCTCCTAAGCAAGTCTCAGACCTCATCTCTTCAAATCAAGCTTTGGAAATGAGAGAAAGACATTAAAAATCAATGTAACTCTGGTTCCGCACTTTCTCTCATGGTCACCTGCAGTCCCGCACCTTCTGTGTACAAAAACTGCGGACCTGCCCGCTCTGTCCCTAACGGTGTAGGTGCGGACCCCTGTGAAAGTCAAAAGGTGCAAGTTTTATCTTAAAAAACTCACTTTGGGTTAATTCTAGAGGTTTCTAGAAGGAATTTTGACGTGGATTTTTCGCTCTGAGGTGGTTCATGCGTCCCAAAAGAGAAGGAGCTAATCCCTTGATGAGAGGAGCTATCCCTTTGAAGGAGGTCTTTATCCCTTTGAAGGAGGACCTAGTAACCTCCCTCCATTGCACTATAAATACAGGCATTGGGCTGGTTGCTAGGGAGGTTAGAAGCTGAACATTTTTTAGGGTAAATGCTGGTGAAATCAAGACTTCCTAGTTGAGCTTAAGAGGAGAGATCACACATCTTCTTGGCTTCATTGGGGAGTGAGTGAAACTTGTCAAAGTAGAGGAGACTTCTTGCTGGACCCTGGGAGGAGCTTGTACAGCGTCAAGGCAAAGGTTGTAAATTTCTTCTTCTTTTGAATTAATACAATCAAACTCATTTTTCTCAACAAGTATCTTATGTTATTTGTTTCATGGACTCCTTGACTTTCATGTTAAATATGTTTTATGCAATTGGCTTTTCAGGTGCTATTTAATTTGTTTGCCTTGTTTGTGTTTGTAGATTCGTGAAAAGGAGCTCATTTGGATCGAAGGAGCGAGGGCATCCACAAGCTTGCGTTGGACCTAAGGTAGGCCCTAAAAACACTTGTTTGCTATTGTTTATCAAAGCATATTTAGAGAAAGATAGTGTTTGGTTGGTTTTCTTGTCATTAGGTCTTCTTTAGATTCTAGGAAGGTCTATCTTGTCCGTAAGATCGACTTATTCCATGTGACAGTAACCTCAACATCCTTTTCACCAAGGGATTTTCCATTAATATTGTTTGCTTTGGAACTTTGTTCAGGATTCTTTGGAGTGTCTTAAACATTCATTTTCTGTGAAATTTTAGTAGTTTGAGGCTCATCATTCTTGGAATTTAGAGTTTAGCTAAAATATTTCCAAATATCATCCAATTTAGGATCAGTCACAAACCCTTCTGCCTGACAAGAAGAAGAAGCCACAACTCCTTTAGGTTGGGGAGGATAAACTAACTGTGAAGAACCAGTACATTGAACATCATCACTTACAACTTTCACTTGAGGTACCCGCAATAAATCCATATGAAGACTAGCTACCCTGGAGGCTATGTATTGTGAAAATTGGTTATTTACCTTAGGGGTCAATTATTCCTCTTCCCTTTTTAACACCAGCGCATAAGAAGAAGATTTATCAAATAAATCATCCAATCTATCAGGGTCATGAATGAATTGTCTGATATTTTATGAAGTTGTGAAATTATTAACCACAAAACTGGGGTCATATTATCTATTGAGTACAGTAGGAAGACTAAGGACTTGAATAACCTAAATTTCCTTCTTTGCATGCTTATAATTGGCCAAAGAGAATATACCAAATTTAGCTGGAAAGGTAGGCCACATCCTTTTATTTGAGTCTTTTAGAACTTTAGAAATACCATATCCAACAGTTTGATAGGCTATTTCTCTACTCATAAGTTTACCTAGAATGTATAATGGAAAAACATGAGGGTTTTCTAAACTTCCGTAAACTATGATATATGTAAAATAATCCTCACCAAACCAATTTCCAACTCGTCGAAGATCATGTTCAGCCTTCGATGACATCCGAGGTGCTTTTGTACCAAAAATAACTTGATAAATTAGCAAAATAACTCTGTGGCAGATTTGATAAAAATGTTTTTGATACTTTGACTCCCATAAGATATCATGATAAACATAGATGGGCATTGGATCTTGGAGAGTCCATTTCCAACCCATAGAATAAAAATCCATTGAAAAACACAGAGCATCCATAATGTAGGCAGACATATAGAAAGGAGGGATTTTATTTTTAGAGATATTGCATCCATTCCTAAAGGCTAAAATGTGAGCAACTAGATTATTGGAAAGCACAGTAGCCCAATCAAATATAAATCCCTTTGAGGCTCCATCTATAAGAGGTACCCAGTCATCGAGAAATTTTGACACATTAGGTTGTGCATGCAGCCTACACATCATAGCAACAATTTGGGAATAAGGATCGACAGAATATTCTATGACATACTTACCACTTTTTTTGCTTTATGTTTATTTGAATCTTTTCTCCATGGTCTAATTTGATCTGACGGGTGTCTATGCTCATTTAAAAATGCCTCAATATATTCCTTATTGTATTTGTATTATGGATTCGGCAAGTGGTACATGCTTTGTAAATCCGTGATTGTAAAGGACCCAATGAGTGCACCCTTGTTGGTATAAATTTTCTTGTTGGAAATACTCAAATTATCCACAACCCATCAAACCATCAGTATAAGGAAGAAGTTGCAGCCTGGTTACTAGTCTATGCAGAAAATAATTAGTGGTATCACTGAAATTAGTGTTCGAAACCAGGACATTGTCATTAGCAGTTACCATCCTCAAAGTAATTTTGGGCTTTCCATCTTCGAAATGCTTGTAAATTGCTTCCCAGGAGGAGTGCCCAACATCTCTAGTGCAAAATGTATCAGAGAATAGTCTCGTTCCAAGAATTTTTTCATCAATATCTTCTATAAAAGGACCAGAAGATTTCTACTGCGATGAAACCTTTTTCTTATTTTTTTCTCCTTTCATCATTTTTTCGTGATTCCTGGAATCAGACATTGCCTATAATGAAGCCACAGGAGATTAGCAGAAGCACTCACTTGGCCAGAACTCAATGCTAATGAATAATACTCTTTGCAACAAAAATAATAGTTGGATAATAAGAGACGACGGATCGACTCCATTCAACAGTGCAGTAGCAGGTTTGAGAAGTTATGGTTCAATGAGATATGAAAAAATCATAGTTACCAAGAATGATTTGGGTAGTAAGCCAAGGTTCCATTACAACAAAGACCAGTTAATGGTTTCAGGTCCCTCGAATAGATACAACAACACGATGAGATCAGGTTCTGTTGACATCATGGAGAAGGTAGGAATCACAGAGGTAAATAAGAAAGCCGACAACAAATGGATAGGGCCCATTTTGATGAAGAAGCGGAAATCGATTAATGGTTTCAAAGAGGAAGAAAACCAGGTTAGCAACAGAGCCGAAGGTATAGGGGACGGAATAGAGGACACATGAAGGGCCAGCGACAACGGCATTAAAGTGTCAGAAACTATATTAATAGGCAACTGCTCAGACACAAATGTTGAATGATAAAAAACAAGGCTCCCAGCACCATGGAGGTGTTAAGAGACTTAGTTGGGTCGTATAGTGATACAGGATGAAGAACGGAGACAAGAATTTTTAACGCTGATAATAATGATAGCAATAACGAGGGTAATAACGCTAGCAATAACTTAAAAATTGTCCCCAATGCCGTGGAAGGACTGGAAAATTCAGATATTAATCATTTACACTTAGACAGAGGCATTTTTGACGACAAATATAGCAATATGATGAGATCGGGTTATGTTGACATCGTGGAGAAAGTAGGAATCACAAAGGTAAATAAGAAAGCCAATGGAAAATGGATAGGGCCCAGATTGAAGAAATAGAAATCGATTAATGGTTTCAAAGAGGAGAAAAACCAAGTTAGCAGCAGAGCGGAAAGGATTGAGGACGGGATCGAGGGCACACGAAGGACCAACAATAATGGCATTAAAATTTAGAAACTATATTAATAGGTAGCCGCTCAGACCCAAACGTTGAATGGACTGAAAACAAGGCTCCTAGCGTCGTGGAGGTGTTAAGAGACTTAGGTGGGCCGTATAGTGAGATGGGATGGGGAATGAAGACAAGTATTTTTAGTACTAGTAATAATGATGGCAATAATGATGGTAATAACACCAACATTAAATTAAAAACTATCCCCAATGCTGTGGAAGGACTGAAAATTTCAGATATTAATCATTTACACTCAGACAGAGGCATTTCAGACAACAGGAATAAGAAAAACAGTGAACCACATTTAGTAGAAATGATAGCAAATAGGCCTAAAATTGTAATTGACACCAACGTTGATCTAAACAACATCAAACCGAATAGGAATCAAGCTGTAAGAAGGGCTAGTGGAACCAGTGTAGTTATTGAGAGAAACCATTTTGAATCTACTAAGAGCACTTCTTTAGGTAAAGACGAAAACCTCCCGAATTCTGTGAGGCCACCAGGATTTAATAACCCAAGTTCTAGTTTATCCTCCAAAATAATTTCGAGAAGAAAGGTGGTTAATTTGTCTTCTCAGGAATTAGGCCCAAAAGTTATTAGTGTTCTCAACAAGGGTCTAGGGTTTGCAGTTGCTCCTAAAAACATCCTTGTTGAAAGTATCATTTGTGGCATAGAGGATGGGATGGTTAACCTTTCCTTAGAAGACAAGGAGGCATTAAGACAAGAATTTTCCCTCATAATGAGAAAGGCTAAAGCTCCCAAGAGTAATTTAAGTAGTGAAGAGCAAAGTGCCTTTAGGTCCCTTCGAAATAATGACAAGATTGTGGTTCTAAAAGCTGATAAAGGTGGGGCAGCCGTGATCCTTGATAAAGAAGACTACATTTGTAAAATGAATGAACACCTCAGTTGTGGTAGTTATAAGAAACTTAAAACTAACCCCATTCCTAAGATTATGAGAGAAGTCAAGAAGGCAATCTCTAAGTTTTCATGACTATTTCAAATTATGCTAACAGATTCAATTCCTAGAAAAGATCGAAGCTATCAGAAGGAATCCTCATAACAATTGAAATTGTGGCCAGAGCGGAGCAACAAGGACCCTCGATCAAGCGCGCAGACCGTTGGCCCATGGTAAAGCACAATGGCACAAAACTAGCAAAAACCGGAGGCTAATTCGGGAAACAAAGGTGGATTCTGATACGTGATTAGCACTAATCGCATATCACAAGGTGTCCCCCTTAGTGAAGGAAATCCCCAAAACGCTCGGACCTGAAAACACTATAAAACTTGGAAAAGTAACTATTTTGGTTCCGTAGCATGAGATTACCCAAAACCGATAGGATATTGGAAGGCTTCCAGGGGGTAAGAAGTTTTAACTGAGTCTTGCCTAATGCCACACATCAAGTGACACACATCCGGCAGAAGAGAGAGAAAACCACCCGCATCGGATGGGTAAACATCGTGTGACTTGTCCGCTCGATATGAAGGATGACCGTAGGATCTGCGGTGTCCAGATAAATAGTAGGGATGCGTCCCGATGACCGACTGGATTTGACAGGACCAAAAAGCAAGATGACAGGGATTTGACGTCTGACGTGGATGATGAGTTGGCAAACGATTCGTGTTTGCGGGCGATCTTGAAGCAAACAGATTTAACGGTCATTCGAGTATGATTAAGGGAATCTAACATCCAATTCGTTAGCAAACAAGTGGCCACCTCCCTGCAAGGAATTACCCAGTGATGATGAAGCAAAGTAGAGGAATTCAAACGGACAGAGGAAACGAAACTAGAAGGCTGGGAAGCAGAAACGAGCAGTCAAAGAGCAGACTCACTTTAAAGCCATGAACTGACAAAAGCAGAGGAAGGAGGCAACACACAGAGACTCGGAAAGCTAATAGCAGAGAACATAAAGTAGAAGTCGAGCTGACCTGAAGGCAACATCGAGCCAGACAAAGCCAAAGAGAGTTAGAGATTCTGTGTACTCTGTAGAAATTTTGAATAATTTAAAACATATTCACAGATATTATCCTGATCATACAATTAGAAGCAGAAACATTCACAGGCACACATAGAAGCATCAATCAAACTCATTAACATAGTATGTATCCCGGGGAAATCATCTCGCTAAAAAACCCCACACTATCTGTATATTAATGATTGAGAACATGTAACATTACAAAGTACAATGCTTATCACAAGTGATCCAGTACCAGCTCCACCTGTTAGACACAATATAGCTCAGATCTGATCTCCAAATCTATTCCACTGCTTTCCTGCTCTCCAGCTCAATACCTGCTCAAGAACTGATGAGAATGGCTTGCCAAACTCGTATTTGACCTGCAAATAATCACTCACACTTTGTTGGACGTGAGCACAAGCTACAATTCTTGATATTGGCCAATACATTGGCATACTCAATCCCTTTAAATGTGCAAATCATCATGCACAGCTATAGTCACAACTGATAGCAATCTGATCCTCTAACACATGTCCCTGCTGAACTGAACATGCACTGACATGCAACCGAGTTAACTGATGTATTCTATAGTTGCATTATGAGTTAATAACTTGTGAATTAATTAATAACTAATTCACCCAACTCATCTCTAGTCTATTGATTAGTTAGACTAAATACAACTAGTTTAACAAAGCTAAACTGAACACAACTCCATCAACTGCACCTCCAGTCCACTAAACTCAACTCACTTGAGTTCTAACTGAAGTCCTGCATGCAAATATTAGTCATCCCATAGGTAACCACGTATTTCCTTATGGGATCTGCATGTACCACATCTGTAGCTCATCCTGAAGTGCTCCAAGAGAATAAGACAAAGTTTATAGTCTAAATATTATTATGAGACAATAATATTTGACTTTTCTATTTTTGACAGCCAGTCTAAAAATAGACTTTGATCACTCACACTGTGATCACTCACACTGTGGTCACCCACATTGTGATCACTCACACTGTGATCACCCACACTATGATCATCCACACTGTGATAAAAATTTTTGAATAATATGACACATATTCACAGATATTATTTTGATCATACAATTATAAGCAGAACATGTATAATACATAATCTCCTCTACATTGATCATCAATTTACAGAAGCAAAAACATTCACAGGCGCACATAGAAGCATCAATCAAACTCATTAACACAGTATGTATCCCGGGGAAAGCATCTTGCTAAAAAACCCCACACTATCTGTATATTAATGATTGAGAACATGTAACATTACAAAGTACAATGCTTATCACAAGCAATCCAGTACCAGCTCCACCTGTTACACACAATACAGCTCAGATCTGATCTCCAAATCTATTCCACTGCTTTCCTGCCTCTCCAGCTCAATACCTGCTCAAGAACTGATGAGAATGGCTTTCCAAACTCGTATTTGACCTGCAAATAATCACTCACACTCTGTTGGACGTGAGCACAAGCTACAATTCTTGATATTGGCCAATTCATTGGCATACTCAATCCCTTTAATTGTGCAAATCATCATGCACAACTATAGTCACAACTGATAGCAATCTGATCCTCTAACACCTGTCCCTGCTGAATTGAACATGCACTGACATGCAACTGAGTTAACTGATGTATTCTATAGTTGCATTATGAGTTAATAACTTGTGAATTAATTAATAACTAATTCACCCAACTCATCACTAGTCTATTGATCAGTTAGACTAAATACAACTAGTTTAACAAAGCTAAACTGAACACAACTCCATCAACTGCACCTCCAGTCCACTAAACTCAACTCACTTGAGTTCTAACTGCAGTCCTGCATGCAAATATTAGTCATCCCATAGGTAACCACGTATTTCCTTCTAGGATCTGCATGTACCACATCCGTAGCTCATCCTGAAGTGCTCCAAGAGAATAAGACAAAGTTTATAGTCTAAATATTATTATGAGATAATAATATTTGACTTTTCGATTTTTGACAATTAGTCTAAAAATAGAATTTGATCACTCACACTGTGATCACTCACACTGTGGTCACCCACACTGTGATCCCTCATACTGTGATCACCCACACTGTGATCATCCACACTGTGATCAAAAATAGAAGTTGCGCCATAATTTGCCTGCAGGCCCACTTAGTGAAGGCGACTCTTTTCACTAAGCTCCATCATCTTGTTGAAATCTCAACAAGCATTTCTTGTTGCACACTTTTCAACACTCCCTATCAACAAGAAAGGCTTCCTCTCAAACCTGATCCTGTAACTCTGGAATGTTCTCCATGCAACACATATGGTCGGTCCACTTGCTCTGTCATCAAAGTCTCTGACTGCTATTGCCTCTGTCGACTGGAAACTCTGCATCTCTATGCTCTTCAGTATCTGACTGCTCTAGCCTCTGTCACTTTGATCTCTGACTGCATCTATGCTGCTGCTAGTTCTATCTCCCAGCATTGCATCCGCATTGCGCCTCCCAACTGACCTCCCTGTTGGGCTAGAAACACCCTCTGATGCTGAAGCTCTACCTGCTGCTGACAAGTGCTCCCTCTCTAACATCTGCGCTACTGCAACATCTCCATGCATCTCGCACCATTACACCCTTCTCTGTGCCACCTAGCACTGTGCAAAACACTTGTGCCTCTCGCATTGTTGCAGCCTGCTAGCTATGCGCTGTCCTGGGATTCCCTGCACTTTCGCTCTCTCTGCCGCTCCATCCACATCTGTCTCTACCCAATCAGTCAGTTCCCGCTACTACACATCGAGGCTCCCATAGCAAGGTCTCATCCAAGAGGTTGGGTACCTCAAGGATCCTGCCCCTCCTCCTTGGGACAATCAATCCACATCACCCCACCTCCTACCTGGAGGTATGGCTGCATGTGATCCCTCAGCCCACCTGGCTCGAAGTTTCCCGCTACTGGAGGTCTCTGGATGAGTAGATGTCTCTACTCGATCTCCACTCAGCTTCCCCTATTGTGGTTCCTCCACAACCTCCTGAAGCTGCTGCACCAATCGTGGCTCCTCCACAATTGTCTGAGACTTCTTCTGGCTCTGCATGTTGAAAGGTAATATACGCTCCCTCTCAACCACCAAATCTCCATCAGTTGCCTCGTTGCTCAAGGCTTTGCATGCATCTTGAACCTCAAGAGCATACAGGTTCCTGACCTATGAACCAATCTCATGACAACCAAAGCATCTCACCTTCGAATTGTCAACCTTCTTCCCATCATTGGAAGAACTGGATTTAGAAAGAGAAACCTTCTCCTTCCCCTTCTTCACCTTACTCGCTAAGGCACAATTCTCCTCATCCTGCATGGATGAAGAACCGTCTCTGGTGCTCCATCTAATCTCCTCCTGCATCAAATCCGACCATAGCCGTTCTCAATTTGGCAGTTTCTCCCTTCCATTCACCGAGTCCTGGTAGCTATGCCAACTCTTATGAAGGTCAAGGAGTGCTAGACTCACCATCCTTATCCGACAATCACCCCCACACTTCCCAGCTCATCCCGGCATTAGGTGAACTTCGTGAGATACCTGGGCATACTGTCTCCATTCTCGCATTTAATGTTTCTAAGTTTTATCTCTTGCTTTGGAATTAAATTCGAATTCCACCAGCTCAAAACTCAACCGCTTCCGATCTAAAATTCGTGAGAAAAAAGTATTTCTTGTACAGAGATCGACTGTATGGGCATTCACCGGATATCTCACCTTCCAAAAGAAGGATGAATCCACAGGCTACCTGGCTCGATTATAGACTCTGCCTGAAGAAATAAAATGTAAACACTTTCTGAATAATAGATCTGATGATCAATCCTCGCTTTGATATCCTGTAGAACTTTTTCTACAAATCAACTAGCTCTGATACCATGTAGAAATTTTGAATAATTTAACACATATTCACAGAGATTATCCTGATCATACAATTATAAGCGGAACATGTATAATAATCTCCTCTACGTTGATCATCAATTTACAGAAGCAGAAACATTCACAGGCACACATAGAAGCATCAATCAAACTCATTAACACAGTATGTATCCCGGGGAAAGCATCTCGCTAAAAAACCCCACACTATCTGTATATTAATGATTGAGAACATGTAACATTACAAAGTACAATGCTTATCACAAGCAATCCAATACCAGCTCCACCTGTTACACACAATACAACTCAGATCTGATCTCCAAATCTATTCCACTGCTTGCCTGCCTCTCCAGCTCAATACCTGCTCAAGAACTGATGAGAATGGCTTGCCAAACTCATATTTGACCTGCAAATAATCACTCACACTCTATTGTACGTGAACACAAGCTACAATTCTTGATATTGGCCAATTCATTGGCATACTCAATCCCTTTAATTGTGCAAATCATCACGCACATCTATAGTCACAACTGATAGCAATATGATCCTCTAACACCTGTCCCTGCTGAACTGAACATGCACTGACATGCAACTGAGTTAACTGATGTATTCTATAGTTGCATTATGAGTTAATAACTTGTGAATTAATTAATAACTAATTCACCCAACTCATCTCTAGTCTATTGATCAGTTAGACTAAATACAACTAGTTTAACAAAGCTAAACTGAACACAACTCCATCAACTGCACCTCCAGTCCACTAAACTCAACTCACTTGAGTTCTAACTGAAGTCCTGCATGAAAATATTAGTCATCCCATAGGTAACCATGTATTTCCTTCTAGGATCTGCATGTACCACACGCGTAGCTCATCCTGAAGTGCTCCAAGAGAATAAGACAAAGTTTATAGTCTAAATATTATTATGAGACAATAATATTTGACTTTTCTATTTTTGACAGCCAGTCTAAAAATAGACTTTGATCACTCACACTGTGATCACTCACACTGTGGTCACCCACACTGTGATCACTCATACTGTGATCACCCACACTATGATCATCCACACTGTGATCAAAAATAGAAGTTGCGCCATAATTTGCCTGCAGGCCAACTTAGTGAAGGCGACTCTTTTCACTAAGCTCCATCATCTTGTTGCAATCTCAACAAGCATTTCTTGTTGCACACTTTTCAACATACTCCATTGAAGGCTTGAGAGGTTCAAGCAAGCTCCTCGGTATAGGCCTGTCATACTACTGTGACCCTCAGAGGTCGAGTTTCAGTAAGGAGAGTCTATGCACTCCATTCCTACTGACTTCATTCTGTTAGTGAGACTCGAATCGAGCTCACTATTGTAAAACTCTACTTGAAAACATAATAGAGAGGCCACCACTGAAAGGCTGGACCAAGAGACGTAGCCCAGGAGCATTGGGTGAACTCCTTATTAAACTTGTTTTGTTTACATGTTTGACTGTTATGTTTTCTCTGATTTCCTCAGTGTCTATGTATTTCGCAATCTTATCGATCCATTGCATAAAGTAACATAGGCACATCCATGCACATGAGTCTGTAATACCTTTCATTCTTTATCCTGGATAAATTCTAGATCAAGTGGTATCAGAGCTCAAGTTTATTAAGGTTAGACAAGCTTGTGCTAGATTTTGTTGTTGAATGCTAACTAGATCAAAGCTTAAATTAGGAGAAGGAGAATTGGCTGAAACTAACTCGGAAACCAGCAAAGTCTATTCTAAGAGGAAAATGTCAGGAGAAAATCCCTTGGAATTAGACCCGCAGTTCATGGATAGTTTTATGACCCTGAAATCCATGGTGGAGGAAATGTATAGGGACTATAAGAAACATAGAGATGAAGATGCATCAAGCTCCAAACAAGACAAAGGAGTAGAAGAATCTCTCCTCCATGACCACTCCAAAGGCAAAGGGAAAGAAGAAAAAAATTTCATGCCTCCTAATAGCCCTAAAAATAAAAAGAAGACATCTTTGATTAAATTAGTTGTTAAATTTGATTTACCAATATATGATGGAGAGTTGAATGCAGAGAAGCTATATAATTGGATCAGACAGATTGATGTTTATTGCAGAGTGCAGAGCATTGACTAAGACAAGAGTAAGATTCATCTGGCTAGCCTATGCCTTGGAGGCACTGCCTTGGTATGGTGGGAAGGCAGGACACAAGCTAACATGAAGAAACATGGTAAGATTCTTTCTATCTGAAGTGAATTTGTTTCTGCAATTAAAAAGAAATTCTATCCACTAGCCTACATGCAACAAGCCATGATGAGCTAGAAAAATCTTCGACAACGAAAAGGGAAAAGTGTACAAGGTTACACCCAAGAATTTAGGAAAAGATCTTTGATTCTAGGAATTTCTTGAGACTCACCTGAGACTCTGTTGAAGTATATAGGTGGTCTACACAGCTACATGAGGCACACTATCCTCATGTTTAATCCCACTAGCATAGATGAGGTATCCACTCAGGCTAAGCATCTAGAAACTAGAGGTAAGAATGGGAACCCAGAAGTTGGGGGATCATCCCAACCCACTACAAGCAAAAATAAGGAGAAAAGAAAACAAAAATGGAAAGAGAGGAAGACAAACATTGTACAGAAAAGCAAGTCTTCATGCACTCACTGTAAGAAGGATGGGCATGATGATGAACACTGCTAGATTCTGCATCCGGAGCTGAAACCTAAGAAGTTCGAGGGCAAGAAGAAGAAGACTGATGTAGCTATTCAAAAGGATTTGGGGTCAGACTCAGGAGATGAAGCAACAATCACAGCCACGGGTATAAATGGTTGTCCACTTTAGAGAATGCAGAAATCAAGAAGCAGGTACAGGAGCTTCTCGAGAAGGGGTTCATCAAACCGAGCACATCACCATGTGGGTCTCCAATCATTTTGGTGAAAAATAAAGATGGCTCATGGAGAATGTGCATTGATTACTGAGCACTGAATAAGATAACGATCAAAAATCGTTATCCCCTTCCTTGCATAGATGATCTATTAGATCAGTTAAAAGAAGTTGTTTATTTTTCCAAGTTAGACTTGCATAGTGGCTATCATCAGGTCAGCGTTGTAGAACAAGATGCATGGAAGACTGCTTTCAAAACAAAGCAGGGATAGTATGAGTGGCTAGTTATTCCTTTTGGTTTAACTAATGCTCCTGCTACTTTCATGAGAGTACTGAATGATGTACTCAGACCTTTTCTTGATGATTTTGTTATTGTATATCTGGATGACATTCTTATATTTAGCAAAACGTGGGAAAAACATTTAAAGCATGTTAAGCAAACACTAGATGTTTTGAAAAGAGAAAAAATTTATGTTAAACTCTCAAAATGTGAATTTGGAAAAACATCTTTGAATTATTTGGGACATATAGTAGGGGGTGGTGAATTGAAGATAGATCCCTCTAAGGTTGCAGTCATTATAAACTGGCCTAAACCCAAATATGCTACAGAGGTTAGAAGCTTCTTAGGAGCAGCATAATATTGGAGAAAGTTTATTTCTAACTTTTCCTTAATTGCAGCTCCCTTACATGCTTTAACAGGATTGAACAAGGTGTTTCAATGGGGAGGCAAACAGCAGAAAGCCTTCGACACCTTGAAAGAAAAGATTAGTACAGCACTAGTACTAGCACTACCCGATCTTCAAAGACCATTTGAGATTGAAATAGATGCCAGTGACTATGCCATGGGAGCAGTGTTGATGCAGCACGGTAAACCCATATGTTATCATTCTGAGACATTTAATTCTGCAATAGTTAACTATCCTACATATGATAAAGAATTGTATGCATTAGTACAGAGTGTGAAATAGTGGAAACACTACTTAATGGGCAAAGAGACAGTTATACATACTGATCATCAACCACTTCAATATCTACACTCCCAAACTAAGTTGTAGCAATCAAGACACTATAGATGGATGGGTTTTCTACAACAATTTCATTTAGTCATCAGATATAAAAAAGGCATACACAATAAAGTTGCAGATATGTTATCTAGACCAATTATAAATGCATCCACTATACTTAAGCATAATTCAGTATTGCATGAGAGCTACATTGAACAGTATGCTCAAGATATAGATTTTAAAGATGTATATGCAACTTTAAGTCGAGGCAAACGGGTAGAAGAATTGGATTATCATATTAAGGACCAAATCTTGTATCATTGTGGGAAGTTATGCATGCCACAAATTGAAAGAGTAAAGATAATTTGGGAAGCACACACTTATTTAATATCAGGTCACTTTGGTGTAAGTAAAATGGTTGCACAACTGCAAATATTTTGTTATTGGCCAAAAATGAATGAGACAGTTTCTAGATATGTAAGATGGTGTACCATGTGTGCTAAAAGCAAGCCCAGAAATAGAAAACTAGGCTTGTAGACTCCACTACCAGTTCCTTCTCATCCTTGGGAAAGTGTTTCCATGGACTTTGTTGGAGGACTGCCTAAATCTAGGAAAGGTTATGACTATTTATATGTTGTGGTGGATTGGTTCAGCAAAATGTGTATTTTAATACCTTGTAACAAACAGATAACAACTGAACAAACTGAAAATTTGTTCTTTTAGCATGTATGCGTTCATTTTGGATTACCCACTTCCATAATATCTGATCGAGATACCCGATTTGTTGGGAAATTTTGGTCAAGCTTGTGGGAATTGATGGACACCAGACTGAAGAAAAGCATAGCTTTTCATCCACAAATAGATGGCCAAACAGAAGTGGTCAACAGGACAGTGATCCAGTTGCTTAGAGGCTATTGCAGCAAGCATCCCAAACTTTGGGATGAACATTTATGCTATGTGAATAATGCTTACAACCGAGCTAAACATTCTTCTACACAGAGATCTCCTTTCTAGACCTGTTTTAGTTTCACGCCAAGGTCTCCCTTGGATTTTATCTTTAGTAAAGACATAGCAGTTGATGGACACAATGATGTGGATAAAGCAACCAAGTTCATTGAACAAATCCAATAGATTCACCAGGCAGTACAGGAACAGCTGGAAAAGAGCCAAGCCAAGTACAAGGCAAGGCATGACAAGCTGCTATTAGGTTAAATGCATGGGATGAAAACTACTCTCGAAAGTCTTCCTAGGACTTCTGACAGACCGTAAGGTTATCTGCAAAAGGTATCTGTTACACGCATGTTCATATATCTGACATATATTGACAAGATATGGAGAAAGGATCACCTTTGGTTCTTTCTATATTCGCTTGGGGATCTCCATGCGGTAAGAAGAACTCCTCCTAACCAGCTCCAAGATGATTCCTGCACAAAAGAACGAAGCAAACCAATCACAGCATATACTTCTGACAATTAATGAAAGAATCCGTAACAAACACATATAAATGTGTAACTTATCTACTCAACATAAAAAGCATCAGAATGAACAAATGAATGCACAATATCACTGACACTTCGAGTCGTGGAACACAACCACAGTCTTATATTCAGAAGAGTGATTACAATAACCCTGTTGCATCAGCCTTCCTTATCCCTTCTTCCTCTCTCTCTCTCCTTTCAGCTAGCTCCTTCAAGAATATGACAATATCACAACAACACCATGTACTATCCTTCTAAATGCTCTAACCCTTGTGCAATGGCCCTCTTGTTGCTTATATAGAAATTGATTTAGGGCTGCCCAACTCCACCTGTAATTCTTTTGGGTAAAAACCATGAACCTGCCTCGTTTACCAGCTTTTTCCCATTTGCCTCTGTTTCCATCATAGAATTTCTCCAAATATATTGATTTTTGGAGATTCCAAGATTTTCTTGCACGAACCTAGGGAAATAATATCTAGATATTTAATGGCAGATTCGTTGGCATAACCACTTGAGCATCACTAAAGTTCACTAACGCTCCCCCTGGTCTAACAACAAGAGTTAGCAGGTTGACTAACACTCCTTTATGCTTGTAAACAAGCTTTATAAAGCAGGTTGTTAGTGTACAGAGAGCGTTAGTGTGGATTTTGGGCCTGCAACTGTGGTCATTCTTTCAGTCATCTTGTCTTTCTCCTCTGAGTTGATTAGGAGGTCAATTCGTCCTATAACGGATGCCCCCTAAAGTATGATATTAGAGGCAGAGACGATGGCCAAAATACTATATGAAATTATTGTAGTTTCCCATCAAAATCTTTGTAGAGAGAGAAAGAAGTTTCGAGCGATAAGGAAAACCTAATACAACAAAAGTACATATATATGAACTACTAAAATCATGTCCTGAGTCGGGAATTCCCATGCTCAATATCTATGTCAGAGTAACTTTCCCCTCAAAGATATAACAATGCTGGCCGCCAATATGGCACAGGGTGGATCCAGTGTCATAATAGATTATCCTGAAATGGCTGTCTTCAAAGAACAATATCGCAGCTTAGGAGAGGAAACAAGGCTAAATGATGTAAGCCTCTACCCAAGGTCTTGATTCTTGCTTCACCGAACAACATAGATCGATACATGTGATAAAATGATTTGACGTCAAACATGCACGAAATCATCTAATTACCAACCAATAATGGAGACTGTTAATAGATGCAAGGAAGGCCACCGATAATGGTGATGGTCTCCAAGATGCACAGTGCAAAATAGCGAGTGTGAAAGCTTTTTTGTCATCGAACACTCGTAGAATCGCTTAACCAGGAGCCAATGATGAAAACCCATGATCAAGAACAAGGTAACCTGCCACTAATGTCTGCAAGCACCAAGGCACTGAATGTGTTTCTGGGTTATCTTCCTAGATAGAGTGTTGAAGTCGATTACAAGGAACGTGTCGAAAGGTAGGCAATGACGTGTCCTACATCAGTCGACACAAAACTGGACAAGGATGATTTTGTTTTCTGAAGAATCTTTTGAGCTTTTGGGTCTAAACGACGGAGGGCATGATGAAAGGATATGTAGGGTCAGTTGATCGAGGAAACAAGTAGGGACCCTTGAACAATAGAAGGCATGACAACGGTTTTAACTAGACAACACGAGACTCATGAACACTACAGAGTGTTTAAGATATAGAGATGCAATGGCATCATGGTATATACGATAAAAACTCATAGGTTGGTAGGGTTCATATTAAGAGGCTATCAAAATGATGGTTTATCTGAGGGAGTGCCATGTTCAAGGGAACTTTTGTTGCCAAATCATGCTTCAGGATACAGTTGTATTTCCACTTTTCCCCGACTGATTTTTAATGAGTCAAGATGGGTAAACTCATCGATCTTTTCATGTTTAGAGAGCCTGAAAAGGATCACAAAAATAATGACTCTTTGCCCTATATGATTAGTTTAATGAGTCCAGACAGGCAAACTCGTCGATTTTTTCATCTTTTAAGAGTCTGAAAAGTATCGTAAAAAGAACGACTCTATATCTTATCTGTGTATTTAAAGAGTCCAGACTAGACAACTCGGTGATATTTTCATCTTTACAGAGTCTGAAAAGATCATAAAGAGAGACTCCATGGTGGTCCCTTTGTCATAGTTGTTAAACCGGTGCGACAAAAGGTTAATAGTATACCTGTATCGGTTACTTTTTCGTATTTAATCTACTGGACCCGGATAAAGAGAAACCTTCTTCCAATAGATGTCAACCTCATTTTGTTATGAGTACGAGGTGGTGGACTAAACTCATGTTTTTTCGTGACACTTTAACGAGCTCAGTAACAAAAACTCGAGATTTTTCATTTTTTAACGAGCTTGAGAAATGTACCTGAAAGAATGCTCAGGTCATCTTTAGCATGTTTAACGAGCAACAAGACACAGCTCGGGATTTTTTCAGTTTAAAGAGTGAGAAAAAAGTGCCTAAAAAGGATGCTCTGTTCGTCTTTTTCAGTTTATGAGGTGGAACTAGATCAAAAAAGAGGTGCTCAGGGCATTATTTGCTTATTTTTAACGAGTGCAAATGATGAAAAACTCAAGGAATTTTATATTGTTTAAAGAGCGATAAAATATCCCTAAAAGTGCTTTACGGGTTGTGGTATATATGTTTAACGAGCTCTACTACAAAAACTTAGAGGTGTTTATATTTTTTAAAGAGTGATAAAATGTCTCCAAAAGTGCTCTATTTATCATTGCATAGATTTAACAAGCGCAAGGAAAAAAGCTCGAGGATGTTTGTATTTTTTAAAGAGCAATAAAATATCCCTAACAGTGCTCTACCATAGTTAGAAATTGTTTAACGAGCTTAACGATGAAAACTCGGGGATGTTTGTATTTTTTAAAGAGCAATAAAATATCCCTATCAGTGCTCTAATCGTCTTTGTAGTAGTTTAATGAGCCCAAAGAAGAAGACTTGAGGTTTTTCGGATTAACGAGCAAGAAAAATACCATAAAAATAATGCTCGATCTTCCTTGATCTCATGCATGACAATAGAAGGGTCTATGCCATGCATTTCCTCATAAGACCAAGGAAAAACATCGCGGAAGTCCCTAAACGGGTAGGTGAAGCTCACAATTTCCTCGAGATTATGATTGGCTCCACTCTGTATGTTGTCCACGATGCGTGTCATGACAGAAATATCGAGGAGCAATGTTTGTGAAATATTGCCCCTGTTTCCTTCCAAGTCCAAAATTTGGATAGTTGTATATGGTGAGGAAACGATTTCATGTGCGTCAGGTGACAGGATTTGAAGAGGCATCATGTCCGAATCAGATATCAAAACATGATGGTGCGAATCCTCCCAAGGTCGCTCTTCTAACCTCGTGATCTCTCTAATAGCTTCATCCACTGATAGGACTTGATTGAGTGGATCAAAATAAGGAGTGTTTATGGGAGGGGCATTGGTACTGTTGGCCGAAACCAAAGTGACCGGAGATTCGAGTGCCATTTGAATGGCTTCGCAGGCCAATTCAGTTGGTGACAGCGACATTTGTTCTTCATAAGTGTCAATGTCTGAAGGAGCTGGTAGGATCTAGGGATCAGTCTGTTCATGAGGAAAAGATGAAAGCATGTTGACCGATTATGAAACCTTCGGCGGCTGAAGAGGGAAACAACCCATGAGGGAAGAACCCTTCAGTAGACCGGTACCTAAATTGACGTAACTGTCAATTCCACCTCCTACTAGGGGTACAGAGCCACTTGGTAATGGTGAATAATCAGTGGTGCAAAAAGACAGCTGATATACTATAATAACCTTTCCATCCAATGGAAATTGGATGATGTGAAATATAGTAGATACGACGGCTGTCATGGCATATGTCCAACTGCGACCCAGCAACAAATTGTAGTCGAGTTTCCTGTCTACAACTTCTACGTCCACCGTTACCGTTTTCCCAGCCAAAGTGATGGGAAAACTAGCTAAGTATCCTTTTGGGGCAAAGGTGTGGTCATCGAAAGCTTTAAGGGAGTTCGACGATGGGGAGAGGGTTGGGGAACCCAAGGCAAGCCAACATGAAGTCCACATGACGCATGTTGAAGCACCTTCGTCGATGACAGTTCGGTGTATACCTTTACCTTTCAAAGTGATATGCACCTGAAATGCAAGCCAATGGGAAAGGGGAGGTTTACACTTGTCTATGTTGAAAGAAGCAAGCATGGAATCCATAGGGTCAATACCCCTGATAGCTAAAAGCAAAGCTTTCCTTTGGCTGGGACAAGTTTGTAATACTTTGAGCACTGACATTTCCGACAACACTTGTGCAAAATCCTCTACAATGTTGTAGTGTTGGGTGGCATGTGCAGATGTGTTGTGCATTGTGCGTCAAAGTGGCCCCTTGGGGGGTCAAATTACAAAGTCCTCAACCGGCCTTTTGATTCACAAATCGTTGGGAAATGATGGGTTTTCACCTGCGGATGATTCTGCTGCCGGAGCGACAAGAGCTTCATATGATTTGGCTCTTGTGGTGAGATCTACCATTCCAAATGTGTAAATGACAGAAGATTCTTCTCCAGCTGAAGGATGTTGCGAACCATCGCTACCCTGTGACATGGGTTGTGGTTGGTTGTCAATGAGATTTTGCTGCTGGTGAGTAGGAAAAGGATTTCTAAGGACAGTAGGTGCCTTACCAGAATCTCTTTTGGCAAGGTAATCCGTGCATTCTTGAAGACACAGAGAATGCCAGGTTTCGTGATCTTCAAGACAGATTTTGCATGAATAGTTGGTGCCTTTATCCTTTTCATATCAATAGGCGTAGTGGCCTTCTGTTTCAGCTTAGGCTGCTTAGATGACTGCTCCTCAGAAGGAGCGGTCTTATTCTGTTTCTTCTTGTTCTTGCCACTAGATTTCTGTGTAGAATGCACAGAGTTAATCACAGTGGCAGGAAGAGCAGTTGTTTTGGTAGAGGGGTCCATTCCCAACTTGGCAACAGACCCACTGAGTTGTTTTACAGTGCCCTGTGGAGGTTGCACCGACGATCCCGTCGGCATGCGCTCCAGAGCGCTGAGTGGTGGGGGAATTGGGGTTACCAGGAGCATAGGGGATAATGTAGTAGAGAGTGTCGGACTATGCATAAATTAAATCCAAGTGCTGGGCACGATGTATGGATTGGTCTTCTATGACCACACCACCTAGAGCAACATCTCTAGTGATTTGTGGGAGCAACGACTTACAGAACTAGTCTGTTAAGAGAAATTCGGGGATGGGGGCTTTGACTAACCTCCGTCTACATCTCCATTCATGGATATGATCAGAGATGTGGGTGGTGGTATCCTGATGAAACGAAGTAAGGAGCTCCATCCCTATCTCATAACGGATAGGTAACTAAAAGTGCTTTAGGAACTCCATCGCTAAAGTGTTAAAGGTATTCACTAACGCACACGGTAACTCAATATACCACTTTACAGCATTGCCAGTGAGGGTGTAGGGAAATAGATGCAACCGGACAGTGTCATCCACCATGGAGTTAGAAACACACCATAGATGGTAGGTGGTGACGTGAGTGCCTGGGTCCTCCCCTTGTTTTCCGTCGAACTTAGGAATATCACCTGTATTTTATGCGGGATTGACGGCCATTGTAGGTTATGGTAGATGGGGTCATTAGTCAACTTGTATAAGTTGGGGATATCCAATGTTGCCAAAAAAGGTAAATTGTTGGGTGCCCCTGACTTGGACCATTGTGATGATGGGTAACCTGAGGAGCTCTGCACTCCCCCCATCATTTGGTACCCCATGGTGTAAATGGACTGCGTGGTGTAGTAGTTTCTTTGTGGTACGGTGTTGTAAAGTGGATTACCATGAGGATTTTGATACTGGGGTATGAAGTTGCCCCCAGTATAAGTGGTGCCCCCTTGACTCATCTGAGTTTGTGAGTAGGGTGCCCCCATGGATTGGATGGGGATCCCTTGTGGATTCCCAACCGACACTGAACTAACCATATGACTTTGATTGACAGAGGGAAAATTCATGTCAATGAGCGACTGTCTGTGCATGCCTGAGAATGGTGGGGGGACTATGAGATTCCCTGCCGGCATGTGCATATTGGGAACTGCCCTAGATATCTGAATCTGGGGGTTAGAACCATACATTGGCAGCCAACCTTGATTTTGGTAAACTGGAACCGTACCCATAGTGCCACATTGAGTGTTATATGGAGCACTATATGTGGCACTAGTCAAAGGTATGCTTTGGCACACCATAGGAGTGGAACCTGGCATTTGCTAGGTTCCGCTGATAGAGGTTGTTGTGTGAGTTGCAGTACCTGGGACAAACAGGATTGCGGGGATCCACATTGTTGGTGTTGTGATGACCATCGACTAGGGTAGTGGTAGAGGACTCACAGTGTCTCTATAATTCCACAACCCTTGAGGTGCCGACTGAATAGATGGGAGAGTTCCTCCCAGTGAAGACTGAAGTACTGGTACAATGGGATCAATAACAGGATCTAACAGATTTGTAAGTGGAGTGCTAAAATGAGGAAGAAAGCCTCCCGTGGAGAAATCCTCTGGCAAATCAGAATCGTCAGTCATCCAGAACAATCTCGTGTGTGATTTAGGAGACTGATTCCTTGAAGATGAGGAATCTAAGTCAGTGGATCTCGATAGATCCTCCACAGTGAGTGGAGGAAGTCCTAAAAATTGTCTGGATTAACGGTGAGGGCCGGATGTAGCCATAATGACTGGTAAATTTTATCAGATAAATTTTAAGGTGATATTCTTTAAGTCTCAAAAGTGATAGCACTCAGGTACCTAAAAAGAAAAAATACACTAAAAATGACAATCAGCAAACAAAGTGAAATTACCTTGTCTGATAAACACTAATTACTAGAGATGAAACCCAGTCTCTCAATGAGTAACAGAGAAGGATGGACAAATGTACAGTTATGGTTACTTTTGAGCTTCGCCCGAACTCCTATTAAAGGGCCAAGTACTCTCGTGAAGATGAGCACCCTCCCAAAAAAAGAAGACAAAGTAGGTCTGCCCATTTGAGGTACTGGGAAAGCCCATCCCAGTCACCTTAAGTAAGTACCTAGAAGTATTGGCCACTAGAGATACCTCAAATCACAGACATTACTGGGGGGGACATAGTCGCAGACAGCATGTTGTGTGGGTAGGATACCTGAGTCCCCGACTCAGTTTCGAAATCCCCGAAGGCACCCCTGTTACACAGAATGCCCAAAGGAGTTGTAAAAGAAGGCGGGCTACCTTCGATTACAATCTGATGTTGTCTCGTATTTAGCTCCATTGTGAGTGGAGTGGTCCCAATAATATGAGTGCAAAAGGATTTTTCACTCTTTAATGACACTAGTTTGATTTTCAACCTTGGGTAGTTGACTCACTCTCTTATCCCAAGGTTCTAATCTATATAATGTTGGTTTGCTCTAAAAACGAGTATCTGATTGATTTTAGTGTAAATTTTAGTGTACTTTTTTATTTGTCTTCGGAGGGGGTGTTGATGTATGAATATTATGAGACTCTCGACTCGATAAACCGTGCAGAACAATGCTTTAAAAAAAATCAATTTCTTATGCAAACAAGTCTTATTCTACACATGTATTATTTCACATATTCATGTATTCGTCAATGCATCTAAAAATCATTCAACACTTTTCATAACAGAAAGTTCCTTTTCTCAATATTCCCTAACAACTATTGAACCAAAACAAAGCAGCCTACAACTAATTTGATAGAAGGAGATGTACAGTTTATAGCGATTCTTTCAATAAAAATTTCTTTTATGAGAGAAAAACTAAAGAATTTTCTTTAAAAATAAATTTTAAGACACCAAATTTGTTAGCATGATATTGTTGTAGATCTTGATTCAACCCTTGGGACAAGTTTCCCCTCCTTTTGGTCCAAAAAATCTTTTGAAAAACCAGGAAATGGGAGATTAATGCTCTGTCTGTGTGTAAATAGAGCTTTAGTTTGGCCACTAATGCACCCTGTGCATAGCCAAAGAGCTTTATAAAGCTCTGTGTAGACCAGCAACCTGCGTTAGTGAGGGAAAGAGCTCAAAAAGTGGGCTTTTGGGATCAGTTTCTGAAGAGAAAGAAACTTTGCAAGATGCAACAAGTTAGATGGTGGATCAGAGAAGGATATGAAGAAGCAGGAAGCTCATAGAAGAGGGAAGAGATCTGAGAGGAGTCTAGATAACCAGGAACTAAATGTATAGTCCCCAACGGAGTCACCAGTTCTCCTATGGGGTAAAATGCACAAGATCAAAACTACCCTCGAAAGTCTTCCCGGGACTTTTGACAGACCGTAAGGTTATCTACAAAAGGTACCTGTTACACACATGTTCATCAATCTGACATATATTGACAGGATATGGAGAAAGGATCACCTTTGGTTCTTTCTAGATTTGCTTGGGGATCTCCGTGCGGTAAGAAGAACTCCTCCTGGCCGGCTCCAAGATGATTCCTGCACAAAAGAATGAAGCAAACCAATCACAGCATATACTTTTGACGATTAATGAAAGAATCCGTAACAAACATGTATAAATGTGTAACTTATCTACTCAACATAACAAGCATCAGAATGAACAAATGAATGCAGAATATCACCGACGCTTCGAGTAGTGGAACACAACCACAGTCCTATATTCAGAAGAGTGATTACAACAACCCTATTGCATCAACCTTCCTTATCTCTTCTTCCTCTCTCTCTCTCCTTCTTTCAGCTAGCTCCTTCAAGAATATGACAATATCACAATAGCACCATGTAATATCCTTCTAAATGCTCTGACCCTTGTGCAATGGCCCTCTCGTTGCTTATATACCAATCGATTTAGGGCTACCCAACTCCACCTGTAGTTCATTTGGTAAAAGCCATGAACCTGCCTCGTTTACCAGCTTTTTCCCATTTGCCTCTGTTTCCAGAATAGAATTTCTCCAAATATCTTGATTTTTGGAGATTCCTTACTTTTCTTGCACAAATCTAGGGAAATAATATCTAGATATTTAATGGCAGATTCATTGGCATAACCACTTGAGCATCACTAAAGTTCACTAACGCTCCCCCTGGTATAACAACAAGAGTTAGCAGGTTAACTAATGCTCCTTTATGCTTGTAAACAAGCTTTATAAAGCAGATTATCAGTGTACAGAGAGCGTTAGTGTGGATTCTGGGCCTGCAACTGTGGTCATTCTTTTAGTCATCTTGTCTTTCTCCTCTGAGTTGATTAGAAGGTCAATTTGTCCTATAACACAAGCATCGGATGGAGCATAGTTTCGAAGTTGGTGACCAAGTCTAGTTGTATATCAGCAAAGATAGGATGCAAGGTGAAGGTAAAAAGCTAAAGCCAATAAGGTATGGACCTTTCAAGATACTTGAGAAAATTGGTGAGAATGCTTTTCACCTTGATCTACCAACGTACATGCACATCTACTCAGTTGTTAATGCAGACAACTTGAGACTATTTGAACCTTCATTAATTGAAGATCCTGAAGAGTAGAGTCAAATTCCTTCTATTGATGATCTGTTACCTGAATATTTTAATGAGTTGCAGGAAGATACATTTTTGGACAGGAAGGTAATAACTACACAGAGGGGATGTCGAGTACCTCAGGATCGGACTCAAAGGTTCAAAGCCAAGCAGTGTGAAATGGATAGAAATTGAGAAAGCGAGGAAGCAATACCCTCACTTGATCGATGCTTAAAAGAAAACCAACTTTTGGTGGTCCAAAATCTTTTTCAGTGGGAAGGCCGTGATCTAAATTGGATCCTAAAACTCTCTAAGTTTTCATGACTACTTCAAACTATGCTAAAATATTCAAGTCCTAGAAAAGATCGAAGCTATCAAAAGGAATCTTCATAACAATTGCAGTTGTGGCCAGAGCGAAGCAACGAGGACCCTCATTCAAGCGCACAGACCATTGGCCCATGGTAAAGTGCAATGGCACAAAACTGGAAAAAACCGTAGGCTAATTCAGGAAATAGAGGTGGATTCTAATACGCAATTAGCGCTAATCGCGTATCGCAGGGCGTCCCCCTTAGTGAAGGAAAGCCCCGAAACACTTGGACCTGAAAAAGCTATAAAACTCAGAAAAGTAATTGTTTCGGTTCCGTAGCGCGGGATTCCCCAAAACTGGTAGGATATCGGAAGGCTTCGAGGTGGTAAGAAGTTTTGATTGAGTCCCGCCCGATGCCACACATCAAGTGACATGCGTCCAAAGGAAGAGAGAGAAAACTACCCACATCGGACGGGTAAACATCGTGCGACTTGTCCGCCCAATATGAAGGACAACTATAGGAACTGGGGGGTCCAAATCAACAGCGGGGATGCATCCCGATGACTGGGCGGATTTGACAGGTCAAAAAAGCAAGATGACAAGGATTTGATGTCTAACGTGGATGATGAGTTGGAAAATGATTCGTGTTCGTGAGCGATCTTAAAGCAAACAGATTTAACGGCCATTTGAGTATGATTCAGGGAATATGACACCCAGTTCATTAGCAAACAGGTGGCCACCTCCTTGCAAGGTGTTACCCAGTGATGATGATGCAGAGCAGAGGAATTCGAACAGACAGAGGAAAGGAAACCAGAAGGCTAGGAAGCGAAAACGAGCAGTCAAAGAGAATACTGGCTTTAAATCCATGAACTGACAGAAGTAGAGGAAGGGAGCAATGCACAGAGACGCAGAAAGCTAATAGCAGAGAACAGAAAGTAGAAGTCGAGTTGGCCTGAAGGCAGCATCGAGCCAGATAGAGCCAGAGAGAGTCAGAGATTCTGTGTACTCCATTGAAGGGTTGAGAGGTTCAAGCAAGCTCCTCGATATAGGCCTGTCATACTATTGTGACCCTCAGAGGTCGAGTTTCAGTAAGGAGAGTCTGTGCACTCCATTCCTACTAACTTCATTTTGTTATTGAGACTCGAATCGAGCTCACTGTTGTAAAACTCTGCTTGAAAACATAATAGAGAGGCCACCACTAAAAGGTTGGACCAGGAGACGGAGCCCAGGAGCATTGGGTGAACTCCTTATTAAACTTGTATGTTTACATGTTTGACTGTTCTGTTTTCTCTGATTGCCTCAATGTCTATGTATTTCACAATCTTATTGATCCATTGCATAAAGTAACATAGGCACATCCATGCACATGAGTCTGTAATACCTTTCATTCTTTATCCTAGATAAATTCTAGATCACTTGATGAAAAATTAAAGAAGAGATTAACTCCTTCCTGTGAAACCTTCCCAAGAATTTATGGGTTTCCCAAAATCCACAAGGAGTTCCTCTTAGACCAATAGTTAATACCATTGGTTCCCCAACCTATGAGCTAGCTAAATATGTTGCGAAGATCCTGAGGCCTCTCGTGGGGAACACTGATTCTTATATCAAGGATTCCCATGATTTTGTAAAGCTTATAAGAAATGAAAGGGTAGACCAGGATGACATCCTGGTAAGTTTTGACGTGGTGTCATTATTCACCAAGATCCCCTTAGATGAAGCTATTCAGGTTATAAATGAAGTTACTGACCCAGAAACTGCAAAACTTGCTAAGATTTGTTTATGGTCAACAGTTTTCACATTTCAAGGAGATTACTATGAGCAGACATCTGGGGTGGCAATGGGATCACCCCTCTCTCCAATTGTGGCCAACCTATATATGGAATACTTTGAAAAGAAAGCCCTTGAAACATACCCTTTGAAGCCAGCTTGGTGGAAAAGATTCGTCGATGATACCAACCTAAAATGGACTCATGGTAGGACAGAACTTGATAAGTTCTTTATACACCTTAACTCTATCTCTCCCGAAATAAAATTTACTATGGAGGTGGAGGAAAACAATAGGATCCCATTCTTAGATGTTCTTATCATTAGGAAGGAGGATGGCTCTTTAGGACATAAAGTTTTTAGAAAATCAACTCACACAGAAAGCTACCTCCACGCTGAATCATACCATCACCCGTCCCAGAAGCTTGGTGTCCTTAACACTCTTTCCATTAGAGCCCTTCGAATTTCTGACTCTAAACATCTCGAGGAAGAGAAGAAACATTTATCTTCGATATTTAAGGGTATAGGATATAAAGAAATAGATATTAGGAGAGCTATAGAAAGAGCGGAAAGAAGAGTGGTTTCAGAGGAACCTAAAGCCCAAAACCTTCCTCAGTGTGGTAGAGTTTTCCTACCATATATTCAAGGGGTGACAGATAAGATTGCCAAAATCTTAAAAAGAAAAGACATAGTCACTCAGTTCTCAACAACTGGAACAATTAAACAAGGTATGAGGTCTGTCAAGGATGATATTGATAGACATCAACTCAAAGGGGTTTATAAAATTGATTGTTCTTGTGGCAAGTGTTACATTGGTGAAACAGGGCGCTCTCTACAGAAAAGACTTAAGGAACATGGAGCAGATATTAAGAATGGAAGGTCTCGTACGTCGGCCCTTGCGGAGCATTCCTCAAAAACAAAACACCAGGTTTGTTTGGAGAGCGCCTCAATTATCACAAGAGAGGAACAATACCATAGACGAAAGATTAGGGAGGCCCTTGAAATTATAAAACATCCGCAGAATCTCAACAGAGACAATGGTATCGAGATTAGTGGAAGTTGGCTTCCTTTAATAAAAGGAATTAGGACCACCAGTACATTTCAGGTAGTCAGGTAACTCCTCTCCTCTCCTATTATATTTTTTGATCTCATACTAAAAATATAAATATAAATATAAATAAATAGTTAAATAATTATTATTATGATTCTTAATAATAATTATCATTATTATTAACAAGCATCTATAATAATAATCATTTAATGATTAGTTATAATCATAATAATTATTATTTAATAATAATAATAGGAGTATTTCATTTATAATAATAATTATTATTATAACTTCTATATTAAGTTATAATGGTATAACTAATCTTATTAGAATTTATAAACTAATTAGCTAAGAGATTATAACTAAAAGAATAGTAATTATTTGAAGATTAGTTATAATAATAATAGGAATAATTATTTTATAATAATTAGTAATATCATTATATATTTACAATAAAAATTAATTAAACAAGCAATTAGTATCTAATTATAAAATTAGTTATATTATTAAAATAAAACAAATTTATTTATTAATCATAATAATAATAAATTAATTATCATTATAAAATTTTGATTATTATTATAAGAATCATGAATCAATTAATTAATTTATTAAAATAAAGATATAATAATAACCAAAATTTTAAAAATCTATATAACTAATTAATCTAGCAAAACATTAGAAAATTGTCAAATTATATTAACACAACATTATACATAATCTATTAATAAAAAAACTAATTACTAAAATATCTTTAAATAAAAATAATAAAATACAATTTATTATAAAATTATAATAAAACTTTAAAGTATGGTCAATAATTATTATAAAATAATAAAATTAATAACAAATATATATAAAGATAAAAATAAAAAAATGCTGACCTCATTTCCTTGAAATAAAATTATCCTAAAAACATCTTAAGATTATTTATACTCTCATTAAGCTCTTCTTCTATCATCATTCAGTAATTGTCCTGATGATGGATCCCTGTTGGGATTTGAAATGTTGACAAGTATCATTATTATTGTGGGTACTCTGAGATTCAACTATAATAAATCCCTTTTTTTAACGAATCTTATGATATCAAAGTGAATTGAATGAATAGTTTTGTGTTTTCCAGAAGCATTAAAAACCATTAAAAGTGCACTAAGTACACAAGCAGGAATCCATATGACAAACCACATTAGATTATTGGAGGTGCGATTTCGAAGTGTTTTAAAATAGAGTTACGATATACCAACCTTGTGAAACAAAAAGTTTCTGATTATATAACAGTCATGAAAATAATCTCAAAATAAGAGCTCCAATGAATCTTATGCGAGGCTTATCGAGAGTATTGTTATCGAAAGATTTCAAATATAACACTCTGATATAGTTGTGACTTCTATATTTTGTATACCTTCCAAGCCTTATACATTTTCAGCCATATTCAGCAGACTCATCAGATTCATCAGACTATCTAGCAGAAGATCCAGAGTAGATACGAAAATACAGATTCATCTTTCATCCACAACTTGCAGAAGAAGCTTCGGACCAGAATTGCAGAACCTGAACATGCATGATTCATCCACTTCTTTAGGTAAGTAAGGTATGATGTTTTCTAACCTTTAATCTTGAAATTCTTTTTAGATGCTAAAATGATGATATTTGGAAAATATTCCACTATTTCACTATTCCCTTTCTCATTAAAAATTGCCAAAAACCATCAGTTGGGGGGGAATTGCACACTTCATTTCTTTCTCTCATTCATATTACATCTTAACCCACATAGTCTTCCCACAATAAAAACTACTACAAAATGATGAGCATATTAAATGACTTCTTAAAAATGATTGATCTCAACAAAGTAAATAATGATTGTAACACAAGAACCAGTCATTAAAAAGAGATCTCAATAATGGAAATAATGATTGTAACACAAGAACCAATCATTCAAAGATGCAAATGCTTTGCAAAAATAAAAGTTATCAAATGATGTGCAAAGTTAAAATGAAGTCCATGATTGAAAGATGGTTGTTACACAAGAACCAAACATCTTGTAAAAGGAAGCTCATCTACGAATCAAATCAAATAAGTCATTGTAGTAGCTTGCATGAGGACATTGAAGAGCTTCAGTTGGGGGTATGTTGGGCTTCAAAATGTCATACAAATATCACTCATTACCATACACTTTTCACCTATGCTTCCATTATATCACTCATTATTCACTACCATTTCACTTCATTTTCCCTATTGTTCATCATTAATGGGTCTCATTTATATCTTCCAAATATTATTTATTTTCAAGCATTTTTAAGAGAAATTATTGATTAAATATTAGAAAATAATATATTTTACTTCATATATGGAAAGTGGATTGTTTTTGTGACATGTGTAGGTTCCAAGGAAGCTTCCAAGACACCTCTATGTGGCCTTGAATGATCAAATTCGAATTTGATAAGATAAGCCTCATGTAGAAGATCATGATCTCATGGAGAAGATCAAGGAAAAAAGAGGTTATGTGTCTAGATGGTTGAGAGATGTATGGAACTAAAGAGAGATTAGTGGATCATCATTATGAGTTTGTTATCTCATCCCATTATATAAATAAGAGTACAATCTCCTCCATTTGTAATTTTGAGAGTTCCATTTGTAATCTTAGAGTTGTTTTGTACATCATGATGGATATTTTGAAATAAAGAATCATACTTTGATTTTGTTGCTTCTACATTTGAGTCTCCTTTGAAGTGGTGTGCTTGTGGAGTTATGGAGCGCCCCCATGGCCTCACTTGCATGCTTATTTTAGGTATAATTTAATTTATCTTTTTATTTCATTTCATCTTTTAAGTTTTTGTTAGATGTTCTAATATTTAAGGAGATATTAAAATTCATTTGTTTTTGCAAGAGAACCATAGGATCTTGACGAATGTTAGATCTAGGTTTGTTTAGTTGTTGGAAGAGATCTTGACGAATGTGTTCTTGTAAGAGAACCAATAGATCTCGGACAAATTAGGAATCTCTCTAGTTTGTTTAGTTGTTGGAAGAGACCTTGACGAAAGTGTTCTTGTAAGAGAACCAATAGATTTCGGACAAATTAGAAATATTTCTAGACCTATAGGTGGCACTTCTAAGTTTACCTTCCTGGGTGGACATTAATTAAACTCTAATTTGCATCTGCACTTCCCCAGCAACGGCGCCAAAATTTTTGGTCTAAAATGCGGATGCAAATTAGAGTTTAATTAATGTCAACCCGGGAAGGTAAACTTAGAAGTGCCACCTATAGGTCTAGAAAGATTTCTAATTTGTCCGAAATCTATTGGTTCTCTTACAAGAACACTTTCATCAAGATCTCTTCCAACAACTAAACAAACTAGAGAGATTCCTAATTTGTCCGAGATCTATTGGTTCTCTTACAAGAACACATTCATCAAGATCTCTTCCAACAACTAAACAAACCTAGATCTAACATTCGTCAAGATCCTATGGTTCTCTTACAAAAACACATGAATTTTAGGATCTCCTCCAATATTAGAACATCTAACAAAAACTTAAAAGTTGAAATGAAATAAAAACATAAATTAAATTATACCTAAAATAAGCATGCAAGTGAGGCCATGGGGGCCCTCCATAACTCCACAAGCACACCACTTCAAAGGAGACTCAAATGTAGAAGCAACAAAATCAAAGTATGATTCTTTATTTCAAAATATCCATCATGATGTACAAACCAACTCTAAGATTACAAATGGAACTCTCAAAATTACAAATGGAGGATATTGTACTCCTATTTATACAATGGGATGAGATAACAAACTCATAATGATGATCCACTAATCTCTCTTTAGTTCCATACATCTCAACCATCTAGACACATAACCCCCTTTTGTCCTTGATCTTCTCCAGGAGATCATGATCTTCTCCATGAGGCTTATCTCATCAAATTCGAATTTGATCATTCAAAGCCACATAAAGGTGTCTTGGAAGCTTCCTTGGAACCTACACATGTCACAAAAACAATCCACTTTCCATATAAGAAGTAAAATATATTATTTTCTAATATTTAATCAAGAATTTCTCTTAAAAATGATTGAAAATAAATAATATTTGGAAGATATAAATGAGACCCATTAATGATGAACAATAGGGAAAATGAAGTGACATGGTAGTGAATAATGAGTGATATAATGGAAGCATAGGTGAAAAATGTATGGTAATGTGTGATATTTGTATGACATTTTGAAGCCCGACATATCCCCCAACTGAAGCTCTTGCATGTCCTCATGCAAGCTACTACAATGACTTATTTGATTTGATTCTTATATGAGCTTCCTTTTACAATATGTTTGGTTATTGTGTAACAACCATCTTTCAATCATGGACTTCATTTTAACTTTGCACATCTTTTGATAACTTTTATTTTTGCAAAGCATTTGCATCTTTGAATGATTGGTTCTTATGTTACAATCATTATTTCCTTTATTGAGATCTCTTTTTAATGACTGGTTCTTGTGTTACAATCATTATTTACTTTTTTGAGATCAATCGTCTTTAAGAAGTCATTTAATATGCTCATCATTTTGTAGTAGTTTTTATTGTGGGAAGACTATGTGGGTTAAGATGTAATATGAATGAGAGTGTTACACTAAAATTTGTCACCATGACTATTTTCAGTTAGTATGGCTCTATCAACTGTCATACTATCCTCCTTGGCAAGCCTCATACCTCTGCTCTTCATGTCAAACTCCAAGAAAGAGAGAAAGTCTTTAAAAATCTATATATCTCTGGGTACGCAGTTTCTCTTAGCCTTACCTGCGTGTACGCACCTCAAGTTCACAATACCTGCGTACTTCTACGCTCTGTCTGTAAAGGGCTGGGTGCGTACTCCTGTAAAGGTCAAAAGGCGCAAGTTTCACTTCAAAAAAGTTACTTGTGGTCATTTCTAGAGCATTCTAGAAGCTTGTTCGACGTGTATTGAGCGCCTCCAGATGGTTCATGTATCCCTATGAAAGAGGAACTTATCCCATCAAGAGGGGAGCTATCCCATCCAAAGAGGGGCTTATCCCATTGATGGTGGACCTGATTAACTTCCTCTAGAGCACTATAAATACAGGCATTGGGCCAAAAGGAGGGGAGGTTGAAAGCTGAACATTCCTAAGGGTAGATGCTGTTGGAATTAGGACTCCCTTATAGAGCTTGAGAGGAGAGATTCCCATCCTTTCCTAGCCTTATTTGGAAGTGGGTGAGCTGATCAAAGTAAAGGAAAACTCTTGCTGGACCCTAGGAAGGACCTGCACAACACCAAGGCTCAGGTTGTAATGGTTTCTTTTGTTTCCACTTAATGCAAATAAACTCATTTTTCTCAACAAATTGTTATTCATGATTTGTTTCATATACTCCTTGGTCTGTATGATGAATATGTGTTATTTTATAAGTTTATCAGGTGCTATTTAATCTTTTGGCTTGTTAGTGAATGCAGGTTTCGAAGAGAAGGAGGAGCTCATCCGGATCGGCGAGGCTAGACTACTACAAAGCGTTGGACTAAAGGTATGTTATGAACATCTGATTACTTGTATTCTAAAATGCATATTTAGAGAAAGGTAGTGTTTATTTGTCTTGTTTGTCACTAGAAAGCCTTAGCTTCTAGGGAGGTCGGTTTTGTCCGCAAAATCGACTCTTTCCGCATGACAGAGAGAAAGAAATGAAGTGTGCAATTCCCCCCCAACTGATGGTTTCTGGAAATTTTTAATGAGAAAGGGAATAACGAAATAGTGGAATATTTTCCAAATATCATCATTTTAGCATCTAAAAAGAATTTCAAGATTAAAGGTTAGAAAACATCATACCTTACTTACCTAAAGAAGTGGATGAATCATGCATGTTCAGGTTCTGCAATTCTAGTTCGAAGCTTCTTCTGCAAGTTGTGGATGAAAGATGAATCTGTATTGTCGTATCTACTCTGGATCTTCTGCTATGTTATGAAACCAGCTCAAGAAAAGATAGAAAAGATAAATCCACGCCTTAGAATTCAGCCTCTTCGAGGGGGAAACCTCCTTTACATTACATAAATGAACAATTCTTGGATGATACAAATGAAAATACCTCCTTTCTATATATAGGAGTCTAAGTGGTCCCAATACAATCAAAGCCTACATAACAATAATATTGTAGGGCACAACAGTAACAATGATGGGCTTCTATGTGGCATAATAGTAACAATATGGGGGTAATAGGGGCACAAAAATATAAATAGGGGGTATAACTACAATAGTAATGGGGTAATCACTAGTATTATAGGGACCCAACATGCCCCTCTCCTTCAAAAAAGTGTTGTCCTCAACGCTTGAGCAGTTCTGGATACTTCTGCATAAAATTCTCATCCTCCCATGTGGAATCTTCAGCGGATAAGTTCTTCCACTTGATAAGATACTCTGAAATTGATCGATTTCGTAGCTGTCGAGTTCTTGTTTCTGTGATTGCTTCCGGTTCCAATATAATTTTTCCTTCCTCGTCAAGTTCTGGCAATATTGTTTGAATTGGGAGCTTGTCACCTATAACCTTCTTTAAACATGAAACATGGAAAACTGGGTGCACTCGAGAAGCTGCAGGAAGCTCCAATTTGTATGCCATAGTACCAATCTTTTCCAACACCTTGTACGGACCATAATACTTTGGTGATAATTTATTATCCTTCTTAGCTTGCTTTAGGGACATTTGCTTATATGGTTGTAGCCGTAGGAATACCCAATCACCTACATCAAAACTTCTTTCACTGTGATGTTGATCTGCCTGTTGTTTCATTCTATTTTGTGCCAACACGAGGTTATCCTTTAAGAGTTGGAGGACTTGTTGTTGATGTTCGATGTGATGTTCCACTGCCTGAACCTTAGAATTTTCTCTTAAATATGATGTGATGGATGGTGGTTGATACCCATAAAGTGCCATAAATGGGGTCATTTTTGTTGCTGTATGGAAGGAAGTGTTATACCACCATTCAGCTAGAGGCAACCATTTGACCCATTGTGTCTGTTTATCAGATACAAAGCAACGAAGATATCCTTCCAAACATTTGTTTACTATCTCAGTTTGCCCATCAGATTGAGGATGATAAGATGAGCTATGAGCTAACTGAGTACCAAGACAAGAAAATAATTCTGTCCAAAAATTTCCAGTGAAAATGGGATCTCTGTCACTTACAATAATCTTTGGGTTTCCATGTAGCTTTTGAACTGTTTCCATAAATGCAATAGAAACTGTACTGGCTTTAAATGGATGTGATAATGCACAAAAGTGTGCATACTTGGTAAGTCTGTCAACTACCACCATGATGACACTCTTTCCCTCAGACTTGGGTAAACCTGTGATAAAATCCATTGAAACCTCCTCCCAACGTTGGCTTGGAATGGATAAAGGTTGTAATAGACCTGGTGTCTTAATTGTTTCAACTTTATTTTGCTGGCAAACCAAACATTCCGCCACAAACTTTTGAATATCTGATTTAAGGCCATCCCAAAAAAATTCCTTCTTAACCCTGTGGTAAGTTTTTAAAAATCCTGAGTGCCCTCCTAAGGGAGAAGTGTGCAATTCCATAAGAATCTTTTGTTTTAGCTGGGAATTCTTACAGAGGTATAAGCGATCTTTGTACCATAACGAATCATTTTGCCAGCTAAATGTATCAGAAGTACTGGAATCTTGTTGTAGCTTTTGAATAAGTGCCCACACTTCTTCGTCGTTCTTCCATTCCTCCCTTGCTTCGTTTATCCAATCTGGTTGGATAATAGAAATGGCAGACAACAATGCTTCCACATCCTCATCCTTTCTTGAGAGTGCATCTGCCACCACATTTTGCTTCCCTTTTTTGTAGATGATTTCAAAGTCATAACCCAACATCTTTGTGACCCACTTTTGTTGCTCTTCAGAGGATAATCTTTGTTCTAAAAAGTATTTAAGGCTATCATGATCCGTTTTTACCTTGAAGTGTCTTCCCATTAGGTAGGGTCGCCATTTCTTAAGTGCATGGAGTATTGCCAACATTTCCTTCTCATAAATAGCTTTGTTTAAAAACTTTCCCTTGATTGGACGACTTTCAAAAGCAATGGGTCTTTCATCTTGCATTAGAACAGCACCAATTCCATTTCCTGAAGCATCACATTCCACAATAAAGGTTTTTGTGAAGTCTGGCGTAGCTAAGACCGGTGCTTGGCACATTTCCTCTTTAAGATGTTCAAAGGCCTTTGTTGCTTCCGAAGTCCATGAAAATGAATCTTTCTTCAATAATGTTGTTAGAGGTGCTACTATTCTCCCATAATTCTTAACAAACTTGCGATAATACCCTGTCAACCCAAGAAATCCTCGCAAATGCTTTATGGATGTGGGGATTTTCCATTCCTTAATGGCTTTAATTTTGCTAGGGTCTACCTTAACTCCTTCATGAGATACAATATGACCCAAATATTCCACCTCCTGGACTCCAAAGAAACATTTGGATCTTTTTGCATATAATTGTTTCTCCTCCAATAGTTGTAACACCTTGTCAACATGTTCAACATGATCCTTCCAAGACTTGCTGTAGATTAGTATATCATCAAAAAATACTAACACAAATTTTCTAAGGAATGGTTTGAAAATTGAATTCATCAAACCTTGAAATGTTGAAGGTGCATTGGTAAGGCCAAAAGGCATGACCAAAAATTCATAATGACCCTCATGAGTTCTAAATGCTGTTTTTGGAATGTCTTCAATCTTCATTCTAATTTGATGATATCCCGAACGAAGATCCAACTTGGTGAAGTAAATTGATCCATGCAATTCATCCAGTAATTCATCAATAACAGGAATGGGGAACTTATCTTTAATAGTGAGCTTGTTGAGCTCCCTATAATCTGGACACATGCGCCATGATCCATCCTTCTTGTGCACCAATACTACTGGAGCTGAGAAAGAACTTTGACTCGGTTGAATTATACCAGCCTCTAGCATTTCTGCAACCATACGTTCAATTTCACTTTTTTGGACATATGGATATCTGTACGGCCTGATGTTTGGAGGAACACTTCCTGGAATTAGATGAATAGCATGATCATGATCACGCATAGGTGGGAGACCTTTGGGAGTCTCAAATACCTTGGAATGATTGTCCAGGACTTTTTGGAGATCTGGAGAAATAGATGATTCCAATGTGGAAACATCTAGCGAACATAATTGTGCAATTACACCTCTTTGCTCCTTTTTTAGAAGCTTTGTCATGCCATTAGAGCTGATTATCTTTCCTGGTTTCCCTGCAATACCCCTTAATTCAACTTCCTTTCCTTCCACAGAAAATTTCATGAAAAGTTCTTGAAAATTAAAAGCTATTGTACCCAAGGATTGTAGCCATTGGACTCCTAGTACAACATCAGCACCTCCCATTGGAATGGAAAGCATTGGGCTAGTCAATACATATTCTCCCATGGATAGCTTGATATTATGGCACTTTCCAGAACAATTTATTGTTCCTCCATTTGCAATCATCACTTGACACTCTGGTGCTGGATATAGGAAGCAATTCAATTCTTTTGCTACCCTACAATCAATAAAATTGTGGGTGCTTCCTGAATCAATCAACACTATTACCTTTTTCTTCTTGATTTGTCCTTCTATCTTGATGGTTTGAGGAGTGGTAATTCCCGCCAATGCATTACAAGATATGGTCGGATTTATTTGTTCTTCATCTAGGCTTTGTTCCTGGAATATATCCTCTTCTTTTGACCTTTCTTGCTCCTTTTCTTCTTCCTCTTCACAATCTATGTAGAATAATTTCTTCTCAGCACACTTATGACCTTTTGTGTATTTGCTATCACAATTGTAACAAAGCCCTTTTGCTCTTTTTTCTTCCAATTGTTGTGGTGTCAACCTTGTAGGTTGTGGAAGACTATGGGCAACAACACTTCCGTCTTTATAGTTGTGAACGGTATGCTTCCTAGTTGCCATAATTTTGCTTTCCATTTTTCTTGCTAACCTGAATGCCTTCTCTAATGAATCAGGTTCCCAAAGGCGCACATCATGTTGGATATTATCCTTTAAAGAGCCTATGAACACATCAATCCTATGCTCCTCTGGAATATCTTTTACCCTTATGTTCAATTTTTGGAACTCCTCAATGTGCTCCATTATTGAACCCTTTTGTTTGAGACTTATCAATTGGCTAAAAAAAGTGTTGCTTTTTGTATCCTCATAATGTGCTATCAATTCTTCCGTAAAAATTGCCCAAGTGATAAATTGTTTACGAGAACAAAGCCATTGATACCATACAAACTGATTTGGTTCCAAATATAAAGTTGCCATACGTACCTTTTGTGTGTTTTGCACATTATTGAGATCGAAGAATTGCTCCATCTGTAATATCCATGTGGCGGGATCCTTGCCATCAAACTTCCTCATATCGATTTTTGGAACATGGTGAGTCTTCGATCCAACATTAGAGTCTATGGAATCATGATTAACATTTCTTTTATTCTCATCATGAGTTTCCTTTACTGCCTTTTCACCATTAGTGACCCTTTCTTGTAGCAACTTCTTCAATTCATCCATCTTATCATCCATGCCATCAATTTTAGAGTCCATGCCATTCACCTTAGCTTCCATGCCATCCATCTTAGCTTCCATGCCCTTTATCTTAGATTCCACGCCATTTACCTTAGCTTCTGTTAGCTTTTGTGAGCGTGACATTTGTTGCACTTGTTCTTGTAATTTTGATATATCATGTAGCATTTCTTCCTCTTCTTCATGAGTCATGCTAGAGCTTTCAGGTTCCTTACTAGGTTTTTGCATTTTCTTTCCTCGGGGCATCAGTTACCGATAATAATGTTTTACTATGCCCTTTGAATTCCGTTAAACCAAGCTTACACAAAAATTAAAAAAAAACTACACACCTTTTTTCACTTTATAGAAGCCTGATATTGAATCTGATGTATCTCTGTAATTTCGGATCATCCAATTCTGAAAATGCTACCTGCAGTAGCCTTCTGTGTCCACTTTCCAATGCCACAAGTCTGAGCCAAATTGGATTCTCCAAGGAAGAGTTATGTGAAATCTCCCACAGTGACTTGCTTTTAGACTGTTTCAGTAGAGCGAACTTGTACGACGTGCCACGAGTCACTGTTTCAACCTTTGAATCTGAAACACACATACAAGAAACTACCATCCGTCCTCTTTCTGTACCTTTTTACGAAATTTCAATCCGATCCTCAGAGAGAGAGTTATGACGATTTTCCCCAGGTCACCTGTTTTGAATGTAATTCAGGAGTCTGCAAAAAGGGCAACTTCCTCAGATCATATCTCCGAAAATATCGCGCGAAAAGCTCTGAAATTTGGACCCAAGGTTCAGCGCCAATTCTTCTCAAATGGGTTTTTTTTGCGACTTCTGAAACGTCACAGAGAAAAAGTTATAGCGAAAATTCCACGATGACCTGTTTGGAGCAGCGAAACCCTAGAATCCAAAGCTCTGATACCAAATGTTATGAAACCAGCTCAAGAAAAGATAGAAAAGATAAATCCACGCCTTAGAATTCAGCCTCTTCGAGGGGGAAACCTCCTTTACATTACATAAATGAACAATTCTTGGATGATACAAATGAAAATACCTCATTTCTATATATAGGAGTCTAAGTGGTCCCAATACAATCAAAGCCTACATAACAATAATATTGTAGGGCACAACAGTAACAATGATGGGCTTCTATGTGGCATAATAGTAACAATATGGGGGTAATAGGGGCACAACAATATAAATAGGGGGTATAACTACAATAGTAATGGGGTAATCACTAGTATTATAGGGACCCAACAAAATTGTTATTCATGATTTGTTTCATATACTCCTTGGTCTGTACGATGAATATGTGTTATTTTATAAGTTTATCAGGTGCTATTTAATCTTTTGGCTTGTTAGTGAATGCAGGTTTCGAAGAGAAGGAGGAGCTCATCCGGATCGGTGAGGCTGGACTACTACAAAGCGTTGGACTAAAGGTATGTTATGAACATCTGATTACTTGTATTCTAAAATGCATATTTAGAGAAAGGTAGTGTTTATTTGTCTTGTTTGTCACTAGAAAGCCTTAGCTTCTAGGGAGGTCGGTTTTGTCCGCAAAATCGACTATTTCCGCATGACAGAGAGAAATAAATGAAGTGTGCAATTCCCCCCCAACTGATGGTTTCTGGAAATTTTTAATGAGAAAGGGAATAACGAAATAGTGGAATATTTTCCAAATATCATCATTTTAGCATCTAAAAAGAATTTCAAGATTAAAGGTTAGAAAACATCATACCTTACTTACCTAAAGAAGTGGATGAATCATGCATGTTCAGGTTCTGCAATTCTGGTCCGAAGCTTCTTCTGCAAGTTGTGGATGAAAGATGAATCTGTATTGTCGTATCTACTCTGGATCTTCTGCTAGATAGTCTGATGAATCTGATGAGTCTGCTGAATATGGCTGAAAATGTATAAGGCTTGGAAGGTATACAAAATATAGAAGTTACATTTCCCCCCAGCCTTATTTATTGACTTGTCCTCAAGTCATGACAAATGGAAAAACAATGAAAGGAAGTCTGCTTCATCTGTTACAAAATATGAGTCTTCAAGTCTTCAACGCTCGATGGCACAAATCTTACTATGTGAATAAATGTGTCGATGTCGAACATAGTAAGAAGTTGTTGACTTAGTGGCCGTTAATGAATGCCCCTAGCCAACACAAGAGCTCCCACCATTGATTCCAAAGGGAGTCAGGCTGCCTAACACATCTTTGTAGGTACAAATAAATTTGTCATGGTCGATTCACCTACAAGATCCAACAAACAAGGGATATTAATGTACTCCCATTGTTCATTGGCAACAGTACTTTCCATTAAGGCATGCAAGCCTCTAGGTGTTTTTACAAAGTTAATTAGACCCTAGGACTTTGACTCAATGATATCCATAGAAGCAGGGTTTTATCTGCAGAAATGAAGGGGAATGGTAATGACATGGAAAATGACAATAAGCTTGTAAGGAATGGATGTAAGGAAATGCATGGTGTATGACTAAGAACTTTTGCTGTGAAAAATGGATATGGAAATTTCATGCTTTATGGATTTACAATTAGTGGAATTCGAAATCTATTTCAAAAAGGGAGGTGCAAGGTAGTGGTTGTGGAGTTGGATTTGTCTTTAGAATTTTTCATGAATTTAGTCTTTGGAGGACCAATTGTCATCACAATGTAATCTCCTTCTGATCACTTGATTATCCTGTAACTTGTAAAAAAAAATTGGCAGAAAGAAAACATAAGTGTGTTCAAGAAGAAATGGCTAGTTCCTTCATGATTTTTACGCAAAAATTTCATACCAAATAAAACAAATTATGGAAAATCAAAGTGTTGAAATTAACTCAATTCATGATATTAATATCAATCCATTCTTAAAGAAATAACCATGAAATGTAAATTTACTCCCTGTTTGTGCCAATATCCTTCACCTGCCAATATTCACCCTTTAAATCCTTCAAAACAATAATTGTCTCGAAACACATAACACTTTTTTATTTTTATTTTTATTTAAAAAAAATAAAAATGATAACAATCATAACTTAACAATAACAATTCTAACCTAACATTATAAAACAGTTTATTAATACAATCATACATTAATATATATCCTAACATCATAACAATCATTAAATAACAATTAAATAACTTAACAAATATATATACAACAAATATTATAATTAACAAATTACATAAATAACATTATAAACATTAAATAACAAACTCATACAACATATTACAATTAAAAATATAACAATTAATAACAAATTACAATTATATTAATATAATTAATATATTATAACAACATAAAAAACGCTATCTATAATAAGAAATCAGAACTAAAAATATGTAACCAAATCCAAATCAAAATAAATGCAAACAAACGTAAACACAAAACAAGATGCATAACTTGTGAAATAGCGGGATTGAAGGCATATGGAGGTTTTTTCATTGAGGTAGGATTTGAACGTGCTGCGAAGGACCGGCCAACATTTTCGAGATCATAACACCAAAGTTACAACAGGGAAAGTCAATCTTGCCTAGCTTGCATGTTTGCATTTTTGCCTCTTTGACTTTACATATTCATATGCACCAGCAAGTATGAAGAGGTCCAGTGAATGTTTTAGATAATCATAGTCTCCATGGTCCACTTTCTCGATGATCATCTGTGTCAAATATAATATACCCAAGGAAAACTAGCAGATGAAGTAGATCTCAAATGTATAAATTGTTGAAGAACCACCAAAGATCGAAGATGCGAGTTGCAGCCACATCAATATGCTGATTCCTGAGCCCAATAATCTTCCCAAAAATAGGTATTCTAGTCTCCTGGTTGTGATTGTTGCTACCCAAAAGCAAGCAAAGGCCAAAGAGGTCTTGTCAACCGCATTCACCAGTATACTGGTGTTAATATCAATGACCGCATCGATGAGCAGTCCCAAAGTAGCTCCCTTGAACGCAGCAGCTACCAGGAACAGCGCAGCCCTCTTACCCTCATTTTTGGAGTACGCAGGGATGGATAAGAGCTTGATTATAGAACCAATACAAGAAATCCCCATGAAGATCCCTCCAATATTCAACAGAAGATGCAAATAAACACCGATCCAGGCACAGCTAAGTGACAAATAAACCCTTTTTCAGATGATTCTGCACAGCAGGGCTGATATTTCTTACAATTGGGTCGGTTCCAGGCTCGACCAAATCAACCTCATTGCTTCTACTTCGAGTTGCAGAACCAGTAATTGTATCCACAATTCGGGTAGACGAATTGGACAGTTCGCTGTTTTGTTCAGGCGGCACCAGTTTCCTTTAGTCATGCTTGCAATTTTAAGATTCCTATGTACCATCTATTTATATTTCGTTATAACTCTGGGGGCTACAAAATGAAATCCATGATAGGGTCGAGTGAGGGTTTTCTTAACTTGATGAATGGTTTTCATTGTGCCTTGGTTTGATCTCATTAACGACTTGATTTTGGGAATGGTCTTGCAAGGAATTTGGTGAACGGCGTGGAGATAAATGAATTGTGGATGTCGTGAATCATGCAAAGGGTGGTTGACAGATCTGGTGACAGCCACTAAGAACAAAGAACAGATTTCTACAAGAGGAGATTTTTTATTATGACTCAAACGATCGTCAAGCAGATTTTCAATTAAATTTCCAGCAAGATTTTTTATTATAATTCAATAGATTTTCTGATCTTCCTTATCGCACGAAGCACAGGAAGAGAGCATACTAATTTCTTGAATTATTTTTATTTGTGCAAGTTAGCATGGATGGATAATAAACACAACCAAGATCTGCATTCAAACCTTGCATTATCTACACTCTTTCTGCAGTGTCGCAGGGGCATTTAAACTCTCCAAAGACAAAACTTTCTGATAATCAAGCTCCTAGCCTACTCGTGATACAGAAACAAGATATAGAAATGTGATGATGAAGCAGCTCTTTTAAGTTATTCACGATGAAATTTTTTTTTTAAACAAGACTAAAAGAAAATTCTACGAGATCTCGTTTTATTTTTTATTTTAATCTATTCTACATTAACTTGAGAGATTTTTTTTATTTCCTAGGTAAAAGAATGCTTCCAATGAAGCCATCTATGGATTAAAAGTTTGAACATGCTCACATCACGATTTAAAATTTTTATCTTATGTTTTACAAGTATGTGAGTAGCCTGTCTTAGAGTTGGCTCAAGGTTATTGTTCTTGCTCTCCAAGAAGTACCTGTTCAACATTATCAAATTCCTCATCTATAGATGGATTAGTGAAAAATGGGGGGTTTAAAATAAAAATTGAATTTAAATTAACTATGTGTGAAAATAAAAAAAAAATGCTCCAAACTTTGAATTCCTTTATGAACCTGTTGTCACCTAGTTCCACAAATTAGTCCATAAAAACAAATGCATAAAATAATTACTAAATCCTTCTAGTTTCACTTGCCCATCAACGGCACCAAAATGTTTGGTCTAAAATACAGATGCAAATTAGAGTTTAATTAATGTCAACCTGGGAAGGTAAACTTATAAGTGCCACCTATAGGTCTAGAAAGATTTCTAATTTGTCCGAAATCTATTGGTTCTCTTACAATAACACTTTCGTCAAGATCTCTTCCAATAACTAAACAAACTAGAGAGATTCCTAATTTGTCCGAGATCTATTGGTTCTCTTACAAGAACACATTCGTCAAGATCTCTTCCAAAAACTAAACAAACCTAGATCTAACATTCGTCAAGATCCTATGGTTCTCTTACAAAAACACATGAATTTTAGGATCTCCTCCAATATAGAAGCAACAAAACCAAAGTATGATTCTTTATTTCAAAATCTCCATCATGATGTACAAACCAACTCTAAGATTACAAATGGAACTCTCAAAATTACAAATGGAGGAGATTGTACTCCTATTTATACAATGGTATGAGATAACAAACTCATAATGATGATCCACTAATCCCTCTTTAGTTCCATACATCTCTCAACCATCTAGAAACATAACCCACTTTTGTCCTTGATCTTCTCCATGAGGCTTATCTTATCAAATTCGAATTTGATCACTCAAGGCCACATAAAGGTGTCTTGGAAGCTTCCTTGGAACCTACACATGTCATAAAAACAATCCACTTTCCATATATGAAGTAAAATATATTATTTTCTAATATTTAATCAAGAATTTCTCTTAAAATTGCTTGAAAATAAATAATATTTGGAAGATATAAATGCGACCCATTAATGATGAAAAATAGGGAAAATGAAGTGACATGGTAGTGAATAATGAGTGGTATAATGGAAGAATAGGTGAAAAATGTATGGTAATGAGTGATATTTGTATGACATTTTGAAGCCCAACAAGAGCATTGCCCGAAATTGAATATTATAATAATAATAGTTTATCGAAGAGATCATATATTGTAACTTTAATTCAAAAGAGGTTCTAATGAAAGAGGCTCGATAAAGGTAACTCAAGGACTTTGAAGAATATCAAAGTAGCCTGTTATCAGGGATGCAATCAAAATGAACTTTGGATATGATAAGTCTCGATATGATTATTTTAATATTAATTTTTTGGGATTTGAATGTCAAAAGAGTTACTATATTATTTTTTACAATAAGTGCTCTAAAATAAATTATTTTATAAATATTTCATAAAAAACATCAAGAGGTCGGACATCGGGGAGAAACCTTTTCATAACACCAATTGATAAAACTTTACTAAAATGGGAAAGCCTGATAACAAAGAGTCTCTGATATAAAGAGAACCTCGGGAGTGGGCCCATCGGAGCTTTGGTATTTCGTAATGTTTTTAAAATAAAACTCTAATATGACGAATTTTGATAAAGGGAGAGACTTTAAGTTTTAATAAAGGTATTATTTTAAAATCACTATGATTAATTCTATTATGCCCCTTATTAATAAAACAAAGCATTTTATTTAAAGAAACTATGTATAAAAGATAAAGGGTCCCCATTATTTATTAGGAACTAATTAAAAATGGGGGGTTGTTGTTTTGCTACAACAATTGGCGATACACTCGGCGAAATAGTTATCTCTGTTAAATAAATGAAACTTTAAAATATAAAGGAATAAAAAATTGAAAAGATTATAATGTCGAAATTCATATTTTTATTAAAATTTCTTTGAATAAAATGAAATTCATTAGTTGTAAACTTCATAACCTGTTATTTATGAAAGACTCTATTTATCTCTTATAGTTATTTTATAATATTAGTTATAATGATAAAAAAATAAAAAAATAAATAAAAATTTAAAAAAAAATAAAGAACTATTGAAATTTTAGCATTAAGATAGACTCTTTTGTCACTGGTAGTGCCACTGCTACCAACAGGCGTCCATAGCCTCGACAGGGTTACCATTTAACCAAGAAATACCAGTATCCCATCCACTAGAAAATATTTTAGAGGATTTTAGTTCAAACTTACTTACATTTTGCTTTTGCTTGAAATCCATTGTCCTCACTTGATGACCAGATATGAAAATGGCATTCACAGGTATTAATGATATTGAACAAGTCAGCTCGTGATGATACCTCTTGTCTTACAACTTGTTTACTGTAAGTCATTATCTTGGCTCCGTAACCAGATATGATAATGTCAATATCATCAGTTCCTCGTGATCATGGTCAGTTGGCTCTTAGTGAGACCCCTTAACCTTCAAGCTTAATATTTTTGAATTACATTGTAAAAATGTTAAATTAGTAGATGGGGAGGTATATCTTCTCCTTAAGAGTTTTGGATGACAATTAGAGTCATAAGGTGCTAAAACTTTGTCATAGTCTTTATTTATTTCAATAATTGTTCTAGAAAATGACTAATCATGAGACAAAATTGTCTTTTAGTGATTCAAGCTATAAATAATTCACAAAATAATGGAAATAAAATCAGAGATTACAATATTAATGAAATTCAGATCATCAACATAATAATCATTTTCTTGAGGATTTTCCTTTTTACATATGAATTTCATGAGAATGATCAGATAATATATAACAACCCAAGTGCACAACTAAAAGTGTAACAAACAACAAAGCTATCCTAAAAACACGTTGGTATTTACATATGATTATTTAAATATTTAAAATAAAGCATGAGTATTCAAGAAAAGTATTTTTTCAAGATTAGCCCATTTATGGGGAGGGATTCTTTCCACCCTTGTAAGTCTTGAAGAATAAAAGTAGATGGGCCAAGCTTCTCAATGATTTGAAATGGTCCAAGCCAAAGTTTCTGAAACTTTGTATGTTTACCTTTCTCTTCATGGGCTTTATCCCATTTCAAAACCAAGTCACCAATTTCAAAAAATTTATTCCCTACTGAACTTGCATCAAACCATGACTTAATAGTGTTTTGATGTTTGGCATGAATTTTCTTTTCCTTTTCTCTCCCTTCTTCTAATTTCAGTGCTTGAGACAATATTAATTGGAGAGAAGAGCATGGTTGTTCTTCAATTGATTGCAATAGGGATAATGAAGGTAAAGCTACATTAGGAGGCAACACTACTTCTTTTCCATAAACTAGATAATAAGGTGAAGTCCTTAAAGAATCTTTGTGGGTAATTTTATCTTCCCATAGAGAAAAAATTAAAGCTTTATGCCAATTCTTTTGATTTTCATCTATGGTTCGCTTTATAATTCTTAAAAGAATTTTGTTTGTGGATTCTGCTAAGCCAATTCCTTTGGGATAATAGTTTGCAGAATACTTAACTGCAAAACCTCTCTTTAATGAAATTCAATAATTAGATTGCTAGAAAATTATGAAGCATTATCAAACATAAGAGCATTAGGAAGGCCAAACCTAGTAATTATATGTTAATCAATCAAATCAATAACAATTTTAGAATTGACCACCTTTAAGGGTATTGCCTCCACCCATTTAATGAAATAATTTGTAGCAATGAGAATATATTTGTGTTGCTTAGAATGATGTGGAGAAATCTCACCTATAATATCTAACCCCCACTGTTCGAAGGGCTACTCAATATTAAATGGTTGTAAAGGCAAGATTGATTTCTTCTCTTTTCCTAAAGCAAACTGGCATATTTTGCATTTTCTTACATAAGCATGAGTATCCTTGAACAATGTGGGCCATTAATATCTAGCATGGAGGATTTTGTGGGCAGTAGTATCTCCACTATAATGTCCACCAGTTGGTCCATCATGTAACTCCAAAAACAACTTTTCAGCTTCAGGCTTCTCCAAGCATCTAAGCAAGATAGAATCGTATTTTTTTCTGAATAAAACATCTTTAACAAGTTTATATTGATTGGATTTCAATCTCAGTGCTATTTTATTTTTGAAATCCAATTCAACAGGTGCATAACCATTTTTTAAATAGAAAATCAAATCATCATATTGAGACTGAGTATCAACAGGACATACCTCTAAAACTTGAATGCTTTTACCTGAATCAGCTTTTGATGTATTATCAGATGCACCGATCACCAACCTGCAAAAACCTTGACCTCTAACAATCTTAGCTGGTTTGATTTCAAGGTCATATTCCTGTAAAGTTGTAACCCAATTAGCTCTCTTTTCTCCTAATTCCTTTTGTATAAGTAATTGCCTTACCGCTGGGAAAGGCACAATCACTTTTGTGTGTGATTTTAAGAGAAAATGTTTGAAATGTTTTATTGATTTATAGACTACAAAAGCATGTTTTTCCACTTCTGAATAATTTAATGTTGCTCCTTGTAATATATAAATATAAAAATAAATAGGAGCTTCAACTTGTTCTTGGTTCTATTTAGTTAAAATCGTTGCGTAATAATGATCGGAGGCAAAGGTATATAGGACAAATTCCATGGAATAATTGGAGATAATAATAAAGGAGCACCTATAATGGCTTTCTTAATTGATTCAAAAGATGTTCTTTCATCTTGTCCTCACTTGTACATTAATTTATTTTTTATCATATTTTGTAAAGACATGACAATCTGTGAAAAATCAAGAATAAAATGTTTAACGAAATTGATTTGACCAAGAAAAGACTACATAGACTTCTTATTATGAGGCAAGGGAATTTCTGATATAGCCTTGACTCTCTCTGGGTCTATACTGATTCCTTCTTTTGAAACAATAAAGCCTAAAAGCTTTCCTTCACTAAGAGCAAAGAAATATTGTTTAGGATTTAAAGAAATTCCAAATTTCCTACATCTTTCAAAGATTTGCTTTAAGTCATTTAGATGATTACTCCTTTTCTTTGAATAGATTGTAATGTCATCTAAATAAACAACAACTGATTTGTTAATCAAACCTTTGAAGGAAATATCCATAGCTCTTTCGAATGTAGCTCCAACATTAATTAAACCAAAAGGAATTTTTTTATAAGCATAGGTTCCCCATTTGGTTCTAAATGTTGTTTTCAATCTATCTGCAGGGTGAACAATGATCTGGTTATAACATGAAAAACCATATAAAAATGACATAAGTTCAGATCCTGCAACAAACTGTAAGATTTGTTCCATTGGAGGGAGAGGAAAGTTATCCTTTTCATATTCTCTATTCAAATTTCTAAAATCAATACAAATTCTAATGTCGCCACTTTTCTTTCTAACAGCGACGAGGTTTGGCACCCACTTGGAATGTCTGACCATAAAAATGATCTTAGCTTTAAGAATTTATTCAGCTCATTCTTTATTTGTGTTTCAAGATTCAGCTGATTTTTTCTAGTTTTTGTTGAACTGGCTTCACATCGGGATGGTGTTTTGGATAATAGAGGTGTCATTGTAGAAAATTTCTACAAATCCAGCTCTAATACCATGTAGAAAATTTATACAAATCCAGTTTTGATACCATGTAGAAAATCTATGTAAGTTAACCCAATAATGCAATATAAATCAAAGCAGAATACTATAACCTACTTCTACTATCAATTTGTTGAAGCTTAAAGATCGATCTGAACAATATAACCAAAAGAAGAAGAATCAATGGCACAATACACATGAAAATACTTTGGGGAAAGCCTTAGCTAAAAACCCCACACTAATGTATTATCATACATGGTTGAAATACATAAGAATTATACAAAGCCTTAGCTCTCACAACTAGCCAGCTCTAAGTACAATCCTCACAGATGCTCACAGGTAATCTTGGCTTCTCTCTAGCCTTCCTCTCTGCCTTCCAAGCTCCTATTTCCTTGCGTTGTTCCTTGTGGATGATTCTCTTGTTACCAAGTAGAAATCCAATTTACCAAGTGGATGATAACCTTCCAAAATTGTGCAATCCTCAAGGATTAAATCCTTGACTACATGCATGAGTTTTCTCTTTGAGAAAACACATGCAACTGATAGTACATTGTCCTTGACTTTAATCTCAACTAGGTCTTTCTTAGAATAGACATGCAAGAATTACTGATGAGGGAATCTTCAGTTAACTGGCATAGCAGTAGTTGAGTGCATGCATGCATCAACTAACTATTAACTCACCATTAGTTCTTCAAACAGTTTGGAACTAATTTAATTGGACTTAACTCAGTAAACTGAGTTAACTAATTACAACTCAAATATAATTCAACCTTATCTCCTTAATTTAAGAGATAACTCTTGCATGACTTCAGAAAGACTTCTAACTTGAATTTCTCCAACTAATTAATTAAAGATAAATTAATTAATTACTTCCAAGTAGCTATTAAGACTAAATTCGATTTTAATTCACAACTTAATTCAAGGATAATTTAAATTGGAATATTCTTGTTGCCATATTTCAACACTCCCTCTCAACAAGAAAGGGGTTATCTGCCACCCCGATCCTATCTCTATGGAACTCAAATTTACACTTTGACAATGCCTTTGTCAAAATGTCAGCATCTTGCTCCTCTGTCGAAATATACTGTAGCAACATGATCCTCCTCGCCTAGGAAAATCCATGGGAAAAAATATTGCCTTATGCTTCTCCACACTACCATCAGTAGCTTGCTTTACCTTGTAAAGCCAACGGGACCTCACAACTGACTTGTTCTCTGGTCTCAAAACCATGTCCCAAACACTGTTATGAACTATGGATTCATACTCCTCCATCATAGCATCAACCCAAATCGGTTGTTGCAATACTTCCTTAAAGGAAGATTGCTCGGTCTCAACGCATTCCCTAGCAAGGGCCATGTATCCAGTGTACCTCTCAGGTGACATCCTCTGTCTGCACTGAGAAGATGGTGCTCCCACATTCTCTCTCGCATCCTCCAACAATCTGTCAGCTTCTCTTGTGTGCTTCTGCCCATCTCTGGAAGACTGTGCTTGAGTGGATGTCTCCACTCCTGGAACCTCTGTATGCGGCTGCTCTACATAAGTTTGAGGCTCCTCCTCCTTAGGAACCAACAGTTCCCCCATAGCATGTAGTTGGAGCTCCCTCTCAAGGGAAACTTGCATGGCCTTCTGCTCATCAAACTTGAGATCTCTGGGAACCACTGTCCTCCGACTGGTAGGCAAGTACACCCAATAATTGTGAGGTGTATCAGTGTACCCCACAAGTATCCCCAACTCTGTTGTTGGCTCAAGCTTCTTACATGCATCCTTTGTCGCATGGCAATATACCGATGAGCCAAAGATCCTAAAGTGACCCACATCTGGTCTCTTATGGGAGAAAGCTTCCTCTAGTGTCTTCATCCCAAGTATGTGATGTGGGCTTCTATTCTACAAATAGACCGTTGTGTTGCATGCCTCAACCCACAAGTGAAGCGGTAGGCCTTGGCCATGCAGCATTTCCCGTGTTTCCCCTACAATAGTTATGTTCTTCCTCTCGGCCACCCCATTCTACTGTGGGTTATGAGGTGCCGTCAACTCTCGTTTAATTCCTTCCACTGCATAGAAGTCCTTAAACTCTTGAGAGACATATTCTCCACCGTTGTCGCTTATTAAGGCCTTGATCTTCTTCCCTGACTCTTTCTCGACCAAAGCTTTGAACTCACAAAACTTTGTGAAAGTTTGGTCCTTCTTCTGCATGAAATAAATCCAACATTTATGAGAATAGTCATCAATGAAAATCACATAATACGTTTTCTTCGCTGTGGATGCCGTCGAGAATGGTCCACACAAATCAGTATGAACTCGCTCTAAGATAGCCTCTGCTCAACTGTCTTGATCATGAAAGGAAGACTTTGTGTACTTTCCCAAGCTACAACCTTTGCATGTGTCAACTTGCTCAAGTATACCTTTGGGAAGTCCTGTAGATATTTGTTGCATTATCTTTAAAGCCCCATGATGCAAATGGCCCAACCACCTGTGCCATAACTCACCAATGTCTTGGCTTTCCACCAATTTTGCTTTCGTACTCAATGCTACACAATCATCTACCTCTAGTTTATAGAGATTCTTCACCTGAATCCCTATCCTCTTGGTCCGCCCGTGGCTATGTGTCTTAGGAATGCCTTTCCTTTACTGAAGGCAACATCGTAGCCTTTGTCCTCCAACATCGCGATTGATGCCAAGTTCTTCTTCAGTCAAGGCACATACATCACATCTGTCAAGGTGAGAGGAGCTCCATGCTCCCTATGAAAAGCAACCATGCCCACTCCTAAAACATTATATTTTTGTTGTCACCCAACTCTATGCACATCTTGAGGTCTTTCTCCTCCAAGGCACTGAATAAATTTTTATCACCGGTCATGTGGAATGAGGCTCCATTGTCAAGATACCAGATGCAACCCATCATCGATGACACCATGCATGCGATGATGGTAAAGTCCATTTCGAACTAAGAGGCTAATGCCTAACCTTCCAATCCTTCTTAGGATCCCTTCTTGGACTTCATCGATGGGAAATTAGTCATATAATGTCCCATCTCGTGACAATTAAAGCATCTCACTTTAGACATATCACCCTTCTTCCCTCCATGAGAAGAATTTGACTTGGAATGGGAAGCCTTCCCCTTTCCTTTCCTTGCCTTACTTGTTAAGGCCAGATTTTCTTCATCATCATCCTTGGATGAAGAACCATCTCGTGTGCTCCTCCTGATCTCCTCCTGCATAAGATCCGACCACAGTTGTTCCCAATCCGGCAGTTTCTCCCTTCCATTCACAGAGTGTTGGTAGCTATTCCAACTCTTTGGAAGGCTAAGGAGAGCAAGGCTCACCATATCATCATCGACAATAGTTATTCCCACACTGCCAAGCTTATCTCTGCAGGTGGTGATCTTGTTCAGATATGTGGAAATAGTATCGCCCTTCTCCATCTTGATTCTTCGAAGATTATCCTTTAGCGCCAGTTTCCTCCGGTCGCTACTATTCTGGTAGAGGTCCTTCAATGTCTTCCACATTGAAAGTGGAGTATCCTTCCCATGGAGACTCAAGACAATATGGTCTCGAACTCCCTCAAGGATGATCCATCTCACCTTCGCCACACACTTCTTCCACTCAGCCAACTCTTGTGCATTAGTTGAAGCTGTCTTTGGGATTTCTTGATCAATGAATTCCTTCGAGCCATTGTCTTCTAATACAGCCTCCATTCTATCTTTCCATAATATGTAATTCGAGCTACCTTCCAAGGCATACTAGAGTCTCAAGCCATAGAACACCATTGGCCAACCTTGAGGTATGATATGAATTCGATTTCCACCTGCAACCCCGAACTTCAAACTTTGAATTCTCTTCTCAGTATACTGTTCACAGCTTCGATACTGTGTAGAACATTTCTACAAATCTAGCTTTGATACCCTGTAGAAAATTTCTACAAATCCAGCTCTAATACCATGTAGAAAATTTCTACAAATCCAGCTCTGATACCATGTAGAAAATCTGTGTAGGTTAACCTGATAATGGAATATAAATCAAAGCAGAATACTATAACCTACTTCTACTATCAATTTTCAGAAGCTTAAAGATCGAGCTGAACAATATAACCAGAAGAAGAAGAATCAATGGCACAATACACATAAAAATACTTTGGGGAAAGCCTCAGCTAAAAACCCCACACTATTGTATTATCATACATGGTGGAAATACATAGGAATTATCGAAAGCCTTATCTCTCATAGCTAGCCAGCTCTCAGTACAATCCTCACATATTCTCACATGCAATCTTGGCTTCTCTCTAGCTTTCCTCTCTACCCTCCAAGCTCCTATTTCCTTGTGTTGTTCCTTGTGGATGATTCTCCTGTTACCAAGTGGAAAACCAATTTACCAAGTGGATGATAACCTTCCAAAACTGCGCAATCCTCAAGGGTTAAATCTTTGACTGCATGCATGAGTTTTCTCTTTGAGAAAACACATGAAACTAATAGTACACTATCCTTGACTTTAATCTCCATTGGGTCTTTCTCATAATAGACATGCATGAGTTACTGATGAGGGAATCTTCAGTTAACTGGATTAGCACTAGTTGAGTGCATGCATGCATCAACTGACTGTTAACTCACCATTAGTTCCTCAAACAATTTGGAACTAATTTAACTGGACTTAACTCAATAAACTGAGTTAACTAATTACAACTCAAATATAACTCAATCGTATCTCCTTAATTTAAGGGATAACTCTTGCATGACTTCATAAAGACTTCTAACTTGAATTTCTCGAACTAATTAATTTAAAATTAATTAATTAATTATTTCCAAGTAGTTGTTAAGACTAAATTCAATTTTAATTCGCAATTTAATCCAAGGACAAATTAAATTGGAATATTCTTGTTGCCATATTTCAACAGTCATATGTCTTCAAATCATCATAACTCCAAGAAAAAATAAATTTATATCTTCTTAATAATTTTATGAAGGAAAGCCTTTCATCAGGGGAGAGTCCAAGTCCTAAATTAATATTCTGAGGTTTTTCCTCGAACCCTAAATTAACAAGTTAAAACCTTAAAGTACTACTCTAGAGTTTATAGTTGGTGGGTTTTTTGAACCTATCCTTCAGATCATATAAATATTCTAACTTTACTACAGGTTTTGGTAAATAATTTTCATCGGAATATTTATTGAGTTGCTTATCATGTTCATCCTCATCAATGATCTAATTTGTATAAGAACCCTCAGAAGTCAAGAAACTTAGAATATCATTATCATCATTAAACATTGGCCAATTCATAATCTTGTCAGGAATAGAAGGGCGAAAAATTTGTTCTATTTAAAATCGATATGGACTAAAGTCTTCTGGAGGTATGAATTTTGAAGCAACGCTAGCTAAGAGGTATGCACTAGCATTTTTAATTCTAGGAATTGGGGTTATATTGAATGCCATGAAATGTGTAGTCAAATATTGAATTAAGGATTGGTAATTCTTAAGGTGATTAGAAACATAGTGGATTATATTCCTTACCTGTTTAATAACGATTTCGGAATCACCAAAAACTTTAATATATTTGACATCAAGGCTAATAGCTTTCTGCAAACCTTGAACCAACGCTTCATATTCAGCTACATTATTAGTGCATTCAAACTCTAACCTGCAGGAAAGCATGGTTTTCTCTCCATTTGGATTAATTATAATAAAATCAGCTCTTGCACCATCACTAGACTTCGATCCATAAAAATAAAGTGTCCAAAATAAATCATCAAGCTTATTTACAGGATTTTCTACAATATTAATACACCTTGATGAATTTGTTTGTGAGAAATTTTATATTTGTGAAGAAACATAATCAACAGGAAAAGGAAAACATTAGGAAGGAAAACTACCAAAGAAGGATTCTGAAAAACAATTTCCCACAATATTTCTTTAAAAGCTACAGGTTCATTCTCCTCATCTACATCGGTCACAGAATACTTCATATGTCTCTCCCTTTCAACTTTTATTTGATTTGGTTTAGCGTTTTCAGGGAGCCAAAGGTGTGACCAATCTATTGTAAAATAACCATGTAAACTTTTTGGACCAATCCCTGCTTAATATGAGACCATAAAATTCAAGGATATCGGCTACCAAGATATCAATGATTTGAAATACTTTTGAATTAGAATATAATCTAATTAATACACCATTCATTTCTCCTAAAACTTTGACTTTTGTTCTATCTAACTAAAAAATTTTCACAACATATTTTTGAGGTGTTACATTCAATTTAAGGCACACTAAATAAGGCATGATATTAGAAGAAGCACCTGAATCTACTAGACAATTATGAACATTTTTGTTAAAAATTTCAAAAGTCAAAAGAAAAGGAGGGGTATGAGAATTAGATCTGTCTCCAATTAAGATTGCATCAGAATAATTCAATTTATTTGAGAGGACATGAGGTGGTTTATTTTTCCCTTTTGAGACTTTAGAAGAAATATTAGTTGAGGGAAATGGGGATGCAGGTATAGCATTTAACTCATTTAGTAATAACTTTTGTTGTTGTTTCAATTTACTAACCTCATACATAAAAATATTTGCTTTGGTCTTTTTCATGTCCTCTACTATGTTATATTCAATGCTATCAGAAACTATTAAAGTCTTTGATGAAGAAGAAGAAGGAGAAGGTGATTTAGAAGTACTTGGAGTAGGATCAATGGAATGATTAGAAATTTTCTTATATGTACCTTTCTCCTTGGCAGAGTTACTAGAGTTATTCTAAGTTTTTCTTTTCGGTGTAATATTTGCATGCCCTTTACTTCGGGTACTAATTGGAAGAGCTTCTTCTTCCATTTCATTCTATGAAGAAGTAAGAATATAATTCCATGATCCATGAGCTTCTTCTATTTATTCTTCTTTTGTTTCTTCGGTGGATGCAGTTTCTTCATCTTCCTCATCTTCATCATCAGAATCTGCATTTGAAATTTGAGTAGGTGGTTGAGGAGGTTGATTCTTCTTAAATGGTCTATAATATCTCCTTGAAGATTCAGAAACCTGCTTCTTAAGCTCTACCATCTCGTTACACATAGCTTTAAGGACCTTATGTAGACATTCCACATCAAAAGGATATTTGGAATCTTTCTTCTTAGGTTCTTCTTTTGAAAGTTATATTTTTTCTTGTTTTCTTTATTATACGACATACTTATTTTAAAGGGAAAGTACCCTTTTTTCGACAGTCATAACTTCTTTCATATTATCAAAAAGTACAGTTTTTTGAGCTCTATGTACAAACATCGCAATATTTGAAGGTAAGGCACTGATGTACCATTCAATCTAAACATCAACACATGGTCTAGAAGTAGTTGGGATTTTATTCAATAATTTGTTAAACCTTGAATTAAAATATTTGATTTTCTCATTTGGAGTAGCTTTAATATTTGATAAATCATTAATCAAGGTAGCATTGGTTCTTTCATCCCCAAATTTCTTAACAAATTGCTCATCGAATGTGTCCCAATCTGCAATAGGTCTAGCTAGCAGTGAGAAGTACCAAGACCTTGTTGCTCCTTCAAATGTATAAGGAAATAGTCTACAAATCACATCATCTTCGGATACTCCCTTGAGATTGATAGCCAGCGTGAAATTATGAAGATGTTCTTCTATAGGTAAACCATCATTAGGATTATACTTTGGCAACCATCTCTTTGGATGTTTAGGAAGAGGGTACAAGGGAGGTGTCATTGCAATGGCTCCTAGGTTATTCCATGGTCTAACCTGTGGGTTGGCCATTCTTGGATTAGTGTTAAGTCCAGAAGTAGTTGTGCTTAATGAAGGGGTTGTGGAAGTACTTACAGTTGAAGAAGTTTACCCTGCAGTACTACTACTAACAATAGCACTCATTGATTTTTGAAGAGGAATATGGGTGGAAGAGGATGATAAAAAGTGATAGGAAGAAGGAAAAGTGGGTTGAGAAGAAGTGGGTTGAATAAAGGGAGTATGAGGTGGAGAAGATGAAATGATCTCACTAGCTGAAGACTCAATACTAGAAGTATGTTTCTTTTTCTTATGGGTTGGTAAAGGAAATTCAAAAGGTTGAATTTTGAGCTTCTCACTCTTTGCTCTAGTAAGAATTACATAAGACCTTAATGATGAAGTGACACTATCATCTTAAAGTTATATTTGAGTTGTGTGTTCTCCCGAAATGGAGATCCCTTCCAATTTATGAATTAAAGTTTGCAATTCAGGAGCTTCAATAAGTTGATCTGGAAGAGGAGTGGAAGATTCACCAACTTCTTTGATAGTCAGGCTAGGAGATGAATATTGGGCAACTTCAGATCTAGAATCAGGAGATTTAGAATGTGATATGGAAATTGGAGGATACTTTGAGGGTGAGTAACTCTTAGAATCACTTTTATATTTGCAATGAGACTTTTTTCCATTCATAACCAATTGGCCCTCCTTCTAGTGCCAAAAATGTTGGTGGTCCTAAATGATTGCATCAACATTGGGGAAACCACCACGTTGGGACTTTAAATCAAACCCTTTTCCTTTGGGAATGAAGGCTCCGACTGGAATTTTGGGACCATTTTCCCTTCAAAAAAAAAACTATATGAGATGTGGTGTATGTGAATATGTATTCTAATATAACTAGGAACTGGAATAGAAATTAAGATATACTACTATTAATCCTGGGTAAAATGATGGTATATGTGCTATAAAGATGTCATAATTAACATAACAGTATAGATAGTCATGCAATTATAATATTAACTCAATTACAGAATATTAATTTTAATAAATAGTTAATAAAATTAATTTATTAAAACTTCACAAATACTGAGATCTCGTCATTCACAAATGTAATTCAAATTTCAATCAAAACACATCAATAATGATAATGAATTATTTCCTAAAACATACATGTGAAAAATAACATTAAATCATTCCATTCAAATCAAATATATAGAAATAGGATAGTAGTACCCGATATACCATAGATCTTCTCATCACATAAAAGCAAGTGGTTCAGCTTAATATTAAGAAAAAATTAATTACAATAGTGCAACTTAAGTCTCTTCTTACAAAAATTCAGAACCGTATCTCTATCTTAGAAAGGGAATTTATAGTTTTTCAATAAAAGATAAAGATAGAAAGATCTAACAACTCTTCAACAACTCTTGATAAGGGGTAAACTTGGAAATATTTACAATAGCTTCTATGCTTAGGAGGAAGACTGTATAACTATTTGATGTTGTAGATTGAAGATATCGATCAAATTGTTGAGTTCGGGTGGATACTTCAACCTCATCCGCACTTGACCTATAAATATGGCATTCCTCAAAGTTGGCAGCGTATGTATATTGACATTTGAAAGGCGTCGAAGTAGCAACCATTGACTGTGAGGATTTACTAAGAACTTTCAGTGATGCTCAAGAGTAACTTTGGTCAACTGATCAATTATTTCAGTGATTTTTTCATGGAACGTTACTTCCACGTCTTTGTCAACAGCCTAATGTCAAGTAAGGTACCTTCAGGACATCTCGAAATAATATTGGATTGTAGTAAATTGTCATTGAGTGATTCAACAATATTGCTAGAAAGTTCTTGGGCCTCATATACAGCTGCTTCAAGTTGCTTCATACAGATTTCCCATTCTCTAAACACAATAATTTTTTGAGCCTCTTCAATTTTAGGTAGATTAGCAGATCTACCTTCTTCACTTTGTTGCCCAGTTAGGAAACCTGCGAGCTTTTCATCCATCTCTTCAAAATAGTTGTTTGTGGTTGATAATTGATCAACCAGAGAATCAACAGTCTTGCATTGGTCTTGAATTATTGTCAATTTATGGAAAAATATTGTTTGTTGTTTTGCAAGAAGGGAATTTAACTCTTTGGCCTCCCTCTTGAACTCTGTTAATTCAAGATTGTTATGCAATTGTTCAATCCTTTTTTGCATTTCTTGAATTCATTCATCTTTGGCCTGTACATTTGTATCATACTAGACCTTGAGGGAGTCAAAAAAAATTAGAGTTCTGTTATCCATGACTTCCAATGTTCAGTAATATTCTGCTTTTCAGCTTCAAGGTTTTGCTCCAATAGGGAAATTTTCTCGTCTTTCTCCTTTAGAAATTGTTTCACTTTTACAACTTTATCTATTGTGGTTGAGGCATAGGCACAAATGAACTGAGTGAGTCTGTCCAATTCCTCTGTTGGCTTTGATGTAGAGCCTTTCCATAAAACTTCAAATGGGGATACATTACGAGATACCAATGCTTGGGATTGATTGAGTTTTCTCTTCTTTCTTCCTCTTTTCATTACAGCCTTGTGCTGAGGACTATAGAAAATATCTAATGGAGGAATCTCCTCAATATTTAAAACAATTTCGGAGGAAGGAAATGCAAGGATAACCTCAACATCATTTTCACCAAGGGATTTTCCAGTAATCTTCTTTTCATTGGAACTTTGTTCAGGATTCTTTGGAGTGTCTTGAACATTCATTTGCTGTGAAATTTTAGTAGTTTTAGGCTCATCATTCTTAGAATTTAGAGTTCCACAAAACTCTTTCCAAATATCATCCAATTTAGTATCAGTCACAAACCCTTCTGCTTGAGAAGAAGAAGAAGCCACTACTCCTTTAGGTTGGGGAGGATCAACTGACAGTGAAGAACCAGTAAATTGAACATCATCACTTACAACTTTCACCTGAGGTACCTGCAATAAATCCATAGGAACACTAGCTACCCTCGAGGCTTTGTATTTTAAAAATTGGTTCTTTTCCTCAGGGGTAAATTTATCCTCTACTCTTTTTAACATCAGAAAATAAGAAGAATATTTCTCAAGTAGATCATCCAATCTGTCAGGCTCATGAATGAATTATCTAATATTTTGTGAAGCTGTGAAATTCTTAACCACAAAATTGGGGTCATATTATCTATTGAGTACAGTAGGAAGACTAAGGGCTTGAATAGCCTAAATTTCCTTCTTTACATGTTTATAATTGGCCAAATATAATATACCAAATTTAGTTGGAAGGGTAGGCTGCATCCTTTTATTTGAGTCTTCCAGAACTTTAGAAATACCATGTCCAACAATTTGATGGGTTATTTCTCTACTCAGAAGTTTATATGGAATGTATAATGGAAAAACATGAGGGTTTCCGAAATGTCCATAAACTCTAATATATGTAAAATATTCCTCACTGAATAAATTTCCAACTTGCTGAATATCATCTTCAGCCTCTGGGGACATTTGAGGTGCTTTTGTACCTGTCACAAGGAATAAGTCAATCTTGCGGACAAGATAGACCTTCCTAGAATCTAAAGAAGACCTAATGACAAGCAAACCAACCAGACACTATCTTTCTCTAAATATGCTTTTATAAACAAAGGCGAACAAGTGTTTTAGGGCCTACCTTAGGTCCAATGCAAGTTTGTGGATGCCCTCGCTCCTTCAATCCAAATGAGCTCCTTTGTTGCGAATCTACAAACACAAACAAGCAAACAAATTAAATAGCACCTGAAAAGCCAATATCATAAAACATATTCAACATGAAAGTCAAGGAGTCCATGAAACAAATAACATGAGATACTTGTTGAGAAAAATGAGTTTGATTGTATTAATTCAAAAGAAGAAGAACTTTACAACCTGTGCCTTGACGTTGTACAAGCTCCTCCCAGGGTCCAGCAAGAAGTCTCCTCTACTTTGACAAGTTTCACTCACTTCCCAATGAAGCCAAAAAGGTACGTGATCTCTCCTCTTAAGCTCAACTAGGAAGTCTTAATTTCACCAGCATTTACCCTCAAAAATCTTCAGCTTCTAACCTCCCTAGCAACCAGCCCAATGCCTGAATTTATAGTGCAATGGAGGGAAGTTACTAGGTCCTCCTTCAAAGGGATAAAGCCCTCCTTCAAAGGGATAGCTCCTCTCATCAAGGGATTAGCTCCTTCTCTTTTGGGATGCATGAACCACCTAAGAGCGGCAAATCCACGTCAAAATTCCTTCTAGAATCATCTAGAATTAACCCAAAGTGAGTTTTTTAGAATAAAATTGCGCCTTTTTGACTTTCACAGGGGTCCGCACCCACACATTTAGGGACAGAGCAGGCAAGTCCGCAGTTTTTGTAAACAGAAGGTGTGGGACCGCAAGGTAATAGTGAGAGAAAGTGCGGAACCAGAGTTTCATTGATTTTCAATGTCTTTCTCTCAATTTCAAAGCTTGACTTGAAGAGCTAAGGCCTGAGATTTGCCTAGGAAGACAGTACAAGTGATGATAGACCCATACTGACTGCAAATAATCATGGTGACGATATTTTTGTGTAATATATTGCCCCCTAAAGTGTGAAGTCTGTAGTAGATGAGGATTTCATTTATCATTTAGGAAGAGTGAAGTACTTTATCATTTCGAGGATCATCTTGTGGAGAGCCCGATTGGAACCTGTAAAAACATAAAATGCAAGATATATGTCATCCATCTTGACCATCCCTGAGTCAGTCCTTGCAACTAAATTTCTTCAACTTGATCTATGATTTCGTGTTGTGGGCTTGCGTGCAACGGATCGCTTTCTATTGACTTCAGCTCATTATCTAGAAAGATGATCTAGAAATCGTCAGTACCTTGAGATCTGCATGCCTCAATGGCAGGTTTCTCACCTTTGACGACGGTTTGCATCATCAACCTTCGATCAGAGGATTCCGTGACATGTTCGACATCAACACATTTATTCACATCTCATGGATTGTACTGGGTACTTTGAGAGCCATTGACATCACTGGTGGTTTCTCTCACACTTGTTAACAGTTTACATCATTGACTGGTAATCAAGTGGTTTCTACCATGTTCGACATCAACACATTCATTCGCATGGATAGAATCGTACTGTTTTGGGAAGTAGAAATGAAGACCCTGGATCTAGTTTCCACAATCCAGGTTGCGAGGAATTTTGTATTCATTATATAATGGACTATTCATAAACATATGGTTGCGTCCATACTGTGTCCACATGAGTCTATACTTGTGATGCTTTACAAGATCATTCCTGTATCAGAGCGGTAGTTAGTTTTCTAAGTCAGTTTTGATCTGAGTATGGGAATGCCTACCTCAGCGATGATATGATCTCATATATATATCTTGCATTGAATGTTTTTATAGGTTCCAACCGGGCTCTCCACAAGATGATCCTCGAAATGATAAAGTACTTCACTCTTCCTAAATACTAAATGAAATCCTCATCTACTATAGACTTCGCACTTTAGGGGGCAATTTGTTACACAAAAATATTGTCACCATGATTATTTGCAATCGGTATGGGTATATCATCACTTGTACTGTCCTCCTAGGTAAGTCTCAGACCTCAGCTCTTCAAGTCAAGCTTTGAAAATAGGAGAAAGACATTAAAAATCAATCAAACTCTGGTTCCGCACTTTCTCTCATTGTCACCTGTGGTCCCGCACCTTCTGTTTACAAAAACTACAGACCTGCCCACACTGTCCCTAAAGGTGTGGGTGCGGACCCCTGTGAAAGTCAAAAAGGTGCAAGTTTATTCTAAAAAACTCACTTTGGGTTAATTCTAGATGATTCTAGAAGGAATTTTGACATGGATTTTCCGCTCTTAGGTGGTTCATACATCCCAAAAGAGAAGGAGCTAATCCCTTGATGAGAGGAGCTATCCCTTTGAAGGAGGGCTTTATCCCTTTGAAGGAGGACCTAGTAACTTCCCTCCATTGCACTATAAATTCAGGCATTAGGCTGGTTGCTAGAGAGGTTAGAAGCTGAAGGTTTTTGAGGGTAAATGCTAGTGAAATTAAGACTTCCTAGTTGAGCTTAAGAGGAATGATCACATACCTTTTTAGCTTCATTGGGAAGTGAGTGAAACTTGTCAAAGTAGAGGAGATTTCTTGCTGGACCCTGGGAGGAGCTTGTACAATGTCAAGGCACAGGTTGTAAAGTTCTTCTTCTTTTGAATTAATACAATCAAACTCATTTTTCTCAACAAGTATCTCATATTATTTGTTTCATGGACTCCTTGACTTTCATGTTGAATATGTTTTATGATATTGGCTTTTTAGGTGCTATTTAATTTGTTTGCTTGTTTTTGTTTGCAGATTCGTGAAAAAGGAGCTCATTTGGATCGAAGGAGCGAGGGCATCCACAAACTTGTGTTGGACCTAAGGTAGGCCCTAAAACACTTGTTCGCCTTTGTTTATAAAATCATATTTAGAGAAAGATAGTGTCTGGATGGTTTGCTTGTCATTAGGTCTTCTTTAGATTCTAGGAAGGTCTATATTTTCTGACTCATTCTGTGTGACAAAATGGCGACTCCACTGGGGACAAGATAGACCTTCCTAGAATCTAAAGAAGACCTAATGACAAGCAAACCAACCAGACACTATCTTTCTCTAAATATGCTTTTATAAACAAAGGCGAACAAGTGTTTTAGGGCCTACCTTAGGTCCAACGCAAGTTTGTGGATACCCTCGCTCCTTCGATCCAAATGAGCTCCTTCCCGAATCTGCAAACACAAACAAGCAAACAAATTAAATAGCACCTGAAAATCCAATATCATAAAACATATTCAACATGAAAGTCAAGGAGTCCATGAAACAAATAATATGAGATACTTGTTGAGAAAAATGAGTTTGATTGTATTAATTCAAAAGAAGAAGAACTTTACAACCTGTGCCTTGACGTTGTACAAGCTCCTCCCAGGGTCCAGCAAGAAGTCTCCTCTACTTTGACAAGTTTCACTCACTTCCCAATGAAGCCAAAACGGTATGTGATCTCTCCTCTTAAGCTCAACTAGGAAGTCTTAATTTCACCAGCATTTACCATCAAAAATCTTCAGCTTCTAACCTCTCTAGCAACCAGCCCAATGCCTAAATTTATAGTGCAATGGAGGGAAGTTACTAGGTCCTCCTTCAAAGGGATAAAGCCCTCCTTCAAAGGGATAGCTCCTCTCATCAAGGGATTAGCTCCTTCTCTTTTGGGATGCATGAACCACCTAAGAGCGGCAAATCCACGTCAAAATTCCTTCTAGAATCATCTAGAATTAACCCAAAGTGAGTTTTTTAGAATAAACTTGCGCCTTTTTGACTTTCACAGGGGTCCGCACCCACACCTTTAGGGACAGAGCGGGCAGGTCCGCAGTTTTTGTAAACAGAAGGTGCGGGACCGCAGGTGACAATGAGAGAAAGTGCGGACCAGAGTTTCTTTGATTTTTAATGTCTTTCTCCTATTTTCAAAGCTTGACTTGAAAAGCTGAGGTCTGAGACTTGCCTAGGAGGACAGTACAAGTGATGATAGACCCATACTGACTGCAAATAATCATGGTGACGATATTTTTGTGTAACAGATTGCCCCCTAAAGTGCGAAGTCTGTAGTAGATGAGGATTTCATTTATCATTTAGGAAGAGTGAAGTACTTTATCATTTCGAGGATCATCTTGTGGAGAGCTCGGTTGGAACCTGTAAAAGCATTCAATGCAAGATATATATATATATATATGAGATCATATCATCGCTGAGGTAGGCATTCCCATACTCAGATCAAAACTGACTTAGAAAACTAACTACTGCTCTGATACAGGAATGATCTTGTAAAGCATCACAAGTATAGACTCATGTGGACACATTATGGACGCAGCCATCTGTTTATGAATAGTCCATTATATAATGAATACAAAATTCCTCGCAGCCTGGATTGTGGAAACTAGATCCAGGGTCTTCATTTCTACTTCCCGAAACAGTACGATTCTATCCATGCGAATGAATGTGTTGATGTCGAACATGGTAGAAACCACTTGATTACCAGTCAATGATGTAAACTGTTAACAATTGTGAGAGAAACCACCAGTGATGTCAATGGCTCTCAAAGTACCCAATACAATCCATGAGATGTGAATAAATGTGTTGATGTCGAACATGTCATGGAATCCTCTGATCGAAGGTTGATGATGCAAACTGTCATCAAAGGCGAGAAACCTGCCATTGAGGCATGCAGATCTCAAGGTACTGACGATTTCTAGATCATCTTTCTAGATAATGAGCTGAAGTCGATAGAAAGCGATCCGTCGCAGGCAAGCCCACAACACGAAATCATAGATCAAGTTGAAGAAATTTAGTTTCAAGGACTGACTCAGGGATGGTCAAGATGGATGAAAGATATTTTGCAGATGAATGGCTTATTGGCAGTGACCTCTTGAACACATAACGACACGACAGATGGCTTAGTGACAATTAACCCAAATTTAATACCCAGAAACCGGCTGAAGGCTTTCAATGTGGTTTGATCAACTGTTACTCAAAGTATTTCCCAACCCAGGTGAATAAAAGTGTCGTGTTCAAGAGTGGTTACAAAGAACAAACAAACTATCCTCGTTGACTACTCTCTACAATCTACCTATATAACCTAAAATCTACCTGATTCATTTTTTAATGAGGTTGACTCAGTAACAGGAACTATCCTCTAACACCCTGTTTCATTTTTTAACGAGGTTGACACAGGAACAAAACTATCCTCGCACTCACTGATTCATTTTTTAACGAGGTCAACACAGTAAAAGGAACTATCCTCTGACCAACTGATTCATTTTTTAACGAGGTTGACGCAGGAAAAGGAATCTTCCTCGAACTTACTGATTCATTTTTTAATGAGGTCGACACAGTAAAAGGAACTTTCCTCGAACAACCTGTTTCATTTTTTAACGAGGTTGACACAGGAAAAGAACTATCCTCGCGACTCATTGATCATGGCTTCAAACTGGAAGAAATACATGTCAATGGACACACCTTGATCATGGCTTCCAAGAGGTCTTCATCAAAAGGAAGAATAGTTCTCTGGAAGGAACACATGTCAAGGGACTCCAAAGGGATAAGAACATCGCGTTCAAATAATCCCATAGAGTTTTCCATGTCAATTACCAGATCTAAATCAAAGGAATATGAGAAAACAGTGAGAGGCTCACTTAGATCGGTAACTGAAAACATGGGACCAGTTGCCACATAATTAACCCCTGGCAGGGTAGATACCACTTTAGAATCAGGAACATTTAGGGGTGTCATATTATTGGTAGTTGAAACAAGACTAGGGAACGAAAGCTGGTCTACAGTCACAATATTTCCATTGTGAGGGAAAGACATCACGCGAAAGAGTGTCGATACGACAGCTTTCATTGCATAAACATAGTCTAGCCCAAGGAGTAAATTGAAATCCAAGGGACCTCGAACTACTATAAGATCAATACAGACAGTTTTACCTTCCAAGGTAATAGAAAACTTAGGAAGTATCCCTAAAGGTTCACTAATGGTTCTGTTAAAAGCTTTCAAATTCTGCGTAATAAGCGCAAGCTGAGGGGAACCCAAAGCTTTCCAAGCAATTGAGGATAAAATACTAACAGAAGCACCTTCATCTACCTGTGTGCGATGCATGTCCCTACCACTAGCCTTGACAATGATTTGGAAAGGGATGGAGGGAGGAAGACGAGGTTCTGTCAGTCTATTCCAATCAAAGGAAAATACCTTAGTACTTGGAGGGGGTTTTGTAGAAACAGTTGAAATGCCCCCCAGCATAGAAGAATCTGATGTAACAAAAAGAACCTGAGCGGTATGAAGTTCACTCTCTAAAGGGAAAGTGGGATCGACCGAATGTGAAATTGAATCGACCACTTGATCAACTATTGGATCATCAACCTGAGTGACATGAGTTTCACTCTCCAATGGAAGAGTGTGATTGACTGTACTTGAAATTAGATCAATCACTCCATCAGTTGATGGTAGGTTGGGAGAAAGTTTACGGTAACCAGTTGGAAATTCTTGTTGTGGAACAGTAAGGTTTTCCAACAATTTTGAGGCTTCATCCATGTTGTTAACACTCGAATCTACCTCAGGCTGAGGAAGGCAAAACTCAAGGCAACATCAAACCACGCTCAGCCTCGTAGCTAGCCCTACGAGGACAGGAGAGGGCTCTCTCCGGGTCTATCTCGGCAAAAGGTTTTCAAAATGGCTAAGATGACTCCAAATTACCATTGATTTTAGGCTAGTAAATTGATAGAAAGGGGTTGTTTTTTGATAAATGATTGGGTTTTCTGGGCAGCGTGGTACCAAGAACAGCGTGAGCAGAGATTTAATCAAAGGCACAGATTATTCCATAAGGCGAGGTAGGAGCGAGATTTAACAATTAAATTGAAACTAAACGGAATGGCAAGACTGCTGAGAAGTCGACAAGGGCATGTGTGATGAATCCTTATCGAACAGAAGAAAACATTAAATATGAACACTTCCTCAAGACAGAGCAAATAAATTGAATTCTGCCTTTCTCACTTAAAAGTATCCATTTAGAAACGATTATGAAATGAAATGGAAACATTACAAAGACATATGAAACAAAAGAAAAACATATGCTAAATTTCCACACCACAAGAATCTTACAGATCAGAGCTAAGCCATTTAATTAATCTCTGTCATTCAACTGTACAATGAAATGCTCTGTTTTTCGCCACGCACCTCTCAGAATTCTCTCTCTCTTTTTTTTTTTTTACAAAATGATTTTTCAATACATTAAAATAAGTTCCTTTGTGGGAAAACAAATCGACCCAGTGTTGTTTCAACTGAAATTACAAAAATTAGAAAAGAGCGTTTCATCTATTCTAAAAATAGAACAACGTCCCTCTAAATCTTTTGATGATTGGCTAATTAAGAGGCAAAACTGGAGCGCAGATCCCATAGAATCAGGACTGAGGATAAAAATAGGCAAATTTGTTCCTATATATTTTGCGTTCTAATTTTGTCGTGATTTGACTTCTTCTTCTGGCATGTATTCTACCCATTCCCTGAATTAATTTCAACAACATATCTTTCAAAGTTCTAGGATGTTAAACTCATGAGGCATGCAGTCTTTACTTGTGCGGTAGCACTTGTTTGGAGAATAGTAACACAGATTCGTAACTTGGCTTGTGTAGAGGCACGCAAACCGCTCGACCTGATTTGCGAAATGAGAATTCTGATAGCCAGACTTCAGAAGTTGACCCCATATTTTATGGAACTTTTCATGACATTCCCTTTGTCTCTTTCTATGAAGTTCACGAATTCTTTCTATCTCTACCTGCAACTTGTTGACTTCAGAAGATGCTTGATGTTGTTCTTCTTCATCGTTCACCTTATATTTGAGAGCCCACTTCAGCTATTATAGTTTATCATCAATGAGATCCCTCTGTTGGCGCAACCACCTAAATTCCTTGCGGATGTCCTTTGACTCAAAAATCAGCTCTACTTCCCTTTCAAGCTCTGGTACTACAAGCATTGTTCTCCAACCGAGCTGCTTTCTTGCTACGCAATATGTCTCCATAAATATGGTCTCCAACATATAGGACCTGAGAACCTGCTTCAATTGAAAGAAGTTGATGAAGGTGACCAACGTTCCCTCCCTAAGCACATACCTGAAAAACTTTGCATCCCTGCTCTGATATCCACTTCAAACAATGGAACCCTATTCTCATCCTTAAAAAAAAATCCAGGCTTTGAGCTGCCAGTAATGACTACATCAAAATACGAGGTGCAGTTCCACTGATTCACAGGTCGCCATTACCTAGGGAAGTTCCTTCAGCTTTGGCAGTTTAACTTAAAACTACAAGGCTCCATGATATAACAACATGGCAATCCTAACATGTAATTTCATTGCCAAAATTGGACGTGGATCAACTGAACTGGACAGCCCCTGCTGTAAACAAAGCTCTAAGTCTTGAATCGTTTACAAATAATGGCATACGAATGGTCACACCAGGCAGTTTATCGGCCTTTTACAGTCTTAATTTGTAGGCATTGGGCGTTGCAATACGTGTATTCTCTGTAGTCTCATTTGAAGGAAAAATCAATGGCAGACGAAGATCTGATTCGAAGGCTGAACCTGATAAGCACAATTCCTCCTATTCTGTGAAACCAAATGACAAAGAGGAGAACTAAAACCTGAAACAGAGAACAAAATACCACATGATTTCGCGTGCAGGCTTTGGAGTCAATTTGGCAAGATCTGGTCGCATGAATACAAACAAAATTTGTGCTGGACTGAGTGCGTAGCGTGCTATCCCAGTGCGTAGTGCACAGCCTGATGCGTAGCACCTGTGTATTTTTACACTGGTCGCGCTAACCCAATGCGTATCGCATTGCCCGGTGCGTAGCGCACACCTCCAACGTGTAGCGCACACCTGAAAGCACTGCCTGTATTCCATTAAGAAGGATAAATGCAGTAAGAAATGGAACCAACTCTAAGACTCTTTCTGTGACAGTCGAGCTGCTTGTGAAGAGATAACCCAAGACATTTTTGCAAAGAAGAAAAACTATTGCAAAGAATATGTTGATGACTGAAGATGTAGTGACCAAAACAAAAACTGAAAAGCATGCAGCCTCAGCATTCCCAACACCAAGTTCATTGGAGACCCTTACGCTACAAAGAGAATATTATGAACAGGAGGGAACATCTTATGGCAACGTCGAAGCCAAGTGGTATCATCATCTCCAGAAGTATCATACTAATGCTTTGATGACCAATGTCGTGGAGCATCAGGATTAACTACCTTATGGAAAACGGCCTCTAGATCAACTGTTGGATCATTCAATGTCCTAGCAAGAAAAACGAGGATCTGATAGTACCATATCTGCAGGAATACCATTATGGCTGAAAATATAGATAGTCTTAAGAATGATGAAAGTTGGCGGAATGCAATTAATTTAAAGCCCGTCCATGAAGCTTTGCATGAAGCAGAATGCATTATGTAAAGAAACTCAAGGATGGTCATAAGCCATCACGATACATTGTGTGTCATGACAATACCAATGAGGCCTAGTTTTAGTTTAAAGGCAGTTATCCAACAGAATATAAGGTGCAAGATTAATACTCCTCCCGAGATCCAAACTATAGGTAAGACTAAACTCTGTACATGTAAAAAACTTCTGAACAGATACATTTACTGCAAATGTAAACAGTTGGGGAAGCATCCATTTCAAGAGAAGTCATGACTTAGCAGCAATGGCAGTTGTTTGGCCAAACAGTTTGAATATAGGTTCTGCAAAAAGGCATGGAATGGACAATAAAAACTCCTGGATCTCCAATACAATAGCTACAGCTTCCTTGATAAAATGTGTCTCATCCAATATTATTCGATTCCATTTGACTGAATATAGAATAGAGGAGCTGTCCTCAAGCGGTGCGAATTGACTACTGGCATTTGAAGAGCTGGAGAATTTGAAACATTTTGACAAATTAAAAAACACATTTAATGATTTCTTCTTCAAAATAGGGTTTTGACGAAGAATCAATCTTACATTATTGCAATGACATTCCTAAAAAACTTACTGCGTTATTTCACACTTTTGCAGACAAAACCCTGGACTTAAGACATGAAATGACTCCTCTGATCAAAATGACATTTAATGACTGCCAGTGACGGGAAATGAACCTTGGTGAATTTGATTGCAGCGAGCTGACAAGATGGAGTCTAACATTGGCTCCAATGGGGATGGCAGTTGCCGCTTCTTGGAGGTGCCAAGAACCGTAGAGCTTTGGGAGAGCAGACAGTGCCTCCGTCCATTGGGCGATGGAGTCATTATTTCAACAACCAGCACAAGATTTCTGACTCATTTATGGACTGAAACTTAACTGAAATGATTGAAAAACTGACTCGGCAAACTTCTAACTAAAACTGGGAACAAAATGTTGCCTTTTGACTGCTTATTTATTTACAAAATCTACCCTACTTTGTTGTAAAAACGGTAGATCAGGTAATACTGAAATGCCAGATTAACCATTCAAGTAAACCTGAGAATGATGTCGCTTGAGAGTGCTTCAACCAGATCACAGATGCAATTGCTGGCAGCCCTTCATGCACGTAATGAGCCTGATCATGTAAAATACAGTTTTATTTGACAGCCAAACTGAAAAACATTGTCATGTACATCGCAATAGGATCGTGAAAGCCAGACTCCGTTTGTTGCCCCAACTCTGCAATACATATTTCCAGCTGCACATTGTCAGTGCAAACATCTGTAGGCAACTCTATTATTTCTTGTTTCGAAGGAGGAATAATTTCCAAGAACTTTTTAGGGTCTCGGAAATCATATGACTGGATCTGCTCATCTAAACATTGAATCTCCTTCTCAACTCTTTCAACAACTAATTCACAAACACCAGTTTTAGCTTCAAAAGGAAGCTTCGGAGATTTCAAACATTGAAGCAAGGCACTGAAAAATTCTTCATTAAGTTCAAGATCCACTAACTGATTTCTTACTTCTTTTACAGCTTCACACAGGGCAGGGTTTGCCACATACCCTACCATTGCATAAATGGATCAGCGAGCACTGGACTATCTGGATCGAGTTGGAGTCGCCAGGTGAATTTTTCAGCCTGCATATGTGTCTGAATGTTGTCCACCATCAGCATCAGATCTGCAACTTGATTTCATGTATCGGAGCAAGACAATCAACAAGTCGAATGTCACATCAACAGCAAATCATCTTCCCTAGTATGGTCACCACTATGTTAACGCTCGAATCTGCCTCAGGCTGAGGAAGGCAAAACTCAAGGCAACATCAAACCACACTCAGCCTCGTAGCTAGCCCTACGAGGACAGGAGAGGGCTCTCTCCAGGTCTATCTCGGCAAAAGGTTTTCAAAATGGCTAAGATGACTCCAAATTACCACTAATTTTAGGCTAGTAAATTGATAGAAAGGGGTTGTTTTTTTATAAATGATTGGGTTTTCTGGGCAGCGTGGTACCAAGAACAACGTGAGCAGAGATTTAATCAAAGGCACAGATTATTCCATAAGGCGAGGTAGGAGCGAGATTTAACAATTAAATTGAGACTAAATGGAATGGCAAGACTGCTGAGAAGTCGACAAGGGCATGTGTGATGAATCCTTATCGAACAGAAGAAAACATTAAATATGAACACTTCCTCAAGACAGAGCAAATAAATTGAATTCTGCCTTTCTCACTTAAAAGTATCCATTTAGAAATGATTATGAAATGGAATGGAAACATTACAAAGACATATGAAACAGAAGAAAAACATATGCTAAATTTCCACACCACAAGAATCTTACAGATCAGAGCTGAGCCATTTAATTAATCTCTGTCATTCAACTGTACAATGAAATGCTCTGTTTTCCTCCACGCACCTCTCAGAATTCTGACTCCCTTTTTTTTTTTTTACAAAATGATTTTTCAATACATTAAAATAAGTTCCTCTGTGGGAAAACAAATCGACCCAACAACAAAGGTGTTGTTTCAACTGAAATTACAAAAATTAGAAAAGAGCGTTTCATCTATTCTAAAAATAGAACAACGTCCCTCTAAATCTTTTGATGATTGGCTAATTAAGAGGCAAAACTGGAGCGCAGATCCCATAGAATCAGGACTGAGGATAAAAATAAGCAAATTCGTTCCTATATATTTTGCGTTCTAATTTTTTCGTGCTTTGACTTCTTCTTCTGGCATGTATTCTACCCATTCCCTGAATTAATTTCAACAACATATCTTTCAAAGTTCTAGGATGTCAAACTCATGAGGCATGCAGTCTTTACCTGTTCAGTAGCACTTGTTTGGAGAATAGTAACACAGATTCGTAACTTGGCTTGTGTAGAGGCACGCAAACCGCTCGACCTGATTTGCGAAACGAGAATTCTAATATCCAGTCTTCAGAAGTTGACCCCATATTTTATGGAACTTTTCATGACATTCCCTTTGTGTCTTTCTATGAAGTTCACAAATTCTTTCTATCTCTACATGCAACTTGTTGACTTCAGAAGATGCTTGATGTTGTTCTTCTTCATCGTTCACCTTATATTTGAGAGCCCACTTCAGCTATTGTAGTTTATCATCAATGAGATCCCTCTGTTGGCGCAACCACCTAAATTCCTTGCGGATGTCCTTTGACTCACAAATCAGCTCTACTTCCCTTTCAAGCTCTGGTACTACAAGCATTGTTCTCCAACCGAGCTTCTTTCTTGCTACGCAATATGTCTCCATAAATATGGTCTCCAACATATAGGACCTGAGAACCTGCTTCAATTGAAAGAAGTTGATGAAGGTGACCAACGTTCCCTCCCTAAGCACATACCTGAAAAACTATGCATCCCTGCTCTGATATCCACTTCAAACAATGGAACCCTATTCTCATCCTTAAAAAAAATCCAGGCTTTGAGCTGCCAGTAATGACTACATCAAAATACGAGGTGTATTTCCACTGATTCACAGGTCGCTGTTACCTAGGGAAGTTCCTTCAACTTTGGCAGTTTAACTTAAAACTACAAGGCTCCATGATATAACAACGTGGCAATCCTAACATGTAATTTCATTGCCAAAATCGAACGTGGATCAACTGAACTAGACAGCCTCCTGCTGTAAACAAAGCTTTCTAAGTCTTGAATCGTTTACAAATAATGGCATACGAATGGTCACACCAGGAAGTTTATCGGCCTTTTACAGTCTTAATTTATAGGAATTGGGCGTTGCAATACGTGTATTCTCTGTAGTCTCATTTGAAGGAAAAATCAATGGTAGACGAAGATCTGATTCGAAGGCTGAACCTAATAAGCACAATTCCTCCTATTCTATGAAACCAAATGACAAAGAGGAGAACTAAAACATGAAACAGAGAACAAAATACCACATGATTTCGCGTGCAGGCTTTGGAGTCGATTTCGCAAGATCTAGTCGCATGAATACAAACAAAATTTGTGCTGGACTGAGTGCGTAGCGCGCTATCCCAATGTGTAGTGCACAGCCTGATGCGTAGCGCCTGTGCATTTTTACACTGGTCGCGCTAACCCAATGCGTAGTGCATTTCCCGGTGCGTAGCGCACACCTCCAACGCGTAACGCACACCTGACAGCACTGCCCATATTCCATTAAGAAGGATATATGTAGTAAGAAATGGAACCAACTCTGAGACTCTTTCTGTGACAGTTGAGCTGCTTGTGAAGAGATAACCCATGACATTTTTGCAAAGAAGAAAAACTATTGCAAAGAATATGCTGATGACTGAAGATGTAGCGACCAAAACAAAAACTGAAAAGCATGCAGCCTCAGCATTCCGAACACCAAGTTCATTGGAGACCCTTACGCTGCAAAGAGAATATTATGAACAGGAGGGAACATCTTATGGCAACATCGAAGCCAAGTGGTATCATCATCTCCAGAAGTATCATACTAATGCTTTGATGACCAATGTCGTGGAGCATCAGGATTAACTACCTTATGGAAAACGACCTCTATATCAACTGCTGGATCATTCAATGTCCCAGCAAGAAAAACGAGGATCTGATAGTACCATATCTGCAGGAATACCATTATGGCTGAAAATATAGATAGTCTTAAGAATGATGGAAGTTGGGGGAATGCAATTAATTTAAAGCCCGTCCATGAAGCTTTGCATGAAGCAGAATGCATTATGTAAAGAAACTCAAGGATGGTCATAAGCCAGCACGATACATTGTGTGTCATGACAATACCAATGAGGCCTAGTTTTAGTTTGAATGCAGTTATCCAACAGAATATAAGGTGCAAGATTAATAATCCTCCCGAGATCCAAACTATAGGTAAGACTAAACTCTGTACATGTAAAAAACTTCTGAACAGATACATTTACTGCAAATGTAAACAGTTGGGGAAGCATCCATTTCAAGAGAAGTCCTGACTTAGCAGCAATGGCAGTTGTTTGGCCAAACAGTTTGAATATAGGTTCTGCAAAAAGGCATGGAATGGACAATAAAAATTCCTGGATGTCCAATACAACAGCTACAGCTTCCTTGATAAAATGTGTCTCATCCAATATTATTCGATTCCATTTGACTGAATATAGAATAGAGGAGCTGTCCTCAAGCGGTGCGAATTGACTGCTGGCAATTGAAGAGCTGGAGAATTTGAAACATTTTGACAAATTAAAAAACACATTTAATGATTTCTTCTTCAAAACAGGGTTTTGAAGAAGAATCAATCTTACATTATTGCGATGACATTCCTGAAAAACTTACTACGTTATTTCACACTTCTGCAGACAAAACCCTGGACTTTAGACATAAAATGACTCCTCTGATCAAAATGACATTTAATGACTACCAGTGACGGGAAATGAACCTTGGTGAATTTGACTGCAACGGGCTGACGAGACGGAGTCTAACACATGTGATGGCAAATGTGAGTTTGATGACTCCCTTTGCATAACTTACAAGGAAACCTAACTTTACCCTTTTTCCCAGGAACCTGACTATCACTGGTTGATGGATCAATGGAAAGTTGATGAGATTTTTCTGACCATACTTCCAAGACCTTTGGAATACTAGGACAATTGATAAGGAAGTGGTCACCCTTACGAAGCTTGTAAGGGTATTTGGATTTACAATGCATGTCGGAGTTTTCCTCAACACAACTAACACTTACAATCGTGGTTGGTTGGTTGACTTCTTTCTTATCTTGCTTCTTCTTCTTCTTCTTCCCTTTCTTCTTCTTCTTAGCCACCTGGTTACTAGCATCAAGGCTTTTACCAAGCGAAGAGGAAGAAATGGAGGAAGAAAAATTAGACGAAGAAGGTAAAGGGTCAACAGAAGGTTGGTGATGTTGAGATGGTGAAGTCTGTTGAGGTGAAGCATTCGGTTGAGGTGGAACAATTGGAGTATTTGGGGCCAACGAAGTTGAAAATAACCATATCGGTAATCCAATTGTAAATCCAGGTAATGACAAAGTAGCCATATAAGGAGGACCAACATTTCCAAAGAAAGGAAAAGTACTAGGATCCTCGTTAAGAGGGGTTCCTTGGTCGGTAAATTCTGGAATAGTTGCCATTATATTCCACTTCAGTGAATTTTATTAACAATTTAAAACTAAAATTAACAATTCGCAATTCACACTTAACAATTAAAATTCAGAATTCACACCTATGGTATCTAAAAGTAAAAACAAACAAATTAACACGCATTATCAAATCTAGGAGTCAAACCACACACAAACAGTAACTTTCTGTACCGAAAACACTAGTTGGTTATGAAATCCAACGTCGCAGAATTCAATACAGAAATGGCGGTTGGAACAGTTACCCTGACAACCTGCTTAATGAATAGAATGGCACAAGTTCCTCCACTAAACCGTCTCGAGTGAAGAGAACCCCCCAGAAAATCCAAGTGAGTCTAGCCGACGTCTGCTCCAGGTACAGTGGGATCTTCCCTCCACCATCACCTTAGGAAAGAATCATATAGAATATGGTCACTATGGTTACCAACGGAAACAAATATACCTGGGGGAACAGTCTACAATCCGATACACACACAAGGGCAGAGTAACAAAGCTCAATCCCCTTGAAGGCTCCTTGACATAATCCAAGGTTTACCAACAAGTGACCCCAGGCTCCTCGACAATGGTTAATCCGAGGTTTACAGTTATACATGTATATCTGCTATCGTTCCCAATGAGGAAGGATTGATTCCCACACTGGTTCAAATATGGTCTCGTGCTTCTCCTTGAAGAGGAGCATTCCCAGAGTATAGATGTAACAATTGGATTTTATCTCCTACCGCAAGATACAGCTACTTGTTTGTTTTACTGTCTTGGAGAGTTAACTAAAACCTATTCCAAGACACTAGCCTAAGCTAGATTGGTGGAAAGTAAAAATTACTAGATGAATTTTAATTAAGCGTTGTGTTATTTAGGCTGTTATTACTCAAAAGGGTAAATGGATACGAAACCAATGGTGTTATGACCCGACTCAAAACTGAATGCAATCGAATATGATAATGTAATCCTTTCAATTCGATGAATCCTAACTAAAGTAAGGAGAGAGTTTCCATTCACTTCCAACAATGCAAGAAATTGATCACTAAAAGAAAATATAACAAATTCTCTAATGCACTAATTTCATCAAGAAAAACTAATGCAAATCAATTCCAAAAAGTTTTTTATTTTTATTTTTGTGTGTTAAAAACAAGAATAAAAGTATGTAAATTCAAATCAAAGAAAGCTGATCTAAATCTACGATTGATTTTTCAGAATGTAAACTATGCAATTGTAATCTATGCACAATTCACTTGAAAAGTACGCAAATTTAATCTATGCACATTTTTCATTCATATTCTGAAAATGAGAATTCTAATTATACAAATGTGATCTATGCAAGAGAATTCTCGAACACAAGATGATTCTAATGTAATATAAGAACCAATCAAGTGCAAGTCAAGAAAATCAGTGAGAATTCCAAAGATCAAAAAATAAAAACACTCAAAGGCGATTAAAAATTGTGAAAAGACTGAGACAAACCTCCAAGTAATGACCAAAGGAAATCAAATTAAGAAGTTCTCAAAAAAGAGACTCAAAACACCCAATTGATAAAAGATTAAAACAGGAATGCCAATGGAATTAACCTAAGAAAAGTTCCTGACAAGTCACGTGCAGATCTGGGCAGAGGATAATAACATCTAAACAAAAACTAAGCTAACTAACATAGGAAATCTTAGGTTTTTCAAAATTTTGACAAGGTCCGCAGGCCCACAGTTAACACAAGTGCGGTACCGCTCTGTGCTAAAAGCAAAGGTGCGGATAAGTATGCACTGTGTCAAAAGGCTAGGGTGCAGTCCTCTCCCAAAGCTATGAAAAACGAAAAATAACCCTAGATCTACAAACTCTACCCAATTTTACACACAATAAGCCAAAAACAGAAACAAAAACATAGTTTCTCAGGTCAAAGTAAAAACAAGGAAAAAATCAATTCCCCAGCGGAGTCGCCATTTTGTCACACAGAATGAGTCGATCTTGTGGACAAGATAGACCTTCCTAAAATCTAAAGAAGACCTAATGACAAGCAAACCAACTAGACACTATCTTTCTCTAAATATGATTTTATAAACAAAGGCAAACAAGTGTTTTAGGGCCTACCTTAGGTCCAACGCAAGTTTGTGGATGCCCTCGCTCCTTTGATCCAAATGAGCTCCTTTGTCGCGAATCTGCAAACACAAACAAGCAAACAAATTAAATAGCACCTAAAAAGCCAATATCATAAAACATATTCAACATGAAAGTCAAGGAGTCCATGAAACAAATAATATGAGATACTTGTTGAGAAAAATGAGTTTGATTGTATTAATTCAAAAGAAGAAGAACTTTACAACCTGTGCCTTGACGCTATACAAGCTCCTCCCAGGGTCCAGCAAGAAGTCTCCTCTACTTTGACAAGTTTCACTCACTTCCCAATGAAGCCAAAAAGGTATGTGATCTCTCCTCTTAAGCTCAACTAGGAAGTCTTAATTTCACCAGCATTTACCCTCAAAAATCTTCAGCTTCTAACCTCTCTAGCAACCAGCCCAATGCCTAAATTTATAGTGCAATGTAGGGAAGTTACTAGGTCCTCCTTCAAAGGGATAAAGCCCTCCTTCAAAAGGATAGCTCCTCTCATCAAGGGATTAGCTCCTTCTCTTTTGGGATGCATGAACCACCTAAGAGCGGCAAATCCACGTCAAAATTCCTTCTAGAATCATCTAGAATTAACCCAAAGTGAGTTTTTTAGAATAAACTTGCGCCTTTTTGACTTTCACAGGGGTCCGCACCCACACCTTTAGGGACAGAGCGGGCAGGTTCGCAGTTTTTGTAAACAGAAGGTGCGGGACCGCAGGTGACAATGAGAGAAAGTGTGGAACCAGAGTTTCATTGATTTTTAATGTCTTTCTCCTATTTTCAAAGCTTGACTTGCAAAGCTGAGGTCTGAGACTTGCCTAGGAGGACAGTACAAGTGATGATAGACCCATACTGACTGCAAATAATCATGGTGACGATATTTTTGTGTAACAGTACCAAAAATAACTTGATAAATTGGCAACATAACTCTGTGGCAGATTTGATAGAAATGTTGTTGATAATTTAACTCCCATAATATGTCATGATAAGCATGGATGGGCATTGGATCTTGGAGAGGCCATTTCCATCCCGTAGAAGAAAAATCCATTGAAAAACATAGAGCACCCATAATGTAGGAAGATGTATAGAAAGGAGGGATTTTGTTTTCAGAGATACTGCATCAATTCCTAAAGGCTAAAATGTGAGTAACTAAATTATTAGAAAGCATAGTAACCAAATCAAATATAAATCCCTTTGAAGCTCCATCTATAAGAGGTACCCAGTCATCATGAAATTTTGACACATTAGGTTGCGCATGCAGCCTACACATCATAGCAGCAATTTGGGAATAAGGACCAACAAAACAGTCTACAGCGTACTTACCACTTTCTTCCGCTTTATGTTTATTTGAATCTTTTCTCATGGTCTAATTTGTTCTTACAGATGTCCATGATCCTTTAAAAATGCCTCAATATATTCTTTATTGTATTTTTATTCTAGATTGGGAAGGTGGTGTTGGGTTGTGTTATATTCTTTCCACAACTAACCTACGTGGTGAACCGGGGGGTTAGAGGGGGGGCGTAACCCCCCCTTAGTTGCGCTGATTGAGTAGCGGGCGAATCACAGGGAGGTTTGAGGGGTGTGGGTAGCCCCCCTCTATGGGGTCTGGGGCAGCACCCCGGGAAAAAAAAAAATTAGACCCTATATTAGGTTGGGCAAACCTACCTATGGTTTTCAATCCATGGTTTTGGACACGATGGTTTTCGGTCCATGGTATTGGATGCTTCGACATGTATAAATATGTATTGTAACATTAAAAAGAATATAATGAAAAAATCACGCTGGTAGTCCCGATTTTGGGATCCAAGGAAAAATCTTTGTGTATATGTGTTTTATGTGTTATGCTCTCACATTGTTTATTTTTTGTGTTTTAGAATTCGTATGCATGTAATTTCTGTACGGGGTTAAAACCTACAGGTGGTACATGCTTTCTAAATCCTTGCTTGTGAAGGACCCAATGAGTGTGCCCTTGCTGGTATAAATTTTCTTGTCAAAAATACTCAAATTCTCCACAACCCATCGAACCATATGAGTATAAGGAAGAAGTCGCAGCCTGGCTAATATTCTATGCAGAAAATGTTGGAAATAATACTGAGAGGGGGGGGGTGAATCAGTATTATCAATTTCTTTTAATAAATCTTCCTTATTTATACTTTGAATTATTTTTGCATGTCAGTACCATAAAATAATGAGCATGAACAAGAAAAACAGATAGTCACACCAAAGAACACCAGATATAAGGTGGAAACCCAATGTGGGTGAAAACCACCTACTGCAATATGTCTCTATCTTCTTTCAAATTAGAAACTCCTTTTACAATGCTTTTGTACTGGTGCAGTCCTTTACCAGTACGCAGGCTGCAACCTGCAGAGAGCTACAACTCTCTCTTGTTTTCCAGTCTCTCCTGGAAGGGAGCTACAACCCCCTACTTCTTTTCTTTCAAGGACCACTTTTCATAAATTTTCAAACTGGATGCAAGAATATCAAATAATCATCAAGTACATGCAAATTACCCAAACTCCTTATACAATCAACCAAGAGTCACCCAACTTCTCAGAATGTTGTAAACAGAAAGACAGTACCAGAAATATAAACCCAGAACTCTGCAGCAATAGATAAAAGATAATCAACAAATGTTTTTAAGACAGATCCGCAGTTTTTATTTATGTGGCCTGCGTAGCTCCGCACTTCACCTTCTGCTCCCCTGCGTATACACGCAGAGAGCCTTCTGCTGCACTGCGTATCTACGCACCTGCACCTTCTGTCGCGCCATGTACATATACTATAGCTCCGCACCTGCGGCTTCTATCGTGCCGCGTACCTCTACTGTAGCTCCGCACCTGCGGCTTCTGTCGCGCCGCGTATCTTTACTGTGCCTCCGCACCTGAACCTTCTATCGCACTGCATACCCATGCACTGCGCCTTCTTCTGATGTGCGTACCAACGCACTGCGCCTTCCTCTGCTATGCGTACCCCCGCACTTGCACAGTTAATTACCTGCGAACCTCTGATTAGGGCCAAATTGGCAGTCCACCAGTGTACCACAGATAGTCAGATGCCCAGATCTGATCATGCGCCCAAGAGATCACACTTCATAGATTCACTTTCAACTTCACTTTTATATAGATCAACCAATAACCCAATATTTCAGATCTTAAGATATTCAATTTGCAAAAGATACATTAGCCAAGTGATCTCCTTCCCTATTTATAGTCAAGCCCTTATTCACACCATGGGACAAAACCATTGATCCAAACCGGGGCTAAATTAGATCCTATACCACGGGCCAAAACCATAGAATTAAGAACGGCGGGCTAAATACCACGAGCCAAATATAAGAAACGCCACGTGAGCACGCTTCTCTGCCTTGAAGTGAGTGAACTGGGGGTCTGCACCTCATGAAGGGTAACCTGCGGGTATGTATGCACTTTATCTATGATATTCCTGCGGGTTCGCAGCTTTTGTACGGTGTACCTGCGTACCTCTTATTTTCCAACATTTTGAGAGCCTGAACAGAACATTGCCACTTAAGAGAGTTGCCATCAAGTACAACACCTGTAACATAGAGCCATACCAGAATCATAATGCCAACAGAAAAGAATTATCGACATCACTAAAAGTAGTTTTCAAAACCAGGATGTTATCATTAGCAGTTACCGTCCTCTTAGTAATTATGGGATTTTCATCTTCGAAATACCTATAAATTTCTTCCCAAGAGGAGTGCCCAGCATCTCTAGTTCAAACTATATTAGAGAATAGTCCCAATCCAAGACTCTTTTCATCAATATCTTCAATAAAAGGACCAAAATATTGTTCCTGTGATGAAGCATTTTTCTTGGTTCTTTCTCTTTTCGTCATTTTTTCATGATGTTGGGAATCAAAGCTTTCCTATAATGAAGGCACATGAGATTAATGGAAAAACTCAATTGTCCAGAACTCAATGCTAATGAATAATACGATTTTCACTAATAAATCCCTCTTTTTAACGAATCTTATGATATCAAAGTGAATTGAATAAAAAGTTTTATGTTTTCAAGACTCATTAAAAACCATTAAAAATCCACTAAATACACAAGCCAAAAGCCATGTGATAAGCCACGTAAAATTATTGGAGGTTCAATTTCGAGGGGTGTTTTAGAATAGAGTTACAATATACCAACCTTTCGAAATGAAAATTTTCTGATTATATAATGATCATGAAAAGAATCTCGAAATAAGAGCTTTGTTGAATCTTATGCAAGGCTTACTGGGAGTATTGTTATCGTAAGATTTAAAATATAACACTATGATAAAACATTGCCCAAAATTGAATATTATAATAATAATAATATTTTATCATAGAGATCATATATAGTAACCTTAATTCTAAAAAGGTCCCGATGAAATAGGCCCGATAAAAGTAACTCAAGGATTTTGAACAATATCGGAGTAGCATGTTATCGGGGATGCAATTAAAATGAACTTCTGATATGATAAATCCCGATATGATTATTTTAATAATAATTTTTCAGGGTTTGAATGTCGAAAGAGTTACTATATTACCTTTTACAATAAGGACTTCGAAATAAAGTCTTTTATAAATATTTAATAAAGGCATCAGGAGGTCGGACATCGGGGAGAAACCTTTTCGTAACACCAATTGATAAAACTTTACAAAATGGGAAAGGTAGATAACAAAGAGTCTCTGATATAAAGAGAACCTCAACAGTGGGCCCAATGGAGCTTTGGTATTTCTTAATGTTTTTAAAATAAAACTGCAATATGATGAGTTCTGAAAAAGGGAGAGACTTTAAGTTTTAATATAGGTATTGTTTTAAAATCGCTTGTGATTAATTCTATTATGCCCCTTATTAATAAAATAAAGCATTTTATTTAAGGAAACTAACTATAAAAGATAAAGGGTCCCCATTATTATTAGGAACTAATTAAAAATGGGGGTTGTTATTTTTCTACAACAGGTAGTTGTGGTTCTTGATAGTGAAATATATCTCACTTGCAACACCAAACATAGTCCATCTCACTTGTGATGAATAGCTTATGTCATCACAATTGAGATGCCTTAGAAATAATACGTCACAATTATGACTCACAACAAATATGTCATCATAATTGTGATGAACACAGGCACCAAAACTAAAAAAATGACATTTTTCTTGAAATTTGTGACATTGTTAGGTTCCTATACCAATAGGTTTCATTTTTCATGATTGATTGTAGAAGAGCCAAATGTGTTCATCCTTGCATGCTGCAAAGGTTCCATATTTTGTAAACAAATCAAAAAAAAAAAAAAAATAGAAAGAGGGCATGCCCTAAAAGAAAGATCAAAGGGAAAAAAGAGTAAATTGGTCAGAAAAAATGATGAAAATGAACCCCAAACCAAAAGACCAAGAAAGTGTGCTAGTTTAAATGCCACTACTGTTCCATTGTTGCAGAACTTCATTGTGTACAGGTGGTTGATTCTGCATACAGTTGATGAATAGCCAGACAATCCAATCCTGGCTAGATCATGTTTGAATTTACTTGTCTTTAGAATAAAGAATAAAGATCTGTCCAAAAATTTCAAGCTTGGCAGATGAGTAAACAAGTAGAGAAAGTAAGGAGCCCAACTGCTTAATCTGGGCCCTTGGAAGAGATAAGGGTAGATTTAGATAGGAGGGAATTCAAAGAAAAAGAGGAAAATCAGGGTTTTCTATTCCAAATGTGTTATAGACATTTTTGTGCCTTACAGCATGAAGCATGAAATGTCCATAATCTAAGGGATCCAAAGTCCCTAAACATGTTGTTCCTACCCCTAGAGGAACAAGGCCAGCAAACCACAGCACTCAACAAAAGTTCTCCACCTGAAAACACTCAAAAACAAGGCAATTCTGGATCATGTCAACTGCTCCACTGAGCATCTGTGCTGAATGTCAACTGCTCCACTGTCTGCCTGCGTTGAATGTCAACTCCAAAGAAGGCTACCTGCGCTGGGCGAGTTTGGACATGTGGCAGAGTCATTCCTCAAGGTGTCAACGCCCAGGAAGCTTCCAAAATGACACTTGGATCAGGGAATTCGACTGGTGATGAGTAAGGGGTTCCAAATCTCCAAGTGGAAGCAAGAACCTCCAAGTGGACTTAAGAACTGAAGTGGGAGAGGACACTAGTTAGTTTCATGCCAGCCTCAAGCTGACTCATCCTTTCTCCAAAACTCCTATATATAGATCTCTCTCATGAGGTCTAGGGAGGCGGGAATCTTGTGAATGTAAAGAATTGCTGTTGGTTTGAGTTTAGAACTATTGGGTGATTTGCTTTGAAGGAGGTGAAGAGGAGATTTCTTTCTGCTGGGAAGGTGATGCTGGATTGGGCCTCTTATGGTTGTATCACTTCCTGAACCTTACTTCTTCCATTAATAAAGCATTTGAGGTTCTTCTATATACATGTGTCTCAATGATGTATTGTTATACTTGTGTATTTGATTTATTCTAATCCTTGAATCAATTATGAATGTATGCTTCTTGTAGTTTCCCTCTCTTGCCATTTTGTAGGATCTTGGTGTAGCTGGGCCAGTGAAAGAGCAAGGAGCTGGGGGCAAGCAGCAAGGAGAGAAGATTGGATCAACCATTAGCGAAAGACATCGGTTAGTGGATCTCTTTATCCCCTCTTTTACATCTCATAAAGAAGTAATCTTAGATAGCTTTGCTTTGATTGTTGCTAAGGAACTATCACCCTTAGAGTGGGATAGGGTCATTCCGTATTGGATACTTTTCCCAACAACAAAATGCACCTAATCAAAAGGAAGAAAAAAGGTTAGATGTATTAGGCTGTGTAGGCAGTGTGAGGTTGTAGAAGCAAGTTGGTGATCATTTTTGTCTGGTCTAGAAAGACTTATCTCATGTATGTCACAAAAAACCATGGCAAAGTGACTGCAAGACAGTGGAAGCATGACTAATTTCCCCTATCATTCCCCCAGGAATCATTTGCTAACATCCCCTCAAGGACCTTGGGATCTTCCCAATAGTCCTATTTCACTTCATTTTATGAGAAATGCTAAGTTGAACTCTGAGTTTACTTAGTGAAAAGAAGCCACATTTCTTGTGTAAAATATCTTACCATTTTACTTCATTTCCCTAAAAACCTAAGTTATTACCTTATCAACTTAGTGTTTCTTATCCATAAAATCATATTGACACTAACTCTATAATTTAGTTCCTTTATCATTCCCCATCCCTATTTTAAAAAGAACTATATAAAAACCCCAAAAAATACCTAAGTATCCCTACCCTTGGCAACTATAGCCATATAACACAAAGTTTGGGAATTATTGGCCACTTGGGACCTTAATAATAGCCCTTCCGCATATAAACCATCGGGGTTTATTTAACACCAGGTTAAATAAACAACCACATTAAACCCCCCACATAAACCATACGTTAAAAACCCTGACGCGCATGTATATAAAGGGGTTAGTTTAACATTCGGTTAGACTAATAACCTTTGCCGCCTATTCACACCGCATAAACCAATATTCCAAAGTTTTGTACCCCCATGAATATTAAAACTATTAAACAATTGTAGCAGGTCTCGTACCATAACTACCCGCCATCTGCTTTACCCGTCCACCGTTCGATCCCGCGCCGTAGATCCGACGGCTGGCGGCAATATCGGAGCCCCTGATCTGCCGGGAGTTAGCGTCTGAGGGATGGGCGGTATTGCTGTCGTACCCCTGCCATGCGTCAGCTTCTTGGCGTGATCGGAGCCCCCTCCTGCAAAACCACCATGGGCTAAAGGCGGTGCGGGGAAAACTGTTTACCGCCCACCGCCTACCACCTGACGTCATCCCCACGTCACCCAATGACGTTTCATCCATGTCGCCCGCCACTGCTCTACACCAGCGCCATATCATCTGTTGACATCACCACCCCACCACCATTTCATCCACCACGTCATCCCACACGTCAGCTGCCACATCATCCTCTGTACCCACTACACGACAAAAATGCGTCATGATGACGTCATCACAAAAAGCGTTAAAATGGCCAAATTTTGTTAAAAGTCCCAAAAGTGACTGTTTTGTTTATTTCTATTGGGTCGTTGGTAAAAACCTCTGCATGCGATTTACGATCAATTTGCCACCATAGCTGCACAGTCTGTCACCCGCTAAAGGCGACTCCATAGTGCGTTCCCCAGCTCGGCCTGCAATCCAAGTTGTGCATCTAACGCTCATTTTAAATAGGTATTTAACCGTTGTTCGCCCGTAAACCCTGTTTTTCAAAATTTCTCCATGTGAAATCCACTGAAGGACTAGAGTTCGAAGTAAAATGCACTCCTGCCTATGAATCACCACCTTTTAATCCACTAGGTGAGCCATTGTTCAAAATCAAACCGGCAAACTTTGCCCTCCTTTGCAAATTGGCCATTAAACCACACTTCAAGCCCATTTCCACCGGCAGATTCTCCAAAAACTGCCCATGCATTGAGTTAATGTGTCAAAATCCTCTGCAAAGAGCACCATTTCCTCTGTTTATCCAGCTGCCCAATTTAACCCTGCAGATTTTGTCTTTCTCCTCTGAATTCTGCCTAGTAAAGCCATTTCTATATCAAAGCTTAGTCTGCCAATTCCCTGACAAAGCCTCAGAGGCAGTTTTCAGTATTCAGTTGTTGCACAAATCCAAATTCCAAATTACAAACATAGAGAATTTAAAGATGGCCACTCCAGCAGCCTTGAATATCACTCCTCTCAATGCACCCCACAAGGAATTAGAAGCACTACCTTTGGCTGATAGGGACCACTTAATTCAAGACCTGGTTGGTGACAGAAACCACCTGCAGACATTCTGTGAGCTGAGGAACAGTTATTTGAACAACAGTGACATTTATGGCATATGGGAATCAAATTTGCCCATATACTTCCTCCCTTCTGTCAATGTCTTTCCTGAAATTATTCGCCTCTGCTATGAAAACTATGAGCCAACCCAAAGGGCAGTCAAGTCTCCATCTGGGAGCATCCTTTTCCATATAACTCCTAAATCCATCAATCAAATGCTAAACTTCAAGCAAACTCAGCTTTTGGTCCCTCTTTCTATGAAATTCCTGCTTGATGAAGGTCCCAAACTTTCCAACTCAGAGATAGCCCGAATTGCCCAAGTATTCATGAGAGTAGACCACCAGCCTACAGGGCCACCTCCTTTTCTCTATGTATGTTTCAATGAAGTGGGAAAATTACTAGTAGATATGATATCTTATGTACTGGGCTTCAAGACAAGTGAACATATTGATCAAACTATATTGGTCTTGTTGTCTGCATTTACCCCAGGACAGCCCCCTGCTGTCAAATACAACTATGCCAAATTCATTGCCAATAAGATACATGACCAACTGCTGAAACTAGATAGGGAGGGAGTCTTCAAATACTCATCTTACATCTATCATCTATTCATGAATTATCAGCCAGACTGTTTCCAGTGCCCCATCAAAATATTGGACTCCAAAGGAGAAAAGAGGTCTGTGATTTTTTGGACCTCAGTCTTTCATGAAGTCTGCATCTCTCCCTACTCTTACTATGAGTTCATTGACCTATTTTCCTATCCAGTCTCTTCTCTCCTAATGAGAACTCCTCCTGCTAGGCTATCCTATGACATGCAGAAAATATTGCAGCTCTCAAAAAACTACAAAATAGGTGACTGGTCATTTTACCAGAATCACACTGTCATCAGGATATATGGTTGTGAGCTCTATCCCTATAGGCTGCCAAGATATGTGCCAATGAGACTGTTTGCCTTGGAATATTACAGGCAATTTATCAACTCTGATTTAACTCATTTCCATAGCACCAAGAAAAAGGCTCAGTTGAAATTCAAAGACCAACTAGGCCCTTTTGTCATGAACAAAAAAGAAGGATGGCAAGATGCTGATCAAATATTGGGAGAAAAACTCAGGTTAAAAAGAAGTTTTTGGTGGGTACCTTATGACCCAAATGGTTTTATCAATGCCAGGAAAATAAAATATAGGCTGTCAGCATATGAACATTGCAAAATCCCACAAATAGAACAATTTTCCAACCAAGATGAGTGGGTGGCAGGGACACTAGTTGAAGAATTCACCCAAGAAGAGATAATGGAGCAAAATGTGAAAGATTTGGAAAAGACTCTTGACTTGGATTCTTTTGAGTAGGTAACATTCAAACTGCCACAGCAAGTTGGAGAAGGCACATCAACTGTTGCAACTTCACAAGCTGCCCAAGAAAGGTCTACACCAGCAACAGGGACAGCAAAGGGCAACGAGGTAGTTGATGCAGAGCAAGAAACAATGACAGAACAGCAAACTACTTCAAAGGAACAGAGTCAAGGGCAAACCCCTCCACTGCAGACAGAGGCTCCATAGGTATCAGCTTTGCATACTCCTCTCAATGAGGAGAGAGGCAAGAAACGGGACAAGGAAGAAACCACACCTGTTAGTGGGTCAACACAGCAGCCAAAGGCCAAAAGGCAGAGAGTAGATCCTCAAATTGAAGATGAAATTAGTGAAGAAGTCATAGAGAGCCCAAGGAGGGAGAGGGAAACCAGCCAGCAAACATCCATCAGCTCTCACAGACAGGAAACAGAGAGGCAACATGGTATGGAGGTCTCCTCCTCAAGGCAGCAAGGTGCACAACCATCTGGCATTAAAGGAACTTTCATGGAAATCAAGGCCCAAAATGAGCTATTGAGAATACAGTTGTATGATCAATTTCTGAAGACAACACCCTCCAAACAGCAGAGATTAATGGCAGCTTATGACATTAAGGAGGAGAAAATGATCTTAAGTCATTTCAAGCCTAAGATACCACAGCCACAGACAGCTGCAGATTACATAAAGACAAACTTAGAGGTCCTCGCCAAGGACATACACCCGATGGACCAAATTGAGCTACACAAGCAGACAGGTGAAATGGTCTATGCTACTCTAACAAACAAGGCAATGTTGGCCCACCAATTGAAGGAATCATTGAAAAATACAAATACTCAATTGGATTTGGAGAGAATGTCTTCATTGGCCAAAGACAACAGAATAAAGACATTGGAGGAAATTATTATGGAACTAGGCCATGATCCTAAGGATGCCAAGGGCATCAAAGCCCTCATAAGAAAAAAAGAAGAAGATATTGCTGCACTTAGAAAGCAGCTAAGGCTACCTGCAACCATGCACCCTCAAACTACAGAACTTGTGCAAGAAAAAGAAGGTGAAGATACAATGGATTTGCTAATGAGGATGAATCAAAGGATAATTCAAATGGAGGAAGAATTGGAGAAAGCATTGCAAGGAAAGCAGGGAGAGTCGACCTCCCAGCCACTTGTAACAGCTCCAACAGTCCCCACTGCCCTTCCCACAGTAGCAGCAGCAATTCCTCCTGTCATTCCAACATCAACAACAGGTACATCGACCACGGATGCTTCAGCAGCAGCAGCAACAACAGTCCCAGAATCTAGCATGAGTATGGAAGACATGATGAAAGCAGTCAAAGAGCTAGAAGTCCAGATGACAGAGCTGAAAGAGGCCAAAGAAAAGTTGACCAAGCTAGAAGTAAGCTATGACAAGTCCAAGGTAACGGTGGCTAAGAAAACAAGGGAAATAAAGGCCCTGGACATTAAAATAAAGTCTTTAGAAAAAGAGCTTACTCTAGATAAAACTCTAGCTAAAATCGAGAAAATTTTGTGGGCCAAGATTGGCCAATCTATCGCTAACCAATGGCAATCAATCCAGACTATACATGAGCAGATAGAATTAATAGGCCAAGCTCAATTTGAGACTCAAAAGGCTAGAGCATCATTGGGAAATATGCCTGAGCAAGCCAATAGAATGATCCAATTTTTTGTTAGAACATTATATATTACGGAGCAATGGATCACATAAAATATTGCAGAAATATAAACACAGAGAACGCACAAAACAAGAGAGACACAGATATACGTGGTTCACCCAGTTTGGGCTACGTCCACCCCGAACAGCCAGTCCTTCCTTTCTATTATCCAACAAAATGAAGAGACACAACCTACAGCAAATCTGCTGTAATATCCTCTGTTTTCTCTCACAGTCTCACCTCTCTGTTTCTCGCTCACAAAATACACATCTATATCTCAGCCTCCAATACAATGCCCTCATACAAAGAGAGGGGTTGCCTTCTAGGGCAAAAAACCCTAAACTAAACATAAGTTCTACCGTCAGATCATCTGCCTAATAAACGGCCCAGATTGACTAGAAATTACTATACTTTTACAAGGCAATTTTACATTTGTTTTTAGCTTCGGGGGCACTGCCCCCGAGCCCCCGCCGGGGGACCGCTGGCCCCTGGACCCCCCAGCCGAGGGGGATCGGCCCCCCCAGACCCCCGCGGGGGGGGCAAGTCCCCCCCGCACCCCCCCCCCCCCCCCCCCCCCACGTGGAGGGGTGTACAAACTTCCTGGGGGATAAATCCAGCTGAAACAAAGACCTCTAAAAAATCATGCTCCACACACAACAATCTCCCACTTGGAGAATGATTGTAGAAACTCCACCGCTGCTTCATTTACTGGACAATGACTCCTCTTTGGACCTAGTTGTTTCTCATCTTCATCATCATCCTTGAAGACCAATTGAAACTGAGCATATTCTCAGTTTCTCCCTGGTTACAACTTTTGTTAGCATATCTGCAGGATTTTGGCTAGTGTGTATCTTTTCCAGCTTCAACTCTCCATCTTCTAACACTGATCGTATGAAATGGTACTTGAGCTGTATGTGTTTAGTCCTAGAATGAAATGCTGAGTTCTTTGCAAGATGAATGGTACTTTGGCTATCACTGTATAACGTGCCCATATCATGCTCCTTACCCAATTCACCCATAAACCTTTGTAACCAAATCATTTCTTTACTAGCCTCTGTAGCAGCAACATACTCTGCTTCTGTTGTTGAAAGTGCAACAACACTTTGAATTTTTGAAATCCAACTGACAGCTGTTCCACCAACAGTAAATACATATCCTGTAGTGCTCCTCCTGTTATCCCTGTCACCTGCCATATCTACATCAACATATCCCTGTAGAGAAATGTTTGCACCACCAAAGCATAATGCTTGATTTGTGGTACCTTTCAAATATCTGAGAATCCATTTCACTGCCATCCAATGTTCCTTTCTTGGATTGTTCATGTACCTTCTTACAACTCCCGCTGCATGTGCAATATCAGGCCTTGTGCAGACCATTGCATACATTAAGCTTCCAACTACTGATGCATATGGAACTTTAGACATATAATCCATGTCTTCTTGGGTCTTTGGGCACATTTCCTTACTAAGTTTGAAATGGCTAGCAAAAGGTGTACTAACTAGTTTTGCATTGTGCATATTAAATCTTTTCAACACCTTTTGTATGTACTCATTCTGAGACAATGTTAATTTACGATTTTTCATGTCTCTAGTTATTCTCATACCAAGGATTTGTTTTGCAGCTCCCAAATCCTTCATTGCAAATGAATTTGCCAATTTTCTTTTGAGCACATTTATTTCCTGCATGTTAGATCCTGCAACAAGCATGTCATCTACATACAATAACAATATAATATAGCCGCCATCATTTTTCTTTTTCAAATAAACACAGTGATCAGAGTGACATCTAGTATAACCTTGTTCAGACATAAACTTGTCAAATTTTAGATACCACTGCCTTGGAGCCTGTTTTAAGCCATACAAGCTCTTCTTCAACCTGCACACTAGTTTCTCCTTCCCTTTCACCTCATATCCTTGTGGCTGCTGCATATATATCTCTTCCTCCAAATCCCCATGGAGAAAGGTTGTCTTTACATCTAACTGCTCAAGATGCAAATCTTCAGCTGCTACAAGACTTAAAATGGTTCTGATTGAAGTCATTTTAACAACAAGAGAAAATATTTCATCAAAATCAATACCTTTCTTCTGTGCAAACCCCTTCACCACAAGTCTAGCTTTATACCTCTGTTTTCCTCCATCTTCTTCCTTCAGCCTGTAAACCCATTTATTCTTCAATGCAGTTTTTCCTACAGGCAACCTGACTAAATCCCAAGTCTGGTTATGCATTAAGGAGTCCATCTCTTCTTCCATGGCTACCTCCCACTTCTTCCTGCTTTCAACCTGCATTGCTTCTTCATAACATTCGGGTTCACCGGAATCAGACAACAATAAATAATATAATGAAGGAGAGTATCATTCAGGGGGTCTACTTATCCTGGTAGATCTTCTAACACCACTTTCAGGTGTTTGGGGTACCTGTTGTTGTTGTGGTGGTTGCTGTTGTTGTGGTTGTTGATTATTATTATTTTCAGGCACCTTTCCTTTTTCATTGATTTCATCAAGAACTGCGTATTCCTTGTTTTCCTTTTCCTATTTCTTTTCCTACAACTGATGCTTATACAAGACCTTTTCATTGAATATTACATCTCTGCTCCTAATGATTTTGTGATTTTCGTAATCAAATAAGCGATAACCAAAATCATTAACACCATATCCAATAAAGGTACATTTCTTTGACTTTGCCTCAAGCTTTGTTCTATTTTCTTTATCAATATGGACAAAGGCCTCACAACCAAAAGGCTTTAAAAAGGAGTAGTTTACCTTTTTACCTATCCATACTTCCTCTGGAACACCACCATCCAAGGAACTTGAAGGTCCTCTGTTTATTAGATAAACAGCAGTATCTACAGCATCTGCCCAAAACTATAAAGGCAATCCTGCATGCAATCTCATGCACCTTGCACGCTCCATGATTGTTCTGTTCATCCTTTCTAACACACCATTTTCTTGTGGTGTTCTTGGAACTATCTTCTCTCTGCGAATTCCATGCTCTGAACAGTACCTATCAAACTCTTTGCTGCAATATTCACCTCCATTGTCTGATCTAAGACACTTCAATTTCTTTCATGTCTCAATCTCAACCAAAGCTTTCCATTTCTTGAAAGTATCAAATACATCAGATTTATTCTTAATACAATAAATCCAAGTTTTTCTAGTTGCATCATCAATAAAAGTAACATAATAACGAGAACCACCGAGAGATGATACCTGAGCAGGTCCCCATACATCTGTATGCACAAGCTCTAATTTTTCATTCTTCTTTTCTTTCCCAATTCTGATAAATCTGACTCTCTTCTATTTTCCATAAATGAAATTCTCATAGAAGTCCAAATCAACATTCTTCAAACCTGACAACAAATTCCTTGAGTGAATAATCTTCATTCCCTTTTCACTCATGTGTCCGAGCCTATGATGCCATAATGCTGCATCTGCTCCTTTGGAAGTTAAAGCATTAACATAGTTAGAAATACCATTGCATAAATACAATGTACCAACCTTTTTGCCTTTTGCTATTACCAGGGCTCCTTTGGTGACCTTCCAAGCTTTATCTATGAAAGTTGTCACACAACCTTCACTGCCTAACTTCCCTGTTGAAATCAGATTTTTCTTTAGATCTGGAACATGCCTTACCTCCTTTAATAGCCATTGGTTTCCATTCTGCTGTTTTACAAGAACCTTACCCATTCCAACGATTTTACAGGGTTTATCATCACCCAGATGAACTTGTCCAAAATCTCCTTGAACATAGTCATGAAAGTATTTCTTATCAGGTGTGGCATGGAATGAAGCCCCTGAATCTACCACCCAGGAATCAGTAATATTTTCGAAAGAAAGAATCAAAGCATCTTGTAACACCTCACCTGTCACATTTGCTTCATGATTGTTTTCTTGTTGTGCATCTCCTTCTTTTCCCTTTCGAGATCTACAGTCTTTCTTTAGGTGTCCTTTCTTTCCACATTTCCAGCACACTATCCCCGATCTGGACTTGGATCTGCCTTTCCTTGATTTACTGCGATATCCTGAGCTCTTTCCTCTTTCCATTTTTCTTCCTCTAGACTTTGCACTCAAAGCATTTCCCGATGTCTCACCGGAGCTTTTCCGTCACATTTCCTCGCTAAGGATAGCACCAAAAACATCATCAAACTTTAAATTACTAGATCCAGAAACGGAGTTACTAATGGCCATTACCAAACCATTCCAACTTTCTGGTAATGAGCACAAGAATAACAGAGCTCTAACTTCATCATCAAAGTTTACCCCTACAGAACTTAACTGACTTGTAACTGTATTAAAATCATTTAAATGGTTTGCAACAGATCCACCTTTCGACATATTCATATTAAATAACCGTTTCATAAGAAATACCTTGTTTGAGGCCGAGGGTTTTTCATATAGTTTCGACAATGTCTGCATCAAACCCTCTGTCGTAGTTTCCTTCGAAATGTTGAAGGCGACTGATGCAGCAAGGCACAACCATATTGTTCCGAGTGCCTTTCTATCGAGAAGGTTCCATTCTTCGTCTTTCATACCCGTCGGCATCTTTGTTTTTCCGCCCAATGGTAGGTATAGATCTTTCTGATATAGATAATCTTCCATCTGCATCTTCCACAGCGAGAGGTTTTGGCCGTTAAATTTCTCGACCCTAAACTTACCATCTTCTGCCATTGCTCCCACTCGAACCAGGAACCCTTCTTTCCTGCGAGTTTATCAGCGAAATAGACCTTCGGCTCTGATACCAGTTGTTAGAAAATTATATATTACGAAGCAATGGAACACATAAAATATTGCAGAAATATAAACACAGAGAACGCACAAAACAAGAGAGACATAGATATATGTGGTTCACCCAGTTTGGGCTACGTCCACCCCAAACAGCCAATTCTTCCTTTCTATTATCCAGCAAAATGAAGAGACACAACCTACAGCAAATCCGCTGTAATATCCTCTGTTTTATCTCACAGTCTCACCTCTCTGTTTCTCTCTCACAGAATACACATCTATATCTCAGCCTCCAATACAATGTCCTCATACAAAGAGAGGGGTTGCCTTCTAGGGCAAAAAACCCTAAACTAAACATAATTTCTACCGTCAGATCATCTGCCTAATGAACAGCCCATATTGACTAGAAATTACTATACTTTTACAAGGCAATTTTACACTTGTTTTTAGCTTCGAGGGCGCTGCCCCCGAGCCCCCACCGGGGGACCGCTGGCCCCCGGACCCCCCAGTCGGGGGGGATCGGCCCCCCCGCACCCCCCCCTGCATGGAGGGGTGTACAAACTTCCTGGGGTATACATCCGGCTGAAACAAAGACCTCTGAACAATCATGCTCCACACACAACATTTTTGAACACTCATACTAAAGAGCAGCTGGCAGCCCTAGATATCAGGAACCGGACAGATACCATTTTGATAGTGAAGAAGGTGTTGGCCCTGAGAAATTTTGTACAGACTCTAGAGAGAAAATGTCAAGAAATGCAGGTAGAAATAAATGCCTTCAAACTAAAGTTTACAACATTGCAGAGCAAAGGATTACCCAGCTTATTAACGAGCAGTGGAAGGCTGCTAACACATGAACAGTATGCCAACAGGGTGAATAATTATGTTTCCAATCAAATTACAGCATCCTCTAGCACCTCATAAGAAACAGGGCCTCCCTCTGGACAGAGTCTTTATGATAAATTAGAAAATCTATTCTACATTGAACATGAGATAAATCACCTTTTTGAGGTTCAGCCCAACTTTTATAGATATACTGAAGCTGATGAAACACTGATAAAAATACAAAGGCATCAGTTGCCTATAGAAGACTGGTGGCAGAGAATGCCGGAAATTTTACCAAGGTGATTTTGTTTATGTTTCCTCTTTTTGGGTCAGCTACAGGTCAGAAAATTCAAAGCCACGGGCCACCTATCAAAAAAGTAAAAACGACAGAAAGAAGAAGCCAAATTGTGACTGCAGCTCATTAATGAAAAAATCAAGCACTGATGACAAGGCCAAGACAGCAAGACAGCAAACTCTGGAAACGCAGAATAAAGACGCAGCTATCAGCCAACTCACTTAGTCCGGAAAGTCAAATATCTCTGACAAATTGGACAGCTAGCACATCAACATTTACTGCAGCATTTATTTCTCTCATTTACTTCTTCTGAAGAGTTGGTGAAGGAATTTATTGCATGAAGACTTATCTACAAGATATTTTGTGTCTCATTTTTGTATAAAGACCTCCCCGTAAAATGTATTTGGGGTTGGTGATTTTCTCTTTGGACTGTGTTGTAAATTCTTAGACTCTCTAACACAAAGGTTGTTTGAAGTTCACTGTTGCTGGACCGTCTGAATGTGGATTTGATGTTCTAGGAACTGTTACAGAATTCCTGTGTCTTTCTATGGATCAATAAGTTGCTCTAACCTGCATTTATGTTTCCTGTGTTTGCAAATATCATATATGTCTCATGATCTTAGTAACAGAGAAAAATAATAGCCCAGAATTTGTTTAAATACACTCTGTGTTCAATCTCTGCTATTAATTATGTTTTCTTCAGAATTAGTCATAAATAGGAATTCTTAGCTGCTCCTGTTTTCACTAATTCTTTCATTTTGAATACTATTTAGGAATTCTTAACTACTCCTTGATAATATTCAAGCACCTTCCCTCTGCCAGCATGATCAAGGATTCTTGACTGCCCTTCATCCACTGGCTTACATTCCATAAACTTCCAGATCTAAAAATTGTTCCAAGACTGATTATCTTGCTCTGTAGCATTGCCCTTTACCAAAGAAACACCTTCAGCAGTACACCATCATTGACCCCATTGCCCAATGGTATAAACTGTTTTGAACTTGCATCCCATCGCTATTTGAGGTCACCATCCAACAAATAAAAACCAAACTCTGTGCATCATAACTAGCCTAAAATACTTCAAAACAAAGTTAAATTACAAAGAGAGAGCCCTCTCTGGTTGCAGATTGGCTAGAATCTGCAGCTAAAAGATTGGATAGTGGTTACCTCAGTCATATTCCCTTTTGGAGGCAGGGAACAACTTGAGTGATTACATCATTGGCGACTCCGTTGGGGAACTGAATGACTATTTGTAACTGCTATCTATTCTCTAAAGCTACATATGGAGCCTGAAGTTAGCCACGTAGCCTCTGAAACTGTTCTTGTTATGCATTTACAGGAGTAAATAAACGCTGCTTCAGTCAATCTCCAGTCTAGTTTTAGGCTTTAGACAGTTATCCCAAAAATTTGATCAGTTTCCTTGGTTTGACATATTCAAAGGAAAACCCAAAGCCTCCTATATTTCATAGAATTTCCTGCAGAACATTGTCAAAGACTGTGATCTTCAAACATTTCCAGAAAATACCAAAAAACAAATTTAGAAGCTGGCTCCAAAGAAGAAAACTCGTTACACCAGGTCAAACCCTGCTCGAGATCCTCCAGCTATTTTTGAAAATCCTAACTTAATTTCTAAGACCCTTAGAAAACAAGAAAAACTAGAAAAATCTGTTGATTCAGACCTTGATATACTTCAACAAAACCCTACAAAATCTGAGCTCACTCATGGGAGAGCAGCAGTCCTTTCTACAGCCTCTCCTAGTTCCTCATCTACACCTCAAAGTATCCTCTCCACTCCCCCATCCACTACATATTTCCATTGTTGTCCTTGCTATTCCAGTTGTCTTATTTCTTCCTGTTGTACCATTTATCCCTGTAAATATGGCAAACCATTATGCTCCTCTATAGTTACCTGGAAATCCAGGGGCTATGCCTCCGGATTATCAGAGCAAAATCACATATTTTGATGGTACTGGCTCCTATACAGCCCAGCAACACACTAAGAAAATGCAAGATTTTTTAAGAATTATGAAATTGATGATGATGATGTGAGAATGAAGATCTTTGTCCAAAGTCTAATTGGTGATGTAAGAATTTGGTTTAGATCACTTGCTATAAATTCTATAGCCAATTCAGAAGCTCTTTATCAATCTTTTTTAAACAGATGGGAAAAGAAGAAAGACCCTTTACACATTTTAACAGAATATGACAATTTGAAAAGAGGCCCACAAGAAACCGTCCAAGACTATTGTGCTAGGTTCAACAATGTCTATAATGATATTCCTCAGAACCTTAGACCTCCACCTGATTTGGCCTTGATCAAATTCCCCGATGGATTTGATTCTGAAATGGCATATCAACTGAGGGAAAGAGCCCCTCCAAGCTTAGCAGACATGTAGAATATAGCTGTTAGTGTGGAGGAAAACCTGATTGCTAAACGAAATCGAGCAAGAGCTGAAAGAAGAACAACTTTCAAAGAAGAGCCTTCAGTGTTTGAACAAAAACTGGATGCAATCATCAAATGCATGGACAGACTTGGAGATAGAGTGGAAACTATTGAAATGAAATCATCTTGGGAAGGTCAACCAAGTAACACTGCAAGAAACCCAAACTTTAGAAAAAATCAAAATCCAAATGTTGGAAGGGATGGCCCTGACCAGAACACCAGACCTCCATTTCAAGAAAACTATGCAGAAGCCTCAACATCTAGTGAACCAACAGAGGACACCCAAATCAATATAATGGGGTTAAACAGTGAGCAACAAATATTCCTAACCCAAGACGACCAAGAAGCTCATAATTTCAATCAATTTCAAACCAAATCCGAAGAGTCATTTGATTTTAGAGAAGGGTATGATGCAGCAATCTATGAGGTTCATAAACAGTACAAATTAAGAAGCAGAACCATAAATGTGCTTGAACCTGCCAAGCTGAAGGATACCAAGCAGCCAAAGAAAACAAAAGATAAAATTGTCCTGATAGAACCCTCTACTAAAATAGACTCAGACCCAAAGGAAGTCACTGTGGAAGACATATCAGATGTACAGCCCTCAAAAAATCAGTCATCTACATCCCTCCCCTCTAAAGAAAATCTAAACTGTCCTCCTGAAAATAATTTTAAAACAGATTTACCTCAAAACAACATTTACAATGAAGAGTAGGTCACTGAAAATACAGCAAAAAAGGAAAACTTTGCTGCTTACAACACAAGAATACAAGTGGAAAAACCTTTTAACTTAGAAACAGAAATAGGCAAACTGAAAATAGCCATTCCTCTATTCGAATTGGCTAAACATGAAGTTTACAGACATCAAATCAATAGGTCACTCCAAATATCGGAGAATAGGGATGCAGTCAATGTTCTAGATGATCAACCAGAACTGATTTTCGGTCCTGAAGTCAATGGTAAAACAGTAGATGGAGGGGTTCCTCCATTCTATGTGAGCTTAAACATTCATGACAAAGTGCTGCATAATGCAATGTTTGATTCGGGAGCTTCCCATAACCTGATGCCTAAGTCTGTGATGGAAAGACTGGACCTAGATATCACAAGGCCATACAAAGACTTGTTCTCATTTGATTCTAGCTAGGTCAGGTTTCTAGGCCTAATTAAAGATCTTTGTGTATCTTTGGTCCAATACCCAGCCAAGACAATCCTGATGGATGTGGTGGTAGCTGATATTCCACCCAAGTATGGTATGCTCTTGTCCAGATCTTGGGGTGCAAAACTCCAAGGATCTTTGCAACTAGACATGTCCTATCCCACTATTTCAGTCTTTGGCCAGCCAAAGAGATTGTACAGGGAAACATTAATGAAATATGTGGTTAGCAGTCAAGAGAAACCCCAAAACTTCCCCATCTATTCGATGCATTCCGACATGGATTCATTCATTTTATATAATGTTGGGATGCGTTCCAAAACTGATGTCAAAATCCTGAAAACAACACAAACAGAAATCATAAATGAACAATCTAGTGCCCAAGATCAAAAAAAATCTTGATGTGATTGATACAACAAAGCAAAATGACATATCATATGAGTTACAAGAGCCAAATCTGCCCATTGAACAAGCTTCCAAAGCTCTTAAGGCTAGTCATAACCAAGAAATCTTATGGTACTTAGAGTTTGATGGCTTAGTAAACAAATTAGGAGCAGGGGCAGGAGTTTGGACACACAACATGCAAAATGACCATGCTGAAGGTCATGCATATAGGTTAAATTTCAGATGTACAAACAATATGGCCGAGTATGAAGCCCTTTTTTTAGGTCTCAAACTCATCAAAGGTCTAGGTGCAACCAAGGTTTCAATTCTAGGGGATTCATATTTGATTATACAGTAGATGAAGGGAAATTCTGTTACAAATGATCTTAGGTTGAGAGCTTACAGAGGGGCAGCCATCGAAATACTTAACACCTTCTCGGAATCTCAGCTCACCAAAATTCCAAGAAAGCACAATTTACATGCACATAGCTTGGCAACCTTTGCCAGCACTTGCAAGCTACCATTTGAGCCCAACCACCACTTCACTGCTAAAATCAAACATAGACCTGCTCTCGCAGATAATGTCAAAAATTGGCAGGTTTTTGAAAATGATACACAAATAAATAATTTCCTGACTTTGAAAGAGGAATTCTCAAGTATAAACATTGACACAAGCACCATGGATGAACAACAACAAATAGACAAAAGTGAGAAAATTATATGAGCTGAAACAGCAAATATGATTTTGCACCCAACAACTTTTGATGACAAAAATTTACAAGAGCTGAAGCAAATAGACCTTGATGAAATGGCTGAGGCAGAATCTGAAGTAATTGAACTAAAGGATAATTTTTTGCCTACGGGCTTAACTCCTTTAGAGGATATATTTGATTCAAATGATATCCCAAGAAAGCCAAAAATGCAACCACTGAATGCAGAAATTGAGGACTGCAACATTGGAACCACAGAAAATCCCAAAATGGTAAAACTGTCAAAAACATTGCCTCCTGATCAAAAGTTGAAATACATTGAGTTGTTTAAGGAGTTCCAAGATGTCTTTGCCTGGAGTTATGAGGACCTCAAGTCCTATGATACCTCTGTCATCCAACATACTATACCTTTGAAAGAAAATCAAAAACCTTTTAAACAAAAGCTTAGAAGGGTGAATCCTGTCATCTTGCCCCTGATTGAAAAAGAAGTTAAACGAATGTATGAAGCTGGAATCATTGCACCTATTAGATTCTCAGAGTGGATTTCAAATCTAGTGTCTACTAGGAAGAAAACGGGAGAAATAAGACTGTGTGTTGACTTAAGAAATTTGAACAAAGTCTCTCTCAAAGACCATTACCCCTTACCAAAAATGGATCATATCCTACAAAGGGTAGTAGGAGCTTCTAGGATCTCATTGCTAGATGGATTCTCAGGATTCAATCAGATCTTAGTCCACCCGGATGATCAAGACAAAACTGCCTTTACAACACCTTGGGGAACCTTCAAATATGTCAAAATTCCTTTTGGACTCAAAAATTCAAGGGCCACATTTCAAAGAGGAATGGACATAGCCTTTGCCAAAGAGATCCATGATTTCGTAGTCATATACCTTGATGATCTCACTGCTTTCTCAAAATCAGACCAAGAACATTTAGAGCATTTAAGACAAGTGTTCCTAATTTGCAGAAAATATGGCATATCATTGAACCCCAAGAAGTCACTGTTTGGCCTAGAAGAAGGCAAACTCCTAGGTCATATAATCTCAAAAGATGGCATTAGAATTGACCCGGACAGAATACAAGCTATCCTTCAAGTGCCCCACCCAAGAAACATCAAGGAACTGCAAGCTTTTTTAGGAAAGATCAATTTCCTAAGGAGGTTTATTCCCAACTTGGCCGAGCTAATAAGACTGTTGAATAATATGCTGAAGAAAGATTCTAAAGTCAAATGGACAATGGAAGCTAAACAGGCCTTTGAGGACATCAAAACAGCTTTAACAAAAACACCAGTCCTCACAAGCCCCAAGTTTGATAGAGACTTCATGAATTTTTCCTTTGCATCTGAGCATATTATTGTTGCTGTCCTATTGCAAAAAGATGACCAAGGGTGTGAGAAGCCCATTGCATTTTTCAGCAAAGCACTTAGAGATGCACCTTTAAAATATCAGATCATGGAAAAACAGGCCTATGCTCTTGTAAAAGCCATCAAAGATTTCAGAGTTTATATCTTGTATTCTCATGTAATAGCCTATGTTCCAAATGATGTGGTCAAAGATATTCTGACTCAAGAAGGAATTGAAGGAAAAAGGGGCAAATGGATAGCTAACATTCTAGAGTATGACATTGAAAACAAGCCTACAATACTCATAAAAGGACAAGGGTTAGCCAAATTAATGACTGAAACCAATTTTCAAGCCCTTGACATCAATGAACTGGATAACAAACAGGAGATGGAGACTCCACAGATCAATCAAACCTTTTTACAATCACCTTGGTATGCTGACATATGTTTTATATTGTTAAACCTGCAAGCTCCTCCAGGGTTATCCAGGACTAAAAAGAGATTCTTGAAAATGAAGGCAGCAAAGTTTTGTATTATAGACAATGTTTTATTTTGGAAAAATCATGAAGGTATTTTGCTGAATTGCCTAATTCAGGATGAAACTAACAAAGTAATCAAGGAATTTCATGCAGGGGACTATGGTGGACACTTGTATTGGAAGTCAACAGTTGATAAAATTCTAAGAGCTGGTTTTTATTGGCCCTCCCTGTTTGCTGATGTGAAAAAATTTGTAGTTTCTTGCCATAAATGCCAGATCTTTGAAGGCAAGAGAAAGCTGTTGCCTTTGCCCCTCAAACCCATTTCAACTGAAAGGCCATTTCAACAATGGGGTTTAGACTTCATAGGGGAAATCCACCCTTCATCCTCTAGCCAGCACAAATGGATTTTGACTGCCACAGACTATTTCACCAAGTGGATAGAAGTTGCCCCTTGCAGGCAAGCCAATGACTCAATCATCATGCAATTCTTAGAAACCAACATCTTGTCTAGATTTGGCTGTCCGGAGAAGATTATTACTGACAATGTTGCTGGCTTTAAATCCAAAAGAATGATCAATTTTTGCCACAAGTACCACATTACCTTGGGCCACTCCACAGCCTGTTACCCTCAAGGTAATGGTCTAGCTGAGTCCTCCAACAATAGCTTAATCAACATTATTAAGAAAGTCTTGGAGGAGAATAAAAAGAATTGGCATAAGAAACTGGTAAATGCACTATGGGCAGACAGATTGACCACCAAAAGATCTATTGGAACCAGCCCATATGAATTGGTTTATGGCATGGAGGCAAGATTCCCTTCATCTTTGGGAATCCCAGTGATAAAGTTGCTACAAGAAATACAAGCAGAACCTAATGATATTCAGAGAAGGATCAATCAAACTATTCACTTGCAGCAGACTAGAGAGGAAGTATATTAGAGAAGTCAGGTTCTACAAGAAAAACTAAAAAATATGTTTGATAAAAGAACCAAAGCAGAGGATTTCTTCATTGGGGATAAAGTTTTAAAGTGGGATTCTAGAAGAGAGGATAAAGGGAAACATGGAAAATTTGATTTTCTTTGGAAAGGACCATTTGTTATTCAGACTGTGCAAGGAAATAACACCTATTTTCTGAAAAGCTTAGATGGTGCAGAAGCAGATGAAGGGCTGGTAAATGGTCGAATGTTGAAGCATTATTTTGACCAGATTTTTTGAAAAACCAGCACTACAGTTTGTACATAATAGTGTTTTCTTTCTGCAAATTTATTACAGCAATATGATAGCGAATAACATGCAGCAAATTTTGAAGAAAGGTGAGGAATTATGGCACCTAATGGTATGGCACTTTTAGTATATCACAAGAAGTTAGGAAGAGACTTGGGAACTGTAAAAATGATGGCAAATGTTCAGGCAGAGTAAGCCAAACAGAGCTGCAACTTAGTGAATGAATTCATGAGAAACACTCAAGTTTTACAGAAGCACCATTTAGTGCACAGCAAAGGAGAAATTTTAGATCACATCAAGAATTGAACATAAGGCCCTCTAACCTACTGTTCTTGGCTTTTCACCAGGAAAAGCCATCCCCAAGTGGAGCCACTGTTAGGTTCCTATACCAATAGGTTTCATTTTTCATGATTGACTGTAGAAGAGCCAAATATGTTAATCCTTGCATGCTGCAAAGGTTCCATATTTTGTAAATGAATCAAAAAAATAAAAAAATGAAAAGAGGGTATGCCCTAAAAGAAATATCAAAGGGCAAAAAGAGTAAATTGGTCAGAAAAAATGATGAAAACGAACCCCAAACCAAAAGAACAAGAAAGTGTGCTAGTTTAAATGCCACTACTATTCCATTGTTGCAGAACTTCATTGTGTACAGGTGGTTGATTCTGCATACAGTTGATGAATAGCTAGACAGTCCAATCCTAGCTAGATCATGTTTGAATTTACTTGTCTTTAGAATAAAGAATAAAGATCTTTCCAAACAGTTCAAGCTTGGCAGATGAGTAAACATGTAGAGAAAGTAAGGAGCCCAACTGCTTAATCTGGGCCCTTGGAAGAGATAAGGGTAGATTTAGATAGGAGGGAATTCAAAGAAAAAGAGGAAAATCAGGGTTTGCTAGTCCAAATGCACCCAATCAAAAGGAAGAAAAAATGTTAGGTGTAATAGGCTGGGTAGGAAGTTTGAGGTTGCAGAAGCAAGTTGGTGATCATTTTGTTTGGTCTAGAAAGACTTATCTCATGTATGTCACAAAAAACCATGGCAAAGTGACTGCAGGATAGTGGAAGCATGACTAATTTCCCCTATCATTCCCCCAGGAATCATTTGCTAACATCCCCTCAAGGACCTTGGGATCTGCCCAATAGTCCTATTTCAATTCATTTTATGAGAAATGCTAAGTTTAACTCTGAGTTTACTTAGTGAAAAGAAGCCACATTTCTTGTGTAAAAGATCTTACCATTTTACTTCATTTCCCTAAAAACCTAAGTTATTACCTTATCAACTTAGCGTTTCTTATCCATAAAATCATATTGACACTAACTCTATTATTTAGCTCCTTTATCATTCCCCATCCCTATTTTACAAAAAACTATATAAAAACCCCAAAAAATACCTAAGTATCCCTACCCTTGGCAACTATAGCCATATAACACAAAGTTTGGGAATTATTGGCCACTTGGGACCTTAATAATAGCCCTTCCGCATATAAATCATCGGGGTTTGTTTAACACCATGTTAAATAAACAACCACATTAAACCCCCCACATAAACCATACGTTAAAAATCCTGGCGCGCATGTATATAAAGGGGTTAGTTTAACATTCGGTTAGACTAATAACCTTAGCCACCTGTTCACACCGCATAAACCCATATTCCAAAGTTTTATACCCCCACGAATATTAAAAATATTAAACAATTGCAGTGGGTCCCATACCATAACTACCCGCCATCTGCTTTACCCGTCCGCCGTCCGATCCCGCGTCATAGATCTGACGGCTGGCGGCAATATCGAAGCCCTTGATCTGTCGGGAGTTAGCGTCCGAGGGATGGGCGGTATTGTTGCCGTACCCCTATGATGAGCCCCCAAATTGGGTAACCTATTGGGATCATTTTGCCTAATTATCCTTGTTCAATCCTCCATTTTTCATATATTATGCATGTTTTCCTAGTATGTTTATGTTATTTGAATGAATAAGGGTGGTCACTCTACCTAGGAGGCTAATACGTGGTTATTTCAGGATTTTTGGACAAATTTTTGAGCAAAACCAAGCAATCATGGGTCAGCTGATAGCCAAGCTTGAGGTGAGGATTCGTAGGGAGGTTGTCTCTTGCATTAAATGGCCTTCCTCGAAATCTCCACCCTCAACACCGAGCTCCACAGGCCACCAAAAAGAGTTTTAAAGGCAGCCAAGCAGATTTTGGAGGAGTGACTGTTCACTAGCAGTTGGGACAGCCGAGTCCCTCGAATCTAGGAGGGCTGCTAGCCCCCTCGTATTGTACAAATAGGAAGGCCTCAGCCTTCGTAGTTTACTTTTGGAACTATTGTTATTTTTGCACTATAGTGTTGTCATTTTGCTCAGCCTGTTTTATTGTAGCTATTGTTGTACAACTTTCTTATGATGGTTATTTTTGAATAATGATAAGCAGCTCTACTTGGTATCAAATCTGAGTCCTTTATAGGAGCCTGCAGCTCCTGGGCTTGGACCCAACCAGAGTGCTAAGGCCTCCTCTATGTATTGCTAGTTGTTCTTTATGCATTTGCAAAAACATTTCTGTTAAGTAGGTTAAAGTTTGCTGATTAAATAGGTCACTGTAAATGGTTAGATAAACTTTTGAATGCTCATATTTTGATGATAGGTTGTTAATAGGAAAAAGCTTCAAGAAAAGGGCCATCAAACATCTCTGGTTTCACCTCTCCTTCAGTAGGATCTGGAGCTGGGATCAGGATAACTTTGTTGCCCACAAAAACACTAATTTTGCCATGCCATGCAATCGCTAGTGTTTGATTTTCATGTGTAGAAGTTGGTTGCAATTTCAGACTTTCGTTTGCTCAGATGCATGAGTTAAATACATGGTTTCATTGCAGGTCACACTTCTGTTCATTCTCTTTACTGGCAGCTAGCAGATTAGATCATCATAGTTAGGTTTTTGAATTTACAAGTCTTCGTTGGATCAGTTGAAAAAAATGCCTTGCAGAGCACCTGTACCACTCCTTCATCTGTTCATTTGCCATCAGCACCATCCACTCCACCCTCTACTTCAAATCCTTGCCTCCAGTTCACCATTTGCTCCCATAACCCTAGTTTTTTGTGCAACATTGCTTTAGTCTTCTTTGAACCAAATACAGCCATCCACACCTGTCCACAACTCCATCCACCGAGTTCTAGACCATCTCCAACCCTCACCCTACCTCCTCACTCACTCCTTCACCTTTCCCTCTCCGTTCATCCACCAAAAACCTCATTACTGAACATCCTGTAGAAAATTGCAGACATCCTGTAGAACCCCTGCAGACTTCCTGTAGAGGCTCACGAATGAGGTTTCTTGACAGCCAAACTCGGTGAAACTCTATGGAAGGGTGTTAGGGACCCCTTAGGCCCTCTCTGAACCTTCTTGACATTTCCCAAGCATTTATTCTTGCATATCCACCTCTACACAGCCCAAAAACAGTCAAATCATATGCATAATAACTCTGGCAACTTATTCAAAAATACAAAAAAAGATGTTTTTTCAGATGTTACTGTAGAAGTAGCTTAGATACATGTATTTACCTTCTTAGAAGTCAATGGAATTTCTTTCAGTAGCTCTCATCCTCTTTCTTGCATCAGTAGGGTTAGCTGGTAGAATTAGGGTTTGTTAGGGTTTGTGTTTTCTTTTAGCTTTTCACTGTCTTTCTATAAGTAGATCACCCTTCTTTAAATTAGCTTTCATCCATCGGTTAAAAAGCTTCTTCTCAGAGCTCATAGAAGTTGGCTTGAGCCCCTAGCGGACTTGTGCCAGCTGACCAAGTGACAGTTGCAGCAAGAGCTAGTACTTGTGCATACAGCACTGTCGCTTCCAAGTTTGTTACGAACTACCGGGTTGATAAAAGTAAAGAACGGAGCCCCAGGAGTTGTAGCATTATTGCTGCAATACTAGAGCTCACCACCTCTTTTTGGCACCATTGCTGGGGAAGCGTTAGAGTATTTGTGATTGCTGCTTTTCTTCTATTTTCCTACTCTCTCCTTCTGCCTAGTAGTTTATTTCATTTCCATTCTACAATTTCATTTCTGCAAAAGTAAAATAGACATTTCCTGCTTTCGTAGATTAACCTTTCAATTCTGCAAGCGTAAGATATAATTTCAATTCTGCAAGCGTAAAATAGAATTTCAATTTTGCAAGTGTAGTCTAGTATTTCCTTCTCGCAATTTGATTTCAGCAAAATAGATTAGTCGTTCGCTGCTTTCATTTCAATTCCGCATTTTCATTTCTGCAAGATAAATTTTAGTTAGTTGCAATTCCATCTGTTTCAGTTTTGCAGGTACAAGAAGAAAAAAGCAAAAACAACCAAAAGTCCTTTCATGCCTCGTAGGAACAGAGATAATACCAGAAAATTCCTACCCAACACCCCCACCACTTCAGTAAGTCACCCTTCTCTCTTCTTTGGTGGCAGTGATCCAGAAGAACCTATAGGTGAACCTCCTGAGATATACGAAGATCCTATAACAGAAGAAGAGCAAGAAAACATTCCTTTTGAGACTATGGCTGACAACAGAAATGGTAGAGACGATGATGAGAGAATAGAAGGTACCTTCCCCATCCGAGAGATTAACGGGGACATGAAAATGAAGAACATAAGTCCCTCGGCCTTACCTCATTTCCATGGATTGACCAATGAAGACCCTGATACCTTCCTGTTTGAGTTTGTTGTCCTTTCTCGAACTTATGACCATACCGAAGACGAGAAAAATTTGAAACTCTTTCCCTCTACCCTCAAGGATGTAGCATTACGCTGGTTCATGGGGTTACCTAGAAACAGTATCGCTACTTGGGCTCAGATGCAACAAGCCTTTAACAACAAATACCGGGATTACTGTAGGTCAAAGGAAACCAAGGGGGAAATCTTTCAGATGACCATGGGAAATTATGAGTCTAGAGGACTATGAGGAAAGGTTCCAACTTAGCTATAAACGGGCCAGGTGCACACTTGACCCTGAATCTCTAAAGCTAGTTCTTCTCCAAGGAGTCCCTGAAGACCTTCTAGATACCCTTCACATGCTAGCTAGAGGAGATATTTACCAACTACATTATGAGGACATAAAGATTGTGTTTAGAAACCACTCTAGGGCAGCCCGGAAAAGAGGTAGGGGGAATCCACTTTCAGCTAGTACTACCTTCTCCAAGCATGAGTTTGCTAATCAGATGGAAGACCTCAAAAGTGAGATGAGATAGACCATTGCCATGCAACTTGATACTTTCTGAATCCAACAAAAGAAAGAGGAAGCTGAGAGGGATTTGGCCATTTTCTGTCCCAGATGTACAAGGAAGCACCCTCAGAACGAGTGTCCATTGCACTCAATGGAGGTATGTTTCATTTGTGAGGAGAACCACCCTACAAACCAATGCCCAACCTTGCCCGGATTCAAAGCCATGTACCAAGGGACTGAGGCACCCAATGAACCTCTCTACTTCCTCAACCAAAGGAGACTGCATGGACCTAGACCTTACCAGCAGGGGATGCAAGGGACATCCCAAGCTTATTATAGCCCCAACCAATCTGCTCACATGCCTTCTTGGGGTCCCCCTGCTCATCCTTCCTGGTCTGCACCTCCTCCATGGTCTTATCCACCTCAATACCATTCTCAACCCACTGCTCATTTGTTTCACTCACATGTCCAGCCACAGCCTCAGTGGAATGCACCTCAACCAGGGTGGAGGCCCCAATACAACTCTCCTCCCACCATTCTGCCTCCACCACCGGCTCAACCACAACCATTACCTCCTGCTCCTCCAAGACAACCCCAGATGCCTGCCCAACCGAACCTGAACCCCAACAACCGACAGGCCCAGTAGGTATACACTGGGGAGACAACATGTCCTACCTATGTTATGGAGATCCAGGAGATCAACCTGCGATCCGGAAAGACCCTTCCAGATCGCCAACCTCCTCCCCCAGAGGATGAGGAAGAGAAACACGAAAGTGAACCCAAAGCCATTCCACCCTTTCCTGAGCGACTAACAGTAACGACACAACCAAACCTAGACGAGACTGAACTTCTGGGGGAACTAAAAAAGTTGTGTGTGAAAATACCCCTTCTCCAGGCCATCAAAGATGTACCGATATACAACAAATTGATTAAGGAGAAGTGTTTCAGGCACCCAGACAGGAGAAAGAGAGATGCCTCGACTATCAATGTCATAGGACAACTGTCTGATCTAATGTTGGGGCAAGTACTCTGTCCAAAGTATTTGGACCCTGGGAGTCCTGTAGTTGATGTCCACATCAATGGCACCATTATCCCCCATACCTTGATTGATATAGGGGCTGCCATTAATGTGATGACCAGGGACACCATGCTCAAACTCAACCTTCAAGGTTCTTTAAGGAAGACTTCGACAGTCCTGCAGTTGGCAGATCGCTCCACCGTGACACCCGAAGGGATTTTGGAGGATGTCATGGTCTCGGTTGACTCTTGGGAGTATCCTGCGGACTTCTTAGTCCTTCAACCAAATGCAATTCTTACTAGATACCCCCTCATTTTGGGAAGGCCTTGGTTAGCCACTGCGGATGCTTACATCAGTTGCCAAGTTGGAAACATGACCATCAAAAATGGTCCTATGTCCAAGTAGCTAGCCCTATACCCTCCTGCCCAGCCTCTTCTAGAACATGACTTACCGCTCTGGCTGGAAGAAGGAGATGAGGATGAGGTATACTCTGCACCCTTGTGCACCATAGAAACCACTAGGGGAGGTCCTCAAACCGAGGATGATTTGATTGAGACCTTGATTCAAGATCCACCTCCCAGTGCATTTTCCTTAGAGGAATTGGTGGAGGATACCCAAGCCAGCACCTTAGTGGACCTCTGTGTGACTGATCCAACCTCTCCCAGAGTTAAGAACATGGAGTTCAGCCCCGAGAGAACTTTGAAGATCAGCTCCTCCCTATCTCCTTCCCAGGAGAAGGAGTTGTGCAGCTTACTGAATAGACATTTAGATGCTTTCGCCTGGAGCTATAAGGAGATGAGAGTCCATCCTTCAGTCTGTACCCAGCACATCTACATTAAAGAAGATTGTAAACTAGTCAGGAAACCTCAGAGGAGAATGAATCCAGCCCTTAAGGACATTGTCAAAGAATAATTGCAAAAATTGTTGGATGCAGGATTCATCTATCCTATCTCCGATAGTGAGTGGGTTTTGCCCCTAGTGCTTGTGCCCAAGAAGAAAGGGAAGTGGAGAATCTGTGTAGATTACCGAGAACTTAACAAAGCCACTAAGAAAGACCATTTCCCTTTGCCTTCCATAGATCAGGTGTTGGATGGACTGGCTGGAAAGAAGTTTTTCTCTTTCCTAAATGGGTTCAGCGGGTATAACCAGATCCAAAATAGCCCGAAAGACCAAGATAAAACCACCTTCACCTGTCCTTGGGGTACCTTTGCCTATCGAGTCCTTCCCTTTGGGCTATGCAACGCTCCTACCACTTTCCAGAGAGCAGTATTGAGCATCTTTTCTGAGTTGGTCCATGATTCGGTAGAAATCTACATGGATGACTTCACTCCTTATGGGTCCAACTTCCAAGAAGCATTGACCAATCTGGGAAAAGTTCTAACCAAGTGCATTGAGATGAACCTGTCCCTTAGTCTTGAAAAATGTGAATTCCTGATGACTAAAGGGACCATGCTAGGACATACCATTTCTCGCCAAGGATTACAGGTGGACCCTAATAAAATTGCTATCATCCAAAAGGTCCCACCTCCTCAAAAGGTAAGAGATGTTCGGAGTTTCCTAGGCTTAGCAAGATATTATCGAAGATTCATTAAAGACTTCAGCAAGCTAGCCTTGCCATTGTTTGGACTCTTAGGGAAAGATGTTGAGTTTAAATGGACTGACAACTGTCAGGGGGCACTGGATGAGTTGAAAGAAAATTTGGTGTCCGCCCCGATCTTGAGAGGTCCAAACTGGGCCCTACCTTTCCACATCCACACTGATGCCTCAAACAAAGCCATAGGGGCAGCCTTAGGACAAATTGAGGAGAAACTCCCATATTCCATATACTTCGTTAGCAAAAACCTGTCCAAGGCAGAAATGAACTATACTGTAACAGAGAAAGAGTTCCTGGCCGTAGTCCATTCCCTAAACAAGTTCAGACACTACATCACCGGTTATCAAACATTTGTGCACATTGATCATGCTGCGATTAGATATTTAATGAATAAGCCTGATGTCAATGCTCGAATTATTATATGGTTACTTTTGTTACAGCAATTTGATTTGATGATTGTCAACAAGCCAGGTAAGGAAAATGTTGTTGTTGACTTCTTGTCTAGATTGGATTTGCCTGCAGGTGAATAAGGAATAGTGGATGACCAGATGCTAGATGAACATCTATTTTCTATCTCATTACTCTCTCCATGGTTTGCTGATATAGCAAATTACTTGGTCTCAGCACAGTTCCCTCTGCATCTATCCTCAAAGGAGAAGAGAATAATTGTAAGGAAGAGTTCCCCGTTCACTTGGATCAGGGGAAACCTGTTTAAACTTGGTCCAGACCAGATCTTGAGGCGTTGTGTTAGGGAGGAGGAATTCTTTGACATCCTCCTAACCTGTCATGATGGACCTTGTGGAGGCCACTTTGTAGCCAAAAGGACTGCCTTCAAAATTCTACAGGCAGTCTACTATTGGCCTACTCTTCATCAGGATGTCAAAAGATACATCAGCCAGTGTGACCAATGTCAGAGGATGGGGAAACCGACTCCAAGAGATGAAATGCCTCTCCAACCTCAAGTGACCTTCGAGCCATTTGAGAAGTGGGGCATGGATTTTGTGGGTCCTATCAACCCTCCTTCAAAGCAACGGTCTTACATCATTGTGTGCACCGACTATTTGACCAAGTGGGCAAAAACAAAGGCAATCTAAGCAGCAACAGAAGAAAAGGTGGTTGAGTTTCTGAGGGAAAATATCTTCTACAAGTTTGGCTACCCAAGAGAGTTAGTCACAGATCAAGGAAGCCAGTTCACCTCCAACCTGATTGAAGATTTGCTCGCTCATCACAAGATCAAGCACAAGACTTCCACCCCCTATCATCCTCAAGCAAATGGGCAGGTGGAAGTCACTAATCGAGCATTGGAAGGGATTTTGACCAAGGTTGTGAGCAGCAGTAGAAAGGATTGGGCAGATCGCCTGGTTGAGGCCACCTGGGCCTACAACACCACTTGGAAGACCACAACCAGTTTCACACCTTATGAGCTGGTCTACAGGAAGAAAGCTTTGTTGTCCATAGAGTTCGAGTACAATACATTGAGGGTGGCAGCTCAGCTGGACCTAGATCTTAGCCATGCTCAACGTGAGAGATTATTGCAGCTGAATGGATTAGATGAACAAAGAATGCAGGCCCTCCTCCACTCAGAAGTAGTTCAACTCCAGAGGAAGATATGGCATGACCAGCACCTTAATGAAAAGCAATTCCAGCCAGGAGATTGGGTGCTGCTGTATGACTCAAGATACAAGGATTTCAAAGGGAATCTTAGGAAAAGATGGTTAGGACCATATACAGTGGAGAAATGTAACGACAATGGTTCAGTCCTTATCAGGACCATTGATGAAGAGGCCATCCCCATGCTTGTCAATGGACATCGACTGAAAATCTACAAGAAACCCCTCTCGAGGCAGGAATTCATTTAAACTGTGGAAAAATCAGTGCTGGTAATAGAGTAGGGTTCTGCCTCTGTTATGGCCACACCTTGATCATCAAATAAAAGAATAAAAAGATCCTTAGACGAAAACCTCTCTGAGGCGGCCAGGGCAGGCAGTGAGGGTGAAAACCTCATGGAGGCGCCCCTGCTGTCTCTCAAAAAAATAAAGAAATGGAATAAAAAAGATCCTTGGGTGAAAACCTCTTTGAGGTGCCCAGGGCAGATAGTGGGGGTGAAAACCTCATAGAGGCGCCCTTGCTGTCTCTCAAAAAAAGAGGAGGAAAAAAAAGAAAAAAACAAGGAGAAAAAGGAAAAGGAAAAAACAAGTCTGATCTTTGAAATTATTGCAGGTTGCAGGGATATAATGCAGATAAAGAGGGTTGCGCAAATCAAGGACAGGGGTCCATCCCAAGCTACCAGGCATCCTCACCATCACTCCCTCCCTAGCCACACACTTTTTCCAGGATTTGGACACATTCGGGTCAAGATTCAACCTCCTACAGGAAGTTTCAGGGCTTTCTACAGGAATTTCTGCATTTCTATAGGAAACATCCTGTAGAACCTTTGGACAAGCCAAAATTGGTTCTGGAGGAAGATTTAAGACTTGAAGTTTGTTGGTGAGGCCCGCAGCCACCCCTTTGTTCCATCCATCACCTGTTTCCTCTCTTTCCACTGCCATTACCACCATTCCATTTGGTCCTATACCCCTGCACAGTCATGTAAAAAAGTCTTGTTTTCCTCAGATCGCCATTTTCTTCCAGGGGAAAAATCAAATACATGAAGGCCCGCACACTATACCTGTCAAAAGCTCCAAGAGGACCCTTCATCCGTGACTATAGCCATGCCCGTTTCAGCATGCAGCCCGGGAGGAGAAGCAGCTATAGGATGTCCTACAGGAATCTTGTAGCTGTTGATCCGCCTGGAATACACACTATGGAGTCAAGAGCAGTTGAAATCAGCACGTGAGGCATGCTACTAGCTCCGCGTAAATATGAACACCTCCTCAACAGCTGAGAGCAGACGGGGCCGTGCATGCAACGTTCACCACCAGAGGACCGGTTCCTGAAAGCCTTGCATCTGGCACCAGCAAATGAACGAGGGAATTACCACGCCTGTGCATGAAGCAGCAGTGAGCAAAACCATTGCTTCACATCCAAAAACCTGTGAAACACATCCGCGGTCACCCTCAGGTAAGTGCCTAACCTTATTTCGTCAAATTAACATGAACTATACTATGAAACTTGCATGACTGTGAATGTGTGGATTGAACAAATGCAATGGTCAGTCAACTGGCCATCCACAGCTAGTAGAACTGTCTCGTGGGATCCAAGAGAGCATGGTTACGCTCGATTCCGCCAGAAAGACGTGGATCCGACACGTGGGAAGTGTCCAGTCAGGGAAATCAGTAGATTTGCAACAAAATCGGCGGACTGACAGGGATGATGGCGGGTAATGGCGGAGATAGATATTGGTGGTTAGAAACACGTCGAGGAATGATGGCCGTGACGTTGTCTAACGGCTCAGCCTGGACACCTCACCCCCGTGCCATGAATTGCGTTGTATTTCAAAATCATTCGGCCAGAGCACGCACATCAACCACTCTCATTTACGCCACAACTGGTTTTTCAGCACCGTGAGCGTCCTCCTCCTCTGTAGTTCGTTAGCCCGAATTTCTCGGCCCAGTTCAAACTATTCCTGCGTCCCAGACTTGCTCCGCAGCGCCGTGACGTCCTCCAGAAGCAGCAGAAGCTCTCTACAGGAAGGAGCTCTATAGGAAGCAGAGTGAAAGCTACCGGAGCATAGAAACCCATGTCTGTGCGTCAGAATTGGAAATCTCGAGGAGAGGTAGGCTCGAACATGCCATCCCCATGCTTAATTTTCGAAAGGTGGTGAATTAGCTTGTTTGAAGTGGGGAAAATTGAAACCAGTCTGCCTGTGGTCAAGAACGGTGGTTTGCTTATATAATACACAGAATTTCTTTTGAATGGTGTTGCGTCGTACTCACCTCCATGGTTCTTGTTAACAAACTCTCCCCATTATTATGACAAACCGTTGTAAGGCTCACCTGTGCACGTATCAAAAAAAAAAATTGTGACTGTTATATGATTGGTATGAAAATTTTCTCTGCACTCTATCTGTGAGAGCTTCATTCCTTTTTACAAGTCGAAGTCTTGGGCGGCAGCAGTATTTTAACCAGAGAATTGGTGAAATGGGAGATACAAACAGTGGAGAAACCCTATCCTAAGAACCAAGGAGGAAAACCATATCCAAATTTCCATTCTAACCAGAGCTCAAGCCGAAAACAGGAAATTTTCACCATGCCGGGAGGGTTTATCAAAAAGGAACCCTCAGATTCCAAGAAGTTGAGAGAAACTCCTGAGGTGGTAGACCTGTTTACCCGTGCAAAGTGGATGACCTTCTGTGATAAAATCCAAGGTTACGATGATGAAATAACAGAGGAGTTCCTAAGGTCCTTGCAGCCCAAATCAAAAACATTGGCAACTATAAATTTCAGGGGATTGACCTTGAAACTCACCCCACAACTCATTAGCCGGGTCACTGATTTGCCATTGGGGATGCCCTGGGATAAAGAGGAAAGGAAATTGGGCCAAAAATCCAAAAAGGAATACTTCCTCCCAGAAGAACAGTTTTCAGAAGATAAAAATGGGGTCCAGAGAGCTAGCTTACAGCCATTTTGGAGTGAGGTCAACCTTCAAATTATGAAATATATTACCTGTGAGGGGCAATTTAGTATTGTGTATGGTTATCACTTCCGCTTGTTAACTGAGCTCAGGCATAAGATGGATTTTCCCTCAGAACAAAAATTGAGCATCCCATACTTCCTCCTGCAGTCATTGATTGAGTGTGGCACAAAACTGAAGGAGGGGACACCAGACCAGCTGGCTCATCATGGGCTTATCAAGATCCTCGTATAAGATGCCCTCCATACTTATACCATCCCTATCTTCGAGGAGATTTTGCGTAATATGACCAAGAATGATGATATCCGGACTCTGGCAGAAGAACTCACTTCATCCAGCAGTGAGGAGAAGGAGCATATTGAGGCAGAGAAGAAAACTAAGGGTAAGGAAGCTAAGGGTAAGAAAACCCAGGACAGGCCATCACAGGAAAAGCCACAAGAAAAAAAAAATGAAAAGCAAGAAAAAGGACAAGCTGCTGAGGAGAAAGCTGGGAGTAAAGTAAAAACACCAACGCCAAGGGAGAAACAGTTGCAAACTCAGGCAGAGAAGACTGAAAGGGTGCAAACAACACCCAAGGCAACCACAGCACAAGTCAAAGAGAAGGAACCCTCAGCCAAGCAGGACAAATCAGGGAAAACTGGTTCTACAGGAAGCCGGCAGCCTATTTCTACAGGAAGTCAGAAAACTGCTTCTACAGGAAGCCAGAAAACGGCCACTACAGGACTTTCTACAAAAAGTCCGGGGAAAGGGTAGAAAAAGGAGAAATCGGCCAAGATTTTAGCTAGGGAGGCAACATCTGTGCTGGCCACCCTAAGCACATCCCCCAAGCAGAAGGGAAAGCGAAAGAGGGAGCCTCCCCTGTACTTTAAGGCAAGAAGAAGTGTAAGAATTAAAACCGGCAGACCCCAACCTCCATCCAAAGAACCAATCACCATTGTAGACACCCCTACCACACCAAAGGAGAGGTCCCCCTCCAAGGCAACCATCACTTATGAGCGGGGAAGCCCAAAGACATCCACCTAGAGGTAGAGGATGAAAATGTTGGACACAAAAAACTCTCTACAGGATGTTGAAACTATTCTACAGGAAACATTGGCTAGACTGAAGGAGACTGAAGAAATGGAAGGTGAGGTAGCCAAATCACCACAGAAGGAAGAATTGGTAGAGCACATTATGGAACCTAGCCCCCAACCCAGCTTGGGGTCCTATTATAACTTCTTGGAGGCCAGAAAGATCATTCCTCAAAAATTAACAGTGCCACTTTTCCTTGCACTAGAGGAAGAGAGGGTGAGGACCCACACTTGGATGAAAATCGCTAAGTCCAAGGGAGTAGCAGATATAGGTCCTCTGGGGGAGCAGCTCAAAGAGGCCAGAAGAGAATTGGCTATGGTACGACATGTGGAAAGCATCCAGCGGGTTAGGCTATAGGAAGAAAATGAGCAGCTCAAACAACAGGTACAGTCACAGGGACAGAGGAAGGAATATAGGTCTCACATCTTGGGGGAACAAGAGCAACAGGAGGGGCCCACAATAGCCACAGATACCCCTTATGAACAACAAAGAAAGGAAGGAACACATACTGAAATTGAGGCACTGAACCAGCAGCTACAGGAACAAGAATTACAGATACATTCTCTAAAACAGCAACTGCAAGAAAAGGAGGCCCAAATGGCTTGCATGGCCAGCTGGGCAATGGAAGCTCTGCAATGCAGGCAGCCTGCCAAATCCTATGCCCTTTACCTCAAGGACCAATGGTTACAGTTTAAAATCAATACCTTGGCTCAAAGGGGCATCACCCCTTTCCAAAATTATCATCAGTTTGCAGCTTTATGTGGCAGCAGTTCATCTGAGGATAGGGCCAAATTGGCAGAGTTCTACTTGCACAACTTTGCCCTTCCGGACATAAACGTATGGGATCCAAACACGGTGATAGGAGATGTCTAGCTTATGGCCATGGCCTCTTGGATGAGCCATGAGGAGAAGAGAGCAAAAGAGGTCTGCAATATCATAGGCAGAGAGCTCAGTGAGCCTCTCATGATCAGAGCAGAGCCAGACGATCCATCAGCAGTGATAAGCGCCCACTAGCACTTGGCCAATAGTCCTCGGGATCTACTGGAATACATTTAGAAACAGGCTCAAGCCATTGCCCATTTTGAAGACATGGAGAGATTGTTGGGAGAAAACTGTATGCATGCCTGCACAAGGCGGTGGAACACACTGCCTCACAGCCTGAAGATAAGGGAATACCACTCTCCCACTAGGATGAGGGAGGCCTTGGCAAAGGTACCTCTCTACAAAAAGTTGATGCAGGACTTGTAGGCCAATTGTATTGGCTTGAAATTTAGTCCTCCTTTACTTCTGGGATTACTAGAAGGAGTGAAGGAAGACGGGGAAAGTAGACAATGGGAGGAAGTGGAGAGGAAGGTAGGATTCCACAACGAGGAAGAGGATATCACAACAGAGGCTTGGTACATGAGCGAGGTGATCAAAGCCATAAAGGATGATGAGCTGGACTAGTTGCTCAGAGGATGAGCAACCGATTCAGCAGGGGGGTGATGATGAGCCCCCAAATTGGGTAACCTATTGGGCTCATTTTTCCTAATTATCCTTGTTCAATCCTCCATTTTTCATATATTATGCATGTTTTCCTAGTATGTTTATGTTATTTGAATGAATAAGGGTGGTCACTCTACCTAGGAGGCTAATACGTGGTTATTTCAAGATTTTTGGACAAATTTTGGAGCAAAACCAAGCAATCATGGGTCAGCTGACAGCCAAGCTTGAGGTGAGGATTCATAGGGAGGTTGTCTCTTGCATTAAATGGCCTTCATCGAAATCTCCACCCTCAACACCGAGCTCCACAGGCCACCAAAATGAGTTTTAAAGGCAGCCAAGCAGATTTTGGAGGTGTGACTGTTCACTAGCAGTTTGGATAGTCGAGTCCCTTGAATCTAGGAGGGCTGCTAGCCTCCTCGTATTTTACAAATAGGAAGGCCTCAGCTTTCGTAGTTTACTTTTGGAACTATTGTTATTTTTGCACTATAGTGCTGTCATTTTGCTCAGCCTGTTTTATGGTAGCTATTGCTGTACAACTTTCTTATGATGGTTATTTTTTAATAAGGATAAGTAGCTCTACTTGGTATTAGATCTGAGTCCTTTATAGGAGCCTACAGCTCTTGGGGTTGGGCCCAACCCGAGTGCTAAGGCCTCCTCTATGTATTGCTAGTTGTTCTTTATGCATTTGCAAAAACATTTCTGTTAAGTAGGTTAAAGTTTGTTGATTAAATAGGTCACTGTAAATGGTTAGATAGACTTTTGAATGCTCGGATTTTGATGATAGGTTTTTAATAGGAAAAACCTTCAAGAAAAGGGCCATCAAACATCTCTGGTTTCACCTCTCCTTCAGTAGGATCTAGAGCTGGGATCAGGATAACTTTGCTGCCCACAAAAACACTAATTTTGTCGTGCCATGCAATCACTAGTGTTTGATTTTCATGTGTAGAAGTTGGTTGCAATTTCAGACTTTCGTTTGCTCAGATGCATGAGTTAAAATACATGGTTTCATTGCAGGTCACACTTATGTTCATTCTTTTTAATGGCAGCTAGCAGATTAGGTCATCGTAGTTAGGTTTTTGAATTTACAAGTCTTCGTTGGATCAGTTGGAAAAAATGCCTTGCAGAGCACCTGTACCACTCCTTCATCTGTTCATTCATCATCAGCACCATCCACTCCACCCTCTACTTCAAATCCTTACCTCCAGTTCACCATTTGCTCCCATAACCCTAGTTTTGTGTGCAACATTGCTTTAGTCTTCTTTGAACAAAATACAGCCATCCACACCTGTCAACAACTCCATCCACCGAGTTCTAGACCATCTCCAACCCTCACGCTACCTCCTCACTCACTCCTTCACCTTTCCCTCTCCGTTCATCCACCAAAAACCTCATTACTGAACATCCTGTAGAAAATTGCAGACATCCTGTAGAACCCCTGCAGACTTCCTGTAGAGGCTCACGAATGAGGTTTCTTGACAGCCAAACTCGGTGAAACTCTATGGAAGGGTGTTAGGGACCCCTTAGGCCCTCTCTAAACCTTCTTGACCTTTCCCAATCATTTCTTCTTACATATCCACCTCTACACAGCCCAAAAACAGTCAAATCATATACATAATAACTCTGGTAGCTTATTCAAAAATATAAAAAAAGATGTTTTTTCAGATGTTACTGTAGAAGTAGCTCAGATACATGTATTTACCTTCCTAGAATTCAATGGCATTTCTTTCAGTAGCTTGCATCCTCTTTCTTGCATCAGTAGGGTTAGCTGGTAGAATTAGGGTTTGATAGGGTTTATGCTTTCTTTTAGCTTTTCACTATCTTTCTGCAAATAGATCACCCTTCTTTAAATTAGCTTTCATCCATTGGTTTAAAAGCTTCTTCTAAGAGCTCATAGAAGTTGGCTTGAGCCCCTAGCGGACTTGTGCCAGCTGACTAAGTGACAGCTCCGGCAAGAGCTAGTACTTGTGCATACAGCACGGTCGCTTCCAAGTTTGTTACGAACTACCAGGTTGATAAAAGTAAAGAAGGGAGCCGCAGGAGTTGTAGCATTATTGTTGCAATACTGGAGCTCACCACCCTGCCACATGTCGGCTTCCCGGTGTGATCGAAGCCCCCTCCTGTAAAACCACCATGGGCCAAAGGCAGTGCGGGGAAAACCATTTACCGCCCACCGCCTACCACCTGACGTCATCCCCACGTCACCCGATGACGTTGCATCCATGTCGCCCACCACTGCTCTGCACCAGCGCCATATCATCTGCTGACATCACCACCCCGCCACCGTGTCATCCGCCACTTCATCCCACACGTCAGCTGCCACGTCATCCTCCGTACCCACTACACAACAAAAATACGTCATGATGACATCATCACAAAAAGCGCCAAAAGCACTAAAATGTCCAAATTTTGTTAAAAGTCGTGAAAGTGACTGTTTTGTTTATTTCTATTGGTTCGTTGGTAAAAACCTCTACATGTGATTTACGATCAATTCGCCACCATAGCTGCACAGTTCGTCACCTGCTGAAGACGACTCCATAGTGCATTCCCCAGCTCGGCCTGCAGTCCAGGTTGTGCATCTAGCACTCGTTTTAAACAAGTATTTACCCGTTGTTCACCCGTAAACCCTGCTTTTCAAAATTTCTCCATGTGAAATCGACTGAAGGACTAGAGTTCGAAAGAAAACCAGCAAACATTGCCCTCCTCTTGTAAATTGGCCATTAAACCACACTTTGAGCCCATTTCCGTCAGCAGATTCTCCAAAAACTGCCCATGCATTGAGTTAGTGTGTCAAAATCCTCTACAAAGAGCACCATTTTCTCTGTTTATCCAGCTGCCCAATTTAATCCTGCAGATTTTGTCTTTCTCCTCTGAATTCTGCCTAGTAAAGCCATTTCTATATCAAAGCTTTGTCTGCCAATTCCCTGACAAAGCCTCAGAGCCAGTTTTTAGTACTCACTTGTTGCACAAATCCAAATTCCAAATTAAAAACATAGAGAATTTAAAGATGGCCATTCCAGCAGCCTTGAATATCACTCCTCTCAATGCACCCCACAAGGAGTTAGAAGCACTACCTTTGGTTGATAGGGACCACTTAATTCAAGACCTGGTTGGTGACAGAAACCACCTACAGACATTTTGTGAGCTGAGGAATAGTTATTTGAATAACAATGACATTTATGTCATATGGGAATCAAATTTGCCCATATACTTCCTCCCTTCTGTCAATGTCTTTCCTGAAATTATTCGCCTCTGCCGTGAAAACTATGAGCCAACCCAAAAGGCAGTCAAGTCTGCATCTGGGAGCATCCTTTTCCATATAACTCCTGACTCCATCAATCAAATGCTAAACTTCAAGAAAACTCAGCTTTTTGCCCCTCTTTCTATGAAATTCCTACTTGATGAAGGTCCCGAACTCTACAGCTCAGAGATAGCCCGAATTGCCCAAGTATTCATGAGAGAAGACCGCCAGCCTACAGGGCCACCTCCTTTTCTCTATGTATGTTTCAATGAAGTGGGAAAATTACTATTAGATATGATATCTTATGTATTGGGCTTCAAGACAAGTGAACATATTGATCAAACTATATTGGTCTTGCTGTCTGCATTTACCCCAGGACAGCCCCCTGCTGTCGAATACAACTATGCCAAATTCATTGCCAATAAGATACATGACCAACTGCTGAAACTGGATAGGGGAGGAGTCTTCAAATACTCATCTTACATCTATCATCTATTCATGTATTATTAGCCAAATTGTTTCCAATGCCCCATCAAAAGATTGGACTCCAAAGGAGAAAAGAGGTCTGTGATTTTTTGGACCTAAGTCTTTCATGAAGTCTGCAGCTCTCCCTACACTTACTGTGAGTTCATTGACCTGTTTGTCTATCTAGTCTCTTCTCTCCTAATGAGAACTCCTCCTGCTACGCTATCCTATGACATGCAAAAAATATTGTAGCTCTCAAAAAACTACAAAATAGGTGACTGGTACTTTTACCAGAATCACACTGTCGTTAGGATATATCGCTGTGAGCTCTGTCCCTACAGGCTGACAAGATATGTGCCAATGAGACTGTTTGCCTTGGAATATTACAGGAAATTTATCAACTCTGATTTAAATCATTTCCATAGCACCAAGAAAAAGGCTCAGTTGAAATTCAAAGACCAACTAGGCCCTTTTGTCATGAACAAAAAAGAAGGATGGCAAGATGCTGATCAAATATTGGGAGAAAAACTCAGGTTAAAAAGAAGTTTTTGGTGGGTACCTTATGACCCAGATGGTTTTATCAATGCCAGGAAAATAAAATATAGGCTTTCAGCCTATCAACATTGCAAAATCGCACAAATAGAACAATTTTCCAACCAAGATGAGTGGGTGGCAGGGACACTAGTTGAAGAATTCACCCAAGAAGAGATAATGGAGCAAAATGTGAAAGATTTGGAAAAGACTCTTGACTTAGATTCTTTTGAGCATGTGACATTCAAACTGCCACAGCAAGTTGGAGAAGGCACATCAACTGTTGCAACTTCACAAGCTGCCCAAGAAAGGTCTACACCAGCAACAGGGACAGCAAAGGGCAAGGAGGTAGTTGATGTAGAGCAAGAAACAATGACAGAACAGCAAACTACTTCAAAGGAACAGAGTCAAGGGCAAACCCCTCCACTGCAGACAGAGGCTCGATAGGTATCAGCTTTGCAGACTCCTCTCAACGAGGAGAGAGGGAAGAAACAGGACAGGGAAGAAACCACACCTGCTAGTGGGTCAACACAGCAGCCAGAGGCCAAAAGGCAGAGAGTAGATCCTCAAATTGAAGAGGAAATTAGTGAAGAAGTCATAGAGATCCCAAGGAGGGAGAGGGAAACCAGCCATCAAACATCCATCAACTCTCACAGACAAGAAACAGAGAGGCAACATGGTATGGAGGTCTCCTCCTCAAGGCAGCAAGGTGCACAACCATTTGGCATTAAAGGAACTTTCATGGAAATCAAGGCCCAAAACGAGCTATTGAGAATACAGTTGTATGATCAATTTCTGAAGACAACACCCTCCAAACAACAAAGATTAATGGCAGCTTATGACATTAAGGAGGAGAAAATGATCTTAAGTCATTTAAAGCCTAAGATACCACAGCCACAGATAGCTGCAGATTACATAAAGACAAACTTAGAGGTCCTCGCCAAGGACATACACCCGATGGACCAAATTGAGCTACACAAGCAGACATGTGAAATGGTCTATGCTACTCTAGCAGACAAGGCAATGCTAGCCCACCAATTGAAGGAATCATTGAAAAATATAAATACTCAATTGGATTTGGAGAGAATGTCTTCATTGGCCAAAGACAACAGAATAAAGACATTGGAGGAAATTATTATGGAACTAGGCCATGATCCTAAGGATGCCAAGGGCATCAAAGCCCTCATAAGAAAAAAGGAAGAAGATATTGCTGCACTTAGAAAGCAGCTAAGGCTACCTGCAACCATGCACCCTCAAACTACAGAACTTGTGCAAGAAAAAGAAGGTGAAGATACAATGGATTTGCTAATGAGGATGAATCAAAGGATAATTCAAATGGAGGAAGAATTGGAGAAAGTATTACAAGGAAAGCAAGGAGAGTCGACCTCCTAGCCACCTATAACAGCTCCAACAGTTCCCACTGCCCTTCCCACAGTAGCAGCAGCAATTCCTCCTTGTCATTCCAGCATCAACAACAGGTACATCGACCACGGATGCTTCAGTAGCAACAGCAACAATAGTCCTAGAATCTATCATGAGTATGGAAGTGTTGGGGGGAAAAGTATCTAATGCAGAATGCCTCTATCCCACTCTGAAGGTGATAGTACTTCAGCAACAACTGAATGCAAAGCTATTCAAAGTTTCTTCTTTATGAGATGAGAGAGGGAAGAAAAGGATGATCTACTAACCGTTATCTTGCGCTAATAGTCGATCCAGTCTTCACTCCTTGCTGCTGGCTCCTAACTCTTTGCCCTTTCACCGGCCCAGCTACACCCAGATCTTGTAAAAGCACAATAAAAGGAAACTACAAGAAGCATACATCCATAATCGATTATAGGATTAGCATAAATCAAATATACAAGCATCTATTCATCATAAAGACACATGCATATAGAAGAACCTCAAATACTTTATTGATAATAGAAGTAAAGTTCTGAGAGAGTTACAACCACAATGGGCCCAATCCAGCAACACCTCCCAGCTGAAAGAAATCTCCTCTTCACCTCCTTCAAGCAAAACACCCAATAGCTCTATACACAAACCAACAGCACTTCCTTACTTGCACAAAATTCCAGCCCCCCTAGACCTCATGAGAGAGCTCTATATATAGGAGATTTGGAGAAAGGATGAGTCAGCTTGAGGCTGGCATAAAGCTGACTAGTGTCCTCTCCCACTTTAGTTAATCTTCAGTTCTTGAGTCCACTTGGAGAATCTTTCTTCCACTTGGAGATCAAGACCCTCTTACTCATCATAGGGCGAATTCCTTGAACCAAGTGTCAGTTTGGAAGCTTCCTGGGCAGTTGACACCTTGCAGAATGACTGTGCCACTTGGCCAATCTCGCCCAGCGCAGGTAGCCTTCATTGATTTTGACCTTCAGTGCAGGTACAAGGAGGAGCAGTTGACATTCAGTGCAGATGCTCAGTGGAGCAGCTGACATGATCGAGAAATAGCCTGTTTTTGAGTGTTTTCAGATGGAGAACTGATTTTCAGTGCTGTGGTTTGCAGACCTTGTTCCTCTAAGGGTGAGAACAACATGTTTAGGGACTTTGGATCCCTCAGATTATCGACATTTCATGCTCCATGCTGTTAGGCACAAAAATGTCTATAACAATTGCCCCCTAAAGTATGAGGTCGTTTATCGGGTGAAATGCTTTATTAGGAGGATCCGAAGTTCATTCAATCGCTGAGAGGTGCCCTGCAATAAAATACAATACAATACATTATTTTTCATTCTGCTTTCATGATCTAGCTGAGGCGGGCATTCCCATGCTCAGCTTTATAAATTCATTTTGGTACACATAACAGACGATCGTCTGATAATAGACTGATAATTCTCTGCTGAAATTATCATCCTTTGAGTAGGATGATCATCTGCTGCAATGATGTACCTATCAAATGTCTTTATATTTCCTGAATATATATCGCAGCCCGGATGGATGAAACTAGATCCAGGGTCTTCAATCTCGTTCGATCTTCACTCTAAGTACAAGTCGATCCATGTGAGAATTTCACTGAAGTCGAACATGGAAAGACATCGCTTGATTACCGGTCAATAATGTAAACCGTTAACAAGCGCGAGAGGAATCACCAATAATGACAATGACCCTCAAGGTACTACAGTACAATTCACGTGGTGTGAATAAAGGACTTGGTGTCGAACACCACGCAAAATCTTCTGGTCGAAGGTCACTGATGTATACCTGTCGCCGGAAGTGAGAAACTTGCCATTGAGGCATGCAAGCTTCAAAGTACTAGGGGGGGTGTTCCTAGATCAACTTCTTGGATAATGAGCTGAAGTCGACAAGAAGCGAACCGTCAAAGGAGGGCCTTAATGAATCCCACATCAGTGACACGAAATGGAGCTAATGACTTTAGTGGAGGTGAAAACAAACTGTGAGATATGATTCAGGGTGGCGATCATGGGTGGATGAAGGATAATGTATGGCAGTGGATGGGACACGGTTGACTCTTTCTGAACACATCTCTTGAACATATAACGACACTAATGTGATGGATCGGTAGCATTACCCCAAATACGGATGGTTTGGCGAAGACCATGGTGATGAGACCGGTGAATGAAACAACCCAAACCGATGTGATACGGAGGACAAATTGTCATGTTCAAGAGCGACTTGCTACCATCAAAGCTTTGAGGTTCTCCCAATTTTTCCCCAGTCATTTCTGACCAGTACCTCTTTATTTTTGTCAAGCTTGAGGAGGATAACATATGCTTGTTCTATAACCTGCCCTTCGGGCAAGCCCATCGCTATGTTTTAACGAGCCTAGCGATAGGGAAACTCGTTCTCGTCTAAAGACAAGTTTGTCGCTATTTAATCATTTTAACGAGTCTAGCGACAAAGACAACTCGGTCCTTTTCATTTTTAGAGAGTCTGAAAAGGTACAGAAAGTTAACTCCACAATTCCTTTTTCGTCATCTAATCCCTTAAGTCCGAAAAAGTATAAAACAATACAGAAGGGATGAGTTTTCGATTACTTTAACGAGCCGAATAAAACAAGCGCTCAACATTTTTGTGCAATAATCCCTCAAGTCCAAAAAGATTAAAATCTAGAGGAGGGATAGCTCTTCCGGTCCTTTTAACAAGCTGGAAGGCCAAAACTCGGCAAACTTTTCATATTTTACGAGTCAGATGAAAAGAGCTCAAAGAAGACTCGTCTTTTGAGGAACGAGTGATAAACAGGGATAGCAGCAGATTCCAGGTGCAGGTTGGAATTTTCCAATCACGGCAGTGTCACAAGGATGGCTAAGTGGAATCACTCTTCACAGTTGTTCCTCAAAATGGGTAAACAATCATATGGAGGTGAACGATAGGCCAAATGGAATGGAGGTGGCGGGTGCAAACACGACCAAGGCTTTTATGGCTAATAAATTTACGATCACAATGGCTATTTACCGGAATAGGTTCTTTTTTTAGATAAAAATGAGCTTAAACTCTGGAGGAAACATTGCTCACTGCTTTTATTTATTTTTTAACGAGCATGAAGACCGCGTTAAAACTGCTCGGATCTTGCGTTTATTTTTTAACGAGCATGAAATTTATGCTAAAACTGCTCGATTATATGGTCAAATTTTGTTTTTTACCATTACTAGCTTTTCTCTTTCTCAAATATAGTACTGCATTTTCGATTGCTGCAACAAACTTTGTTAGAAATGAATAATATTTGCATGAAAATGAGATTATAACCCTAATATTTCACTTTAAACTGTGTAAAAAGCCATTAAAAGGTGTTTTTACCTCTCATTTACCATTTCATTTGCATTTGGTTTGTTGGAGCTCCGGAGGTGCCTCTTCCCCCTTGATTTTCACCAGCTGATTCCGGGAGATTCTGTGGACGATTTTCGGTGCCGTCTGGACCAGGTAGGAGCTAAACCCTAGCTCTTTCTTTTCGCGGTTTCCTTTTCCTGTTTTTTGCCTGTTTTCCGGTCTTTCTGAGCCCCTAGGGTTTTGCCAGGGCACCCTAGGATCAGCGCAGGTTTCCCTTTCGAAACCTGCGCTGAAGGTCAAGCTGCCTTAAGGCAGCCTGACCCTCAGCGCAAGTGGGAGACTTCCTGCCTGCGCTGGGCTCAAAAAGACTGAGTTTTAAGGTTATTTTTGATGATTTTTTCGCTAGTTTCTCATCAAATCAGGAATTCACTCTTTCTCTTGTTTGCTTTGCAGGGAACCTTGAACAAAAATGTCCCTTACATGGCGAGAACGAGAACATGAAGAGGAGGACATGATTGCCCTCCATGACCCGGTCACGGCGAACGCGCTGCGGAACTGTGGCCTGCTGAAGTTCTTCCGTATCTCTAGCATGAGAGCACAGATTTCTTTACTGCAGTATATGCTTGACGCTTGGGATCCTGTTAACAAAGTGTTCCAGATTAGGGTGAAGACCATCCCCTTGACCATAGAGGACATGTATTTCTTGACTGGACTGTCAAGACGAGGTGCCCCCATTTCCTTATCAGGTACGGCCCGGGGGACTAATTCCACCAGAGATTATGTCTGCCAGTATTGCAGGGAAGGTTCTCAGCCGAGCAGAGACGGCAAGATTGTTATCCGAGAGATTACTGATCGGGCTCTCAGGTCCATTCTGTTCACTATTGGTAGGATGGCCGGCAGCGCAGCTCTACATGTTGCCAACAGGTCTTATATGCAGCACGCCTTGGAGTGTCTCCAACCGAAAGTATTCAACTGGTGTGATGCGGTACTTGTTCAGATGAAAAGTCAATTGACCAAGGTAAAGGACGGGAAGCTGAAGAACTTTGGATTTGGTTCTATTCTGACTGCCTTCGCCTTGGAGAAAATCCCACTGATGCAGCCTCAGTACATCATACTTGATTTGCCTTCCCCGACCGAGCCACGCATGCAGAGGTGGGTTGACCACATGTCTAGGCATGCAGGTCAACCTCAGATTACCTTTACTGAGGCCTTCTTTAGGTGGTTCGAACGCCAGGAGATGGCGTTTTCTGAGTATCCATATGTGGGCATGGATTTCCGAGGTGATTCGGATTTGGTGTTACCGGATGGCGAGCAGTGGGGTGCCATTGGTAAACTCTTTGACCATATTACTGTTTATTGTTCTTACTCATAATGTTGCTATGCTTTATTCTGTCAAGACTTTTAATTGTACTCTTGGGTGCATGCAGATATTGGTCCTGTTCGTCCAGCAGTTCGTCCGAGATCGCCAGCTGCTGCCCCAGCAGGGGAGCCTGCTAGGAGAGTTGTTATTCGCGATCTTGACGACACTGAGACCCTTACAGCTGTGCAGGAGCAGGTTGAGAGCCTTACTCGTGGCCTTCCGGATGTACAGATTGACGAGTTACCTTTACAGATGCAGCGGCATACCATTGGTGTGCCTAGACGATGGACTCGTCTCTTGCGCATGATTGCACAGGCCGTGACGTACTATCATGAGCACCACTAGGCTAGGGTTCCCCCTCGCATCTTTTTGAGTTCTTAGGTCATATGACCAATTTTGTCTTGGTTACAGAACATTATGTATGAACTTATATAAACAGCTTATATATTTTGATTTTCGGGTTTTATTCTGGTTGATTTATGTGATCCATATGTACAATTTTTGATGATGTGTCCTTTTTATAAATGTTGCAAATGTCTATCTAACACATAGTTTGCTAATGAGTCAGTTAATGTGCTTAAGTTTCTTGAAATATGTTGATATTGAATTGAATCAAATCGTCTTTCCAAGATCTTAACCCTTAGGAACATGCGATAAATAGCTGGATTGCGAACAGAATATATACCATTGAGTTGTAGTATTACGAGCTGTGAGTCTAGCCTGACAATTAGTCGGCGTATGCCACGTGTGATGGCATCAGAGAGTAGTTCTATCAATGCGCTATACTCAGCGATGTTATTTGTTGATTGCCCAATACATACACCTCTGAAACTTACTAACTCGCCGCTTGGATCAAAAATGGCCCAGGCTGCGGAGGACAGGTTCCGCGAACTATGACTCGCTCCGTCGGCATACCCAACACATGTCTCCAGAAAGTTCGACATCTGCAACGGAAAAAGGTGGATCACTCGACCAGAACAAACACTTTAGCGAAAACAAAATACAACAAAAGCATGCAGGTTACTATTTAAGCATAGTAACGCTTGAGGTACAACCCGTTGCGGGGCTGCGCCAGTGGAATTCCATCGTAATCCATTAACTCGTAGGCTCCTTTTGCTAACACCCTTTTAAAAATATAGGGGCCCATCCATAAGGACTTGAATTTACCTGCTCCCAATTTATCGGATTCTTGGTCATAAAGCAGGACCAAATCACCTTCTGAGAAGACACGGGGTTTGACATTTTTGTCAAACTGAGCCTTGACTCGTTTCTTATGAGCTTCGTTAGCCAAAGTGGCGTCACGACGGGTTTCATCCAACTGGATTAATTCCAAGAAACGAGCCTCTTCTTCTGAGGTTCCGGGGAGAAGATCAATTGCGAGTTTAAGCGACGAAATTTCGCACTGGAACGGTAAGACTGCTTCCAGGCCATACACCAGTTGAAAGGGTGTGAACCCGGTTGCGTTCTTTACCGAGGTTCGGTAAGCCCACAAAGCTGAGTACAGGATTAGGTGCCATCTTATTTTATGAACCCCGATCATCCTTTGCAACATACGCTTTAGGACCTTGTTGATTGCCTCAACTTGTCAGGTCTATAGACTCTCATCTGGTCTGGATTCAGTAGGTTCATTTTCAATGACTGACGTTTCAGCTGACCACTTGAGCGGGCCAGCTGTATTTTCAACCAACGAAGGACTTGGCACGAGTTTTTTGTATCCAGGAGGAAGTATTACCGGTGAAACCGGACGATCTTCCAAAACTCTCTTCGCTTCGTCTAAGAAGGGACAACGGTGGATGGCGTGACCGCCTTCACACAGTCTGCAGGGAGATCTTGATCCCCCTCTTCGTCTTGAACCTTCACTTTCGCTGGTTGACGGTAAGCAATCAACATGGCTATCAGAGGTTGATGCTCCCGAATTGTGCAACCGAGGGGACCAGTCCCTTAGTATCCGGGGAATACAGGGACAATCTCTATGGAAATGGTCTCCTCTACATATGACACATGGCGATTTAGGCCCGGTCTGTGCTGTGTGTGGGTTTTTGTCAGATGTCTTTTGCTTGCCCCCAGTCGCCTTAGGCTCCTTCTTCTTCTTCTCTTTCTTCTCCTTTTCCTTCTTCTCCGTAGGAGCTTGGCTTTTGCCAGCTTTACCTTTTGAAGATGAAGGATTGGAGGAAGGGTTAGAGGAAGTAGAAGGCTGGTGGGAGGCTCTAGACTCATCTAACTGTTGGGAGCAAGCAGCAAGGAGAGAAGATTGGATCAACCATTAGCGAAAGACATCGGTTAGTGGATCTCTTTCTCCCCTATTTTACTTTCATAAAGAAGAAATCTTAGATAGCTTTGCTTCGATTGTTGTTGAGGTACTATCACCCTTAGAGTGGGATAGGGTCATTCCGTATTGGATACTTTTCCCAACAACAAATTGGCGACTCCACGGGGGAGCGTATCTTGTTGGTTGTTTGTGGTTTTTTGCTATTCATTTCATAAACAAAGGGAGTACCGAATCGAACTGTGTTTGAATCCATCAAACACAAAGTAGAGGGAAGCTACTCTAGCTCAGTTTCTGGGCAAGTTTATGATTTGAAGAGCTGATCCACAAGGACTCTAATAAGCTCTTAGTGATAGCTTTTCATCCTCCTTTACATCCCTTAGTGTGTCCTTGACTGATAGCTTCTGATTTGAGCAAAAACTGTGAATTTTTGAGCAATCTGTGACCCGGAAACCAAGACGGACGAAAGTCTCGTTCTTCATTGCAGGTTGTACAAAGGCAGTCTGCATTTCAGCGCAGTTCCCGAAGGGGCTACCTACGCTGAAGGTCAAACAGGTAGTGTTACACCTGCGCTGGACCAGTCTTGGCTTGAGCTACTGGGGTTTCCTGCTGTGTCTTGCCTTGTTTTCACTCTTGTTTTTGTTGTTTGTTGCCAGTCAGTGGGCCTATCTGAAACTAATCTTCCTTTGTCATTATTCCGCCTCAGTTGTATAAAGAAACTGTATTTATTCTTTTGTATTTCTTGTGTCATTTACAGTTTCCCATAACAAAAGTGAACCAGTCTTGCATTGACCTCTTAGATCTAGACCTGTGATTAAGTGTCGTTCTGATCGTAAGAGTTAGTTTATTTGCTGTTCATAGCTGATTGAGTTTGTCGCTTTCGTTATATGGTTTGAATTTATATATTTCTAAGTGTCGAAACAAGTGAATCGTAAGGTGTCTTTCGATTTTGGACAAACTTGTTTTCTTCCGCTTGAAATTGAATTCAAAGTTATACAACAGCTTTCTTTTTGCATTTCATCAACATTAAGAAAGAGAAAGCAAATATTTGCATTATGCATGTGCATTATGACAGTTTGCATGTTGATTTAGAAAAGTGCATTAGTGTGTGCTCTATGATCTGTGTGAAAAGGTGTTATCTTCCTTCTCCCTCAGTAGTTAAGGTTTTCAAAGTTGAAAGATTGAAAAGCTTGCTTATCATCTTAGATTTCATTCAGGAGTGTTTCTATACATCTCGTGGTGATCCATAAAGGCAAACTGCTAAACAAGATCAACCTTAAAATAAATTGAATTTACATAACAACGCATTGAAACATAACGCAAACATCTAGAGGTCTAAGCTAGAGACGTGTTCCGGCGTCGTTAAACGTGATATCTTAGCGTTGAGTGGTTGGGTGATTCCTCCACGGTGAAGCGATAAGTATCAATACGGACTTGTGCTCCCACGTACCGTCGCGTATATATTGGGAGACCACTATAGGATCAAAGCCTTTATCCATAGGAAACCGTGTCGGCCGCCCTACTGATCGCAATGCAGTGAACACAGCATTCACGAAGATCGAACACTCGTACCGTAAAACGTATTCCGTGGTTTTGCGAAAGGTTTGGCACACCCTCTGCCTAGAACTCCAGAGCAGTTTCTTTTGGCCTTTTTCAAACTCTATAACTGAAAAAGTCCATCCGAGCATTTGTCACTTCGGGCTCGTTAAAACATCGAAGGAGACTAGAGTCATCTTTAGCTTTTTCTCGACTCTTAAAAAGTGAAAAAGCAAGTTGTGTCTAAGCGTCGTTATATAATTTAGAGCATAGCTTATGTGAGGTGCAAGCTCTATAAAAATTGGAATCTTGTAGGAAGTCGTTTCTTATCCTATGACTGGTATATCGAGCAGTTTTACCGCGGAATTTATGCTCGTTAAAAAATAGAAAAGCGAGATCCGAGAAGTTTTAGCATAAAGTTCATGCTCGTTAAAAAATAAATGCAAGATCCGAGCAGTTTTAACGCGGTCTTCATGCTCGTTAAAAAATAAATAAAAGCAGTGAGCAATGTTTCCTCCAGAGTTTAAGCTCATTTTTATCTAAAAAAAGAACCTATTCCGGTAAATAGCCATTGTGATCGTAAATTTATTAGCCATAAAAGCCTTGGTCGTGTTTGCACCCGCCACCTCCATTCCATTTGGCCTATCGTTCACCTCCATATGATTGTTTACCCATTTTGAGGAACAGCTGCGAAGAGTGATTCCACTTAGCCATCCTTGTGACACTGCCGTGATTGGAAAATTCCAACCTGCACCTGGAATCTGCTGCTATCCCTGTTTATCACTCGTTCCTCAAAAGACGAGTCTTCTTTGAGCTCTTTTGATTTGACTCGTAAAATATGAAAAGTTTGCCGAGTTTTGGCCTTCCAGCTCGTTAAAGTGACCGGAAGAGCTATCCCTCCTCTAGATTTTAATCTTTTTGGACCTGAGGGATTATTGCACAAAAAGGTCGAGCGCTTGTTTTATTCGGCTCGTTAAAGTTATCAAAAACTCATCCCTTCTGTATTGTTTTATACTTTTTCGGACTTAAGGGATTAGATGACGAAAAAGGAATTTTGGAGTTAACTTTCTGTACCTTTTCAGACTCTCTAAAAATGAAAAGGACCGAGTTTTCCTTGTCGTTAGACTCGTTAAAATGATTAAATAGCGACAAACTTGTCTTTAGACGAGAACGAGTTTCCCTATCGCTAGGCTCGTTAAAACATAACGATGGGCTTGCCCGAAGGGCAGGTTATAGAACAAGCATATGTTATCCTCCTCAAGCTTGACAAAAATAAAGAGGTACTGGTCAGAAATGACTGGGGAAAAATTGGGAGAACCTCAAAACTTTAATGGTAGCAAGTCGCTCTTGAACATGACACTTTGTCCTCCGTATCACATCGGGTTGGGTTGTTTCATTCACCGGTCTCATCACCATGGTCCTCGCCAAACCATCCACATTTGGGGTAATGCTACCGATCCATCACATCAGTGTCGTTATATGTTCAAGAGATGTGTTCAAAAAGAGTCAACCGTGTCCCATCCACTGCCATACATTATCCTTCATCCACCCATGATCGCCACCCTGAATCATATTTCACAGATTGTTTCCACCTCCACTAAAATCATTAGCTCCGTTCCGTGTCACTGATGTGGGATTCATTAAGGCCCTCCTTTGACGGATAGCTTCTTGTCGACTTCAGCTCATTATCCAAGAAGTTGATCTAGGAACAAACCCCCCCCAGTACTTTGAAGCTTGCATGCCTCAATGGCAAGTTTCTCACTTCCGGCGACAGGTATACATCAATGACCTTCGACCAGAAGATTTTGCGTGGTGTTCGACACCAAGTCCTTTATTCACACCACGTGAATTGTACTGTAGTACCTTGAGGGTCATTGTCATTATTGGTGATTCCTCTCGTGCTTGTTAACGGTTTACATTATTGACCGGTAATCAAGCGATGTCTTTCCATGTTCGACTTCAGCGAAATTCTCACATGGATCGACTTGTACTTAGAGTGAAGATCGAACGAGTTTGAAGACCCCGGATCTAGTTTCATCCATCTGGGCTGCGATATATATATTCAGGATATAAAGACATTTGTTATGTACATCATTGCAACAGATGATCATCCTACTCAAAGGATGATAATTTCAGCAGAGAATTATCAGTCTATTATCAGACGGTCGTCTGTTATGTGTACCAAAATGAATTTATAAAGCTGAGCATGGGAATGCCCGCCTCAGCTAGATCATGAAAGCAGAATGAAAAATAATGTATTGTATTGTATTTTATTGCAGGGCACCTCTCAGCGATTGAATGAACTTCGGATCCTCCTAATAAAGCATTTCACCCGATAAACGACCTCATACTTTAGGGGGCAACTGTTATAGACATTTTTGTGCCTAACAGCATGGAGCATGAAATGTCGATAATCTGAGGGATCCAAAGTCCCTAAACATGTTGTTCTCACCCTTAGAGGAACAAGGTCTGCAAACCACAGCACTGAAAATCAGTTCTCCACCTGAAAACACTCAAAAACAAGCTAATTCTGGATCATGTCAGCTGCTCCACTGAGCATCTGCGCTGAATGTCAACTGCTCCACTATGTACCTGCGCTGAATGTCAAATCTAATGAAGGCTACCTGCGCTGGGCGAGATTGGCCAAGTGGCACAGTCATTCTGCAAGGTGTCAAATGCCCAGGAAGCTTCCAAAATGACACTTGGATCAGGGAATTCGCCTTGTGATGAGTAAGAGGATCTAGATCTCCAAGTGGAAGCAAGAAACTCCAAGTGGACTCAAGAACTGAAGTATAACTGAAGTGGGAGAGGACACTAGTCAGCTTCATGCCAGCCTCAAGCTGACTCATCCTTTCTCCAAATCTCCTATATATAGAGCTCTCTCATGAGGTCTAGGGAGGCTGGAATCTTGTGAATGTAAGGAAGTGTTGTTGGCTTAACGAAGCCGAATAAAACAAGCGCCAACTGGTGGGTCGACACAAGTATAGATCTATTTTCATCCATCCGGGCTGCGATATATATTCAGGAAATATAAAGACATTTGATATGTACATCATTGCAGCAGATGATCATCCTACTCAAAGGATGATAATTTCAGCAGAGAATTATCAGTCTATTATCAGACGGTCATCTGTTATGTGTACCAAAATGAATTTATAAAGCTGAGCATGGGAATGCCCGCCTCAGCTAGATCATGAAAGCAGAATGAAAAATAATGTATTGTATTGTATTTTATTGCAGGGCACCTCTCAGCGATTGAATGAACTTCGAATCCTCCTAATAAAGCATTTCACCCGATAAACGACCTCATACTTTAGGGGGCAACTGTTATAGACATTTTTGTGCCTAACAGCATGGAGCATGAAATGTCGATAATCTGAGGGATCCAAAGTCCCTAAACATGTTGTTCTCACCCTTAGAGGAACAAGGTCTGCAAACCACAGCACTGAAAATCAGTTCTCCATCTGAAAACACTCAAAAACAGGCTATTTCTGGATCATGTCAGCTGCTCCACTAAGCATCTGCGCTGAATGTCAACTGCTCCTCCTTGTACCTGCACTGAAGGTCAAAATCAATGAAGGCTACCTGCGCTGGGCGAGATTGGCCAAGTGGCACAGTCATTCTGCAAGGTGTCAACTGCCCAGGAAGCTTCCAAACTGACACTTGGTTCAAGGAATTCGCCCTATGATGATGGGACACGGTTGACTCTTTCTGAACACATCTCTTGAACATATAACGACACTAATGTGATGGATCGGTAGCATTACCCCGAATACGGATGGTTTGGCGAAGACCATGGTGATGAGACCGGTGAATGAAACAACCCAACCCGATGTGATACGGAGGACAAAGTGTCATGTTCAAGAGCGACTTGCTACCATCAAAGCTTTGAGGTTCTCCCAATTTTTCCCCAGTCATTTCTGACCAGTACCTCTTTATTTTTGTCAAGCTTGAGGAGGATAACATATGCTTGTTCTATAACCTGCCCTTCGAGCAAGCCCATCGCTATGTTTTAACGAGCCTAGCGATAGGGAAACTCGTTCTCATCTAAAGACAAGTTTGTCGCTATTTAATCATTTTAACGAGTCTAGCGACAAAGACAACTCGGTCCTTTTCATTTTTAGAGAGTCTGAAAAGGTACAGAAATTTAACTCCACAATTCCTTTTTCGTCATCTAATCCCTTAAGTCCGAAAAAGTATAAAACAATACAGAAGGGATGAGTTTTTGATAACTTTAACGAGCCGAATAAAACAAGTGCTCGACCTTTTTGTGCAATAATCCCTCAGGTCCAAAAAGATTAAAATCTAGAAGAGGGATAGCTCTTCCGGTCGTTTAACGAGCTGGAAGGCCAAAACTCGGCAAACTTTTCATATTTTACGAGTCAGATGAAAAGAGCTCAAAGAAGACTCGTCTTTTGAGGAACGAGTGATAAATAGGGATAGCAGCAGATTCCAGGTACAGGTTGGAATTTTCCAATCACGGCAGTGTCACAAGGATGGCTAAGTGAAATCACTCTTCGCAGCTGTTCCTCAAAATGGGTAAACAATCATATGGAGTTGAACGATCGGCCAAATGGAATGGAGGTGGCAGGTGCAAGACACGACCAAGGCTTTTTATGGCTAATAGATTTACGATCACAATGGTTATTTACCGGTACTGGGTTCATTTTTTAAAGAGCTTGAATGCGCCAAAACACTGCTCAATCTTATGTTTATTTTTTAACGAGCATGAACTATGTGCTAAAACTGCTCGGCCTTTTTGCATGCCCCCAGCATAATAATGCAAATCGAGGTACATGCCCCCCAAGCTTCATTGCATTCGACTCGGTGGTTGGAATGAAGGTTTACCTTTGAGATTTGGACAGGGGGTTCGTTTCATTTTTTAATGAGGTTGACACAGTAAAAGAACTATCCTCATGGCTCCTTGTTTCATTTCTTAACGAGGTTGACACGAGATAAGAACCGTCCTCGGAGTTTTAGATCCATTAGAAATAGAAGGTTTCATATTCCACTGTGGCCACTTCCGCCAGATTACTCGGAGGCGGTAGGGCAAAAGTACCCATTAAGGCAGGGTCTTTTAGGAGACCTACTCCGATATTTTGGAGCGAATGATTCCTTCCATGGATCATTGGAATGCTTCCCGTAACTTGTGAACTGTTGGGGAGAAAAAATTTTTGGTCAACGAATGTAATTCCTCCTTGGAAGGGAAGTGCAATCTTCCTGAAGTAGGTCGACACAACCGCGGCCATGGCATAGATCCAGGGCCTTCCCAGTAGGATGTTGTAATCGAGGTTTCCATCAATTACTTCAACATCAATTCCTACTGTTTTGCCCCCCAGTTCAACTTGCAAGTTACTTAAAATCCCGTATGGAGTGTATGATCGTCCATCAAATGCTTTTAACGTCGTTGAAGATTTCGACAACGGTGGTGAGCCTAAATCTTTCCAGCAACTCATCGACATAAGACATGTAGATGCCCCCTCATCAATAATTGTTCGATGAACAGTTTTGTTGAGGGCTTTCACTTGAATAAGGAAAGCTAGTTGAGCTGGTAATTCAGGGTCATATCCTTTATGATCAAAGGCCACAAGATTGGAATCTATTGGGCCAATCCCACCTATTGCTGATAATAAAGCTTGCTCTTGGGAGAGGAAATTTTGTGGTACCTCAAGTGTCGACATAGCGGACGGCGATTGGGCCAGGTCCTCTACTATATTATAATTCTGTGCTACTTTGGCACGAGGATTAAATGTCGATCTGTGTACTGCTCCCTTTTGCGACTTTATCATTGGCTCAGGAATGATGGGTGGCACAACTTTGGTCAAAGTTGTTGTCGAACTACTAGGTTGTTCATTAGCCTTGTTGTTCGACAGCTTTGGATTTCTGCAATCTTTATTCTTCGTCAAAGCATCGTTTTGTTGCTTCGAGACAGACAACATAAGCACTTGGGATCGGGAAGCATTTTGATTAGCAACCAGATTTTGACTTGGGTTGGGAAACGGATCAGTCAATACTGCTGGGGTTTTTGAACTCTTAAAGAGTTTCTTAACTTCAGCTATATGTGGACAATCTTTCGTCCAATGATCCTCATCGCATATATGACACCCTGCCGGGGGTTTCCTTTTCCAGGAGGGTTTGAAGAATTTTTTCCAGGGGATGACTCACCCTGTTTCTTCTTCTTCCCTTTGTTTTGCTTTTTCTTGCCCCCTGGTTGATTGGTTTCTTTGCCTTTATCTTCGGATACAGCATTTACTTACGAAGCAAGAATTTCTTCTTTTGCATTTTGATCCGAATTCTTACGGGCTTTCTTTGATGAAGCCTTTATCAATTTCGCATTTGCCGTGCTAATCACGCCATCACCGGCATGAGAGTCACTATTTGATTTAGCAGGAGGAGGAATTGAAAACTCTGGTCTAGGGGCGTCAGGTATTTTGTCATAGAGTGTGCCGGACTGAGTATAAACTAAGTCCAAATATTGTGCACGAGCAATAACTTGCTCCTCTGTTACGACTCCCCCCTTGGCCACATCTTCCGTAATAGCCGGAAGTAACGACTTTATAAACCATTCAGCTAATAACTGATCGGGAACATACGTTTTCACCATCCTACGCCAACGACACCACTCGTGTATATGATCAGATATATGGGTAGCAGTCGTCTGTTTGAAGTTGGTTAATATTTCTGTTCCTGTTTCATACCTTATCAGTAATTGAAAGTGGGTTAAGAAAGTCGTGGCTAGGGAACTAAAATTGTCGAAAGAGGCTCTTGGAAATTCAATATACCATTTAGCCGCTGGACCTGTCAATGTCCTCTGAAAAAGGCGAAGTCTTATCGAATCGTCGTTAAGGGTGTTCGACGAACACCACAGATGAAAAGTCATCACGTGATTCGACGGGTCTTCACCTAGATTTCCATTGAATTTAGGAATGTCAGATGGAAGTTTATGAGGAATCGCTGGCCACCAAGGGGCATAAGCAATCGGATCGTTGGTTAAACGGTGTAAATCGGGTAACTCTAAAGTTGCCACGAATGGTAACTGTTGATTCAGGTTAGGCGAAGCGTAACCAGGGTACGATGGAATCGCTTGAGCAGTGGGTCTTTGCATACCAGCATAATGTAATTGATGCTGGTATGACTGATACGGTTGGTGGAATTGACCACTGTAAAGTGGTTGGTTTTGACCGTTTTGGATATACGTTTGTCCATTGTTCGCAAAGATCTGTTGCTCAGAACCTTGGTACACTTGTTGGAATTGCGGTTGTTGGTATTGTACAAGCCATGGTTGTGACGCCATGTTCTGTTGTGCCATGCTAACCATTGGACCAAGGTGTGGGGTAATTGTACCCGTTTGTACTTGTGTCGACCCACCAGTTGGCGATTGTGGTTGTGACCCATGGTCAAGTGACTGTTGCATTACAACCTGAGAAATCTGAGGTTGACATGTTGTTAGGCACAAACATTAAATAATCCATAGAACATTTTTGTGCCTAACAGGGTGGATCGCTATACTTTCATGCTCCATGCTGTTAGGCACAAACATTAAGAAAGAGAAAAGAAATACCTACATCTTTGCATTTTTCATATAAGTTTGTATGTTGATTTAGGAAAAAGTGCATTAGCGAGTGCTCTTTGATCTGTGTGAAAAGATTTTTGTCTCTCTTTTCCCTCAGTAGTTAAGATTTTCATAAGTCGAAAAGATTGAAAAAGCTTGCTTCTCATCTTAGACTGCATTTAGGAATTTGTATCAATACATCTCATGGTGAACCTTGAAAGGCAAACTTTAAAAAGATCAACTTAAAATATATTGAATGAACCTAACAACGCTTTGAAACATAACGCAAACATCTAGAGGTCTAAGCTAGAGACGTGTTCCGGCGTCGTTAAACGTAGTGACTGTCGATCTCGACGAAGGTGGGTGATTCCTCCTGAGAGTCGGTGGCACTAATACGGACTTGGGCTCCCACGTACCGTCGCGTATATATTGGGAGACCCCTATAGGAACAAAGCCTTTATCCATAGGAAGCCGTGTCGGCCGCCCTACTGATCGCAATGCAGTGAACACAGCATTCACGAAGATTGACCACCCGTACCGTAAAACGTATTCTGTGGTTTTGCGAAAAGTTTGGCACACCCTCTGCCTAGATCTCCAGAGCCGTTTCTTTTGGCCTTTTTCAAACTCTATAACTGAAAAACTCCATCCGAGCATTTGTCACTTCGGGCTCGTTAAAACATCGAAGGAGACTAGAGTCATCTTTAGCTTTTTCTCGACTCTTTAAAAGTGAAAAAGCAAGTTGTGTCTAAGCGTTGTTAAAATTTATTTTAAACGGGATAATCATCACCATTCCCTCATTGATCTTCGAAGATTAGTCTTTTGGCATCGTAAGTTCTTGTAGAATCGCTAAGAAATATTTTGGATAGACTAGATATGTCTGAACAACCGTCGACATCTAGGACTGTGTCGTCCGACACAGCAGCAGCAGAGCCTCCTGCTGCTACTCCAACGATGTTCGCTGGTATACCATCTGTCCCGGCAAATTGTCAACAACAAGCCGGAGTCCAATCAGGGACGACGACATGGTTAGTTCCTATTTCTTCATCCGGATTATCATCTGGTATTTCTTATGTTGGAACTCAACAAATTGATCCAATGTGTCTTCAAAGGCCAATTTACCCTTTAAGTATTGGATTTCCACCATATGGAGGGCAGTATGCTCTTTCATTGTTCCTTCCCAGAGAACAACCATATGGGAGTTTACAACAAAGTTCAGGTCAAACTGGAATTACATCCAGCGGTTCGGTACCAATACTGCCTCAACAACCAAGGGTTGTATATTCAATGCAACCAGTACACCCTGTGTCGAATATTCCCACCATACCTGCTATAGTGAATGTGTCGTAAGTACAAGCTCCACCTATTGTATGTCAACCCCAAGTTTCTCAGGTTGCAATACAAAAACCTCTTGTCTCAACGACTCAATCACAATCTCAGGCTAGTGCCTCCTTATCTGGAGCGACTTAGGCTCAAACAAGTACTGTGACTCCTCATCTTGGTCAATCATCCAGTATTGGTCAACAGCAAATGGTCCAACAACCAGAGCTGGTTCAATCTCAACAACCGCCATTCCAGCAATCATATCAAGGACCTGAGCAACAAGTCTTTGTAAGTAATGGGCAACCATACTATAATGGTTATGCCCATCAACCTTGTCAAAGTTGCCAGCATTATGCTGGTTTGCAAAGACCCATTGCTCAGGCGATCCCATCTTATCCTGGGTATGCTTCGCCTAGCTTGAATCAACAGTTGCCCTTTGTAGCAACTTTAGAATTACCAGATCTAAACCGGCTGACGAATGATCCAATTGCTTATGCCCCTTGGTGGCCAGCGATTCCACATAAACTTCCGTCAGATATTCCTAAATTTAATGGAAATCTGGGTGAAGACCCATCCAATCATGTGATGACATTCCATCTATGGTGTTCATCGAACACCCTGAATGATGATTCGATAAGACTTCGCCTCTTTCAGAGGACGTTAACGGGTCCAGCGGCAAAATGGTACATTGAATTGCCTAGAGCTTCGTTCGACAACTTCAGTACCTTAGCCACAACCTTTTTAACCCATTTTCAATTACCAATAAGGTATGAAACGGGAACAGAACTCCTTACCAACTTCAAACAGACGACTGCCACCCACATATCTGATCATATACATGAGTGGCGACGTCGTCGTAGGATGGTAAAAATGTACGTTCCCGATCAGCTATTAGCTGAATGGTTTATCAAGTCATTACTTCCTGCCATCACGGAAGATGTGGCAAAGGGAGGAGTCATAACGGAAGAGCAGGTTATCGCTCGTGCGCAATATCTGGACTTGGTCTATACTCAGTCCGGCACGCTCTACGACAAAATACCTGACGCCCCTAGACCGGAATTCTCAATTCCTCCTCCTCCTAAATCAAACAATGACTCTCACGCCGACGATGGCGTGATTAGAAAACACAAAATTTCTAGTCAAAATGCAAATGAAGAACTTCTTGCCTCAGAAGTAAATGCCATGTTGACCGACAAGGGCAAACAACTGAAGCAACCAGGGGGCAAGAAGAAAAAGAAAGGGAGAAAAAGGAAACCCCCGGCAGGGTGTCATATATGCGATGAGGATCATTGGACGAAAGATTGTCCACATATAGCTGAAGTTAAGAAACTCTTTAAGAGTTCAAAAAACCCAGCAGTATTGACTGATCCATTTCCCAACCCAGGTCAAAATCTGGTTGCTAATCAAAATGCTTAAGGAATTCGCCAACATGGTGCCTGTTTTCCGGTCTTTCTGAGCCCCTGGGGTTTTGCCAGGGCGCCCTAGGATCAGCGCAGGTTTCCCTTTCGAAACCTGCGCTGAAGGTCAAGCTGCCTTAAGGCAGCCTGACCCTCAGCGCAAGTGGGAGACTTCCTGCCTGCGCTGGGCTCAAAAAGACTGAGTTTTCAGGTTATTTTTGATGATTTTTTCGCCAGTTTCTCATCAAATCAGGAATTCACTCTTTCTCTTGTTTGCTTTGTAGGGAACCTTGAACAAAAATGTCCCTTACATGGCGCAAACGAGAACATGAAGAGGAGGACATGATTTCCCTCCATGACCCGGTCATGGTGAACGCGCTACGGAACTGTGGCCTGCTGAAGTTCTTCCGTATCTCTAGCATGAGAGCACAGATTTCTTTACTGCAGTATATGCTTGACGCTTGGGATCCTGTTAACCAAGTGTTCCAGATTAGGGGGAAGACCATCCCCTTGACCATAGAGGACATGTATTTCTTGGCTGGACTGTCAAGACGAGGTGCCCCCATTTCCTTATCAGGTACGGCCTGGGGGACTGATTCCACCAGAGATTATGTCCGCCAGTATTGCAGGGAAGGTTCTCAGCCGAGCAGAGACGGCAAGATTGTTATCTGAGAGATTACTGATCGGGCTCTCAGGTCCATTATGTTCACTATTGGTAGGATGGCCGGCAGCGCAGCTCTACATGTTGCCAACAGGTCTTATATGCAGCACGCCTTGGAGTGTCTCCAACCGAAAGTATTCAACTGGTGTGATGCGGTACTTGTTCAGATGAAAAGTCAATTGACCAAGGTAAAGGACGGGAAGCTGAAGAACTTTGGATTTGGTTCTATTCTGACTGCCTTCGCCTTGGAGAAAATCCCACTGATGCAGCCTCAGTACATCATACTTGATTTGCCTTCCCCGACCGAGCCACGCATGCAGAGGTGGGTTGACCACATGTCTAGGCATGCAGGTCAACCTCAGATTACCTTTACTGAGGCCTTCTTTAGGTGGTTCGAGCGCCAGGAGATGGCGTTTTCTGAGTATCCATATGTGGGCATGGATTTCCGAGGTGATCCGGATTTGGTGTTACCGGATGGCGAGCAGTGGGGTGCCATTGGTAAACTCTTTGACCATATTATTGTTTATTGTTCTTACTCATAATGTTGCTGTGCTTTATTCTGTCAAGACTTTTAATCGTACTCTTGGGTGCATGCAGATATTGGTCCTGTTCGTCCAGCAGTTCGTCCGAGATCGCCAGCTGCTGCCCCAGCAGGGGAGCCTGCTAGGAGAGTTGTTATTCGCGATCTTGACGACACTGAGACCCTTACAGCTGTGCAGGAGCAGGTTGAGAGCCTTACTCGTGGCCTTCCGGATGTACAGATTGACGAGTTACCTTTACAGATGCAGCGGCATACCATTGGTGTGCCTAGACGATGGACTCGTCTCTTGCGCATGATTGCATAGGCCGTGACGTACTATCATGAGCACCACTAGGCTAGGGTGCCCCCTAGCATCTTTTTGAGTTCTTAGGTCATATGACCAATTTTGTCTTAGTTACAGAACATTATGTATGAACTTATATAAACAGCTTATATATTTTGATTTTCGGGTTTTATTCTGGTTGATTTATGTGATCCATATGTACAATTTTTGATGATGTGTCCTTTTTATAAATGTTGCAAATGTCTATCTAACACATAGTTTGCTAATGAGTCAGTTAATGTGTTTAAGTTTCTTGAAATATGTTGATATTGAATTGAATCAAATCGTCTTTCCAAGATCTTAACCCTTAGGAACATGCGATAAATAGCTGGATTGCGAACAGAATATATACCATTGAGTTGTAGTATTACGAGCTGTGAGTCTAGCCTGACAATTAGTCGGCATATGCCACGTGTGATGGCATCAGAGAGTAGTTCTATCAACGCGCTATACTCAGCGATGTTATTCGTTGATTGCCCAATACATACACCTCTGAAACTTACTAACTCGTCGCTTGGATCAAAAATGGCCCAGGCTGTGGAGGACAGGTTCCGCGAACTACGACTCGCTCCGTCGGCATACCCAACACATGTCTCCAGAAAGTTCGACATCTGCAACGGAAAAAGGTGGATCACTCGACCAGAACAAACACTTTAGCGAAAACAAAATACAACAAAAGCATGCAGGTTACTATTTAAGCATAGTAACGCTTGAGGTACAACCCGTTGCGGGGCTGCGCCAGTGGAATTCCATCGTAATCCATTAACTCGTAGGCTCCTTTTGCTAACACCCTTTTAACAGTATAGGGGCCCATCCATAAGGACTTGAATTTACCTGCTCCCAATTTATCGGACTCTTGGTCATAAAGCAGGACCAAATCACCTTCTGAGAAGACACGGGGTTTGACATTTTTGTCAAACTGAGCCTTGACTCGTTTCTTATGAGCTTCGTTAGCCAAAGCGGCGTCACGACGGGTTTCATCCAACTGGATTAATTCCAAGAAACGAGCCTCTTCTTCTGAGGTTCCGGGGAGAAGATCAATTGCGAGTTTAAGCGACGAAATTTCGCACTGGATCGGTAAGACTACTTCTAGGCCATACACCAGTTGAAAGGGTGTGAACCCGGTTGCGTTCTTTACCGAGGTTCGGTAAGCCCACAAAGCTGAGTACAGGATTAGGTGCCATCTTCTTTTATGAACCCCGATCATCCTTTGCAACATACGCTTTAGGACCTTGTTGATTGCCTCAACTTGTCCGTTGGCTTGCGGATAATATGGGGTAGAGCTGTCGTGAGATAGCCCTAGCTTGGCAGCTAATTCGACCATCATGTGATTGCGAAAATGCGACCCATGATCTGTGACTATAGCCTGTGGTACGCCGAACCTGGCGACTACATGATTGAAAAAGAAAAGGGCAGCTGTTTCACCAGTGTTATCCAATGTAGGCATTGCCTTGGCCCATTTGGTAAAATAGTCAACAGCGACTATAATATACCCATGCCCCCCGGTCGAGGTGGGGTTACATTGCATGAAATCGATGCCCCACTTGGCGAAGGGCCCAACAGAAACTATTGGCTGTAAAGGTGCGGGTGGTCGTCTGGTTTTGCTATCAAAGATTTGACAAGCATGGCAACTTCTGACTGCGGTTTTGCAGTCTTTGAACATGGTTGGCCAGAAGTATCCTGCTCGTAAGATTCTTTGTGCTGTTGCATATCCAGACTGATGCCCCCCACACGCGCCTGAATGACAATCATTCAGGGCTTTTTCGGCCTCCTCATGGGTAAGGCACCTCCTCAGAACTGTATCGACACCACGACGGTAAAGCGTATCACCGACGATCATGTAATCTTTTGCTTGGTATCGTATACGTTTTTGTTCGGAGCGTGAGGTGTTAGGCCTGAACTTTTGGGTTTGCAGACAAACTATGATATCTCCATACCACTCATCGCTTACAGATATCAGAAACAAACTTTCGTCCACGATTGACTCTTTCGATGTTTCATCGTTGGACGAAGATGGGAGATCGCATAATAATTCTGCGAAAACTAGGGCCTTCTTTGATTTGGATTTTACAAATTCCAGATCAAACTCTTGAAGGATAGGTTTCGCTCGGAATCCACCGTGTTTACAGTATTCGTTAGGAACTCAAATACTGAAGGGTGATAGAGGTCACTTTGAGTATCTTCTTCATATTCTGGAAGAAGGGAACGATGGTGTTGATCATTCCATGGTGCCCCCTCAATCATCATTGATTGTAAGATTCCTTCATCAGTCCCATGTACTTTCGACCAAGGATCTAATGGGTTCCATATTCTCTAGATCCATCTACCCAAACGCTTGACGAGCGTTGATTTGGGCTTGCCTCCCATGCTTGAAACATTGATTGCTACAATATTTCTAAAGGGCTTGGGGGCAAAACCATTGAATGATCCATGTTGACCTTCGTGGAAGATATCATGTTGCAGGTTGCTACAAACGGCACATTTCCTATATAAATAGGAGGTGGTAGCGCGAAAGTTCCCATCAATGTGGGGTCTTTCAATAATCCTACTCTGATATCTTGAATTGAATGGTTACTCTCATGGATCATGGGAATGCTTCCTGTAACTTGCGAACCATTAGGGAGGAAATTCTGTTGGTCGACGATCGTAATCCCTCCTTCAAACGGAATGCGATCTTCCTAAAATAAGTCGACACGACAGCCGCCATGGCATAAATCCATGGTCTACCCAGTAGGATGTTATAGTCAAGATTTCCATCAATGACTTCTACATCAATTTCTACTGTCTTTCCTCCTAGTTCAACTTTCAAGTTATTAAGGATACCGTAAGGGGTGTAAGTCCTTCCGTCGAAGGCTTTTAATGTCGTCGAAGACCGCGACAAGGTTGGAGATCCTAAAGTTTTCCAGCAACTCATTGACATAATACATGTTGAGGCTCCCTCATCAATTATCGTTCTGTGAACAGTTTTGTTGAGCGCTTTCACTTGGATAAGGAAAGCTAGCTGAGCTGGTAACTGAGGATCATATCCCTTGTGATCAAAGGATACTAGATTGGAATCCTTAGGATCAACCCCACCAATTGCCGATAACAATGCCTGCCTTTGGGTTGGACAATTTTGTAGCACTTCAAGAGCCGACATAGCGGATGGCGATTGGGCCAAATCTTCCACTATGTTATAATGCTGCGCCGCTCTGGCGCGAGGATTAAATGTCGACTTGTGTACTACACCCTTTGGCGGTTTTATTGTTAATTCGGGGATGGTGGGCGTTACAACTTCTATCGAAGTCATTGTCGAACTACTTGGTTGATCTTTAACTTTTTCGTTCGACACCTGAGGATTCCCATAATCCTTGTTCCTTGTCGAAATCAAAGCATCATTCTGCTGTTTCGAAACCGACAACATTAGGACTTGCGATGGGGAAGCATTTCCACTATCAACCAGATTTTGACCTGGGTTGGGAAATGGATCAGTTAACACAGCTGAGGTTTGGGAACTTTTAAAGAACCTCTTTAACTCAGCTTTGAATGGGCAATTCTTTGTGTTATGATCCTTATCATCACATATTAGACATGGATAATTTTGTTTCCCTTTGCCAGGAGGGTTTGAAGAATCTTTTCCAGGGGATGACTCACCGTGTTTCTTCTTCTTCCCTTTGTTTTGTTTCTTCTTACTTCTTGGTTGATTGGTTTCTTTGCCCTTATCTTCCGATACGGCATTTACTTCCGAAGCAAGAATTTCTTCTTTTGCATTTTGATCCGAATTCTTACGGGCTTTCTTTGACGAAGCCTTTATCGATTTCGCGTTTGTTGTGCCAATCACGCCATCACCGGCATGAGAGTCACTATTTGATTTAGGAGGTGGAGGAATTGAAAACTCTGGTCTAGGGGCGTCAGGTATTTTGTCATAGAGCGTGCCGGACTGAGTATAAACTAATGCAAAATGCCTCTATCCCACTCTGAAGGTGATAGTACTTCAGCAACAACTGAATGCAAAGCTATTCAAAGTTTCTTCTTTATGAGACGAGAGAGGGAAGAAAAGGATGATCTACTAACCGTTATCTTGCGCTAATAGTCGATCCAGTCTTCACTCCTTGCTGCTTACTCCTAGCTCTTTGCCCTTTCACCGGCCCAGCTACACACAGATCCTGTAAAAGCACAAGAAAAGGAAACTACAAGAAGCATACATCCATAATCGATTATAGGATTAGCATAAATCAAATATACAAGCATCTATTCATCATAAAGACACATGCATATAGAAGAACCTCAAATACTTTATTGATAATAGAAGTAAAGTTCTGAGAGAGTTACAACCACAATGGGCCCAATCCAGCAACACCTCCCAGCTGAAAGAAATCTCCTCTTCACCTCCTTCAAGCAAAACACCCAATAGCTCTATACACAAACCAACAGCACTTCCTTACTTGCACAAAATTCCAGCCTCCCTAGACCTCATGAGAGAGCTCTATATATAGGAGATTTGGAGAAAGGATGAGTCAGCTTGAGGCTGGCATAAAGACTAGTGTCCTCTCCCAGTTTAGTTAATCTTCAGTTCTTGAGTCCACTTGGAGAATCTTGCTTCCACTTGGAGATCAAGACCCTCTTACTCATCATAGGGCGAATTCCTTGAACCAAGTGTCAGTTTGGAAGCTTCCTGGGCAGTTGACACCTTGCAGAATGACTGTGCCACTTGGCCAATCTCGCCCAGCGCAGGTAGCCTTCATTAGTTTTGACCTTCAGCGCAGGTACAAGGAGGAGCAGTTGACATTCAGCGCAGATGCTCAGTGGAGCAGCTGACATGATCCAGAAATAGCCTGTTTTTGAGTGTTTTTGGGTGGAGAACTGATTCTCAGTGCTGTGGTTTGCAGACCTTGTTCCTCTAAGGGTAAGAACAACATGTTTAGGGACTTTGGATCCCTCAGATTATTGACATTTCATGCTCCATGATGTTAGGCACAAAAATGTCTATAACAGTTGCCCCCTAAAGTATGAGGTCGTTTATCGGGTGAAATGCTTTATTAGGAGGATCCGAAGTTCATTCAATCGCTGAGAGGTGCCCTGCAATAAAATACAATACAATACATTATTTTTCATTCTGCTTTCATGATCTAGCTGAGGCGGGCATTCCCATGCTCAGCTTTATAAATCCATTTTGGTACACATAACAGACGACTGTCTGATGATAGACTGATAATTCTCTGCTGAAATTATCATCCTTTGAGTAGGATGATCATCTGCTGCAATAGTGTACATATCCAATGTCTTTATATTTCCTGAATATATATCGCAGCCCGGATGGATGAAACTAGATCCGGGGTCTTCAATCTCGTTCGATCTTCACTTTAAGTACAAGTCGATCCATGTGAGAATTGCACTGAAGTCGAACATGGAAAGACATCGCTTGATTACCGGTCAATAATGTAAACCGTTAACAAGCGCGAGAGGAATCACCAATAATGACAATGACCCTCAAGGTACTATAGTACAATTCACGTGGTGTGAATAAAGGACTTGGTGTCGAACACCACGCAAAATCTTCTGGTCGAAGGTCATTGATGTATACCTATCGCCGGAAGTGAGAAACTTGCCATTGAGGCATGCAAGCTTCAAAGTACTGGGGGGGTGTTCCTAGATCAACTTCTTGGATAATGTGCTGAAGTTGACAAGAAGCGATTCGTCAAAGGAGGGCCTTAATGAATCCCACATCAGTGACACGGAATGGAGCTAATGACTTTAGTGGAGGTGAAAACAATCTGTGAAATATGATTCAGGGTGGCGATCATGGGTGGATGAAGGATAATGTATGGCAGTGGATGGGACACGGTTGACTCTTTCTGAACACATCTCTTGAACATATAACGACATTGATGTGATGGATCGGTAGCATTACCCCAAATACGGATGGTTTTGCAAAGACCATGGTGATGAGACCGGTGAATGAAACAACCCAACCCAATGTGATACGGAGGACAAAGTGTCATGTTCAAGAGCGACTTGCTACCATCAAAGCTTTGAGGTTCTCCCAATTTTTCCCCAGTCATTTCTGACCAGTACCTCTTTATTTTTGTCAATCTTGAGGAGGATAACATATGCTTGTTCTATAACCTGCCCTTCAGGCAAGCCCATCACTATGTTTTAACGAGCCTAGCGATAGGGAAACTCGTTCTCGTCTAAAGACAAGTTTGTCGCTATTTAATCATTTTAACGAGTCTAACGACAAGGAAAACTCGGTCCTTTTCATTTTTAGAGAGTCTGAAAAGGTACAGAAAGTTAACTCCAAAATTCCTTTTTCGTCATCTAATCCCTTAAGTCCGAAAAAGTATAAAACAATACAGAAGGGACGAATTTTCGATAACTTTAACGAGCCGAATAAAACAAGCGCTCGACCTTTTTGTGCAATAATCCCTCAGGTCCAAAAAGATTAAAATCTAGAAGAGGGATAGCTCTTCCGGTCGTTTAACGAGCTGGAAGGCCAAAACTCGGCAAACTTTTCATATTTTACGAGCCAGATGAAAAGAGCTCAAAGAAGACTCGTCTTTTGAGGAACGAGTGATAAATAGGGATAGCAGCAGATTCTAGGTACAGGTTGGAATTTTCCAATCACGGCAGTGTCACAAGGATGGCTAAGTGAAATCACTCTTCGCAGCTGTTCCTCAAAATGGGTAAACAATCTTATGGAGTTGAACGATTGGCCAAATGAAATGGAGGTGGCAGGTGCAAACACGACCAAGGCTTTTATGGCTAATAAATTTACGATCACAATGGTTATTTACCGGGAAGTTCATTTTTTAATGAGCTTGACTGCTCAAAAGCTTATGTTTATTTTTTAACGAGCATGAACTATGACGCTAAAACTGCTTGGATCTCGCTTTTCTATTTTTTAACGAGCATAAATTCCGCGGTAAAACTGCTCGAATCTTGCGTTTATTTTTTAACGAGCATGAACTTTATGCTAAAACTGCTCGGTTATATGGTCAAATTTTGTTTTTTACCATTACTAGCTTTTCTCTTTCTCAAATATAGTACTGCATTTTCGATTGTTGCAACAAACTTTGTTAGAAATGAATAATATTTGCATGAAAATGAGATTATAACCCTAATATTTCACTTTAAACTGTGTAAAAAGCCATTAAAAGGTGTTTTTACCTCTCATTTACCATTTCATTTGCATTTGGTTTGTTGGAGCTCCGGAGGTGCCTCTTCCCCCTTGATTTTCACCAGCTGATTCCGGGAGATTCTGTGGACGATTTTCGGTGCCGTCTGGACCAGGTAGGAGCTAAACCCTAGCTCTTTCTTTTCACGGTTTCCTTTTCCTGTTTTTTGCCTATTTTCCGGTCTTTCTGAGCCCCTGGGGTTTTGCCAGGGCGCCCTAGGATCAGCGCAGGTTTCCCTTTCGAAACCTGCGCTGAAGGTCAAGCTGCCTTAAGGCATCCTGACCCTCAGCGCAAGTGGGAGACTTCCTGCCTGCGCTGGGCTCAAAAAGACTGAGTTTTAAGGTTATTTTTGATGATTTTTTCGCCAGTTTCTCATCAAATCAGGAATTCACTCTTTCTCTTGTTTGCTTTGCAGGGAACCTTGAACAAAAATGTCCCTTACATGGCGAGAACGAGAACATGAAGAGGAGGACATGATTGCCCTCCATGACCCGGTCACGATGAACGCGCTGCGGAACTGTGGCCTGCTGAAGTTCTTCTGTATCTCTAGCATGAGAGCACAGATTTCTTTACTACAGTATATGCTTGACGCTTGGGATCCTGTTAACCAAGTGTTCCAGATTAGGGGGAAGACCATCCCCTTGACCATAGAGGACATGTATTTCTTGACTGGACTGTCAAGACGAGGTGCCCCCGTTTCCTTATCAGGTACGGACCGGGGGACTGATTCCACCAGAGATTATGTCCGCCAGTATTGCAGGGAAGGTTCTCAGCCGAGCAGAGACGGCAAGATTGTTATCCGAGAGATTATTGATCGGGCTCTCAGGTCCATTCTGTTCACTATTGGTAGGATGGCCGACAGCGCAGCTCTACATGTTGCCAACAGGTCTTATATGCAGCACGCCTTAGAGTGTCTCCAACCGAAAGTATTCAACTGGTGTGATGCGGTTCTTGTTCAGATGAAAAGTCAATTGACCAAGGTAAAGGACGGGAAGCTGAAGAACTTTGGATTTGGTTCTATTCTGACTGCCTTCGCCTTGGAGAAAATCCCACTGATGCAGCCTCAGTACATCATACTTGATTTGCCTTCCCCGACCGAGCCACGCATGCAGAGGTGGGTTGACCACATGTCTAGGCATGCAGGTCAACCTCAGATTACCTTTACTGAGGCCTTCTTTAGGTGGTTCGAGCGCCAGGAGATGGCGTTTTCTGAGTATCCATATGTGGGCATGGATTTCCGAGGTGATCCGGATTTGGTGTTACCGGATGGCGAGCAGTGGGGTGCCATTGGTAAACTCTTTGACCATATTACTGTTTATTGTTCTTACTCATAATGTTGCTGTGCTTTATTATGTCAAGACTTTTAATTGTACTCTTGGGTGCATGCAGATATTGGTCCTGTTCGTCCAGCAATTCGTCCGAGATCGCCAGCTGCTGCCCCAGCGGAGTCGCCAATTTGTTGGGGGGAAAAGTATCTAATGCAGAATGCCTCTATCCCACTCTGAAAGTGATAGTACTTCAGCAACAACTGAATGCAAAGCTATTCAAAGTTTCTTCTTTATGAGACGAGAGAGGGAAGAAAAGGATGATCTACTAACCGTTATCTTGCACTAATAGTCGATCCAGTCTTCACTCCTTGCTGCTTGCTCCTAGCTCTTTGCCCTTTCACCGGCCTAGCTACACACAGATCCTGTAAAAGCACAAGAAAAGGAAACTACAAGAAGCATACATCCATAATCGATTATAGGATTAGCATAAATCAAATATACAAGCATCTATTCATCATAAAGACACATGCATATAGAAGAAACTCAAATACTTTATTGATAATAGAAGTAAAGTTCTGAGAGAGTTACAACCACAATGGGCCCAATCCAGCAACACCTCCCAGCTGAAAGAAATCTCCTCTTCACCTCCTTCAAGCAAAACACCCAATAGCTCTATACACAAACCAACAGAACTTCCTTACTTGCACAAAATTCCAGCCTCCCTAGACCTCATGAGAGAGCTCTATATATAGGAGATTTGGAGAAAGGATGAGTCAGCTTGAGGCTAGCATAAAGCTAACTAGTGTCCTCTCCTAGTTTAGTTAATCTTCAGTTCTTGAGTCCACTTGGAGAATCTTGCTTCCACTTGGAGATCAAGACCCTCTTACTCATCCAATGCTCTGTATACTCAAGAATCCACCGTGTTTACAGTATTCGTTAGGAACTCAAATACTGAAGGGTGATAGAGGGATAGCTCTTCCGGTCACTTTAACGAGCTGGAAGGCCAAAACTCGGCAAACTTTTCATATTTTACGAGTCAAATGAAAAGAGCTCAAAGAAGACTCGTCTTTTGAGGAACGAGTGATAAACAGGGATAGCAGCAGATTCCAGGTACAGGTTGGAATTTTCCAATCACGGCAGTGTCACAAGGATGGCTAAGTCAAATCACTCTTCGCAGCTGTTCCTCAAAAGGGGTAAACAATCATATGGAGGTGAACGATTGGCCAAATGAAATGGAGGTGGCGGGTGCAAACACGACCAAGGATTTTATGGCTAACAAATTTACGATCACAATGGTTATTTACCGGAATAGGTTCATTTTTTAATGAGCTTGAACTCTGGAGGAAACTCTTGCTCAAAAGCTTATGTTTATTTTTTAACGAGCATGAACTATGATGCTAAAACTGCTCGGATCTCGCTTTTCTATTTTTTAACGAGCATAAATTCCGCGGTAAAACTACTCGATATACCAGTCATAGGATAAGAAACGACTTCCTGCAAGATTCCAATTTTTATAGAGCTTGCACCTCACATAAGCTATGCTCTAAATTTGGCAATTTTTGACCTTTGCCCCCCAGAGATCCTATACATTGACCACGCTATAGACATAACTTGCTTTTTCACTTAGACAATCTATTGGATAGACTTAAAATGTCTGAACAACCATCATCATCTAGGACTGTGTCAAATGACACAGCGACAGCAGAAGCCCCTGTCGTCACTCCAACGATGTTTGCCGGCATACCAGCTGTCCCAACTAGCTCTCAACAGCTAGAAGGAGTCCACCAAGGGACTATTTCGACAGTATGGTCTGTTCCAGTTTGTTCATCCGGAGTAATACCCGGTAATTCTTATGTTGAAACTAGACAGATTGATCCTCATGGAGGTCAATTTGGGCCATCTAGTCCTCAAGGACTAACAATACCTCTGAGTTCCGGATTGCTACCATATGGGGGGCAGTATGCCTTTTCATTACCTCCTCCGGGAGGATATCCATATGGCAGTTCTCAACAGTATTCAGGTTATACTGGAATTGCATCAAGTAGTTGGGTACCTATGCTACCTCAACAACCAAGGATTGTATATTCTATGCAACAATGTGTACCTGTGACGAACATCCCAACCACCCCGGCTATTGTAACCGTGTCCCAAGTTCAAGCGATACCTGTTACATGTCAACCTCAGATTTCTCAGGTTGTAATGCAACAGTCGCTTGACCATGGGTCACAACCACAATCGCCAACTGGTGGGACGACACAAGTACAAACGGGTACAATTACCCCACACCTTGGTCCAATGGTTAGCATGGCGCAACAGAACATGGCGTCACAACCATGGCTTGTACAATACCAACAACCGCAGTTCCAGCAAGTGTACCAAGGTTCTGAGCAGCAGATCTTTGCGAACAGTGGACAACCGTATATCCAAAACGGTCAAAACCAACCACTTTACAGTGGTCAAGTCCACCAGCCGTATCAGTCATACCAACATCAATTACATTATGCTGGTATGCAAAGACCCACTGCTCAAGCGATTCCATCGTACCCTGGTTACGCTTCGCCTAACCTGAATCAACAGTTACCATTCGTGGCAACTTTAGAGTTACCCGATTTACACCGTTTAACAAACGATCCGATTGCTTATGCCCCTTGGTGGCCAGCGATTCCTCATAAACTTCCATCTGACATTCCTAAATTCAATGGAAATCCAGGTGAAGACCCGTCGAATCACGTGATGACTTTTCATCTGTGGTGTTCGTCGAACACCCTTAACGACGATTCGATAAGACTTCGCCTTTTTCAGAGGACATTGACAGTCTAGCGGCTAAATGGTATATTGAATTGCCAAGAGCCTCTTTCGACAATTTTAGTTCCCTAGCCACGACTTTCTTAACCCACTTTCAATTACCGATAAGGTATGAAACAGGAACAGAAATATTAACCAACTTCAAACAGACAAATGCTACCCATATATCTAATCATATACATGAGTGGCGTCGTCGTCGTAGGATGGTGAAAACCTATGTTCCCGATCAGCTGTTAGCTAAATGGTTTATAAAGTCGTTACTTCCGGCCATTACGGAAGATGTGGCCAAGGGGGGAGTCGTAACAGAGGAGCAAGTAATTGCTCGTGCACAGTATTTGGACTTAGTTTATACTCAGTCCGGCACGCTCTATGACAAAATACCTGACGCCCCTAGACCAGAGTTTTCAATTCCTCCACCTCCTAAATCAAATAGTGACTCTCATGCCGGTGATGGCGTGATTGGCACAGCAAATGCGAAATCGATAAAGGCTTCGTCAAAGAAAGCCCGTAAGAATTCGGATCAAAATGCAAAAGAAGAAATTCTTGCTTCGGAAGTAAATGCCGTATCGGAAGATGAGGGCAAAGAAACCAATCAACCAGGAAGCAAGAAGAAACAAAACAAAGGGAAGAAGAAGAAACAGGGTGAGTCATCCCCTGGAAAAGATTCTTCAAACCCTCCTGGCAAAGGGAAACAAAATTATCCATGTCTAATATGTGATGATAAGGATCTTGACGACACTGAGACCCTTACAGCTGTGCAGGAGCAGGTTGAGAGCCTTACTCGTGGCCTTTCGGATGTACAGATTGACAAGTTACCTTTACAGATGCAGCGGCATACCATTGGTGTGCCTAGACGATGGACTCGTCTCTTGCGCATGATTGCACAGGCCGTGACGTACTATCATGAGCACCACTAGGCTAGGGTGCCCCCTAGCATCTTTTTGAGTTCTTAGGTCATATGACCAATTTTGTCTTGGTTACAGAACATTATGTATGAACTTATATAAACAGCTTATATATTTTGATTTTCGGGTTTTATTCTGGTTGATTTATGTGATCCATATGTACAATTTTTGATGATGTGTCCTTTTTATAAATGTTGCAAATGTCTATCTAACACATAGTTTGCTAATGAGTCAGTTAATGTGTTTAAGTTTCTTGAAATATGTTGATATTGAATTAAATCAAATCGTTTTCCCAAGATCTTAACCCTTAGGAACATGCGATAAATAGCTGGATTGCGAACAGAATATATACCATTGAGTTGTAGTATTACGAGCTGTGAGTCTAGCCTGACAATTAGTCGGCGTATGCCACGTGTGATGGCATCAGAGAGTAGTTCTATCAACGCGCTATACTCAGCGATGTTATTCGTTGATTTCCCAATACATACACCTCTGAAACTTACTAACTCGCCGCTTGGATCAAAAATGGCCCAGGCTACGGAGGAAAAGTTCCGCGAACTACGACTCGCTCCGTCGGCATACCCAACACATATCTCCAGAAAGTTCGACATCTGCAACGGAAAAAGGTGGATCACTCGACCAGAACAAACACTTTAGCGAAAATAAAATACAACAAAAGCATGCAGGTTACTATTTAAGCATAGTAACGCTTGAGGTACAACCCGTTGCGGGGCTGTGCCAGTGGAATTCCATCGTAATCCATTAACTCGTAGGCTCCTTTTGCTAACACCCTTTTAACAATATAGGGGCCCATCCATAAGGACTTGAATTTACCTGCTCCCAATTTATCGGATTCTTGGTCATAAAGCAGGACCAAATCACCTTCTGAGAAGACACGGGGTTTGACATTTTTGTCAAACTGAGCCTTGACTCGTTTCTTATGAGCTTCGTTAGCCAAAGCGGCGTCACGACGGGTTTCATCCAACTGGATTAATTCCAAGAAACGAGCCTCTTCTTCTGAGGTTCCGGGGAGAAGATCAATTGCGAGTTTAAGCGAAGAAATTTCGCACTGGAACGGTAAGACTGCTTCCAGGCCATACACCAATTGAAAGGGTGTGAACCCGGTTGCGTTCTTTACCGAGGTTCAGTAAGCCCACAAAGCTGAGTACAGGATTAGGTGCCATCTTCTTTTATGAACCCCGATCATCCTTTGCAACATACGCTTTAGGACCTTGTTGATTGCCTCAACTTGTCCGTTGGCTTGCGGATAATATGGGGTAGAGCTGTCGTGAGATAGCCCTAGCTTGGCAGCTAATTCGACCATCATGTGATTGCGAAAATGCGACCCATGATCTGTGACTATAGCCTGTGGTACGCCGAACCTGGCGACTACATGATTGAAAAAGAAAAGGGCAGCTGTTTCACCAGTGTTATCCAATGTAGGCATCGCCTCGGCCCATTTGGTAAAATAGTCAACAGCGACTATAATATACCCATGCCCCCCAGTCGAGGTGGGGTTACATTGCATGAAATCGATGCCCCACTTGGCGAAGGGCCCAACAGCAACTATTGGCTGTAAAGGTGCGGGTGGTCATCTGGTTTTGCTATCAAAGATTTGACAAGCATGGCAACTTCTGACTGCGGTTATGCAGTCTTTGAACATGGTTGGCCAGAAGTATCCTGCTCGTAAGATTCTTTGTGCTGTTGCATATCCAGACTGATGCCCCCCACACGCGCCTGAATGACAATCATTCAGGGATTTTTCGGCCTCCTCATGGGTAAGGCACCTCCTCAGAACTGTATCGACACCACGACGGTAAAGCGTATCACCGATGATCATGTAATCTTTTGCTTGGTATCGTATACGTTTTTGTTCGGAGCGTGAGGTGTTAGGCCTGAAATTTTGGGTTTGGAGATAAACTATGATATCTCCATACCACTCATCGCTTACAGATATCAGAAACAAACTTTCGTCCACGATTGACTCTTCCAATGTTTCATCGTTGGACGAAGATGGGAGATCGCATAATAATTCTGCGAAAACTAGGGCCTTCTTTGATTTGGATTTTACAAATTCCAGATCAAACTCTTGAAGGATCGCTATCCATTTTGAATATTTGCCCCCCAGCAACTGTCGCGACAGTATATAAGTCATGGGGTTGCAATATGACAGGATGGTAGTTTTCCGAAAGAGGACATAATGTCGAAACCTTTGAATCGCTTGAACTGCTGCAAGCGCTAGTTTTTCAACATAAGAATATTTACTTTCTGTATCATTTAAGTTTTTACTTAAATAATAGATAGGATGTTCAATTTCATCGACTTCTTGAACTAAAACCATCGCAATAGTCGTATCTGCTGCAGCTAGATACAGGTTAAAATCTCTTTGATAGTCCGGGGCGTACATTAATGATGCTTTTACTAGAAAATCTTTCAGAGCATCAAAGGAAGCTTGCGCCACCTGGTCCCAGACAAAAGGTACATCCTTTTTCAAAAGACGAGTATAACCCTTAGCAAGTTCAGCGTAATTAGGAATGAACCTCCTCAGAAAGTTTGCTTTCCCTTGGAGTTTCTAAATCTGAAGCAAATTTGAAGGTGGAGGCAAATTAATGATTGCCTGAACCTTACAGGGGTCGAGACGAATCCCATCTTTAGAGACTACAAAGCCAAGTAAACGACCAGAACCGACGCAAAACACACATTTGTGCGGATTGAGTCTTATCTTGTAGTGTCGGCAACGTAGAAATATCGCTCTTAAATGCTGCGGATGATCAGTCCGCTTTCGCGAATGAGCCAGAAGATCGTCGAGATAAGGTTGAACGATGTTCTTGATGTCATGGAAGGCATAATTCATCGCCCTCTGAAACGTCGCCCCTGCGTTCTTTAAACCAAAGGGTAATTTTCGATAAGCGAATGTGCCCCATGGACAAATAAATGCAGTCTTTGACTGGTCCTGTGGGCGGATATTTATTTGATTATACCCGGAAAATCCATCCATAAATGAAAAGATCTCACATCCGGTGCATTCATCAATTATCTGGTCGATGAAGGGTGTAGGGTAGTTGTCCTTAGGACACGCTTGGTTTACATCCCTATAATCGACACACACTCTAATCATCCCTTGTTTTTTCATAACAGGGACAATATTCGATACCCAATCGATTAGAAGAACCGGGTAGATGAACCCAGCATGGAGGAGTTTTTCAACTTCCGCCTTAATGGCAGCGGCTTTCTTCGGGTGCACTTGCCGAAGTCGTTGCCTTACTGGTTTGACATCAGGATACATTTTAATTTCATGTTCAACGATACTCGAGTCAATGCCTGGCATTTCATCATATGACCATGCAAAGACATCTCTAAATTCGCGAAAAAGAGCGTTATATATTTCCAGTTCTGAAGGGGAACAACCTTTGTCGACATAAATATTCTCTACAACATCTGTTTTAGTCGAGATATTTATGGCTATAGTCTCTTCAATATTGGATAGGTTTTGCTCGGAATCCACCGTGTTTACAGTATTCGTTAGGAACTCAAATACTGAAGGGTGATAGAGGTCACTTTGAGTATCTTCTTCATATTCCGGAAGAAGGGAACGATGGTGGTGATCATTCCATGGTGCCCCCTCAATCATCATTGATTGTAAGATTCCTTCGTCAGTCCCATGTACTTTCGACCAAGGATCTAATGGGGTTCCATATTCTCTAGATCTATCTACCCAAACGCTTGACGAGCGTTGATTTGGGCTCGCCTCCCATGCTTGAAACATTGATTGCTACAATATTTCTAAAGGGCTTGGGGGAAAAACCATTGAATGATCCATGTTGACCTTCGTGGAAGATATCATGTTGCAGGTTGCTACAAACGGCACATTTCCTATATAAATAGGAGGTGGTAGCGCGAAAGTTCCCATCAATGTGGGGTCTTTCAATAATCCTACTCCGATATCTTGAATTGAATGGTTACTCTCATGGATCATGGGAATGCTTCCTGTAACTTGCGAACCATTAGGGAGGAAATTCTGTTGGTCGACGATCGTAATCCCTCCTTCAAACGGGAATGCGATCTTCCTAAAATAAGTCGACACGACAGCCGCCATGGCATAAATCCATGGTCTACCCAGTAGGATGTTATAGTCAAGATTTCCATCAATGACTTCTACATCAATTTCTACTGTCTTTCCTCCTAGTTCAACTTTCAAGTTATTAAGGATACCGTAAGGGGTATAAGTCCTTCCGTCGAAGGCTTTTAATGTCGTCGAAGATCGCGACAAGGTTGGAGATCCTAAAGTTTTCCAGCAACTCATTGACATAATACATGTCGAGGCTCCCTCATCAATTATCGTTCTGTGAACAGTTTTGTTGAGCGCTTTCACTTGGATAAGGAAAGCTAGCTGAGCTGGTAACTGAGGATCATATCCCTTGTGATCAAAAGATACTAGATTGGAATCCTTAGGATCAACCCCACCAATTGCCGATAACAATGCCTGCCTTTGGGTTGGACAATTTTGTAGCACTTCAAGAGCCGACATAGCGGATGGCGATTGGGCCAAATCTTCCACTATGTTATAATGCTGCGCCGCTCTGGCGCGAGGATTAAATGTCGACTTGTGTACTACACCCTTTGGCGGTTTTATTGTTAATTCGGGGATGGTGGGCGTTACAACTTCTGTCGAAGTCGTTGTCGAACTACTTGGTTGATCTTTAACTTTTTCGTTCGACACCTGAGGATTCCCATAATCCTTGTTCCTTGTCGAAATCAAAGCATCATTCTGCTGTTTCGAAACCGACAACATTAGGACTTGCGACGGGGAAGCATTTCCACTATCAACCAGATTTTGACCTGGGTTGGGAAATGGATCAGTTAACACAGCTGAGGTTTGGGAACTTTTAAAGAACCTCTTTAACTCAGCTTTGAATGGGCAATTCTTTGTGTTATGATCCTTATCATCACATATTAGACATGGATAATTTTGTTTTCCTTTGCCAGGAGGGTTTGAAGAATCTTTTCCAGGGGATGACTCACCCTGTTTCTTCTTCTTCCCTTTTTTTTGTTTCTTCTTGCTTCCTGGTTGATTGGTTTCTTTGCCCTTATCTTCCGATACGGAATTTACTTCCGAAGCAAGAATTTCTTCTTTTGCATTTTGATCCGAATTCTTACGGGCTTTCTTTGACGAAGCCTTTATCGATTTCGCGTTTGCTGTGCCAATCACACCATCACCGGCATGAGAGTCACTATTTGATTTAGGAGGTGGAGGAATTGAAAACTCTGGTCTAGGGGCGTCAGGTATTTTGTCATAGAGCGTGTCGGACTGAGTATAAACTAAGTCCAAATACTGTGCACGAGCAATTACTTGCTCCTCTGTTACGACTCCCCCCTTGGCCACATCTTCCGTAATGGCCGGAAGTAACGACTTTATAAACCATTCAGCTAACAGCTGATCGGGAACATAGGTTTTCACCATCCTACGACGACGACGCCACTCATGTATATGATCAGATATATGGGTAGCAGTTGTCTGTTTGAAGTTGGTTAATATTTCTGTTCCTGTTTCATACCTTATCGGTAATTGAAAGTGGGTTAAGAAAGTCGTGGCTAGGGAACTAAAATTGTCGAAAGAGGCTCTTGGCAATTCAATATACCATTTAGCCGCTGGACCTGTCAATGTCCTCTGAAAAAGGTGAAGTCTTATCGAATCGTCGTTAAGGGTGTTCGACGAACACCACAGATGAAAAGTCATCACGTGATTCGACGGGTCTTCACCTGGATTTCCATTGAATTTAGGAATGTCAGATGGAAGTTTATGAGGAATCGCTGGCCACCAAGGGGCATAAGCAATCGGATCATTTGTTAAACGGTGTAAATCGGGTAACTCTAAAGTTGCCACGAATGGTAACTGTTGATTCAGGTTAGGCGAAGCGTAACCAGGGTACGATGGAATCGCTTGAGCAGTGGGTCTTTGCATACCAGCATAATGTAATTGATGTTGGTATGACTGATACGGCTGGTGGACTTGACCACTGTAAAGTGGTTGGTTTTGACCGTTTTGGATATACGGTTGTCCACTGTTCGCAAAGATCTGCTGCTCAGAACCTTGGTACACTTGCTGGAACTGCGGTTGTTGGTATTGTACAAGCCATGGTTGTGACGCCATGTTCTGTTGCGCCATGCTAACCATTGGACCAAGGTGTGGGGTAATTGTACCCGTTTGTACTTGTGTCGTCCCACCAGTTGGCGATTGTGGTTGTGACCCATGGTCAAGCGACTGTTGCATTACAACCTGAGAAATATGAGGTTGACATGTAACAGGTATCGCTTGAACTTGGGACACGGTTACAATAGCCGGGGTGGTTGGGATGTTCGTCACAGGTACACACTGTTGCATAGAATATACAATCCTTGGTTGTTGAGGTAGCATAGGTACCCAACTACTTGATGCAATTCCAGTATAACCTGAATACTGTTGAGAACTGCCATATGGATATCCTCCCGGAGGAGGTAATGAAAAGGCATACTGCCCCCCATATGGTAGCAATCCAGAACTCAGAGGTATTGTTAGTCCTTGAGGACTAGATGGCCCAAATTGACCTCCATGAGGATCAATCTGTCTAGTTTCAACATAAGAATTACCGGGTATTACTCCGGATGAACAAACTGGAACAGACCATACTGTCGAAATAGTCCCTTGGTGGACTCCTTCTAGCTGTTGAGAGCTAGTTGGGACAGCTGGTATGCCGGCAAACATCGTTGGAGTGACGGCAGGGGCTTCTGCTGTCGCTGTGTCATTTGACACAGTCCTAGATGATGACGGTTGTTCAGACATTTTAAGTCTATCCAATAGATTGCCTAGCGATTCTACAGGGACTTCCACTTGTGGTGGATTAACTTCTGATGAAGGAAATAGAGTGACCTCGACTCCAAAATGAGTTGGAGTACTTGCTTGCGGATCCTCTGCAATTTCCTCTATCGCAATCAAACCCGGTGGAAGAGGAAGACCGTCAGGTCCGTAAAATATTTCTGGTGCCGAAGAAGGGGTTGCTTCGACAGCGACAGTTGTTTGGGGAACAAAACTTTCTGGACCGGTTACAGATGGAACTGGTTCAGTTAAACAAGTATTTGCCCCCCGACTAGGATCAGTATCACTGTCCTTCTGTGGCTGTTGGACTTCTTCTATAAAGGCAGGGTTTCCAGAAATGTTAGGAGTAACCGGAACCTCGGATGTAGTAGGAACACTTGTTCTAACTTTCAAAGGAGATTTTGAACCGGTTAAACGAGTTCGCTTTGCCCGTACTGTTTTCGATTCCGGGGACAAAGACGGTTGACTCGTAAGCCTCTGTGAACGACGGGGTTTCAATTGACTTTCTTCCACGATTGCGGATTACTCGATCAACTAAAATATTAAAAGGGGAAATTTGTGTTTCCGAATTGAATGAATTTTATTAGACGCTTTTAGACACAACTTGCTTTTTTCACTTTTTAAGAGTCGAGAAAAAGCTAAAGATGACTCTAGTCTCCTTCGATGTATTAACGAGCCCGAAGTGACAAATGCTCGGTTGGACTTTTTCAGTTATAGAGTTTGAAAAAGGCCAAAAGAAACTGCTCTGGAGTTCTAGGCAGAGGGTGTGCCAAACTTTTCGCAAAACCACAGAATACGTTTTACGGTACGAGTGGTCGATCTTCGTGAATGCTGTGTTCACTGCATTGCGATCAGTAGGGCGGCCGACACGGTTTCCTATTGGATAAAGGCTTTATTCCTATAGGGGTCTCCCAATATATACGCGACGGTACGTGGGAGCACAAGTCCGTATTAGTGCCACCGACTCTCAGGAGGAATCACCCACCTTCGTCGAGATCGACAGTCACTACGTTTAACGACGCCGGAACACGTCTCTAGCTTAGACCTCTAGATGTTTGCATTATGTTTCAAAGCGTTGTTAGGTTCATTCAATATATTTTAAGTTGATCTTTTTAAAGTTTTGCCTTTCAAGGTTCACCACGAGATGTATTGATACAAATTCCTAAATGCAGTCTAAGATGAGAAGCAAGCTTTTTCAATCTTTTCGACTTATGAAAATCTTAACTACTGAGGGAAAAGAGAGACAAAAATCTTTTCACACAGATCAAAGAGCACACACTAATGCACTTTTCTAAATCAACATGCAAACTGTAATAATGCACATGCACAATGCAAGTATTTCTTTTCTCTTTCTTAATGTTGATGAAATGCAAAAAGAAAGTTGTTGTATAACTTTGAATTCAATTTCAAGCGGAAGAAAACAAGTTTGTCCAAAATCGAAAGACACCTTACGATTCACTTGTTTCGACACTTAGAAATATATAAATTCAAACCATATAACGAAAGCGACAAACTCAATCAGCTATGAACAGCAAATAAACTAACTCTTAAGATCAGAACGACACTTAATCACAGGTCTAGATCTAAGAGGTCAATGCAAGACTGGTTCACTTTCGTTATGGGAAACTGTAAATGACACAAGAAATACAAAAGAACAAATACAGTTTCTTTATACAACTGAGGCGGAATAATGACAAAGGAAGATTGGTTTCAGATAGGCCCACTGACTGGCAACAAACAGCAAAAACAAGAGTGAAAACAAGGCAAGACACAGCAGGAAACCCCAGTAGCTCAAGCCAAGACTGGTCCAGCACAGGTGTAACACTGCCTGTTTGACCTTCAGCGCAGGTAGCCCCTTCAGGAACTGCGCTGAAATGCAGACTGCCTTTGTACAGCCTGCAATGAAGAACGAGACTTTCGTTTATGGTGGTTTCCGGGTCACAGGTTGCTCAAAAATTCATAGTTTTTGCTCAAATCAGAAGCTATCAGTCAAGGACACACTAAGGGATGACAAGGAGGATGAAAAAGCTATCACTAAGAGCTTATTAGAGTCCTTGTGAATCAACTCTTCAAATCATAAACTTGCCCAGAAACTGAGCTAGAGTAGTTGCCCTCTACTTTGTGTTTGATGGATTCAAACACAGTTCGATTCGGTACTCCCTTTGTTTATGAAATGAATAGCAAAAAACCACAAACAACCAACAAGATACGATCCCCAGCGGAGTCGCCAATTTGTTGGGGGGAAAAGTATCTAATGCAGAATGCCTCTATCCCACTCTGAAGGTGATAGTACTTCAGCAACAACTGAATGCAAAGCTATTCAAAGTTTCTTCTTTATGAGATGAGAGAGGGAAGAAAAGGATGATCTACTAACCGTTATCTTGCGCTAATAGTCGATCCAGTCTTCACTCCTTGCTGCTGGCTCCTAACTCTTTGCCCTTTCACTGGCCCAGCTACACCCAGATCCTGTAAAAGCACAAGAAAAGGAAACTACAAGAAGCATACATCCATAATCGATTATAGGATTAGCATAAATCAAATATACAAGCATATATTCATCATAAAGACACATGCATATAGAAGAACCTCAAATACTTTATTGATAATAGAAGTAAAGTTCTGAGAGAGTTACAACCACAATGGGCCCAATCCAGCAACACCTCCCAGCTGAAAGAAATCTCCTCTTCACCTCCTTCAAGCAAAACACCCAATAGCTCTATACACAAACCAACAGCACTTCCTTACTTGCACAAAATTCCAGCCCCCCTATACCTCATGAGAGAGCTCTATATATAGGAGATTTGGAGAAAGGATGAGTCAGCTTGAGGCTGGCATAAAGCTGACTAGTGTCCTCTCCCACTTTAGTTAATCTTCAGTTCTTGAGTCCACTTGGAGAATCTTGCTTCCACTTGGAGATCAAGACCCTCTTACTCATCATAGGGCGAATTCCTTGAACCAAGTGTCAGTTTGGAAGCTTCCTGGGCAGTTGACACCTTGCAGAATGACTGTGCCACTTGGCCAATCTCGCCCAGCGCAGGTAGCCTTCATTGATTTTGACCTTCAGCGTAGGTACAAGGAGGAGCAGTTGACATTCAGCGCAGATGCTCAGTGGAGCAGCTGACATGATCCAGAAATAGCCTGTTTTTGAGTGTTTTCAGATGGAGAACTGATTTTCAGTGCTGTGGTTTGCAGACCTTGTTCCTCTAAGGGTGAGAACAACATGTTTAGGGACTTTGGATCCCTCAGATTATCGACATTTCATGCTCCATGCTGTTAGGCACAAAAATGTCTATAACAGGAAGACATGATGAAAGCAGTCAAAGAGCTAGAAGTCTCGATGACAAAGCTGAAAGAGGCCAAATAAAAGTTGGCCAAGCTAGAAGTAAGCTATCACAAGTCCAAGGTAGCGGTGGCTGAGAAAACAAGGGAAATAATGGCCCTGGACAATAAAATAAAGTCTTTAGAAAAAGAGCTTACTCTAGATAAAACTCTAGCTGAAATCAAGAAAATTTTGTGGGCCAATATTGGCCAATCTATCACTAACCAATGGCAATCAATCCATACTATACATGCGCAGATAGAATTAATATGCCAAGCTCAATTTGAGACTCAAAAGGCTAGAGCATCATTGGGAAATATTGTTACAGGGAAAAGTTTCTACACAGAACTGCTTATCCCACTAAGGTGTGATAGCTACCTTAGAAACAAACAAAGTAAAGCTACTTTCGTTTTTCCTTTATGAAGTATAGATGAGAGAAGAACAAAGAAGACCAACCTCTGTCTTGCGCTAATCTCCTAGTTCGATTCTTCTCTCTCTTGATAGTCTTTCGCTACTTGTTCCCTTGCACGCCCAGCTTCAGAAAGTACCTGTAAGATCACAGTAGCATAGCACTATTCAATAACATGGATCTATAATCATAAACAATCTAGGATCAGATGTAAATTGACCATACAAATGCAGCAAACATGAATGACACAAGAGTATGGAGGAAAACTTGAATAGCTTTTATTGATAAACAAGAAAGAGCCAAGGGGAGTTACAACCAGTTGTTCTGACCTAGCATCATCCTCTCAGCAAGGAAGCCCCTCTTCACCTCATACAAAGCTTAGATCACCCAAAAATTTGATGTTGTCTCAAGAAACCAACAGCAATTCCTTACAATATGCGAAATTCCAGCCTCTGGATCTCTGGGATGAGGGATCCATATATAGATATCTGTAAGGGAGATGAGTCAGCTTGTGATTTGATTAGTGTCTTCCCTCTGATAGTTCTTGCTTCCACTTGGATATTGATGATCTCTTACTCATCCTTGGTCGAATTCAGAGAGGCGATTGTCACAGGAAAAGTTTCTGGAAGTTTCCATGCCTCTCCACCTCGCGGAATGACACTGCCATTTGTCACTTCTCACCCATCGCACCCCATAGAAGAGCTTTTTGAAATGCAACGCACCCACACAGTGTGTTTAGGTGAGATGCAACGCACTTTGCCTATGGAGCAGCTAAAATGATCTTGTTTTGACCAGTTCTGAGCAGTTTTTTCATGGAGAACTTCTGGGAGAAGTTGTAATCAGTTGACCTTGTTCCTTTAGGGGTAAGAACAACACTTTTAGGGACTTAGGAGCCCTTGGTTTATGAACATTTCATGCTTGGGGTTGTAGTGCCCAAAAATGTCTATAACAGTTGCCCCCTAAAGCATGAGGTCGTTAATCTTTTGACGTCGGGTGAAATGCTTTATTATGAGGATCCGAAGTTATTTCAAGCTGGGAGGAGACCTGTAATAAGATACAATACAATACATTATCTTCATAATATTTTCATGATCTAGCTGATGCGGGCATTCCCATGCTCAGCTTTATAAATTCATTTTCATGTACATAGGATAGACAATCGTCTGAGTGTAGACTGATGATTCTGGTAGAGCCATCATCCCTTTGATTGGATGATTATCTGTGTACATTTGATGTCTTTATTTCCCTGAATATATATCGCAGCCCAGATGGATGAAACCAGATCCAGGGTCTTCAATCTCGTCCGATCTTCACTCGAAGTACAAGTCTATCCATGTGAGAGATGTCCTGGAGTCGAACATGGAAAGACATCGCCTGATTACCAGCCAATGATGTAAGTTGTTAACAGGCGGGAGAGGAATCACCGATAATGATAATGACCCTCAAGGTACTGCAGTACAATTCACATGGTGTGAATAAAGGACTTGGCGTCGAACACCACGCAAAATCTTTCAGTCGAAGGCCATTGATGTAAACCTGTCACCGGAAGTGAGAAACTTGCGAAAAAGTTTGAAAGCTCGATCAATTTATGGTCAAATCCTTTCCATAGTGCATTTGATCAGAATTGAAAATTGGGGATCGGATGGTATAGTCTATTCAATCTGTTGGGAGCTTGTAAGATCACAACCATGACTATTGCTTTCCAATCGGCTGTGTTTGCATTAATTGCTATTTCATTTTTACTAGTGATTGGTGTACCTGTTGCACTTGCCTCTCCCGATGGTTGGTCAAGTAGCAAAAATGTTGTATTTTCGGGTGTATCATTATGGATCGGATCAGTCCTTTTTGTAGGTATCCTTAATTCTTTCATATCTTAGATATGTTCTAGATGTTTTAGGTTCACACTCCCTCCCCCTCCTCCCGGAGGGCTTTATAGCTTTTCTGAAGGGCCTTTTACTTCAGGCCCAAGGAGGAGGGGTTTTCCATATCCGTAATTGAATTAATAATTGGACCATTCAAAAATGGTATCTACTTACGAATGGGATTGAACATATATGTATTTTCCATTTCAATTATATGAATATCTATATATTCATATAATTGAAATGCGGGTATGGTTGAATGGTAAAATTTCTCTTTGCCAAGGAGAAGATGCGGGTTCGATCCCCGCTACCCGCCCTTCACATGGAATATGAAAAAGAATAGTTCATGTATTGATCGTTTCTTTTCCTCACTTATAATTCAATTATAAATTTATAAGTGAGAGAGCAATCCTTTCCGGACCAAAATACTTCGTATGTTCTGGTCTGGCGGAGACAGGATTTGAACCCGTGACCTCAAGGTTATGAGCCTTGCGAGCTACCAGACTACTCTACTCCGCACCATTGATTTATATCATAATCAGAATGGGTACACAAAACAATAATGGGATATAGTACCCCTATCCCTATATAGGGATAGGGGTACTATATCCCATTATCACAAGAAACTTCAATTACTTTTTTCTTTTCCTACCAACTCGATTTTTTTATCCCGGGCAATAAACATGCGTGGGCCATCTCACGGAGTATGTGTCCGGACAATCCAAAGTCTCGATAGTTGGCTCTAGGTCTTCCAGTCGAAGAACAACGTCGATGGAGACGTGTAGGTGCACTATTACGTGGTGAAGATTGCAATTTTCTATGAATTTCCCATTTGTCATCCAATGATGACACTTTGCTTTTTTCCTCCAAAGATTGACGAATTAAATGATATTTCCGTTCCAGTGCTTGTCTCTTCTTCTCTCTCTGAATGAGACTCTTTCTCGCCATAATAGTTCAGTTGGTACTATTACCTACCAGGAATCAAAATATAGATCAGATTTTAGATGGAGTAATATTATGTTGATTACTTTTTCTCTGTGGGGTATTGTCATTGATACAATGACAATACCCCACAGAGAAATTGATGAAGAAGAATTAACCAAATTTACCTGATGTAGAGGCAATTAAAAAAGCTACATAAGTGAATATATAACCTACGGAAAAGTGAGCTAATCCAACTAATCGTGCTTGAACAATGGAAAGGGCTACTGGCTTGTCTCTCCATCGAACTAAATTAGCTAAAGGCGTGCGTTCATGGGCCCATGCAAGAGTTTTGATCAGTTCCTGCCAATATCCACGCCAGGAAATAAGGAACATAAATCCAGTAGCCCAAACAAGATGCCCGAATAAGAACATCCACGCCCAAACAGATAAATTGTTCATACCAAAAGGATTGTATCCATTAATAAGTTGTGAAGAATTTAACCATAGATAATCTCTTGACCATCCCATTAAATAAGTGGAAGACTCATTTAATTGTGCTACATTACCCTGCCATAATGTTATATGCTTCCAATGCCAATAGAAAGTAACCCATCCAATAGTATTCAACATCCAGAAAACTGCTAAATAAAAAGCATCCCAGGCCGAGATATCGCAAGTACCACCCCGTCCCGGACCATCGCAAGGAAAACTATAACCAAAATCTTTTTTATCTGGCATTAACCTGGAACCACGCGCATCCAAAGCACCTTTAACTAGGATCAATGTAGTTGTATGCAAACCTAGAGCAATAGCATGATGAACCAAAAAGTCTCCAGGACCAATTGTTGAGAACAATGAATTATTATTATCATTAATAGCATTTAACCAACCGGGTAACCATATGCTCTTACCTGCATCGAATGATGGACCACTTGTTGAAGATAGGAGTATATCGAAACCATATAACGTCTTACCATGAGCAGATTGTATCCACTGAGCAAATATGGGCTCGATCAAGATTTGTTTTTCTGGAGTACCGAAAGCAAGCATAACATCATTATGGACATAAAGTCCCAAGGTATGGAAACCTAGTAATAAACTAACCCAACTAAGATGAGATATTATAGCTTCTTTCTGCTCTAACATTATCGCCAATACATTATCCTTATTCTGTTCCGGATTATAATCCCTAATGAGGAATATAGCTCCATGAGCAAAGGCTCCTGTCATAATGAACCCGGCAATGTATTGATGATGAGTATATAATGCAGCTTGGGTGGTGAAGTCTTGTGCTATGAATGCATAAGGGGGTAAAGAATACATGTGTTGAGCTACCAAGGAAGTTATAACCCCCAAAGAAGCTAAAGCAAGACCCAATTGAAAATGAAGAGAATTATTGATTGTGTTATAAAGACCCTTATGTCCGCGTCCTAATAGGCCTCCTGGAGGAACATGTGCCTCCAAAATATCTTCCATACTATGACCAATCCCAAAGTTGGTTCTATACATATGACCAGCAATTGAAAAAACAAGTGCAATAGCTAAATGATGATGAGCCATATCAGTCAGCCATAAACTTTGAGTTTGTGGATGGAATCCTCCGAGAAAAGTTAGAATAGCAGTTCCCGCCCCTTGGGAGGTACCGAATAAGTGACTACTAGAATCAGGATTTTGAGCATAGAGATTCCACTGACCTGTGAAAAGCGGTTCTAAACCTTCGGGATGCGGTAATACATCCAAAAAATTATCCCATCTGACCTGCACTCCCCTTGATTCAGGAATAGCGACATGAACTAAATGCAGCATGCAAGCTTTAAAGTACTGAATGGGGTGTTCCTAGATCGATTTCTTAGATAATGAGCTAATGTCGACAAGAAGTGATCCGTCACAGGAGGTCCTTAATGAATCCCACATCAATGACACGAAACGGAGCAAATGATTTTAATGGAGGTGAAAACGATCTGATGACGTACAGCTTAGGGTGGCGGTCATGAAAGAATGGAGTATGAATGTATTGTAGCGGGTGAGACACAGGTGAATTCTTTGAATGACTTCTCTTGAACATATCGGCGACACTGACATGATGGATTGGTAGCATTACCCCAAATGTGGATGGTGTGATGGGACCATGGCGATGTGACCGGTGAATGAGACAACCCAACCCGACTTGGATGTGGATTGAAAGTGTCATGTTCAAGAGCGACTTGCTACCAACAAAGTTTCTTCAAGTTTTCTTCCGAATTTTCCCCAGTCATTGCTGACCAGTACCTCTTTATTTTTGTCAAGCTTGAGGAGGATAACATATGCTTGTTCTATAATTTTCCCTTCGGGCAAACCCATCGCTATGTTTTAACGAACCTAGCGATAGTGAAACTCGTTCTTTTCTGCTATGGACAAGTTTGTCTCTATTAAGTTTTAACGAGTTTAACGACAAAGATAACTCGGTCCTTTTCAATTTTAGAGAGTCTGAAAAGGAACGTAAAGGAAACTCCAAAATTCATTTTTCGTCATCTAATCCCTTAAGTCCGAAAAAGTATAAAACAATACAGAAGGGATGAATTTTCGATACTTTTAACGAGCCGAACAAAACAAGTGCTCGATCTTTTTGTGTAATAACCCCTCAGGTCCAAAAAGATTAAAATTTAGAGGAGGGATAGCACTTCCGGTCCCTTTAGCGAGCTGGAGAGGCCAATGGCTCAGCAATCTTTTCATATTTTACGAGTCAGTTGAAAAGAGCTTAAAGGAGAATCGTCTTTTGAGGAACGAGTGATAAAATTGGGTAGCAACTGATTCCAGGTAAGGTTTGGAATGTTCCAATCACGGAAGTGTTACAAGGATGGCTAATGAGATCACTCTTCGCAGCTGTTCCTCAAAAAGGGGTAAACAATCAAATGGAGGTGAATGATTGGCCAATACAGAGTGGAGGTGATGATGAGAACACGACCAAGGCTTTTAAAGGATGAAGTACTACATTCACGATGGTTATTTATTGGGAAATAGTTCATTTTTTAATGAGCTTAAACGCGGGGGGAAACATTTGCTCATGGCTTATGCTTATTTTTTAATCCAGTCGTATAATAAGAATGTCCCATTTAAAAACGACAATTTTTAGAGTTTTGCCCCACATCCTTTCTTTATGCAAGTTAGGAAACAACCAATCCTACAAGTTTAAAGGGTTAGAGGACCTACAAATTTAAAAAATAAATAGTCGCTCTTCGCTTGCATGCCAAAAGGTTTGCATGCCCCCAGGTATAAAATAAAGTTTCAAGGCCACCTTTTGTTCAAACTGACAAAACATTTGTTTTATCAGGAAAGGTATACCTCTTTCAGGTTACCCAAAGATTGTTCTATTCACAGTGCAAACAAAACATTTCTTCGGCGATGTCTACCGAAATAGACAAAGGTGAGTGGAGGAGGCTACTCCACTCACGTAACTTTGACAAGAGAATCTTGTTCTAGAATAACTCCCTCTTCCAATAACGGACGGGAGTACAGACCAGTCATATATCTCTTGCGGAAACCTACCATATACCCGAAGTTTTCCTGCCGAAGCAGACCAGGGTGCATGCCCCCTGGGTTTCAGTCATGTCCCCCGAATCACTCACGCTCATCAGGTGGGCGGACTGGGGATTGATGAGACATTCCTTGTGTGAAAAGACCATTTAGGGATGGTATATGACTATTTGCTATGCGTGATCTGGGAAATGAAAGCTGGTCCACGAGCTTGACCACTCTTCCTTCGTGCGGAAAACACATTACTCTAAAGAGTGAGGAGACAATGGCTCCCATGCAATAAATATAGTCTCGTCCAAGGAGTAGATTATAATCCAGGGGTCCTTGAACTACCATTACGTTCATGTGAACAGTTTTTCCTCTCAATGTTATGGGCACATTGGGAAGGATCCCTAACAGTCGACTGGTTACTTTGTCAAAGCCTGTTAGATTTCTTATCTCAGGTAAAAGCGATGGCGAACCAAGCGCTTTCCAAGCAGTCGAGGAAAGGATACTCAGAGAATCCCCTTCATCTATGATGGTACCAGCCATAACCATTCTATATACTTGAGCAATAATTCGGAATGGTACACTCGCTGGTAAATGGGGTCTGCCTAGTTGATTCCAGTCGAAGGAGACAACTAGGTTGCTTGGTGGTGGGACCGAATAGACGGCCAGGTACGACTCTGATGAACTTCCTTCCTGCGGTAAAGGAATGGGTAAATTGCACCCATGTTCATCAGAGTCTGTGCTTACGAAAAGAATTTGGACGGTGTCATTCTTATTCTCTTCTGTGACTGTATCATCTGAAGATGGAACCTCTGAAGGCAAGACCGGGTCAACTGCCGCCTCGACCTTTTGACTTTCGTCTGGTATGGGTTCAGATGGTTTGTCTTCAATGATAGACGCTTCGGCCGACCACCTGGGCGGATCAGCTGGCTTTTCAACTAGTGACAGACTCGGCAAGAGTTTTTTATATCCAGGAGGAAGTCGTAACGGTGAAACTGGATGATCGTCCAAAACTCTTTTAGCCTCGTCTAAGAAGGGACAATGGTGGACGGCATGGTCGCCTTCGCACAGCTTACAAGGAAATCTATATTTTCCTTTTTGTCCTGGGGCTTCACTTTCACTAGTCGATGGTGTGTTTTCAACATGATCATCAGAGGTTGACGACACCGGGTTGTCCAAACGAGGAGACCAGTCCCTTAAGATCCGGGGGATGCAAGGACAATCTCTATGATAGTGGTCTCCTTTGCAAATGACACATGGTGATTTAGGCATGGTCGGTGCAGTGTGTGGATTTTCGCTAGACGACGCTTGGTTGCCCCCTTTTGCTTTTGGCCCCTTCTTCTTCTTCTCTTTCTTCTTCTTTTCTTTCTTCTTCTCAGGCACTTGATTTTTGGCTTTACCAGCCCCATCAAGCAAAGAAGAAGGAGGAGAGGAAGAATTGGAGGAAGTAGAAGGTTGGTGGGTAACTCTAGATTCGTCTAGTTGCTGACTCGATTGTTCAGGAATCGCGGCGTTCTGAACAACAGAGGTTGAGAAGAGCCATATAGGCAAGCCGATCGTCAATCCTGGAAGCGACAATGTGGCCATATGGGGCGCACCAACATCTCCCCAAGAGGAGAAGGGACTAGGATTTCCTCCAAGGGGAATTCCTTGGTTGGTGGGTTCCATTTCCTCAACCTAAGATCAACGCAGGGAAAGGTGATGATTATTCCGTTTAAAATAAATTTTAGACGCTTTGACACAACTTGTTTTTTCAATTTTTAAGAGTCGAGAAAAAACAAAAGATGACTCTAGTCGCCTTCGATTTTTAATGAGCCTGAAGTGACAAATGCTCAGATGGACCTTTTCCGTTAAGGAGTCTGAAAAGGAATGAAAGGGACTACTCTGGAAATCTAGGTAGAGGGATTACCAAACCAATCGCAAAACTGCAGAATACTTTTTACGGTACGGCAGTCAATCTTCCCGAATGCTGTGTTCAGTGCATTGCGATCGATAGGGCGGCAGACACGGCTTCCTATGGATAAAGGATTAAGCCTATTGTGGTCTCCCAAAATATACTCGACGGTACGTGAGAGCACAAGTTTGTACTGGCACTTATCATCTCAAGGTGGAGGAATCACCCAACCATCAGTGATAATAACAGTTACCAGGCTTTACGACGCCGGAATACATCTCTAGCCTAGACTTCTAAATGTTGTGCGTTAGGTTCTAAAGCATTGTTAGATTCATTGAATTTATTTTATAGTTGATCTTGTTTATGAAGTTTGCCTTTTAGGTTCACCACGATGTAGATGTGTAATTCCTAAAATGCAACCTAAGATGATAAACAGTCTTTTATCTTCTTTGTGCAATGAAAATCCTAGCTACTAAGGAAAGGGAGACAGTATTCTTTCACAAAGAGCAAAGATCACACTCTAAATGCACTTTCCTAAATCAAACCAATCAAAGAGTCTAAATGCAAATGCACATGCATCTATTTGTTTTCGACTTTCATAGTATGTAAATGATAAAAAGAAATTTGATGCACAAATCGGAATTGCTTTTCAAGCGACAGTTATCAACAAGTTTCTTTTCGAAACCAAAAAATGGAGGCAATCACAACACCTTATGATTTGGAAACGAATACTTGTTTTCAACACTAGAAAAATTACAAATTCAGACCAAATACAACAGTAACAGGATAATCGACTATCTACAGCAATCAAACTCTTTCCTATGCTTAAAAACGACACTTGCGACGCTTTCAAATCAAAGGACGACAGTACGATTACATTACTTTGCAAAGGAGAACTGAAAATGACCCAACAAACACACAAAAACATTTATAGTTATTTTGTACAAAGGAGGTGGAATATCAGCAAAGAAAAGGGGTCTCAAATAGAGATATACTGATCATAGGCAGCAAAATTCATGAATAAAACTGGAAAGAATGAACTGCAGAAACCAAAACTGAACAATGCCTAGTCTGATCAGCGCACCTGTAACACAGGGAATTTGAAATGTAGCGCACCTACTACACTCCGGATGTGCACTGAATTTTAGATTCACAGAACAGTACCTGTGTTGGGCCAGAGACGAGACTTTGCTTGGGTTCTGGGTCACAGTTTGCAGTTCAGTTCATGGGTTTTGGCAGAGCAAATGGTAATCAGTAATGCAACATTCAAGGGTAGATCTAAGGAGGATCTAAGAGCTATCACAAAGGGCAATCAGAGAGTTTGTAAATTAGTTGTTTAATTTATAAACAAATCCCGGAGATTGACTGAAGCGGAATTTATCTACTTTGCATTTGCATAGAAAATGCAGTTCGAAAGCTACCTGGCTCGACTTCAAGCTCCATCTGTAAGTTTATAAAATAGACAACAAGGAAGATAAACAAACAAACTAATTCTTTCCCAGCGGAGTCGCCAATTTGTTACAGGGAAAAGTGTCTACACAGAACTGCTTATCCCACTAAGGTGTGATAGCTACCTTAGAAACAAACAAAGTAAAGCTACTTTCATTTTTCCTCTATGAAGTATAGATGAGAGAAGGACAAAGAAGACCAACCTCTGTCTTGCGCTAATCTCCTAGTTCGATTCTTCTCTCTCTTGATAGTCTTTCACTACTTGTTCCCTTGCACGCCCAGCTTTAGAAAGTACCTGTAAGATCACAGTAGCATAGCACTATACAAGTACATGGATCTATAATCATAAACAATCTAGGATCAGATGTAAATTGACCATACAAATGCAGCAAACATGAATGACACAAGAGTATGGAGGAAAACTTGAATAGCTTTTATTGATAAACAAGAAAGAGCCAAGGGGAGTTACAACCAGTTGTTCTGACCCAGCATCATCCTCTCAGCAAGGAAGCCCCTCTTCACCTCATACAAAGTTAGATCACCCAACAATCTGATGTTGTCTTAAGAAACCAACAGCAATTCCTTACAATATGCGAAATTCCAGCCTCTGGATCTCTGGGATGAGGGATCCATATATAGATATCTGTAAGGGAGATGAGTCAGCTTGTGATTTGATTAGTGTCTTCCCTCTGATAGTTCTTGCTTCCACTTGGAGATTGATGATCTCTTACTCATCCTTGGTCGAATTCAGAGAGGCAAGTGTCACAGGAGAAGTTTTTGGAAGTTTCCATGCCTCTCCACCTCGCGGAATGACACTGCCATTTGTCACTTCTCGCCCATCGCACCCCATAGAAGGGCTTTTTGAAATGCAACGCACCCACACAGTGTGTTTAGGTGAGATGCAACGCACTTTGCCTATGGAGCAGCTGAAATGATCCTGTTTTGACCAGTTCTGAGCAGTTTTTTCATGGAGAACTTCTGGGAGAAGTTGTAATCAGTTGACCTTGTTCCTTTAGGGGTAAGAACAACACTTTTAGGGACTTAGGAGCCCTTGGTTTATGGACATTTCATGCTTGGGGTTGTAGTGCCCAAAAATATGTATAATAGTTGCCCCCTAAAGCATGAGGTCATTAATCTTTTCACGTCGGGTGAAATGCTTTATTATGAGGATCCGAAGTTCTTTCAAGCTGGGAGGAGACCTGTAATAAGATACAATACAATACATTATCTTCATAATATTTTCATGATCTAGCTAAGGCGGGCATTCCCATGCTCAGCTTTATAAATTCATTTTCATGTACATAGGACAGACAAACGTCTGAGTGTAGACTGATGATTCTGGTAGAGCCATCATCCCTTTGATTGGATGATTATCTATGTACATTTGATGTCTTTATTTCCCTGAATATATATCACAGCCCGGATGGATGAAACTAGATCCGGGGTCTTCAATCTCGTCCGATCTTCACTCGAAGTACAAGTCTATCCATGTGAGAGATTTCCTGGAGTCGAACATGGAAAGACATCGCCTGATTACCAGCCAATGATGTAAGTTGTTAACAGGCGCGAGAGGAATCACCGATAATGATAATGACCCTCAAGGTACTGTAGTACAATTCACATGGTGTGAATAAAGGACTTGGCGTCGAACACCACGCAAAATCTTTCAGTCGAAGGCCATCGATGTAAACCTTTCGCCAGAAGTGAGAAACTTGCCATTGAGGCATGCAAGCTTCAAAGTACTGAATGAGGTGTTCCTAGATCGACTTCTCGCATAATGAGCTAATGTCGACAAGAATTGATCCGTCATAGGAGGTCCTTAATGAATCCCAAATCAATGACACGGAATGGAGCAAATGATTTTAATGGAGGTGAAAACGATCTGATGACGTACGGTTCAGGGTGGCGGTCATGAAAGAATGGAGTATGAATGTATTGTAGTGGGTGAGACACAAGTGAATTCTCTGAATGACTTCTCTTGAACATATCGGCGACACTGACATGATGGATTGGTAGCATTACCCCAAATTTTGATGGTGTGATGGGACCATGGCGATGTGACCAGTGAATGAGACAACCCAACCTGACTTGGATGTGGAGTGAAAGTGTCATGTTCAAGAGCGACTTGCTACCAACAAAGTTTCTTCAAGTTTTCTTCCCAATTTTCCCCAGTCATTGCTGACTAGTACCTCTTTATTTTTTTCAAGCTTGAGGAGGATAACATATGCTTGTTCTATAATTTTCCCTTCGGGCAAACCCATCGCTATGTTTTAATGAGCCTAGCGATAGTGAAACTCGTTCCTGTCTGCTATGGACAAGTTTGTCACTATTAAGTTTTAACGAGTTTAACGACAAAGATAACTCGGTCCTTTTCAATTTTAGAGAGTCTGAAAAGGAACGTAAAGGAAACTCCAAAATTCCTTTTCCGACATCTAATCCCTTAATTCTGAAAAAGTATAAAACAATACAGAAGGGATGAATTTTCGATACTTTTAACGAGCCGAACAAAACAAGCACTCGATCTTTTTGTGTAATAATCCCTCAGGTCCAAAAAGATTAAAGTTTAGAGGAGGGATAGCACTTCCGGTCCCTTTAGCGAGCTGGAGAGGCCAATGGCTCGACAATATTTTCATATTTTACGAGTCAGTTGAAAAGAGCTTGAAGGAGACTCGTCTTTTGAGGAACGAGTGATAAAATTGGGTAGCAGCTGATTCCAGGAAAGGTTTGGAATGTTCCAATCATGGCAGTGTTACAAGGATGGCTAATGAGATCACTCTTCGCAGCTGTTCCTCAAAAAGGGGTAAACAATCAAATGGAGGTGAATGATCGGCCAATACAGAGTGGAGGTGATGATGAGAACACGACCAAGGCTTTTAAAGGCTGAAGTACTACATTCATGATGGTTATTTACCGGGAAATAGTTCATTTTTTAATGAGCTTAAACGCGAGGGGGAACATTTGCTTATGGCTTATGTTTATTTTTTAACGAGCTTGAACTATGCGCTAAAACTACTCGATTAATCCAGTCGTATAATAAGAATGTCCCATTTAAAAACGGCAATTTTTAGAGTTTTTCCCCACATCCTTTCTTTATGCAAGTTAGGAAACGACCAATCCTATGAGTTTAAAGGGTTAGAGGACCTACAAATTTAAAAAATAAATAGTCGCTCTTCCCTTGCATGCCAAAAGGTTTGCATGCCCCTAGGTATAAAATAAAGTTTCAAGGCCACCTTTTGTTCAAACTGACAAAACATTTTTTTTATCAGGAAAGGTATACCTCTTTCAGGTTACCCAAAGATTGTTCTATTCACAGAGCAAACAAAACATTTCTTCGGCGATGTCTACCGAAATAGACAAAGGTGAGTGGAGGAGGCTACTCCACTCACGTAACTTTGACAAGAGAATCTTGTTCCAGAATAACTCCCTCTTCCAATAACGGATGGGAGTACAGACCAGTCATATATCTCTCGCGGAAACCTACCCTATACCCGAAGTTTTCCTGCCGAAGCAGACCAGGGTGCATGCCCCCTGGGTTTCAGTCATGTCCCCCGAATCACTCGCGCTCATCGGGTGGGCGGACTGGGGATTGATGAGACATTCCTTGTGTGAAAAGACCATTTAGGGATGGTATATGACTATTTGCTATGCGTGATCCGGGAAATGAAAGCTGGTCCACGAGCTTGACCACTCTTCTTTCGTGCGGAAAACACATTACTCTAAAGAGTGAGGAGACAATGGCTCCCATGCAATAAATATAGTGTTGGGTCCCTATAATACTAGTGATTACCCCATTACTATTGTAGTTATACCCCTTATTTATATTTTTGTGCCCCTATTACCCCCATATTGTTATTTTTGTGCCCCATAGAATCCTTCTATTGTTATTTTTGTGGCTTTATATTATTATTGTTAGGTCGGCTGGATTATATTGTGACTCCTTAGACTCCTATATATAGAAAGGAGGTTTTGTCATTTGTATCATCCAAGAATTGTTCATTTATGTAATTTAAAGGAGGTTTCCCCCTCGAAGAGGCTGAATTCTAGGCGTGGATCTCTCTTTTCTATCTTTTTGTGAGCTGGTTTCATAACATTTGGTATCAGAGCTTTGGATTCTAGGGTTTCGCTGCTCCAAACAGGTCATCGTGGCATTTTCGCTATAACTTGTTTTCTGTGACGCTTCAGAAGTAAAAAAAAAAACCCATTTGAGAAGAATTGGCTCTGAACCTTGGGTCCGAATTTCAGAGCTTTTCGCGTGACATTTGCGGAGATATGATCTGAGGAAGTTGGCCTTTTTGCAGACTCCTGAATTACATTCAAAACAGGTGACCTGGGGAAAATCGTCATAACTCTCTCTCTGAGGATCGGATTGAAATTTCATAAAAAGGTATAGAAAGAGGACGGACTGTAGTTTCTTGTGTGTGTGTTTCAGATTCAAAGGTTGAAATGGTGACTCGTGGAACGTCGTACAAGTTCGCTCTACTGAACCCGTCTAAACCAAGTCACTGTGGGAGATTTCACATAACTCTTCCTTGGAGAATCCAATTTGGCTCAGACTTGTGGCATTGGAAAGAGGACGCAGAAGGCTACTACAGGTAGCAATTTTAGAACTGGATGATCCGAAATTACAGAGATACATCAGATTCAATATCAAGCTTCTATAAAGTGAAAAAAGGTGTGTAGTTTTTTTTTAAATTTTTGTGTAAGCTTGGTTTAACGGAATTCAAAGGGCATAGTAAAGCATTATTATCAGTAACTGATGCCCCGAGGAAAGAAAATGCAAACACCTAGTAAGGAACCTGAAAGCTCTAGCATGACTCATGAAGAAGAAGAAGAAATGCTACATGATATATCAAAATTACAAGAACAAGTGCAACAAATGTCACGCTCACAAAAGCTAACAGAAGCTAAGATAAGTGGCGTGGAATCTAAGATAAATGGCATGGAAGCTAAGATGGATGATTCGAAGATAGATTTGAAGAGAGACATGGCAGATTTGAAGACAGATTTGAAGACAGACATGGCAGATTTGAAGACAGATTTGACAAATTTTCTACAAGAAATACTTACTAATGGTGAAAAGGTTGTAAAGGAAACTCATGATGTGAAAAAAAATAATGTTAATCATGATTCCATAGACACTAATGTTGGATCGAAGACCCACCATATTCCAAAAATCGATATGAGGAAGTTTGATGGCAAGGATCCCGCCACATGGATATTACAGATGGAGCAGTTCTTCGATCTCAATAATGTGCAAAACACACAAAAGGTACATATGGCAACTGTATATTTGGAACCAAATCAGTTTGTATGGTATCAATGGCTTTGCTCTCATAAAAAATTTATCACTTGGTCAATTTTTACGGAAGAATTGATAGCACATTATGAAGATACAAAAAACAACACTTTTTTTAACCAATTGATAAGTCTCAAACAAAAGGGTTCAGTAATGGAGCACATTGAGGAGTTCCAAAAATTGAACATAAGGGTAAAAGATATTCCAGAGGAGCATAGGATTGATGTGTTCATAGGGTCTTTAAAGGATAATATCCAACATGATGTTCGCCTTTGGGAACCTGATTCATTAGAGAAGGCATTCAGGTTAGCAAGAAAAATGGAAAGCAAAATTATGGCAACTAGGAAGCATACCATTCACAACTATAAAGACGGAAGTGTTGTTTCCCATAGTCTTCCACAACCTACAAGGTTGACACCACAACAATTGGAAGAAAAAAGAGCAAAAGGGCTTTGTTACAATTGTGATAGCAAATACACAAAAGGTCATAAGTGTGCTGAGAAGAAATTATTCTACATAGATTGTGAAGAGGAAGAAGAAAAGGAGCAAGAAAGGTCAAAAGAAGAGGATATACTCCAGGAACAAAGCCTAGATGAAGAACAAATAAATCCGACCATATCTTGTAATGCATTGGTGGGAATTACCACTCCTCAAACCATCAAGATAGAAGGACAAATCAAGAAGAAAAAGGTAATAGTGTTGATTGATTCAGGAAGCACCCACAATTTTATTCATTGTAGGGTAGCAAAAGAATTGAATTGCTTCCTATATCCAGCACCAGAGTGTCAAGTGATGATTGCAAATGGAGGAACAATAAATTGCTCTGGAAAGTGCCATAATATCAAGCTATCCATGGGAGAATATGTATTGACTAGCCCAATGCTTTCCATTCCAATGGGAGGTGCTGATGTTGTACTAGGAGTCCAATGGCTACAATCCTTGGGTACAATAGCTTTTAATTTTCAAGAACTTTTCATGAAATTTTCTGCGGAAGGAAAGGAAGTTGAATTAAGGGGTATTGCAGGGAAACCGGGAAAGATAATCAGCTATAATGGCATGACAAAGCTTCTAAAAAAGGAGCAAAGAGGTGTAATTGCACAATTATGTTCACTAGATGTTTCCACATTTGGATCATCTATTTCTCCAGATCTCCAAAAAGTCCTGGACAATCATTCCAAGGTATTTGAGACTCCCAAAGGTCTCCCACCTATGCGTGATCATGATCATGCTATTCATCTGATTCCAGGAAGTGTTCCTCCAAACATCAGGCCATACAGATATCCCTATGTCCAAAAAAGTGAAATTGAACGTATGGTTGCAGAAATGCTAGAGGCTGGTATAATTCAACCGAGTCAAAGTTCTTTCTCAGCTCCAGTAGTATTGGTGCACAAGAAGGATGGATCATGGCGCATGTGTCCAGATTATAGGGAGCTCAACAAGCTCACTATTAAAGATAAGTTCCCCATTCCTGTCATTGATGAATTACTGGATGAATTGCATGGATCAATTTACTTCACCAAGTTGGATCTTCATTCGGGATATCATCAAATTAGAATGAAGATTGAAGACATTCCGAAAACGGCATTTAGAACTCATGAGGGTCATTATGAATTTTTGGTCATGCCTTTTGGCCTTACCAATGCACCTTCAACATTTCAAGGTTTGATGAATTCAATTTTCAAACCATTCCTTAGAAAATTTGTGTTAGTATTTTTTGATGATATACTAATCTACAGCAAGTCTTGGAAGGATCATGTTGAACATGTTGACAGGGTGCTACAACTATTGGAGGAGAAACAATTATATGCAAAAAGATCCAAATGTTTCTTTGGAGTCCAGGAGGTGGAATATTTGGGTCATATTGTATCTCATGAAGGAGTTAAGGTAGACCCTAGCAAAATTAAAGCCATTAAGGAATGGAAAATCCCCACATCCATAAAGCATCTGCGAGGATTTCTTGGGTTGACAGGGTATTATCGCAAGTTCGTTAAGAATTATGGGAGAATAGCAGCACCTCTAACAACATTATTGAAGAAAGATTCATTTTCATGGACTCCGGAAGCAACAAAGGCCTTTGAACATCTTAAAGAGGCAATGTGCCAAGCACCGGTCTTAGCTACACCGGACTTCACAAAAACCTTTATTGTGGAATGTGATGCTTCAGGAAATGGAATTGGTGTTGTTCTAATGCAAGATGAAAGACCCATTGCTTTTGAAAGTTGTCCAATCAAGGGAAAGTTTTTAAGCAAAGCTATTTATGAGAAGGAAATGTTGGCAATACTCCATGCACTTAAGAAATGGCGACCCTACCTAATGGGAAAACACTTCAAGGTAAAAACGGATCATGATAGCCTTAAATACTTTTTAGAACAAAGATTATCCTCTGAAGAGCAACAAAAGTGGGTCACAAAGATGTTGGGTTATGACTTTGAAATCATCTACAAAAAAGGTAAGCAAAATGTGGTGGCAAATGCACTCTCAAGAAAGGATGAGGATGTCGAAGCATTGTTGTGTGCCATTTCTATTATCCAACCAGATTGGATAAACGAAGCAAGGGAGGAATGGAAGAATGACAAAGAAGTGTGGGCACTTATTCGAAAGCTACAACAAGATTCCAAATCTTCTGATACATTTAGCTGGAAAAATGATTCGTTATGGTACAAAGATCACTTATACCTCTGTAAGAATTCCCAGTTAAAACAAAAGATTCTTATGGAATTGCACACTTCTCCCTTAGGAGGGCACTCAGGATTTTTAAAAACTTACCATAGGGTTAAGAAGGAATTTTTTTGGGATGGCCTTAAATCAGATATTCAAAAGTTTGTGGCGGAATGTTTGGTTTGCCAACAAAATAAAGTTGAAACAATTAAGACACCCGGTCTATTACAACCTTTATCCATTCCAAGCCAACGTTGGGAGGAGGTTTCAATGGATTTTATCACAGGTTTACCCAAGTCTGAGGGAAAGAGTGTCATCATGGTGGTAGTTGACAGACTTACCAAGTATGCACACTTTTGTGCATTATCACATCCATTTAAAGCCAGTACAGTTTCTACTGCATTTATGGAAACAGTTCAAAAGCTACATGGAAACCCAAAGATTATTGTAAGTGATAGAGATCCCATTTTCAAGGGAAATTTTTGGACAGAATTATTTTCTTGTCTTGGTACTCAGTTAGCTCATAGCTCATCTTATCATCCTCAATCTGATGGGCAAACTGAGATAGTAAACAAATGTTTGGAAGGATATCTTCGTTGCTTTGTATCTGATAAACAGACACAATGGGTCAAATGGTTGCCTCTGGCTGAATGGTGGTATAACACTTCCTTCCATACAGCAACAAAAATGACCCCATTTATGGCACTTTATGGGTATCAACCACCATCCATCACATCATATTTAAGAGAAAATTCTAAGGTTCAGGCAGTGGAACATCACATCGAACATCAACAACAAGTCCTCCAACTCTTAAAGGATAACCTCGTGTTGGCACAAAATAGAATGAAACAACAGGCAGATCAACATCGCAGTGAAAGAAGTTTTGATGTAGGTGATTGGGTATTCCTACGGCTACAACCATATAAGCAAATGTCCCTAAAGCAAGCTAAGAAGGATAATAAATTATCACCAAAGTATTATGGTCCGTACAAGGTGTTGCAAAAGATTGGTACTATGGCATACAAATTGGAGCTTCCTGCAGCTTCTCGATTGCACCCTGTTTTCCATGTTTCATGTTTAAAGAAGGTTATAGGCGACAAGCTCCCAGTTCAAACAATATTGCCAGAACTTGACGAGGAAGGAAAAATTATATTGGAACCGGAAGCAGTCACAGAAACAAGAACTCGACAGCTACGAAATCGATCAATTTCAGAGTATCTTATCAAGTGGAAGAACTTATCCGCTGAAGATTCCACATGGGAGGATGAGAATTTTATGCAGAAGTATCCAGAACTACTCAAGCGTTGAGGACAACACTTTTTTGAAGGAGAGGGGCATGTTGGGTCCCTATAATACTAGTGATTACCCCATTACTATTGTAGTTATACCCCTTATTTATATTGTTGTGCCCCTATTACCCCCATATTGTTATTTCTGTGCCCCATAGAATCCCTCTATTGTTATTTTTGTGGCTTTATATTATTATTGTTATGTCGGCTGGATTATATTGTGACTCCTTAGACTCCTATATATAGAAAGGAGGTTTTGTCATTTGTATCATCCAAGAATTTTTCATTTATGTAATGTAAAGGAGGTTTCCCCCTCGAAGAGGCTAAATTCTAGGCGTGGATCTCTCTTTTCTATCTTTTTGTGAGCTGGTTTCATAACATATAGTCTCGTCCAAGGAGTAGATTATAATCCAGGGGTCCTTGAACTACCATTACATTCATGTGAACGGTTTTTCCTCTCAATATTATGGGCACATTGGGAAGGATCCCTAACGGTCGACTGGTTCCTTTGTCAAAGCCTGTTAGATTTCTCATCTCAGGCAAAAGCGATGGTGAACCAAGCGCTTTCCAAGCAGTCGAGGAAAGGATACTCACAGAAGCCCCTTCATCTATGATGGTACCAACCATAACCATTCTATATACTTGAGCAATAATTCGGAATGGTACACTAGCTGGTAAACGGGGTTTGCCTAGTTGATTCCAATCGAAGGAGACAACTAGGTTTCTTGGTGGTGGGACCGAATAGACGGCCGGGTACGACTCTGATGAAATTCCTTCCTGTGGTAAAGGAATGGGTAAATTGCTCCCATGTTCATCGGAGTCTGTGCTTATGAAAAGAATTTGGACGGTGTCATCCTTATTCTCTTCTGTGACTGTATCATCTGAAGATGGAACCTCTGAAGGCAAGACCGGGTCAACTGCTGCCTCGACCTTTTGACTTTCGTCTGGTATGGGTTCATATGGTTTGTCTTCAATGATAGACGCTTCGTCCGACCACCTGGCGGGTCAGCCGGCTTTTCAACTAGTGACGGACTCGGCAAGATTTTTTTATATCCAGGAGGAAGTCGTAACGGTGAAACCGGACGATCATCCAAAACTCTTTTAGCCTCATCTAAGAAGGGACAACGGTGGATGGCATGGTCTCCTTCGCACAGCTTACAAGGAAATCTGTATTTTCCTTTTTGTCCTGGGGCTTCACTTTCACTAGTCGACGGTGTGTTTTCAACATGATCATCAAAGGTTGACGACACCGGGTTGTGCAAACGAGGAGACAAGTCCCTTAAGATCCAAGGGATGCAAGGACAATCTCTATGATATTGGTCTCCTTTGCAAATGACACATGGCGATTTAGGCCTGGTCGGTGCAGTGTGTGGATTTTCGCTAGACGACGCTTGGTTGCCCCCTTTTTCTTTTGGCTCCTTCTTCTTCTTCTCTTTCTTCTTCTTTTATTTCTTCTTCTCAGGCACGTGATTTTTGGCTTTACCAGCCCCATCAAGCGAAGAAGAGGGAGGAGAGGAAGAATTGGAGGAAGTAGAAGGTTGGTGGGTAACTCTGGATTTGTCTAGTTGCTGACTCGATTGTTCAGGAACGACAGAGGTTGAGAAGAGCCATACGGGCAAGCCGATCGTCAATCCTGGAAGCAACAATGTGGCCATATGGGGCGCACCAACATCTCCCCAAGAGGAGAAGGGACTAGGATTTCCTCCAAGGGGAATTCCTTGGTTGGTGGGTTCCATTTCCTCAACCTAAGATCAACGCAGGGAAAGGTGATGATTATTCCGTTTAAAATAAATTTTAGACACTTTGACACAACTTGTTTTTCAATTTTTAAGAGTCGAGAAAAAACAAAAGATGACTCTAGTCACCTTCGATTTTTAATGAGCCTGAAGTGACAATTGCTCAGATGGACCTTTTCCGTTAAGGAGTCTGAAAAGGAACGAAAGGGACTGCTCTGGAAATCTAGGTAGAGGGATTACCAAACCAATCGCAAAACTGTAGAATAATTTTTACGGTATGGCAGTCAATCTTCCTGAATGCTGTGTTCAGTGCATTGCAATCGATAGGGCGGCAGACACGGCTTCCTATGGATAAAGGATTAAGCCTATTGTGGTCTCCCAAAATATACTCAACGGTACATGGGAGCACAAGTTCGTACTAGCACTTATCATCTCAAAGTGGAGGAATCACCCAAACATCAGTGAGAACAACAGTTACCAGGCTTTACGACGCCGGAATACGTCTCTAGCCTAGACTTCTAAATGTTGTGCGTTAAGTTCCAAAGCGTTGTTAGATTCATTGAATTTATTTTATAGTTGATCTTGTTTATGAAGTTTTCCTTTTAGGTTCACCACGAGATGTAGATGTGTAATTCCTAAAATGCAACCTAAGATGATAAATAGTCTTTTATCTTCTTTGTGTAATGAAAATCCTAGCTACTAAGGAAAGAGAGACAGTATTCTTTCACAAAGAGCAAAGAGCACACTCTAAATGCACTTTCCTAAATCAAACCAATCAAACAGTCTAAATTCAAATGCACATGCATCTATTTGTTTTCGACTTTCTTAGTATGTAAAAGATAAAAAGAAAGTTGATGCACAAATCTGAATTGCTTTTCAAGTGACAATTATCAACAAGTTTCTTTTCGAAATCAAAAAATGGAGGCAATCACAACACCTTATGATTTGGAAACGAATACTTGTTTTCGACACTAGAAAAATTACAAATTCAGACCAAATACAATAGTAACAGGATAATCGACTATCTACAGCAATCAAACTCTTTCCTATGCTTAAAAACGACACTTGCGACGCTTTCAAATCAAAGGACGATAGTACGATTACGTTACTTTTGCAAAGGAGAACTGAAAATGACCCAACAAACACACAAAAACATTTACAGTTATTTTGTACAAAGGAGGCAGAATAACAACAAAGAAAAGGGGTCTCAAACAGAGATATACTGATCACAGGCAGCAAAATTCATGAATAAAACTGGAAAGAATGAACTGCAGAAACCAAAACTGAACAATGCCTAGTCTGATCACCGCACCTGTAACACAGGGAATTTAAAATGCAGCGCACCTACTACACTCGGGAAGTGCGCTGAATTTCAGATTCACAGAACAATACCTGCGCTGGGCCAGAGACGAGACTTTGCTTGGGTTCCGGGTCACAGTTTGCAGTTCAGTTCATGGGTTTTGGCCGAGCAAATGGTAATTAGTAATGCAACAATCAGGGTAGATCTAAGGAGGATCTAAGAGTTATCACAAAGGGCAATCAGAGAGTTTGTAAATCAGTTGTTTAATTTATAAACAAATCCCGGAGATTGACTGAAGCGGCATTTATCTACTTTGCATTTGCATAGCAAATGCAGTTCGAAAGCTACCTGGCTCGACTTCAGGCTCCGTTTGTAAGTTTATAAAATAGACAACAAGGAAGATAAACAAACAAACTAATTCTTCCCCAGCGGAGTCGCCATTTTGTTACAGGGAAAAGTGTCTACACAGAACTGCTTATCCCACTAAGGTGTGACAGCTACCTTAGAAAGAAACAAAGTAAAGCTACTTTCGCTTTTCCTTTATGAAGTATAGATGAGAGAAGAACAAAGAAGACTAACCTCTGTCTTGCGCTAATCTCCTAGTTCGATTCTTCTCTCTCTTGATAGTCTTTCGCTACTTGTTCCCTTGCACGCCCAGCGTCACAAAGTACCTGTAAGATCACAGTAGCATAGCACTATAGAAGAACATGGATCTATAATCATAAACAATCTAGGATCAGATGTAAATTGACCATACAAATGCAGCAAACATGAATGACACAAGAGTATGGAGGAAAACTTGAATAGCTTTTATTGATAAACAAGAAAGAGCCAAGGGGAGTTACAACCAGTTGTTCTGACCCAGCATCATCCTCTCAGTAAGGAAGCCCCTCTTCACCTCATACAAAGCTTAGATCACCCAACAATCTGATGTTGTCTCAAGAAACCAACAACAATTCCTTACAATATGCAAAATTCTAGCCTCTGGATCTCTGGGATGAGGGATCCATATATAGATATCTGTAAGGGAGATGATTCAGCTTGTGATTTGATTAGTGTCTTCCCTCTGATAGTTCTTGCTTCCACTTGGAGATTGATGATCTCTTACTCATCCTTGGTCGAATTCAGAGAGGCAAGTGTCACAGGAGAAGTTTCTGGAAGTTTCCATGCCTCTCCACCTCGCGGAATGACACTGCCATTTGTCACTTCTTGCCCATCGCACCCCATAGAAGGGCTTTTTGAAATGCAACGCACCCACACAGTGTGTTTAGGTGAGATGCAACGCACTTTGCCTATGGAGCAGCTGAAATGATCTTGTTTTGACCAGTTCTAAGCAGTTTTTTCATGGAGAATTTCTGGGAGAAGCTGTAATCAGTTGACCTTGTTCCTTTAGGGGTAAGAACAACACTTTTAGGGACTTAGGAGCCCTTGGTTTATGGACATTTCATGCTTGGGGTTGTAGTGCCCAAAAATGTATATAACAAATATGCCTGAGCAAGCCAATAGAATGATCCAATTTTTGAACACTCATACTAAAGAGTAGCTGGCAGCCCTAGATATCAGGAACCGGACATATACCATTTTGATAGTGAAGAAGGTGCTAACCCTGAAAAATTTTGTACAGACTCTAGAGAGAAAATGTCAAGAAATGCAGGCAGAAATAAATGCCTTCAAACTAAAGTTTGCAACATTGCAGAGCAAAGGATTACCTAGCTTATTAACCAGCAGTGGAAGGTTGCTAACACATGAATAGTATGCCAATAGGGTGAATAATTATGTTGCCAATCAAATTACAGCATCCTCTAGCACCTCAGAAGAAACAGGGCCTCCCTCTGGACAGAGTCTTTATGATAAATTAGAAAATCTGTTCTACATTGAACATGAGATAAATCACCTTTTTGAGGTTCAGCCCAACTTTTATAGATATACTGAAGCTGATGAAACACTGATAAAAATACAAAGACATCAGTTGCCTACAGAAGACTGGTGGCAGAGAATGTTGGAAATTTTACCAAGGTGATTTTGTTTCTGTTTCCTCTTTTTGGGTCAGCTATAGGTCAGTGAATTCAAAGGCACGGCCCACCTATCAAAAAAGTAAAAACAGCAGAAAGAAGAAGCCAAATTATGACTGCAGCTCATTAATGAAAAAATCAAGCACTGATGACAAGGCCAAGACAGAAACACAGCAAGACAGCAAACTCAGGAAACGCAGAATAAAGATGCAGCCATCAGCCGACTCACTTAGTCCAGAAAGTCAAATATCTCTGACAAATTGGACAGCTAGCACACCAACATTTACTGCGGAATTTATTTCTCTCATTTACTTCTTTTGAAGAGTTGGTGAAGGAAGTTATTGCATGAAGACTTATCTACAAGATATTTTGTGTCTCATTTTTGTATAAATACCTCCCCATAAAATGTATTTGGTGTTGGTGATTTTCTCTCTTGACTGCGCTGTAAATTCTCAGACTCTCTAATACAAAGGTTGTTTGAAGTTCATTGTTGCTAGACCATCTAAATGTGGATTTGATGTTCTGGGAACTGCTACAGAATTCCTATGTCTTTCTATGGATCAATAAGTTGCTCTAACCTATGTTTATGTTTCCTGTGTTTGCAAATATCATATATGTCTCATGATCTTAGTAACAGAGAAAAAGAATAGCCCAGAATTTGTTTAAATACACTATGTGTTCAATCTCTGCTATTAATTATGTTTTCTTCAGAATTAGTCATAAATAGGAATTCTTAGCTACTCCTATTTTCACTAATTCTTTCATTTTGAATACTATTTAGGAATTCTTAACTGCTCCTTGATAATATTCAAGCACCTTCCCTCTGCCAGCATGATCAAGGATTCTTGACTACCCTTCATCCACTGGCTTACATTCCATAAACTTCCAGATCTAAAAATTGTTCCAAGACTGATTATCTTGCTCTATAGCATTGCCCTTTTACCAAAGAAACACCTTCAGTAGTACACCATCATTGACCCCATTGCCCAATGGTATAAACTGTTTTGAACTTGCATCCCAACTCTATTTGAGGTCACCATCCAACAAACAAAAAACCAAACTCTGTGCATCATAACTAGCCTAAAATACTTCAAAACAAAGTTAAATTACAAAGAGAGATCCCTCTCTAGTTGCAGATTGGCTAGGATCTGCAGCTAAAAGATTGGTTAGTGGTTACCTCGGCCGTATTCGCTTTTGGAGGCAGGGAACAACCGGAGTGATAACAGACATGATGGGCCATATCGTTGGACTATGTCATCGCAAGTTACTCATATATGTAGTAGTGGATGGAATTAAAACACTCATGCCCCCAAGACTTGGATTGGGTTTCTAAGAACATCTCTCTTTGCTTGAAACTGTGGCCTTTATAAATATTACATACAGCCTTCAAGGACTTCCTCTATTTGTCAGTTGGGGAATTTAGCTTGAATGAAATGCTATTATCTTTGATAATAAACCCCCTAATGCCTCTAAAGTCTCCTCACACTTTTTGACTCTTTTCTCTTTGTACCCCTCATCCTTAGTTATCAATTCTTTCTCTCCTCCCGGAGCTATTATCATTCAAAATGACTACCCCTAAGCTTTCTTTGATGGTGTTGCATAGGGTTCCCCCCATTCTCTTTCTTTCTCTACAAACTTTGGGCCTGCCACAAACAATCATGTTGAACTCTTTTCTCTCTTCGTCACCATCCTTCTTGTAATATCCAGGAATATCAAATGTCTCCATATATATGTCTATTTCCATGTGGCTATAAAATGGATGCAAAAGAAAACAGTGCTCATGAATTTCACTCTGCTTCCTCTCATGAAAAATATAAATAAAAAAACTCTCAAATTTCTCACATATCTCTTAGATCACATCTACATGCACAAAAATGAAGAAGCGGGTTAACTCTCAAAAAATGTATTGGATTTGGATAAAGGAACATTCGTGGTCACTAAGATTAAATAAGGCCTCATAAAAAGAAAAAAAAGTTGAACCTTGGATCTGACTAAACCATGGGGCACAAATATGAGGGAAATATATCTTACAAGAACCATATACAAGAGTTTGCTTATGAATATGTTGTGTTTTGTTGTTTTGTTGTTTTGTTGTTTTGTTTTTTATTAATCATAAGACAACCATATGTATATATATGCCAGTGACCTTTTTACATGCAAAAAACATGTCTTGTGAGGATTGTTTCATCAGAGAGAGATTTTTTATCAACCTTATTTTTGTATGATCATGAGTATTATTAATAACCAGCATAGATTCATCTTAACTTCGTATCTACCAACTAATGAGAGGAATCAAATTTCTTGAGGTGCAAATATTTTCTCAAGTTTTCATTCAAAAAGAGGTTCTCATCTTGAAATGTTTGATTCCTCTTAGTGCTTAGTAGATTCGAAGTGAAGATGTATCTATGCTAGTAATTATTTCAAATCATTTTAATGCAATCCATCATTTGAGAATGAATTTATGAATTCCTTTTTATGACTCCATATATATTATTTGATAAAAATGGAAGTTGACAAAATTATGATTACTATTTTTTTAAATGAGATTTTAATCACCTTGATGAGGGTGATATTGGATGATAATTATGTTTGAGATGAATGATTTGATGGGGTTTTAAGCCACCCCTCCTTACATGCTATCATTTAATTTAGATCTTAATGAGCCTTGACATCCAAGGAACCTATCATAGCACATTGTATATTCCATTACTCTTCCCTGTGTCAGTGCCTCCAGAGCTTGTGCTGCAGTGGTTTTCTCTAGTGGTGAAGCTTTTGTTTCCTTTCTATTTTCATGTTTCATACTCATGTTGTTTCCCCCTCCCACCATTATATTAGACTAGGGCTCTCTGCCTCAGGAATGATTGCATTCTCTTCCTCCCCCTATTTTCCTTTCTCCTACATTGCCTTTAATTGATAGAGAAGGTCTAGTTTCGGTCTCTTCTTCTTGTCCCCTCTCTGGCAGGAAAGTGTTTCTTTCTTCCTTATCCCAAGGCTTATGTATTCCCCTATTTATAACCTCCTCGGCCTCACCTATGTTTTTCTCTCTCAAACTAGAGTGAAACAGTAGCAATACCACTACCACAAAGGTGGCGGTGGCCATGAAAATGTTGTTAGCTCTCAGGCCCATTTTTTGGGTGGAATGTTCTACTATGCACTACCAGGTCAACACCCCACCTGAGCTTTAGTTTGAAATACATGAAGTGGAAAATTATATTCACCATGAACGTCAAGAAATCATATATTTAGAAGTTTTGGATGGGATGGATACTTGGATTTTAGATATTGGCAACACAAGGGGTCACCATTACCTCCACATTATTTATCTCTATTGGTATGTGAAGTTGCTTCTTAGGAAAGTTTTATTCGATGGGCACCAAATTCAGGAAAACCTACTACATAAATTGGATGAGTTGAAGGATCTAATGCTATATGTGGAAGTTTACCTAACAAAATTGGAAATTAGTTCATCTTTGGGTTCACCTATGTCATCATGTTGCAAAGCTGAGGAGAAACCCATCAATCTAGACACATCTTTGTCTTAATGCATAGCTTTTATTTTATGCTTATACTTTTTAGCTTTTGGGATGCTCTGTTAAATTAATACTAGTTATGTTCTCCCAATCTATATATATATATATATATATATATATCAATCTTCCTTAGAATTGTAGCCTTCTAAACTTTCCTTTTTTTTGTCTTTATCTTCTATTTTCCCCTTCTAGGGATGTTCTCCCAACCTCCTTGTCTTAAAGGAGAAGTTTTATTTTGGGATGCTTTGTTAAATTATTACTAGGGATTTTTTCCCCACATATATATATATATATATATATATATATATATATATATATATATATATATATATATATATATATATATATATATATATATATATATTATTCCTTAGAATTGTAGCCTTCTAAGCTTGCCTTTTCTATTTTCTTTGTTTGTTATTTTTCCCTTCTATGGTGTAGTAGGCCTGGTCCAAATTTCCTGGTATGGACGTGGTTTTAAGACTATGAACACTCTTATTTTCCAGTTTCCAATCTGGTTTCCCTTGTGGGAGGGAAAAGATAGAAAGTATTAATGGAAGGATGTAAATTTGAACTTGTCAATGAAACTTTCTAAACTTACACAAAAATTAGTGATATTTTAATCATTAAATTATGAACTTTTAGGGGCCCAAAGATATTGCTATCAGATTTTGCTACCACTACTGGAAGAAGTTATACAACTCATGGATTCTTTTGAAAACTGCTATGTTTGTCATGTTTATAGGGAATGCAACTCACTAGTAGATTTCTTATCAAAGTGGGGTGTTCGGATGGCACTAGGCTATTAGATGATCATGGACATTATGATTTTTATCATAGGCCCTTCATCGAAGGGAAGCCACAAGAAGCACAATATCAAAGCTAAAGCTGGTCATTTTGTCCATGGTCTAAAAGTTCTACATGGGTTGTCAAGTGAGATGGATCGAACTCCCTTAGTATTAATAGGGTGCAGCAACACATAGTATATATAAATGACACACTTATGTATTTATATTCTAATATACTAAGTATTATTCATCCTCTCTATATAGATGTGATGTATAGTCACATTATTTTTGTATGATCGTTTGATCTGAATGCATATATCAGTATGCATCCACAAAATGTAATCACAATTTTTTTCCAAAAAAAATCATCAACTTTCCATTTCTTTGTGTAATTATTTTAATTAATAATTCTATTAAGTTATAAGTTTAAAGAATAGATAAATATGGTTAACAAATAGCATTTAAGTTTATTATTTTTATTGCTTATCGTTAATCATTTTAAAAATATGAAACGAATAAATTATTTTTATTGCTTATCATAAATCATTTTAAAAATATGAAACGAATAAATTTATACAATTTATGCATAACATAAATTAATGATGAACATTATTTTCTTTTAATGCGTGTTACCCTGAATAATATAAGATATAATTTTACCAGACTCTATAACTTTTTTAATGACCTTTATGAAAAAAATTAATGGCCCTGATACTTTTTATTTTCATCGTGGTCAAATATATAACTAAAATTTTGAAAATTAATTATGCCTCATATAGAACTTTATGATCATATTCAATGTATGTAAACTAAAAGAATAAACAAATTATTACTATAAAGATAGACCTCACAAAGAATAAACAAATTATTACTATAAAGATAGACCTCACACTACTTTTCCTAGGTGAAATGAACCCATTGGTACAAGTCTAAAGTAAGAGAGTTAAAATAATTGACGACACAAATTACAGCAAAAGCCTCCAAAATGACGTAAAATTTGTGATCTTTAGCTTCACATGTCTTCAAAGTTTTCCACTACATATGAATTAGTAGGATTCATAGTAGATGAAGTAGAAGGCTTAATTTTTTACTCCATCCATGAATAAAAAAAGGCTTTGAAGCTACAACCATCCTAGTACCAACCACTCCTCCACAATCTTTAGATATGCTATAATCATATCTTTAGATATGCTATAATCATAGTTTTCTAAGGGTAACTCGAGGATAAGTGTTCAATATTTAGATATGCTATAATCATAAATGAGAGATTTATTATCAAGTTGTTTACCCTTAGAAAAAACACTATTAATCCACAACAATTATCTATGCGAACTACATTTCTACCATGAAATAATTAGAATTGATAAACAAGATTAAGGTTTCCTCGTTGAGTCATTTATTGAAGGCCCTTTTCCTCCATGTCCTCATTCTTAATGAAAAATAAATCTTAAAATAATCATTTGGCCCATGTGTTTTCGAAAAATCGCTCCACTGCTAAACTTCTTTCATCCATTAAAACATATTTAAATATAAAAAAATATTAAACCAATAGTTTATAGTTGAACACTAACATGCAATCTTAGCAGAGAGAGAAATAAAAGACACAACACCAAGTATGAAGATATTTAGAAATAATAAATTGTATTAGAGATCATAAGACTAGAATGAACATACCATGCATAAGTTGAGGTGACTAAGGCATAAAGTGGTGGAAGACTAAGGCATAAAGTGGCGGAAGACTATAGCCACTTAACCAAAGCTTAAGAAGGTATCAACTAGTTCATAAAGAAAAAAATGGGAGTAAGCTAATGGTTTTTGGAGTTTTAATGAATCATCCTACCTATAGGGGAAACAATATAAATGTATAAATGTAAAGGCCTTGGCCTATTTGAGGTTTTCCATAAGTTGGTTTTTGTATAGATAGGAGACAAGTGAAGGTTTTAGACTATTATGTCATGGTTTGGATATTCCTTTGTATTATTATGGTTTGGTTAAAGAAGGAATATTATGTAATAATGTATTATACTTGTGTTGGACGTGAATGGAATGAGTCCCCCCTTCCAATTTCTATTTTCCATCATGTTGTCTGCTTATTGTATTTTCCATTGTAGTTCCTTATCTATTGTGTTGTTTGATGATATTTTCCTTCTTTAAATGATGCATACATATGTTTATTGAATCATAAACTAGGAAGCCCATGTGGGTTTGGATTGACGGTGAATGGGTGCACTGTTAAGGCACTCCTTGTGATAGGTCACTAGTTCAAATCCCCTATGGGTGCTTACTTACCAAAACAAAAATAATGATAAACTAGAGAGTAATGTTTTGTAGTTAAATGGGTAGAGGGAGGTTGTGACCTAAGGTCCAGATGTCTATATGAAGTATGATTCATAAGATGGATGTATGACTTCCACTACACTATTACCATCCCCACTACCCCCCCTCCACCAACACAATCACACAAACACCATATTTTGATTGAGGTGGATTAGTGAACATGTTCATCAATGAAATGGAGGACTTGTATCAAAAGAAAAAAAATGAGAACACTTGAAATTATTTTGAAAGGAAGCCTTCCCTAATGGTGGGAAAAACACACAAAAAAACATAGAAAAATGGGAACAATTAGTAAAGAGAATTACACTAAAGTTCCAAACATTGAATGGGATAGATTTGCTAAACACATGTAAGTGTACAGGGAACCCAAGATAGCATGTAAGTTTATGTCAGTAAAGATGGAATGAGAAGAGACATATAAAAGAATAATGTACATCTTAATTCATTCAAATGTTGGATGCAATACCAAGGAGTAGGTACATACAAGGGTAAACACAACAACAAACTATTAATTGAAATATTACGAGTAGACAATTTTGCATAACATTCAAGTTTGAGAGAAAATAATGTTAGAATCAATGGGGTCTTGAAAAGGATGAAACACAATATATTACATGAAAAACAAGCACTACTATGATAAGTGAAAGTGGTGGTGTGCACATACCATAGAAAAATGGACAAGAAGAAAGACCTATTTTTCTTACATGAAAATGGGAGGAGAAGATACAAATGTAGAGGATGATTTGAGAAACTTGATAAATGAAATATTGGGAGAAATATAAATTGGAGAAAAAGAAGAAAGAAACAATAGACCATATCTAGAGAACCACTCAAGAGAACATAGATAAACATTTGATCTAAGGAAAAACCTAAAATGGATTAAGAAATAGTTAAATGTGATATAACTACTCAAAGGATATGAAGACTTGTTGGAGAGATGAAGATTGAGTTGAAACCTTGTTGAGCCTCGAATATGTCTATTTTTCCATCACATAGTACCACTATTTCATAGCCTAACTTCCGACATTTTTAACTCATTTCATATCGTAATTCCACAACTTGATGCCAATACATATCCTATGCCTCCTTATTGATTATCATTAGTTTTCTTAGCTTTTATATGATTAGAGATGATTTAGTCATGATTTACTAATAACGGTTTTTGTAATTTCATTTGTTGCAGGGTTCCATTGCCAAAATTCTTCACAAGTCCGTTAAACTAGTTACTATAGGTTAAGTACGGAATAAAATCCTATAGGTGAAAATATCAAATTTGTGATTAGATGATGAAGAATCTTGAAATTTGGACATGCAGGTTTTTTTCAGAGCACCCTCATTCAGGTAAGCCAAAATTCGTTTGGAAAAATTCATCTTTGAGAAGAAGTTATGGTCAGGGGAATATTTTAGTGCAAAGTTAAGTACAGAATCACGTTGAACGACTTGGGTTCAGTCTGAATGGGTTGGGTCAGGTTCGGTTCTAAATGATTTTGTTGAACGACTTAATGCTTTAAACGGAAATGGATCCTTTAGTTTCTCCATGATTAGAACGAGCTAACCATGACCCTTCTTAAAATTGTTCTAGAAGATCTCATATGGCTTACTTTAGCCTTGAGATTTTATTTGCTTTGTTTAGTTATATTGGTTGTGCATTGGTTGCATTATATAAAGCCCGATGCTCTGCAATACAAGGGGGGAAGCAAGCATATGAACAATGGAATCATGGTGTGGTAGAGCAAGAGGAGCAATAGATGACAGTGGGAAGTAGCAAGCAGATGTAATATTTCTTATGTTATGAATACAATGGAGACTTTTATGTATTTGCTATTAGAATTCATGTTTTGTTGAAATGTAACACAAAATTCTAATTTCGTACTTAAAGTTCTGTAAGTAATTTTTTTTTAAGTTTTAAGCGATTTGAGTTAATCTGGGCTTGCTCCAGGAGTGGCAAGGGCCCACCACAATTGAAAACAAGTCCTTTAGCCTATTTAGATCATAGGATTTACATTAGAAGTGTGAACTAAATCAAGAGATTGTTGTGTGAAATCTAGCATCATCATGTACTTAAAACTCTGTCTTCTAGATTTAAGATCAAAAATTCCAAAATTCATTCAATTAGAGGTCTTCTTGTTTTTTAACACGATTATCTTGTAGTGTCATGTATGTATAAGAATTCGAAGAAATAGCAGAAAATGGTATTGGTTGTGTTAATTATTAATTAAACTTGTAGCATTGCTTCGAGCCATTGGCATAATAAAAGCATGATTTAATTGAGAATTGAAGTCCTGATCCTTTTTGGATGTGTTGATACCATTGGTATGGAATATTGATTTATGGATTATATTTCTTATCTTCTTTTGAACATTTGCAGGATTGAAATTGCTATCGATTTATTGCATGCATCCCGGACTAGGCTTGGATCAATTATATAATTCTGCATTTTGTACTTATACAGAGTCATTTTGTACTTAAACAGAGTGATTTTGTACTTAACAGGTCCTGTAATATCACGTTTATATAAATGACCAGTGATGACATGATGACATATTGATGGATGTAGTTCAGTTCTGAGATCCAATAGAGTCAAAGTGTGGTTGAATTTAGAGTTGTAGGTTAATGCTTTCCATAAAATAGATTTTCTGAGTTTTTCCAGTGGTTTCAAATTAGAATGAATTTATATCTTTAGAATCCTTTTAAACTTGAATGTGTCAGTATAGCCAGCATGAAAATGTTGAGTATCCTTTGAAGTGTTTGCAGGATTGAGTGCTAGGACAGATAAAGAAATTAGTTGAATTCTTGTTGGCTTCCATCCCAGGAATTAGATTCAAAATTGTTTTAATTGTCCATTTTATTTAAAATAGAATTCGCTTGGATCGAAATTATTATAAGTTTGATATCAGATTTCTATTAATTAGATTAAATAAATTTTATTGTTTGGATTTCAATTAGATTTTACTTGCATTGAAATTAAGCTTTGATTAAAATGAAGATTTACTTAGAACGGTGATTTGTATTATGTACTTAATTCAAGAATAGGAATAGGAATCGATTTTAGATTTCATGATCTTAATTTAGATTAGATGCTCTAATCTTACGTTACCTACACTTGTGCCTCTAAGTCTTACAACCTTGGATTGATAATTTAATGTTGGAATTATAACACATAAAATTTTCCCAACATTTTTGGCGTCGTTGTTGAGGAGGTGCAAAAGGGATTAGAGCATAGTTTCTTTCACACATTTTCGGTGCAATCTTAGCTACAGGGAAACTCGAGGGTGGAGATGACGGTAAGACATGAGTGAAGAGCCACACATCCGCTTTGGTTTGGGGTCACTCCAAAGTCTAGTTGTCTAAGTAAGTGAGGAGTTCAAGTTTGGTAATTTTTATTAAAATTAGTAGTTTTAATTCATTTCGTTTAAAATTTCAAGCTCTTTAAAGATAAAACATTTTTGGGGTGTTGTAAGAACCCCTTTGTACTAATCCATGTTGTGAGACAAGGATCATCAACCAGTAGGATAAATTCAAGAATGATTGAGAAGCTTGAGTAATGTCCCTCGAAGCACTTTCTCAAATCCTAGTAGTAAGTGGGGTATCTACCTCTTAGGAAGAGTTCATCCTAACCGCATTCAAGAAATTATATATCTCTCCACAACCAGAAAAGGATTTGGAAGTCTCCATTGATTCTTCTTGCCTATCTACCAAGGAGATTGAGAACTCATGTACCAAATCTGATGGGGAGCATCCAGTTGAACCTGAGATTGAAGAACTTTCACCATGCCCAGTAGCAAGCCTTGTATGCATTCTGGAGACCAATTATCCAAGTTTGCCTGGAATGACCGAGGAGGACTTTCAGAGTGGTCCAAATGAATAAATGAGCCAATACCACCAGGATTACATCGAGCATTGGTTCCAAATCACAATCTAGTCAAAGTACCAATCTCATCTTCAAAGACTCTTTGTATCACATCTTTCAAAGCTATTGATTTTTCATGCGCATGTAGATTATAAATTTTATATGTTAAATCTGAGCATGAATATACCCTTGTACTTAATCCTCACATGGCTTCATTGGAAGTTCTCTTTCACTTGAAGGAGGACATATTTTCTCCAGTATAGTAGGAAAGTTAGTATTGTAAATAAATAAATGAAAATAGTAAAGAGAAAAATAAGTCCTTTTGTGAAAACCATCTTGTCTGGCGCAACTGGGCAAGGATTTTGCTTGAAAACCAGGTAACTGGTGGGAAAGGTTCCCAATAAAGTTTGTAAATTTGTATGAGTTCTTCAAATCATGTATCTTTCAAGTCATTATGTTTGTACTCGAGTTGGTTGATGTGGGATCCCTTAAGGCCCACCTGCCAACAAGCCTTGTCCCATCGACATTAGCAAATTATCTGGGACCAAGGTTAGGGTTAGATAAGGTACTCGAGAGCCTGCATGCCTTAATGGTAGGTATCTCTGTCATCTACTAAGTAAATACATCAATATTTCTTGGTCGATGAATTTTGCAGTCCTTTCGACTTTGACAAATCCATTCATGGCTAGTAGAATGTACCTAATGCCTTGATTCCCATTGACATCAAAGGTGGGATATCTCGCATTGGTTAACAACATCCTCAATGGTCGGTAATCCAATGATTCTTTCTTATGTTCGACATTGACACCATTTATTCAGATATGCAAGATTGCACATAGGTGTGTAGTGGTTGAAGACTATATTGTTTGGTAATCTCAAGATATATTTGCAGCAGTTTGGATTTTTGTATCAGCATTTCCATTTTCATTTGCATCAGAAATCACCTTTTCTCAGTTGTTTGGGGACATACAACTCCTCAGGCATGGGGAACAAGGGGACTTTCAATTCATCCTTCATCTCTTCAGTTCATCCTTCATCTTCCATTGCATCTCTTCTTCAACAGAACATATTATTAGTCCCATCAGCTCCATCCAGTCCATCCTGCACTTCATCTTGCAGCATTGAGCACATCAACAACAAAGTGAAAAATTGAGGTAAATTTGGCTTATGATTCTCTAATTCATTATAAGATTAAAGAAGCTTAATAATTCACCACTTCTCATTCCACACTTTTCATCTTTCATAAACCATTATCCTTCTATTTCCTTGCATTAATTACACATATAATCATATTACAATACCATGTTAAAAGAAAAAGCCTTGCGGTGCATTAATAAATGCATTCTCTATTGTGTCTTCTCCAATAATTCTATTCACATGATGAAGTCATTACTGGCATGAAATGATAAAGGAAACCACCTATAGACATTGGCCTTACAATTACAGAATATGCATGCAGCCATTTACCATCTCCATCACCACCTCATTTTCATTCATCATCTCTCCCTCATCCATCCCATTCTTGTCCTCAATTTGTATTGCTCTAAAATTAGTATGATATGTTAATATGAAGAGTGTTTCCCCACAAGAACTAACATGTCCAAATATTCAAGTAGTGTTGCTCCACAAGAACCAGCACCTCCAAATATTTAAGCAATGTTGCTCCACGAGAACCAACATCTACGGAACAATGTTAAGAATTTGTCAATGAGAAAGAGATTTTTTTTCATGAGTACATGCAAATCCTCAGGCATGGGGGGATGTTGAGCCTCGAATATGTCTATTTTTCCATCACATAGTACCACTATTTCATAGCCTAACTTCCGACATTTTTAACTCATTTCATATCGTAATTCCACAACTTGATGCCAATACATATCCTATTCCTCCTTGTTGATTATCGTTAGTTTTCTTATCTTTTCTATGATTAGAGATGATTTAGTCAGGATTTACTAATAACGGTTTTTCTAATTTCGTTTGTTGCATGGTTCCATTGCAAAAATTCTTCACAATTCAATTAAACTAGTTACTACAGGTTGAGTACAGAATAAAATCCTGTAGGTGAAAATATCAAATTTGTTATCAAATACTGAAAGAATCTTGAAATTATGACACGTGAGTTTTTTCAGAGCACCCTCATTCAGGTAACCCAGAAACCATTTGGAAAAATTCGTCATTAAGAAGAAGTTATGGTCAGGGGAATATTCTAGTGCAAAGTTAAGTACGAAATCACATTGAATGACTCAGGTTCGATCTAAACGGGTCAAGTCAGGTTCAGTTCTGAACGATTTTCTTGAACAACTTTGTGCTTTAAATGGAAATGGTTCCTTTAGTTTCTCCATGATCATAACGAGCTAACCATGACCCTTCTTAAGATTGTTCTAGAAGATCTCATTACTTTAGCCTTGAGATTGTATTTGCTTTGTTTAGTTATATTGGTTGTGCATTAAATAGAACCTGATCCTCTGCAATACAAGGGGGGAAACAAGCATATGAACATGCAATCATGGTGTGGTAGCACAGGAGGAGCAATAGATGGCAGCAGGAAGTAGCAAGCAGATGTAATATTTCTTATGTTATGAATACAATGGAGACTTTGATGCATTTGTTGTTAGAATTCATGTTTTGTTGACCTGTGACACAGAATTTTGATTCCATAGTTAAAGTTTTGTAAGTGATTTTTTGTTTTTAAGTTTTAAGCGATTTGAGTTAATCTAGGCTTGCTCCAGGAGTGGCAAGGGCCCAACACAAATGGAAACAAGTCCTTTAGCCCATTTAGATCATAATATTTACATTTGAAGTGTGAATTTCATCGAGAGATTGTTGTGTGAAATATAGCATCATTGTGTACTTAAAACTCTGTCTTGTAGATTTAAGATTAAAAATTCAAGAATTCATTCAATTAAGATTATTCTTGTAGCACGATTATCTTGTAGTGTCATTTTTGTATAAGAATGCTTAGAAATAGTAGAACACAATATTAGTTGTGTTAATTATTAATTAAACTTGTAGCATTGCTTCAAGCCATTGGCATAATAAAAGCATGATTTAATTGAGAATTGAAGTCCCAATCATTTTTGGATGTGTTGATATCGTTGGTATGGAATATCGATTTATGGATTATATTGCTTAGCTTCTTCTGAACGTTTGCAGGATTGAAATTCCTATCGATTTATTGCATGCGTCTCGGGACTAGGCTTGGATCAATTATATAATTATGAATTCTGTACTTATACAGAGTCATTCTATACTTAAAAAAGATTCATTCTATACTTAAAACAGAGTCATTCTGTACTTAAAGGTCATGTAATATCATGTTTATATAAATGACCAGTGATGACATGACAACATATTAATGGATGTAGTTTAGTTATGAGATCTAATAGAGTCGAAGTGTGGTTGAATTTAGAGTTGTAGGTTAATGCTTTCCATAAAATAGATTTTTTGAGTTTGATTGCAGTGGTTTCAAATTAGAATGAATTTCTATCTTTAGAATCCTTTTAAACTTGAATGTGTCAATATAGCCAGCATGAGAATGTTGAGTTTCCTTTGAAGTGTTTATAGAATTGAGTGCTAGGAAAGATAAAGAAATTAGTTGAATTCTTGTTGGCTTTCATCCCAAGAGTTAGATTCAATAATTAGATTCAGTCTTGTTTGAATTGTCCATTTTCTTTAAAATATAATTCGCTTGGATCGAAATTAGCATAAGTTTGATATCATATTTCTATTAATTAGATTAAATAAATTTTATTGTTTGGATTGCAATTAGATTTTACTTGCATTGGAATTAAGTTTTGATTAAATTAAGATTTACTTAGAACCATGATTTTTATTTTGTACTTAATTCAAGAATAGTAATAGGAATCAATTTTAGATTTCATGATGTTAATTTAGATTAGATGCTCTGATCTTGCATTACCTGTGCTTGTGTCTCTAAGTCTTACGGCCCTGGATTGATAATTTAATGTTGGAATTATAACACATATAATTTCCCCAACAAACCTCATGCAAAGCCTACCAAGAAGAGATTGTTTAAATTAAATATGGGATACAAGGACAAGGTGAAGCAAGAGATTGGTTGGATGATTAAGGCAACACTATTCTTCCCTTTTAGATGCTTCCAAATTGTAGGAGAGAGATAATTTTATCAAGTAGTGGGAATCCTACCTACCAAAAAAGAAACAAATAATTAAGAACATTCCCACTAGTGCGCACAAGGAGAGTATTCTAAAGTGACTACCCATGGTACAAGAATTTTGACATTGTGATTCAATTAGAAAAAGTTCATATATAAGCTAACCTACTACCAAGATCAAGCAAAAATAAGTACACATAGTTAAATGATGTATAATAGATAGAAATTAAAATAGTTGAAGGAGACAAATATGAAATATCAATGACAGGAGACAATAGCCATCAAGACAACTGCAAAAATTTAGATAGATATGAAGAAGATTGAGATTGTATGCAATGAAGTTGTAGAGTTTTCAGGAATTAATCAAGAAATTTGAAGCATGATCTTCCATTTATGGAACTTATTTTGAAAAATTTAGTTCCATTGTCTTTAGGGTGAAACAATCATAATGGTGGGGCCTATTGGCATCATATTTGCAAAATTTTGAGTATACGTTTGAGTTCCCTTCAATGTGCTAGAAAGACTAGCACACCAAAATAAACTACAATGAGTAGTGCGCGCATAATGTAGATAGTTATAATGGTTTGGAACCTAAAACAACATCTCTATGAAAATTATATATAAGAATTTAATTAGACTTATGAGGTTGGCATGTATGTGTGTGATGAAGTTGATGAGAGTAAGATATTGGAGCCCTTCTTGAGGTTATTGTAACATATACACTTATCATATGTACATTAATTGTAGAGTCTCCAAAATGTATTCAAAATATCATCCACTTTCACCTTTATCGCCACCATTTCACTCACATGTCGCAACTCCATGACCATATAACCTTTAATTAGCCTTCATTTTCATAATTATATGTGTTCCATTTGTGTTTTCTGAAAGTTAATGATTTCTAGTATTGTAAGTGAATTAAATGGTTAAAACTTAGAAAAAAGACATATACTTGCTAATACTTAAAAGTGGCTTGAGTTTCATGACATGTGTAGGTCATTTGGAAGCTTCCAAGGCACCCTTATGTGGCCTCCAATGCTCAAATTCGAATTCCCTTCAAGATATGGAAGGAGATTTCGATAAAGGTCAAAGAGGATATGTGTCTCATCATTACCTATTTTGATTGTAACTCTATGAGATTTTCTCGGGATCTAGGGAGAAAATAATGGACCTCCATTAATGAGGTAGTTTCTTATGTTTTTGTATAAATAGGAGAGCCTTCTCCTTTCAAAGGCATGTGTAAACTTGGGGAAATGCTCATGTTTTGAATTGATAGAATTTGGATTTGGTACCATGCTCATGAGTGATGTTCACTTTGATTTGGTTATGGTTACATGTGGAGCCTCTCAATTTTCCATCCCTCATGCTTTTGGATTGGCCACCTATAATGTGTGAGATTTATTGTTTTTCATAGATTAAGATTTATTGTTTTTCATAGATTAAGATTTATTTCTTTCATATCTTTTCATGTGTGAGAGGTTAAGAGTGATTGTTTTTATTTTCTTTCATATCTAGAGGTTAAGAATTATTGTTTTTGCTTTCATTTTATCTCGTGTGGTTTTGATTATTCATTTCATAGGATCCTGATTTGATAATGCACACATGATCCCTTAGAGTATATTTCATTTCATGCAATTTCATTTATGAAAGAGTGGCGTGCTTTTCAATTCCTGCAAGTGTGGTAGATTAAGATTTCAATTCCACGCACTGTACTATAATTTCATTTGAATTGATTATTGAATTAGAATAGGTGAATTTGGTTTGTCATTATTTGGTTTCGTAGTTAGGTTGATCTAAATTGGAAGTTAATTTCTAGCATATATAGTGCACGCATGCTTTGCAAGTTTTACGAAACCCCTGGGTTGACAATTAAATGATAGGTAATTAATTTGCCTCAACATTTTGGTGTCGTTGTCGAGGAAGTGTGCATAGGAACTAGCTTTCAGTCTAGAGTTCATTTTTCAGTTTTTTCCTAGATGTATGATTAAAGCATGTAGATGCATAAATCATTTAGCTGCATATCATTTTTATATAATAAAAAAAAACCTTCAATCACCTACCACCTGTTACAGGGAAAAGTGTCTACACAGAACTGCTTATCCCACTAAGGTGTGGTAGCTACCTTAGAAACAAACAAAGTAAAGCTACTTTCGTTTTTCCTTTATGAAATATAGATGAGAGAAGAACAAAGAAGACCAACCTCTGTCTTGCGCTAATCCCCTAGTTCGATTCCTCTCTCTCTTGATAGTCTTTCACTACTTGCTCCCTTGTACGCCCAGCTTCATAGAGTACCTGTAGGATCACAGTAGCATAACACTATACAAGAACATGGATCTATAATCATAAACAATCTAGGATCAGATGTAAATTGACCATACAAATGCATAAAACATAAATGACACAAGAGTATGGAGGAAAACTTGAATAGCTTTTATTGATAACCAAGAAAGAGCCAAGGGAGTTACAACCAGTGGTTCTGACCCAGCATCATCCTCTCAGTAAGTAAGCCCTTCTTCACCTCATACAAAGCTTAGATCACCCAACACTATGATGTTGTCTCAAGAAACCAACAGTAATTCCTTACAAGATGCAAAATTCCAGCCTCTAGATCTCTGGGATGAGGGATCCATATATAGATATCCGTAAGGGAGATGAGTCAGCTTGTGATTTGATTAGTGTCTTCCCTCTGATAGTTCTTGCTTCCACTTGGAGATTGATGATCTCTTACTCATCCTTGGTCGAATTCAGAGAGGCAAGTGTCACAGGAGAAGTTTCTGGAAGATTCCATGCCTCTCCACCTCGCGGGTTGACACTGCCATTTGTCACTTCTCGCCCATCGCACCCCATAGAAGGGATTTTTGAAATGCAACGCACCCACAGAGTGTACTTAGGTGAGATGCAATGCACTTTTCCTATGGAGCAGTTGAAATGATCCTGTTTTGACCAGTTTGAGCAGTTTTTCATGGAGAACTTTAGGAGAAGCTGTAATCAGTTGACCTTGTTCCTTTAGGGGTTAGAACAACACTTTTAGGGACTTAGGAGCCCTTGGTTTATGGACATTTCATGCTTGGGGTTGCAGTGCCCAAAAATGTCTATAACAGTTGCCCCCTAAAGCATGAGGTCGTTAATATTTTGATGTCAGGTGAAATGCTTTATTATGAGGATCCGAAGTTCTTTCAAGCTGGGAGGAGACATGTAATAAGATACAATACAATACATTATCTTTATAATATTTTCATGATCTAGCTGAGGCGGGCATTCCCATGCTCAGCTTTATAAATTCATTTTCATGTACATAGGACAGACAATCGTCTGAGTGTAGACTAATAATTCTGGTAGAGTCATCATCCCTTTGATTGGATGATTATCTGTGCAGCAATAATGTACATTTGATGTCTTTATTTTCCTGAATATATATAGCGCAGCCCGGATGGATGAAACTAGATCCGGGGTCTTCAATCTCGTTCGATCTTCACTCGAAGTACAAGTCTATCCATGTGAGAGATGTTCTGGAGTCGAACATGGAAAGACATCGTCTGATTACCAGCCAATTATGTAAGTTGTTAACAGGCGCGAGAGGAATCACCGATAATGATAATGACCCTCAAGGTACTGCAGTACAATTCACGTGGTGTGAATAAAGGACTTGGCATCGAAAACCACGCAAAATATTTCGGTCGAAGGCCATTGATGTAAACCTGTCGCCGGAAGTGAGAAACTTGCCATTGAGGCATGCAAGCTTCAAAGTATTGAACGGGGTGTTCCTAGATCGACTTCTTGGATAATGAGCTGATGTCGACAAGAAGTGATCTGTCACAGGAGGGCCTTAATGAATCCCACATCAATGACACGGAACGGAGCAAACGATTTTAATGGAGGTGAAAACGATCTAATGACATAAGGTTCAGGGTGGTGATCATGAAAGAATGGAGTGTAAATGTATTGTAGCGGGTGAGACACAGGTGAATTCTCTGAATGACTTCTCTTGAACATATCAGCGACACTGACATGATGGATTGGTAGCATTAACCCCAAATGTGGATGGTGTGATGGGACCATGGTGATGTGACCGGTGAATGAAACAACCCAACCCGACTTGGATGCGGAGTGAAAGTGTCATGTTTAAGAGCGACTTGCTACCAACAAAGTTTCTTCAAGTTTTCTTCCCAATTTTTCCCCAGTCATTGCTTACCAGTACCTCTTTATTTTTGTCAAGCTTGAGGAGGATAACATATGCTTGTTCTATAATTTTCCCTTCAGGCAAACCCATCGCTATGTTTCAACGAGCCTAGCGATAGTGAAACTCGTTCTTGTCTGATATGGACAAGTTTGTCGCTATTAGGTTTTAACGAATTTAACGACAAAGATAACTCAGTCCTTTTCAATTTTAGAGAGTCTGAAAAGGAACGTAAAGGAAACTCCAAAATTCATTTTTCGTCATCTAACCCCTTAAGTCCGAAAAAGAATAAAACAATACAGAAGGGATGAATTTTCGATCCTCTTAACGAGCCGAACAAAACAAGCGCTCAATCTTTTTGTGTAATAATCCCTCACGTTCAAAAAGATTAAAATCTAAAGGAGGGATAGCATTTCTGGTCCCTTTAACGAGCTGGAGAGGCCAATGGCTCCGAAACCTTTTCATATTTTACGAGTCAGTTGAAAAGAGCTTAAAGGAGACTCGTCTTTTGAGGAACGAGTGATAAACTTGGGTAGCAGCTGATTCCAGGTAAGGTTTGGAACTTTCCAATCATGGCAGTGTTACAAGGATGGCTAGTGGGATCACTCTTCGCAGTTGTTCCTCAAAAGGGGTAAACAATCAAATGGAGGTGAATGATCAGCCAATACAGAGTGGAGGTGATGATGAGAACACGACCAGGTCTTTAAAGGCTGAAGTACTACATTCACGATGGTTATTTACCAAAAATCGGTTCATTTTTTTTATTGAGCTTAAACACTGGGGGAAACATTTGCTCATGTCTTATGTTTATTTTTTAACGAGCTTGAACTATGTGCTAAAACTGCTCGATTAATCCAGTCGTATAATAAGAATGTCCCATTTAAAAACGGCAATTTTTAGAGTTTTGCCCCACATCCTTTTTTTATGCAAGTTAGGAAACGACCAATCCTACGAGTTTAAAGGGTTAGAGGACCTACAAATTTAAAAAAATAAATAGTCGTTCTTCGCTTGCACGCCAAAAGGTTTGCATGCCCCCAGGTATAAAACAAAGTTTCAAGGTCACCTTTCATTCTACCGACAAAACATTTGTTTTATCAGGAAAGGTCTACCTCTTTCAGGTTACCAAAGATTATTCTATTCACACCGCAAACAAAACACTTCTTCGGCGATGTCTACCGAAATAGACAAAGGTGAGACAATCCACTCACATAACTTTGACGAGGGAATCTTATTCCAGTCTAACCCCCTCTTCCAATCACGGACGGGAGTACAGTCCAGTCATATATCTCTCGCGGAAACCTACCCTATACCCAAAGTTTTCCTGTCGAAGCAGGCCAAGGTGCATGCCCCCTGGGTTTCAGTCATGTCCCCCGAATCACTCGCGCTCATCAGGTGGACGGACTGGGGATTGATGAGACATTCCTTGTGTGAAAAGACCATTCAAGGTTGGTATATGACTATTTTCTATGTGTGATCCGGGAAATGAAAGTTGGTCTACGAGCTTGACCACTCTTCCTTCGTGCGGAAAACACATTACTCTAAAGACTGATGAGACAATCGCTCCCATGCAATAAATATAGTCTCGTCCAAGGAGTAGATTATAATCCAGGGGTCCTTGGACTAGCATTATGTTCATTTGAACGGTTTTCCCTCTCAATGTTATGGGCACATTGGGAAGGATCCCTAATGGTCGACTGGTTCCTTTGTCAAAGCCTGTTAGATTTCTCATCTCAGGAAAAAGCGATGGCGAACCAAGCGCTTTCCAAGCAGTCGAGGAAAGGATACTCACAGAAGCCCCTTCATCTATGATGGTACCAGCCATAACCATTCTATATATTTGAGCAATAATTCGGAATGGTACACTAGTCGGTAAACAGGGTCTGCCTAGTTGATTCCAGTCGAAGGAAACAACTAGGTTGCTTGGAGGTGGGACCGAATAGACGACCGGGTACGACTCTGACGAACTTCCTTCCTGCGGTAAAGGAATGGGTAAATTTCCCCCATGTTCATCGGAGTTTGTGCTTACGAAAAGAATTGGACGGTGTCATCCTTCTTCTCTTCAATGACTGTATCATCTGAAGATAGAACCTTTGAAGGCAAGACCAGGTCAACTTCCGCCTCGACCTTTTGACTTTCGTCTGGTATGGGTTCAGATGGTTCATCTTCAATGATAGATGCTTCGGCCGACCACCTGGGCGGGCCAGCCGGATTTTCAACTAGTGACGGACTCGGTAAGAGTTTTTTATATCCAGGAGGAAGTCGTAACGGTGAAACCGGACGATCGTCCAAAACTCTTTTAGCCTCGTCTAAGAAGGGACAACGGTGGACGGCATGATCGCCTTCGCACAGTTTACAAGGAAATCTATATTTTCCTTTTTGTCCTGGGACTTCACTTTCACTAGTCGACGATGTGTTTTCAACATGATCATCAGAGGTTGACGACACCGGGTTGTGCAAACGAGGAGACCAGTCCCTTAAGATCTGAGGGATGCAGGGACAATCTCTATGATAGTGGTCTCCTTTGCAAATGACACATGACGATTTAGGCCTGGTCGGTGCAGTGTGTGGATTTTCGCTAGACGATGCTTGGTTGCCCCCTTTCGCTTTTGGCTCCTTCTTCTTCTTCTCTTTCTTCTTCTTTTCCTTCTTCTTCTCAGATACTTGATTTTTGGCTTTACCAACCCCATCAAGCGAAGAGGAAGGAGGAGAGGAATAATTGGAGGAAGTAGAAGGTTGGTGGGTAACTCTGGATTCGTCTAGTTGTTGACTCGATTGTTCAGGAATTGCGGTGTTCTGAATGACAGAGGTTGAGAAGAGCCATACCGGCAAGCCAATTGTCAATCCTGGAAGCGACAATGTGGCCATATGGGGTGCACCAACATCTCCCCAAGAGGAGAAGGGACTAGGATTTCCTCCAAGGGGAATTCCTTGGTTGGTGGATTCCATTTTCTCAACCTAAGATCAACGTAGGAAAGTGTGATTATTATTCCGTTGAAAATAAATTTTAGATGCTTTGACACAACTTGTTTTTTCAATTTTAAAGAGTCGAGAAAAAACAAAAGATGACTCTAGTCGCCTTCGATTTTTAATGAGCCTAAAGTGACAAGTGCTCAGACGGACCTTTTCCATTAAGGAGTCTGAAAAGGAACGAAAGGGACTGCTCTGGAAATCTAGGTAGAGGGATTACCAAACCAATCGCAAAACTGCAGAATACTTTTTACGGTACGGCAGTCAATCTTCCCGAATGCTGTGTTCAGTGCATTGCAATCGATAGGGCAGCAGACACGGCTTCCTATGGATAAAGGATTAAGCCTATTGTAGTCTCCCAAAATATACTCGACGGTACGTGAGAGCACAAGTCCGTACTGGCACTTATCGTCTCAAAGTGGAGGAATCACCCAACCATCAGTGAGAACAACAGTTACCAGACTTTACGACATCGGAATACGTCTCTAGCCTAGACTTCTAGATGTTGTGCGTTAGGTTCCAAAGCGTTGTTAGATTCATTAAATTTATTTTATAGTTGATCTTGCTTAAGAAATTTGCCTTTCAGGTTCACCGCGAGATGTAGATGTATAATTCCTAAAATGCAATCTAAGATGATAAACAATCTTTTATCTTCTTTGTTCAATGAAAATCCTAGCTACTAAGGAAAGAGAGATAGTATTCTTTCACAAAGAGCAAAGAGCACACACTAAATGCATTGTCCCAAATCAAACCAATCAAACAGTCTAAATGCAAATGCACATGCATGTATTTTTTTCGGCTTTCTTAGTATGTGAATGATAAAAAGAAAGCTAATGCGCAAATCTGAATTACTTTTCAAGCGACAATTACTAACAAGTTTCTTTTCAAAATCAAAAATGAAGACAATCACAACACTTTACGATTTGGAAATGACTACTTGCTTTCGACACTAGAAAAATTACAAATTCAGACCAAATACAATAGTAACAGGGTAATCGACTATCAATAGCAACCAAACTCTTTCCTATGACTGAAAACGACACTTGCGACACTTTCCAATCAAGGGACGGCAGTACAATTACGTTACTTTTTGCAAAGGAGAACTGAAAATGACTCAACAAATACACAAAAACATTTACAGTTCTTTGCACATTGGAGGCGGAATAACAGCAAGGAAAAGGGGTTTCAAACAGAGATATACTAATTACAGGCAGCAAAATTCATGAATAGAACTGAAAAGAATGAATCACAGAAACCAAAACTGAACAATGCCTAGTTTGATCAGCGCACCTATAACACAGTGAACTTGAAATGCAGCGCACCTACTACACTCGGGAAGTGCGTTGAATTTCAGATTCACAGAACAGAACCTACGCTGGGCTAGAGATGAGACTTTGCTTGGGTTCTGGGTCACAGTTTGCAATTCAGTTCATGGGTTTTGGCTGAGCAAATGGTAATCAGTAATGCAACAATCAGGGGTAGATCTAAGGAGGTTCTAAGAGCTACCACGAGGGCAATTAGAGAGTTTGTGAATCAGTTGTTTAAGTCATAAACAAATCCCGGAGATTGACTGAAGCGGCATTTATCTACTTTGCATTTGCATAGCAAATGCAGTTCGAAAGCTACCTGGCTCGACTTCAGGCTCCGTCTATAAGTTTATAAAATAAACAACAAGTAAGATAAACAAACAACCTAATTCGTCCCCAGCGGAGTCGCCATTTTGTTACAGGGAAAAATGTCTACACATAACTGCTTATCGCACTAAGGTGTGGTAGCTACCTTAGAAACAAACAAAGTAAAGCTACTTTCGTTTTTCCTTTATGAAATATAGATGAGAGAAGAACAAAGAAGACCAACCTCTGTCTTGCGCTAATCTCCTAGTTCGATTCCTCTCCCTTGATAGTCTTTCGCTACTTGCTCCCTTGTACGCCCAGCTTCACAGAGTACCTGTAGGATCACAGTAGCATAACAATATACAAGAACATGGATCTATAATCATAAACAATCTAGGATCATATGTAAATTGACCATACAAATGCGTAAAACATAAATGACACAAGAGTATGGAGGAAAACTTGAATAGCTTTTATTGATAACCAAGAAAGAGCCAAGGGAGTTACAACCAGTTGTTCTGACCAAGCATCATCCTCTCAGCAAGTAAGCCCTTCTTCACCTCATACAAAGCTTAGATCACCCAACACTATGATGTTGTCTCAAGAAACCAACAGCAATTCCTTACAAGATGCAAAATTCCAGCCTCTGGATCTCTGGGATGAGGGATCCATATATAGATATCTGTAAGGGAGATGAGTCAGCTTGTGATTTGATTAGTGTCTTCCCTCTGATAGTTCTTGCTTCCACTTGGAGATTGATGATCTCTTACTCATCCTTGGTCGAATTCAGAGAGGCAAGTGTCACAGGAGAAGTTTCTGGAAGATTCCATGCCTCTCCACCTCGCGGATTGACACTGCCATTTGTCACTTCTCGCCCATCGCACCCCATAGAAGGGCTTTTTGAAATGCAACGCACCCACAGAGTGTACTTAGGTGAGATGCAACGCACTTTGCCTATGGAATAGCTAAAATGATCCTGTTTTGACCAGTTTTGAGCAGTTTTTCATGGAGAACTTCTGGGAGAAGCTGTAATCAGTTGACCTTTCTCCTTTAGGGGTGAGAACAACACTTTTAGGGACTTAGGAGCCCTTGGTTTATGGACATTTCATGCTTGGGGTTGCAATGCCCAAAAATGTCTATAACACCACCCCCACCATATCATGTGGTGTAGTAAGAGCCACACATCCACATCATGAATTCTTATTTTTGCAAGTAGAAGAGATGACAAAGGAGGATGAAGAAATGGATGGAGATCCTTTTGGATTTCCCATTCAAGAAATTGATGTCAATGTTCAAATGAATAACATCCCTCCATCCGTACTTCCTAACTTCAAAGGTCTGAGATCAGAAGACCCGAAAACTTTTCTTTTTGAATTTGAAATCATTTGTATATCTTATGGCTACTCATTACACATTCAAAAATTGAATTTTTTTCCAACAACATTGAAGGTTAAATCTCTTAGATGATTCATGACTTTAGGAACAAATTCTTTAAGGAAATGGGATGATATGAAAAGAGTATTTTTGGAAAAATATAAAAATCATTACAAACGTCATGACCTTAGAAATGAAGTCTTTAAGATGAATCAAAAAGAGGATGAAAATCTAGAATACCTAGTGGAGAGATTTACTTATAATATCAAAAGATCTAAAATGTATAATTTAGGATCAGACATATTAAAAACTCTCCTACTAAATGCTATAAAGGATGAATGGATTGATCTTCTTAACCTAGTGGGAAAAGGAGATGTTTATCAATTGTCATTTCAAGAGATTTGTGAACTATGCAAGAACATATCAAGAGGAAAAGCAAAGTATGGAAGATCTCCTCAAGATCTAGTTACAGAAAGGGAAAGTAAGTTGACAATGGGATTGGTAAGTCAAACTAAACTTAACAATTTGCTAAACATTCTTGGTAATTTAAATGAACAAATTGAGATGCTAAGAATGCAAAACAAGCAAAAAGTTGAAAATGTTGCTTTGCATGAATGTCCACTTGATAACATTAAAATTTGTAAAATTTGTGTAGGATCACATGCTACTAAAGATTGCCCATCATTACCAGGGTTAAATGTAGTTTACCAAAAGGATAATGGAGTGAATCAAGCTCCAAGTGGACCATGGCAGCCTCATCAACCCAATATGATGCAATATCCTTGTGCACAATTTCAGGGTTATGCACAACAATCTCAAAGTAATTGGAAAACACCTTTGTTTTGGCAACCTTGGCCATCTCAATTCCAACCTCAAAACCAATCCTGGAAACAAGGTTGGAAAGGGTCTTATAGAATAAATCCACTGTATCCTCAATATTTTCCTCACTATCCTCAATGCCAAGCTCAATGTTATTCATACTTTTCACCTCCACCACAACATCTATTTCATGCTCAATTGACCTCAATTCAACCATTACCATCTGCACAAGTACCCCAAAGATCCATTTCCACTCCACTACTTGCACAACCATTTTGAATCCCCAACAATAAAACACCTTAATCCACTTACAATGTTGAGGTATTGCAAAATGATTCACCAACTTCCATTGAAGAACAACAACCAGAAGAAGAAGATTCAGATAAGGTCCAAGAATCATGGATGCTCGTCGATAAAAAGCAGTTGTTGGAATCTAAGATTGAAAAGTTTCATGCATGCCTATCACCAGATTCTATGAATGGAGATCACATATGTAAGGACTTGCGTGACATGATAGAAGGAAGCCAAGAAAGACAAGAGTATATTGAATTTTGGTTCAAGACAGTATTGGATCCCAGTATTCCATTCTCCAGTATCTTTTGACATCATCTCAATCAAGACAGTTGGTTTCTCATACATGGGTATGTATCAAAGAATATATTTGAAACCTGCATATGAGTATATCTATCATTTTGTTACATACATGGCTCCATTGGAAACATTCATATACTTAGGAAAATAAAATTAAAAAAAAAATCAAGTAGATAAATTAGGAAAAACAAAATCAAGCTTGATTGCATTTTTAAGCTTGATTGCATTATTTTTTCTTAATTGTGTTTTTTTAAGAACTTTAAATCTTTAGATTTTTATTTATTTTCTTACATTTTTTTTTCATTAACATCATAAATATATTCAATAAAAAAATTGATATTTTGATTTTAAATAATTAAAAAATAAAAAAATCATGTTAGATTTAAAAATAAATAAATAAATAATTCTTCATGTTTTTGAATAAGGAAAATGTAATTTTTTTTAATATAAATTATCAGATTTTTTTTAAAGAATTGACAAATTGATAACTGGATCTCATGCAACCTACAAAGACAAAATTTGTGTTAGCTTAGTATAGAAATTCAAAAATCTTTCGTAATAAAAAAAATCATATAAAAATCTTGCTTCAAATTGCTGCATATCTATTCATTTTGAGGAGCTATAGAAACGACTCATTTCTGCAGCGAAGCCTGATTTGATTTCGCATTCATCATCAAAAAATTTGTGTTGAAGGGCTTGACATAGACTGATTTCTAATTAAGCCCTATCCACAATCCAGGTATCACAAGTCTCTGACCCAAATGATCCATACTAGTCCCTCGAGAGTGGGCTACCTGTCCATGTAATTCTTGCACAGCATTCCGATGCATTGTCTGATTTGAGGATCGATCTAGTATTTCTTATTTTTTCCATTTTCCCTACAATTCAACTTTTTTCCTGTGGTCTCATTGACTAAAATATTTCAAGCAGCTTTGGAACAATTGAGCCACCTCATAGCAAATGGATGAAACATTTCATAGCTATAGCGCAGGGGGACACATAACACAATTGATATGGACTTTACAACATCTATGTGGGTCATATATGTTTGGATGTGAGAAGCTTGTAACCGCTTCTTTAGCTTCAGATTCAGCCTCATATTCTGTTGATTCGTAGAGTACACATTCAAATTGAGTGAGTAGAAACATGGCATTGAACCTTAGCGAGACAAGAACATGGAAAAGTGAAACGTATATAAGGCCTCGTGATTTTCTTATTCCTGCTCCTTTCTCGTTGCTTCGGTGGCTCCATTATGTATTCCATGTTGTGTTTGATAAACCAGCGACCCGATTCCACTAGTCATTCCAAACCGCTCGGAAAAAATCTTTATAAAATCCAGCTAGTGATTTTTGTTCCCTGAGCATTTTCCAGAAATGCATAGCAGCTTGAAAAAGTAATTTTTAAAACACGATTTTTGGCCAACTTAAAATGAATTTAAAAACACTAAAATGTGGGTTTTCTTCAGAAAAAAGTCAATTATAATCCCCAAGATCGATTTTCCCAAATTCTTAACCGATTGGGAGATATTCAGGGTTCTCTGGAGCCCTATTTGGCAAATTGCGTGAGAAAAAATGGTTTTAATTAATGAACAGAAGCAGTTATGGCCATTCGGTGTTCTTTTGCAAACAATCCGCCAAGAATCCGGTCTCCCTGATCTATAGGAGGTAGATCTGCCACAGATTTCTCGAGTTCCAGCGATTGAAGGAGCAGAGGTTATTAATACAACTAGTGACAGGGATTTGTTTGCCATTGGTTTTCTGGAAGCAGATTGTTGTGCACCAAACCATTGCTATCAGTGTGGTAATGATGTAGCTCACTGGGATTCTAGGAGACCATTACGAGAAAAAAGAGGGACTTGAAGAGAAGCCAACATATATACCAGTGTCTACATAGACATGGATTTGATAAAAGGGTCATTGATGGAGAGGCTGGACATGCTATAGAATATCAAGGACAACAATGCAGCTTTGTGCAAGCAGTATTTAATGGAGTGAATGTATTGGCTGGTGTTTGCCTTCATTTGTTGTGTATGAATTTTTGTTGTTGTTTTCCTTCATTTGTTGCTACACAGGTATGAATTCTTGTTGTTGTTTGTCTTCATTTTCTACTACACAAGTATTCTCTTACGTTACTTTTTTGAGAGCGAGGAAGGCATCTATATTAATCCAGATATTGGAGAGGTTGCTCTAGGAGACTTGGTCATTTTTTTTATCCCTATCGTTTTGTACTATGAACTCTATGCATACTATGTAGAGTTTATCATACTGGAGGGTGACAATTTGACAAGGCTTTTTCCAGGTTTTCATTTTGCTGAGTTGAGTTCTCTCTATTCATTTTGATGGTGATGCTTCTTTATATTCTGGTCTTTAGTAGTGTAATTACATGTGAATGTTATATGTTATGTTTTAGTTTGTACATATTTTAGTTTATACATATGTCTTATATGTATAATGTCTATATATGTTTTGTTTTTTTTATTTATTTATTTATTTTAGTTTTGTAAATATTTCATTAATTTATTGTTTTTCAAGAAAATTGCCAAAAAACCAAAAACAAAAATTGATGTGGAATTCAATTCATGATTGGAGCAAAGTGAAAAAAAAAGGAACTTTTGAGATGATTCACTTACACACCTGTCGAAGCAAGAAATAAATAATAATAATAAATAAATAAATTGTTCTATTTGCTAATTTTTCTGAAAGAGGCATTGATCAATTTGAAGATTGGACTAGTTATTTGTTCATAACAAAAATGCATAATTGTGTGTACTTAATTGTATGTTCAGGATTTTAGCTACAGAAACTGCGCAATTCTGCAGCTGAACCACAATTTTGTAACTATGTATTTAACTCAATGATCAACTTGTCAATAATGTATTCTAATCAAAAAATCATGATCAAAATTTATTGGTTTTGTCTAATGATTATATTTTCAAGCATGATACAGGAAAGAAGAAGAACTATGAAGGCGCTTTATCTGCAAGATAGATTGATGAATTTTTTACCAAAGATTGTTTTGCAGGAATCATTAAGCATTTGCAAATAATATTTATTTATCTTTATGAAATTCTATGATTCAAACATAAATTGAGAAAATTGTTTTATTTTAGAAATTGGTTTTATTATCACAATTGTGAAATTGGGCTAACTATTTAAAAACACATCATGAACCTGTTAACTATGAAAAAAATTTGTATGTATCAAAAATAAATTGATCACATCTCTTTGAACACACTTACGTTTTATTTCCATATTAGTGCCATGTTTGTTTTCAGGTTCCAGGACAATCGGAGAATTGAAGGAAGTCAATTATGCATAATTGGTTTTCTACGACCAATTTCAAGAGATATGAACCTATTGAATCGATTTCTATCATCCATAAATGCCATTATTTTTCCTCTCCAAACTCACAAACTATCCAAGCATTTTCGCTAAGCATTGCCATCACCATTTTCCTTGCAAAGGGTCGCATGTTTCCTTCACATTTTTCATAATTTCCATTCATAGATACATCAGTTCGCTTACATGCTGATTTTTCCTTTTTCTTTCTGTTCGCTTGTTTACCCTCTTGTCATTTTCCTTTCCTAAATAAAACTTGATCCACTATAAAAATTTCATTCATAGTTCTTCCACAATCATCATTTCATACTCATGTTAGATGACGGAGGATTCATTAAGGCCTCCCTTCTAACAAGTCTTGGCCTATCGATATCAGCACATTATCTAGGTCCAAGGTTAGAGTCCTTATTGGTACCTTGAAGCTTGTATGCATCAATGACAAGTTCTCTCGCCGAAAATCATGGGAATATATCAATGTCCCTTGATTGTTGTATCTTGCAAGTGGCTCGACATCAGCTCATCTATTCGCACTTTGCAAGATGTACTTAGGTACCTTGGCACTCATTGACATTAATGACGAGTTTGACTCGCATTGGTTAATAGCATTCATCAATGGCCGGTAATCCAATGACTTCTCTTCATGCTCGACAACAACACATTTATTTGCATGACTAGAATTGTACCATCGGGTTTTGTAGCAGGTGAAGACTATATCATTTCAACATTTTGCAACAGATACAGCAGATTTAGCAGCAGAAATAAATAATCTACTTTCACCACCTCATCCACTCTTTATGCAACCAAGAAGCAGATGAAATTCTATATTCTATTCCATGATCTAGCAACAGTTACAACTTCTCTACATATGCATAGTTTGTCCAATTCCTAGGTAAGTAAAGGTATGTTCTTTTCTAGCTTTTAATCATAAAATTCCTTGAATACTAAAATTATAATTTTTGGAAAATACTTCACCATATTTCCTTCCTCATTTGAATAAAAAATCGTAAACACCTTTAGTTGAGGGGAAGGGACATCCATTTATTATCACATCAATATTACTTCATTCCATTTCACTTGATTTCATCCTAAATACTTGTCATAACATTATGATTGCATTATGGTTCAAACGTTATGTGATTTGCAAATAATGTCTAAATGATGAGCATATTATATGGTTGATTTAAAGATGCATTCTTAAACATGTTCAATGAATCTTGTTGCAACAAAAAGAAACAAGGTATTGAAACACAAGAACCAATACCAATTAAGATTTGGTTGTCACATAAGAACCAACCAAACATGTTGCAATTCAGTGTATGCCAAGGAATACTTTGCAAAAAGAAATGAAATTTCCAAATGCAAAGTTTAAGGACAATTGATATAAGTCAAGCTCATTCAAAAGCAAATCATGATTAAAAAATGGAGTAGATTACATGAGGACATGCAATAACGTCAGTTGGGGGGTACGTGGAGTCTCTAAAATGTATTCAAAATATCATCCACTTTCACCTTTATCACCACCATTTCTCTGACATGTCGCAACTCCATGACCATATAACCTTTAATTAGACTTCATTTTCATAATTATATGCGTTCCATTTGTGTTTTCCGAAAGTTAATGATTTCTGGTATTATAAGTGAATTAAATGGTTAAAACTTAGAAAAAAGACATATACTTGCTAATACTTAAAAGTGGCTTGAGTTTCATGACATGTATAGGTCATTTGGAATCTTCCAAGGCACCCTTATGTGGCCTCCAAGGCACCCTTATGTGGCCTCCAATGCTCAAAGAGGATATATGTCTCATCATTACTTATTTTGATTGTAACTCTATGAGATTTTCTAGGGATTTAGGGAGAGAATAATGGACCTCCATTAATGAGGTAGTTTCTTATGTTTTTGTATAAATAAGAGAGCCTTCTCCTTTCAAAGGCATGTGTAAAGTTGGGGAAATGCTCATGTTTTGAATATAGAATTTGGATTTGGCACCATGCTCATGAGTGATGTTCACTTTCATTTGGTTATGCTTGCATTTGGAGCCTATCAACTTTCCATCCTTTATGCTTTTGGATTAGCCACCTATAATGTGTGAGATTTATTGTTTTTCATAGATTAAGATTTATTGCTTTCATATATTAAGATTTATTTCTTTCATATCTTTTCTTGTATGAGAGGTTAAGAGTGATTGTTTTTATTTTCTTTCATATCTAGAGGTTAAGAATGATTTTTTTGCTTTCATTTTATCTCATGTGGTTTTGATTATTCATTTCAGAGGATCCTGATTTGATAATGCACACATGATCCCTTAGAGTATATTTCATTTCATGCAATTTCATTTATGAAAGAGTGGTGTGCTTTTCAATTCCTGCAAGTGTGGTAGAATAAGATTTCAATTCCACGCACTGTACTATAATTTCTTTTGAATTGATTATTGAATTAGAGTAGGTGAATTTGGTTTGTCATTATTTGGTTTCGTAGTTAGGTTGATCTAAATTGGAAGTTAATTTCTAGCATATATAGTGCAAGCATGCTTCGCAAGTTTTATGAAACCCCCGGGTTGACAATTAAATGATAGGTAATTAATTTTCCTTAACATTAATCAAAATTAAGATGACTTGGTTCCCCTCTTAATTTTTTTGTGATAGTAGTTTTGGGCACATGGTTTTGGTGGTTCATGGTTTTGTGCTCGAGGATTGCATGTAATAAAGCATTTAAAATGCTTGGGAATAATTCTTTGTGCCATAGATATGAGCGGTGAAGGCTCACTTGTCCGAGTTTGGCCAAGGGACACCAATAGAATATTTTGTTAGCTAGTTTTTCCTTGGATTGGGGTTTTACAAGATAAACATTGTGTTTATGTGTGTTTTTTGTTGTTGGTAAATTTATTTTTGTTCGTTAATTTCTTTGGGTAATTTTAACATGGTATCAAAGCCAGGTTCACTTGGACTCTCCAGGGAGAGTGGTTTAATGTAAGGATCCAAAAAAAAATTATTAGGCGTGAGGATAGTCATTGACAGTTGTTGTTATGCTAGGAAATTTCATAAAGAGGAGATGCACCTACATGATGAGTGCATCGAGGATCTATGATTCCTAAAGCTATGAGGATAATAATTATGTGAATTTGTGGTAGTAGTGGTTGATAAAATATTTTTTAAGAGGTTGCGGAGTGGAGGTTCTACCCTCGTTAGTGGATGATGCCATGATCATTGGTTAAGTAGGTGGCACCAAAGGAAGCATATGACCAGGTAATTTATGCCAAGGATGCATGCAAAGTGTTTGACAGAATGCTTCAATGAGATGATTTATCGTGGATTCACAAAATGTGGTTGTACATGAGTGAGGAGAGCATCAGGTGTGCCAAGTCAAGAGGATGGTAGCATGTATTGAGATAGCAACAATAATAAAAAAATATTATAATGAAGTAAAAAAAAATTGCATGTAAATATGTGTATGTTTTTCAAACCTGGTAGTGCATGTGTACCCCTAGGAAATTATCAATAATGTTTGAAGTTATTTCTAGGTGATAGGGGGGACATTGAATTACTGGATACCCTAAATATAAACTTTGAGAAGAGTAGGGCTTGGAGGTGAGTGGTGTTGGCTCAGTTGGACAGTTTGGCTGCATTTGGTCAAGGGAAAACCCAAGTCAAGCTTTAAGGGGGGATTGTTAGGTAAATCTTGACTCGGTGAAAGATTCAAAGTTGCTCAGTCAAACAATGGTGGTTTTGGGCAGATGGTTTTATTGCCATGGTTTTGTGCTCATGGATTGCATGTAATGAAGTCTTTAAAAGGCTTTTGAATACTTCATTGTATAGAGATGTGAGCGGTGAAGGATCACTTGGCTAGCTTGACTGGGTTTGGCCAAGGGACACTAATAGAATATTTTGTTAGTTGGTTTTCCCCATATTGGAGTTTTTCAGGAATAACATTGTGTTTGTGTGTGCTTTTTTATTGTTGGTAAATTCATCTCTCTTAGTTTCTCGCGGTAATTTTAACAAGTTTATGATATACTTACAATGTGCACATGGTTTATATATGCATTCTATTTTCCATTATATAAATGCATGTCTCTTAAATTCTTATTAATGTCTTGGGTGGGACCATTCCCTTCATAGGGTATTGAAAATACCAAATATGATAGGTTATTGTTAATCTGCGTGCTAAACCTAGTGTCTAACTTTAGTACCAGTGACATCTTTTTTTCAATGCATCTAAGTGACCCATATCGGGCCTTGGTCTAGATGACTGATCCTAATGGGTTGCATTTATTTCTACTTCAGCTACCCACTTTCTCTTGTCCAATGGGATGGTTATTTTCCTATGCCCTTATCCAAACAACAATGCAAACTTGTCATAACAAAATATGCCTCTCATATTGTAAATCCAAGCACTTCCAAAAAACCCATAGTATGCTTCTCTTGGATGCTTGAAGGCCTCAAAATTGGCATGTATCTTAAACCCATAAAAATTGATTTTAGTTGCAATTAACCTTCCAATAGGTTTACATGTTTTATAGTTGGTTGTATAGATGGTTCATTGGGATTTATTATTAAGGCGGTTTGTTGAGCACTTATTTCCAATATATAGAGCTTATAATTTTGATATCAACACCCAAGTCAACCACCACATCATGTATTGTCCTCTTCATGTTGATAGTAGTGGGACCCCGCAAGTACTTTCGAAAGAATGTTCTTATGTTCCTTATTTTGAAAACATTAAAAGTTAAAACTTGAGTTACCATTCCCATTGACATTGAGTAAGCATTAAAGGAACTCACGTATTTTCTTCAAGAATTTCTTTTCTTTGGCCAAAAATTATAGTTGGTTAATTAATTCATATATCTCATTTCTTTATGACTTTGGTGTTTGTCTTTTAGAGTATGATCTACAAGATGCATGAGAGGAAATTTCAGACTAAAAATGGCCTCCTAAGGAAAAATAATAAAATGATAGTTAAAATAATAAAATAAGAGTTATGAATTTTGGAGGGGAAAAAAGAAAACTATTTTTTAATTGTATTTTTTGCTTAACTCCTTATAGGTTTGCTAAGATTTCAAATGTAGATGTTCATCCAATGAGTACCCATTATGCATACTTTTAAGAAGACCCACATTGATAAAAATTGAAGATACATTAAAAAAATGTGTTGAAACATGTTTTTTTAATGTATCTTCAATTTTTATCAATGTGGGTATTCTCAAAAATTTACATAATGGATACTCGTTGGATGTGGAATTTAATTCTGCAACCAACAAGTGCCTACACTTGAAATTTAAGAAAATTTATAAGGCGATAAACCAAAAATACAATTTAAAAAAATAGCTTTTTTCTTTTTCCCTCCAAAATATTTACATGTACCTCTTTCTAAATTTAAAGGATTTTGATTGGTTTACATATTATGACATGGAAATTACATGACAATTTCATGGACACTTTTAGGCTAAAATTTCCTCTAATGCATATTTCTCAAACTAACTTCAATTCTCAATGTCTTCGAGTGATTTCTCCAACATCCTCTATTCAACAAAGTCGTGGTTTTATGCATCTCGTATTGATATTTTATTATATTTAGGCTATCCATACTTGTTGAACCAAGATTTGGTTGCAATAAAGACTTCCCTATGGTCATTCACTATGACCCATATTGTCTAGTGGTCAATTGCTAGGTTCCTTTTGAATCTTAGACAATCTATTGGATTCATAAATTGTAATGGATATTTCATTGGATAGTTCATCACGACAGATATAATAAAATTATACCAAAATTCTAAAATCTATACTGAGGGTTATTTTCCTTAGACTTCTGAATTTATCAAATCATTGTTTTCACACATCCAATATGTAAATCCAGAAAATAGAGAACAAAAAAAATTACAATTACTCACAACCATAATACCGCAAGATATGATATGGGCAACCCATATAGGAGAAAAACCACCTGGAATATGAGGATGCTCTATTTTCTCTTTCTCTGAATGGACATAGATGAAAATACAAAGGAGTGAGATTAGTGGATTGTGGGCTAATACGGTGCACAAACCTCTATGTTTTCTCTCTCTCTCTCTCTATCCACTCTCAACTACTTTTCTCATCTATGGGAAAAAAATGCACTCAAATATAATAGAACCCCTTTCCATCATAATGGCCCAGTTATAACATAGCCTGATAGTCTACTAGTGGTTAAGTTTGACTTATTCAACTCTTAACTAGAGTTACAATATCGAATTTCTAGAGTTTTCTTCATAATGATAACATGGCTAGCTCCTTTTCCATGAATAATGGGGGCTGACATGAGATCCTCTCAAATCATTGTGGACAAAACAAGAATATCAATTTCTAGGTGGCATAACTTTTTCATACAGACTCTAATTGAGGTGATTCTTGCATTGTTGGAAAGGTATCTATGTGTAGAATAGTGCTAGGGGGTGTTGCACTTAAGTGCCAAAGTTTTACCCCAAAAAAAAAATCAATGCCTCAAATGACTTCCAAAAGGTTTCGAACCCTAATTCAAACTAGGATCCACTGGTAAAAATGGTCATGTGAGTTGATTCCTCCAGTTTTTCAATTCTAAAAGCATCAAGACGGATGCCAAATAATATAATTATCCAATATGGATCATATTTTATCATGCCTCGTGACCACAAAAGTAACAACATGATTGTTTAGGAACATTGAAAACACAATGATTAGTTGTGGATCCCCATGCTTCACATGCAAAGTATTTACATGTCTTTTGCCTCAAACCATGGTAACCATGAAAGAGTCACATCCTTGAGATTGAGCTTGTAAAACATTCTAATCATGTAGCATATCATAATATTTATCCATCCTTTGAAAGGGTTTCAAAACCCCCACCTGGCCTTGCCTCCCTTATTCCCTTTTTGAATAGGAAAATGGTCTTGGGTCTTTGTGTTGAACTTTAAATTATTCTATGGTTGTTTAAAAAAATTATAAGTGCACCAAAAGGTAAATATGTTCAAATTCTTCTAGTTTATGTCTATTTTATCAATTCCTGTTAATCTAGGTTGTCATTGATGTCAATAGTTGATCGTTGATATAGCAATGACTAGATGGCAAATATTCATGAAGATGCTAAGAGAGAACTACACATGGAAGATTGCCTATATGACATAAACATGATGACATGTCCTACCTTCAATGATAATTTGATGATGACATGACAAACCTCCAATAGTGTTGAAGGAGACAAAGTGATGAAGAAGGCAATCAAGGACATGATGGTATCCCTAAATTGAAGAAGTGTCAACCATGCACCATTATGAATAACCATACTTGATGAAGGACATGTCCTTACCTCACCTTGATGACCACACTTGATGATCCTAATGATGAAATACTCCCTTGATGACATGAAGCCTATCCATGAAGAATTTCCACTGTCCTCTATTTTTTCTACACCATCTATTGACCAAACACATAACTACATATTTCTCACTCTTTATAGGCAGCATCTAAACATGATACCTATGCCATATTTTAGAGCATGTTTTTAGCCTCCTAATGAGCTATTACATGCTTCGAAACTCCAAATATTCTAAGAGATATGATTTTTTAAAGATAAGGAAATTAATTTTGGTTATTGAGCCGGCCTTACTTCCATAACTCATGTGGGATCGAATGTGGACGTGGTTGTTCGTTGTGAGGATGAATAGGTATATATATAAGAGGTTAGAGCTATGTTTTTGTTGAGAATTTTCGGTCAATATTTCAGAGAAGAAACATAAGAAAGGAGTCTGAGAAGGACTTTGGCATCATGTTTTGGGCTAAATATTTGTGATTGGGTTACCTTAGGCTAGTGGACAGCTCTGAAAAGGATAGTCACCTTGAAACTTGAAGTATAAAACTGTGTTTACAATGTTGGATTGTGATCATTTGTTAGAGGACAGAACTCGGATCTTTGTTACAGATTGCAGTCCCATTGAAGAACTTTGAACCAGTGATCTGAGGCTTTCAGCTCAGTCATGTGGACAGGTTTCTCCTTAGCTTGGACTTCAGGGTGTTGTTAGTTCTGTTACCTGTGGCAGCGTTTGTGTGTAGATCTCGGACTTGCCCCCTGTATAATCTTAGCATTACGGAGGGTTGTCTCGGATCGCAGACTATTTTGCATTGCAGTCTAGGACTATCTTGGATTTGTGATTTATCTTGTCTCAATATTAAGTTATTGCCTACAGCAAGTTCATTATCTAAAGTGTGAAGTAGAAGGAGTACTGAAGATAATCTTTTCGGTCATTTAAGAAGCAATTATTAAGGACATCATCATCACTGTTAGAGAAGGTGACATACAACAGTTTCAAGTAAAAGAAATGCCTATAGGACTATCTTGACCAAAGCACAACCACATAATGTAATCACATCATCAAGGGAAGAACACATTTAGTTCACAGAATTAAAGGGAGAACAGATGCATCAATTTCATCATTTGCACAGATATTAAGCTTTGAAAATACAACATAAAAGATCTTGTTTGAAAGATCATCTTTGGAGCATTGTTGGCCTGGAGCAGCATTATAATAGCAGGGAATACTTGAAGAACATAAGACTTGGAGTAGTTTTTGGACAAACCCTTGTAAACTTCTTGTTGACCTTGAAGAGTGACCAAGTAAGCCCTTGAAGAAGACCCTTGAGCATATGACAAAAAATTATTGAAGACGCCTTTAAAGGACGTTGTATGCAGACATCTTGTTGATAATTTATTCGCTGACATTGAAGGATCATCTAGAAGACTTTGTTATCTTGAAGAGTTCTTGGGGAAGTTTAGTGAAGACCTCCTTGAAGCATAGTTTGAATATTTATTGAAGCAACTTAACCATTGGAGAATATTTTGAAAAAGTTATTTAAGACATCTTGAAACATTTTTTATGACCTATTGAAGAGACCTTGTAGTAGCAAATCTTGGAGTTAATTGTTGACCTTATGATGCACAGTTGAAGGCCCTCATGAGGTGACTTTGGAGATTTTATTTGGGTACCATGAAGAGTTGTGGAGACACCTTCATGTGAAGACAAGGTTGTCATTGATGAAGTGATTTGGAGAAGGCAGTGTTGGCGAAGATATTGTCAGGGTTGGTTGCAGATGATATTGGGATTCGTGAAGAACTAGTAATCTTTTATTGACGAATTGAAATTGTGGGTTTGAGCCCTAGAGGATAGGTGTCCTCAAGAAGACCAGGTTGGTGCCTATAACAGAGATAGGGTTGGAGCCCTAGAGGTTGGAGCCTCAAAGTAACAACATCGAAGTCTTGGAGGATAGGGTTGGAGCCTCAAAGTAACAAGTTCAAAGTCTTGGAGGATATGGTTGGAGCCTCAAAGTAACAAGATCAAAATCTTGGAGGATAGGGTTGGAGCCCTAGAGGATCGGAGTCCTCAAGAAACCAGGTCGGAACCTGAACCAGATATAGGGTTGGATCCCTTGAGGTTGGTGCCTAAAAATTTACAAGGTTGGAGCCTTGGAAGTCCAAGTTGGTGATTGGAAAAGACAGGTTGGAGCCTGGGAGATTGAAGATCGATGTCTTCTTCTAGGGTTGGAGCCCTACATGTAGTGTACTTGATTTATTGAAGAAATTAATAAAAGAATTTATTCTTATTGTTGTTCATTTTGTGTTCTAAATACAAGGGATCTAACTGGTAAAAGTAAAAGTTGAAAAGGAATACCAATTCACCACCCCCCCTCTTAGTATTTCCAACAATTGGAATCAGAGCTAGTACCTTCACTCAAAGCCTAACAACTTGAAGGTTGATCATTAGAACACAAATGGCGAAGCCAAGGAAGAAAGTCTTCAATCCTCCTAAAGATGTATCTCCCTCAACCACCGAAATTGACGTCAATCAATTTGTGAAGGCTCCATTGTTCAATGGAAACTTTGATATATGGGAGGCAAGAATGAGGAATTTCTTAAAGACTCAAGTCATTAAAGGAAATCGGTGATTACTGATAGCATGATGGATGGAGAATCCAAGGAACATAATACAAGAGCAATGAAAGCAATCTTGAATGGGCTACCTAATTCTATGAAGGCAAATTTTGAAAAATGCTCGTCAGCGAAAGGCATATGGGATAAACTTCATGATTTTCACTCAAAAGGAGCGTTGACAATGATCTTTAGTCAAGAAAATGATGGAAAACAAGAAGGAAAGCTAGAGCCCATCAAGGAAGCTGAAGACAAGAGTGATGATATCAAGGCTAAAGAAGACCTAGAAGATGAAGAGAATGAAAAAGATTTTTAAGAATATCTCCTCACTAAACTTATGGCTGCCATGGAAGAGATTAACAATTTGAAAAAGAAAAATGAGGAACTTAAGAAGAAAGCGCAAGTTGGTGATCAGGACAAGACAAGGAAGGAAGTTGACCTTGTCAAGCTTCAAGTACAAGAAAGAGATGATGAGCTCGCCAAGATTAAGGAAGAATTTCATAAAACCAAGAGAAATCATCATGAAGAAGTCATATCCATGACAAATCAATTGGATAAGGCAAAGAAACAGGAAGATACCTCGTCAAGGCACCTTGAACAAAGGCACAAAAGCTTGAACAAACTTGAAGCAGAGATTTTTCAATACAAGGAAGAGGTCTCCTCCTTTAAATCTCAACTAGAAGAAGCAAGGAAACAAGAACAAGGAGCTGAGAAGGTGATGGAAGCTTTGGCATTCATAGAAGGACAAGTTGATGAAGCAGAAAAGGAGAGAAACACCATGATATGCCAAGTAGAATAAAAGGATGATGGCATCACCAAGTTAAGATCAGAAACCACTTCTCTTAAGGCCCAATCATGTGAAGCAACCAAGATGAAGGAAGAAATGGAGATCATTCTATCAAAGAAGGATGAAGAATGCAAGAAAATGAAGGAAGACATTGTTTTTCTTAAAAAGGAAGTTGACTCGTTGAATAAGAACATGAAAAGTTCTCAAACCTTAATGACATCCTAAGTCACCAAAGGCCTCCCCTCGATAAATCAGGGTTGGCTATGCAGGTGAATCCTCAAGCAAGAATGATGAAAACCCTAATGCTTAAAACAACAAGGATGTGAGGAAGTCTGCAAGAAATGTTGATGCTCCCAGTTCCAGCAAAGGCAAGGAGAAGAGTCAAGACAACTATGGAATAAACCCTCCTCCAAGAAGAAATGCAGGTGGTGTCAAGGATGCAAGAAGCAATGGTTATCATCAAAGGATCCCAAGGCAAAAAGAATTTAGAAGTACATCAAGGAAATCTCTATCTCCCAGGTACCAAAGTATATTTCTTGGTTATTATTATTCTTGTACGAACTTTGGGCACATGGAAAAATATTGTAGGGCATATTACAAAGATAAATATAATGGTCCTCGCCAATCTCTGAGAAGCAATTATGCAAAAATGTCATGAATTCTTGTTCATGGACAACATAGAGTGCTTCAAGTGTCATAACATTGGTCATATGGCACATAATTGTAACTTGACTTGGGCTCTTACACAAGCTAGAACCATGCAAGGGAAGAAAGTTACACAAATATGGAGAAAGAAGCAAATACAATTTGAAAATCTCTTGAACTCTCCAGCCAACAACACATGTTGTTGACCTGATCTTCGACAAGCTAAGAATTTGATGGGGAGACTCTGCCAAAAGGAAGATCATGCATACAGTTAGGGGGAGCTTATGATAATTAGGCATTCTTGTAGAAGCTATCTATGAATGGACCCTATGAAATCCTTGATGAGTAACATGGACAATCATCCTTTGATAGATCGTCTCTCGAAAGTAATTCCATTGAAGAACATGATCCCTTATTCATCCATGAACTATTATTAAATATCTCGTCCACTTGATCACTAATCTTTCATGAGCTAAAGAGGGTCGTGCAAACAGGGGGAGTTGGTTCATCACATGAATGAATGTAAGCACATCTATCATGGACCACATTGCTAGAAATAACAGCACCATGACAAGGGGAGTAACATACCTATGAAGAACTACTATTCATGAAGAAAAGAAGCAACTCAATAAGGGGAGTTCTTGGACACCCCATTTTCCATTGATGTCAAATGGGGAGAGAATATTTGAAAGGGAAAGAATATTTCCATCAATGACAAAGGGAGAGATTGTTAATCTAGGTTGTCATTGATGCCAATAGTTGATCATTGATATAGCAATGAGTAGATGGCAAATATTCTTGAAGATGCCAAAAGAGGAATACACTTGGAAGATTGCCTATATGACATAAACATGATGATATGCCCTACCTCCAATGATGATTTGATGATGACATGACAAACCTCCAATAATGTTGAAGGAGACAAGGTGATGAAGAATGAAATCAAGGACATGATGGTGTCCCTACATTGAAGAAGTGTTAACCATGCACCATGATGAATAACCATACTTGATGAAGGACATGTCCTTATGTTGTGGCCACCAACAACCCCCCTCTTTGTTTAGTATTAGCAATAACACTAAGCAAATGGGGACCCTTAATAAAAAATTCAAAAAAACATTTTATAAAACTTTTTGTATTATACTCCTTAAAAATATGTCGCATCATGCGAAGAAGATAAACATTTCTTTACGAGCGTAATAAAAAACTGCGAAGAAGCGACGCGAAATTCATCGCATCGCACACATTAAGAAGCGCTCTTAAATGGAAATCTTAAGAAATCTCCGACGGCCGATGTGCGACGTCGCATATCGCAATATCGCATAAGCAGCACACAATGATTTAATGACTCATGCGATCCGCGATGCTGCGATCGCCTGCGATCTACAAATCTGCATAATAAAGCTCAACATTCAAGAAAAGTCGTCTATAAACCAAAATTAGGCGCGCGCCTTAAAGGAAATTAATGAACATATGCCAAAGTGTCAGTGAAGGACAGTTTTGTGTTTTTCGAAGAGTCGGTTCACGATGGGTGTCATGATTTTATACATTCATAGAGGTTAGAGCTTTCGTATCAGTATTTATTATCATTACTCTTTTCCTTTGCGTGAACTGCAGGAATGAAAGATAGGAAACAATATGAAGCAATGAGCAGGAAACATCTAAGGAAAAGGGGAAAGCGACAATGCTCGGAGAACAGAGAAGAGATGCCTTCATAAACGGATGTCGCATGCAACAGAACCACAGATTCCAGAGTATCACTCAACAGATTCTGAGGTCGATAGGTGATTCAACATTCAGGGTCAGAAAGCTCACAAAAGCAGCGTGTTTACGAAAAATCCTGAAACTTCTACTCGGTGAAGGAAAAAGCTAAAGGCGGAAAACACACCAGAAAGGCCCGGATCAAAGAACAGAGGCAATTTTCGCTAATCGCGGATCGCTAAGAAAATTGTTCAGAAAGCAAACTCCCTAACTTGCTTAGTCATTCGCAAGTCTGGAAACCGAAATAGTAAAGGCAGAAGCAGTTTGAGAGAAATTTGGGTTGTTGCCAAGTATATACGCAGTAAATTCACCCAACCAGAAGATAATTCTCAAAAATATCTTCTAGTGTACTAAAAAGTGGTGCCAGCGCTTGCCATTTCTGTTTGCGTAACTCAAACAAAAGTAGAAGGCAACCAGCCGACTCTTCCTAGGCGAATGTTCAATGCTCGCAACATTTAAGGAGCAAATGCAGAAATAGTTAGGAATTAAATTCAGTTTTTAGAAATAGTTTTGCTTTAGAAGAAGGGCGGTCATTTAAACCGTATCCTAAATTTATGTAATTAAGTTATTTAGTTAGCAGTATTTAAACCCTTCTCATGCATTTGGAGAAGGGTCCAGAAATTTGTTAAAAAACTTGTCCTCAGAACATGCACTTTTGCACCCTCAGAGGGGGTTTTGATGAATGGATGGATCAAGGTTTATTAATGTTTGCATTTGATATCCGCTACTGATGTTTCACTTATGTACTCTTAGTAGATGTTAGAGAAAGGAGAGATAAATCGTTGTTGCTTGAAGCTTATGAGTAGGATCAGTCATAAATGGTACTTTTATCTCTTGGCCATTTCTGCTTATATTCTAAAAGTGATATATAGTTTTAGTTGTTTATATGTTATTGCAAGAATGTGTGAGTTACCATTTGGCACTTTTGTACGATGAAGCCATTTATTTATGTCTGATATATGAATAACTTATTATGCGATATGTTGTTCACAACTGTTTTGCCTAACTTTTTATGCAAAGTAGTTCATCTTAATTGATTTCTATTCTTGTGATAGCTGAATGATCTTTATTACCAGTTAATATTCGAAATCTTTTTAGATCGCATAATAGAAGAAATACACCCCGGGTTAGCATAGATTAGATGTGTTGTTTTTCATTAGATTACAATAGTATAGATTTAGTTTAAAAGTTTGAATTAGATTAGCTTTAAGTATCCTTAGATCAGCAACATCCAATTCTGCACACACACACCCTCAGATTGGGAAATTGGTCCCATTATCCCTAGTCGGACCCGCTATACCAAATGGATAAGGAGCTGCCAACCAAGGTCCGGATCAGGTGGGTATCCCCCTTGTTGTCGACCCGATTTTCGGGGCTTCAACATATCTGGTGCTAGAAGGAGGGCCCGAACTATGAATGGCACCTAAATCAAAATCTAAATACCATTCTGAGAGTAAATCGCCCTCATCAACTCCCCCGACTTCCCCAGTACGTTTAAATCCAGAGTCAAAAGTCGCTCGAGTATTAACCGCTGCTACACACCCTAATATTTCAGACCAATCTACCATTGAACCCCCTGAAGTTCAAACTCTGATTCACAAACTCCAGGGATTTTCCATTTCTACTCAGAGGTCTGATAAATCTCAAAGCAGCGTGACTTCGCAGTACAATCCTGCTCATCCCCTGACCAGATTAAAGAGTGAAAAATTTGGCATCCAGCCAACTGAATTGCCTCTCCCCACCAGGAAAAGAGCGAGGAAAACACCACAAGAGTCTGACAGTGAGACTCTTTCATCTACATCCTCCATTTCAACTCCCTCACCGCGAAGTCAGCCACCCACATCTTCATTCCAAACCATCATCCATCCGCTTACTGGAACTCCCACAACCCCTCTTCAATCATCTACGATCATAGTATCTTCATCTTCCCAGCCACATGGATCATCTTCTGCACTTTCATTCACTAGCAACTCAACGATGGCCCAGTCTCCATGGAATAATCCTGGGGCAGTCTTAATGCCTCCACCCTTGAGTCAAATACTGGCCCATCCTGAGAAATGGCTACCCAAATTCAATCCAGAAGCAGGCATGCTAGCTGAAGAAAACATAAACAATTTCATGCTTTCTGTCAATCTCAACGGAGTTACTAACGAAGATGTTGTTGTTCGGCTTTTTCCCTATACAATGCAAGGAATAGCCGGGTCATGGTACTTTTCATTACCCTCCGGGTCTATCACAAGTTGGGACATTTTCCAAAGTCAATTCCTTACCAAGTTTGGTGATGACAGATCAACGGCAACGTTAATCAATGACCTATCCAATCTTAAAGCCGAGGCTAGAGAACCCATCAAAGATTTCAATTTACGGTTCAATAAGATCCTCAACAAAATTCCCACTGCTTCCCAACCCAGCGAAGAAATACGTTGTGAATGGTATATTACGTCCTTACCATCAAACTTAGCAATCTTCATGGATAGGGCAAATAAAACAACCTTAGTTGAAAACTTGACAGAGGCGATAGCAGTAGAGAAACGCGTAATAGCCCTGGAAAAGAGATCTGCGATAGAGGAACGCAAGTCTAAAAAAGTCACCTTCAAGGAAGACTCCAAGAAGAAACAAACGAAAGACCCTTTCGATTTGGAAGGATTGCAAAAAGTATTAAAAACCATGTCCAATGAGATGATTGACATAAAAAAACAAGTAGCAGAAACTTCTTCAAAAAATCCCTACAGAACTTTTAAAAGAGGTCCTTCAATGGATGTGAAACCACCCAACGCTATTTCAAATGTCGAATCCGAAGAAGAGGAAGAAGAAGAAAGTACCACTGAAGGGCAGACTGATGACGAAGAAGTTGTGGAATTACAAGGAATGTGGGATTTCATCCTCCCACAAGAAGAAGATCAAGAAGCATTTCCGGTTAGCACACGAAGCAAAAATCAACTTGATCCTCCCCAAACTACCCCTAAGCAGAAGAGCACAAGCTCTGCAGCAAAAGATAAAGTCGCAACAAAAAAAAGACCACTAAAGCGACTCAACCTAGCCCGGTCCAATCAGATCAAACAACTCCATCAAAAACACTAATAGTGTCGGATGAAATGGAATACAACATTATTGACGACATGAAAAAGACTAGGGCTAATATTACCCTTTACGAATTGAGCAAATTGAAACATCAACAGAAGATAATGATGAAAGAATTACATGTCGTGCCTATTACATCTTTGCCTACAGCTGTAGCTTCCCACAACATGGGAAGACCTCCAACCAACACGATTAATAAGATTGATCCAAATGACATCGCCTTGATTGGAGGAAGATCAAGGTCTCACACTCCCCCTTTCCTTCTCACTTATGAAATTTTCAATAAAAATATGCACAATTGTTTGGTAGATTCTGGTGCTTCAACGAATATTTTACCCATATCAATATGTGCCAAGTTAAATGTTCAACCATAAAAATCCGCGGTGCGCATAGTTCAGCTTGATCGATCTCAAGTCGAAGTGATTGGTGAACTTAATCAAGTAACCATAAGATTGTCATCCAACCCAAAGGTATGTCAGGTTATTGACATTCTAGTGGCTGATATCCCAGAATTCTATGGCTTGATTCTTAGCAGGGATTGGTCCGAAAAACTCCATGGATACTTTTCAACCGACTGGTCACACATGTGGTTACCCTACAACGGTAAACCGAATCAAATAAAGGTTGAACGAGAGTTACACCAGAAGTACATAGTAACGGAATTAGAGGGAGAAAACGAAGCAGTAGCGTATAACAGCAGTATCATAGGCAATTACTCGGTAGATTCTTTTCTCGGCAATTTCAATGCTCATACATCACCTTACTTAGAAAATTCAGTTTTGTCCCAAGTCGAAAATTTTTCCCAAACTGATAATTCAAAGTGTGTTAATTTTGTAGATAAACCTGTAAATACATCTTTGTTTTGGAAATTATATTTTGATAGCTCTAAATCTAACGAAGGAGCAGGAGCAGGATGCGTTCTGATTAGTCCAGAAGGAAATAAGACCATGCTTACGTGCAGACTCGAATTCGATTGCACAAACAATACAGCAGAATATGAGGCCTTGGTGCAAGGCCTATACAAAGCAATCGGGTTGAACGTCAAGTATCTTCAAGTCTTCAGAGACTCTGAGATTGTTGTCAAACAGGTACGTAACACTATTCATTGCCTATCAAGTCATTTAAAACACTATCAATCTTTGGTGCAAGATCTGACTGAGCATTTCATAGCATTCAATATTTCTTCAATCCCGAGACTCCAAAACGCAAGCGCAGACCTTTTGGCTAACGTAGCCTCTAGGCTTATTCCCTCTGAAGAGTTTAGTCCAGATAGATTCTCAATAGAATTAATCTTTAGACCATCCATCCCTGACAACATTACAAATTGGAGAGTATTCAACGACGATCCTGATATTGTAAATTTCCTCACTTCCGAAGGATCCTACTCCAATCAGATAATTGACGAAGACCATCACGATCGACAAATACAACAAAATGGCATTGATAATGCTATACCTAAATCGGTGGTTAAGTTAGAAGACCTATATGATTTGAAAAATCGGTTTAAAAGGTCTGCCAATTCAAAACTCTGCAGTACAACTCTGAACTACGAATTAGTAAACCTGGGAACCGATGATAAACCACAAAACATTAATCTAGGCATCGGCTTAGCCCCTGAAGAAAAACTAGCGTATATTCGTCTTTTTAGACAATATAAAATTGTCTTTGCCTGGAATTACGATGAGCTGAAGACGTACGACACTTCTATCATTCAGCATACAATTCCTATGATTGACAACGAAAAACCTGTCCAACAGAAACTGAGAAAGATCCACCCCAATTTAGAAAATCAGATAAAAACCGAGCTAAATAAGTTGTTAAAAGCCAGAATAATTTTCCCCGTCAGACATTCCAAATGGGTCTCCAATATGGTACCCGTTAGAAAGAAAAACGGAGATATTAGAATCTGTATCGATTTTCGGAATCTTAACAAACCCTGTCAAAAAGACAATTTTCCTCTCCCACCTATGGAGCAGATATTACAGGCAGTAGCAGGCTCAGAACTGATGTCTTTCTTGGATGGATTTTCAGGACATAATCAAGTGTTGGTACATCCCGATGATCAATTGAAAACCACATTCAGAACTAAATGGGGCACATACGCATATCGGAAGATGCCATTTGGCTTGATCAATGCCGGCGCTACATTTCAGAGAGCCATGGACATTGCATTCAAGGGATTAGTTAATAAATCTGTAGTAATTTATTTGGATGATATAACAGTGTACTCCAAGAAGCGAAGCAACCATCTCAGAGACTTAAAACAGATCTTTCAACGATGTTTAAGGTATGGGATTTCACTTAACCCAAAGAAATATTTTTTCGCACTAAGTGAAGGGAAACTTCTAGGATTCATAGTGTCAAAATCTGGTATTCACATCGAGCCTGACAGAATCAAAGAAATTTCTGAAATATCCCTACCCCATAATAAAAAAGCCATGCAATCTTTCCTTGGTCAAATCAATTTTGTAAAGAGATTTGTCCCAGATTTTTCACGAATTGTGTCTCCTTTGCAAACCATGATTAAAAAGAATTCAAATTTTAAATGGGGTCAAGACGAACATGAAGCATTCAACCTGATCAAACAAGCTATCATTAATGCTCCATCTTTAGCAACCCCGAATTTTTCAGAATCTTTTATCTTATACACATTTGCCTCAGAGAAATCATACGCTGCGATTCTAACTCAAGCAAATCAAGAAAAAGCGGAAGCTCCAATCGCATTTTTTAGCTCGAATTTACAAGGTGCTGAACTCAATTATTCAGACGTGGAGAAACAGGCATATGTTGTTTTCAAAGCGGTCAAATATTTCAGACCTTTCTTACTTAAAACCCATACTAAGGTCATAGTACCGTTTCCAGCGGTAATAAATCTTCTAGTACAGAAGGATGTGGGTGAAAAAAGAGAAAATGGGATCACTGCTTTACAGGAATACGACCTTGAGATCAAGCCAGCAAACATTGTAAGAGGTCAAGGCTTCTACAAAATGTTGGCCGGAGCATCGCAGATTTCTGAAAATTCATCTGAACAGGTACAATTGTATGAGGTAAGCCTAAACGATGCAAAATCATTATATGCTGACATCATTTATTATCTTAAGAACGGATATGCTCCATCACACCTAGATCACACTAAGAAAAGAGCCCTGAGATTGAAAGCTAAACAATATCAGCTCATAAATGATGTTCTTTTTAGAAAGAATTATGATTATGTTCTTCTTAGATGTCTTGAGAAAACTGAAGCTGAAAAAGTTTTGCAGGAACTCCACGACGGACCAGCAGGCGGACACTATGCTGGAGATGCCACTGCACATAAGATCTTACGTGCAGGATATTACTGGCCTACGTTGTTCAAAGACTCACACAGTTACGTAAGGAAATGTCAAGTCTGCCAAACAACTGCTGGAAGACAAAACAAGTCATCCCTGCCACTACAGCCGGTAAACATCGAGCAACCATTCAGTCAGTGGGGCTTGGACATAATAGGTGAGATCGTTCCTCACTCTTCTAAGCAGCATAGATACATCCTCACGGCAACAGATTATTTTACTAAATGAGTAGAAGCAGTTCCTCTCAAGACAGCGAATTCTGAAAATATTATTGAATTCATAGATCAATTTATAATTACTAGATTTGGATTGCCAATGGCTTTAATGTTTGATAATGCATCATACTTTTCTGGAAATGCAATGACTGAGTTTGCACTTAAAAGAGGGTTCAAACTGAAATATTTGGCCAACTACTATCCGCAAGGTAATGGGTTAGCTGAGTCAACAAATAAAAACCTAATCAGGATTATTAAAAGAACAGTTGACCAGAACCAAAAGAATGTTGGAAATAATACTGAGAGGGGGGGTGAATCAGTATTATCAAGCAAATTAATAAATCTTCCTTATTTGATCTTTGAATTATTTTTGCATGTCAGTACCATAAAATAATGAGCATGAAAAAAAACAGATAGTCACACCAAAGAACACAAGATGTAAGGTGGAAACCCAATGTGGGTGAAAACCACCTGCTGCAATATGTCTCTATCTTCTTTCAATTTAGAAACTTCTTTTACAATGATTTTGTATTGGTGCAGTCCTTTACCAGTACGCAGGCTGCAACCTGCAGAGAGCTACAACTCTCTCTCTTTCTCGTTTTCCAGTCTACTCCTGGAAGGGAGCTACAACCCCCTACTTCTTTTCATAAAGCATCAGATGATCAACAAGTACATAACAGATATAGACCACTACAGATATCAGATCAGCAATAACAGAACCAACCCAGAACACCTTATCAACAGAGAAATTCAATCAACAGAACATCTTAAAACAAAGACGCAGTTTTTCTTTCTGTGGCCTGCGACCAGACGCCGTTAACCTTCTGCTACTCTGCGTCCACACGCAGATATCCTTCTGCTCTGCTGCGTGCCCACGCACTGTTCCTTTGACTGCTCTGCGTTCTGTTGCTTCAGGGACGCACCCAAAGATATTATCGCGCCGCGTCTTTCTCTACAGAGACGCACCTGAAAACGCTATCGCGCCGCGTCCTTCTGCTTCAGAGACGCACCTGAACCTTGATCGCCCTGCGTCCCCACGTAGGTCTCTCTCTACTGTGCTGTGTCTCGGCACACTTGCTCTTTACAGTACCTGCGTCCCGGCGCACTTTCTCTTCACTGAACCTGCGACCCTTCAGATATAAATGATATGAAGGCTTTAGGACAAACCCAATCAGTCAGATCTACAGATCTGATCATGCGCCATAGAGATCACAGTCCATTAGAAGATTCGCCCTCTTAGATCTGGTCTAGATCTCACCAAATAAGATATTCAACCCAAGACCATTGCTCAATCCAAATGAACTCCTTTGCTTTATATAGGCAAGCTCCTCCTCAAAACATGGAACAATACCACGAGCCGACACCATAGAAACATAAAACCGTCGGCTAGATACCACACAAGAAACCCCCACGTGCTTTTCTCTGCCTTGAAATGTGTGCACTGGGTAGACGCACCCCCTGAACGGCTGGTCGGCGTCCCTGGACGCGGGTTCTGCATGGTATACCTGCGGGGACGCACTTTCTGAACCGATTGCCTGCGTCCTTCTTAATTTTTCAACAAACTGAGAGCCTTACCACTGGAGTTGCCATCAAGTACAACATCTGTAACATACAGTCATACCAGATAACATAATGCCAACAATCTCCCCCTTTGGACTTGATGGCAACCTCAACCTTACAAGCTTCAGCTTCATTCTCCCCCTTTGACATCAAGGGCAAAGGGTATGCTCCCCCTTAGCTCATGCTCCTCCAGATCTGCAACAAATAACCAGAAATCCACCATGAAAGAGATAGAGACATATTGCAGCTATTTCCAAGATCTCCTTCTCCATAATGCCAACAATGCATTATGTGCTCCCCCTGAGCCTTGTACCACCAATAAGAAGATGTTCAACAATAAGATGATGCATCAACAACCCCAGCTTTTGCCTGAGGTATTCAAACGTGTCCCTGGGCAATGGTTTGGTAAGAATATCAGCAACTTGTTCCTTGGAAGGAACATATTCCAACTTGACTTTCTGTTCAAGCACTTGTTCCCGGAGAAAATGGTACTTGATTGGTATGTGCTTGGTTTTTGAATGCATAACCGGATTCTTTGAGATGCTGATTGCACTTGTGTTATCACATAAGATGGGGATAGGTGGTGTACAAGTGATTTGAAAATCCTGCAAAGTCTGCATCATCCAAAGGAGTTGAGTGCAACAAGATGCAGCAGCAACATATTCCGCTTCAGCTGTAGACAAGGCAATCGAACTCTGTTTCTTGCTGAACCAAGATACCAGTCTGGAACCCATAAAGAACGCACCACCACTTGTGCTTTTCCTGTCATCCACGCTTCCGGCCCAATCTGCATCTGTATAAGCATGAAGAGTAAGATCTGTATCTCTAGGATACCATAAGCCATAATTTTGAGTCCCTTGAAGATATTTGAAAATTCTCTTTACTGCCTGAAGATGAGTCTCCTTCGGATTTGCCTGAAATCTTCCAACTATTCCAACTGCATGCATGATGTCCGGTCGGGTACCTGTCAAATATAGTAAACTTCCAATCATAGATCTGTAGGTTGGTTGATGTACTGCTGCAGATTCATCATTTGCACTGAGACTACATCCTGTGACCATGGGTGTACATACTGGTTTTGCATCTTCCATGCCATATTTCTTCAAAATCTGCTTGAGATACTTGGTTTGAGATAAAAAGATTCCTCCTTCCTTTTGTTGGATTTGCAAACCAAGGAAATATGTCAGTTCTCCTAGCAAGGACATTTCAAATTCTTTCTGCATGACCGAGGCAAAGCTTTGACTCATAGCTTCTTCATTGCTGCCAAAAATAATGTCATCTACATACACAACAAGTATTAGCAATTTGTCATTTTCAACTTTTATATACAGATTGCTATCTGCTGAACCTTTTGAGAAACCTTGTTGATGAAGATATTTGTCCAACCGGTAGTACCAAGCCCTTGGAGCTTGTTTGAGACCATAGAGAGCCTTTTTCAATCGGCATACAAGATTTGGATCATTTCCAAGAATGAACCCATCTGGCTGTTCAATGTACACTTCTTCTTCCAAGTCTCCATTCAGAAAGGCTGATTTCACGTCCATTTGAAATACTTTGAAGTTTTGAAAACTTGAGAGAGCAAGGAACATTCGGATGGCCTCAAGTCTTGCAACAGGAGCAAAAGTTTCTTCAAAGTCTATTCCTTCTTGCTGCGCATACCCTTTACAAACAAGTCTGGCTTTGTTTCTAATTACTTCTCCATTTTCATTCAATTTATTTTTGAAGACCCATTTTGTTCCGATAACATTCTTATCCTTTGGTCTAGGAACCAGCTCCCAAGTGTTGTTCTTTTCGATTTGCTCAAGTTCTTCATTCATTGCTTTCACCCAACATTCATCTTTGCATGCTTCTTTCACATTTTGTGGTTCAGTAGAGGAGAGTAATGCCAAATAGCTTGAGGCTTCTGCAGCTGTTCTTCTTGTTTGTACACCTGCTTCTTTCTGCCCCACAATCTGAGATTCTGGATGATTCTTCTGAACATATCTGGATGGAGTTTTCTCTTCTATTCTTGTCTGCTCCTCTGGTTCTTCTTGAGGTTCTCCTTGGGGTTCTTCTTCTTCATCATTCTGTCTTTGAGGGTAGCCTTCATCTTCTTCTATATCTTCATGATGTACTTGCCTAGGAATATATCCCTTCTCATCAACCACTACATCAATGTTGTCAACAATTCTGCCAAGTCTTTTATTGTAGCATTTGTATGCTTTGCTATGTGGAGAATAGCCAAGAAGAATGCCTTCATCTGCTCTAGGTTCAAGTTTGCCAAGCTGCTCATCAGTATTCTTGATATAGCATTTGCTCCCAAAGATTTTGAAGTGCTTTACCGAAGGAGTTTTACCACTCCAGAGCTCATGAGGAGTTTGAGTGCTGTTCACCCGGACATTTGTCTTGTTGAGAATAATAACCGCAGCATGTGCAGCTTCACCCCAGAAAGTTGCGGGAGTTCCTGATTCATCAAGCATAGCACGAGCCATTTGTTGGATTGTTCTGTTCATTCTTTCAACAACTCCATTTTGCTGAGGAGTTCTGGCTGTAGAGAATTCTCTCCTTATCCCATGTTCATCACAGAAATCGAAAAATTCATTTGAAGTAAATTCCCCACCTCTGTCGGATCTGAGGCACTTAATTTTGTGACCTGATTCATTTTCAACCAAGGCTTTGAAGGACTTGAATTTTTCGAATGCTTCATCTTTGTGCTTCATAAGTCCTAACCAGACAAACCTGGAGAAATCGTCAATAAATAATATCAAGTATTCCTCTCCTCTAGGTGTTCTTTTCCTGAATGGACCACATGTATCTGTATGTACTAGCTCAAGAGGCATGCTAGCTGATCCTTCTTTCTCTGGAAAGTTAGTCCTGGTTTGTTTTCCAAACTGACATGATCTGCATATGGTGTTGTCAGGAATTTTGATATCTGGAAGATCGCGAACTGCCTGATATTTGCATGCTTTCCTTATTTGTGAGAAGCTTAGATGTCCCAACCTTCGATGCCATAACCAGTGCTCTTCATCCTTGCTTAGATAGCATTGTTGTTGTCCTTCTTCAAATATGTACAGATTATTTGGAGTTCTTTTGCCTTTGAGTACTGTTTTACCTGTATCAAGATCACGAACAAGACATCCATTCGATCTGAAAATAACCTCGGTTCTTTGATCACACATCTGGCTGACACTTAGTAGATTATGCTTCAATCCATCAACATACAAAACATTTCCAGCCTTGACCTTTTCTTTTAAAGGAGCAATACCTTTTCCTTTTATAGTTGCAGGAGTATCATTTCCAAAAGAAACTTTCTTTCCCTTTTCTAAAGTAGAATAAGATTCAAGTTTTTCTTTATCACCTGTCATATGTTTCGAACATCCACTGTCAATGTACCATAGATTTTCCTGTCCTTCTGCATAAAATGCTATCCCACATCTTTCTGTTTGAGGTTCCTTTATTCTCCATGTTTTGGTGCTTGTGGCTTGTTCCTTTTTCCCTTCTTGTTCCTTTTTCTCCTGAAACCTGCTCCTGCATTCAGAGTCTTCATGACCAAAATTATTGCAAATAGAACATTCAACTTCATTTTCAAGAGCCGAAAAGTTGTTATAGGTCCTTTTTGTAATCATACTTCTTTGTTTTTGAGCTTCCCTAGTCATGATTGTTTTATATGCAACACATTGAGCTGCTTTGTGACCAAAGTTATGGCAAGAAAAGCATTGTCCATTGAAGAAGCTTCTGCGGTTATTGAATCTACCAGCCAACTGATTGTAATTTCTATTTTCATCTATTCTTGAACCAAACTGAGAAGATTTTACCTGTGGCTGGTTGTAGCTTTTGTTCACCCTTAAGATGGATTGCCCCTGATAGTTTCTGTTTGTAATTCGTCCCTGCTTTACCTGATTATCTTCATTGTTCTTTTGCTCATTTCTTCTTGCTGCATCAAGATAACTTTTTGAGGTGGATGCTTGAGAGGTTTCTCCATTATAGCCCAAACCTGTCTTGTTTAGAGGAGACCGCTGCACATTGATAATCTCATCCAAAGTTTCAGATCCTTTGACAAACTTAAGATTAATAGCTTTTGTTTTCTCAATTTCTTTTCTGAGACCAACAATTTCACCTTCTAGTTTTTCAAGATGTTTTTCCTTTTCATCAATTTGAAATTGTAGAGTATCAATGATCACATTCTTTTCTTCTATACATCTCTTGAGTCTAGTAATTTCATCATAGAGATTATCCACATCTACAGCATCCTCATAATCATCATCTTCAAATGCCATTAACAGCGTATATTTATTACCTTGTTCATCTTCATCACTGTTTGATAAGCCATCACTATCTTCATGGGTGTAGTAGCTTTTCTTATTTGCACTTTGTTTCTTGTTCCATCTAGCAGGTTCCTTTCCTTTATCCTTATAAGGACATTTTGCAGCATAATGACCTACTCTTCCACAAGCAAAGCATTTGAAAGGTAGCTTACCTCTGAACCTTCCAGAACCCCTTTGAAGATTTCTGACAAAATTTGATTCTTCTTCCTCTTCTTCTGGAACATGGCTTGCTTCATAGTAATCTTCTTTGCCTGATGCCTTAAAAGCAGCTTCCCTTCTGTCTGATGGACCTCCCTTTCTCATTTCATAAGCAGTTAGAATTCCATGTAGCTGAGACATAGTGAGAACACGGAGATTTTCCTTTTCTTCTATTGCAGATACTTTAGATTCAAACTTGGGGGATAATGATCTTAGAATCTTTTGAACTACTATAGCCTCTTTTATTTCTTCACCCAAATTTTTCATACAATTAACAATCTCATCTACCCGAAGAAAATAATTAGCCACACTTTCATCATTATACATCTTGAGAGTCTCATATTGAATCCTGAGAGTTTGAAGTTTAGCTTGTTTTACCTGTTCATCTCCTTCATAGCTCGTGATCATTTTGTCCCATATCTCTTTTGCTGATTTGAAGTGCATTACCTTCATGAATTCTGTTTGGGATATACTTCCTAATAAAGTACTGACTGCTTTTGCATTTGTTTCATACTTCTTTTTCTCAGCTGGATCTGTAGGAGTAGCTGAAGGAAAAGCATAGCCTGTTTCTACAATGTCCCAAACTTCTGTACCAAGAGATTGAAGATATGCAGTAACTCTTACCTTCCAATAATTGAAGTTTGTCCCATCAAAAATCGGTGGCCTGATTGATGCTTCTCTCTCGTAGTTGCTCATGATGAACGATCTACCTTCAAGCGATCAAGCTTCTCTGAAGGACCTGCTCTGATTCCAATTGTTGGAAATAATACTGAGAGGGGGGGTGAATCAGTATTATCAAGCAAATTAATAAATCTTCCTTATTTGATCTTTGAATTATTTTTGCATGTCAGTACCATAAAATAATGAGCATGAAAAAAAACAGATAGTCACACCAAAGAACACAAGATGTAAGGTGGAAACCCAATGTGGGTGAAAACCACCTGCTGCAATATGTCTCTATCTTCTTTCAATTTAGAAACTTCTTTTACAATGATTTTGTACTGGTGCAGTCCTTTACCAGTACGCAGGCTGCAACCTGCAGAGAGCTACAACTCTCTCTCTTTCTCGTTTTCCAGTCTACTCCTGGAAGGGAGCTACAACCCCTACTTCTTTTCATAAAGCATCAGATGATCAACAAGTACATAACAGATATAGACCACTACAGATATCAGATCAGCAATAACAAAACCAACCCAGAACACCTTATCAACAGAGAAATTCAATCAACAGAACATCTTAAAACAAAGACGCAGTTTTTCTTTCTGTGGCCTGCGACCAGACGCCGTTAACCTTCTGCTACTCTGCGTCCACACGCAGATATCCTTCTGCTCTGCTGCGTGCCCACGCACTGTTCCTTTGACTGCTCTGCGTTCTGTTGCTTCAGGGACGCACCCAAAGATATTATCGCGCCGCGTCTTTCTCTACAGAGACGCACCTGAAAACGCTATCGCGCCGCGTCCTTCTGCTTCAGAGACGCACCTGAACCTTGATCGCCCTGCGTCCCCACGCAGGTCTCTCTCTACTGTGCTGCGTCTCGGCGCACTTGCTCTTTACAGTACCTGCGTCCCGGCGCACTTTCTCTTCACTGAACCTGCGACCCTTCAGATATAAATGATATGAAGGCTTTAGGACAAACCCAATCAGTCAGATCTACAGATCTGATCATGCGCCATAGAGATCACAGTCCATTAGAAGATTCGCCCTCTTAGATCTGGACTAGATCTCACCAAATAAGATATTCAACACAAGACCATTGCTCAATCCAAATGAACTCCTTTGCTTTATATAGGCAAGCTCCTCCTCAAAACATGGAACAATACCACGAGCCGACACCATAGAAACATAAAACCGTCGGCTAGATACCACACAAGAAACCCCCACGTGCTTTTCTCTGCCTTGAAATGTGTGCACTGGGTAGACGCACCCCCTGAACGGCTGGCCGGCGTCCCTGGACGCGGGTTCTGCATGGTATACCTGCGGGGACGCACTTTCTGAACCGATTGCCTGCGTCCTTCTTAATTTTTCAACAAACTGAGAGCCTTACCACTGGAGTTGCCATCAAGTACAACATCTGTAACATACAGTCATACCAGATAACATAATGCCAACAAAGAATTGGCACAAAGCTTTGGTAAATGCTTTATGGGCAGATAGAATAACGAAAAAAACTTCAATCGGCACTTCTCCCTTTAATTTAGTTTATGGGAAAGAAGTGGTTCTTCCAACTCACTTAGTCATCCCCTCTTTGTCTTTAGTACAATACATCGATGAAGTATCTACTTCTCCATACAACTAAGACAAATGGAAATAATTAAATTAGAAGAACAACGAGAACAAGCTAAGAAAACCCATGCTCATCACCAAGCACTAATAAAAACCTCTTTCGATAGCATAATGACCAGAAAAAATTTTCAGATGGGAGATTTAATTTTGAAATGGGATAAGGCTCATGAAGAAAAGGGCAAACATACAAAATTTCAAAAGATGTGGCTTGGTCCTTTTCAGATTGTTGAAGTCATAGGTCCATCAACGTTTGTGTTGCAGGATTTAGCAGGTAGAAGGGATTCTTTCCCTGTTAATGGACAAATCCTTAAAATATATTTTCCATAGAAGATTATTCTTCTATTTTGTAGAATAGTTTTTCTTTTCTTTTTCATAATAAAACCAGTTGTAAGTGGTTACTACAGATATTCGCGGAAAAGACACCAATTCTCTTTCAGATTTTGAGCTTTCGCTTGTATAAGTAGAAAAAAAAATTTGAAAATCTGATTTTTATTATTGACAGATACAGTTAAAAACTTTAGCCTGGATATGATACTAGTTTCAACTTCAAAAATTTGATGAAAGCAACCTTTAGCGAAGGAATTGTTTTATATCAGCACAATGAAAGGTATCAATAGCAAAATAAGGCTTCTCTGTAAGACTGCTGTTTTCAAACTCTATTATTGTCGTCCAGAGCTTTCTTAAGGAAAAACAATGACTTCCTCCCCACTAAAGAAAATCGCAGCATTCAGAGGAACAATCCGAGAAACACTATATCTCAAAGAATAAGAGGTCTCATCACGAGCCGGCTTATCATGATCATAGATATTATAACTTGCTGACTTTACCAATGTTGTCCACCAAAACAGGGCAACGACTCAAGATTGTTGCAATCAAAGGACAAGGGGTCTCATCACGAGCCAGTTTGTTCAGCGAAAGTGTAAATCAAGTGAATGACTGTGTCATAATTTTGGCTACCAAACCAAGACATTGTTCTTTGAGAATAAAAAAGGAAAAAGTGTCGATGTGGATTTTTCTTCAAAGGTTGTAGATAGCCTTAAGCAGGATAAAGGATCATTGCTGGGTAACAGGTAACCCTGTCGAGGCTATGGACGCCTGCTGGCAGCAGAGGCTCTACCTACGACAAATGAGCATATTTTAAAGCCAGCACACAGAGAAGACTTTATTTTATCTTTAAAAAGACCAAGTAGTGGCTGATATAAGTACAAGAACAAGCCTGAGGAAGCAAACAATTAGAATAGAAAGAGGTTGAAACAAAATATCATTGATAGGATAAGGCATAATGTACTCTATCTGTCCATAACAAAGCTTAGATTTATGAAAATTTTTCTGTTTTGAAAGTTTAGAAAAATTCAATAGAAAAGCAGAGATAACTGGTTCTTCCAAGTGAATCGCCATTGTTGTGGCCACCAACAACCCCCCTCTTTATTTAGTATTAGCAATAACACTAAGCAAATGGGGACCCTTAATAAAAAATTCAAAAAAACATTTTATAAAACTTTTTGTATTATACTCCTTAAAAATATGTCGCATCGCGCGAAGAAGATAAACATTTCTTTACGAGCGTAATAAAAAACTACGAAGAAGCGACGCGAAATTCATCGCATCGCACACATTAAGAAGCGCTCTTAAATGTAAATCTTAAGAAATCTTCGACGGTCGATGTGCGACGTCGCATATCGCAATATCGCATAAGCAACACACAATGATTTAATGACTCATGCGATCCGCGATGCTGCGATCTTGTGATATCTGCGATCTGTGGTAAACGCGATCTGCGATTTGCGGTAAACGCGATCTGTGATCTGCGGTAAAAGCGATCTGCGATAATCCGATCTGAAAAAATTCGCGATGACACATCTAGGTAATGCGATGACGCGATGCTGCTATCGCCCATCGCAAATTTCCTCGGCTCAACATTCAAGAAAAGCTGTCTATAAACCAAAATTAGGCGCGCGCCTTAAAGGAAATTAATGAACATATGCCAAAGTGTCAGTGAAGGACAGTTTTGTGTTTTTCGAAGAGTCAGTTCACGATGGGTGTCATGATTTTATACATTCATAGAGGTTAGAGCTTTCGTATCAGTATTTATTATCATTACTCTTTTCCTTTGCGTGAACTGCAGGAATGAAAGACAGGAAACAATATGAAGCAATGAGCAGGAAACATCTAAGGAAAAGGGGAAAGCGACAATGCTCGGAGAACAGAGAAGAGATGCCTTCATAAACGGATGTCGCATGCAACAGAACCACAGATTCGAGAGTATCACTCAACAGATGCTGAGGTCGATAGGTGATTCAACATTGAGGGTCAGAAAGCTCACAAAAGCAGCGGGTTTACGAAAAATCCTGAAACTTCTACCCAGTGAAGGAAAAAGCGCTAAAGGCGGAAAACGCACCAGAAATGCTCGGATCAAAGAACAGAGGCAATTTTCGATACGCGATTAGCGCTAGGCGCTAATCGCGCATCGCTAAGAAAATTGTTCAGAAAGCAAAGTCCCTAACTTGCTTAGTCATTCGCAAGTCCGAAAACCGAAATAGCAAAAGCAGAAGCAGTTTGAGAGAAATTTGGGTTGTTGCCAAGTATATACGCAGTAAATTCGCCCAACCAGAAGATAATTCTCAAAAATATCTTCTAGTGTACTAAAAAGTGGTGCCAACCAGCCGACTCTTCCCAGGCGAATGTTCAATGCTCGCAACATTTAAGGAGCAAATGCAGAAATAGTTAGGAATTAAATTCAGTTTTTTAGAAATAGTTTTGTTTTAGAAGAAGGGCGGTCATTTAAACCGTATCCTAAATTTATGTAATTAAGTTATTTAGTTAGCAGTATTTAAACCCTTCTCATGCATTTGGAGAAGAGTCCAGAAATTTGTCAAAAAACTTGTCCTCAGAACATGCACTTTTGCACCTTCGGAGGGGGTTTTGATGAATGGATGGATCAAGGTTTATTAATGTTTGCATTTGATATCCGCTACTGATGTTGCACTTCTGTACTCTTAGTAGATGTTAGAGCAAGGAGAGATAAATCGTTGTTGCTTGAAGCTTATGAGTAGGATCAGTCATAAATGGTACTTTTATCTCTTGGCCATTTCTGCTTATATTCTTAAAGTGATATATAGTTTTAGTTGTTTATATGTTATTGCATGAATGTGTGAGTTACCATTTGGCACTTTTTTATGGTGGAGCCATTTATTTATGTTTGATATATGAATAACTTATTATGCGATATGTTGTTCACAACTGTTTTGCCTAACTTTTTATGCAAAGTAGTTCATCTTAATTGATTTCTATTCTTGTGATAGCTAAATGATCTTTATTACCAGTTATTATTCGAAATCTTTTTAGATCGCATAATAGAAGAAATACACCTCGGGTTAGCATAGATTAGATGTGTTGTTTTTCATTAGATTACAATAGTATAGATTTAGTTTAAAAGTTTGAATTAGATTAGCTTTAAGTATCCTTAGATCAGCAACATCCAATTCTGCACACACACACCTTTAGATTGGAAACTGGTCCCATTATCCCTAGTCGGACCCGCTATACCAAACGGATAAGGAGCTGCCAACCAAGGTCTGGACCGGGTGGGTATCCCCCTTGTTGTCGACCCGATTTTCGGGGCTTCAACACCTTACCTCACCTTGATGACCACACTTGATGATCCTAATGATGAAAGATTCCCTTGATGACATGAAGTCCATCCATGAAGAATCTCCATTGTCCTCTATTTTTTCTGCACCATCTATTTTTAGACCAACCACATAAAACATATTTCTCACTCTTTAGAGGAAACATATGAACATGATACTTATGCCATCGTTTAGAGCATATTTTTAGCTTTCTAATGAGCTATCACATGCCCCGAAACTCCAAATATTCTAAGAGATATGAATTTATAAAGATAAGGAAATTAATTCTGGTTATTGAGCCGACCTTACCTCCATAACTCATGTCGGCTTGCATGTGGACGTCGCTGTTCGTTGTGAAGACGAATAGGTATATATGAGGTTAGACCTTTGTTTTTGTCAAGAATTTTCAGTCAAGATATTAGAGAAAACCATAAGCAAGAAGGAGGCCGAGAAGGACTTTGTCATCATGTTTTGGGCTAAATTTTCGTGATTGGGTTACCTTAGGCTAATGGGCAGCTCAGAAAAGGACAATCATCTTGAAACCTGAAATATAAATCTGTGTTTGCAACGTTGGATTGTGCTCATTTGCTGGAGGACAGAACTTGGATCTTTGTTACAGATTGTAGTCCCATTGAAGAATTTCGGACCAATGATCTGAGCTTTCAGCTCAATCCTGTGGACAAGTTTCTCCTTAGCTCGGACTTCAGGGTGTTGTTAGTTCTGTTACCTGTGGCAGCTTCTATGTGGAGAGATCAGACTTGCCTCCTGTAGAAGCTTAGCATTATAGAGGGCTGTCTCGGATTGCAGACTATTTTGGATTGCACTCTAGGACTATCTCGGATCTGTGAGTTATCTTGTCTCAATATTAAGTTATTGGCTACAGCAGGTTCATTATCTAAAGCAGTGAAGTAAGAGTACTTAAGATATTCTTTTCGGTCATTTAAGAAGCAATTAGTAAGGACATCATCGTCACTGTTAGAGAAGGTGACCTACAACAGTTTCAAGAAGTAAACGCAGTGCCTATATGACTGTCTTGACCAAAGCACAACCACATAATCAAGAACAGTGTAATCACATCATCAAGGGAAGAACACATTTAGTTCACAGAATTAAAGGAAGAACAGATGCATCAGTTTCATCATTTGCACAGATCTTAAGCTTTGAAAATGCAACATAAAAGACCTCGTTTAAAAGAGCATCTTTGGAACATTGTTGGCCCGAAGCAGCATTATAATAGCAGGGAATACCTGGAGCAGTTTTTGGACAGACCTTTGTAAACTTCTTGTTGACCTTGAAGAGTGACCGAGTAAGCCCTCGAAAAAGACCCTTGAGCAGATGACAAGATATTACTGAAGACACCTTTGAAGGACATTGTATGCAGACATCTTGTTGAGAAGTTTTTAGTTGATCTTGAAGGATCATCTAGAAGACTTTGTTATCTTGAAGAGTTCTTGGGGTAGTTTAGTGAAGACATCCCTGAAGCATAGTTTGAAGATTTGTTGAAGCAACTTAACCATTGGAGAATATTTTGAAAAAGTTATTGAAGACAGCTTGAAAAATTGTTGATGACCTATTTAAGAGACCTTGTAGTAGCAAATCTTGGAGTTAATTGTTGACCTTGTGATGCATAGTTGAAGGACCTCATGAGGTGACTTTGGAAATTTTGTTTGGGTACCATGAAGAGTTGTGGAAACACCTTCATGTGAAGACAAGGTTGTCATTGATGAAGTAATTTGGAGGACGCAGTGTTGGCGAAGATATTGTCGGGGCTCGTTGTAGATGATATTGGGAGCCGTGAAGAACTATTAATCTTATATTGACGAATTGAAGTTGTGGGTTGGAGCCCTAGAGGATAGGTGTCCTCAAGAAGACCAAGTTTGGTCCTTGTACTAGAGATAGGGTTGGAGCCCTAGAGGTTGGAGCCTCAAAGTAACAAGATCGGAGTCTTGGAGGATAGGGTTGGAGCCCTAGAGGATCAGAGTCCTCAAGAAACCAGGTCGGAGCTTGAATCAGATATAGAGTTAGAGCCCTTGAGGTTGGTGCCTCAAAATTGACAAGGTTGGAGCCTTGGAAGTCCAAGTTGGTGCTTGGCAAATACACGTTGGAGCCTAAGAAATTGAAGATCGGTGTCTTCATCTAGGGTTGGAGCCCTACATATATCGTACTTGATTTATTGAAGAAATTAATAAAAACATTTATTCGTATTGTTCATTTTGTGTTCTAAATATAAGTGATCTAATTGGTAAAAGTAACAATTGAAAATGAATATTGATTTACCCTGCCCCCGCCCCCCCCATTTCCAACAATTCCACTTCTATCATTGGCTTGTTTTCCTTCTTTGCCTTATTTAGGGTCTCGCCACTTTGCTTCACTAAATTTCTTCTAGGCCCAATGTTCATTATAATGCTTATTAACCTATGCATTCAATTCCATTTCATCCTTCATCATGATGGCCATATTGAAGACTTTCCATTGTGATTGATTTATTCTCTCAAACCTATAATTCAAAAGCAAACCAAAGCCTTAATATTAACCAATTTATTTGTAGTGGGACCCAAGATTTGATATTTTATGCCAAAAAGCTCCTTAAGACAAAAGTCATATCATTGATTGGTGTCCTTGGGTTTTTTCCTAGTTCCTTTAATCTTTGTGAAAGCTAATGGTCTCATTTTAGGATACCTATATACTTCTGAAAATTGGATAATCACTTCATCATAACTTCTGAAAGCTGGTTGTTGATTAAACCTCTAACAATGCTTCAATGTGGTTCATTGAAGAATTCCCATGAATGTATCCATTTGGTTGAGCAATCCTTCTCTTTTAGCTTCCCAAAAGGTATTGAGGATGAATAGATGGTCTTGTGCACTTCACATGCCATCAAAAGTGGGTTGCATGGAGATGTCAGTCAAAGTCAACACTTGTCTTGATCCTTGTTTCATTTCTTCTCATCATAATACATGTCTTTGTACGAGCTTTGAATACATTGATTCTCTTCCTTTGGGTTCTGTAGAAGGTTGGTGGATTTACATGACAATTCAAACAAGGAACCAAGTTCTATATCCAACTTATATAATCTTTCGGTCTTAAGTTTCTACAATGTTCATTATGAAAAATTGTTTCCCGAAGATCCACATTGTTTGATACAATTTCAAACAATGCAAATTTTCTAGAAACAATTTCTTATATAGACTTGTTTAACAAAACAAAAAGTGATTGCCTCTTTACCTTTTTGGTAATTATAGGCATTAAAAGCAAAAGGGGAGTGTGTTTATTGTTTTGTTTGTGTATCATTATCAACCCCTTGTGTATAATCGATTACCAATATTGTTGGGCATTTAGCTAGTGTAAACCTAACCTATGTCAATGAGTTTACTAAAGATGTCATCCATAAATGTGTAGAAACATTCAGTTGGAGTTTCCCACGAGTGTAACCCTTGGTTTGATCACATGTTAATTGAGGATGTTATTTGGGGGTGCCAATTTTTTCCTATTTCATAGGTGAAGTGTACTCATTTCAATTTCATGTTATAAGCACAATCACAATCCTTCGTGTGTTTTGTAGCACACTGAAATGTAATATAGAGTTGACAAGAGAGCCTTACTTCATTGCAAGTTCTCCACCTTACATTGTTTTGCTTACGTAGTCTGATGTAACCCTTGGTTTAATCATATGTCGATTAGAAGCGAGTGCATTGGTATCCCGTGTAACATATGAGGTCCTTTGTATGCAATGTAGAGTTGACACGGAAGTTTTTCTTCGATGTGTTTGGTATCCCATGTGAAGCATGAGGTTCTTTGCATAAAATGTAGAGTTGAAATGGGGTTTTTTCTGCACCACAGATTTTCTATCGTCGGCTGTTATGCTGGCTTATTTTGCCTCGTACACGTTTATTGGTGGACTATCATTAACACATGTTTCATCTTAGTGTTTATTTCTTGAACAATAATACATGTAAAATTGTATCACAGATTTATGAGAATGATTGCCATTGATACATGTTTTTTACAAATTTGGTTCACTTTTTAAAATAAATACATGAAACTCAGTTTTTACCAATAAATACATATAAAATTACTTAAAGTTTTGGAGAATGATCCTCACTGATGTATGCTTTCTACGAGTTTCATGGCTCATTTTTTAAACGATAGATGCATGAAAATGATCATTATTAATGCATGCTTTTCACAAGTTTTGTGATACAGTTTTTAATCATCAATGCATTAAATTTATGTCGCAGATTTTAGAAAGAAATCAGAATTGATAATCACAAGCTCACAAATTTAAGAGTGAGTGATCAACTTTGATGTTCACACGCAATTCTTAGACCACTCCACAACTAGGGTAGAAAAAATGTCAAAGATGTCCAAGGAGTTTGTATAGAGAAAATTGCATCCAGTAAAATTTAATTTTGAATTTAGAGAAGCATTACAAGCTGCAAATATTATAAGATATGGAAAAACATATTATAACTTATCAAATTCAATTTTATTTATCTGAGTCGAGAGGCTCATTCTATAGCCCTGTATTGATGTGTAACTCTGTCCATCCGTTATCAAAGTTGAAATTTTACTCATGTGGACCAAAATAAAATTTAAAAAAAAATCTAAAAATAAATAAATAATGCCTGCTCAAAAAAAATTGCAAGTAAAAAAACTAGATCCCTCTCAGCTCATGTTAAATCCATATTTAAGATGGATCTATGCTGGTTTTACAACCATTTGCTTTACTTTATAAATCCTAACCTAAAATGAATGTAAACTAAATACATATTTCTAACTATACATTTTATAAATTGATTAGAAAGGCAATCTTAAAAACATGTTAACAAAGGGAAAACTCAATATAACAAAAAAACAATGATTTGAACCGTTTACATGAGGAGAATGGAGAACAACTCTTGCAAATTCTCTCATACTCAACCAAATTCTCTCATACTCAACCAATGAATGCAACATAAAATCCAAAATAAAACATGGGCTCGGCCTACGAACTACCATCTTGTGCTTCTCCAGTCCAATATTGTTTCACGGCGATCAGGATTTTCTCTTGGTTAAAGGGACCACTCTCATGATCTCTCATCTCACTTCGCCATCTCATGCCATCAATCAAGCTCTCCACTTTCACCAAGACATCGACAACATCCCTAATGATCACGATCCCTTCAGGGCGTAGGACACGGTCCATCTCAAGAAGTATGTTAGCTATATCACACCTGCAATATAATCAACAACCAGATAAACAACAAAAGTCATCTAGCAAGAAAATGTAACACATGAACACAAATCTTGTTTATCTGTGCATACCACCATTGTGAGTGTGGATCTTGGTCTCTCACACACATAAGGTACACACAAATGATAAGTTCTCAACTTTATTTTTTTTGGTACTAGGATGCTGGATCTTATTTTTTGTTCTAGTTCCCCATTTTCTCACTTGATAACTCGATTAAGCAAAACAAAGATAACTAAACATTTTCATATTTACAGAGTGAACGATTACTCAATTTACCTGTCCTGGTACATGCTAAAGACACCGGCAGCATGAATTAAGTCATAAGTTCTAGGATATGTTGAAAAAGCCTCACACCTGCAATTCAAAAGGATGCCCATGTTATATTTTCTACATGTAGAGTCCAGGGTGCCCTAAATTTTCTGCCAAAATAGACTGAATTTTGGGTAATCCATGGATCATAGGGATGTCTTCTTTGTGTTTATTAATATAAATTCTTCAGTAAATGGAACAAACAAAGCTAGAGGAGAGGATTGCCCCTGGTGAAATCTGCAACTTACCAGTCCTGATAAGTTCCAATTAATCCTCGCTCATAGATGACACCAAGGGTATTCTGTTTGCCATCTGAAGGCACAACATTCATGACCCACACAGGATCATTTGCCAAGGCAGCAGCAAAACCTCCTAGGCCAGCATTCATGTCCATGATATTTCGGTATCTTCCATGGCTCAGTTGTCCTATAAGCCTCTTGTAGTTTGCCACCTTGTCATTCCATAGTTTAGAATCTTCATTGAAATTTTCAGCTGTAATTCCAGGAATACTGCCACTCATTATTTGGGGAGGAACAGCTGTTACACGCTTTGGCCATTTTTCTAAGGCTCCTCCTGCAACTGCATTGATATCATTGACCTCTGGAAGTGGTGTCATGCAAGTTTCCATCTTTGTATACCTTCATTCAGAATTTCAGACACAAAAATCAAATACTCAAATAGTGCACTTGGTAAACATTGTAATATCCTAGTCCAACATTTCGTCCGTAAGATTTCCATATGCATGCCATGACTTCAGTCTCAAAATATTACAATGTTTCCAAGCTGGAAACTCTTTCATGCCATGATGAATTCATTTCCAACTTCTAGGGAACAAAATTAAGTGAGCATGAATAACTTTTAGGGAACGAGATTAAGTGAGCATGAAGAATAGAAATTAATGTAAGTACATACCAGGCAGCATCAGGGTTGTCATTTTTACAAATATGAGGAATCTTATACGTTTTTCTGCTTTTCACACACTCAATGTGATTCATGGGCTTTTGCCATATAGCAAGATCACCCTTTTCGACAACCTTCTTCCAACAGAGGCGTTTAGCAACATCTTCAATAGCATCTTGCTCTTGTTTCAAATCCTCGGGAGTTCTTTGCCATCCTTTATGATGTTTTTTCCAATTTATTGGGGGGCCAGATAATATCCAATAACCACCAGGTCTCAATACCCTGTCCACTTCAATCAAGTATACACCCTCTGGAGACAAAACGCATGGACTAAATCAAAAACATATTTAAGACAACATGTGCAACGTGAAACAATGGGATCAAATTTCAGAAGTTTCACAGAGGCCTCAATTCTAAATTTCTAATGTAATGAAATCAAAATCATTGGCATCAACGCTAAGTAAAGCAATAAATCCATTTGGCAATGTGCAGCCTGAAGTCCTAAAAAATGCAAAAGCATGCATACAAGACTATAAAGATTGAACTAGACTTAATCAGATTTATGCAGGATTAAAATAGTTCCGAAAGAGAAGGATTTGCAAAGTTGGTGAATTACCATAATCTTTCCATGGAATAAGACATCGAGAACAATGAGCCATGTCAAAAGCTCTTGCTGGATATGGAATCCTTTCAGACGACATGATTCCTATCATTGCTGGAATGCCCCGTTCCAGAGCAAACTGTACCTGTGCTTCATGTGAATCCCTTGGTGCAAAGGACATGGTTAAGATATTCCTCTTTAGCAGATAAGCTCCCCAACTAGCAACCTGCAGATGTTTCAGATGATCAGTATGGTCACTTACAATTTGGTTGGGTAACCTTAACTGAAAGAAAGGAATTAGGTACATATACAAAATGCTTCATAGGATGGATGGAAAGACAATTTCGTATGAATCTAGCAAGAGTTTTAATACATCCATAAGTGATTTTCTCTAAGACAAAGATCATTTGATAGATCAATAGCTTTTGGACAATGCATCCACTCTGAGGAGGGTTCTTTAAGGATGCTAAATGTTAATTAAACGAGAAACCATGATATTGTGAAATCTACTTTAGGACCTCCAGATCTAAAGTACCTTGTACATACAGATTCAAACACAACTGTAGCCTTCCTATTCATAACAGCAGAAGCTCTCAGCAGGTAGTAAAAATAACTCACGACGATGGAACAGGATTGGCACATAGGTTTAACATAAAGATGCTTTTGCAAATCCCTATAAGAACAGAGCACATTCGGCCTCCAGAGATGAATCCCTCGTAGATGACAATTTAAGTTAAGGCAAACTTTTACATCCTCTTCTTGATGATATCAATCGACAGAGATTTGAATTTCATTAATCCAGCCATTCACATGTATAGAATATAGTGAAAGTAACCCGTTGAACATAGTATTCAGATTTTTCAGATTAAAAAGTCTGCATAGGTGTGCCAAGACTTGTACCAAAGATCCCTAAAACTTTAGAGCTGTAACAATGTTTGAGAATAGGTCAGGTTCTTTAGGCCCTTCTCACCACTCGTGATTCAGATACCTAAATTTTCTACCTAGAGAAGTTCCAATAAAGAAGAGACATTTGGTCGGCAAAATCAATAACTGACTACTGTCTAAATGGCAGAACAAAGATTGGCTAGATATCCAAAAAAAAATATCACAAGTTGCAATGCAGATAACAATGAGCTAAGATGGGAAAGAGCAAGTACTCACTCCACACCCTGTATCAATGGCAGTCCTGATAGATCCATCCGTCAGAGGAATCAACTTATTGATATCATCAATATAAGCATCTGCACCATGAGGGAACATGGTTCCCCCACCTGGAAACCGGAACTTGTCACCTTCAACTTGGATCCAGTTCTGTACAGCCTTCTCTACTGTAAGTTCCCTGTGAGGAACATTGGCAAACCAAGCGTAATCCCTGCTCTTGGGCCAGGGGAAGGGATTCTTGTACCCGGGAGGAGCAGGAATGAGGCATTTCAAGATCTCGTTCTTCTCTGGGCAGTGGCGTTCTCTGTATACCAACCTAGCTCTAGCGAACTTATGAGCTCTCGATGGATCCTGACAGGGAGTATATTCACTGTACTTGAGATCGCAGGGTTTAAACTTTATCTTATGTTTGGAAGTCTCGTTGCCCCCTACTACTTGAGCATGATGGGCTTCAAAGTCCAAGGAAACAGACGTAGAAGAAGCGGTCCGAGTAATGGAATCACAACCCATCTTGGGGTTGCTCAGTCTCGTTGTGTCATTTGGCAAAGACCAACTGTTCTGCCATGCACCCAAAAGGTAGCAGAAAATACAGAGCCCAGTGACTCCCAGGATCCAAGTCACACGTTTTTTCTTGGATTCCAGCTGGTGTATTTTGGGAGATCCACCGTAATCCTTCCCCATTCTACCCTCCTGCAATCACACAAATATTCAGCATAAAGACATTGTAATAAATACTACAAATTCCCATCTTCCTTCGGCTACTCCATTAAAAACAGACGCAATCTTAAAGATGGGTAAGCTTCAAGTTTATAGTACTGTTTCTTGAGCCAAATATTCAGCTTCTTGCATATGGTTAAAAACATTTTCTCAGGTATTTTTATCATGGAAGAGCAGAGCAAGTTAGATTACACGACAGAATGAGCCCTTCCAATTGTGAAAAAAGGATAAAACCATGACCATCACAGAAAACTATGATGTGAAGACCTATGAAAGGAGAAAAAAACAGGGAGCAGATCTAGAAATGAGTGCACCTGTATACCTATCCAACGCAATCGTTAAATACTTCAAATCCCCTGCTAACAATTTCAACGTTTTGAATCCATGAATGCCACCAGGTATTATCAGCTAAAGCTTTAGTGGGGCAAAATTTCTCATCGATTCCTCTCTTGGGTTCAGTCTGCAGACTTTCTAGATCGAACCCCACGTGTTAGATCTAAAAAATCGGGAATTCTGTTCCAGTGTAGCGCTTTCCGTGTAGAAAACAATGTCCACTGCATGAGTTTATTTATATTTCTCGAAAAATGTGGGGGATATTCAGGCAGGGAGCCCTCGGCCGTTACGCTTCCATCTTTATATAAATATTTGTTACGAGCTCTCTCGATGCAGATCTGACTGGTAATCAGGTAACCCCAGCGTTTACAAATAAATTTTTGAAACTATGTTGCGTGTACCCCCATTTAAACCAGTCACGAGGATGTGGGTGACAGAATCCCACCACTGCATTGGCCCTCGAATAATCTCTTTAATTGTTTTGGGTCACCCACTGGAGCCTTTTACACTTTGTCCTGTACAATAAGTCGGGGTTAGGCCACCGACTTTTGTCCAGAATTGCATGTTGTTAGCACCATAAAAGACCAGTTATTTAGCGCCAGATAAGACCGTTATCGATTAGGTCCCGTAGCTGATGATGATCTCGATAAATTCTACATCGATGGACTTTCATAGTTTGATTAGCGAAATTTCAGTTCTCAGGTTGGATGTGAGGATTTTTAAAGTGGAATTATTAAGAAATCACAGTAGAGGTGGGCGTTTACCCCACAGTAACAAAAGGGCAAAAATGTAATTATTGGTTTTCATATTATGATTGGATTTTGTACATTAGTTTAAGTTAAAAATAGGGAATTAATGGTCTTATAGACTATTTTTAGTGTGGTGGATCTTAAAGTATTATTTCATTTCATTTAAATAAACTGTTTTTATTGCCCTGAAAATCATGGAAATTGGTAAAATGGAGCTATGAAATTTTTAAGCTTTTATTTAGGTAGTCCATGAAAATCAATGACTGGTATTTTTTTGGGTTTAATAATGTTGGTCACTGTTTTTTTAGGTTAATAGTGTTTATGTAATTTAATAGAAAATAAGGATGAGCAATTACATTTTGATGATTGATTAAGTAGAGTATTTAATGTATATGGTATTTATTATAATTTATATTGTATAAGGTATTAGTCTTAGTTTACAAAATGAATGTTTTTGTGGGTATTTAAAATTTTGGGAAGAAATATTGGACCAAATCCTAACAATGTGATTAATTAGAAAAACTTATATCTATAAAATATGGATTTTTTAATAAATTCAAAATAATCATTTTAAATTGATGGAGTTGCAAATATTAATGTTAATATTGTATAATTCAAATGTTTTTGGGTATTTTGAGGGAGTTGAATTCACTTTTGCATTAAAAGTCAAAAATATTGAAAAAAGTCAAAAATGTAAAATGTATAGTCAAAAACCTAAATTGTATAGTTTTCTTCTTTCCTATCAATATCTAGCATTAAAGATGGATTTCAATTCATTTGAGTTGTCTTTAGTGAGACTTTTTGGAAGCTTTTAGTGTGGGTTTTTCTGGTCTAATTTCTCTAAAATCCGGCAGGAATTTATTGAAATCACAAACTTGATGAGTAACCCTTGCACAATTGAAGTGCCCTAGGGGTTTTTTAGGGTGCTAAGTCCATATATACAGTCCAAAAAACCAGTTTAAATAATACAAATCAAGGTTTCACCTCAATTTTTTCCGCGGGATTTTGACACTGGAAAGTCCAAAAAGTCGCACTAAAGACAACTCCGAAATCATTTGGTATGTGTCATCCTTCATGAGTGTTGTTCATTAATACTTCATTGTTATGAGCTTGAGTAATCAAATTGGGAACCATATAATTTTACCGTAAAATTCCCTCTCGTGATTAGAAATTAGTGATATTGGTTCAAAGATTCCATAGATTGAGTTTAAGTTGAAAGATCAACAAAGGATCCCAATTTTTTAAACATAAAATATGATTGTAAAATATTAAACCTAGAAAACAAACACAAAGGCACACTAAATTCAATGACCATAATATATCCAATATAAGGTTATTTCAAACCATTATTGGCACCAAGTGTTTCTAACAAAATCCATTACAACTATTCTTTATGCAAATAAAGCTTCAAGGTAAACAATTCATCAATATAAACTAAAATCAACAAACCTATCCAACAATTGACCACAATTGCATCGTATAGTGCACCAACATTGGTTCAAACCCCATCATGAGCCACAACAACATAAAATAGTTAGGCCCATCACAAAACATAACTATTGTATCATCCTATTTTTCAGTTCCTATAAATTGTAATGAATTCTACATATGTTATTTAAGTTGGTGAGCTAGTATGTTTGGGCCAAAGAGCCTAGTATTGTAATATATTGAATTAATTAAAAATATATCAATGTTTACAATACGAGGGGGGCCATAAAATTGGGTGGGTGTGATTCCATAAGAGAAGGGGGTAAAAGGGAATCCAAGGGGAAACCCATGATTTTTTCTTAAGTTAATTTTTCATTACTCATTGATCTATTTTGATTTACCAGTCTAGATCCATATGAACCCCATATCTTTCAAGCGTCGAGAGGGATCAAATCTCTCGAGGTGCAAACATCTTTTTTGAGTGCAAAACTTGAGCAAAGGTTTGCACCTCGAGAGATTTGATCCCTCTCAATGCTTGATAGGTCTGGGGTTAAGATGGATCTAGGTTGGTTTCAGTCGTGTGCGGTCATACAAAATGTTGACACCTAATCCTTGTGATTGGGTGAATTATTGTAAATAAATAATTGAGAAATGTGAACAGTCATCGGAGATGAACTGAACAGTCTCTCCCTCATGTATATAACAAACCTACCTGATTGAATGAATAATACGAATCAGTTTTTGTTTTGTGGAGTCACTGCCTGACCTAACATGGTATCAAAGCCAGCTCCTTGTTTTAGCTATTATGTTCCTGTAACTCCTCTGTCCTGTCCTGAGTTACCTTCCAGCGCTGCTCTGCCTCTGCCATATTCTCCACTGTCCTGACATAACTTGCCTCTGCCATATTCTTTTCCAGTGCTGCCTCATAACGCATCTGTCCATATTGTCCAGACAGAAGCATTGTACGTTAAATTTTTTTGAATAGCGCTGTCATTTCCTGTTTTAGCGTTGATGACTGACATGGTATGTTGAACCCTGAGATGCTGAAGGAATCTGCGTTGAATACGCTGGTCAATTGAATACGTTGGTTGCTACTGTGCATTGTGAAACGTAACTTCGTTGTTGTTGTATGGAGCGCCAATAGTTACGTTTCTGAGAGTGATTAAAAAAGGATCGACTGAGGATTTTTCAGGCTTCCCTTATGCAATAGATGACCCCTCATCAGCAATGGCTCCGAAAACATCTTGGTTGTGACTATCAATGGCGTGGGAATCGGTCTCGAGCTTCTGTTCGTTTCCATATATCTGAAATTCGCTCTTGGTATCGACATTTGAATGGTAACATTTGAATGTTGTCTCTGCGTTTCTTCCCGGGAATCGATTGTGAGCTTTGAAATTGTGATGTTGTTGTTGCTCCAACTTTGTAGAGCTCGCGGTTGATGTCGTTGCTACTCCAACTTTGTAGAGCTCGTGGTGAATGATTGATTATTGACAGTGATATAAATTAAACAACCAAAATCATTTCCCATAGAAATTTTTGAGTACATTGTTACTGTATATTGGCAGAAGTATTCTTTTCTATCAGCAAATTTTTTTTTTACAGAATGCATTCAATCATATCCATGGTAGGAATAGTTCTCACTGGCAAGGAGAACTATCCTGAATGGTCCTGGATGATAAAACACACCCTCATCTTCAATGAGTTATGGAAAGGAGTGTGTGTCGGAGAAGGAGACAATGACCCAGTACAGTCTACCTCAGACAAAGAGCTCGTCATTTGGGAAAACAAGAACAACAAAGCCTATGCATTAATCGCAGCATCTGTAAATGAAGAGGTGAGTCGCCATATTTTGTCATATTCAACTGCCTTTGAAGCCTTACAAAAGCTGAAAGAACTCTATGACTCACATTCTGCACTTGAAGTTGTTCAACTCATGATTAAACTCTTCACTCTTGAACTGCAAAATAATGATCCTCTTGCTCTTGCATCTGAAGTAAAGTCTATAATGCATGATATCAAATCCACTAAGGTTGAGCTGGATATCCCTCTTATTGCTTTTCTCAAGGCACTTTATCCTACTTACTTCAATTATCTTAAGTCTTTGCAAGCAAATGGAAGTCTCAAAGATATAACCTTTGACTCTTGTGAAAAAGTTTGCTAAAAGAGAGAAAGCTTTTGGAAAGAAGACAACCCCTGAATCTTCTGAAGAGACTGTTTGCCTTGCTCATAAAGAAAAGCATCCTGCTAAAGATTCTACAAGAGGAAGAGGTGGACGAAGAGGAAGAGGAAGATATTTCAGAGGCAAGGGGGGCAGACATTCTCAAGGAGAAAAGGCAGATCTGCACTACATTTGCTGCAAAAGAAATGGATCACATGATGCCTCTACATGCAAGCTACCATGGGACAAAATTGAGAAGAAAAGAAACCAACAGAAAGGTAAAATTGATGATACAGACAGAGGTAAAGCACCTGAATCCGCTCACTATGTTGAGGCACAATGTAACATTGGAGTAAATGAAGATTTGTTTAATGCTTCACTTGCTTCATGGAAAAATGATTGGTTGCTTGATTCAGGAGCAACCTGTCACATGACTCATAGAAAAGATTTTTTTGAAGATTTCACTGACAATGTTGATGGAGCAGTATACTTTGCATATCAGTGAAAAATCAAGCCATCAAGGCTTGGCACCATCAGGCTTAAACTGCCTGGTCTTCCAGACTTTCTTCTGGATCATGTTCTATATCTCCCACAGCTCAAGAGAAACTTGTTGTCCTTGGTCCACATCCGCCAGCAAGGTAACTCCATTCATATGTTTGATGGAAAGCTTGAGGTAAGAAAAGCATCTAATCATTCACTTGTCATGAGGGGAATAGAAGAAGAAAGGCTTCTCAAACTGCAAGGAACATCTACTCATGCACAACATTTCTCATACAATTCTCATCATGAAGAAGGTACACTTCCATCAAGTTTATTATGGCATGCTAGATTTGGACATTTGAACTATGATAGTCTCTGCTTATTGAAGAAAAATGGTGTTGTTGGTTTGCCTACAATTCCTAGAAAACTTAAGCAATGTGATGCTTGCATTCTAGGAAAGCATAGCAAACAGTCTTTTCATGATTCGCATTCAAGAGCAATAGGAAACTTGAACTTATTCATTCAGATTTATGTGGTCCAATGTCTGTTCCTTCTGCAAATGGAAATAAATATATCATGACATTTATTGATGATTACACCAGAATGTGTTGGGTTTATTTATTGAAGAAAAATCTAATGCTTTTCAAACATTCAAGAATTTTCATAAATGGATTGAAAATGATGCACAATCTCATATTGGGTCTATTCGCACTGATAATGGAAAAGAATATATATCAAATGAATTTGAAAACTATCTTCGCCAACATGGGATGAAACATCAAACAACTGTGCCTTATAATCCCCAACAGAATGGTGTAGCTGAAAGAATGAATAGAACAATCTTGAATATGGTACGATCCATGCTTTCTTCAAAAATGTAAAGATAATGTTTTGGCCTGATGCTGTTCTATGTGATGCATATATAAAGAATAGATGTCCATCTAATGCTATAAGAAACAAGACTCCTTATGAATTGTGGTATGGACATGTTCCTTCGGTAAAACATCTCAGGATCTTTGGTTCCACCTGTTATGCTTTGATACCAAAGGTACATAGAAACAAACTTGGTGCTAGAAGTCGTAAGTGTATCTTCCTGGGGTATTCAAACACCTCCAAAGCATACCGCCTCTATGATGAAGTAAATAAAAAGTTTGTTGTATCGAGAGATGTAATTTTTCTTGAATCATCTAAATCTGACAATGTTGTTGAGCGACAACTTGATCGCTTGGATAGATTCGCTAAAACAAAATCATTTCAAGAATTTGATAATCAGATTCCACATCTTGAAGGGGGGATTCCTATTCTAGATCAACATGTGGAATCTTCTTTTGAAGAACACTCTCCCCTGCATGAAACTCCAACAACAGATGATGCTTTAAGTGATGTAATTGATAGAATTGGGAGACTCAATCTTGATTCAGTCCCAACTCAATCAACAGAGCAGCCTGGACCATCTCAGAAAGGTCCCCCAAAGTGGCTGACGAAGACACTTGAAAGTGTTATCCTGATGAAATTGGAAAAACAGGAACCATAAATTCAAACCGACAAAATGGAGGTGATGTAGATGACTCTAATTCACCTGTTGATATGGATGTTTCTTATGATTGTGAATTGAACTTGTCTACAGATTTTGAACCAACTTCCTTCAAAGAAGCTGCTTCTCGTGATGAATGGAAAGAAGCGATGCAAAAGGAGTATGATGCCCTCATAAAGAACGACACTTGGAAGCTGGTTGACCCTCCATTTGGAACAAAACCAATTGGCTGCAAGTGGGTCTACAAGAACAAGTACAAAGCTGATGGATCACTTGACAAGCACAAAGCTAGGCTTGTGGCAAAAGGTTTTGCACAGAAGGAAGGGGTCGACTATGAGGAAACTTTTGCCCCCACAGCAAAATGGGCCACCATCCGAACACCCTTTGCACTAGCAGCTCAGAACGGTTGGAAAGTCCATCAAATGGATGTAAAAAATGCCTTCTTGAATGGAGATCTAAAAGAGAATGTTTTTATGTCCCAGCCTGAAGGATTTGCTATGAAAGGACATGAACATAAAGTATGCAAACTTGTGAAGTCCTTGTATGGCCTCAAACAAGCACCACGAGCCTGGTATGAAAAACTAACTGAGCATCTTCTGAAACTCAACTTCAATCATTTTGATCTTGATGATGCAACTTTATTTGTCAAGAAAGTTGCCAAAACAGTTGTATATCTTGTGGTATATGTAGATGATCTTTTAATGACAGGGAACAATGAAAGCTACATTGCATCCATAAAGAAGGAATTGGGGAAAAGTTTTGAAATGACTGATTTGGGTTATGTTCATTACTATCTTGGCATTGAAGTAACCCAACATCCAATGTCCATATTTCTTTCTCAAAAGAAATACATTGGAGATCTGTTGAACAGGTTTGGTATGACAGCGTGCAATCCCCTTACTACTCCAATGGAATAAAACTTAAAGCTCACATCTATTGAAGGAAAAGAATTTGAGGATGCAACAAAGTATAGACAGCTTGTAGGAAGTCTCAACTACCTAACTACAATTAGGCCAGACATTTTGTTTGCTCTTGGAATCCTCTCCAGGTTTATGCAAAAGCCTTGTGAGGGACATTGGTCTACTACAAAAAGGGTTCTAAGGTACTTGAAGGGAACTCAAGACCTTGGAATCAAGTATACACAGGTGGACGACTTCAGCTTGATTGGATACTCTGATTCAGACTTCGACGGAGACAAAGAAACTAGGGTATCTACTTTAGGATATGCTATGAGTCTTGGATCAGGAGCTGTCTCCTGGAGATCACGCAAACAATCAGTTCCAGCAGATTTCACAACAGAAGCAGAATACGTGGCAGCAGCTGAAGCAACAAAAGAAATTGTGTGGCTCAGGAAAATTCTTGAAGATTTGCAGGTAAAACAAGTACAATCAACCCCACTCATGATTGACAATACCTTTGCAATAAAGTTGGCCAAGAACCCAAAGTTTGATGATCGAACAAAGCACATCAATAATAAATATCATCTGATTCGACATCATGTTGAGGCCAAAACAATCCATCTCCGTCATTGTTCCACAAATGAGCAAATTGCAGACATCTTCACCAAAGCGCTTGGAAGAGAAAAGCTTGAAAGATTCAGAACGATGCTTGGACTCACCAACATCCCTTCAGATTAAGGGGGGGGATGTTGACACCTAATCCTTGTGATTGGGTGAATTATTGTAAATAAATAATTTAGAAATGTGAATAGTCATCGGGAGATGAACTAAACAGTCTCTCCCTCATGTATATAACAAACCTACCTAATTGAATGAATAATACGAATCAATTTTTGTTTTGTGGAGTTACTACCTGGCCTGACACAAAATTTGTTGAACATTTAATTATTTTGATCATTTTAAATATGCTAAATATGTCTAAGATTAATTTGGTCAATTTAATTTTAATTTTCTTAGTTATCTCAGTTTGTTGAGATGAGAGAGATTGTTAGTAACTTGAATGATGAAAAATGACGAAATAAAATTTTTAAGTGCAAAGTGACAATGTAACAATGTTGATTGATAGAAAATGTGAATAATAAGAATATAGTCAATTATAAACAATATTCATTGTGATCAATCTTAAACCATTTTCTTCTACTGCTCCTATTGTCACACCTATTAGTTTTTTCATTTCTCATATCGATCATATGAAAAGGGCAGTTGGAATCATAGACCATTCAAATATTTAACACGAGCTATCACAGTAAACATCATACCTTGTCTATGTTGCTCTCCAATATTAATAGTAGTTTTCTCCAAAGTCAATCATTGTGACTTATGGAGTGTTAAACCCCAAATAATTTTCAATGGTAGTTATTTTCTATTACCATGTTTGAATGCAAAGTGAACAATGTTGAATGATGGAAAATGGGAATAATAAGAACGTAGCCAATTATAAATAGTTTACAGTGTCATGAAGCAAACATTTCGGGTAAGAAAACATTTTATTTAGGATGAAAATTCAAGTATTGTATTTATGGTTGAATTAATGTAACGCATAAGTCAATGCACGTCATGAATAATTTTTATGTGTTTACACTAAGAGAGAGTGTGTGTGTTTTGGGGGTGAGAAGGAGAGACAAGGGGAGATAGAGATGTAGATGGAGAGGGGAGAGAGGGAAGAAGAGAAAGACAAAGACAGGGAAGGAGTGTAATTGCCTACTTAATCTTATCATGCAAATTTTATTTACCTAAAAATATTGACTTATAATTATCAAGAAATATTGGTATATACTTACATTTGTGAAACTGTAATTTTTATTTATCGATATAAATTTTATTATTGTTATTATTCAATTCCCAACTTGTTTTCTCAAATTTAATCTTGGATAGGATATGGTCTCCTTCCATTTATTCCAATTAAATATCCATATCCCAAAGTGTCATCTCAAAATCTACTTGGGAGAAGATATGGTCTTCTACAATTAATTTCCAAATTAAATATCCATCCCCAAAATGTCTTCTCAAAATTTACTTGGGAGAGGATATGGTCTTCTCCAATTAATTTCCAATTTAAATATTCATATCTTATCCCCAAAATGTCTTCTCAAATCTACTTGGGAAAAGATATGGTAAGAAAAGCCAAGGATACTAATGAAAGGATGAGGGGGTAGTCATGACATTAATGATAGGTGGTTGAGGTGGATGGGAGGAAGAGCCATAAAAGGGGAAGGATGATGAGAGGAGAGGGGGGGATCCTTGGTCTTGGTCTTGGTTTTGGTTTTGGTTATGGTTTTGGAGGATTTTGTTTTGGGAGGAATGTGGAGAAAAAGAGAAGCGAGAGAAGGAGAACAAACACTACATCTGGTTGGACTTGGGCTCGGAGGGCTAGGGAACCTATGGAGGTTCCCTGGGCTAGGAAATACTTCCTAGTTGGTTGAGAGGCAAATCCAGTCGGGTAGTCAAGAGGAGCATCCCAACAGAGTCAGGAGCTCAGAAGCATCTCAACTAAGCTATTGGAACATGTATTCCTCCGTTTATTGATTACTTATGTAAATGGTTGCAATGAAATTCTTACTTATTTAATTTGTGGTAAATAAATTTTAATAGTATATTATCATCAAATAAATGTTTAGATATAAATAAGTTATTTCCCATCTTATTGTGTTTAAAATTGGAGAAATTTAGCTTTTAGTTATAGGACCCTAGGAGGAAGCCTTACACGTGGTATCGGAGCCAAGTTTCAAAATTTGGACCCAAAACCCACTAAACCCAAATTTCCGCTATAAGAGCTTGTAACTCTCATAATTACTTGTAATCCTAATATATATATATATATATATATATATATATATATATATATATATATATATATATATATATATATATATATATAACAATTTGTTTTTAGATTGAATAGGACATACAAAGGCCAAGCTATGTACAGCCTTGTGATAGATATTGCGGAGGGAGCTGTTGGACTGGCAATATTGTACCGATGCTTAGCTAGTTTCCAACCTCTTCCAAATAATTGGTTTCGTATCAGTTGGAAAGGAAATTGGCATATAGATGATTGCTTGGGTTGATTGATGTTCCCTTGGTGAACATCTTATCACAAATTAATCTAGACTTGTTGCCCTTTCCATCTCCCATTACAGCCTCCCACGTAGAGAGGTCAATAGTGGCTCGAGATCTGATTGTCATGCTTCTTTATGCCATAGTTGTCTCAATCTGTGCACCTATCTGGGAAGAGGTGATATTTCGGGGATTCCTTTTGCCCTATCTAACATGCTATATGCCCATTTGGAGCTCTGTACTTGTTAGTGCTATTGCATTTGCATTAGCTCACTTTAGCATGCAACGTTTACTTCCCCGGCCTTGTCATGGGTATTGTTTTTGTATGCTCATACAATATTCTTGCATCAATGCTCTTGCATAGTTTTTGGAATGGATTTGTATTCCTAGACTTATTGAGATGATGTCCCTGCAATTTGTAGTTCACATTTGTGACTGTGCAGTGTATATAGCAAACATTAAATGGCCATTGCAAAATATTTTGGCAATATATATATATATATATATATATATATATATATATATATATATATATATATTATTTTATCAGAAGGGCACTCTAATTAATTATCTGTTGCCAACATTTTAACTTTCATTAGAGATCTTAACTATTTTTACTGTAAGTTGTGGGAGTAGCAATGTTAACCAAAATTGGTGATTACTTGAGTGAGAGGTTGCTTGAATATCCTTGGTGCCTTTAATTTTTATTTATTTATTAAACAAATAATATTTACAAAGAGCAGAAACATTATATAGTATATCCAAGGGTTGGAGGAGAAAAACATATCAAAACTTCTTCCTTACCTCTGCTAAAGCTGAGATAAATTCATAATAGGCTAAAGCATCTAAACCCTTGATATCTTATATTAGGAGATAAAACTTGGCTTTTAGTTGGTTACATATCTCTTCCTACCAAATTCTATAGAGTGAAGAACAGAGCTATCCTCATTGGAAAAAATACACTTACATCTTATTTCTTGATAGAGAACAACGTAGCATTTTTGAGGCAATTTCGCAATCCCATAAATGCTGAAAGAACTAACTGTTTGGAGTCACCCAACAGGGCTTCCCTTGAAGGAAAATCCCTTGATACATGAAGAAACCTACATCTGAACTTGTTGCCAACAACCTATATGGCTATCTGGCATTTCCACAAAATGTGCTTTAGAGATTCTATTTATCACAAACTGACACTGAGCATCCATGAAATCACTTTCCACTAGATGAGGTTTTGTTGGCATTCCTGGTATATGGTCAGCCAAGCAAAACCCAGGATCTGAAGACGTCCTTCCAGCATTGAAGATGGGGGTCAAAGGGTGTTTCTGATGAAATATGAAGTAAAGTTTATTCATATCATAGTTATGGTTGGGTTATCAAAGGACCGATGTCATTTCCTAAAATAGGGCCTTGCATTTGGATTCAAGAGGGATAAACTTTTGGATTTCCTAGTTGGGCAGTCTATCTAGAGTAAAGAGAGCTTTTGAATGAACTAACACCCTCAAAACCATCCATGATCTGGGGTCCAAATTCCTTTCCTGGTTATCCTGCGAGCTTGATGCCGAGCATTCTCTTCAGTACATTGGTCTTGATCCTTTCAGCTCTATATTGGTCATAATGCTAAGTCCCATCGACAACTACTACCCATCTAGTTCCAACTCACATACTTGGCAACAACCTTCCAAGCAGACAACATGTTCTTTGGGATAGAAGATCCTCTGACCATGATTCTAAAAAATTGTGGGGTTTCAAAACCCATTCTGCAATAATTTTCCTCTATTTATTCAATTGTGCATTTCTGCATATATGAAATGGGATTGTTTACATTACCTACTGGTTGTAAGAGATCTATTTCCAAGGCCTTCTCTTGGCTTCCAGTTTCAAAACTCAACCTAAGTCATCAATCTACTCCAGTTGATATCTAAGCTTCTCAATTTTGTTCTCGCTTAAGGTAATAAGAAGTCTCTTGATGTAATAAGAAATATTGACTCCCCTGCCATATAAGGCCATCCTGCGTAGGTATGGAGTCTCCTCCCCTGCTCCGGTGCTCCTAAACTGGAACATGAACTCAAAACAGAGGCAAAAGTGAAATCATTGGGCTTGATGCCAGAACTTTGCATGTCACTAAAAAAAAAATATGGCTTCCTCGCCATGCCCTTGTTGTGTGTATGATGCAATTATCGCAGTCCATGATACCAGGTCATGCTTGGTCATATTGTCAAACACTTGTTGTGCATCCTCTACTTTACCGCACTTCGCATACATTGTCACTAATGCATTTCCCACTCCTATATTCAAATCAAACCCACTTACGACAACAAGGGCATGAAATTGCATACCTTCAGAAAGCACTGCTAAGCCTACAGAAGCACTTAGTACACTAGACAAGGTCAGCTCATTTGGCTTTACACCTGCTTGCTGCATTTGTTTGAAAATATACAGAGCCTCTGCATGTCCATGCTTTTCATGCCCATAAATAATTGTGCTCCATGAAACTACACCTCTCACATACATTTTGCTAAACACTTGGCTTTTGTCGTTAAGGAAACCACATTTAGCATAACATGTTACAAGAGCGTTTCCCACAGATATATTTGACTCAAATTCTGCTCTAACTATCTGGGCATGGAGTTGTTTAGCCTATTCCAGGCCCAAAAAGCTCCCAATCGCCTTTAATATACTAGAGAAGTTGAATTGGTTAGGCTTTATTCCTTCCCTATACATCTTGCAAAACAATTGCAATATTGCCTCACCGTTTTCACTCTGTGCATATCTTGCGATCATGAGAGTCCGAGAGACCACATTTTGTTCAGACATTTTGTCAAACATGTGGCGTGCATCCTCCAAAACTTCCACACTTGGAATACATGTGGACAAATCTGTTTTGAAGGAAAACATCAAGCTCACTTCCAATACTCACCAAGTGGGCATGGACTAGCTTGCCTTCTGTTAGCACTCTCGAATCAATGTAGAACTGCAAGAAATGAATATGGGTATTACGCTCCACCAAAATGCCTTGTGTGAGAATATCATTCAATCACTTTTGTGAATCAAATGAACTTAAATCTGCACCCATCGTAATGGAGCCATCGTTGCATCCAACATTCGAATGGTGTAAAAATGCGCAGAAATGGGTTGAATGTAGATTGCAATAATTAGAAATGCGAGGATGAGTTATACATTTCTGGGTGATTAGCAGTGCCCTTCCAATATGGTGAAGGCGTCTAAAATGCTCCATGGATTCCCATCTCTCTTAATACTCTCGGTACTGAAAATGAATTCTCAACACCAATTTTTGAAAATGAAAACAAGTGAACGCTAAAGAAAATAGGTGCCAATTATGTCAAACCAATTCTTGAACCCTCAAAAGTTGACAAATCATAAAGAGGAAATTCATTAAGCATTCCTGGATATCGATTTAATGCATGCGGGTCACGAATCATGAATTATATAGAATTTTCAAGATACAATGTCAAGTTTGTCAAACCCATAATCAATAATGAAGCTATGAAATAAACTTAAAACCACAAGATTGTTTGGTTAATTAGAGCATTGTTTTAGTCTGCTTAGTCAATCTATTGTTTAGATCGACAAAAGTTCTTGAAGTTAAACCATTATAGATCTAAGAGATATGCAAAACGTTTAAGTGATTCAAGCATGCGAAATGAAATGATTTGCAAATGAAATACTCTTTCTAAACATTACGCTAGAAGACTTGAAGAACCAATCTAGATTTAGAAATAAAATCAATTTAAACCCTAGGTTGAAAAAAAAAAAAGAGGAAGAAGAAGAAGAAGAAGTCTCTATCGAAATTGAGTCATAAATATTGACCTAAAAGCTTCTCTCAATTCCATTAGTTTCGATGAGTTAAGAAGTTATGAAAATTATATGTTAAATACATTTTGAAATTAAGATTTATGTGTTTGGTCTAATGCAAGTATATAAATGATATTAATTTTCATTCTCCATTCTATTAATATCACAAAAATGGCATTCTTTCATCCCACAATATTTTAGACTTTGTCTATGAAGCTCGTAAGAATTCACATTTATTTTAGCAATGTTATTTTTCTTCTTTAATCTAATTATTGCATATATATATATATATATATATATATATATATATATGAATTCATGGATAATTGCTTAGAAACCTTGCTTCAAGGACACTGCCTCTTCAAGAGGTGAGACCAATTGTTTATATGTCCTATAGGAGATCCCAAGATTCATAAAATGGACATAAATGATTTTAAAACATAATATAAAGGTTGGGAAGGAACAACTAATGGCCATAGAAGGAAGACATGACAAAAAAAGGGTATTATTCACATTAGTATTTAACTTGATTATTTGAATATATTAAACCAAGTTATCAATTAGCTTAATATTAAATTATAACTATGGTACTAAAGAAAACAATTTTGTGTTAGAGCGTGACTTACAAAGTACATTGCACCAGTACCCTAGTGAGTATCAAGAGAAAATTTGTAAGTTATGTAGAACTCACACATGAGAGGATTTGGTAGATCCTTGGGAATCTTCTCAGTACTAATAATGCTTGTTTACGAGCATAGTAAAAAAAAATAAAAAAACTTATGAATATCGTTATACACATGTATGTGAGTCAGCTAAGAGTGGACAAGTCCTAAGTTGGATTAATGAGTCTTGCGTATCATACAGATATTTGAACAATTCAAAATGGTGAGGACGTGAAGAAATCAAGGTCAAGGAGGATCATCACAAGGACCTCCTACAAATAACCCATTACCTTCACCGGAGTTGGCTCTCATCTTACGTTCCCTAGAAGCAATTAATGAGACTTTAAGAGGGCGCCAAACAATTGAAGTGGAAGTAGAGCACCCTCCATCAGGGTTAGGAAATCTTGAGGGATCAAGGGACTCTGATAGAGGACCTTTAATCGAGGACATTACTAGGGACCTCCAAAATATTAAGCTCCTAGGGTTTGTTGGAGGTCATGCCAGTGAACGTGCAGAAGCCTTGTTAGAAGGAATGAGAAGGTGCTTCACACTAAGAGATTATACTTCTAATTCAAAATCTAAAATAACGATATTCCAACTCAGAGATAGTGCTCTAAATTAGTGAGGTAACTTAGAGCGTCAACTACACCTCACTCTGGACACAGTTACTTGGGAGTTATTTGAGGAGAGATTCAGGAAAAAGTACCTACCAGCATATTATGAAGAACAACAGGTAGGATCCTTCCATGCCTTGGTACAGGGAAATTGTACGGTAGAAGAATATAATATTAGATTCATGGAATTGGTCAAGTATGTCTCCTACATGGATACTGACCAGCGTCAAGCAAATCATTTCATTTATGGATTAAACCCTAAGATTAGGGCAATGGTGCGGATGTGAAAACCATCCTCAATTGCAGAAGTTGTGGAACATGCTTGTTATGTTGAAGATCACTTAGCCTTGAAGGGTGGAAACAAAACCATTTATCCAAAACAACCAAGGTTTATGTGGAAGGCCCCTCATACCTTCCCCGGAGGGGGAAGTTTGAGGCCACCGCCATATGGGAACAGGGTTGTACCCAGAGCACTGATAGTGGGGATCTCAATGGTTACTAGTGCAGCTTCACCCACAGCTTCAAGGATTGGTGCAAATCAAGGTCATACACGAGGAGCGCAAGTAGGGGCAGGGGTCCCAAGGGAAGGAACTCTTTCCAAATAACTCCACCATGTTCTATTCAAATTCTACCATGCATCACTTGTTGGGGATGCGGGGGACCTCATTACCAGCGTGACTATCCTAAGTTACAAACTGGTAACAACTGTAGAGAAGGAAAATCACCAGTGGGGGGAGCAAGTAGCCACCATCGAATCTATGTAGCAGTTTATAACCAACAAGTTGAACACCAGTCTGTCGTGGTAGAAACCTCAAGTATGATAAACAAAGTAAAAGTTAAAAAAAATTTGATTTAGGTGCTACAGATAGTTTCATTTCACCGATTGCATTAGAAAAATGTGGGTTCGCAGCCTATGAGCACAATGACTTTAAGCAAGTTGAGATGGCTTCTAGGATAAAACAAGCAGTAGGACCTAGTGTTGACCAATGTCAGGTAAACCTCGCAGTGTGTATAACTAAGTTGAAGGCATACGTCACAACATTGGGGACGTACAATGTAATTATTGGAATGGATTGGCTAGAAGCTCATCGAGCTTTGGTAGGCTATTTCAAGAAGGTGATTTGTTTAGATGATGAAGGTAGGCCAATTGAGATTTGTGGAATCAAGAGAGGAGTGTCGCTACGATTCATATCCATGATGAAGGTAAAACGTTGTCTCCGACAAGGTTGCAAACTATATGTGGTCGAGGTTGTAAGTGACTAGAAAGGACCCTCCCTAGATCAACACCCAATTTTGTCAGAATTCAAGGATGCTTTTCCTAAGGAATTGCCTGGATTACCTCCTATAAGGGAGATTGATTTCACAATCGACCTAAAACTTGGTGCAGAACCAATATCTAAGACACCCTATAGGATGATAACTCCAAAACTTTGTGAGTTGCAGATGCAGTTAAAAGAGCTCTTAGACTTGGGATTTATCAGACCTAGTATTTCACCTTGGGGTGCACCAGTGATTTTTGTCAAGAAGAAGGGTGGTTACTTAAGGCTATGCATAGATTATAGGGACTTGAATAGAGCCACAATAAAGAATAAGTACCTGATACCTAGAATAGATTACCTATTTGATCAAATGAAGGGAGCAACAGTTTTCTCAAAGATCGATCTACGATATGGATACCACCAATTGAGTATTAAGGAAGGTGACATCTCAAAAACTACATTTCGAACTTGGTTTGGGCACTACGAGTTCGTAGTTGTTCCATTTGGTTTGACCAACGCACCAGCAGTATTCATGAGCCTCATGTATGGTGTGTTCAGGAAGTATTCAGACCAATTTGTGCAAGTCTTTCTAGACGACATTCTTGTGTATTCCAAGAATAAGGAGACTAAAAAGCACCTAAGGGTTGTATTGACTTGCTTAAGGGAAAATAAATTGTATGGAAAATTGTCAAAATGTTCCTTCTTTTAGAAGAAAGTTCATTACCTTGGGCACATCATTTTAGGAGAAAGGATTTCAGTTAACCCAGAAAAGGTAAAGGCCATAATGGATTGGCCAGTACTGAAAAATTTTCATGAGGTGCGCAGTTTTATGGGGCTAGTAGGGTATTATCACAGGTTTGTGGAAGGGTTTTCAAGGATTGCAAAACCCATCACCACATTACAGCAAAAGGGGGTCAGGTATGAATGGACATATGAATGTGTCACTGCATTCACAGAACTAAAGAGGTTACTAACTAGTGCACCGATCCTTCGAGTACCAGACATGGAAAAATACTTCATTGTCTGCACCGATGCTTTGAAGCAAGGATTGGGAGTAGTATTGATGCAAGAAGGTAGAGTAATAGCTTACGCATCTAGAAAATTGAAGAAACATGAAGAGTTGTATGCTACCCATGACTTAGAGTTAGCAACAGTGATGTTAGCTTTGAAACTGTGGAGACACTACCTTGTTGGGAGAAGATTTCAGTTAAGAACAGATCATCTAAGCCTAAAGCACCTCTTCACTCAAAGGGATTTGAATGCTAGACAAAGGCGGTGGCATGAATTCATGAGTGAGTATGATTTTGAGATCTCATACATTAAGGGAAAGGGGAATGTGGTGGTCGATGCACTAAGCAGGAGGCCACAAACCTTCTCCCTAGCAGCCTTAAAGGTAAATTTGAGGGAATGTGTGTTGGAGAAACTCTTTGAAGATAGTTGGTATCTAAAGGTTATATCAGCACTCCAGATGGACTATTGATATGTCCTTGAACCAGATGGAGTTGGAAATAATACTGAGGGGGGGTGAATCAGTATTATCAAATTCTTTTCAATATACCTTCTAGATTTGTAATTTAATTTATTCTTCAGATGTTGACCATTAATTTGTATGTCAGTACCATATAATAATGAACAAGAACAAGAAAAACAGACAGTCACACCAAAGAACACCATATATAAGGTGGAAACCCAATGTGGGTGAAAACCACCTGCTGCAATATGTCTCTATCTTCTTTCAATTAGAAACTTGTTTTTACATTGATTCTGTACTGGTGCAGTCCTTTACTAGTACACAGGCTGCAACCTGCAGAGAGCTACAACCCTCTCTCGTTTTCCAGATTCTCCTGGAAGGGAGCTACAACCCCCTTAGCTCTTGTACTAGCTGAGCTACTAGTACGTAGGTGTTCACCTACTGAAGGCTTCAACCTTCTCTTTTCTTCCAGGGACCACGTTTCATAAATTTTCAGACTGGATCCATGAACATCAAACAAACATCAAGTACATGTATATCAACCAATCTCCTTTCCACAATCAACTACTGAATCAACCACTATCTTCTCAAAATGCAGTAACCAGAGAACAATACCAGTAACCATACACCTATTCTGAACCCAGAACACTGCAGTAATTGACAAAAGTAGCTAAAATAAGAAAAGTCCACAACTTCACCAATATAAACCTACGGATATCCGCACTTTGTCTGTGTCGATCCTGTGGACCTCCGCACCTTCACCTGTCGCTGAACTGCGCACCGCCGCACCTGAACCTGTGTCTGAACTGCGCACCTCCACACTGAACCCATGTCCGAACTGCGCACCTCCGCACTGAACCCGTGTCTGAACTGCGTACCTCCGCACCTTTTCCTTCATAGACCTGCGGATCTCCGCACTTTCTCCTTCACTGGCCTGCGGACCTCCACACCTGCACCATGTCACACCTACGGTCCTGCGATTATAGAGTTTTTCAGCCTTCAAGTATACCCTAGACTATCAGATTTACAAATCTTATCATGCCCCAAGGAGATCTCGACCCATCAGTAGATCCACCTTATAAAGCTCAATTTTCTCCTTGATTCAGATCCAGCTATCACTCACCAACCGATCACCAGAATTTCAGATCTTGCTCACCTTTAGATATTCAATACATAAGTACTCAGCCAAATGATCTCCTTTCCTTTTTATAGACAAGCCCTTACTCAAACCATGGATGAAAACCATAGAAAGCCAATACAAGGGACCTAAAACCGAGGTTCAATACTTTAGAAACAAAAACCACAGACCAAAACCATAGGGTCAAAAACGTTGGACTAAATACCATGGATCACCCATGTGCATGTGCTTTTCTCTGCATGAAAGTCTGTGAACTTTAGGTCTGCACCTTTTGTTCGGAGAACCTGCAGGTATGTCTACACCTCTTGTTCGGAGCACCTGTGGGCCCGCAGCTTTTGTTCGGTGCACCTGCGGGTATCTCATTTTTTATCATTTTGAGAGCCTGAACTGTGATTTTCCACTTGAGTGAGTTTCCATCAAGAACAACGCTTATGCCATAGTGCCACACCTGAGTCATAATGCCAACAATCTCCCCCTTTGGACTTGATGGAAACCCCAAGATCCTCAAAGTCATTCTCCCCCTTTGTCATCAAGGGCAAAGGGTTATGCTCCCCCTGAGAACATGATGAAAACTTTGTTCTGTTGTGTTGATCATGCTCCCCCTGACTGTAGGCCAGATCTGTAAAAAATTGATCTTCAAGTAGGACCATAATCCACCATACATCATAAATGACCTTCCTATCACCAAGAGACTCTATACATACATTCATCACCCAACCAAGTGAGGATCATCCAAAAACAAACAAGAACATTATATCATTCGTCCCAAGCATAGGCCGTTACATGACCTTGACAAAAGAAATATCAGACATAGAGACAAAACATTAGTAGCATTATTCAGATCAACATCCATGTTCTTCTTCTGTACTTGCTCCTCCAAGATCTTCTACCATAATGCCAACAATGCATATTTAGAAGAATATATGCTCCCCCTGAACCTGTGCCAACTGGTCTCTGACCAATCCATGTACGCGTATACCCCATATGAAATTTGCGTACAACAGACAAGATTCAACAGCAAGATGATGCATCAACTACTCCCAGCTTTTGTCTGAGGTATTCAAATGTTTCCCTGGGCAGTGGTTTGGTGAGTATATCAGCAACTTGTTCCTTAGAGGGAACATACTCCAACTTGACCTTTTGTTCAAGCACTTGTTCCCAAAGAAAATGATATTTGATAGGTATATGCTTGGTTTTTGAATGCATGACTGGGTTCTTTGAAATGTTGATTGCACTTGTATTATCACATAAGATGGAGATAGGTGGAGTACAAGTGATTTGAAAATCCTGCAAAGTTTGCATCATCCAAAGAAGTTGTGTGCAACAAGATGCAGCAGCCACATACTCTGCTTCAACTGTAGATAAATCTATTGAACTTTGTTTCTTGCTGAACCAAGATACTAATCTGGAACCCATAAAGAATGCACCACCACTAGTGCTTTTTCTGTCATCCACGCTTTCGGCCCAATCTACATCTGTATAAGCATGAAGTGTGAGATTTGTATCTCTAGGATACCATAAGCCATAGTTTTGAGTTCCTTGAAGATACTTGAAGATTCTCTTAACTGCCTGAAGATGAGTTTCCTTTGGATTTGCCTGAAATCTTCCAACTATTCCCACTGCATGCATGATGTCTGGTCGGGTACCTATCAAATAAAGCAGACTTCCAATCATGGATCTATAGGTTGGTTGATGCACTGCTGCTGATTCATCATTTGCACCGAGGTTGCATCCTGTAACCATAGGGGTACATACTGGTTTCGAATCTTCCATGCCATATTTCTTCAAGATCTGCTTGAGGTACTTGGTTTGAGATAAAAAGATATCGCCTTCATTTGTTGGATTTGTAGACCAAGAAAATATGTCAGTTCTCCAAGCAATGACATTTTGAATTATTTCTGCATTACCAAGGCAAAGTTTTGACTCATAGCTTCTTCATTGCTGCCAAAGATAATATCATCTACATACACAACAAGTATTAGCAATTTGTCATTTTCAATTTTTATATAAAGATTGCTATCTGCTGATCCTTCTGAAAAACCTTGTTGATGAAGGTATTTGTCCAAATGATAGTACCAAGCCCTTGGAGCCTATTTAAGACCATAGAGAGCCTTTTTTAGTCTGCATACAAGATTTGGATCATTCCCAAGGATGAAACCATCTGGTTGCTCAATGTACACTTCTTCTTCTAAGTCTCCATTTAGAAAGGCTGATTTCACATCCATTTGAAATACTTTGAACTTCTAAAAGCTAGAGAAAGCAAGGAACATTCTGATGGCCTCAAGTCTAGCAACGGGAGCAAAAGTTTCTTCAAAGTCTATTCCTTCTTGTTGAGCATACCCTTTACAAACAAGTCTGGCCTTGTTTCTAATCACTTCCCCGTTTTCATTCAACTTGTTTTTGAAGATCCATTCTGTCTCTATGACATTCTTATCTTTTGGTCTAGGAACCAACTCCCAAGTGTTATTCTTTTCGATTTTCTCAAGTTCTTCATCCATTGCCTTGACCCAGAATTCATCTTTGCATGCCTCTTTTACAGTTTGTGGTTCAGTGGAGGAGAGCGATGCCAAATAGCTTGAGGCTTCTGCAGTTTTTCTTCTTGTTTGTATACCTGCCTCTTTCTGCCCTAGAATTTGAGTTTCTGGATGATTCTTTTGAATGTATCTGGATGGAGTCTTCTCTTCTATCCTTATCTGTTCCTCTAGTGCCTCTTGAGCTTCTTCTTCATTATAAGTCTGATTTGATGTTGAAGGATAGTCCTCATCATCTTCGAAATTTTCGGAATTTACTTGCCTAGGAACGTTTCCTTCTTCATCAATTACTACATCAATGTTGTCAACAATTCTTCCAAGTCTTTTATTGTAACACTTATATGCTTTGCTATGGGGAGAATAACCAAGGAGAATGCCTTCATCTGCTCTAGGTTCAAACTTGCCAAGATTTTCGTCATTATTTTTAATATATCATTTGCTTCCAAAAATTTTGAAATGTTTTACCGTAGGAGTCTTACCATACCAGAGCTCATGAGGAGTTTGAGTGTTGTTCACCCGGACATTTGTCTTATTGAGAATAACAACTGCAGCAAATGCAGCTTCTCCCCAGAAAGTTGCAGGAGTTCCAGACTCATCCATCATAGCACGAGCCATTTGTTGAACTGTTCTGTTCATCCTTTCCACTACTCCATTTTGCCGAGGAGTCCTTGCAGTAGAGAATTCCCTTCTTATTCCATGTTCTTCACAAAAATTGAAAAATTCATTTGAGGTAAACTCCCCACCTTTGTCAGACCTGAGACATTTAATTTTGTGATTTGATTCGTTTTCAACCAAGGCTTTGAAATATTTGAATTTTTCGAAGGCTTCATCTTTGTGCTTCATAAGTCCTATCAAACACATCCTTGAAAAGTCGTCAATTAATAATATAAAGTATTCTTCTCCTCGAGGTGACCTTTTCCTAGATGGACCACATACATCAATATGGATAAGTTCAAGCAGCCTACTAGCTGATCCTTCCTTCTCAGGGATGTTAGTTCTGGTTTGTTTACCAAACTGACATGATTTGCATATTGTATTGTCTGGAATTTTGATGTCTGGAAGACCACAAACTGCTTGGTATTTGCATGTTTTCCTTATCTGTGAGAAGCTTAGATGCGCCAATCTCCTGTGCCATAGCCAGTGTTCAACATTCTTTCTTAGATTGCATTGATGTTGTCCTTCTTTGAATATGTATAAATTATTTGGAGTTCTTATGCCTTTGATCACTGTTTTTCCTGTATCAAGATCATGAACACTACATCCATTTGATCAAAATATTACCTCAGTTCCTTGATCGCACATCTGACTGACACTCAATAGATTATGCTTTAAGCCATCAACATACATAACATTTCTAGCTTTGACCTTTTCTTTTAACTGAACATAACCTTTTCCTTTTATGAGTGCAGGGTGTCATTTCCAAATGAGACCTTCTTCTCCTTCTCTAAGGCACTATATGTCTGAAGTTTTTCTTTATCACCCGTCATATGTTTCGAACATCCACTGTCGATGTACCATTGATTTTCTTGCCCTTCCGCATATAAAGCTATACCACATCTCTCTGGTTGTGGTTCCTTCATTCTCCAAGTTTTGGCACTTGAGGCTTGCTCCTTCTGAGTTGTCTGCCGAAACTTGCTCCTACATTCAAAATCCTCATGACCAAAATTGTTACAAATAGAACATTCTATTTCACTTTCAAGAGCAGAAAAGTTATTGTAGGTTCTTTTCATGATCCCAGTCATACTCCTCTGTTTTTGAGCTTCTCTAGTCATGATTGTCTTATAGGCAAAACATTGAGTTGCTTTGTGACCAAAGTTATGACAAGAGAAACATTGGCCATTGAAGAAAATCCTGTGATTATCAAATCTACCAGCCAAATGATTGTAGTTTCTATTGACATCCATTCTTGAGGCAAATTGAGAAGGTTTTACCTGAGGCTGGTTGTAGCTTCTATTTGTCCTTAAAGTAGATTGCCCCTGATTTACCTGGTAGTCTTTATTCATTCTTGAGGTAAACTGTCCCTGATTTACCTAGTGATTTCTATTAGGCCTTTGCTCCCTCCTCCTTGTTGCATCCATATAACTTTTGGAGGTGGATGGTTTCTGCGCTTGAGATGCTTCTTCATTATATCCTAGACCTGTCTTGATTAGTGGAGAACGCTGCACATTGATAATCTCATCTAGAGTTTTAGATCCTTTAACAAATCTAAGATTAAGAGCTTTTGTTTTCTCAATCTCTTTTCTAAGACCCACAATTTCACATTCTAACTTTTCATGATGTTTTTCCCTTTCAGCCAATTGGAATTGTAGAGTATCAATAATCATATTTTTCTCTTCTAAACAAATTTTGAGTTTAGAAATCTCTTCATACAGACCTTCTTCATCTATAGCATCCATGAAATCATCATCTTCAAAATCCATTAAAAGTCTATAATTATTACTTTGTTCATCTTCATCACTATTTGAAAGTCCATCACTATCTTCATGAGTGTAATAGCTTTTCCTATTTACATTCTGCTTCTTGTTCCATCTAACAGGTTCCTTACCTTTGTCAAGCTTATCTTTATGAGGACACTTTGCATCATAGTGACCGACTCTTCCACAAGCAAAAAATTTGAAAGGTAACTTACCTCTGAATCTTCCAGCACCCTGTTGAAGGTTCTTGACAAAATTTGATTCTTCCTCTTCTTTTGATATATATCATGACTCATAGTAATCTCCTTTGCCTGAAGCCTTGAATGTAGCTTCTCTCCTTTCTGATGGTCCTCCTTTCCTCATTTCGTAGGCAGTTAGAATTTCGTGCAGCTGTGACATGGTAAGGTTTTGTAGATTCTGTTTTTCTTCTATTGCAGAAACTTTTGATTCAAACTTAGAGGACAAAGATCTTAGAACCTTTTCAACCACAACAGCCTCTTTTATTTCTTCACCCAAGTTTTTCATACAATTAACAATCTCATCTATACGTAGGAAATAGTTAGCCACACTTTCATCATTGTACATTCTGAGATTTTCATACTGAATTTTGAGGGTTTGAAGTTTTGCTTGTTTTACCTGTTCATCTCCTTCATAGCTCAGAACGATCTTATCCAATATTTCTTTTGCAGATTTGTACTGCATAACCTTGATGAATTCTGATTGAGATAGACATCCTAATACAGTATTGACAGCCTTTGGATTTGTTTCATATTGCTTCTTACCAGCCGGATCTATAGGAGTTGCTGAAGGAAAAGTGTATCTTGTATCTATGATATCCCAAACTTCTGTACCAAGAGATTGAAGATAGGCTGTGACTCTTACCTTCCAATAGACAAAGTTGGTCCCATCAAAAATTGGTGGCCTGATCGATGCTTCTCTCTCGTAGTTTCTCATGATGATAGATCTTCCTTCAAGTGATCAAGCTTCTTCTGAAGGCCCTGGCTCTAATTCCAATTGTTGGAAATAATACTGAGAGGGGGGGTGAATTAGTATTATCAAATTCTTTTCAATATACCTTCCAAATTTGTAATTTAATTTATTCTTCAGATGTTGACCATTAATTTGTATGTCAGTACCATATAATAATGAACAAGAACAAGAAAAACAGACAGTCACACCAAAGAACACCAGATATAAGGTGGAAACCCAATGTGGGTGAAAACCACTTGCTGCAATATGTATCTATCTTCTTTCAATTAGAAACTTCTTTTTACAATGATTCTGTACTGGTGCAGTCCTTTACTAGTACGCAGGCTGCGACCTGCAGAGAGCTACAACCCTCTCTCATTTTCCAGACTCTCCTGGAAGGGAGCTACAACCCCCTTAGCTCTTGTACTAGCTGAGCTACTAGTACGTAGGTGTTCACCTACTGAAGGCTTCAACCTTCTCTTTTCTTCCAGGGACCACGTTTCATAAATTTTCAGACTGGATCCATGAACATCAAACAAACATCAAGTACATGTGTATCAACCAATCTCCTTTCCACAATCAACTACTGAATCAACCACTATCTTCTCAAAATGCAGTAACCAGAAAACAATACCAGTAACCAGACACCTATTCTGAACCCAGAACACTGCAGTAATAGACAAAAGCAGCTAAAATAAGAAAAGTCTGCAACTTCACCAATATAAACCTGTGGATATCCACACTTTGTCTGTGTCGATCCTGTGGACCTCCGCACCTTCACCTGTCACTGAACTGCGCACCGCCGCACCTGAACCCGTGTCTGAACTACGCACCTCCGCACTGAACCCCTGTCTGAACTGCATACCTCCACACCTTTTCCTTGATAGACTTGCGGATCTCCGCACTTTCTCCTTCACTAGCCTACAGACCTCCGCACCTGCACCATGTCACACCTGCGGTAATGCGGTTATAGAGTTTTTCAGCCTTAAAGTATACCCCAGACTATCAGATTTACAGATCTGATCATGCGCTAAGGAGATCTCAACCCATCAGCAGATCCGCCTTATAAAGCTCAGGTTTCTCCTTGATTCAGATCCAGCTATCACTCACCAACCGATCACCAGAATTTCAGATCTTGCTCACCTTTAGATATTCAATACATAAGTACTCAGCCAAATGATCTCCTTTCCTTTTTATAGACAAGCCCTTACTCAAACCATGGATCAAAACCATAGAAAGCAAATACAAGGGACCGAAAACTGGGGTTCAATACTTTAGTAACAAAAACCACGAACCAAAACCATAGGATCAAAAACGTCAGACTAAATACTATGGATCACCCACGTGCATGTGCTTTTCTCTGCATGAAAGTCTGTGAACTTTAAGTCCACACCTTTTGTTTAGAGAACCTACGGGTATGTCCGCACCTCTTGTTCGGAGCACCTGCGGGCCCGCGGCTTTTGTTCGGCGCACCTGCGGGTATCTCATTTTCTATCATTTTGAGAGCCTGAACTGTGATTTGCCACTTGAGTGAGTTGCCATCAAGAACAACACTTATGCCATAGTGCCACACCTAAGTCATAATGCCAACAGATGGACTATTGAGATTTCAAGGGAGAATGTACATGTTAGAGCCTAGATCAACCTCAGGTTGAAGGGAGGTAGGCCTAGGGTAACCACAAACCATGCTTAACCTGGCAGCTAGCCCTACCAGGTCGGGAGAGGGCTCTTTCCTTGTCAATCTCAGTGAGGATGGTTGCAATTATGTCTTGAGATGACTGAAATGAATGCTGATTTTAGGCTAGGTATAGTAGATTAGGGTTTTTGATTTGATTTTTAGGTTTTGGTTGTTGAATCAGTTGGAGAAGGCAGATTGGGTCCGGGAAATCAACTCAAGGATATGGTTATGTTTTGTGGGGCGAGGTAGACAAGGGTTTATGTACTAGAAATGGATTGAGATGGTAGTTTAAGATGGATGAGGAGTTGAGGAGGGCATAAAGAAAACTATGAATCCTCTTCAAACAGTTGAAAACATTGAAAACCAAATGCATTCCCAAGAAAAAGCACAACAGTGTATTTTTTCCATTCACCTTGATTCATTTAGTTTTAGAAGAGAAAGATAGATTTGAATACATATAAACATAAGAAAAGCTCATTACAAAGAAGAAACAATACATAAACTCACTGTCACAAGAATCCCACAAAAATAGCTATGAAACCTGGTTATATTCCTTGCCAAGCTGTAGATACAAATGTTCAATGAGTGCTACCACTTCCACAAAAGTCCAACCTTTGCAAATGACTGAAAAAGTACATAATATAGGCAATGAAACTACTCATGCTAGCTATCAGGGGTTGAATCCATGAGAAGAGGGGTGGTTTCAACCATATCTAAACTAGGAACACAAAAGTAGGCAGTGGAACAACTTGCCTCTAAAACTTAGGAAACCAATTCATTCATTATCAAACCACTTGAACCTTGATGTATCTACCCTATGAGGTATTCTCATCCATATTTACATCAAAGATATTGTTTACCATGCATACATTACCAAAGAATGAAGAAAAAGTCAATTTCCAAGAAAACTAGGAAAAATCTAGAAATTTAGGCAAAATTGGCAAAATCAGTTTAATGCGCAGCGCCAAAAATTTAATGCATAGCGCTTTTTCAGGGCCAGTTTTGGAGACCTTCGTGGTGTCCAAATCAGGTGCAAGTTGGCTTGTTGAAAAGCCCTGCCTGTCTAGTTTCCTGAACAACTTGATTTTTCTGATTTGGAGCTCATTTTCCCCTCGAAAAGTTGATTCTCCCAAGACTGCTTCCTGTGTGGCAAAAAAGTGGCAGAGAGGGCACTTTTTAGGTGTTTTTTTCCCTTTTGGAGGCCAAGACCTTGTCCAAATCTTCTCACTATTTATGGGTTTACATATTTTTCCTTACTGATTCCAGATATGTAAACCATTTTGCAAGAGGATGCCTCCATCAAAAGTGCAACGCCAATGGCACTGCACACCTATTGGAAAAGCCTGTTTTTTACATTAAAAAATTAAAAAATGACAAATTGCTCTAAATTTCTTGAAATTTAGCATGAGTGATCCTTGTTAGGTGCTTTGTTGAGCCAATGATTCTTCAGCCAAGATTTTGAGTTTATCTTGCTCTTTCTTGTTCCTCAAAACTCTTCTTAGCTTGGATTTTAGCCTCTTTGTCTTTTCATTGCAAATCTTGTTCCGGGTTAGGTAGTGGTAGGCCATGTGGCGAAGCATCTCTTTCTCTTTGTTTTCCTTCTCAAGCAACCTCTCCAAGTTTATATTCACCTTCTCCAACAAATACTCCTGGTCATTCTCTCTTTATTGTTCAACGGAGGTCAACTTGCCTTTTACCTTCTTGGATCTTTGCCGGTTTTCTTTGATCATTTGCAACTCCATGAGTTCTTGTTTGTCGGTAAGTTGCTTGTTTTCTTGCTCAAGATAGCTAATGACCCATTTAGCTCTCTCAAGGTTGGCTGACAAGGCTTGTATCTCAGCCTCTTTCGCTTTGATGATCATATCTTTGATCCTTGAGCCTTGAGAACCCAAGTCAATGACATCCTCCTCAATCAAGACAAAATCTCTCTCCATGGGTTTTGGTGATGTGATAGCTGATGTGAGATGAAGGATTTGTAGTGGGAAAAAGATGAGTATGAAGAGATTTTAGAAATACAAGGAAAGTGAGGTGTATGGGGATGTGAGTGCTTGAGGGCGTAGGAGTTTGGGGTTTTTTAGGGGAACGAGGGGAGTGAATAGTGTTTAGGATGTTGGGTATAGAATTTAATAAGGGAATGGGGGGTAGTGGAATTGTAAGAGTTGGGAATTAGGGTTAGGGAATAGTGTAATAGGGCTAGGGTTTGATAGGAAGAATTAGGGTTAAGGAATAGTGTAACAGGGCTAGGGTTTGATAAGGAGAGTGAGGTTTTGGGGAGAAATTCATAGATACTAGGGTTTGCTTTAGATGAAACCACACAACTCAATAAACCAAGCAACAAATTTTCTTTAGCAAGGTGGAGGACTGTACTTACTTGGAATAAGAATTAGATAGCTTTGGAGGTGTTTTGATAGCAAGTTTTATGAATTTGAGCCTTCCCCAACAGGTGCGCAACGCCAATGTAAATTTACACTGCTGAAACTCAATAGGTGTGCAGCCCCAGGCAAATGATGCACAACGCCTTTTTGAAGACCGCTTTTGGAGGCCTTTCGGTGTCCAAATTGGGTGCGGGATAGCTCGTTGGAAATATTGTTGAGTATAATTTCCAAAAAAAAAATTGTCAATTTGGAGTTCATTTGCCCTGTCAAAAGTCAAATCTCCCAAGACTGGTCAAAATATGCAAAATGAGGTTGCCTAAATGCAGAGTGATGTTGCAGTCAACTTTTGAAGGACTTCCTCAACCCCAAATTGAGCTCATGATAGCTCATTGGAAATTTATCTTTGTATAGATATCATTTGACTCATCAAGAAAGTCATTTAGACATTTAATCTAGGAGAAATATTGATTTTCCCAAAGTCACTCCAGAAGTGCATCAATTCTTCTGAGGCAATTGTATTTTTGACATTTCTATAAAACCATGACACCTATGTAAAAAATGAAGGAGTTTTTTCTTCCTTGGCCTATTATGGACAAAAACCTCTCTCACTTTTTCAAAATTCATTTTTTCTTGCTCAGAAACATCATTTGAGTAAAACCTATCCCGATGTGTGGAATAGGGGATTTGTCGAAATGAAGTGAAATGAAGGGGATAAGGGGCTTCTAAATTCTTGAGAAAATTTTGGGAAGTGGGGAGGGATGTTAGCAAGTAGGGGAAGGTGAAATTTTAAATATTGAGTGAGGGGATGGAGTCCAAAAGGGAAAAACACAGGCCTAGCCTAGAAAATTGTCAAATTGTGGCAAGAAGCTAGGGTTTGTGGGAAAATGATGAATTTGAGGGATATCAGTGATGGGAAGTACTTAAGAAGGTACATTAAGGATAGGGGAAGGTATATGAACATCAGGATACAAGTTTTGTTGATGATTTGACCATCCAAGAGAAATTACCTTCAAAACCCTAAGAGAGGGAAATGAGCCTTACCCAAGTACAACTGAAACACGAACAAGGTGTAAAATGACCCATTGGAACCTGAAATGATGATGAAAACACTTTGAATGATGGTACACTCAGCTGAATGGTGACATGGACCGACACTTGAAAACTTTGGAAGGAGTGAAAACAAATCCTAGACCTAATACCTAGTGACCAAATTTTACTTGAAGATTCTCTGAAATGACAAAATTTGACTATAACATCCTAAAACCACTTTGTAAGAGCATATTTGATCACTGGTGGAAGGCTTCAAAGACTGACACTAACAGTACATACCTAAGGAAGGGGGTATAAGAAGGACCATCCTCGAAGAGTCACATAGAGCACTCTATTGTGCACATCTTGAAGTGAAGAAGATGTACGTGGACACAAGGAAACTCTTCTTTTGGGCAGGCATGAAGCACGACATAGTCAAGTTTTTCGCCAAATGTCTTGAATATCAACGAGTGAAGGCTGATCATTTCCATCCAACAGGACTCCTACAACCACATGACATCCCTATGTCTAAATGGGAGGTAATTTCTATGGATTTTTTTGTGGGTTTTCCACTCATGTCAGAGAGGCACAATGCTATATTGGTTATAGTTGATAAATTGACCAAAAGTGCCCATTTCATTCCAGTAAGAGACACTTACGATGTTACTGATGTGGCATGAGTTTTAATAAGTGAATTTATTCGACTACATGGGTTGGCCACAAAGATCATTTATGATAGAGACTCTTGATTTACATATAAGTTCTGGACAAGTTTGCAGTCAGCACTAGGGACTCAATTGAACCTAAGCATTGCATATCATCCAGAAATGGATGAGCAGACTGAAAGAGTAAATCAGGTTATGGAAGACATTCTTAGAATGTACGTCATGGATAATTAGACTCAGTGGGAAAGGTACTTACCATTGGTAGAGTTTTCCTATAATAACAGTTACCACAGTTCAATCAGGATGCCTCCTTATCAAGCTCTATATGGAAGGCCATGTAGGATGCCATTGTGTTGGGAAAAGTTGGAGGACTGAGTAACAGTTGGGCGAAAACTAGTTTAGGAAATGGAGGAACAGGTAAGACATATTCGACAAAGGTTAAAGGAAGCACAAGATAGACAAAAGAGTTATGCTGATTCACATAGGATTTGTCGCAGTTATGAAGTAGGGGACCAAGTTTTTATTTGTATCTGACCCAACAAAAGAACCATTCGGCTTGGGGAAGGGACGAAGTTGTCACCTCGGTTTGTAGGACTTTTTAGGATCAAGGAGAAGATTGGACCAGTTGCCTATCGTCTTGTACTGTCACCCCTTCCGCATAAAACTCATGATGTTTTTCATGTATCTATTTTATGAAATTATGTTTCTGATGAATCTCACAAACTAGATTGGAGGGAATTGTAGGTCTCGGACATGGGAACCATAGTGGTCGAACCATTACACATATTGAAACGTAGGGTTCAACAGCTCAGATGTCGCATGGTGGACCAGGTTAAGGTCCAATGGGACAAGTATAGCCCAGGATTTGCTACCTGGGAGGATGTAGAGACTATACTTCGTGACTACCCCTCACTTTTTGAGCATCTTTGATGCCCATTTTGACTTAGATAGCTACCTATGCTAAGGCTCTATTTGTAGTTCCATGTTATTTATTTATGAACACTATGTAATATTGACACATTTAGTTGGAGAGGTGAAAGTACTTATATAAATCATTAGATGGATTAGGTATTGATGACTAAAATGTTTTATGTATGACCTAATGTATGACTTACTTGGTTATGATTTATCTAGTGCATGACTTATCAGAGTTATTGTTGTTTCATGTATGGCTTAAGTGGATATGATTTATCTAATGAATGACTTAGTGAAATTATGATTTATCTAATGTAATATTTATTTCTAGTGTGAACTACAAAATTGACACGTGGATACTAGACTTAATAATATGATGTTTAAGATCATGTATCTATATCTATTTTGTTGTTATATATATGCATGGATGAGAACTAACCTGTAGATTGGAAAGAACTATATGATAACCAAGATCTACTCTTCTAATGGGGAAGGTTGAGACATCCAATGAAGAATGGTATGATGTACATTGTTCTATTACATTTGGTATCTATTTGATATGCACTCTTATGACATGGGTAAAATGTAAATGGAAGGTGACAAGACTACCTGACTCGATTATTTGATGACAAGTATCCAATCAATGTTGTAGTGTGTTCCATATTAGGGTGTTGGCCCTAGTTGTGAGGAGGGGTGGAGGTATTTCCCACTGTGTAACCTCCAAACCTAGAATCACTTGAAGGCAGTGATGGACACACTCCCCTAGACATATGATGACGATTGCTAGTTTCTTACTGGGGAAGTTAGGTTGATATAGTCGATGCTTCCGCCATATTGGTTTTATCAGTGATTAGATTGGTATAGTCGATGCCATAGTATATAACAACTGAGGATGGATAGGGTGGGAACGGAAGTAGGTTAGGAAGGATAGGAGGATATAGATTAGTTGGAGACTCTTGATGGGAAGTGGTATCATTTCCTGACTTATTAAATTTTACTACTATAACGCTCTCTCTATTTTGTTATCCCTTATTGTCAAACTGCTTTCGAACTCCTTGTATCTTTTCACTCTAACTTCGGGACGAAGTTTTCTGAAGGAGGGGTGTATGTAATTCGGTACTTAATCTTATCATGCAAATTTTATTTACTTGAAAATATTAACTTATAATTATTAAGAAATATTGGTATATACTTACATTTGTGAAACTATAATTTTTATTTACTGATATAAATTTTATTATTGTTATTATTCAATTCCAAACTTGTCTTCTCAAATTTAATCTTGGATAGGATATGGTCTCCTTCCATTTATTCCAATTAAATATCCATATCCCAAGGTGTCATCTCAAAATCTACTTGGGAGAAGATATAGTCTTCTCCAATTAATTTCCAAATTAAATATTCATATCTTATCCCCAAAATATCTTCTCAAAACTACTTGGGAGAAGATATGGTAAGAAAAGTCAAGGATACTAAATGAAAGGATGAGGGGGTAGTCATGACATTAATGATAGGTGGTTGAGGTGGATGGGAGGAAGAGACATAAAAGGGGAAGGATGATGAGAGGAGAGAGGGGATCCTTGGTCTTGGTCTTGGAGATTTTGTTTTGGGAGGAATGTGGAGAAAAAGAGAAGGGAGAGAAGGAGAGTGTTTGCTGAACTTTGACACACTACATCTGGTTAGACTTGGGCTCAGAGGGCTAGGGAACCTGTGGAGGTTCCCTGGGCTAGGAAATACTTCCTAGTTGGCTGGAAGGAAAATCTAGTCGGGCAGTAAAGAGGAGCATCACAACAGATTCAGGAGTTCAAGAGCATCTCAACTAAGATATTGGAACATGTATTCCTCTGTTTATTGATTACTTATGTTAATGGTTGCAATGAAATTCTTACTTATTTAATTTGTGGTCAATAAATTTTAATGGTATATTATCATCAAGTAAATGTTTAGATATAAATAAGTTATTTCCCATCCTATTGTATTTAAAATTGGAGAAATTTAGCTTTTAGTTAGAGGACCCTAGGAGGAGCCTCACAGGGAGGAAGAGATATAGATATGGAGAGAGAAATGTTAGAGAGAGAAAAGGGGAAGAGAGAGGGAGGGAGGGGAAGAAAGGGAGAGAGAGAGAGAGATAGATAGATATGGAGAGAGAGAGAGAGTGTATGTTTAGGGGGTTAGATAGAGAGATAAAGAAGGAGAGACAATGGGAGATAGAGATATAGATAGATGGGGCAGAGATGTGCCTACATTGAAATAAATGCACACTATTAATCTAATTACTTTGAAATTAATGTACATCATACATCTAGTTGCATCAAATCAGAAATCAACATCTACATTTAAATCAATGCATCTAGTGCAAACAATCAAATAGGATTAGAAATCAACATCTACACTAAAATCAATGCATTTAGTGCAAGCAATCAAATAGGATTAGAAATCAATATCTACACTAAAACCAATGAATCTTGTGCAAGCAATCAAATATGAGTATAAATCAATATCTATGTTGGAATCAATGCATCTAGTGTAAGGTATTAAATAGGATTAGAAATCAACATCTACACTGAAATTAATGCATCTAGTGCAAGCGATCGAATAGGATTAGAAATCAATATCTACACTGAATCCAATGCATTGTGTGTAAACAATCAAATAGGAGTAGAAATAAACATCTACGCTGAAGTCAATGCATCTAGTGTAAGGTATTAAATAGGATTATAAATTGACATCTACACTGAAATCAATGCATATAGTGTAAGTGATCAAATAGGATTAGAAATAAAAAACTACATTGAAATCAATACATCTATTTTAGTGAAAAACCAAAATATTTATGACTCTCTAGATCTAATTTCTATATTTGTATTTGTCTCTATGTGTCTCTTTCTTCTTCCCCCTCTCTCCGCCTTCTATTCTATGTATATCTCCCTCCCCCTCTCCTTTTCTCTTTCCCCCTCCCTTTCTCCCTCTCCCTCCCTTTCTCTATCTTTCTCTTCTTCCCTATCTCCCTTGCCAGCTATATCTATACCTCCCTCCATCTCTACTTATTTGTCTATCTATCTCAGCCCCTTAAATACATGTCACACACACTCTCTCTCTCTCCATATCTATCTATCTATCTATCTCTCCCCCTTCTCTCTCTCTCTCTTCCCCTCCATCTATATCTCTATCTCCCATTATCTCTATCACCCATCTATCTCTCTTCCTCCCTCCTTGATCAGGTGCTCAAAATTATGCCCAAAAATAAAAGTGTCAGAATCTTTTCAAACTTAAATTTATATTGAAGAGCTCGTCATTCTGAATCGAATTGTGTGAACGACACTCGAATCCGAGTTTGTATGTAGAAGTTAGAGCAAGTAAAATTTCAAGTTTGACTTACCTGCATGGCAAGATAGGATGATGTGGCAAGGTCTTCAGCCAGTAAGGAGGCACCAAGTTGCAACCCATCATTGGCCCTTGCCAAACCGCATATCGTAGTGGTAGGCAGAAAAGAGTGTTACAAATTGCCCCCCAATAGCTTTAGGATTGCGATGCGATACGGTAATTGCAAATCGCAATCACAATCACTGAAGGGGAGAACAAGTTAGAATCGGCCCCTGGCAAGTACCAGGTTGCGATGCAATAAATTGCAGATCACAATCGCAACTCGCAAGAAGAACAAGTCCCGCTTTAAAACTGTAGTTGGTTCTCTGTCGAATTGCGAAATGCGATAAGACCTCGGACGTGAGGTGTTTGTGAATCACATTTTAATATACCAGCATGTCCACGATATCGCAATCACAACATTCCGCGGGTAAACAAGACCTTATGTTCGTCAAAACTTGCCGATTACAATTTATGATAAGGCTGATAGGATATGGCTAGCGGTGCAGAGAAATTATTGCTTGGTTAGCGGATTTAGGGGCTAATTTGTAGTTTTTTGTCGGTTTTAGAGCATTTGTGGAACAAATAGTGGGAGAACTGGGAGAAGTCATAAATCCTTCAGTTTTTATCCAAATTGGATGCAAAATAGTCAATTCTAGCAGTTTTGGATATTCTAAACTCATTGAGATAGGTTTCAGAGGCATCTGAGCATTATAAACACACTTTTGATGTAATTTGAGCATAATAGAGAGGCCCAAGCCATTGTAAGCTGGACCAAGGAGACGTAGCCCAAGACGGGTGAACTCTTTTATCATGTTCTTGTTGTGTGTTTTATATTGATGTTCATTGTTGTTATATTGCTTGTGTTCAACATATGTTTTTATGTTAAATTGTTTATAGCATTTACATAAGAAACTCTCATGGGAATATGTTAATTGCAAAAGTTTTTGAATCCTTGAGCACTTGAAAAAGCAAATGATAAGCATCTTGGGTTTTATTTTGAATGCGGAATTAGCACAACATTACTAATCTGCTCCATTTCAAATCAAGTTGGTATCAGAGCACTGGTTTTTCTTACTATATTTGCTTTACGAAAGAAGGATTTAATTGTTTGCAATTTTATGTCATGCTTACAAGGTTAAAGCTCAAAAAAGGTGAAGGAAAGCTGGTTGAAATCCCTGAAGTTGGGTCGAGTGGAAGAAGAGAAAGGTTGCCAAAGTCTTCTACACCAGTTCAACCTCAATTTGCAGAAGTTGCAGTTGAGATTCCAACACCAGTACAGCCTCAAGTTGCAGAAGTTGCAGTTGAGATTCCAACACCAGTACAACCTCAAGTTGTAGTTGAGTCTTTAGAGACCATGTCTCATTAAGGAGAACCTATCATGATAGAAGATGAGAAGACTTTTAGAAAGGCTTTATTTGATATGACAGAGATGGTTAAGGTCCTTTATGAGGAGAGGAACATCATACTATAAGGATAAAGTTCCAAGCCTCCCAATGGAGAAGGCTCTTCAGGAGGAGGTAATGGAAAAGAAGATAAAGGAAGAGGAAATAATGGGAATGGAGACAAGCCTCCCCCATATCCACCATCTTCTTCATCTTCTTCTTTGAAAGCATCTTCACACTCTTCCACCAATACCACTGTTACTCATACTCATCATCATTCTTCAAAAGGGGTTGGTAAATCACCTTTTTTTAAGCTTTATGTTAAATTCGAGTTGCCTATGTACAATGGAGAAGTTAATGCAGAGAAGTTGGATAACTAGATTCGTCAGTTGGAGGTGTATTGTAGAATTCAGAACCTTTAAGAGGATGATATCAAGATTCAGTTAGCTTCATTGAGAATGGAGGGTGCAACACTTGTATGGTGGGAATCAAGGACTCAAGACGAGATCAAGAAACATGGTAAGATCTCTATTACTTGGTCTGATTTCAATGTTGCTATAAAAAGACAGTTCTACCCTTTAGCTCATATGCAAAAATCCATTATGAATTAGAAAAAATTTAGACAGTTAAAAGGTCAAAATGTGCAAGAGTATACTCAATATTTTAGGAAAAGAGCTCTTATGCTAGGAGTAGACTTACAGTCACAAGATACCTTGTTGAAATACATAGGAGGGATGCATATCTATCTTCGACATACCATTCTTATGTTCAGTCCCATGAATATTGATGAGGTCTGTGTTCAAGCTACACACCTTGAAGAAAGAGGGAAAAATATACAGGAAGAAGGTAAGAAGAATCCATTTCAGAGTGGTGAAAAAGGGAAGAAGTTTAAAGGAAATCAGAAGAAAAATTCCTCTGTTAAGAAAGAAGGGGAAAAACAAGTGTGAAAGAATTGTTCCAAGGAAGGACATGATGAAGCGCATTGTTGGAAGCTTCATCTAGAATTACGACCGAATAAATTCAACAATAAAGGGAAATAGAAGACCAATGTTGTTGCACAACAAGACTTGGGTTCAGACTCAGGGGATGAAACAAAAATTGCAGCCACAGTCACTAAAGGAAAAGTTGTGGCAAAAGCAAGCAAAGAGGTCAGGAAAGAGGCAGTTGTAGCAAGTACCAACGCAACAAATAATACCCACAATGTTTCAAATGAGGAAAACTGAATAGAGCTATTCCATATCCAAGTCATTTCCAAACATATGAAAATCGCTAAGCTATTTGATAGTGGATCATAGGCCAACTTAATTTTTGCGGATTTGGTTAAGAAAATGAATTTGGAAATCGTGCCCCATCACAAACCGTATCTGTTGGGATGGATAACCAAGGATGCTAATTTACAGGTGACACGGAAATGTATTTTCAGGTTTGTAATCACCTCTAATTCATTGATGAAGTTGAATTAGACGTTGTGCCATTGGATATCTCAAGAATTGTGTTGGGAAGTCCAAATTCATTTCTTGATGAATTTGTAATTGTCTATTTAGATGATATTTTGATATTCAACAATCAAGAGAAGATCATGTCAAGCATGTTAGGAAAGTTTTGGATATCATGAGAAAAGAACAATTATTTCTGAAGATGTCTAAATGTGAATTCGGGAAAACTTCTTTAGTGTATTTGGGCCACATAGTTGGAGGGGGTGAGGTGAAGATTGATCCCTCTAAAGTTTCGGTCATTGTGAATTGGCCAATACCCAAATCAGTCACAGAAGTAAGGAGGGCTTTAGGAGCAACGTAATACTGGAGGAATTTTATTTCCCATTTTTCCTCCATAGAAAATCCACTACATGCATTGACTAGCATGAAGGTTGTCTTCCAGTGGGGAGGCAAATATCAAAAAGCATTCAATGCTTTGAAACAAAAGATCGGTTCAGCCCCAATTTTGGCATTGTCAGATTTGAAACAACCATTTGAAATACAAACAGATGTAAGTGACTACGCCATGGGTGCAGTTCTTTTACAACATGGTAAGCCCATTTCATTTCATTCTGAAATTTTTAATGGTGTTTTTATTAATTATCCTATGTATGATAAAGAGGTTTATGCATTGGTACAAAGTGTGAATAAATGGAAGCATTATTTGACGGGAAAAGAAACCATTATTCACATCGATCATCAGCCTCTGCAATCTCAAACCAAAGTGTAGTAGTCAAGGCACTTTCGTTGGATGGGATTTTTACAACAATTCCACTTGGTAATCAGGTACAAGAAAGGCATTTATAACAGAGTTGCTAACATGCTTTCTATATCAGTTGTAAGTGTAGCCATTTTACTCAAGAATAATTATGTTTTTCCTGAAAGTTATGTTGAACAATACGCATAGGATGCTGACTTTCAAGAGGTATATTTAAATTGAGTCAAGGCCACCAAGTTAAGGAATTAGAGTACCATGTACATGATAATCTGTTGTATCATTTGGGAAAACTTTGTGTTCCATAGGGAGAGAGGGTAAATGTCACAAGGGAAGCGCACACTTCTCTTATTGCTGGACATTTCGGTGTATGTAAAATAGTGGCAAATCTTTACAGGTATTCTTATTGGCCTCGTATGCTTGAAAGTGTGTCACGTTTTATAAGAGGTTGTTCATTGTGTGCAATTAGTAAGCCTAGTAATAGGAATCTAGGATTGTACACACCACTTCCAGTGCCTTCAAGACCATGGGAAAGTGTTTCTATGGATTTTGTAGGAGGTCTTCCTTTGTCAAGGAAAGGTCATGATTATTTGTATGTAGTTGTGGATAGGTTCAACAAGATGTGCAAGTTATTGCCAAGTAAAAAGAAAATTACAGCTGAACAAACAACTCAACTTTTCTTTCAAAATGTATGGGTTCATTTTGGATTGCCTAGTTCTATTGTAAGTGATCGTGATTCTTTACTTGTTGGGAAATTTTGGTCAAGTTTATGGAACTTTAAGGACAACAAAATAATGAAAAGTACAACCTTTAATATGCAAACATATGGTCAAACTAAAGTGGTTAACAAGACAATCATTCATTTGCTAAGAGGATATTATAGCAAACATCCTAAGTTATGGGATGAACAATTGCATTATATTCAACATGCTTACAACTGAGTAAAACACTCTTCTACTCTAACTTCACCTTTTGAGGCATGTATTGGTTATTTTCCTAAAACGCCTTTGGATTTCATCTTTGCGAAAGATGTAGTTGTAGATGGACATAGTGACATAGACAGGGCAAAGAAATTCATTGAGAAAATTTAGTTGATTCACCAAACAGTTCAAGAACAACTAGAAAAGAGTTAGGGCAAGTATAAGGCAAGGCATGATAAGCATCGTGTGGATCATCAGTTTCAAGTAGGTGATGAAGTTTGGCTATACATTAGCAAGGAAAGGCTTCAAGGTGAAGGTAAAAAATTGAAACCAATTCGTTATGGTCCATTTAAAATTCTGGAAAAGATTGGTAATAATGCTTTCAAGCTTGATTTGCCTTCATATATGCAAATCTATTCCGTTGTTAATGTTGAAAATTTGAGATTGTATGAACCTCCTTTGATTGAATATCAAGGAGAGAATGTTCAAATTCTATCTATTGAAGAATTTTCTCCAAAATACCTGTTGCACAAAATATTGTCACCATGACATTCTGCAATCAGTGTGAGTCTATCACCACTCATACTTTCCTCCTTTGCAAGTCCTAAACCTCATCTCTTCATGTCAAGCCTTGAAAAATAAGAGACAGCCCTTAAAAATCTCTAAAACTTTGGTTCCGCACTTTCTCTTAGCATTACTTGCGGTCCCGCACCTATTGGTCATGTCCCCTGCGTACCTGACCGCTCTGTTTCTGTGTAATGGGTGTGGACCCCTGTAAAAGTAAAAAAGGCGCAAGTATATTCTTGAAAACTCACTTTGGATTATTTTTGGAAGCTTCTAGAGGGAATCTTGAGGTGGCAAGTTCGCTCCTTTAAGGTTCATGCATCCCATACCTTAAGGAGCTAACCCCTTGATGTAAGGAGCTTATCCCTTTGAAGGAGGACTCTATTCCTTCATAGGTGGACCTGTAACTTCCTTCCTCTACACTATAAAATGAGGCATTGGGCTGGTTACTGGAGAGGTTGAAAGCTGAATATTTTTGAGGTGAAATGCTGTTGGAATTTAGACTTCCTAATTGAGCTTGAGAGGAGAGATTACATACCTTTTTTGATCTCATTGGGAAGAGTGTGAGGCTTGTCAAAATAGAGGAGATTCCTGCTTGGACCCTAGGAGGAGCTTGTACAACATCAAGGCACCAAAGGTTGTAAAGTTCTTCTATTTTCAAAGTTAATACAATCAAGTTTATTTTGCTCAATAAGATGTGTTTTATGGTTTATTTCATGGATTCCTTGATCACCATGATGAATATGATTTATTATATTAGCTATGCAGGTGTTATTTGATGTGTGCTTGTTTGTGATTGTAGGTTCTTAAAAGGAAACTTGTTCGGACGGTCGAAGCGTGGCTGCCATAAACTAGCGTTGGACTTAAGGTAGGGTCTAAAATACCTCTTGGTTTTTATTTATAAATCACAATATATTTAGAGAAAGGTAGAATTGCTTGTCTTGCTTGTCGCTAGATATCTGTTGATACTAGGGAGATCGATCTTGTCCGCAAGAACGATTTATCCGGCCGACAAATTGGCGACTCCACTGGGGACTTGAATTTTGGTTTTTTGCCTTTCCTTTTACTTTGACTTGAGAAACTTTTTCTTGTTTCTGGTTTTTGCTTGATGTGTGTGGGATTGGGTAGTTTTTTAGGATCTGGAGTATATTTTGTTTTTTTTCCGAAATTTTGAAGAGGACCACACGTTCTGTTTGTAACACAGTGCGGACATCCCCGCACTGTTACTTTACTACACAGAGCGGTACCGCATTTGGTTATATCGGAAGCCTGCGGACCCTGTCAAACTTTTTGAAAAACCTAAATTGTTTTCGTCTAGTTAAGCTTAGGATTTATTTACGCTTTTTAGTCTCTGCCCAGATCTGCATGTGTCCTGTCAAAAATTTCTTGTAAGTGAGTTCCATTGGCATTTTGGTTTTAGGTGATTTTCTAGAAGTTTTGCGTGCCTAGTTTGATTTTCGCTTGGTCTTTGTAGTAACTCAGAGATTAGAAGCCTAAGAAGCCTCATATTACCCTGGTCTTTTGGTCTTCTTGATGAGTCTGACTAATTTGTGAAATCTGCCCTTGGTGAGAAATAGATCTTGTTTTCTCTTTGCGAAGCTTTGAAAGAACTTGCTTGAAAGTTTTGAATTTCATTTAAAAAAAAAAAAAAAACATGGCTGGGTGTTTTTTGATTAATTTGTTCTTCTAAACGAATTAGTCCTTAGTTTGCTGAATAACTAAGTAAAACGTCCTCAAAAAGAAATTTTTAAAGCTTTTAATTCAATTAGGTTTTTAGAAATTTTTAGATCTCAAGCATAGTTTTTCATAGTTTTGAGTGTTTTCTAGAAATTGTAGAATCTCTTTTGAAAGAAATTGTTTTATGTAGTTTTTGAGTGTTGAAAAAGAAAGGGATTTTTTGTGAGCATAATTAGTAGTCTCGTTTTGAGTTTATTGAAAAAGACAAAAAGTTTTTCTTTTCGTTTATATGTTGAAGGAAAGATTTGTTTTTCAAAGAATTTCATTCTCAACTCTTTCTTTAGCTAGAAATTCATTGAAGAAAAAGAATTGTTTATCATCTTAGGTGCATTTTTAGTGTTTTGGAGTGGAGTCTTCACACCATAAAGTTTCATCTCCATACCTTTTGACTTAAGAAACAACCTATAAAAATAACGCTTAAAGTAAAATTGATCTAGAAATCTTTTTATTTCTAGGGCTCTTATCACCAACATAGCTTAGGCTAGTATCTTGGAGTAGGGAGTAACTAACTCTCCAAGATAGTCTAAACAAACAAGTAGCTATATCTTGCTGTAAGAAATAAATTCCAATTGTTACATGTATGCTCTGGGAAGCTCCTCTTAAAGGAGTCAAGCACGAGATCATATCTGAACTAGTGAGGTAATCAATCCTTCCTCATTGGGAACGATAGCAGATATACACGTATTAAAAACGGTAAACCTCGGATTGACCATTGTCAAGGAGCCTAGGGTCACTTGTTGGTAAACCTTGGATTATGTCAAGGAGCCTTCAAGGGGATTGAGCTTTGTTACTCTGCCCTTGCGTGTGTATCGGATTGTCGACTGTTCCCCTAGGTTTATTTGTTTCTGTTGGTAACCATAGTGACCATAATCTATAGGATTCTTTCCTAAGGTGACGGTGGAGGGAAGATCCCACTGTACCTGGAGCAAACGTCGACGAGACTCAATTGGACTCTTTGGGGGGTTCTCTTCACTCGAGACGGTTTTGTGAAGAAACTTGTGCCAGTCTATTTCATTAAGCAGGTTGTCGGGGTAACTGTTCCAACCGCCCTTTCTGTATTGAATTCTGCGACATTGGATTTCATCACCAACTAGTGTTTTTGGTACGGAAAGTTATTGTTTCTGTGTGGTTTGATCTCTTAGACTTTTTAGGCGTGCGATTCAATTGTTTGTTTATTTAGAGACTTTAGGTGGTTTTATTGAGGTTTTCTTTGTTTGCGTGTGAAGTAATTAAATTTTTTAATCGTGGCTGAATTACCAAGACAATCCCGTAGACTTTGGGGGCAATCTCCCGAGTATTCACCAAGCCAACTTGAAGGGCTACGAGCTCATGTAACTCCTAGGGACAATAGAGTTGGGTCACCAGAAGATAGAGAATCTTCTTTAGTTGTTCATCTTGATTATCAAGTTCAAGCAACAGAGTATATTTCTGAACCAATTTCATTTTCCGAAGTTACTGGTAGTATTTCTTCTACTAGTGAATTAGCTGAGGAACCTAAAATTTCTGAGCCTGAAACTAAACCTGCTGCTACTCCATCCTCAAGATTTGCTTCTCCAACTTCTAGTGGTCCTGGTTCACCCAGGGTAGGAAGGATCATTACCCAAAATCTTCCTTCGGGACTCATTTCTATTGAAGAACTTGTTAGTTTAGAAGAAGATATAAGTCTCCTTGAAAATCAACCAACTTTAGAACTTAGGGAGCGTGAATCAATTTTATACAGTCCACCTAGGAGGGACGCTTGGTACCTCTCATTGACCAACTTTTTAGAAAATCCGGGTCTTAGTTTTTCACCACCTCGAATTCCTTTTCATCCAACACCTAGAGGTTACTATCCTCCTTTGAATATGTCGAGATAGTCATCCATGTTTTCCCAATCACCGGAAACATTTTTATATGGCGGTCCTTCTGTTCCTTTTGGGTATCAGTCACTCACTGGTACGTTTTCAGGAGCATCTCCTCAACCCATTGATCATGGGATATCAACTGGTAATAATGGAACTAAACCATTGAGCATAGAAGAAATTCTTATGATGTCTGGTACTATTCCAAATCCGCAACCTCAAGGTAGTCAGTTACTGCCTAGGGGGCAACTTCAAGGTAGTCAATTATTACCTGGGGGGCAACCTCAAGGTAGTCAGTTACCGTCTGGGGGGCAACCTCAAGGACAATACATACCTTCGGGATAGTACATTCTCAAGGTCAACCCTAGACTCAGTACATACCTCAAGGTCAACCCCAGTATCAATATATACCTCAAGGTCAACCCCAGTTTCAGTATGTGCCTCAAGGTTATCAACCTCAAGGTCAGTACCCAACCCAAAGTTTCCAACCACTTTCTGGTCAATCATTCGTACAAGGAGCTGGAAATGTACCTTTGAGTTATCAACCCTCTACTCAACCCGGTTATGGTCCTCAATATGCTCAACCTTCTATGGGTCCATACCCCGGAATGAACATGGTGTGGGATCCATCTCAAACTCAACAGATTTTGCAACCTAATGTGCAGTTGTTATCTCAATCTGGACAACCTTTGGTTTCTGGTTCAACCCATCAACCTGTCCAGCCTACTATTCAAACTTCTACACCTAGTGTAGCTCATCAGTCTGGGCCTAGTTCGCCTCGAACTCCGCCTCAAATGAATACTATAACTACTGCAGCTTCTGTTCAATCTACTCCACCTACTTCTGGAGTATCGACAACTCCTGTTTCTACTGTTCCTGCATCAACTCCTCAAGCATCTTTACCTCAGCCGGGACCTACAATTTAGACTCCAGTTCAGATGCCTGTAGGACAACCTGGTCCAAGTACGGTTGTCGCAAGTTAACTGCAATTCACTTATCAACCGTACCAGGGACAGTACCAATTCATTCCTACTTTGCAAAGCCCAGTTTACCAGTATCAACTGTACCCTGGATACACTTATCAGAAACCTCAACAACCCCAGTTTGGTCTGGTTAATCTTGGTTTTCCGGGAGGATATAATATCCCAAATGCGATTCCAATTCCAAGTTATCCTGGATATCCTCCTCCTGGGGTTGGTCTTATGACCTAGGGTTTTCGAGACCCTAACCATCAATTATCGTTTATTTCAACTTTGGACTTGCCTGATTTGTTGCGCCTTACGAACAATCTGATTAGTTATCTTCCGTTTTGGCTGCCAATGCCGAATAAGTTGCCCAGTGATATCCCAAAGTTTGAAGGTAAATCAGGAGAGGATCCGTCAAACCATGTGATGAATTATCACCTTTGGTTTGCATCTAATTCCATTATAGATGATTCAATTCGCTTACGTCTCTTTCAATGCACTCTAATTGGTCTTGCGGCCAAGTGGTACATTGAGTTACCACGAGCTTCTTTTTATAATTTTAGTCAGTTAGCCACTTCATTCTTAACTCATTTTTAGTTTCCTGTCAGATACGACAATGGCACGGAATTATTAAGTTCACTAAAATAGTCAACGTCCACATATATTTCAGATCATATTCATGAATGACGACGTCGACGACGTTTAGTGAAAGTTTTTATTCCGGATCAAATTTTAGCAGAATGGTTTGTTAAATCATTGTTACCTAAAATCACTGAGGATGTAGCTAAGGCCGAAGTTGTTATTGAAGAGTAATTAATTGCTAAAGCTCAGTACCTTGACCTCGTTTATACGCAGTCGGGTACTTTACACGAAAAATCCCCGACCTTTTGAAACAAAATCAAATAACTGCAGCTCCTTCAGGGTCTCATGCCACTGACGGTATGATTGGTTTAGTTAACACCAAAAGTAAGAAGAAATCTTCGAAGAATTCTTCTCCTATTATAACTTTACCAGATTCCCCAACAGGAGACTCTTCCGCTGAAATTCCTGCCAATATTCATGTCGTAGAATCATCTACGGCCAAATCAAAATCCGGCGGTAAAAAGAAAGGGAAGAAGAAAAATAAACAAAACTCAAAAGAGAAATCAGATAAAACTGAATCTAGCAACGAGAAACGTAAACCTCGATATCCTTGTCTCATTTGTGACGAAGAGCATTTTACAAGAGATTTCCCACATCGCGTTGAGGTTGTGAAGATCGTCAAAGGTTCTCAAATGCCTGCTGTCTTGAAGGATCCTTTTCCTAGTCAAGATAGTAAGATGATTGGTTCTTCCTCAAATGCCTCAGAAGAACCCATAATGATGATGTCCCATGTTAGGATTACGACGTGATCGCAAGATTATGGTAGTAAAATTCCTGTTGGTGGTAAGGAAGCAACATCTTCTAATTCAAACCCATCAACTTCAACTCCTTCTGGTTCTGATCCGCTACAGATCGAGAAACCTAATCCAAACTTAGTAGTCAAACCGCCTGCTAAAGGTATACTTCGGAAGTCAGCTTTCAATCCGCATGCGAGAGCTGCTTAGAATTATAACATTGTTGAAGACTTAGCTATTTCCCCTTCAACAATGTCGGCTTTGGAGGTGCTGCAATCATGCCCAACACAGCGTAAATTGCTATTGTCGGCTATAGGAGTTGTTGATATTCAGGACTCGAACCTTATAATATTTGATTTAGAAAATAGTACACCTCGCCTACCTCATCAAATGGCTTTCCAGATTCCAGTGTTAGTCAAAAACAGACCTTGCTTTAGGAGTGTAATTGATGAGGGAGCTTCTACGTGTATTCTGTCGATCCAGTGTTCGAGATCGCTTGGTTCTCCTACACTCAATCAATCCTCAACGATCCTAAAGGCCTTTGATGGCTGTGGGTTCCATCCTTTTGGAATTCTATAGGATAAACCTATAGGGGTTGAAGGCAAAACTGTTAATCTAGATGTGGAAGTGGTTGATGCCCCTCTGGATTACAACCTTCTCTTGGGTCGCAGTTGGTCTTATGCTATGACTGTTGTTGTTTCATCGGTCTTTCAGCTTATAAAGTTTCCTCATAATGGAAAGATCGTAACCATAGACCAGCTGACTTATTTTTCATCTGACCTAGCCTCTTCTGAAAGTATCCAGCATGTCGGTAAAACAACTATCCCTTATAAGGATGTTGGGGTAGGATTGATTAAAGATTCTGGTTTACTAGGAACTTTTTCCTTTCCTCCTCCTAATGTATCGCCTTCTACTGCAACCATTCATATGATTTCATCAAACACTATTGTTTTGGATGATCCTTGGATCGTACCTTCCGAATCTGAGGTGGATTCATTTGGTGATGCGATGCCTTTGAGTCCCTATGAAATTGCATATCAGGCTGTACAGTCGTTTTCTGACCCTTCTTCAACCGAAATTGATCTAATGAATGTGGTCCATGGAGAATCACTTTCAATATCAACCTCAGATTCAACAACTTTTTCCGAGCTTGTTCATACTGATGAGCAGATTCGTGAACTTTTGTCTGTTGATGATTTACCATGGGAAGATCTTCATCATCGATCTTCATTTTTACCTGAGCTTGATCATTTTGAAAATGATTTTTCATCTATTTTTACTACTGATTATGTCAAAGAACCACAAAATCCATTGCAACATCCTGATTCTGAGTTAAATTTGGGAAATATCTCTCGAATGGTTCCTATTGACATTTTAGTTAAACCTGGAATTGTTGAAAACATTCATATAGGTGCTTCCTGTACGGACAATGAAATCCAAACTTATAAAGCCCTATTTCAAGAATTCTGTGACGTGTTTGCCTGGTCATACGAAGAGATGCCAGGAATCAATCCAACAATTGTTGTTCATGAAATCAAAACTTACCCGGATGCTAAACCTGTCCGGCAACATTTACGTTAGATACATCTGTGAAAAGCTGCTGCTATTAAAGCAGAAGTTGAGAAATTACTTCGAGCAGGTTTCATTTATCCAATTCCCTTAACAGATTGGGTATCGAATATTGTTCCTGTTAACAAAAAGAAAGGAACAATAAGAATATGTATCGATTATAGGGATTTAATCGAGCTTGTCCTGAAGACAATTATCCAACCCCCTATATCGATCAAATCATTGATGATTGTGCCGGCAGTGAAATTTTCTCCTTTATGGATGGTTTTTCCGGTTATAATCAAATTAACATACTCCCTGCTGATCAACCAAAAACGACTTTCATTTGTCCATAGGGGACATTTTCTTATTGCAAATTACCTTTTGGATTAAAGAACAATGGAGCAACTTTTCAAAGAGCTATGTCTTACATGTTTCATGACATCAAGCACATTGTGCAGCCATATCTCGATGATTTACCCGCCCATTCATTACGTAGAGCTGATCATCTCACTCATTTACGAGCAATATTTATGAGATGTAGGCATTATTGAATTAGGCTGAATCCAAAAAAATGTGTTTTCTATATAGAAATGGGTTGTTTAAGGGGATTTGTTGTTTCAAAAGCCGACATTCGTGTCGATCCCTCGAAGGTTGAAGTTATTGTCAAATTGCCTCCTCCTTCGACTCTTCGCCAACTCAAAAGTTTGCAAGGGAAAGCAAACTTTTTACGTCATTTCATTCCTAACTACGCCGAGATAACAAAGGGTTTTACCAGGTTGTTGAAACAGAATACTCCATTCTTTTGGGATGAGATAGCTGACAAATCTTTTGATGCACTTAAACACGTGTTGACCCATGCACCGTTATTGCATCCTCCCAACTACAACCAGGATTACTTCTTGTACCTTGCCGCTTCTCATTCCACCATTGGGATGGTTTTAGTTCAGGAAGATGAATTCAATAGTGAACATGTGATTTACTATCTTAGTTGAACTCTGAATCCAACTGAGCTTAAATATTCGCATGTGGAGAAATTGGCCTTGGCAGCTATTCAAGCTGTCCAAAGATTTCATCATTACATCTTATTACGCAAAACTACCGTAATTTCTGACTGTAACCTTATGATCTATATTTTGACCAAACAATTGCTAGGGGGCAAGTATTCCAAATGGATTGTTATCCTGCAGGAATTTGACTTGGAATTTGAAAAATCCAAGGCAAAAAAATCCTTGGTATTTGTGGAACTGATGTGTGATTTCCCGTGTGCTGATACTGAAACTGTGGCGGAAGAGCCCATTACGGATGAATCATTGTTTCTTATCAGTACTCTTGATCCATGGTATGGAGATATCATTGTTTATCTCCAAACCCAATCTTTTCGGCCTGAAATTTCATGATCTTAGCGGCGGAAAATACTTTTCCAATCCCAACAATACAAAATTATTGGAGATACACTTTATCGTCATGGGGCGTATTCTGTTTTTTGACGTTGTTTAACTCATGAAGAAGCTAAAAAGGTTCTAAAGGACTGTCACTCTGGAGCATGTGGCAACAATGCTTCTTAGTGATTCCCAGATAAGTGTAAGATCCCTATGCTCAGATATGCTGTTTAAACATGTAGAATGCATATTTTTGACATGTTTGACAAAATGCCTGTCATGGCTAGTAGGGGTCCAGTCAAGTCCTTGTTCAAGTATTTTCATTTGTATCATTGTTTTGATGTTACTTTTCATTTATGGAAGTTTCATGGAGTTATGGGAAGTGGCCTGGGTCTAGGCCCTGAAAAAGTGGCACAAAATCCATAGTCGCTCGCACAAAACTACCTGGAAAAATCCTAAGTCACGGGCATGCCTTTTTGTGGGAGTGATTGGAGGTTCCCAGTCACATGGATGCCCATTCAAGGGAGTGACTAAGGCTTTAATGCAAAAAGTATTAGTTTTTCTTAGGGTCTGGTCAACTGGATGGGTTGGATGGCTCCTCGGGGTTCTGTTGCATGTGTAGAAGGTCAAGTTGGTTGTGTTCCATCGGTTCCACTTCCTTAATGGATACATAGGGAGTTGAATCATATCATAGTAACCCACCATCACATGTTTAGCCCATTGGTTACTTGGGTAGATGTAGGAGGAGGGTGTTACAGAGTGGTATTAGATCATGGTTCCGCTCTCCTTGGGCGATCTCTAGTTTCTATTTCCCTTTGATGAAAGTGTTGTCATATGTACATTTTCATTTCATATAGGTCCTTATGCTTGTTGTGTATGCATGGAATTGGCCATGATTGCAATGACGTCACCATATGAAAGTTGATGGTGCCATTATTGAATGTATTTTTTGTGACTGTATGTTGGTCATGCTTTTTAGTGTCTATATGTTGTTATACATACATTAGTTGGATGATCATTGTTATGCATGAAGTCATGGCATGTGGTCAGCAGAGTCATGCATTGATAATTGGATAATGGCTGAAAGTATGCTTATATGTTGATACAATTATGTTTATATATGTATTGTGTTAATTTGGCCAGTCTTGCAAACAAGACATCCTCCCCAAACCATACTAAGGTACGCTGGTTTGTTTATGGTTTGGTTTAGCTGACATAATACACCTTGCAAGAAGAAGAGATCAAAGATTACTCGAAATATGGTATACTATAGAGATTCTCCCTATGAATTAGATGAGAAACGTGGTGTTGGGAACTCTTATGACTTAGCAGACACACTAAGGAGTATGAAGGAAGAAATGAGGAGTTGCAAAATAGACAATGATAGAATCATGCATGCATAGGAGAAACAAGTAGAAGTCAATGCAGTAATTCTTTAGAGTTTGTCAGATGTACAAATACTGGGACCACTTCGGATCAGCTATGGACAGGAGGATAGGACCAATGGGTTCTATGGCAGTAAGCCCCATAGTGGGCACATGTAAAGTAGAGATGACATGATAAAGGATGGCAGGTTCTTGGATACTCCAGATAGGAGGGGTGATGGACATAGGTACTATTCTAGTTTTGGTTCTGAAAGGTATCATGGTCATCATCGTTATCATCCTTACAGGAGGAGTGATAGGAGATATTTTTTCGGATGAGTTCAAGAAAGCAAAACCACTTACATTTGATGGGAAAATGAAGAAAACACAGGATGCAGAAGCATGTTTTCTTGGAATGAATAAGTTCTTCAGATTGCATGATTACTCAAAGAATATGAAAGCCAAGATGACTACATTCAGTCTTAAAGGTAAAGCAAATATATGGTGGGAATATGTAAAGAATGTTAGAGATATTGATGAGGAGGAGTTGTCTTGGAGTGAATTCGAGATACTATTTAGGAAGAAGTATCTATCGAAGAGGTACTATGATGACAGGGAAAAATAGTTTTATGAGCTAAAGATAGGCTTTATGACTGATGAGGAGTATACTAGATGATTTCTAGAGTTGCTGAGATATGTGCCTTACCTCAAGGAGGAGAAGGCCAAGATTCAGAGATTCATCAGTGGGTTTTCGATAACATTCAAAGATAGGATTGAGTTTGATGAGCTTAGATCATTAGAGGAGGCCATATGGAATCTAAAGCATTGTTATGAGCAATCAAAGCGTAGATATGAGACTAAACCAAACTGGAAAGGTAATGAAAGGAATAAAAATAAATGGGATGAGAAGCGAGCAATGCCTTAGGACACAAGTAACAAAGAGAATGCAACATTGCACAAGAAGTTCAATGCATTTGACAAAGGGTAGGGATTTCAATTTGAGGAGCATAACAAGGGTGTAGTTTGGAAGCCTATACAATGTTGGAATTGTGGTAAAGATCATCGCAAGAGATATTGTCCATAACATTAGGGTGGTAGACTGCATATCTATAGTGCTCAAGAAGAAAAAACAATGGGGATGTTGGACAGAGAGATTCTTGGATCTATGTAGTGTTGGATACCACACAGGCAAATCACCAGGCGTCTATTATTGAGATGGACATTGAGCTTTGTGATCAAGTTGCTTCTATTTTGATTAACCTTGGATCTAATTATAGTTATGTTAATCCTGATCTGGTGGATAAGTGTGGTTTGAATAAATAAGTGCATGCAACATCTTGGTTAGTACAGTTGGCTATAAGTACTAAGAAGCGAGTTCATCATTGGGTAAGAGCTTGTACATTTGAGTTGAATGGTATGTCTACATCAACATATTTTAATGTATTGCCTTTGGGTTCGTATAGCATGCTTTTGGGTATGGACTGGTTGTATCTCCATAGGACTAAGGTGAATTGTTATGAAAAAGCTATTGAATTCTTGGATGACAATGGAGAACAAAGAGTCTTGCAGGGTAAGAAGAAGGCAACATCAATTAGAATCATGACAACTATGCAAGTGAAGCAAAGTCGTAGAAAAGGGTGTGTGCTATTTGCAGTACATATTTCTAGTGACAAAGGTAAGGAAGTTGAGGATGCATATGGAAGTGGATTTTTATATCGAGTTGGTACCAGGAGAAACACCAAAATTAAAATCACCATACAGGATGAGCACTCTACAGTTGGTAGAGATGAATTTATAGTTGAAGGAAATGCTTGACAAGGGATATATTAGGCCAAGTGTATCACCATGGGGCACACCAGTATTGTTTTTGAAGAAGAAGGATGGTACTCTTAGATTGTGCATTGATTATAGGCAGTTGAACAAGGTGACCATGAAGAATATGTATATGTTGTCGAGGATTGATGATTTGTTCAATCGGTTGAAGGGAGAAACAATATCCTCGAAGATTGATCTGAGATCAGGATATCATCAGGTATGCAATAAAGAAGATGATATTCACAAGACAACTTTCCAGACCAGGTACAGACATTATGAGTTCGTTGTATTTCCATTTGGTTTGACTAATGCACCAACTTCTTTTATGTGCTTGATGAATAGTGTGTTGCGTCCTTTTTTGGAAAAGTTTTTTATTGTATTTATTGATGATATATTGATATTTCTAAGAATGAGGAAGAGCATGCTGAACATTTAGCAATAGTGTTGATATTGCTAAGAGAGCATCAATTGTATGCTAATCTTAGAAAATGCAGTTTCTTTCAAACATAGGTACATTACTTGGGGCATGTTGTTTCCAAGTTCGGCATAACAGTTGATCGAGAGAAGATAAGGGATATCATGGAATGGGCAGCTCCTAGGAATGTGGACGAGGTAAGATCATTTATGGGGTTAACATGTTACTACAGGAGGTTCATCAGGAACTTTTCTCGCATTGCATATCCTATCACATCATTGCAATGAACATGTAGTAAGTTTGAATGGACAAATGAATGTGCAACAAGTTTTGGGAAGTTGAAATAGTTGTTAACAAATGCTCAAGTGCTAAAGATTGTAGATCTGGATAGAGAGTTTGTGGTATGCACAAATGCTTTCAAGAGAGGACTTGGTGGATTTCTTATGAAAAAAGGACAAGTAGTATGCTATGAATCACATAAACTGAATGAGTGCAAACATAATTATTTGACTCATGATCTTGAGTTGGCAGCGATCATCCATGCATTGAAGATGTGGAGGCACTATCTTCTTGGTAGGATATTTGTACTGATGAGAAATCATAGTGGATTAAGGCATCTATTTGACCAACCAAATTTGAATGCTAGGAAAGCTAGATGGTTGGCCATGATTAGCGAGTTCGACTTTGAGATCAAGTACATTAATGGTAAAGAGAACTGGGTTGCAGATGCTCTTAGCAAGTGGATATAGGTGAACCACATAGACGCTATGAGTTCTTATGGGACAGATTTATAGGTTCAAATCTTACAGGCAAGTTAGCAGGATAACAGGTACATGGAGCTTAGGCATCGGTTACAACAGAGTACAGGTATAGGCACAGGTACAAGTACAAGTACAGGTGCACATGATGTGGACTATTGTCCCATAGTAGATGACTTGTTCAGATTTAGGGACAAGATATATGTGCCAGATGGCAGTGAGCTCAAGAAGCTTATCTTGAGAGAGTTTCATGACAAACCATATTCAGGTCACCCAAGATATCATAAGACATTGACAGTGGTGAAGAAGTTCTACTACTCGCTGAAATTGAAGAAATAAGTGGTAGAGTTCATGGTGAGATGCTTGGATTGTCAATAGGTAAAGGCAGAGTGTAAGCATCCATGTGGGTTACTACAGCCGATCTCGATTTCAAAATAGAAATGGGAGGTCATTTCCATGGGCTTCATCACAGGTTTGTCGAGGAAATTTAAACATCGTGACTCAAATATGGTTGTGGTTGACAAAGTTAGCGCACTTCATTATAGTAAAGTCTAATTATTCAACCAACGATGTAACACAAGTTTTCATCAAGGATGTGGTGAGGTTGAATGGTGTTCCAAAGAAGATTGTGTCAGATGGGGATGCTAAATTTACTTCTAGGTTCTGAAAATAGTTATTTACAAGTTTGGGTATAGAGTTGGCCTTCAACACAACTTATCATCCACTGACAAATGGACATACAGAGAGGGTCAACAGGAAATTGAAAGATATGCTGAGGATGTATGTGATGCATCAACAACGAAAGTGGGAAGAATATCTTCCACTGGTATAGTTTGCTTACAATAATGGGTATCAAGAGTCTTTGAGGATGAGTTCGTTCGAGGCACTCTATTAGTTGGAGTGATCCAGTTAATAGGGTATTGATAGGACCAGATATGTTGGCTGAAATGGAATAGAAAATGCACGTAATCAAGAAGAATCTAAAGGAAACACATGATAGATGGAAAATTTATGCAGATCAAAATAGGTTGTTAAAGGAGTTTCAGGTTGGGGAACATGTGTACTTACACATCAAGCCCAAGAAGAGCTCCTTGGGATTGGATGTTGTGCCAAGCAGATACCTCGATTTTGTGGACCTTTCAAGATTCTTGAAAGGATTGGACCAGTATCCTATTGACTTGCACTGCCTCTGACAGTGAAATTCCATGATGTTTTCCATGTATCATTGCTTAAAAAGTATGTTAAAGATGTTGATCATGTGATTGATTGGTATGTATTGTAGGTGGAGCTAGAAGGAGAATTCCAACTAGAACCTCAATGTATATTGCAGAGAAAGATGCTCATGCTCTGGAACTGAGCAATTGAGCAGGTTAAAGTGCAGTGGAAGCACTTTGGGCTCGATGAAGCTACATGGGAGATGACAGATCATATGTGGGCTATGTATCCTTCTATATTCATTGGTTGAGAGAATTTCCTTGATATATGTCTTTGGTATATGCTTGGTATGATGTTTCGAGTATATGTACATATGTATATGGATGTAAATACCACCATGAGTTGTGTTATAAACTCCAATAAGCGGTATGGTGTCATGTCTTTATGGTTGTCATGATTGTTATGTTGTTAGGTTTGTTTGCTTCTCCGCAGTTTGATCATTGTAAACACTGCAACGAGCTAAGTTATAAAGCACCATGGGAAGTATGTTTTTATTTCAACAACCTTGTTGGTTGTAGGTGTCATTGAACACCGAGGATGGTGTTCCCCCAAGGGGGAGGGTTCTGTAGCAACCCTGGTCAAAACATCCATGTAAAAATTAATAAATGTGAAACAAGACCTTGGTCATGGGACATATATTCCAAGCTAATTGTTGGGCAAAACATCCTAGTGCATGTGTTCACTTGGTTTATTAATGACTATGGAAATTGGCAAAGGCAATAACTAAGGCTTTGGAAAGGAAAAATGGCATTTATTTATTAAAATAATGGAAATTAGGAGAAAAGAAAGGTGAAAGGTCACAGGTTGCATGTGAGGAGGAAAATGAAGGAAATAATGGAAAATTAAAGAAATTAGAGGCCTAATTAATAAAAAGGCTTCTGAGGATCAGTTCACAGACTTTTGTCAGCTCAGTTTTGGAGCTCTCATTCTATTCTATCTCTTTCATATTCTTGCACACTTAGAGTTTTCTTGGAGAAATCTTGGAGGAGAGTCACATACTTGGGATTTGGAGCAAGAAGGCAAAGGAAATGTAGGAAAGCACAATAGGACACTAGGATAAAAAACTACAATGGATTTTGCTTGTAAGTACCGAGTTGCATGTATCATTTCCTTGCTAGTTTTGGCATGCATGGCATATGCATGTGGTTATTTGGTCATGATCTGTCATTGACATGGGGAATTGCCTGGATTGATAGTGGTTTTGCCTAACCTTTCCATTTCCTGGATAGCCATGGTGTTGTGCGTTTTACTTTTGTTTTATGGTTGGTTTTTTTGTGCCTTTAGTTGTGGGTTGAGTTATTAGTTCTTGGAAGCCTTGGTTGGAAAAAATGCTCTGGAAGCCCTGTAACAACTTGGGTTGAGTTACTAGTCCTAGAATCCTTGGTTGGACAATCTCTTTGGAACCCTGGTGACAATTGTGGGTTGAGTTACTAGCCTTGGAAGCCCTGGTTGGAACAAACACTCTAGAGCCCTGGACAACTTGGGTAGAGACTAATCTGGTGATGGTTAGTGATGCCCGATTGTGAGGTGGAATCACTGGTTGAGGGTTGAGGTGGTTTGGGCTTTGGAAGCCCTAGCTGGTTTTGATATATTTGTTTTATGGGATCCCACATTCATGCTTGGAATATGGGATGGGGGTGACTAGCTGAAAGACAAATTTGGTTCAGCCTAGTCTTTAGTCTGGTTGTTCATGGAAGTCCCATACCTGGTCAACTTATGCAACATCAATACGAGCTCTTCCTCCTTGGTATTTTATGGGAAAAAATACTTGTTTACATGTGGCTTATATGGTTGTTATATCCTTGATATTTCTGTTGGTTATATGTTGGTTATGAGTGAGTTTTATGATAGTGAAAATGTATGGCTCTCATCATGTTTTGGTTAATCACTGAATGTACAATGAATATATGGCTTAATAGATGGTAATGCAGTTATTGTGATGATGCAACAATGCTTCTTAGTGATTCTTAGATAAGTGTGAGACCCCTATGCTCAGATATGTTGTTTAAACCTGTAGAATGCATATTTGTGACATGTTTGACAAAATGCTTGTCATGGATAGTAGGGGTCCATTCAAGTCCTTGTTCAAGTATTTGCATTTGTATCATTGTTTTGATGTTACTTTTCAATTCTGGAAGTTTCATGGAGTTTTGGCTAGTGGCCTGAGTCCTGAGCCTGAAAAGGTGGCACATAATTCAAAGTCACTGGCATAGAACTACCTGGAAAAGTCCCTAGTCGTGGGCATGCCTTACTGTGGGAGTGACTGGAGGTTCCTAGTCGCATGCATGCCTATGTCAAGGGAGTGAATTAGGATTTAATGCAACAAATTATTAGTTTGTCTAAGGGACGATCACTTGGATGGGTTGGATGGCTCTTAGGGGTTTTGTTGCATGTGTAGAAGGTCAGGTTGGTTGTGTTCTGTCAATTCCACTTCCTTAACTGACGCATAAGGAGTTGAATTATATCATAGTAATTCTTCTTCACATGTTTACCCCGGTTGACCAGTTACTTGGGTAGATGTGGGAGGAGGGTGTTACACTCTCTTCTACCCTCTCCCTCCCCCCTCCATCTATATCTCTATCCCCCCTTATCTCTCCTTCTCACCCTAAAAACATATACACACTCTCTCCATATCTATCTATCTATCTATCTCTCCCTCCATCTTCCTCTCCCTCTCTCTCTTCACCTTCTCTCTCTCTATCTTTCCCTTCTCTCTCTCTCTCTCTCTCTCTCTCTCTCCCCTTTTTCTCTCCTCTCTCCCTCACTATCTCTCCATCTCTCCCTTTCCACTCACTCTCCCTCTCCACCTTTCTCTCTATAGGTATTTCTTCCCCTTCTAACTCCATCTCTCTCTCCCTCTCTCTCTCCTCTCTCTCAAGTCCTCTCTCTTTTTCCTTCCTCTCTCTCCCTTTCTCTCCCATATCCATCTATCTCTCCCCCCATCACACACTCTCTCTCCACCCTCCAATTCTGTCATTATCTCCCTCCCTCTCTCCTTCTCGCTCTCCCCCTCTCTCCCCCCCTCCATATATTTGTCTCCTTGTATCTCTCTTCCCCTTCTTTCCCTATCTTTATCCTCTCCTTTTCTCTCTATTCCTTCGTCTCCATCGCTCCCTCATTCTATCTTCATCTCTCCCTTGTCACCCCCTCTCTCTCTCTCCACCTCTATCTCTCAATGTCTTTGCTATTCAATCCCTCTTTCCCCCCCTCCAATTCCATCTCTCTCTCCCTCCCTCTCTCCTCCTCTTCTGTCTCTTCCTCTCTCTCATTGTCTTTCCCACCTCTATGTCTCTCTCCCCCACTCTATCCCCTCCATCTCACTCTCTTTCTTAAATATGATCCCATTGTATTGTATTTAAGAAAGTATCTAAATAAAAAATAAAAAATAAAACATAATTGGTTGTAAAACATTAAACCTATATTTTGGATCAATCATGTCAAAGAAAATACAATAATAAAAAACTTAAAAGAATCATGCACTATCTTTCCTCTATCATTGTTAGTCACTTTGCTTTCTCTCTTCACTTGGATCCTTGGTTAAGATGCATCTATCTTGGTTCTTTATAATATTTATATTATATAAATTTCACACACACACACACATATATATATACAAGTATTCTCATTTTTAATTGGAGTTGTCTTTAGTGAGACTTTTTGGAAGCTTTTCTGGGTTTTCCTATCTAACTTTCTAAAATCTGGCATGAATTTATTGAAATTTCAAGCTTGATGGGTAACACAATTGAAGTGCCCTAGGGGTTTTTCAGGGTCACCTCAAAATTTTCAGCCGCATCGGAAAGTCCAAAAACTCCTTTTAATTTATTAAAACCACGATTTAATCTCTATGGGAATATTGTCAGTAGTCGTGAAGATGGAGGGTTTAGATATACCTCAAAAGTAATTATAACCCTTTTCTCTTTGATTTAATTAAAAAATGTTATAAAATTAAATTAAAATAAAGTATTTGTAAAATATTTTGATTTTGAAATAAGTTATGGTTTTTGGACATGTGGTATTGATAAGCCATGGTATTGATCCATAGTATTGTAACAGAATAATTAAAAGCCTAGATCCATAACATAATAATCAAAAGCCTAAATGGCCCATGGTATTGATAAACCATGGTATTAACCCATGGTATTATGATTTTCTTCCCTCCTCTCCCTCTCTTCCTCCCTCTCTCTATCTTTCTCTTCTGGGTATTGGCCCATGGTATTGTAAAAAAAACCTACTCAGAAGTTAACAATATCCATGCTAAATCGTCATGATTAAAAATCTTGTTCGTCATGATTAAAAATCTTGTTCGTATTGTAAATATTAAGTTATTATAGATGGGTATGGAATATGGTAAAACTGATGTTAATTTATAAGTACTATTTATATGTTATATAATTTAATGTGATATGTACATTATATTTTATTTTATTTAAACAGTTGTTTGTCACTTCTTTCCTCTTATCATTGTTAGTCACTTTTCTTTCTCTCTTCCCTTGGATCCTTGGTTAAGATGCATCTATCCTAGTTCTTTATAATATTATTTATATTATATAAATTTCACATATGTATTATAAAAGTATTCTCATTTTTAATTTATTAAAACCTCTATTTAATCTCTATGTGAATATTGTTAATAGTGGTGAGGATGGAGGGTTTAGATATACCTCAAAAGTTATTATAACCTTTTTGGTCTTAGATTTAATTAAAAAATGTTATAAAAATGAATTAAAATAAAGTATTTGTAAAATATTTTGATTTTGAAATAAGTTATGGTTTTTGGGCATGTGATATTGATAAGCCACGGTATTGGCCCACGCTATTGTAACAAAATAATTAAAAGCCTAGATCCATAACACAATAATCAAAAGCCTAGATGACCCATGGTATTGATAAACCATGGTATTATGATTTTCTTCCCTCCTCTCCTCTTCTCCCTCTCTCTATCTTTCTCTTCAGGGTAGCGGCCTACTGTATTGTAAGAAATCCAACTTAGAAGTTAATAATATCTATGGTAAATATTCATGATTAAAAATATTGTCATATTGTAAATATTAAGTTTTTATCTGCTTATGGAATCATTCTTTTAATTTATATGGTAAAATGGATATTATTCAGATAACAGATGTGAAGGGAGATGAATGGAGCTGAGCGGAACTTGAACCTAGGTCGAGGGTTTTAGAAGTGCAACTAAACACGCGGACTAAACAGGCGGATCTCAGCAAGTGGGCGCTGCTATAGCTCACGGCTGGGTAGAATTGAAATCTCAACAGTAATTTGAAGGAAAATTATAGCGCAGATTGAACTGAGAGAACCCATGGAAGATAGGCAGGGGGGGGAGAAACCCCCTCCTACAGAAATGTAATGTTAGGAAATAGAGGAACTGCAGAAGGGCAACGGGGAAAAGCGAAATTAAGTAGGGAACCTCCAGTATTGGGCAATAAATGGCAAGCAAGAATGGTTAACAGATGCCTTCCTAGGGCACAAAAAAAACCCAGGTATGTGATTCCTAATAACAAATTGGAGAATTACCGTTGTTATATGAGAGATCACGCCTTAATTTGCAAATTTATAGGATACTGGCCATCTGAAAGAGACCTTACGAGATGGATTCAACAGCGTTGGCGTCCAAAAGGGCATATAGACCTCAAATTGGGGGCGAAGGGTTTCTTTACAGTCATCTTCGCCAACCTTGCAGACAAGGACAGGGTTTTTGAGGAGGGACCGTACTTCATGAACAATGCAGGTTTATTCACAAGATATTGGGAAGACAGATGCAACCCGGATGAGGAGAAGATTATGGCAGCACCGATATGGGTTAGATTATTTGGGTTGCCGGATGAATTTTGGGATCCTGAAATATTGGAAGGAATAGGAAATTCTATTGGTACTTTTGTCAAGGTGGCAGAATCGACGAAAAGAGGTAAATATAATTCATATGCTCGAATCTGTGTGTACATGAATATAGCAGACCCTTTGCCGGAATCAATCGAGCTAGAATATCAAGATGAACTGTGGCAGCAACCCCTAGATTACGAACATATACCGTTCAGATGTAGGAGATGTCATGTATATGGACACCTTGCCAAAGAATGCCCACAAAATCGATCAGTGGTGGCAGAGCAGACCAGTAGGGAGGAAACAAGGCAAGCAGAGGGAGTGGAAGGTGCGGAACATGAATTTACAGAGGTACAGAGGAAAAGGAAGCAAGTTCCGGGAACCTCAAAACCCCAATTTAAGGCGACCACTTCATCAAATGAGAATCGAAATAAGTTTAATACCCTTCAAGAGACAGGAGAAGAGCTGGAGGGGGAAAAACAGGAAAAGATGGTTACTGAAATTACTCCAATGGAAATCATTAAGGATGGAAAACGGAAAAGCAGGAGTCCAAGCAGAGAAACGGAGGGAGAAATGAGTGATAGAAAGGAGATTACAGAAGAACAATCAATGATAATAACGGAGAATGTCAAGGAAGTGGGCGCAGATGAAGAAAAGATAATGAAAAAATTACTTAATGAATGGAAAAAATTAGATGAAAGATTTATCCCGGAGAAAGAGAAACAATTGTATAAAGAAACCTTTCAACGATATAAGGAGAAGAAAGAAGCATTGGTAGAAAACAATAGTGATCAAGTGGGAAACCAGGTGACCCAATCTTTAGAAGGGGATGGTCAAGGAAAAGGAGGGAGGAAAAAAGGGAGAAGGACTTTAAATGAGTCAATCCAAGCAGTGGGTGAGACTTTAGTAAATTCAGGAAGGGTGATACCTCTATCAGAGGTATTTCAACAAACTCCTAAAAAGTTTTAATGATTATTACAAGTTGGAACATTAGGGGTTTAAATAGTAAAGGAAAACAGAGATATTTGCAAGATAGAGTGAAGAAAGATAGACCAAGTATAATGATCATTCAGGAAACAAAAATGGAAAGCCAACAGTTGGCAGGTATTATTCAACAATTAAAAATTGGATATGAGGTTATGGCTTTGGATGCGATTGCAACAGCAGGAGGCCTGGCTATTTTGTGGAACCCGGAAGAGGTAATTTTTGAACACTGGTATAGTTTACCTAGAATCCTTTCAGGACTGTTTAGACTCGTGGGAATGGGGGACAGAGTGCTTATCACAGGCATATATGGACCTCATAATCATAGGGAAAGGCTTGATTTCTTAAAGAATATCTATAATTTGAGAAGCTTAATTCCGAATGTCCCATGGATAATAGGAGGGGACTACAATATGATTAGAGATCTGCGAGAGAAGAGAGGGGGTATAAGGAGAGAGGACCAGAATATGGAGGCGTTCAATGACATGATTAGGGACTTGCGGCTAGTTGATATTCCTACAAATAATGGCGTTCATACCTGGAACAATCGCAGAGGAGGACAGAACCAAATCGCTTCTAGACTGGATAGATTTTTGCTGTCTGAGGAAATTTTGAATAGAGATGTGTTTATTGAAGCGAATATTCTTCCTAGTCTGGGTTCAGATCATTGGCCCATACGATTAGATATTGATATCAAGAAGGTTAAGGGGAAAAAGCCTTTCCGATTTGAATCGTTTTGGCTTAGAGATCCACAATTCATTAAGAAAGTGGAGGAGTGGTGGAGTCAGAGCACTATTAATGGGACCGGAAAAATGCATACTCTCCAACTGAAACTAAAAGAAATTAAAAGGCGAATAAAAGACTGGAACAGGAAAGAATTTGGGAATATTATCGAAGCAAAGCAGAAGTTAGAAAGAGAAATGGAGGATATCCAACAAAAGATTATTCTGGAAGGAAGGGATGATGTCTCAAGTAGGGAGGAAGGCAGAATAATAAGTCAGTTGGAAGAGCGAAGGAAGCAAGAGGAGATCTTGTGGCGACAAAAATCAAGGATCAAATGGCTAAGGGAAGGAGAGAGTAACACCAAATTTTTTCATCAAGCCATGATTCAACATAGACAGAGGAATAGAATCTATTCAATTAAAAATGCTGAAGGAAACAGAGTAATTGAACAGAAAGAGATCGAAAAAACTCTAATTGACTACTTTAAAGGAATTTTGACAGAAACTCAACGGGATAGAGGAGAAGCTATCAATACTATTTGCAGAGAGATACCGAGGTTAGTAATTGTGGAGCAAAATATGGCATTAATGAGGGCTGTGACAATGGAAGAATTAGGAGAAGTTGTTATGAGTATGAGCAAGAATAAGGCTCCTGGTCCCGACGGGTATACGGTGGAATTCTTCCAGGCTAGTTGGAATTTTATGGGAAAAGATATACTAGAGGCTGTAGAAGAATCCCGAATGAGACAGCGAATATGGCCTGGAATAAATTCGACTTTTCTGACCTTAATTCCAAAAAGTAATAATTCGGAGGAACCACAGGGTTTTAGACCCATAGCCCTGTGTAACGTTATTTATAAGATAATTTCCACCTTGATAGTGAAAAGACTAAAACCTCTTTTACCTAACTTAATTGCGCCTGAACAGACGGGGTTTGTGGAGGGTCGGCAGATCCTGGATGGGATAGTGGTATCTCAGGAGGTTATACATTCCCTGAAGATGAACAAACAAAAAGGGATGCTCATGAAGTTGGATCTATCCAAGGCCTATGACAGATTAAATTGGGACTATCTCAGAGCGGTTTTGGAAGCCTATGGTTTTGAAAGAAGATGGATAGCATGGATTATCAGTATGATCTCTACCCCAAGTTTTTCAATTTTGCTTAATGGTATTCCTACAGCCCAGTTCAATGCCAGTAGGGGAATTAGGCAGGGGGACCCAATTTCTCCATTTTTGTTCATCTTGGCTATGGAAGGATTAAGTAGGAAAATCAAAAAGGAAGTTATTGAAAGGAGAATCAGGGGTATAAGACTGTGGGGGAATAATCTGATTATTACACATCAACAGTTCATTGATGATTTGATGTTATTTGGCGAAGCATCGCTTAAGGAGGTGAGGAACTTCAAGAGGATCTTAGAAGTCTTCAAGAGCGCATCAGGTATGGAGATTAATAACGATAAATCTTGCACTTTCATATTTAATTCGCATGAATCTATCAAATCCCATTTAACCAGAGTTCTAGGTTTTAGGAAGGGGGAGTTACCCACGAAGTATTTGGGTATTCAATTGGATGCAAACCCTAATAGGATTAAGAACTGGCAAAGTCTGTTGGAACGAGTCAGGAAAAGATTAGATAGTTGGGCATTCAGATTGTTGAACTTACCAAGTAGAATTGTCCTATTAAAATCTGTCCTATTATCTATTCCAATATATCACTTGTCTATTATGGCTGCTCCCAAAGGAGTTTTCGTCAAAATGCGAGAAATCTTTGGAAAATTTTTATGGGGAGGTCCTAAGCAGCAGAAGAAATGGACTTTGGTTTCATGGAAGAAGGTAATTATGCGGAAAGAGGAAGGAGGTCTGGGAGTGCGAGATCCTGAAATTGTAAATAACATTTTAGGGGCAAAACTATGGTGGAGATGGGTCCAGGGAGGAGATGATGTATGGAAAAGAATATGGCACCACAAATATGGCATGCCCGAGACAACTAAGGAACGATTAAGAATAGAAGAAACCCCCAGAGGTTCACAGATTTGGGATTTTGCAAGCAGAAATAAGGCTCTAGTTCAGGACTATGCCTTTTGGGAAATCCGTGATGGAAACTCTGCCCGTTTTTGGGAGGATAGTTGGCAACAGTGGGGTATTCTGAACAGAATACAAATTCTTCAAGAAATCAAAGAAATAGCGCAAAGAAGGGGAATGAATTATGTAAGAGATTATTGGAAAAGAGCCGAATACAACGATGTATGGAGAGATTGGAGAAGACCAGATGAATGGGCGGATAACCTCGGACAAGAGGCTCGGCAATCGTTTGACAGAACAATAGAATCACGGAAAATCAAGTTTCGAGAAGGTAACGATATCTTGAGGTGGGGTAAGGCAATGGTTGGAATGTTTACAGTGAAAGAAGCTTATTATTGGGCCACGAAGGAGGATAGAGAGGAGGAACCAGTAGGATGGAAAAATATCTGGGAAGGCAAATGGTGGCCTAAAGTTACATGTTTTGCTTGGCTGGTATGCAGAGGAAGGATCCTAACTTGGGATAATATGCAGAAACGAGGAACGATTGGTCCATCAAGATGTAGTCTATGTACTAAGGATTTCGAAACCCAGGAGCATTTGTTGAATAACTGTATGTATACTAAGAGTATTTGGGAGGAAACTAGAGTGCTCTTCGGTATGACGAGGAGGGATCCTGGTAGCATCAGAAATACTCTGTTTCAGTGGGGCAGAGGGAATTTCCAAAGTAAAGTTGTAAGGAGACTATGGAGTCTAGCACCTGGTTTTGTCATTTGGGCGATTTGGAAAGAGAGGAATCGACGAATCTTTAGGGATAATCATTGGCAAGAGTCGAGACTTTGGGAGGAAATCTGTCGATCGTTGAAAGAAACGGTTTTATCAGAAGTCTGGGACGAAGAGGATTGGAGATTGAACCCGGAGGAACAGAGGATAATTTCTAAGTTAAACATGGATTTTCAAATGATTTATCCCAATCCAGAGCGGAAGATTAAGAATGAAATGCCGAGCCCCAACCATTATAGGATGCCTGGTGAGCGACGAGTTAAATTAAACTTCGACGGGGCCTCAAAGGGCAACCCGGGACAAGCAGGTTTCGGTGGTCTTTTCAGAGATAGTAGTGGTCATACGCGGTGGATTTATGCTGAAGATGGAGGAGATATGACGAACAATGAAGCGGAATTATGGGCAGTTTATCATGGACTCAGGATAGCAGTTAGAAACGGGTATATGAGTTTAGAAATAGAAGGTGACTCACAAATTACGGTTGATATGCTGAAGAAGTTAAGGGATGGGAAGAGCTGGATACATGTGTCGAAGAGCTGGCGGACAACAGGGATCCTACAGGACATTGAGCAGCTGTTGCGTAGGATCGAATACATAACAACAACCCATGTACTACGAAATGGTAACCGTGCCGCCGATCTACTGGCTAATTGGGGTTGTGGAGGGCCAAATAGGAGCGTAGATTGTAGCTGGATGTCATTACAAGACGATCCAAGCTGGAATGACTTAAACACCATCTTAAACCAGGATTATGATGATGCGACCGCTCATCAGAGAAATCATTAGAAGACCTTGGCTTATAGTAAGGAGGGGGAAGGACAGAGTACTTAATGCGAGATCAAACAATTCACAAGTTCGAGATTATGAGATTAATGTTATGAAGGCTGGCAGCATTCAACCCATGGGAAGGTTTAGCATCCCAAGACGAAAATCGGGCAAGGTACCGAGGAGACGTGGTGGTTATGGCGGCGACGTACTACTAGTTTCCCATCATGGAAGTGTATCTGGAATGGACATTAATGATAAAGCCAGGCTGCAGCGAAGGCTCACGATGGCAAGGTGGCAGCCTCACGATTGTTTAAGTATTGCATGTAATCGCCCGAACCTCCAAATGCAGCTGAACAGAGTGAGGAAGTGCAAAGAGGAATTGCAGCAGCAGAAGGATTGTAAGATGGCGGAGCACCATGAACGGGGGGTAGGCAGGTGGACGCGGAGTAAAACAGCGACTCCAGTGGAAAAAGGCAAGAGCACTATTGAAGAAGATATGCAGAGGGTTTATCTTGATAAACAGGATGATTCAGAAGAAGACTTCGATATTCGGAATTTCTTTGCAGAGGAGGAGTTTCAACGGGGAGCGAAAGGCAAAGTGGGCATGGGGAAGACCCAAACGAGGAAAGCGGGAGACAGCGAGGAGGAGAGTGAAGACCTGGAGAGAAATGAGGAAGAAGAGGTGGAGGGAAGAGGCCGGGGCAGAGGAGCGCGGGGAAGAGCGAATCAAAGAGGGAGAGGGAGACCTGCTGGGCGAGGTAGTCGTGGGAATAGAAATATGAATATGCATTCGGAAATGGAGGAAGGTGCAGCTAGTGAGGTACGAGGAAGAAAGCGAGGGAAGAAAGACTTGAGGAGGCGCTTGCAGGAAGCAGAAGCTGCCTATATTCTGGACACCAATCCTAATATCAGAAGGATGATAGAGCAGATGGAGGAAGAAGCATTGCAGGGGTACTCAGAGCCAGAGATGGAGGATTGGGAGCAATATCTCCCTGATCCTGGACATACGCGAGGTCGAATGTCATTATATAAACAGTCTTTACATGTCTATTGGGGCATGAAGCGTTTATTAGCTAAGGCTATGGAACAGGTGGCTGTAGAGATGGCTGAATTGCTTCAAGGTATTCCAACTATGAAAAAGGAGTTGAAAAACATTCAAGTGACTCTACTGATGCAAGACAAAAAGATGGATGATATCGTGCAGCTGCTCCAAGCGGGGGGATTGGGCATCAAGTTAGAAAAAGAACCAAAGGATGCACCGAAACAGTAAAAGTTGCAGCTGAGGCTTGGAGGTTTTTATATATGTTGTTGTTTTGTTGTTTTTTGCTTTGCATATTTAGATGTTATTGTCTCAGAAGGAAAACAATATACTGTTAGTAAATATAGATGTATATTTAGCGTGGATAGATAGGTTGGTGACATACTTTTTCTGGATGGCTTTGAAAAATTTCAGATGGTAACGAAGCCCGGTTTCCCTTAAGGGCGGGTGGAGACCTGTCCTATTTTGTAATTTTCTTTTGGTTTTAGTAATGGAAAGTAGAGTACCGCATTAGCTTACAAAAAAAAAATATGGTAAAATGGATGTTAATTTATAAGTATTATTTATATGTTATATATTTTAATGTGACATGTATATTATATTTTATTTTATCTAAAAAATTGTTTGTAATTTTATGAATAAAAAACAAAATTACAATATATAAAAAACTGAATTTAAAAACTATCTCACATCTAACACCTACACATGTAATGTCTAACACATCTATATTAATTATTACAAATATATTGATTAAAATTGAGCCGACATTACAAATGTTTACTTACATTACATTTATTACATTACATCTACACATGTGCCCTATACTGGGTTGTAGAGTCCCTCCGGGTGCAATTAAACACTTAATCATTGAATGAGAAGTATGGGCAAAGTACATTAATGTAAGAGGTGGGTGAGAGAGTTAGCACACCTAGCTACGCAAGAATTGGTTGAGTACAATCATACTTGGGAATGGTGAGAGTCAAGTATGCATGGGAGAAGGAAAATAAATTCAAGTAGGGGGAGGTATACAACTTTTCAAACAACAAGAAATGAAGGAAAACATAGCCTTGGGTGCTAAAAGAGGTTTCATTCATAATCAAGTTGAAAGCTAATTTTTAAAACTAGGTTAGATGCTGAGAACTGGGCTGGCATCCTTCTAAGGAGTATTCATTAAGAACTTATCCAAGAGGCTATGCAAAGGCTATTGTGAGTAAGGCTTCTAACAATTGGATTTTATAAAGCCCCTAACTGAGAGATTTCTAGCTAGTTAGTATTGGATTTCCAGAGGGGATGGAGGTTCTTTGAAACACTCAGTGTCGAGAAGGAAATCTCATCCCTTAGGCTGTGTAGACTGATAGGGAATAGAGATATACATTTGGAATTGTTGTAGGACTCAAGTCACTATGAATTTATTAGATATTGAGTTGTGTTAGTGGAATGAAGATACCCATAGAAGTCAACTCATTCATGTGGACACATAGATCTAGCTCATGCATGGTATATTAGTGAGAAATGGAACAAAAATCCTATGGTTAGGAGGAATGTCCCTCATATGTAGCTAGTTGGGGAGAATTTATTATGAAATAAGTGTTATGGTCACCATATTATTTATTATGCTAATGCTATGTTTAAATTGCTACATTTTATTATGTATTTATGCATGTGAATGTTGGGCATGCTTGAACAACTTGCATTTGAAAAGTTTTTTATGGTTAGTTGCATAAATCTATTTAGCATGTTGCATTCATGAAATTTTAAATTGGTACCATAGTTGAATTAGAAGTAATGTGGCTGAAACTAAGATCTAGGTACATTATAGAGTGGTATCAGATTAAAGTTTTGACATTGGACCCATATGGGATGGAGACTAGCATAAATTTAGCAAATTCATTTTTGTAGATTTTATTTTACGTCGAATTGGGGGAAAATCGTAAAATCAAAGTATAATACCTAAATTTCTAAGGAATTTCAGGTCAAATTTTCCCTCCTATTCATCAAAGGGATGATCAATTGTTTTGACCTACAAGTTAAAGATTTAATTTGGCTTGGAAGGTTGAATATTTTGTTTCCATGGGGATTGAAAAAGAGAATAAAGTTTTCAGAAGAAATGAAATTTCCAAAAATGATCATTTTTTAGGAAATTTTAAATTTTTCGAAAAATTCCATATGACATGACCCATGATAATGATGGATTGATGTGGTCCATGATGGCATAGCTATGGTGGTAGTGTCCTTATATCACATCATAAATTTTGGGAATTGATGGCCCAAATCACATTTGATTTTAAGATCAATGGTAAAATTTCACAATGAATTTGGACAAAATGTTTAAAGTTAAAAAAAATCCATTGATGAAGAAAATCCAAGTTCATAGATGAACTAATTCTTCAGTTCATCGATGAAGTAAATTTGAAGCCACTGAAAAGTTCATTGAAATTCAATAAAGTAAAAGAGTTTTTTTGTTCATCAAAGAAGTTTTGGATTTCAATGAAATTTGGAAAATCATAAATTTTTGGAGCTCGTTGAAAAAGACATTTTTTATTATACAGGAAAGTAGTTTTTTAGAGCTCATTGAAAAAGAGGTTTTCCAAATGGTCAAGCAAAAGAAGTTTTTTAGAGCCTTTTGAAAAAGAGGTTTTTCAGAGTCAGTTGAAAAATAGGTTACCATAGTTTGTCAAAATAAGCTTTTTAGTGTTCACCAAAAAGGAGGTTTTTCGTAGTCTGCCAAAGGAAACCATTATGTAGTTCATCAAAGTGCATTTTGGAGATCATTAATGGAAGGGAAAATTTGATGAATTTTGATTAAAGGAATTAGGAAACTGCACATAAAAGAAAATTGACCTGAGATCACAAATATTGAAAATCTTATGAACTCAAAGTTTTACCTCCCCAATGAGTCAAACAAGTTTGTCTTACTTAAGTTTTCCCAATTTTTCTCTATTTGGGAGATAAAAATTGTCGCTAAGAATTCTAAATCTGGGAAAAATATAAGAGAAAGCAGGTTGAAAATCCAAAATCATGCAGAATTTGATTGGTACATTGGGTCACCAATTGAGAAGCTATGGTATACTCATAATAATGAGCATTATCTACATATAATACAAAACAATTCCTAGTTCTTGACATATATTCCACTACAAGTGGTAGAAGATAGCTTCTAAGAATTATTGTACTAGTTAAACAAATATAGAAAAAGGGCACAAATTAGTAGAAATGGAAAATTTAGGAAGCAATGACCTTTGACTTTAGACTGAAGAATGTATATAATTATTGGAAAGGTGATTTAGAGGAAAACATGATAGAATATTTAAGTTTTCCAAGGAAGTTTCTAGTTGTCTCATAAAGTTGTAGAAAAGGGTCATTAGACTCCATGAACTATACAATTCCTCATTGAGAAACTCTTTATTTTTTAAAATCGAAAAGAGAATTTGTATTATATATTTTTGCACCCAATTTGCAATAAATACATTGGGGATTACGGAGCTAATTTGTAAAAAAAATTGAATTGTTTTCTCCTTTCCAATAGGAATACATGATTTTCCTGAAGAGAATATATACGAGTAACAAAAAGAGGGCTTTTATAGGTGAAAACCTTACAAATATGCCCCAACAAAATACAAAATTTACAACACATAACACTGCTAGGGAATTTTTTTGATTGACTTCATTTGCCATTAAGGAATTATAACAGGCCTGATTTGACCATTAATATTTAATTCACCTATCTTCAATTTACACCCCTCATTAGCATACTTGTTTTCTTCTTTGTTGAAGTCTCTTAGGACATGGAAACATGCTTTGGATGGGATATATTCTACAATTTTCCTATTTTTTTCTTGAAGTTTTCCATAGTTTTCTCCTTTGGGAGGAAATCTTCGACCATATGATGCAAGATTAGGAGAGAATCTCCCATAACAATGATTTTGTCCACTCGATGTTCTTTGGCTAACAAAATTCCTTGGTAGAGACCACATATCTCTACTTGATTATTTTTCATATGACCAAGTCCCCATGAGTACTTGAAAATTTTGTCCTCTTTGGGGCCATAGGGTTTACTCCCCCCATTCTTGTCACCCTCGGGTTCCATTTGGATGCCCCAACAAAATAGAGAATCTGTCCTAGTCACCAACTCTTCCATGCTCTTAATTATACCCCTATTATTCTTAGCCTCCAGATTTCATCTATTTCAGTCTTGTTCCATCTTATGTTTTGGGAAAGTTGTCCAAAGCTATAAACTTTCTAATCCATTCACTTTCCATTTAGTCTAAGGTTTATTGAGAAGAGTTTTGGTCTATCTTTTGAGCTCAAAACTCAACAAAAAATGAGATCAATTTCATCGTTGTGTTGTGGAAAGGAGTAATCATGTTATTAAAGATCGCATTATTCCTTGCTAACCATGCTTTCCGACATATAAGTGTTGTGGGAACTTCTCAATAATTCGTGGAGAGATGTTTCCTTGAAAAGATTCTAGCATAATGTTTTTTCCAGGAAGAGAAGAATTATTGAAAATTAGAGGGTTATTTCACTCTATTGGAGCGTGGGGCAATTGATTACATCCAAATCGCTCTATTATAATCATAGTCCAAAAATATATGGGAGATGTATTCCACTTGATGCAAGCAAAAAGGACACTGATAGGGGCCATGGATGACTCTCTTTCTTAAATTCTTAGATGTCATAACATTTCTATGAGCAAAAAGCCAACAAAAAGAGTTTACCTTTGGATTGATATTAGATTTCCATATTTTTTTCCAAGTGTTGAGCTTTGGGGGAACTTGAGACTGGAAGAGCAGAGCAACCTATCCCTCCTTCACTAAATAAACTCAGCTATTCCATCCTACTTGATCAAAATTTTGTGATCTCCATGGTGTGCATCCCGCTAGTCGATCATAAAGCTTGAAGACCAAGTGTTGAAGATTTTGTGGAATATTTCTAAGGTTCCATCCAATCCAATTACCTTCCTTGTCCCAAATCGAAATATCAGCGAAAGTTGAATTACCTTTGAGCACATAAGAATTATTTTAGAGAAAGAAACTCTTGGAATTGTTCTAGTGGTTGTTGATCCATTATTTTATCAGTCCACAAATTTATATTTTCCTCATTTCCTAGATTCCAATACAAACCTAAACAAATGAGAGGGGCCACTGATACAAATAATTTCTAGATCGGGGAGCACCCTCTTGAGGCTTGAATTGAATCTAGACTTCTTATTCTTTCTCCTTGAAGGTATTTTTCCTTGAGAATTTCCTTCCACTAGTCTTCTTCTTAGGTGATGAATCTCCAAACTAGTTTTGCACCTATTGATTTATTTATTAGCATATGGTCCTTTATGTCAAGCCCTCCATGATTTTTAGGATGCTTCATAATAGCCAATTTAATAAGATGAACTTTCTTTGTACTCTTTTTTCCTCCTTCCCATGGAAACTTGCAAAATTATTTTTACAAAATAAAGAGAATGATTTGTGGAGCAAGGAGTGCTGAGAATTGATAAAGTGATAAAGAAAAGATGATTTTTTTGATAAGAATAGCATGCCCTATAAGATAGAGCCATCTAGCCCCCCAAGCAATGAATTTTCCTTTGAATTTTGAACAAGCACCTTCCCAAGCTTGGGTTGAACGTGATTTTAGGATAATAGAAATTCCTAAATACTTGAATTCTTTCCATGTTTCACTAATTGAAAGGCCACTATTCTTCCAATTGCATTTTCTTTCTAAATGAAATATTCCATTTTTAAGTCTAATATTTCCTATAATTTTTTTGACCTCACGAAGCTTCAAGCAATTTATCTAGAACCCTTTTGAATATTTTTTCTATTATTGAGGAAGCTCCACCCATACAAATTGTATCATCAACAAATTGAGAGTGATTGATGCTCTTAATACCCTTGAAAAAACTATTTCATAGGAGGCACTCACATCTTCTTTCAAATTCCAATCTATAACTGAGGGAATCTGCCATAATGATATACAAGAAGAAAGATACGGGGTAGTCTTGGTGAAGGCATTATGAGGTATGAAAAAATCCAAATGCTCTCTCATTTGTGAGGGGAGAAATCCAAAGGTGATTTTATGCAAAGAGAAACCCAATGAATGAACTTAGCATCAAAGCCAAATTTTGTCATCATCTTAAATAGGAATTCATGATTGACTTTGTCAAAGGTTTCATGTCAAGTTTGAAAATAATGCCTTTGTTTTACAGATCCATTTGTGCACATCAACCCCAACTTACAGATCGATACTATTAGGGCCCATCAACCCCTAATGCAGTTGTTACATGCCCTAAAGAAGTTAAACATCAGAATGCCTCACTTCCCAAGAAGTTCCATCACTGAAAACATCCAGAAACTGCCTCTAAGAAGATCAGCATAGGTAGGCCTTCATTAGGGTGCACTGCAATGCAAACCATACACTGTCAAGATGATATGCAGTGCACTTGGTCCCTCTTTGGCTTGCGCTGGGCGAATTTGAGCGAATTTCCGTGAGGTTTGAAAGATTCCTTATCCATTGGATGCCTTTAGAAGTTTCTCAAGGCTATCCACTCCTTTGAGTTCGTATTTGGATGAGGAAGGGAGTTAAGGAACATCAATCCCCTTATCCATTCTTCCAGGGAACTGAATTTTAAATTTGGGAGGGCATTCATTATCACCATTCATGGCATAACTTCCTTCATTCACCTATAAAAATACCACTCATCTAAGTGATCAGGGGCTGGAAATTATTGAATTGTAGGGAGATGTTGTTGGTATGAGATTTGAGTTGATTGCAAGTGTTGTAATGATGTCAAAGTGTCTTGCTTGTTGTGAGGAGAGGATGGGATTGAACTAGAAGAGTGATGCTGAATCAGGCAAATTAGGTTGTAACTCTTCCTTTCACTAATAAAGTGTTCAAAGATTTTTCCATATGCTTGTATTGTCTTTTGATGCTTTCATATGCTTATCATGTACTTGATTCCATGCTATGTTTAATCAATAGATCATTATCATATGCTTTGATGGGTTCTTGTTTTTGTCTGCGTGCAGGTATTTCTCAAGCGGCTTAAGTACAAGAAGGAGCAACATAATCGGTCAAGGGAGATAAGGAACAAGCAGAAGCTACAAGTAGGTTCTTTGTTCTCTTATTTTATCTATTGTTTATAGAAAAGGTAGAGAATGCTTTGTACTATTGTTTCTAGACTAAGCTACTAGACTAAAGGGTTAGGCATTTATCCAAGAACACTAAAACTTCCCAAAACAAATTGGTGACCATAATGGGGATCGATCATCCATCTTAGTAGCTTATTAGCCTCTTAAGACATTTCTACATACTGTACTTGTGGTCGTTGATTGAATTTCAGTCTTCTTTTCATTGAAAATTAAGACAAAACTGTGTCAAAATTGCCTTCAGAATGGCTTACTGTCACCAACACAGTCCAATGAAGGACATAGTGCATTGCAATGTGCTTCTCGCATAGATCTAGTGTGATTCAACACACTGTCTCTAACTGTTGCCTACGCTGATCCCTTGAGGGTCAATTTCCCATCTAGGAACTGAAAGTTTTTGCCAATTTTCTCTTGCTTGAATGAGTTGCTGAATGTCAATGATGTTTTGTCTCTGAAAATAGTTTTTCATCTCCTTAATTTGGCCCTACTTAGACTAGGATTGATAAATTTTTCTTATGTATTTACTTTGTCATTTTAAATCTATTGTCGAAAGTTAGTTTTGATCGATTGATCTTTAGAGAAAGAAAGTGTCGTAAGATCGTCTTTTCCTTCGAAAGTTGAATTGTCGTCAAATCTTCATTCATGAAAGATTGATTGATTGATATGTGCATATGATTAGTCTTTTCGTTGAAAGTGTCGTAATTTCTTATTTCTTTGAAAACGAAAGTGTCGTAGAATCTTACTTTCCTTGAAAAGAAATTGTCACAAAATCATCATTTTTATGAAAAGAGTTTGATGATCGTTTGTGCATTAGTTTTCCTTTTCGAATCATTCACATTAAGGGAAATTGAAAAGAAATACATGCATCTTGCATTGAAAAGAGCTTGTGTATGTTGTGTTAGTGTCAGTGCTTTCACACTGCCATCAGTGATCAAATTTATCTTTTGCATTTCATATTAGGTGTCCCATTCTGATGAGCTGCACTCCATTAGGTCATGGATTAGCTGATGGTAGGGTTTCATTTCATTTTTCCCTCATGATATATACCTGTTGGCCTATTTCACATATTTTTTCAGTCATTCATAGTCATTCCCGTTCACATCATTTATAAAAATCAGTATTAGACTTTAGTTTCACTAGGTCTTAGGGTTTTTCACCATGGTCATTCAAAAGAGTAATAAATGTCAGCAGACACATGAGGGGGTAAATAAAGTTCAAAAAATCATAAATTTCCTTTTTGTAAGCTAAATAAAGCTCAAGTTTTGAGGTAAAACAAAGCATTTGTATTTTATTGTTTTATTTCCATGTAATTTGATGTAATTTTATGGTTCCTATATGTAATAAGTATTATTCAGCTACTCCTGGTCATCTTGCCAATTCCTTCCATTGCAAAAGCAAAACATCAAAGCATTAGTTCATCAAATTGCCAAGGAAAAAGGTCAAACTTCAAAACAGAAAAACAAAGCATTTGAAAAGGTCATCAAAACTTTTAAAAACTGGGTTTTGAAAGGAGAAAAATTTAAATGAAAAGGTATATAAAGAAAAATCATGATAGAAAGCCATTTAATTGTGAAAAAGTCAAGTGGAGAGCAAAAAATCGTGATTTCTGAGCAAAGGAGAGAGAAAAATTGAAATTTGAAGAAAATTGGCAGGCGTTGCACATTGGGAGGCTGGCACTATGCATCGGGCTAGCGCTGTGCATCAGAGGAGTTTTGCCAGTGTAATTTTACACTGGCACTGCACATCAGGCCAGCGCTGTGCATCAGAGGAGTTTTGCCAGTGTAATTTTACACTGATGCCGCGCATATAACTAGCGCTACATAGTTGTCTACAAAGCTTCAAAACGGTTCAAATCAATCTAATTCACTTCAAATCTCTCAATGGCCCTCTGATCAAGTAAGTTAAGCTCCCTTCCTAGCTAAATAAGGGTTTCTCATTAATTATGGTGATTTTTATCTCTTTAGAAACTAAACCCTAGCTATCCTCTACACTCTCATACATTTGCAAAGGGTATTTATTTTCCATTGTGATTTGCAAAAGGTTTTAGTTTTCTGCTATTTTGATTCCCTAATCCATTTTCTCTAAACCTTAATCCTCCATATATGAACTCCTCTACACACTATTTTCAAAAACCCTAGACCCTACATACAAAACCCTTCAAACCATAATCCCATTCATCTCTTCATTCATCTCACCTATTTCCTATTTTTTAAAATCTCTTCATACTCATTTTCATTCACCCCGTTCCTTTATTCACCATCAGTATTCATAGTCATCAAAACCAATGGAGAGGGATAGTGATTATGAGATGGAGGAAGATACCCTTAGTGACAGTTCTAGGGAAAGGAATTTGCAGCAGAGGAAGCCTCACAAAGAGGGCAAGATAATCAGGGAGGAGCCATTAGTATGAAGGAATTACTTGCTTATCCACTGGCCATCTCATGCTTTAAACATCAGTCATGTTTTGAGTTTTGTGAAATGGTGAGAAGGTTAAGTTTCATCATGAATTAGTAAGGTTGTTTGTAACAAATCTGGACAACAATGTAGTAAATATTGCTGGAGTCACATTTACTTTGTCACCTACTATTATCTTAGAGGCTGCAGGCATTCTAGATGTAGGTGAGAAATCGAAAAAAAGATAGAACATTGACCGGGAGTACTATGAGCCTTATATTAAGGCTAAATACCATAGCAAAATCAGTAGAGTGTTTCCTTTCAAATTCTTGGAGGACAGGTTTGCTTCACTGATGAAGGTCATCATCAAGTATTTTACTTGTGAGGGTAGGTTCTCCAGATTGTATGCTTATCATATTAGATTGCTGATGCACTTTACCACGGTGAGAATGATGAACATCCCCTACTTCATATGCAAAAACATAGAGAAGATGGTCTTCTACTAGAGTAACTTTTTCATTATTTCTTTAATAAAAGGTTACTGTTTTTTCCTTTGGAAAAAAAAACATAGAGAAGATGGCACTTTTTGCAAAAAACAAACCCTACCCACAGTAGCTCAACAACATTTATCATTTCTCTTTAATTGAAATTGTTGTTTTACATCAGTTGAATTAGTTGGGAATGCCATGGGAAACCTTCATTTCTCATGAAGTGTTCAAAGGCCCTCAAATATTTTCATTAGTGCATCAGGAGGAAGGTGGACCTTTAGGATAGAAAAAGGTTCAAGAAACTGAAACTGTGGGGATACCTATGTTTTTGACTTATGAGAGAGGCACTAGGATGATCTTTGCAGCTGCCAAGTGAGTACTATCTCCACAAAGAGTGGAATGGGTCTCGCCTTCATCTACAAACCACAGGAGAATGCTATCTCCACCTAGAGTGGAAGGGGCTTTGCCTTCTTCTCCAGCTAAACAGGTACAGGTTGGGCAGCAATAGAAGGGTAGAGATAAAGGAAAGAAAAATATGCACGAGGATGATCCTAGCGATGGACGAGAGAGAGATTTTGTCCTTGTTGACCATGAGGAGATACAAGGAGTGAATGTCATGGACTTAGGTACTCAAAATCCAAGGAGTGTTAAAGATTTGATCATCAAGGAGCAAAAGGCTGACATTCAAGCCCTATAAATCAATTTGGAAAGAGAAAAATGGATCATTAATTACCTTGAGTAGGAAAACAAGCAATTAAACAAGCAGATTATCATGGAGATGCAAATGCTTAGAGAAGAGAGGCAAGAGGCAAAGAAGGCAAAGGTCAAGATGACCTCCATTGAACAAGAAATTGAAGATGACCGAGAAACTTGGTTAGAAAGGGTGAACATTCACCTTGAGAAGTTGCTAGAGAAGGCCAATAAAGAAAAGAAAATGCTTTGCCATATGGCTTACCATTATTTGGCCAGGAATAGGATATGCAACATGAGGATTAAACAACTTAAGGAAAGATTAAGGAGGGCCTTAAAACGCAAAAAGAAGGAGGATAAGCTTAATATCTTGGCTGATGTTACATTGGCCCAACAAAGCAACCCATGAAGCAGCTTTGAGCCAAAACCGGGCAAATTTTGAAACAAGTTTGTCAATTTCAAAATTTTGAAGTATGCAACACAGGAAATTGTGGTATATGTGCAGCACCAGTGGCGCTGCACATTTGATTGGCGCATCCTTAGGAGAAATGGCTTATAGATCTGGATTCAACATCAAGAGGACATTAATACTTAAAAGTTTCATCTCATTTGGAGAAAAACTAGGTCATATAAAGGTCAAAAAACACTCACAAATTTCCCTCTCTGCCACTTTTTGCACCCACAGGAAGCAGTCTTGGGAGAATTCATTTTTGAAGGGGAAAATGACCTCCAAATCAGGAAATTCAAGATGTTTCAGAAACTATACAGATGAAGCTTTCCAAAAAGCTATACTGGGTCTGATTTGGTGGAGTATAAGACCTTCAAAAACTGGCTAGAAGAGGTGCTGCACATACAAGAGATGGCGCTGCGCATATAGCTGATTTTGCCAATTTTGCCCAGAACTTCGAAATTTTTCCTAGTTTGACTTCCAATTGACTTTTTCTCTCATCCTTGGTAAATTTATGATTGCAAATGATGTAATGCAATGTAAATATGAATGTAAAATGACTTAAGGGGGTAGATACATCAGTTACAAGTGGTTTGGAAGTGAATGTATCAGTTTCCTTGGTTTTAGAGGCAAGCTGTTCCATTGCCTATTTTCTTGTTCCTAGTTTAGATATGGTTGAAACAGTTCCTGATCCCTTGGATTCGACCCCTGATGGCTAGCTCAAGTGGTTTTCTTGCCTATATTATGTACTTTCTTAGTCATTTGTAAAGGTTGGACTCTTTTAGAAGTGGGGCACATATTGTATACTTGTATTAGTAGATTAGCAAGGAATAAAACCAGGTTTTGCAGCTATTTTTGTGGGATTCTTGTGATACTGTGTTTTTGTATTGTTTCTTCTTCTGTAATGAGTTATTCTTATGTGTTATATGTTTCAAAACCTTTTCCATTCTTCTAAACTAAATGAATTAAGATAAATAGGAAAAATACATTGATAACAGTGCTTTGCCTTGGGAATGCATTTAGTTCTTAATGTTTTCAACAACTTGAAGAGGATTCATGGTCTCCACATGCCCTCCTCAGTCCCTCAGTAGTCTTAAACCAACCATCTCACTCAATTACTAGTGCATAAACACTTATCTATCTTGCCCCACAGAACATGTCTGCATCCCTGATTTGATTTCCCGGACCTAAGCTGCCTGCTCCATTTGATCCAGCAACCAAACCTTCAAAATCAAACAAAAAATCCTAGAGCTACTATACCTAGCCTAAAATATATTCTTATTTCATTCATCTCCACTGAGATTGACAAGGAGAGAGCCCTCTCCTGACCTGGCAGGGCTAGCTACCAGGTTAAGCGTGGTTTGTGGTTATCCTAGGATTGCCTCCCTTTAGCCCAAGTTCGATTTAGGCTCTAACATAGTGGCGACCATACTGGGGAAGAAAGATAAATCACCCTAGTACACAATTGTGAAGTTCTGATCTTTTGGATGATAATCTTAGAATTCAAAAGGCTAAAAATTGGAAAGTTGTAAAGCAATATCAAAATCTTAAGAATTTCTGAACACACTGGCTTCAAGAAGATACATTAGGTCCAACCTTGATCCCAATCCTCCTCTCGTATTCGAAAATCGTAATCTCATTCCCAGGATTCTTAGACAAGTATCAAGTCCTAGACCGGTTTTCAGATCTCATTCATGCCCTGTGAAGTGGTTGTTCCTCGAAGATCTTCCTTTTGATGAATACTTTGGTCTGTCCCTGTTTAGAACCACATTAGACAGTGAGTTGCTGGACATAGTTGCAGACCTAGAATTCATCAATGAGCTTGACTCCAACGAGCCAATTTGATAAGTAATCGAAATCTTCAAAATTCTCCTCAGCCATCTATCACCACCGATCAAATTCCTGAACTCTCTGATTCGGCTTCAACATCTTTTGCTTCATCATCAATTCCCCATATTCCTGTAAGTCATTCCACAACACCATTCATACCTTCAATCCCTCAACAACCTATCATTACCCCTCAAACACCCATCACTTCCGCTACATCAACTCCTCTTGTTGTCACAAATCCCTCAGTTACTTCATCATCAATTTCAAATCCGTCACGAGCCATGGCTGCCAGATATGCACCTCTCGTTCTGCCTCAAAATTTGGATGCTATGCCTGTTGATTACCAAAGTAAGATACCATTGTTTGATGCCACTCAAGGTATCACAATGCAACAACATGTTGATATAATGAATGGCTTCTATGATCTCTATGAGGTAGATGAAGAGAATGTGACCATGCGATTAAGAGAATGTAGCCAAGAGAGCAAGGATGAAGACTGAAAAGAAGGTGACTATAAAGGAGGAAGCATCTTCCTTAGATTTTAAGGCAGTTCATATACTCCAGAAACTTGAGAAGATGTTTGATCGGTTGAAAATTGCAGACAAGCCTGAGAACACAATCAGAAATCCAAACTTCCAAGGACAACAACAACCTCAGTTCCGGATTAAGCAAAGGGAGCAGAAGGCACAAGATTAGTCATCACAGCAGCAAGTCAAAACACCTTTGCAGCAAAATTATGTACACAATGGAAAGTGAAGATGATGATGATCCAGTGGTGGAGGCTAATCATTTCTTTACTGCTGATGGTTTGCCCATTTTTCTCACGGAAGATGAAGAATATTCAGAGGTTTCAAATGTTCAAACAGATGAAGATTTCATACTAGCAAATGAAGGGGTTTTAGAGGATGAATCAAATGATTATCAGAGGGGATATATGAATGCATTGACAGTGCAAAAAAAGCAATATTCATTAAGAAGCAGAGATGTACCAGTCAACCTTGTTCAAAAGTGAAAAGAGGCACAACCCAAGAAGGACTCCTCAAACACTCAGAAGAAAGGGAAGGAGCATGCTGACCCAACTTCTAGCCAAGGACCATCTACAAATGAGAAGACCAATAAAAAAAGTGGAGCAAAGGAAAAATCCGAAAAGAAGGACTCTTCAGTCAAAGAGGTAGATAAATTTTCAGCTTTTAGTTTAGAAAATGAGATTACTAAATGAAAGGTTTCAATTCCTTTGACTGAATTGATGAAGAACAACAGTTATAAAAACCAAGTGTCCAAAATTTTGAACATAGATCCTTTATCTGATATGGTCAATGTAGAAAATGATCGCCCGAAGCTCATCTTTGGCCCTGCTTTAGAAGGTCAGTCTGAGGATAGTGAAGTGCCTCCATTCTATATAAGCCTTAGATTGCATGAGTACGTCCTTCATAATGCCATGTTTGATTCGGGAGCCTCTCATAATCTGATGCCAAAAGCCATTATGGAAAAATTGGGCCTTGACATTACTCGTAAATATCATGACCTCTATTCTTTTGATTCTAGTAGAGTCCGATGTATTGGTCTTATCAAAGACTTGGTGGTGTCTCTAGATCAAATCCTAGCCAAGAATGTTCTCATGGATGTGGTTTTGTCCAGATCGTGGGGTGCAAAGCTTAAAGGAACTTTACAACTAGATTTCTCCTATGCTACTATTCCTATGTTTGGTCAATTGAGAAAATTATATAGGGAAAAGAAAATGAAGTACATGATCACAAGCAAGGAGAAACTGCTTAATCATCCGATTAATGCTGTACATACATACTTAGAGTCATTTGTATTATATTTAGATAGTGTTTTTAATGATATTGATAGTTAGTTAGTTGAAGTACAAGATGTGCCATAGATTTCATAGAATTTCAGATCAGTCCTAGATCAAGAAAGACAAAAACTTGCAAGTATCTCTGAGCAGTCCGTATTTAGGTAGCAGTAGAAAAATAATGAGCAGCAATAGATTGAAGAGATTAGTCAAGGTGAGAAAGAAGACGAAACATAATTTCAGCACTTAGAGGAAGAAGCAGGCCTATGGAGCATGGATTTCGACAGAGCTGTGGGTAAGGATGGTGCCGGTATTGGGATTTGGATCCACAGCCCTGTTTTCCAGCCAAATAAAGTCCCTAGTAATGTTAGAATTTGTTCGTATAAATTGGCCTTTGACTGTTCTAATAATGAATTCGAATATGAAGTGCTGATTGTAGGTTTAAAAATTCTCAAAAAGCTGAAAGCAAAGAGGATATCAGTCTACAGAGATTCAGAGTTGATAATCAAGCAAGTTAAGGGTGAATATCAAGCCAAACATCCACGGATGAGGGCCTACCATAGTGTGGTTTTAGATATCCTAAGGATGTTTTCAGATTATACCTTGACAAGTGTATCGCGTGCACAAAATGTAATTGCAGATTCACTAGCTATTGCTGCTAGTAATTTGAAGATCCCGATGAATTCCAATAACAAGTTTGAGATCCATGTCAAGCATTGCCCCAGATGTTCTTGACAATCTAAGGTATTGGTAGGTCTTTTTCGATGATAAGGAGATTAATGATTTCTTGCAAAATGAAGGCAACTACAAGGATGCTTCCATAGATTGTGATCGTGATGATGATGAACCAGATATTGAAGTAAATCAGATGGAAATATTGCAGCCAAAGGACAATGTCATTCCTAAAGGTCTTATTCCTTTAGAAGAACTCTTCGATCAAGATGATGTGGCTAGGAAGCCAAGCTTGGTGCCAATAGATAAGGGTGTTGAAGATGTGAATCTTGGAACAGCCGAGAAACCCAAGCTTGTGAAACTATCAAAGATAATATCTCCCAAGGTAAAATCGAAATATGCCAAATTATTGTCTAAATTTGCTGATTTGTTTGCTTGGGATTATTCAGATTTAAAGGTGTATAACAAAGACATAATTCAGCACACAATTCCCATCAAGCCAAATCAGAAGCCATTCCATCAGAAGCTGAGAAGGATTAATCCCAAGTTGCTGCCTTCAATTGAAAAAGAGGTAAATCGATTATACAAGGCTGGTATAATTGTTCCAATCATATTTTCTGATTGGATTTCTAATCTTGTTCCTGTGAGGAAAAATACCGGGGAGATCAGATTGTGCATTGATTTCAGAAATTTAAATAAAGTGTCATTGAAGGACAATTACCCACTGCCGAAAATGGATCACATCCTTCAGAGAGTAGTTGGAGCATCTCGTATGTCATTGCTCGATGGATATTCAAGCTACAATCAAATTTTAGTGCATGAAGATGATAGATATAAGACAACATTCACCACTCCTTGGGGAACATTTCATCATGCCAAGATGCCATTTGGCTTGAAAAATGTTGGAGCCACGTTTCAGCGCACCATGGACATTGCTTTTGCAAACGAAAAATATGTATTTTTAGTTGTATATCTTGATGATTTGATAGTGTTTTCAAATTCAGATGATGAGCACCTTTACCACTTGAAGATTGTATTTCAGCGATGTAGAAAATTTGGGATATCACTTAACCCAAAGAAGAGTCTCTTTGTTATGGATGAAGGGAAGTTGCTTAGCCATATTATCTCAAAGGAAGGCATTTGCATTGATCCATCAAGAGTAGAAGTGATTCAGCAAATATATTTTCCCAGGAACAAGAAAGAAATACAGGCATTCAATGGTAAGATGAATTTCTTACAAAGATTTGTACCTAATCTTGCTGAACATTTGAGAGAAATCACTAATATGTTGAAGAAGGATAGCGTGGTGAAATGGATGGAGGAAGCTATGAAATCATTTAATTTGGTAAAGTATGCCTTATCTACAGCTCCGGTTTTGATTAGTCCAGATTATACACAAGATTTCATTTTATTCTCATTCACATTTGAGCATACCATGGCAGCAGTTTTAATGCAAAAGAGAGATCAAGTAGAAAAGCCCATTGCATTCTTCAGTAGAACTATTAGGGATGCAGCCTTGAAGTACAACATAATTGAGAAGCAGGCTCTTGCTCTTGTCAAAGCCTTGAAGGACTTTCGAGTGTATATTCTGCACTCTCACATCCTAGCATATGTTCCCAATGCAGCAGTTAAGGATGTGCTGGTACAAACCGATCCGGAAGGAAGACGAGGAAAATGGATTGTAGCAATGTTAGAATACGACTTGGAGATCAAGCCTACAAAGTTGATCAAAGGTCAAGGTCTGGTGAGGTTGATGGCAGAATCAAATTTGCATGAATTAGATATAAATCTTATTGCTGCCATGTTTGAAGATGAAGAGGACAACTCTCTAATTCAAGTGTCTGAAATATTCCTACAGTCACCATGGTATTCAGATATTGTCTATGTACTCTAGCACCTTTCTCTGCCTCTGGAAATGTCAAAGAATAAAGGCAGAACTCTCAAACTTAAAGATGCTAAATTATGCATTTTGAATAATGCCCTTTATTGGAAGGATACGGGTGGTGTTTTGCTGAACTGTTTAATTGAAGATGAAGCCCAACAAGTAATGAGTGATTTTCACAAGGGTGATTGTGGTGGCCACTTGTTTTGGAAGACAAAAACAAACAAAAATTTGAGAGCGGGATACTACTGGCCCACCTTATTTTCAGATGTCTGTAAAACAGTCATGAATTGTCATGAGTGTCAGGTTTTTCAAGGGAAAAGAAATTTGTTGCCGCTTCCTTTGAAACCGGTTGAAGTCAGCACACCTTTTCAGCAGTGGGGACTTGATTTTATTGGTGAGATCCATCCAACATCCTCGGCTCAGCACAAGTGGATTCTGACAGCAACAAGCTATTTTACCAAGTGGATTGAAGCAATTCCGACCAGGCAGGCAACCGACACAGTAATCATTCAATTTCTAGAATCAAATATTTTATCTCGTTTTGGTTGTCCTAGTAAAATCATAACAGATAATGTAGCTGCGTTCAAGTCCAAGAAGATGATTGATTTTTGCGGCAAATATAAGATTACCTTGGGTCACTGTTATAGACATTTTTGGGCCCTACAACCCCAAGCATGAAATGTCCATAAATCAAGGGCTCCTAAGTCCCTAAAAGTGTTGTTCTAGCCCCTAAAGGAACAAGGTCAACAGATTACAGCTTCTCCCAGAAGTTCTCCATGAGAAACTGCTCAGAATTGGTCAAAACAGGATCATTTCAGCTGCTCCACTGGCTAGGTGTGTTGCATTGCACCTAAATACACTGTGAGGGTGCGTTGCATTTCAAAAGTCCCTTCTGTGGGGTGCGATGGGCGAGAAATGACAAATGGAAGTGTCATTCCGCGAGGTGGAGAGACAATGGAAGCTTCCAGAATCTTCTCCTGTGACACTTGCCTCACTGAATTCGACCAAGGATGAGTAAGAGGCCTTCAGTCTCCAAGTGGAAGCAAGAACTGTCAGAGAGAAGACAATAATCAAATCACAAGCTGACTCATCCTCCTTACAGATATCTATATATGGATCCCTTATCCCAGAGATCCAGGGGCTGGAATTTTGCATATTGTAAGGAATTGTTGTTGGTTTCTAGAGACAAACATCAGATTGTTGGGTGATTTATGCTTTGTTTGAGGTGAAGAGGGGCTTCTTTGCTGGGAGGTTGATGCTGGGTCGGAACCACTGGTTGTAACTCCTCCTCGATCTTTTCTTGTTTATCAATAAAAACTATTTGAGTTTTCCTCCATGCTTTTGTATCATTGATGCTTGTTACATTTTGTATGGTTAACTTAAATCTGATCCTAAGTTGTTTATGAATATAGATCCATGTCTTTGTATAGTGCTCTTCTTCTGTGATCTTACAGGTACTTTGTGAAGCTGGGAAAGCAAGAGAGCAGGTAGCTGGAGACTATCAAAGAAGAGAGGGATTGGATCAAAGGATTAGCGCAAGACACAGGTTGGTTCTTTCTATTCCTCTCTATCTATAAATCATAAAGGAAATACAAAAGTAGTTTTTCTCTGTTTGTTTCTAAGGTAGCTGTCACACCTTAGTGGGATAGAGCAGTTCTAAATAGACACTTTTCCCTGTAACAAAATGGCGACTCCACTGGGGAATGTCTAATTAGTTTGTTTGTGTATCTCTTTGTTGTTTGTTTCATAAACTTATAAGTAGCTTTCGAACTGCATTTGCCATAACAAATGCAAAGTAGATAACTGCTGCTTCAATCCATTCACTGGATCTGTTTATGATTTAAACAGCTGATTCGCAAGCTATCTGATTGCCCTTGTGATAGCTCTTAGATCCTCTTTAGATCTACCCCTGATTGTTGCATTACTGATTGCTTTTTACTCGGCCAAAAACCAAGGACTGAACTGAAAACTGTGACCTGGAACCTGGATAGAGTCTCGTTTTTGGCCCAACGCAGGTACTGTTCAGAGATCCTGAATTTCAGCGCACTTCCCGAAGGGGCAACCTGCGCTGCATTTTAGATTCTCTGTGTTACAGGTGCACTGATCAGACTGACTTTGTGCAGTTGTGGTTCTTGTGTTTCATTCTTTCCAGTTCTATCCCTGAATTTTGCTGCCTGTGATCAGTATATGTCTGTTTGAAACATCTTTTCCTTGCTGTTATTCCACCTCCTTTGTACAAAAGAACTGTAGATGTTTTTGTGTGTTTGTTGAGTCATTTACAGTTCTCCTTAGCAAAAGTAGCGTAATCGTACTGTCGTCCTTTGATTTGAATCTGTCGTAAGTGTCGATTTCAATCGTAGGAAAGAGTTTGATTGCTGTTGATGGTTGATTATCCTGTTACTATTGCTTTTGGTCTGAATTTGTGATTTTCTAGTGTCAAAAACGAGTATTCATTTCAAAATCGTAAGGTGTCGTAATCATCTCTAGTTTTGATTTCGAAAAGAAGCTTGTTTATATTTGTCGCTTGAAAAGAAATTCAGATTTGTACATCAACTTTCTTTTTAGCATCAATATTAAGAAAGTCGAAAACAAATACATGCATGTGCATTTGCATATAGACAGTCTGTTTGGCTTGATTTAGGAAAGTGCATTTACAGTGTGCTCTTTGCTCTTTGTGAAAATATTCTGTCTTTCTTTTCCCCTAGTAGCTAGGATTTTCATTGCATAAAAGAGATAAAAAGTTTGTTTATCATCTTTAGATTGCATTTTAGGAATTACATCTACATATCATGGTGAACCCAAAAGGCAAACTTCATAAGCAAGATCAACTTAAAATAAATTCAATGAATCTAACAACGCTTTGGAACTTAACGCACAACATTTAGAGGTCTAGGCTAGAGACGTATTCCGGCGTCGTAAAGCCTGGTAACTGTTGTCCTCACCGATGGTTGGGTGATTCCTCCACTTTGAGACGATAAGTGCCAGTACGGACTTGTGCTCCCACGTACCGTCGAGTATATTTTGGGAGACCCCTATAGGCTTAAATCCTTTATCCTTAGGAAGCCGTGTTTGCCTCCCTATCGATCGCAATGCATTGAACACAACATTCGGGAAGATTGACTGCCGTACCGTAAAAAATATTCTGCAGTTTTGCGATTGGTTTGGTACTCCCTCTACCTAGATCTCCAGAATAGCCCCTTTCGTTCCTTTTCAGACTCAACGAAAAAGCTCCATCTGAGCACTTGTCACTTCAGGCTCATTAAAAATCGAAGGAGACTAGATTCATCTTTTGTTTTTTCTTGACTCTTAAAAAATGAAAAAACAAGTTGTGTCAAAGCGTCTAAAAATTTATTTTAAACGGAATATTCATTACCCCTTTCCTACGTTGATCTTGGGTTGAGAAAATGGAGTCCACCAACCAAGGAATTCCCCTTGGAGGAAATCCTAGTCCCTTCTCCTCTTGGGGAGATGTTGGTGCACCCCATATGGCCACATTGTCGCTTCCAGGACTGACAATTGGTTTGCCTGTATGGCTCTTCTCAACCTCTGTCATTCAGAACACCACTATTCCTGAACAATCGAATCAACAATTAGACGAGTCCAGAGTTACCCACCAACCTTCTACTTCCTCTAATTCTTCCTCTCCTCCTTCCTCTTCGCTTGATGGGGCTACTAAAGCCAAAAGTCAAGTACCTAAGGAGAAGAAGGAAGAGAAGAAGAAAGAGAAGAAGAAGAAGGAGACAAAAGCGAATGGGGGCAAACGAGTGTCGTCTAACGAAAATCCACACACTGCACCAACCAGGCCTAAATCGCCATGTGTCATTTGCAAGGTAGACCAATATCACAGAGATTGTCCTTGCATCCCTCGGATCTTAAGGGACTGGTCTCCCCGTTTGCACAACCCGGTGTCGTCAACCTCTGATGATCATGTTGAAAACACACCGTCAACTAGTGAAAGTGAAGCCCCAGGACAAAAAGGAAAATATAGATTTCCTTGTAAACTGTGTGAAGGCGATCATGCCATCCACCATTGTCCCTTCTTAGACGAGGCTAAAAGAGTTTGGGACGATCGTCCGGTTTCACCATCACGACTTCCTCCTGGATATAAAAAACTCTTGCCGAGTCCGTCACAAGTTGAAAATCTGGCTGGCCCGCTCAGGTGGTCGGCTGAAGCATCTATCGTTGAAGATAAACCATCTAAATCCATACCAGATGAAAGTCAAAAGGTCGAGGCAGCAGTTGACCCGGTCTTGCCTTCAGAGGTTTCATCTTCAGATGATACAGTCACTGAAGAGAACAAGGATGACACCGTCCAAATTCTCTTCATAAGCACAAACTCCAACGAACATGGGGGCAATTTACCCGTTCCTTTACCGTAGGAAGGAAGTTCATCAGAGTCATACCTGGCCGTCTATTCGGTCCCACCTCCAAGCAACCTAGTTGTCTCCTTCGATTGGAACCAACTAGGCAGACCCCGTTTACCGGCTAGTGTACCATTTCGTATCATTGTTCAAATATATAGGATGGTTATGGCCGGTACCATCATAGATGAAGGGGCTTCTATGAGTATCCTTTCCTCGACTGCTTGGAAAGTGCTTGGTTCACCATCACTTTTGCCTGAGATGAGAAATCTAACAGGCTTTGACAAAGGAACCAGTTGACTGTTAGGGATCCTTCCCAATGTGCCCATAACATTGAGAGGGAAAACCGTTCAAATGAACATAATGGTAGTTCAAGGACCCCTGGATTACAATCTACTCCTTGGACGAGACTATATTTATTGCATGGGAGCAATTGTCTCCTCACTCTTTAGAGTAATGTGTTTTCCGCACGAAGGAAGAGTGGTCAAGCTCGTAGACAAGCTTTCATTTCCCGGATCACGCATAGCAAATAGTCATATACCATCCCTGAATGGTCTTTTCATGCAAGAAATGTCTCAATCTCCAGTCCGTCCACCTGATGAGTGCGAGTGATTCAGGGGGACATGACTGAAACCCAGGGGGCATGCATCCTGGTCTGCTTCAGCAGGAAAACTTCGGGTATAAGGTAGGTTTCCGCGAGAGAATATGACCTCCATACTTTCGTCCGTGATTGGAAGGGGGAGTTGGACTGGAACAAGATCCTCTTGTCAAAGTTATGTCAGGGACAGTCACGCCATACCATCTGCTCACCTTTGTTTATTTCGGTATGCATCGCCGAAGAAGTGTTTGTTTGCGCTGTGAATAGAACAATCTTTGGGTAACCTGTAAGAGGTAGGCCTCTCTCGGTAAAACAAATGTTTTAACGGACTGAATAAGGGGTAACCTTGAAACTCTGTTTTATACCTGGGGGCATGCAAACCTTTTGGAGTGTAAGCGAAGAGCGACTATTTATTTTTTAAATTTATAGGACCTCTAACCCTTTAAACTCGTAGGATTGGTCATCTCCTAACTTGCATAAAGAAAGGATGTGGGGCAAAACTCTAAAAGTTGCCGTTTTTATATGAGACATTCTTATCATACGACTGGATTAATCGATCAGTTTTAGCACATAGTTCAAGCTCGTTAAAAAATAAACATAAGACATGAGCAAATATTTCCACCTGCGTTTAAGCTCATTAAAAAATGAACTATTCCCCGGTAAATAACCATCGTGAATGTAGTACTTCAGCCATTAAAGCCTTGGTCGTGTTTGCACCGTCACCTCCACTTTTTCATTGGCCGATCATTCACCTCCATTTGATTGTTTACCCATTTTGAGGAACAGTTGCGAAAAGTGATTTCACTAGCCATCCTTGTGACACTGCCATGATTGGAAAATTCCAAACCTTACCTGGAATCAGCTGCTACCCGTTTTATCACTCGTTCCTCAAAAGACGAGTCCCCTTTAAGCTCTTTTCAACTGACTCGTAAAATATGAAAAGATTGCCGAGTCCTTGGCCTTTCCAGCTCGTTAAAGGGACAGGAAGTGCTATCCCTCCTCTAGATTTTAATCTTTTTGGACCTGAGGGATTATTACACAAAAAGATTGAGCGCTTGCTTTATTCGGCTCGTTAAAAGTATCGAAAATTCATCCCTTCTGTATTGTTTTATACTTTTTTCGGACTTAAGGGATTAGATGAAAAAAAAGGAATTTTGGAGTTTCCTTTATGTTCCTTTTTAGACTCTCTAAAATTGAAAATGACCGAGTTATCTTTGTCGTTAAACTCGTTAAAAATATTAATAGCGACAAACTTGTCTATAGACGAGAACGAGTTTCACTATCGCTAGGCTCGTTAAAACATAGCGATGGGTTTGCCCGAAGGGAAAATTATAGAACAAGCATATGTTATCCTCCTCAAGCTTGACAAAAATAAAGAGGTACTGGTCAGCAATGACTGGGGAAAATTGGGAAGAAAACTCAAAGAAACTTTGTTGGTAGCAAGTCGCTCTTGAACATGACACTTCCACTCCGTGTCCGAGTCGGGTTGGGTTGTTTCATTCACCGGTCACATCACCATGGTCACGCCATACCATCCACATTTGGAGTTAATGCTACCAATCCATCACATCAGTGTCGCCGATATGTTCAAGAGAAGTCATCCAGAGAAGTCACCTGTGTCTCACCCACTACCATACATTATACTCCATTCTTTCATGACCGCCACCCTGAACCTTATATCACTAGATCGTTTTCACCTCCATCAAAATCATTTGCTCCGTTCCATGTCATTGATGTGAGATCCATTAAGGCCCTCCTGTGACGGATCACTTCTTGTCGACATCATCTCATTATCCAAGAAGTTGATCTAGGAACACCCCATTCAGTACTTTGAAGCTTGCATGCCTCAATGGTAAGTTTCTCACTTCCGGCGACAGGTTTACATCAATGGCCTTCGACCGAAAGATTTTGCGTGGTGTTCGACGCCAAGTCCTTTATTCACACCACGTGAATTGTATTGCAGTACCTTGAGGATCATTATCATTATCGGTGATTCCTCTCGCGCTTGTTAATAGTTTACATCATTGACTGGTAATCAAGCGATGTCTTTCCATGTTCGACTTCAGAACATTTCTCACATGGATCGACTTGTACTTCGAGTGAAGATTGGACAAGATTGAAGACCCCGGATCTAGTTTCATCCATCCGGGCTGAGATATATATTCAGGGAAATAAAGACATTAAATGGACATCATTGATGCATAGATAATCATCCACTCAAAAGGATGATGGCTCTACAAGAATCATCAGTCTACACTCAGACGATTGTCTGTCCTATGTACATGAAAATGAATTTATAAAGCTGAGCATGGGAATGCCTACCTCAGCTAGATCATGAAAACAGTATGAAGATAATGTATTGTATTGTATCTTATTACATGTCTCCTCCCAGCATTGAAAGAACTTCGGATCCACATAATAAAGCATTTCACCCGACACCAAAAGGTTAACGGCCTCATACTTTAGGGGGCAACTGTTATAGACATTTTTGGGCCCTGCAACCCCAAGCATGAAATGTCCATAAATCAAGGGCTCCTAAGTCCCTAAAAGTGTTGTTCTAGCCCCTAAAGGAACAAGGTCAACAGATTACAGCTTCTCCCAGAAGTTCTCCATGAGAAACTGCTTAGAATTGGTCAAAACAGGATCATTTTAGCTGCTCCACTGGCTAGGTGCATTGCATTGCACCTAAATAAACTGTGAGGCTGCGTTGCATTTCAAAAATACCTTCTGTGGGGTGCGATGGGCAAGAAATGACAAATGGCAGTGTCATTCCGCGAGGTGGAGAGACAATGGAAGCTTCCAGAATCTTCTCCTGTGACACTTGCCTCACTGAATTCGACCAAGGATGAGTAAGAGGCCTTTAGTCTCCAAGTGGAAGCAAGAACTGACAGAGAGAAGACACTAATCAAATCACAAGCTGACTCATCCTCCTTACATATATCTATATATGGATCCCTCATCCCAGAGATCCAGGGGCTGGAATCTTGCATATTGTAAGGAATTGCTGTTGGTTTCTAGAGACAAACATCAGATTGTTGGGTGATTTATGCTTTGTTTGAGGTGAAGAGGGGCTTCTTTGCTGGGAGGTTGATGCTGGGTCGGAACCACTGGTTGTAACTCCTCCTGGATATTTTCTTGTTTATCAATAAAAACTATTTGAGTTTTCCTCCATGCTTTTGTATCATTGATGCTTGTTACATTTTGTATGGTTAACTTAAATCTGATCCTAAGTTGTTTATGAATATAGATCCATGTCTTTGTATAGTGCTCTTCTTCTGTGATCTTACAAGTACTTTGTGAAGATGGGCAAGAAAGAGAGCAGGTAGCTGGAGACTATCAAAGAAGAGAGGGATTGGATCAAAGGATTAGCGCAAGACACAAGTTGGTTCTTTCTATTCCTCTCTATCTATAAATCATAAAGGAAATACAAAATTAGTTTTTCTCTGTTTGTTTCTAAGGCAGCTGTCACACCTTAGTGGGATAGAGCAGTTCTAAATAGACACTTTTCCCTGTAACAGTCACTCCACGGTATATTACCCGCAAGGTAATGGTCTGGCTGAATCATCTAATAAATCATTGGTGAATATCATAAAGAAGCTATTGGAAACAAATAAGAAAGGCTGGCATAAGAAGTTAGTTAATGCTTTGTGGGCGGACAGAGTGAGCCAGAAGAAATCTATAGGTATGTCTTCGTTTGAAACTGTATATGGCATTGATACAATCTTTTCGACATCCCTGGTAGTCCCGGTTGTGAAAATTTTGCGGGAAGTTAGTAGTGAGGAAGATGACTTTCAACGAAGAATCAATCAGATGATACATTTATAGAAGATAAGGGAGGAAGTCTTCCAAAATACTTTCAGATTGCAAGAGAAGATAAAAAGATCTATGATTGGGAAACTAAAGCAGATAAATTCCAGCTTGATGATATGGTGTTACGGTGGGATGCGAGGAATGAAGATAAAGGCAAGCACGACAAGTTTGAAAAATTGTGGAAGGGACCTTATAAGATTGCTGCATACAGAGGGAAAAATGCATTCCCTCTCAAAGATATGGATAGACAAGATTTTTTGGGAGGACAAGTTAATGGTAGGCTCCTGAAGCGCTACTTCTTCAAGGGTAATTTCTGCAGTCATGAAGCAATCATTGTATATAACATTTTCTTTTCACTGCCAGTGTTCAAAAGATGCAATTCATTTCAGCTTGGGGCCTGAGGTGAAGGCTATAAAGTTGAGAGTTTTGTATCAGTTTGTCAGTTTGAGTCTTGAGTCAGTTTGAGTCTTGAGTCAATATAATAGTATCAGTTTCAATTTTCTAAGTGTATTAACCGTATTCCCCAATGGAAGAGGCACTAGGCTACTTTTTCTAGAGATCTATAGTTCTTGGCACCTCCAAGGAGCTATCATCCCCATTGGAGCCAATGCTAGTGTCAATGCTTTCACACTGCCATCAGTGACCAAATTTATCTTTTGCATTTCATATTAGGTGTCCCATTCTGATGAGCTGCACTCCATTACATCATGGATCAACTAATGGTAGGGTTTAATTTCATTTGTCCCTCATGCTATATACTTGCTGGCCTATTTCACATATTTTTTCAGTCATTCACAGTCATTCTTGTTCACATCATTTATAAAAATCAATATTAGACTTTAGTTTCACTAGGTCTTAGGGTTTTTCACCATGGTCATTCAAAAGAGTAATAAATGTCAACAGACACATGAGGGGGTAAATAAAGTTCAACAAATCATAAATTTCCTTTTTGTAAGCTAAATAAAGCTCTTTAACCTCAAAACTTGTTTTGAGGTAAAACAGAGCATTTGTATTTTATTGTTTTATTTCCATGTAATTTGATGTAATTTTATGGTTCCTATATGTAATAAGTATTATTTAGCTGCTCCTAGTCATCTTGCCAATTCCTACCACTGCAAAAGAAAAACATCAAAGCATCAATTCATCAAATTGCCAAGGAAAAAGGTCAAACTTCAAAACAGAAAAACAGAGCATTTGAAAAGGTCATCAAAACTTTTAAAAAGTGGGTTTTGAAAGGAGAAAAATTTAAATGAAAAGGTATATAAAGAAAAATCATGGTAGAAAGCCATTTCATTGTGAAAAAGTCAAGTGGAGAGCAAAAAATCGCGATTTCTGAGCAAAAGAGGGAGAAAAATTGAAATTTGAAGAAAATTGGCAGGCACTGCACATTGGGAGGCTGGCGCTGCACATTAGGCTAGTGCTGCGCATCAAAGGAGTTTTTCCAGTGTAATTTTACACTGGCGCTATGCATATAACTGGCGTTGCACACCTGTTAGGTGGCACTACGCACTTGTCTACAAAGCTTCAAAATGGTTCAAATCAACCTAATTCACTTCAAATCTCTCAATGGCCCTCTGATCAAGTAAGTTAAGCTCCCTTCCTAGCTAAACAAGGGTTTCTCATTAATTATGGTGATTTTTATCTCTTAAGAAACTAAACCCTAGCTATCCTCTACAATATCTCATACATTTGGAAAGGGTATTTATTTTCCATTGTGATTTGCAAAAGGTTTTAGTTTTCTGCTGTTTTGATTCCCTAATCCATTTTCTCTAAACCCTAATCCTCCATATATGAACTCCTCTACACACTATTTTCACAAACCCTAGACCCTACATACAAAACCCTTCAAACCCTAATCCCATTCATCTCTTCATTCATCTCACCTATTTCCTTTTCTTTTTAAATCTCTTCATACTCATTTTCATTCACCCCATTCCTTTATTCACCATTAGTATTCATAGTCATCAAAACCAATGGAGAGGGATAGTGATTATGACATGGAGGAAGATACCCTTAGTGACAGTTCTAGGGAAAGGAATTTGCAGCAGAGGAAGCCTCACAAAGGGGGTAAGATAATCAGGGAGGAGCCCATTAGTATGAAGGAATTACTTGTTTATCCACTGGCCATCTCATGCTTTAAACATCAGTCATGTTTTGAGTTTTGTGAAATGGTAGAGAAGGTTAAGTTTCATCATGAATTAGCAAGGTTGTTTGTAACAAATCTGGACAACAATGTAGTAAATCTTGTTGGAGTCACATTTACTTTGTCACCTACTATTATCTTAGAGGCTACAGGCATTCTAGATGTAGGTGAGAAATGGAACAAAAGACAGAACATTGACTGGGAGTACTATGAGCCTTATATTAAGGCTAAATACCATAGCAAAATCAACAGAGTGTTTCCTTTCAAATTCTTGGAGGACAGGTTTGCTTCACTGATGAAGGTCATCATCAAGTATTTTACTTGTGAGGGTAGGTTCTCCAGATTGTATGCTTATCATATTAGATTGTTGATGCACTTTACCAGGGTGAGAATGATGAACATCCCCTACTTCATATGCAAAAACATAGAGAAGATGACACTTTTTGCGAAAAAGAAACCCTACCCACAACAGCTCAACAACATTTATCATTTCTCTTTAATTAAAATTGTTGTTTTACATCAGCTGAATCAGTTGGGAATGCCATGGGAAACCTTCATTTCTCATGAAGTGTTCAAAGGCCCGCAAATATTTTCATCAGTGCATCAGGAGGAAGGTGGACCTTCAGGACAACAAAAGGTTCAAGAAACTGAAACTGTGGTGATACCTGTGCTTTTGACTTATGAGAGAGGCACTAGGATTCTCTTTTCAGCTGCCAAGTGAGTACTATCTCCATAAAGAGTGGAAGGTGTCTCGCCTTCATCTACAGACCATATGCAAATGTTATCTCCACCTAGAGTGGACGAGGCTTTTCCTTCTTCTCCGTCTAAACAGGTACAGGTCGGGCAACAATAGAAGGGCAGAGATAAAGGAAATAAAAAGATGCATGAGGATGATCCTAGTGATGGACAAGAGAGAGATTTTGTCCTTGTTGACCATGAGGAGACACAAGGAGTGAATGTCATGGACTTAGGTGCTCAAAATCCAAGGAGTGTCAAAGATTTGATCATCAAGGAGCAAAAGGCTGACATTCAAGCCCTATCAATCAATTTGGAAAGAGAAAAATGGATCATTAATTACCTTGAGTAGGAAAACAAGCAATTAACTGACAAGCAGGTTATCATGGAGTTGCAAATGCTTAGAGAAGAGAGGTAAGAGGCAAAGAAGGCAAAGTTCAATATGACCTCCATTGAACAAGAAATTGAAGATGACTGAGAAACTTGGTTAGAAAGGGTGAACATTCACCTTGAGAAGTTGCTAGAGAAGGCCAATAAAGAAAAGAAAATGCTTTGCCATATGGCTTATCATTATTTGACCAGGAATAGGATATGCAACATGAGGATTAAGCAACTTAAGGCAAGATTAAGGAGGGCCTTAAAATGCAAAAAGAAGGATAAGCTTAATATCTTGGCTGATGTTACATTGGCCCAACAAAGCAACCCATGAAGCAACTTTGAGCCAAAACTGGGAAAATTTTGAAACAATTTTGTCAATTTCAAATTTTTGAAGTATGTAGCACAGGAAATTGTGGTATATGCGTAGCGCCAGTGGCACTACGCATTTGATTGGTGCATCCATAGGAGAAATGGCTTATAGATCTGGATTTGGCATTAAGAGGACATTATCCCTGAAAGTTTCATCTCACTTGGAGCAAAACTAGGTCATCTAAAGGGCAAAAAACACTCAAAAATTGCCCTCTTTGCCACTTTTTGCAGCCACAGGAAGCAGTCTTGGGAGAATTCATTTTTGAAGGGGCAAATGACCTCCAAATCAAGAAATTCAAGATGTTTCAGAAACTAGATAGACAGGGCTTTCCAACAAGCTATCTTGGGTCTGATTTGGTGGAGTATAAGACCTTCAAAATTTGGCTAGAAGCAGCGCTGCACATACAGGAGATGGCGATGCGCATATAGCTGATTTTGCCAATTTTGCCCAAAACTCCAAAATTTTTCCTAGTTTGACTGCCATTTGACTTTTTATCTCATCCTTGGTAAATTTATGATTTTAAATGATGTAATGCAATGTAAATATGAATGTAAAATGACTTGAGGGGTAGATACATCAGTTACAAGTGGTTTGGAAGTGAGTGTATCAGTTTCCTTGGTTTTAGAGGCAAGCTGTTCCACTACCTATTTTCTTGTTCCTAGTTTAGATGTGGTTGAAATAGTTCCTGATCCCTTGGATTCGACCCCTGATGGCTAGCTTAGGTGGTTTTCTTGCCTATATTATGTACTTTCTTAGTCATTTGTAAAGGTTGGACTCTTTTGGAAGTGGTGCACATATTGTATACTTGTAACAACAGATTGGCAAGGAATAAAACCAGGTTTTGCAGCTATTTTTGTGGGATTCTTGCAATACTATGTTTTTGTATTATTTATTCTTTTGTAATGAGTTATTCTTATGTATTATATGTTTCAAAACCTTTTCCATTCTTCTAAACTAAATGAATCAAGATAAATAGGCAAAATACATTGATAACAGTGCTTTGCCTTAGGAATGCATTTAATGTTTTCAACAGTTTGAAGAGGATTCATGGTCTCCACATGCCCTCCTCAGCCTCTCAGTAATCTTAAACCAACCATCTCACTTGATTACTAGTGCATAAACACTTATCTATCTCACCCCATAGAACATGTCTGCATCCTGATTTGATTTCTTGGACCTAAAATGCCTGCTCCATTTGATCCAGCAACCAAACCTTCAAAATCAAACAAAAAATCCTAGAGCCACTTTACCTAGCCTAAGATCTATTCTTATTTTAGTCATCTCCACTAAGATTGACAAGGAGAGAGCCCTCTCCCAACCTGGAAGGGCTAGCTACCAGGTTAAGCGTGGTTTGTGGTTATCCTAGGATTGCCTCCCTTCAACCTGAGGTCGATCTAGGCTCTAACATGCTGAAAGGAATAGTGTAGGGAATTTGCATTTAGATTGTTCTCTTTGCTCTTTGATCAAAAGAAATATGATTGCTCTATCCCTAAGTAGTTAGGATTTTCATTGTTAAAACTAAATGGAAAGAATGCTTATCATGATAGTTGCATTCCTACGAATTTCAGAATACATCATGTGGTGAACTTGAAAGACAAATTCCTAAGTAAGATCAACTTAAAATAAACATCAATTTACCTAATTGAGAATTTTCATTGACAAAAACATTTAGTGGTTCTAGGCTAGAGACGTGTTCTGGCGTCGTTAAACCAAGCAGCTGTCGCTAACTTGTCTACAATACATCCCGAGTGTGATACCTCATTCCTCTACGTGAGTATATCTTAGCTCATCCATGTACCTTCAGGTATATAGGGCGGTGTTATAGTACGTAATTTATATGGGAATGCTCTCAATGTGCGGTTTTTCATTAGACAACGCTTATACAGACTAGGCCTCCACGTACCTTTGGGTATATATGGGAGGACAACACTAGGTTGCTATCCATCCTTAAGTAACTGATTCGACCGCCTTGTAAGTGTGATACACCGAACACAGCATTCAGGGAGATTTCCTGCCCATACTTCTTTGTTCGCCAGGAGGTATTCTACAGTTCACAGTTGCCTGGTAAACCTTTTGCCTAGTTACCCCTTTTTGTTTATTTCTTTTTGATAATAAAATTAATCAAAAATCGTGGAGTAACATTAACCCATTCCCCACCATTCATGGAGAACAATGAGCCAACCACCTTTGCCTCCCAAAGCGACACCAATTCAGACAAAGTGGTCTTGTTTAACTGACTCTAGTTCATCAAGAACTCCTAGTTCTTCATCCGTGTTACCTGAAACATCTACTTCGGTAAGTACAAAGACTCTAGTTACTCCGACTATTTCTGGTACATCCGTTCCTAAATAAGAAGTTTCACAATTACATGAGGACATTAGCACTGATCCTAGTGAAACAGTAACCGAGGTTTTCCAACAACAAGTTGATACTCAACTTCAAATTGTTCAACAAGAAAGTGCTTCTAAACTTGAATCAATTCAACCAGAAGTTCATCCAGAATCTATCCAAGTTCAAATAGAAGTTACATATGAACCTAAAGTTGTTCAGGAACCTCCCTTTGAAACTATTGTTCATTTGCCTGAACATCTAGACTTAGAATTTCGACATTCAGAAGTTGTTACCCCTCAGACATCAGTAACTGTTGAAACTACACTTTCATCAACACTAGAAATATTTTACGGACCTGATGGTGAAGTTCTTCCACCAGATTTGATTGCCATAGAGGAGGAATTAGTAGAAGATTCCACACCTTGAACCCCGTTTCACTTTGGAATTGGGTTTGATCTTTACCTTACCACTCTTGATTACTTTGCTTCATCTGATCTTGCTTCCTTTCAAGTACCCATCGAATCTTTAAGACAACTTTTGGGCCAGTTAACTATGGCTGAACAACCATTAACATCCCAAACTGTATCATTTGATGCAGCTGCAACATAATCTTTTGTTGTAACTCCTTCGATGTTTTCTACCACACCTGAGTCACACCTGTATGGTGAATCGTCCATCCTGATTGGTTACCAATCATTGTCAGGAACCCACTCAGGGGTTGCTTCTGCACCATGGTCATCACCCATGTCCTCAACCAGAATTTTACCTGGTTCTTCTCTAATGGGAACTCAACAGTTTGATCTTGCATATCAGTATCAGGCTGGGCAATTTGGTCAACAAAGACCTATGTATCCTTATCCCGGAGGACAACCATATGGTAATTTCACAAAATATTCAAGTCAACCTGGAATTAGAGTTTGTCAATGGCAACCAGCAATTCCAATTCAACCAAGGCTTGTGTATCCAACGCAACCAATGCAAACTATGTCAACTATTCCTATTACACCTGTTGTTACTACTGTGCCACAGTCACAAGCTCAAACTATTGTATCTCAATCGGTAGAAATTGATCCTTCTCCCTTGCAACCACAAGTTTCAAGTCAAGAGGTTCAAGTTTCTCAAGTTGTTATACAACAACCACTTGTTTCTAGAGTTTAGCAACAACCTCAGGTCAGTATACCTTTATCTGGACTGACCCAGGCTTACACTAGTATAGTTGATTCACAACCTGGTCAACCTTTCGTTGTTGGGCAACAACAGTTAAGTCCACAACAATTGGTTCAACAACCGTGGCTGCCGCAATTCCAACAACCCCAGTTCCAGCAGTTCCAACCTCAGTTTGGACTTGGTTCACAAGCTCAACCTGGTTTTGGACAATATCAATCTTACCAAGGTCCTGGGAAACAAGGCTTTACAAGTTATGGACAACCACAAATTCAGTCTAGTTATCGACAACCACCTTATACTGGTTTTGTTCAACAACCATACCAAGGTTACCAAATGCAGATGCCCTATGTTGGTATGCAAAGACCTATTGCACAGGAAATTCCATCATATCCTAGATATGCTCAACCTGACTTGAATCGATAGTTTCCATTCGTAGCAACTTTAGAATTACCAGATTTAAACCGGCTCACCAATGATCCAATCTCATATGCACCTTGGTGGCCGGTAATTTTGCATAAGTTACCATCTGATATTCCGAAGTTTAACGGAAATCCTAGAGAAGACCCATCAAATCATGTTATGACCTTTCATTTATGGTGTTCATCCAACACTTTGAATGATGATTTGATCAGACTTCATCTTTTCCAAAGAACACTTACTGGTCCAGCTGCTAAATGGTACATTGAATTACCAAGAGCTTCTTTCGGTAACTTCACCACTTTAGCCACTACCTTTTTGACCCACTTCCAGTTACCTATCAGATACGAGACTGGAACGGAGCTCTTAACCAACTTTAAACAGACTACTGCTACCCATATATCAGATCATATTCATGAGTGGCGGCGTCGTCGTCGAATGGTTAAGACATATGTTCCCGATCAGCTTTTAGCTGAGTGGTTCATAAAGTCCTTGTTGCCATCAATCACCGAGGATGTGGAAAAAGGTGGAGTTGTCATAGAAGAGCAAGTCATCACTCGTGCCCAATACTTGGATTTGATTTACACACAATCTGGCACGCTCTATGATAAAATTCCCAATGCACCTAGACCAGCTTTCACTGTTCCACCACCTCCACAATCGAGTAAGGACTCTCATGCTGACGACAGTGTGATCGGTTCTTCAAGCACACAGGTGGCAGGAAGACCATCTGGTCAAACTCTTTCTATTTCCAATCAAACTACAAATGCATCAGAAAACACTCTTGCCTCAGAGATTAATGCCGTGTCATTTGACAAAGGAAAAAATCCAAAGCAACCAGGAGGTAAGAAAAAGGGGAAGAATAACAAAAATAAACAAGAAAATTCCTCTCCAGAGAAATCATTTGATTCCTGCACTGCGGCTAGGAAACCTCGTTATCCATGTCTGATATGTAATGACGAGCATTATACAAGAGATTTTCCACATCACTTTGAGGTCTCTAAACTTTTAAAGACTTCAAACACATCAACAGTGTTGACAGATCCGTTTCCAACCTCGGAGACACATTTGGTTGCAACTGACCATGTTTCCACATCCCAAGTGCTCATGTTATCCATCACAAATCCAGAAAAATGATGTTTTAGTGTCAACAAGAAACAAAGATTATGGAAATCCATCATCATCGAATAATCAAGCCACTGATCAACCTAGTACTTCGACTTCAACTTCATCTCAAGTTGTTCCACCAGTTGTACCTAAATTGACAATAAAACCACCAAAGGGAGTTCTGCACAAATCAACATTCAACCCTTGTGCTCGAGCAGCTCAAAACTACAATATAGTGGAAGATCTGGCTCAATCACCTTCTGCTATGTCGACACTCGAGGTGTTGCAAAACTATCCCTCCCAGAAAAAAGCTTTATTGTTAACAATAGGTGGAATAGATCCTATGGATTCAAATATTGTGGTTTTTAACCACGCGGGATATTCACCATAGTTACCAGTGCAGTTAGCTTTCCTAATCTAAGTAAAATCTCTCAATAAGAATGTTCACCGAACTATTATTGATGAGGGGGCATCTACTTGCATTATGAATAGTGTAAACTTTGAAACGAGAACTGATACGTTACCTGTTTCGTAGAGATAGCAAAAAAGTGACCTGGTTTTGAAAAGGGGTGATGCAGAACACACATGTTTTTTTTAGAGCATAGTTTTTGGCACTTTTTTTTTTTTTTTTTTTTTTTATGTACATTACGTTTTAGAATGGTAGTGATTTTCATGCTGATTTAAAAAAGTGGGTATTCTGCATCACACCCTTTTTTTAAAAGACCTATTTTTTGACTTTAAATTTTCTAATGTATGAAATGTAAATAATTATTTTCTAAATTTGATAGTTTTTGAAGTGGTCGTTTTCTTCATATTTTCTTGTTTTTTATTTTAATTTTATTTTTTTTGTAGTGAGGTTTTTATTGTTTTGCATTTTTAAATTAGAAAGTCGATATTTTGAATTTTCGATATTCTACATATTTATACATAATTAATTTTTCAATCCACATGAAATAATTGTTTCTGAAAACAATATTTTTTAGCAATGGACATAAAAATAACCATTTTTAACATAAATATAACAAAAAAATACACGTTTTGATAATTTTTTGCTAGAATTGACATGTCAAAATCACAATTTTTATACGAAAATTTTAACTAAAAATGGTTAAATAATAGTTTTTTTTTTAATGAATTTCATGTCAAAAAAATAATAATAATCACTTAAAAAAAAATAAAATAATGATTAACTTAAAAATCAATGCGAAAATCACATATTACAAATATTGAACACATAACAACCTTAATTGATTGATTATTCTTCTCATAAAATGTCAAAGTCAAAACATTGCAAAGCTTGATTTCCAAACATAACTTAAATTTAATCAACAACGTCACGTAATCCAAACTCTTCGTCCTCTAGAGTTTCATCATTGTCTTCTTCCACAATATTTTCTACTTCCTTTTGCTCATTTTCCTCTTCTAATGGATCTTTGATGTCTGCAAATCTCCCAATGTATGTCTTTCCAAACATTCCATGTAATGGTGGTTGGGGTTCCTTTGCCTTTTTGCCACACGTGATTCACTAAAGTCCCCTTTCTTCAACCCAATTTCTTGCATTGCATCTGAAAGAAATTGAAGAGCATTAATTCTTTGCTGAATGAAATTGCACTGTAATGGATCTTTCTCAATTGCAATGCAATTTCTTCCTTTTTGAAGGCAACATGCTAGTGTTGTACCTAATTATCAAGCATAAAAGAAATAATGAAGTAAATTAGTATAATGACATATTAATTAAAAAAATAACATATTGAAATTCAATTCCATATAATAAAACTTACCTGAGCCAAAAAATAAATCCAGAACCCAATCTCCTTCATTTGAACATATGTCTATAAGATAGTTAATTAATAATTGTGGTTTTTGATAAATGTTAACTATCTCTCATTTTGTTTCTTTGTCTTCATATGTTAGTTTTCTCACAACAACATCATTGTTACAGGGAAAAGTGTCTACTCAGAACTGCTTATCCCACTAAGGTGTGATAGCTGCCTTAGAAACAAACAAAGTAAAGCTACTTTCTTTTTTCCTTTATGAAGTATAGATAGAGAAGAACAAAGAAGACCAACCTCTGTCTTGCGCTAATCTCCTGGTTCGATTCCTCTCTTTCTTGATAGTCTTTCGTTACTTGTTCCCTTGCACGCCCAGCTTCACAAAGTACCTGTAAGATCACAGTAGCATAGCACTATACAAGAACATGGATCTATAATCATAAACAATCTAGGATCAGATGTAAATTGACCATACAAATGCAGCAAACATAAATTACACAAGAGTATGAAGGAAAACTTGAATAGCTTTTATTGATAAATAAGAAAGAGCCAAGGGGAGTTACAACCAGTTGTTCTGACCCAGCATCATCCTCTCAGCAAGGAAGCCCCTCTTCACCTCATACAAAGCTTAGATCACCCAACAATTTGATGTTTATCTCAAGAAACCAACAACAATTCCTTACAATATGCGAAATTCCAGCCTCTGGATCTCTGGGATGAGGGATCCATATATAGATATCTGTAAGGGAGATGAGTCAGCTTGTGATTTTATTAGTGTCTTCCCTCTGATAGTTCTTGCTTCCACTTGGAGATTGATGATCTCTTACTCATCCTTGGTCGAATTCAGAGAGGCAAGTGTCACAGGAGAAGTTTCTGGAAGCTTCCATTGCCTCTCCACCTCGCGGAATGACACTGCCATTTGTCATTTCTCGCCCATCGCACCCCATAGAAGGGCTTTTTGAAATGCAATGCACCCACACAGTGTGTTTAGGTGAGATGCAACGCACTTTGCCTATGGAGCAGTTGAAATGATCCTGTTTTGACCAATTCTGAGCAGTTTTTCATGGAGAACTTCTGGGAGAAGCTGTAATCAGCTGACCTTGTTCCTTTAGGGTTGGAACAACACTTTTAGAGACTTAGGAGCCCTTGGTTTATGGAAATTTTATGCTTGGGGTTGTAGTGCCCAAAAATGTCTATAACAGTTGCCCCCTAAAGCATGAGGTCATTAATCTTTTTGATGTTGAGTGAAATGCTTTATTATGAGGATCCGAAGTTCTTTCAAGCTGGGAGGAGACCTGTAATAAGATACAATACAATACATTATCTTCATAATATTTTCATGATCTACCTGAGGCGGGCATTCCCATGCTCAGCTTTATAAATTCATTTTCATGTACATAGGACAGACAATCGTCTGAGTGTAGACTGATGATTCTGATAGAGCCATCATCCCTTTGATTGGATGATTATCTGTGCAACAATGATGTACATTTGATGTCTTTATTTCCCTGAATATATATCATAGCCCGGATGGATGAAACTAGATCCGGGGTCTTCAATCTCGTTCGATCTTCACTCGAAGTACAAGTCGATCCATGTGAGAGATGTTATGGAGTCGAACATGGAAAGACATCGCCTGATTACCAGCCAATGATGTAAGTTGTTAACAGGCGCGAGAGGAATCACCGATAATGATAATGACCCTCAAGGTACTGCAGTATAATTCACATGGTGTGAATAAAGGACTTGGCGTCGAACACCACGCAAAATCTTTCGGTCGAAGGTCATTGATGTAAACCTGTCGCCGGAAGTGAGAAACTTGCCATTGAGGCATGCAAGCTTCAAAGTACTGGATGGGGTGTTCCTAGATCAACTTCTTGGATAATGAGCTGATGTCGACAAGAAGCGATCCGTCACAGGAGGGCCTTAATGAATCTCACATTAGTGACACAGAACGGAGCAAATGATTTTAATGGAGGTGAAAACGATCTGGTGATATAAGGTTCAGGGTGGCGGTCATGAAAGAATGGAGTATGAATGTATTGTATCGGGTGAGACACAGGTGAAATCTCTGAATGACTTCTCTTGAACATATCGGCGACATTGACATGATGGATTGGTAGCATTAACCCCAAATGTGGATGGTGTGATGGGACCATGGTGATGTGACCGGTGAATGAAACAACCCAACCCGACTTGTATGCAGAGTGAAAGTGTCATGTTCAAGAGCGACTTGCTACCAACAAAGTTTCTTCAAGTTTTCTTCCCAATTTTTCCCCAGTCATTGCTGACCAATACCTCTTTATTTTTGTCAAGCTTGAGGAGGATAACATATGCTTGTTCTATAATTTTCCCTTCGGGAAAACCCATCGCTATGTTTTAACGAGCCTAGCGATAGTGAAACTCGTTCTTGTCTATAGACAAGTTTGTCGCTATTAAAATTTTAACGAGTTAAACGACAAAGATAACTCGGTCCTTTTCAATTTTAGAGAGTCTGAAAAGGAACGTAAAGGAAACTCCAAAATTCATTTTTCGTCATCTAATCCCTTAAGTCCGAAAAAGTATAAAACAATACAGAAGGGATGAATTTTAGATACTTTTAACGAGCCGAACAAAATAAGCGCTCGATCTTATTGTGTAATAATCCCTCAGGTCCAAAAAGATTAAAATTTAGAGGAGGGATAGCACTTCCGATCCCTTTAACGAGCTAGAGAGGCCAATGGCTCGGCAATCTTTTCATATTTTACGAGTCAATTGAAAAGAGCTTAAAGGAGACTCGTTTTTTGAGGAACAAGTGATAAAATGGGTAGCAGTTGATTCTAGGTAAGGTTTGGAATTTTCCAATCACTGCAGTGTTACAAGGATGGCTAGTGAGATCACTCTTCGCAGTTGTTCCTCAAAAAGGGGTAAACAATCAAATGGAGGTGAATGATCGGCCAATACAGAGTGGAGGTGATGATGAGAACACAACCAAGGCTTTTAAAGGCTGAAATACTACATTCACAGTGGTTATTTACCGGAAAATCGGTTCATTTTTTAATGAGCTTAAACTCTGGAGGAACATGTGCTCATTGCTTATGTTTAATTTTTAACGAGCATGAAGTCCGCACTAAAACTGCTTGATTAATCCAGTCATATAATAAGAATGTATCATATATAAAAACGGCAATTTTTAGAGTTTTACCCCACATCCTTCCTTTATGCAAGTTAGGAAACGACCAATCCTACAAGTTTAAAGGGTTAGAGGACCTACAAATTTAAAAAAAATAAATAGTCGCTCTTCGCTTGCACGCCAAAAGGTTTGCATGCCCCCAGGTATAAAACAGAGTTTCAAGGTCACCATTCAAATCACCAACAAAACATTTGTTTTATCAGGAAAGGTATACCTCTTACAGGTTACCAAAGATTGTTCTATTCACGGAGTAAACAAAACACTTCTTCGGCGATGTTTATCGAAATAAACAAAGGTGAGTGGCAATGCCTGCCAACCCACATAACTTTGACAAGAGAATCTTATTCCAATCCAACTCCCTCTTCCAATCACGGACGGGAGTACGGAGGTCATATAATCTCGCGGAAACCTACCCTATACTCGAAGTTTTCCTGCTGAAGCAGACCAGGGTGCATGCCCCCTGGGTTTCAGTCATGTCCCCCGAATCACTCGCGCTCATCAGGTGGACGGACTAGAGATTGATGAGACATTCCTTGTGTGAAAAGACCATTTAGGGATGGCATATGACTATTTGCTCTATGTGATCTGGGAAATGAAAGCTGGTCTACGAGCTTGACCACTCTTCCTTCGTGCGGAAAACACATTACTCTAAAGAGTGAGGAGACAATCGCTCCCATGTAATAAATATAGTCTCGTCCAAGGAGTAGATTATAATCCAGGGGTCCTTGAACTACCATTATGTTCATTTGAACGGTTTTCCCTCTCAATGTTATGGGCACATTGGGAAGGATCCCTAACAGTCGACTGGTTCCTTTGTCAAAGCCTGTTAGATTTCTCATCTCAGGCAAAAGTGATGGTGAACCAAGCACTTTCCAAGCAGTCGAGGAAAGGATACTCACAGAAGCCCCTTCATCTATGATGGTACCGGCCATAACCATCCTATATATTTGAACAATGATACGAAATGGTACACTAGCCGGTAAACGCGGTCTGCCTAGTTGGTTCCAATCAAAGGAGACAACTAGGTTGCTTGGAGGTGGGACCGAATAGACGGTCGGTTATGACTCTGATGAACTTCCTTCCTACGGTAAAGGAACGGGTAAATTGCCCCCATGTTCATCGGAGTCTGTGCTTACGAAAAGAATTTGGACAGTGTCATCCTTGTTCTCTTCGGTGACTGTATCATCTGAAGATGGAACCTCTGAAGGCAAGACCGGGTAAACTGCCGCCTCGACCTTTTGACTTTCATCTGGTATGGGTTCAGATGGTTTGTCTTCAATGACAGATGCTTCAGCCGACCATGTGGGCAGGTCAGCCGGTTTTTCAACTAGTGACAGACTCAGCAAGAGTTTTTTATATCCAGGAGGAAGTCGCAACGGTGAAACCGGACGATCATACAAAACTCTTTTCGCCTCGTCTAAGAAGGGACAACGGTGGACAGTATGGTCGCCTTCGCACAATTTACAAGGAAATCTATATTTTCCTTTTTGTCTTGGGGCTTCACTTTCACTAGTCGACGATGTGTTTTCAACATGATCATCAGAGGTTGACGACACCGGGTTGTGAAAACGAGGAGACCAGTCCATTAAGATCCGAGGGATGCAAGGAAAATCTCTATGATAGTGGTCTCCTTTGCAAATGACACATGGCGATTTAGGCCTGGTCGGTGCAGTGTGTGGATTTTCGCTAGACAACGCTCGGTTGCCCCCTTTTGCTTTTGGCTCCTTCTTCTTCTTCTCTTTCTTCTTGTTCTCAGGTACTTGATTTTTGGCTTTACCAACCCCATCAAGCGAAGAAGAAGGAGGAGAGGAAGAATTGGAGGAAGTAGAAGGTTGGTGGGTAACTCTGGATTCGTCTAGTTGCTGACTCGACTGTTCAGGAATTGCGGTGTTCTGAACGACAGAGGTTGAGAAGAGCCATACGAGCAAGCCAATTGTCAGTCCTGGAAGCGACAATGTGGCCATATGGGGTGCGCCAACATCTCCCCAAGAGGAGAAGGGACTAGGATTTCCTCCAAGGGGAACTCCTTGGTTGGTGGACTCCATTTTCTTCAACCTAAGATCAACGTAGGAAAAGGTGATGATTATTCCGTTTAAAATAAATTTTAGATGCTTTGACACAACTTGTTTTTTCAATTTTTAAGAGTCGAGAAAAAACAAAAGATGACTCTAGTCGCCTTCGATTTTTAATGAGCCTGAAGTGACAAGTGCTCAGATGGACCTTTTCTGTTAAAGAGTCTGAAAAGGAACGAAAGGGATTGCTCTGGAAATCTAGGTAGAGGGATTACCAAACCAATTGCAAAACTGCAGAATACTTTTTACGGTACGGCAGTCAATCTTCCCGAATGCTGTGTTCAGTGCATTGCGATCGATAGGGCGGCAGATACGGCTTCCTATGGATAAAGGATTAAGCCTATTGTGGTCTCCCAAAATATACTCGACGGTACATGGGAGCACAAGTCCGTACTGGCACTTATCGTCTCAAAGTGGAGGAATCACCCAACCATCAATGAGAACAACAGTTACCAGGCTTTACGACCACGGAGTACGTCTCTAGCCTAGACTTCTAAATGTTGTGCGTTAGGTTCCAAAGCGTTGTTAGATTCATTGAATTTATTTTATAGTTGATCTTGTTTATGAAGTTTGCCTTTCAGGTTCACCGCGAGATGTAGTACAATTCCTAAAATGCAATCTAAGATGATAAACAATCTTTTTATCTTCTTTGTGCAATGAAAATCCTAGCTACTAAGGAAAGAAAGACAGAATCCTTTCACAAAGAGCAAAGAGCACACTCTAAATGCACTTTCCTAAATCAAACCAATTAGACTGTCTAAATGCAAATGCACATGCATGTATTTGTTTTCGACTTTCTTAGTATGTGAATGATAAAAAGAAAGTTGATGCACAAATCTGAATTACTTTTCAAGCGACAATTATCAACAAGTTTCTTTTCGAAATCGAAAATGGAGACAATCACAACACCTTACGTTTTGGAAATGAATACTTGTTTTCGACACTAGTAAAATTACAAATTCAGACCAAAAACAATAGTAACAGGATAATTGACTATCTACAACAATCAAACTCTTTCCTATGATTGAAAACGACACTTGCGACACTTTCAAATCAAAGGACGACAGTGCGATTATGTTACTTTTTGCAAAGGAGAACTGAAAATGACTCAACAAACACACAAAAACATTTACAGTTCTTTTGTACAAAGGAGGCAGAATAACAGCAAGGAAAAGGGGTTTCAAACAGAGATATACTGATCACAGGCAGCAAAATTCATGAATAGAACTGGAAAGAATGAATCATAGAAACCAAAACTGCACAATGCCTAGTCTGATCAGCGCACCTGTAACACAGGGAATTTGAAATGCAGCGCACCTACTACACTCGGGAAGTGCGCTGAATTTCAGATTCTTAGAACAGTACCTGCGCTGGACCAGAGACGAGACTTTGCTTGGGTTCCGGGTCACAGTTTGCAGTTCAGTTCATGGGTTTTGGCCGAGAAAATGGTAATCAGTAATGCAACAATCAGGGGTAGATCTAAAGAGGATCTAAGAGCTACCACAAGGGGCAATCAGAGAGTTTGTGAATCAGTTGTTTAAATCATAAAAATATCTCGGAGATTGACTGAAGCGACATTTATCTACTTTGCATTTGCATAGCAAATGCAGTGCAAAAGCTACCTGGCACGACTTCAGGCTCCGTCTGTAAGTTTATGAAATAGACAACAAGGAAGATAAACAAACAAACTAATTCGTCCCCAGTGGAGTCGCCATTTTGTTACAGGGAAAAGTGTCTACTCAGAACTGCTTATCCCACTAAGGTGTGATAGATGCCTTAGAAACAAACAAAGTAAAGCTACTTTCTTTTTTCCTTTATGAAGTATAGATAGAGAAGAACAAATAAGACCAACCTCTGTCTTGTACTAATCTCTTGGTTCGATTCCTCTCTTTCTTGATAGTCTTTCGCTACTTGTTCCCTTGCATGCCCAACTTCACAAAGTACCTGTAAGATCACAGTAGCATAGCACTATACGAGAACATGGATCTATAATCATAAACAATCTAGGATCAGATGTAAATTGACCATACAAATGCAGCAAACATAAATTACACAAGAGTAGGGAGGAAAAATTGAATAGCTTTTATTGATAAACAAGAGAGAGCAAAGGGGAGTTACAACCAGTTGTTCTGACCCAGCATCATCCTCTCAGCAAGAAATCCCCTCTTCACCTCATACAAAGCTTAGATCACCCAACAATCTGATGTTTATCTCAAGAAACCAACAACAATTCCTTACAATATGCGAAATTCCAGCCTCTGGATCTCTAGGATGAGGGATCCATATATAGATATCTGTAAGGGAGATGAGTTAGCTTGTGATTTGATTAGTGTCTTCCCTCTGATAGTTCTTTCTTCCACTTGGAGATTGATGATCTCTTACTCATCCTTGGTCGAATTCAGAGAGGCAAGTGTCACAGGAGAAGTTTCTGGAAGCTTCCATTGCCTCTCCACCTCGCGGAATGACACTGCCATTTGTCATTTCTCGCCCATCGCACCCCATAGAAGGGATTTTTGAAATGCAACGCACCCACACAGTGTGTTTAGGTGAGATGCAACACACTTTGCCTATGGAGCAGCTGAAATGATCCTGTTTTGACCAATTCTGAGCAGTTTTTCATGGAGAACTTCTGGGAGAAGCTGTAATCAGCTGACCTTGTTCCTTTAGGGGTTGGAACAACACTTTTAGGGACTTAGGAGCCCTTGGTTTATGGACATTTTATGCTTGGGGTTGCAGTGCCCAAAAATGTCTATAACAATCATAAGTTAGTATTTGGCTATGACTCTTTCCGTCTATCCGATTAAAAATCATAGACATATGGCTATCATCTTTTGCCCAACTATCAATATGAATGAGCTCACAATCATTTACAAATTGTTGATCTTCATTGTTAAGAAGATTTGACTTTTTCCTGTAACATGAAATAGTAAAAGTTCAATTAAAGTTCCATAATGGTGATGACATCACTTCTACAAATCCCGCAACCACTTTATTAAGAGCTTGATAAGTATAAGGGTCACTATTATAGTAAATGTTTGGAATATTGAAACCATGGGAATATCTGCAATAACTAGGGCATAATCCCTTTTCGGAATGAGTTTAGCAATGTCTTCACAGTCACCTTGTATTACTTGATATTGAATAGTGTCTAGCCCATTCCAAATGAAATGATTAAGAGTTGGATCAAGTTCAAAATTCTTAATACGTTGCTTCCTCAGTCTTTCGATCTTTATTTTTTCAATGAAGGTTTTGAAACTATCTGGTGCTCCATTATCTTCCTTCCTCATCTTTTATAAAATAAACAAATATATGTGTAAGTTATAAATTAAAAATAGTACACAGATGAATAAAAATGAATGTATAAATCAAGATACCTTTTTAAATGCAAGATAAAAAGCTTTTAATGTTGATGTAGAACTTGAATCTGGATAGTTGCGTACAACATCATCCCAACTATCTTCATTCAAAAATTTAACCATTTGTTCCTGAATTTTCATGTAAACTTTGTGACTGCATAGATAAAGTAACAAAAAGTTAATATAATGATATGTATAACAAATACTTCCAAGAACAACATGTTTTATTTAAAAAATAACTATAATCTATAAATAAATAAAAATAATTCAGCAAACTTACTTTTGAAATTCTTCAGACATTTCCTCCAATGATAATTCCCCTGACCTCACACGAGATAATATTGTTTTGACAATTTTTTCATCTTTCACTCCTTGCATCACCCTCCAAGGTGTGATAGTCATATCGTTTGGAAGTTGCTTCAGTTCAGGAGCTGATTTTCTGTTGCTACATATCAATGGCTTAGACTTTTTGACCCTCTGGTTTTTAATGCCAATGTCTTCCCACATGCTAAAAATCTCATCAATCAACTTCCAAACATCTCCAGTTCTAAATGCCAATTGGAAAATGTTATCAACACCTCTGAATAAATCACTATTTTTGTTGCCTTTTCCACCTTTTGAATTGGTTTTCTCTTCAATTTGATAGCCTATTTCCATACAACATTCCTTTCGGAAATTTGCAGTAACATTTATACTATCCCCACCACATTTTTCTTGAAATTCACTATGAATAAATCTAACCCTTTGGATGAAAGTCATAGACATCCTATATTCATTATCTAAATTATGATCCCATGCCACTAACTTTGCTTCTGTTTCATTTAAACCAACATAAATGATACATTTCATTGTTTCAAAACGTGGGTTATTAGGATATTCCTCCATCAATTGTCTTTGAGCTTCTAAAGAAAGATTCCCCCCAAGCACATAATAATTGTATTCGAAACATTTTGACTTATCAAATGCTTCTTTGTTGGGAACTTAAAGTGGATCAACAAGAAGCACATAACTAACCACATGAACATATGGATTGTACCTCATCAATGTCTTCAAGTTGTGAACATGTAGATGATGTGGCTTTCTGACTTGATATTGACATTGTCCTTCACTTGCCTTATAGGTTTGTCTGACATTAAGCTGAAATGTACGACCACCATCAATTAAGTTTCTCTTTGTCAAATTCTGTCGAATGGCATTTTATTTTGTTTTGATAATGCCATCATCTAAATCATCTCCTGGTGTAATGATTTCTCTGCTTTCTTTTGCATTTTTACTAGGTTCTTGACTGCTGGTAATGACTACTTCAAACTCTTCAACTTTACTTTTCTTCGTCATAACATTCTCAACATATTTATTCTTGGGCATTGTTACTTTTGGTCTTTTACGACTCTTCTCAGTTCCAATGTCATCTTCAGTAATGGCAACATATGCTTCACTGTCAGTTTCAACTTCATCATCCTCAAAAGTAACTTGTTTACCCTTGCTATATTTATCCACCAGAGGCCTTTTTTGCTGATTCTTTGGATGTAGTTTTGTAGCATCATCAATTACTACATTTTGCTTGTTTTCCATATCTTCTTCTGACACTGTGTAAAAACTACTGACAACTTTCATGATATCATGCTCTATGAAATGAATGCCTCCCAACCTAATTGAACAACTTTCAACAAAATTCTGCCAAACAAAATATCATATGTCAATAAAAACAAAGTTAAAAAATATAGCGAGACACTTTCAAGAACGTAAAATACAAATATAAATAACAATACTTACGATGTTTTGTGTCATCTCATTTATGATTTGTCTACACAACTTTGTAGATACCTTTCTCGTGTCATACAATGAATATGATAGTCAGTATTTGATCCTCTCATGTGACTTGGGAGCTTTTGTAAGTACGTAAACAACTTCAGTGTCCGGTACTGAACACATATCTATGACTCTTCTCATCACCTCAAAAATTCCATTATCATTTGGTATATTACTATATACATATATATTCATATTTTTGCTTTCTCTTTCTTTCACATACTAGATTCTTGATGGAAATTTCACCTCTTTTGAATTCTTCCAATCTGAAATTATCTTCTTATCACTTGAGGCACTTGAAAGATTTGTAGCCATGAGCTCAAGTGGAGTTCGTTCACCAATGTTTCTTGAAGATGCACCTTTAAGTGTCTTTGGTCCAGAAAGATTCACAGAAATTTTCTTTGATGCCATTTTCCTGAAAAATAGAAACACATAATGAATAAATAACAAAAACATATTAACTTAAATTAACAATGAAAATATATCATAAATTTTTTATTTGTATAATCAGAATTTCCCAGCCACCCCTAACGGCCGGGCGGGCAGGTCAGTGGGCGGGCGGGAGGTCAGGTGAGGGACGGCGGGGCGGGGTGGGCAACCGGGTGGGTGAGGGCAGGCAGGGTTGGCGGGCGGGCCGGGTAGGTGAGGGCGGGCAGGGTCGATGGGCGGGCCGGGTGGGTGTGGGTGAGAGGGGTGTGCGGGTGTGGGTGAGCGGGTGGTGGGGGGGGGGGTGGCGAGCGTGCGGGGGTGCCGTCCCGGCCCCCTTTCACCCCCACGCACCCATGCCGACCCTCTTCCTTCCTAGCCACCCCCCTCTCCCCCATCCCTCTCGTCCCCCTCCCCCCTCACACACTTCCTCACCCCCTCACACACACCCGACTCTCCCTCACCCCTCTCGCCTCCCCCTCACATGCCCCCAACTACCCGACCCCTCCCACACCCCCTCACACACTAGGCACTCCCGCACACCCACCATCCCCACACAGCCCCACCCACAGCCTCTACCTACCTGCCCACCTTTCCAGCCACCCTACCCTCCCTTACCCTCCCCTTCTCTACCCCCCCCTCACCCGCACGCGCTCCCCACCACCCTCTCCACTCACGTGCCCCCACCTCCCCCCAAATGCACACTCCTCTCACCCACCCCCTCACACCCACCCCTTCCCTCACCCACCCCCTCACGCCCTGTCCCTCCCCTCACCTACCCCCTCTCCCACCCCTCCGCTCATGCACCCCCTCCCCCTCACCTACCCCACCCCTCGCCCTCCCCCTCACCCCTCACACCCACCTGTTCCCTCACCCACCTCCTCGCGCCCTGCCCCACCCCCTCATCCCTCGCCCACCCCTCTGCTCACGCACCCTGACCCACCCCACCCCTCGCCCTCCCTCCCACCCTCCCCACCCCTCACGCAGCCCCTCCCCGACCCTGCCCACCCCCACACCCACCGCCCATGCCGACCCACTGCCCATGCCCAAGCCCATCCCCCCGCCCACCTAGCGCCCGGGCGATTCTCAGAATCGCTTGGCCGCTGGTCGGGGGGGGGGGGGGGGGGCGGACTGCCGGCAAGGGCAGGGAGGCCGCGGGTGGGCGGGGAGGGAGGGAGGGTGGGCAGGCGGGGAAGGAGGGAGGGGGAGGGGGAGAGCGTAGGTGGAGAGGGGGAGAAGGAGGGCGCATGAGGGGGTGGGGAGGGTGTGGGTGGAGAGGGGGAGGTGGAGGGGGAGTGTAATGCCTTCTTGGTTGTGCGACGGGCGGGCACCGGGTGACCGCGCGTGTGCACGACGGGCGTGCGATGGTGCGACGGGCGGGTGCGACCAACCGGGCATGCGACGGAGTTGCAGAGGAAATGTGACGTTTACACGAACTTCATGCGACGAAAGTTCAGAACTTCACGACACTTGGAAAAATGCGATGGACGTTGGGGGAGTTTATATCCTATATGGCGTAGGTATGTTGGGGGCTGGCCGACATACTCCAAGGCGCTATGGAAGGGGTGTTTTAACATGGTTATGTGGTCGGCCCAAGAGCCACCACACCCCACTACCACGCATATATATATGAGTGCGTTGGGAGTTCATTAAACATTCGATCACCTTTGATCTTCGCTAAGGACTCAAGAGGTAGTGCGCAGAAAAGGAAGGAGAATGCGCATAACTCATGCGCATGTCTCATAGAAGGCTGTACACTTGGTAATATTCTTGGAGTTGGACGGAGGTTGGGCAAGGTGTGCCCGGGTGTACGAACGAGTGCAGATTTGTGTAAGGCTTGAGGAGGGGGTCTTGGTGTCTCGGGTGAGCACCCTCCCACCGTGCAAGGTATGCACGAATGTTGTAAAAGGCAGGGTTGCCTCTATTGTAAAAATTGGCTAAGTATAGACTTGGAATTTGCCAAGTATACTTGAAGCTTGTATTATCGAAAGACTGATTATTATATATTGTTGGGTAGACTTGTTCGGGAGTTGCCCCTCCCCTTTATATCGTGCAATTGTTGTCGTCTTTTATAATTGCTGTCGATAATGAATAAAGTATGGGGGTTCATTGATATAAAGGATAACTAATATTATACTTGGTTGAGAATCACAAACTAAGTAGGAGAAAGTGAATTTAGGCGTAGTCCATGTGCACGAGTATTGTTAAAAAGAAAGTGTTCGGTGGTGCCGCACCTCGCCGGCACGGTTGAAAGACGACCGTAGGCTTGGGGGTGTGACAGGGAGGGTGCGTGAGGAGGGCGAGCGTGAGGGGGTGGGGAGGGTTGCTGAGGGGGAGGGCGCGTGAGGTGGTGGGCGCGTGGGGAGGATGGGTGAGGGTGGGAAGGCGCATGAGGTGAGGGGGTGCAGAGGGTGTGGGTGAGGGGGTGGATGAGGGGGAGGGCGTGCGGGTGAGGGGGTAGGTGCGGGCAGGGATGGGAGGGTTGGCGAGTCATGTGGGGATGTGGGGGTGAGGGGTTTGGGGGGTTGGTGGTAGGGGATGAGGGTGGCGTTGAGGGGGCAAAATGTGGAAGGGGAGGGGGGGGGTAAGGGGGCAGGGGTGCAGGGTGTGGGTGAAGGGGGTCAGAGTGTCAAGAGGGGGGGTTGGTGGTAGGGGGCAAGTCGGGCTGCGGCGCCCACCCCGGCAGCTCGCCCGCCTGCCGCGGGGTTGGGCGATTCTGAGAATAGCCCGACCCATGCGACAGGCGGGTGAGCTGCCGGGCTGCCCCCATACCCCCTACCTCCCCCGCGTCCTCACACCCCGCCTGACCTCCCCGCCCACCATGCGACACCACGGCAGGGTGATTGAGTTTGATCGGGCCCACCATGCTCACGATGGACGTAATTGTTATTTTGGCTCAGAAAAATTATTAATTTAAAAAAAAAATCTTCTTCTTCATTAAATTACTTTAATATGAAAATTTTCAAGGGAAATAATTTAACTTACCTTTCAATTGCGAGAATTCTTCGTTGAATATGTTGTTGATAGCAATATAGTTGCTCCACAAATTCATGAGTCTTTCAACGAACTTCAGAAAATTTGGATGTGACGTGAGTAATAGTGATAATGAAATTTAATATATAAGTGAAATTACAGAGATGTTTTACCATACGGTTAATATGGGATAATTTGTTTTAAAATATTATAAAGAGAATATAATAGAATTTTTTTACAACGGGTTGAATGTGGTATTAATTTGTTTTAGAATATATTATAGAAATTAAAAAAAATTCAATTGTTTAGTAAATATTATATACTTTAACTATTAAAATAATTAATGTAGAAGGTGTAGTTTACAATTTTAATTTTAGTGATTTATTTCCTAAAAAAATTTAGTTTACATTTTCAATAAATTGTAGAATAAAATAATTAAGGTAAATAAATCTAACAAACTTTTTGGAGGGAAATATTTTCACGAAAATTTTTGGAGGGAAATATTTTCGCGAAACTTTTTGCAGGGAATATTTCATTCTTTAAGCTATATAATATCTTTAGGAGACTCTCCATTTGTATCATTCAACATCTTCTATTTGAAAGGGATGGATTGTTCTGATAGTGAAGTTTCAATTTATACACCATCAACATCATCATCATGTAAAAACTCTATTCATATTGATGGATATAGCAAGAATTATTCCACTATGAAAAGAAAGTCAATTCTTACACTTAGTCCTGATTCTAAGGACTATGAGAGCAGCACTAATGAAAGAGGGGATGGAGAATTTCAAATAAATAAAGAGTCACAAATTCCACTTAGTCCTAATTCTAAAGACTATGAAAGCAACAATGATGAAGAGCATGATGGTGAAGTTCAAAAGAATGGAGTGTCACGATGTCCACTTAGTCCTAATTTTGAGGACTATGAGAGTAGCAATTTTGAAGAGCATGATGGTGAAGTTCAAAAGAATGGAGTGTCACGGTGTCCACTTAGTCCTAATTCTGAGGACTATGAGAGCAGCAGTTTTGAAGAGCATGATGGCAAATTTCAAAAGAATGGAGAGTCACGGTGTCCACTTAGTCCTAATTCTAAGGACTATGAGAGCAGTAGTGATGAAGAGCGTGATAACAAATTTCAAAAGAATGGAGTGTCAAAGTGTCCACTTAGTCCTAATTCTAAGGACTATGAGAGTAGTAGTGATGAAGAGCATGATGATTAATTTCAAAAGTATAGAGTGTCATGGTGTCCAGTTAGTCCTAATTCTAAGGACTATGAAAGCAGCAGTGATGAAAAGCGGGATGATGAATTTCAAAAGATTGGAGTGTCACGATGTCCACTTAGTCCTAATTCTAAGGACTATGAGATAAACAGTTATGAAGAGCTTGATGGTGAATTTCAAAAGAATGGAGTGTCACAGTGTCCTCTTAGTCCTAATTCTAAGGACTACGAGAGTAGCAGTGATGAAGGACAGGATGATGCACTTAGTCCTAATTCTAATGAGTATAAAGGTAGCAGTGACAAAGGACAAGATGTAGCATCTTCAATAAGTAAACAGTCACATTTTCGACGTAGTCCTAATTCTATGGACTATGAGAGTAGCACTAACAATGCACATGAGGAAGAATATCCATTAAACATCGAGTCAAATTTTCCATTCAGTCTAAATTTTAAGAACTATGACAGTAGCACTAAAGAAGGGGAAGATGAAGAACATCCTCCAAGTAAATATTTGAAAAGCAGAGCTAACCATAGTGTGGGTAACATTACTCTTAATGATGATGAAAATCCTTATACAAATGATGATCCAATGATGGAGATGTTGCCAAGAAATATTGTATCGAGGAGTAGGAGTAGACCTTTTCGTATCAATGCAAGTTGTTCTAGTTATACAAGGGGTAGAGCAGAATATCTGATGAGAAGAAGTTCTATCAGCGCTCTCATTTCAAGTGAATGTTGCCAAAAAAATTGCTTGAAACATATGGATTTCACATTTGCATTAGAAAGCAGGAAGAGATATTTGTCAATGAATAAAAGCATGCAAAATTCATATTTAGTTGGGTGCATGCAATCTACATTGTCAGGTTATGATTATCATATTAGGACTTTATTTATGTGTAGAAAAGCTTTCAAAATGTTTCATTCGATTGGGAATTTTCGTCTCTCGAGAATTCAAGAAAATTTGGAAAAGGATCCCACATTTTATTCAGAAGTATGTCATAAAAGACAGTTTGGGCCATTATCAAATACTGCAATGTCATGGATGAAAGATTTATTTTCAAAGCATGGAGAGTGTATGCCAAATACAGAGACAATACATATTCCAAATAATTTTTCAAGACGAGAAATCTACAACTTATACAAAAAATATGCAGAAGGTGCTGAGGGACATGGCCGGTTTATTACATATCAATAGTTTGTGAAGGTATTGAAGAAAGAATTCAACATTGTCCGTATTCCTAAGAAGACAAGGATGGGGATTTGTAGTACATGTGCTTCTCTTAAATCAAAAGGGAAAAATGTGAAGGATCAGAAAGAGGTAAGCATTCATAACTTTAACTTTTAAAATTGTATAGTAATCAACTATGAAAACATATTTCTTAATGAATTTCTTTTATGTTGTGTAGATTTAATTGTCAAAGAACTTCAGGAGCATAGCAAACAACAAACAAACGAAAGGAAAAAGTTGTACAAGCATCGAAAGAAGTGTTATGATAATCTGAATAAATATTTGGGTTTGGTAATTGATGGTATGGGCCAGAAGAAAACACTTTTACCACATTTTGTTCGCACACCCAAAAATTTACAGGAGGAAAATTTTATTCAGTTTCACTTGGTCGGTTGTATCTCTTCAATGGGAAAATGTTGCCAAGGGTGTACTTCACAGCTCCAAATATTCATAATGATGCAAATCTGACCATAAACATAATTCATGATGTGATTTCTCATTGGTCTGGTAATCTTCCTGAAGTTTTGTATCTACAATTGGACAACACTTGCCGTGAAAACAAAAATCAGGTTGTTTTTTGATATCTAAACATGCTTGTTGAATTGAGAATTTTTCAAAAGGTAAAGGTTAGTTTCCTTCTTGTTGGGCACACTCATGACCATATTGATAAGATGTTCAGTCGTTTTTCAGTCACATTGAGGAGGAAGGAAGTTGGGATCTTGCCATCACTAATTGAATGTATTAAGAAATCATACATGCCAGAGCCTACTTATGATGTGTTGGAAGAAACTGTTGACATGCGAAGGTTTATTCTGGGATCATATAGTGAGGGGAAAATTATTGAACAACTTAATGACATTAGCTTCCAACATCAATTTCGTATCAAAAAAATCGATGGAAAAACACTAATATGGGGCAAGAAGTATTCAACTACTGCAGAATGGGCACCGTCATCAGGTTTGCAATTTTTGAAGTTCATTCCAGATCATCCAATATTTGCATCAAAAATATTGTTATTACAATCAGTTGGTGAAGTTCAGAATGCATGCAGACATAATAGAGATATAAATTATTCTGATTGCCTGGAATAAATTAAAGGTAAAACAAACTTCGAACTTTATCTGGTAACACTCCTTCTTACATCAAAGATTCCGCTTCCTTCATAGAATGGATCAAAAACCTAGAATTTAGTGACAATGACCTAATGGTTAGCTTTGACGTAGTGTCTCTCTACACTATGATTCCAGTGGATGAAGCCTTAGAAGTACTGAAGAAAATCACAGACCTTGAAACGGTGGAACTAATAGGCATTTTCCTTAAATCTTCATACTTCAGTTTTAAGGGAAAAATCTGAGCAAACTCATGGTGTTGCACTGGGTTCTCCATTATCACCATTGATTGCCAATCTATACATGGAACACTTTGAGAAAATGACCCTTAGGTCGTTCCCCTTTACCCCTGAATAATGGAAGCGATATGTAGATGACATTTTTTCTAAATGGAGCCATGGTTTGGACAAACTTAAGAAATTTTTATCTCATATAAATAGCCTCTCTAAACACATAAAATTCACTATTGAAATTAAAAAAGACAACCAACTCCCCTTCTTAGATGTCCTCCTTACCAAGAAAAATGGCAAGATAAGCCATCAGGTCTTCAGAAAGCAGACACACACTGACAGGTATCTTCATTCAAACTCCCACCACCATCCGAAGCAAAAAGTTGGTGTCATCAAAACCCTAGCCACCAGAGCCTCCAGAATCTCTGACCCTGAACATTTAGAAGAAGAACTTAACCATCTCCATGAGGTCTTTCTAAACAATGGCTATCAAAAACACATTATCCATAAAATAATTAAAGATTCCATAACCAATAAACAAAAAAGAAAATCTCTTGAAAACCCTAGAATCTCCTTACCCTATATTAAAGGAACCACAGATAAAATTGCTAGAGTTCTTGCCAAGCATAACATTTTGGTTGCATTCACGCCCCCTAACACCCTAAAAAACATGCTTGAGTCCGCTAAGGACTTAATAGACCCAAAAAATCACAAAGGAGTATACTCGATTCCCTGTTCTTGTGGTAAAGTTTATATAGGTGAAACAGGGAGATCCTTTGGAATAAGATTAAAAGAACACATTAATGATATTACAAGAAATAGGTCGGAAAAATCAGGTCTAGCAGAGCACGCATGTTTCTCCTCACACTATATTTGTATGGAACAAGCTAAATTAATCCATAAGGAAGACCATTATTTAAAAAGAAGAGTAAAAGAGGCAATCGAAATTGAGAAATCCTCCAATAACATGAATAGAGATGACGGTCTTAAATTAAGTAGCACCTGGAAACCCTTATTAAATAAAATGAAAAAACATTAAATTAATCTAATTCTCCCTTTTAACAACATTTGATAAGTCAAAAAAATAAAAAATAAATAAATAAATAAATAAATAAAAATAATAATTTCTTCAATTCAAACTATTTCATAACAAATAACTCATTTATATAACATATCATATAGTTAAATAACAAAAATATAAATATAATATCTTTATAATAATAATAATAATAATAATAATAATAATAATAAATTATAATAATAATAATAATAATAAAATAAATAACTAATAATAAGAATAATATTTAAATTGTATTAAATAAAGATATAAATAATAATAATAATAATAATAATAATAATAATAATAAAAATAAATAAATAATTAAACAAAAAAATAATAATTAAAAAAATAATAATAATAAAAAATAAATAAATTAAAAAAAATAATAATAATAATAATTAAAAAAAATAATAATAGTAATAAAAAAAAAATTTAAATAAATGAATAATAAGTAATTAAAATTAATAACTAAACAGTTAATAAATATAAAAATAAAAAATAAATATAAATAACAAATAACAAATAAATAAATGATATACAATTAAATTAAATAATATAATTCAAATAAATAGATTAACACATAAAATAATGTAATATATATAGCAAACAAATACGCTCAGATTTATTCAATCATTAAAACCTAAAATTTAAATCATAATATTAATATTAAACAAATACTTAAATAAAATTTATTAAATAATTATATATATATATATATATATATAATATATATAAAAAAAAAAAAAAAAGAAAAAAAAAAAAAAAAAATAAATAACTTAATTAATAACTATAAATCAATCAGGCTAACATTATAAGCTAAAAGATATCAGATATCTTTCTAAACAACTATTAATAGCTTCATAATTTTCTCGACTCTCTCTTCTTAAAATACAGATCTCATTGCCCTGATGATGGACTCACCTAGCTAGTCCGAAACATTGGTTTCATAAATTGTTCACAGGTTTTTCCACCAGCATTAAAAATAAAAATAATAATAATAATAAAATAAAATAAAATTAATGATTTCCATATGGTGTTAAATGAGAAGTTATGAGGCATTTTTATGTTGTTAGATTATATGTCTTAATTATGATAAATTTTATTGTTTAAAATATCTACAATGCAATAATAAATTAGAGATATAATGTATGTTTTATTCAATATACAAATAATGACTTTTGAATTCATTTAGTGATGTAATTTTTTCATAATGTCATGGTTTTTTAATTTTATAGTTGAAAAAATTTCAATTTCTTTTGTATCTAGCATGTTATGGTTGAAAACATGTTGAATTTATACTTAGGAAAGAAAAATGATATTCTACCAAAAACGTTAATGTGTTTTTTTCCTCATAAACAACTTTGTTTGGCACATAAAAATTTGGTTTTACTAGCATTTTTTTAAAATTTTGAAAATTGACCCTAAAAAAAAAAAATCATTGTTCCAGTATCATCACTTTTGTTTTGAAGCTATATTTTGCACGAAAATTTCATAGTAAATTTTGTAGTCATTGCCATTTTTAAAACATGTTCAAAATTAACGTCTAAAAAATAAAAACATCGCTCCAGTATACACACTTTTCATTTTTAGCACTGCTTTTGATGTTTCTTCGAGGTTTTTTGGCTAGAGTTCCCATTTTAAGTTTATAGTTTCCGTTTCAAAGTTTACATTGTTTATGTCCATGAGTTGCTAGAAAACAGTTGGTTCACCGCCATTGTTATGATCACCAACTATGTTAAAAGCCTTTGATGGAAGAACATATACTCCATGTGGGATTTTGGGTAACCTACAAATTGAACTACGGGGAAAAACAATTATTGTTGAAGTTGAGGTAGTTGACGGACCCCTCGATTACAACATTTTACTAGGAAGGCCTTAGGTATATGCTATGGATGCTGTCGTTTCCATGTACTTTTGTACAATTGCATTCCCTTTCAAGGGTGGAATCACAATCATTGATTAGCGAGCCTTCTTTTCCAATAGTTCATAGGCTACGGGAAGCATTCCTTTGATACACGGACCCCCGCTGTCACATCAAAGTGTTCGAGTAGGTCTCCTTAAAGATCCTTCCCTAATGGGCACTTTTATCCTCCTGTCACCATCTGATTTGGTGGAAGTGGCAAGAGTAGAGACTTGCAACATGATTTCTTCTACATCATCTGATTTTACGAGGATTTCCAACCACTTTGAAATTGATGGTCATAGTGAAGAGTTGTCATTAAGCCCCATTGAGTCATCATAGCAATCAATGTTTCGGGCTTGTGTGGCAAACCCTAATCCACACTTAACAATTGTATGGGTAGATAGATTGTTAGAATATGGTACCTCTTCGGATCCTTTTTCACATATACATTCTATGGATGAAGGAATCATCAAATCAATGATGATAGGAGAGGCATTATGGGAGGATTATCATCATTGTTCCCACCTTCCAGATGACATTGAAGATTATTCAAACAAACTAAATCACCCATCGATCGTTGATTTCTTGTCAAATTCTGTAAATACTATAGATTCTGAGCGTAATTTGTCAAACATAGAAGAAAAAATTTCTATAAACATTTCAACCAAGCCTAACATTGTAGAAAACATTCATGTCGGAAAATCGTAATCTCCATTGGAACTTGATAATTACCGTGCTCTGTTTCATGAATTTAGAGATATTTTTGCATGGTCTAACGAAGAGACGCCGGACATTGACTCAAGTATTGTTGAACATGAGAATAAAATGTACCCTGATGTCAAACCAGTACCACAGTGGCTTCGACTTGTTCATCCTAAGAAAGCTGTTTCCATTAAAGCAGAGGTTGAAAAAATTTTGCTTGCTGGCTTCATTTTCCCTGTACCTCTTACTGATTGGGTATCTAATATTTTTCCAGTGATGAAAAAACAAGGGACAATTCGAGTGCGCGTCGATTATAGGGAGGTAAACTAAGCATGTCTAAAAGACAATTATACTACACCTTTTATCGATCAGATTATTGGTGAATGTGACAGATGTGAAATCTTTTCATTCATGGATGGATTTTCTGGCTACAATCAAATCAATATCCGCCCACAGGACCAATCGAAACCGCTTTTATTTGTCCGTGGGGCACATTCACCTATCAAAAGTTACCTTTTGGTTTGAAGAATGCAGGGGCTACATTTCAGAGGGTGATGAATTATGCCTTCCATGACATCAAGCACATTTTACAACCTTATCTTGATGATTTTCCTGCTCATTCACGAAAACAGATTGAACACCTGCAACATTTGAGAGCAATATTATTATAGTGTCGACACTACAAGATAAGTCTCAATCCACATAAATGTGTGTTTTGTGTTGGCTCCAGTCGATTGCTTGGATTCGTAGTTTCAAAAGATGGAATTCGCCTTGATCCCATTAAGGTTTAGGCAATCCTTGACTTGCCTCCACCTTCAAACTTGTTGTAGTTATAGAGACTTCAAGGGAAGGCAAAATTTCTGAGGAGATTCATTCCAAATTATGTTGAATTGGCTAAAGGTTTTACACATCTATTGAAGAAAGGGGTACCCTTCCATTGGGACCAAGTTGTGCAAGCTTCTTTTGATGCTATCAAAGATTCCCTGATTAGAGCATCATTAATGTATGCCCCAAACTATCAAAAAGACTTTTACCTGTATCTCTTCGCTGTAGATACAACCATTGGTATGGTTTTAGTCCAAGAAGAAAGTGGAACTGAACATCCTATTTATTATTTGAGTCGTAATCTCAACGATACAAAAAGTAAGTATTCACATGTTGAAAATTTAGCCTTGGTAGCCATTCAAGCTATGCAGAGATTTCGTCATTACATCCTCCTCCATAAAACTATCATTATATCAGATTGCAACCATATGACATACATTTTGTCACATCATTTGCTGGGGGGCAAATATTCTAAATGGATAGTTATCTTGCAGGAGTTTGATTTGGAATTCATCAAATCTAAATCAAAGAAATCTATTGTCTTTACCGAGTTACTTTGCGATCTTCCCTCATCCTCCAATGATTTAACATCAGAAGCATCAATCTTGGATGAGTCTATGTTTCTTATCTCGTCAAGTGATCCACGGTATGGAGATATACTGATCTATCTCTCGACCCAAGATTTTCGGCCTAATACCTCTCACTCTGAACAACGACGTACTCGATACCAAGCTAAAGATTATATAATCATTGGTGATACACTTTATCATCGTGGTGTCAATATGATTTTATGTAGGTGCCTTACTCATGAGGAGGCCGGAAAAGCTTTGAATGAGTGTCATTTAGGTGCGTGTGGGGGGCATTTATCTGGTTATGCAACTGCATAGAAAATTCTACGTGCTAGTTACTTCTGGCCAACCATATTCAAAGATTGCATTCTTGCTGTCAGAAGTTGCCATGCTTGCCAGATATTTGACAGTAAAACTAGATTACCACCTACACCACTGCATCTAGTTGTTATCATTGCCCATTCGCAAAATGGGGCATTGAATTTATGACATGTAACCCACCTTGGTCGGGGGGCATGGGTATATAATAGTCGCCATTGACTATTTTACCAAATGGGCCGAGGCGATGCCAACATTGAACAACAGTGGCGAAATGGCTGCTTTGTTTTTCTTCAACCATGTGGTTGCCAGGTTTGGTGTACCACAAGCCATAGTTATAGATCATGGGTCGCATTTTCGCAATCACATGATGGTTGAATTAGCCGCCAAATTAGGACTGTCACATGATAGTTCTACTCCATACTATCTGCAAGCTAATGGAAAAGTTGAGGCTATCAACAAAGTCCTTAAGCGCATGTTGGAAATAACGATTGGAGTTCATAAAAGGAATTGGCATTTAATCTTGTACTCAGCTTTGTGGGCATATTTAACCTCGGTGAGAAATGCGACCGGATTTACACCCTTCCAGTTGGTGTATGGTTTGGAAGCAGTCTTGCCAATCCAATGTGAAATCTCGTCTCTCAAACTCGCGATTAACTTGTTACCTGACACTTTTGAAGAAGAAGCGTGTTTCTTGGAATTAATCCATCTAGATGAAACCCGTCGTGATGTCGCAGTGGATAACGAGGCACATAAGAAATGCATCAAGCCGTAATATGATAAAAATGTCATGCCTCGTGTCTTCTCAGAAGGTGACATGTTCTTGCTTTACGATTAGGAGTCTGATAAACTTGGAGCGGGAAAATTTGAACCGCTATGGATGGGCCCTTATATTGTTAAGCGTGTGTTGACGAAAGGTGCCTACGAGTTAGTGGACTATAATGGGATTCCATTGCCGCAGCCCCAAAATGGGTTGTACCTTAACCATTACTATGCTTAGTTAAGTGTAGTAAAACTCACTGTATATATGATTTGATTGCATGTGTGCATGTGTTTCTTTTAGAGTTCTTATTTGGTTAAGCAATCCACTTCACATTTGTTGCAGATGTGGAACTTTTCAGAACCATTTATTGGTTATGCCGATGGAGCTAGTCGTAGTACGCATAATTTATCTTCTGCAGCATGGGCTATTTTCACTCCAAGCGGCGAGTTAGTGAGTTTTAGAGGGATATGTATTGGATGATCAACAAACAATATTGCTGAGTATAGCGTGTTGATTGAACTCCTCTCTGATATCATTTCACTTGGCATACGCCGAATCATCATTAGGCTAGACTTACAACTTACTGGTGTCTATACTGTCTGAAACCAAACAATTCATCGCATGTTCCTTAGAGTTCGTATTTTGGAAAGGTATTTTGAGTTTATTCAATATGAGCATATTTCCAGAAATCTAAACACATTAACTGATTCTCTAGCAAATTATGTGTTAAATAAACATTTGCAACATATGTAAAGTAAATATTTTCAATTCATAGCATCAGTTGAATAGGATTGCATCACTTAACCATAATAAAACTCTGAAAGTAAAATAGATAGTTGTATAAAAGTTTTTACAAATAGTTTGTGTCCAAGACAAAAATTGGTCATCTGACCCAAGAACTCAAAATGTATGCAAAGAATATCCAAGTAGACTAGTGCTGGTCATGATAATAGGTCACAACCTATGCTATCATGCGTAGGAGTCTCATCCAATGACTCGGCACACCAATGGTGTGGCACTGCAATCGCATAGGTAACTCCTCGATCCGGACATCCGGAATACCTAGGGTTAAACCCTCTATGTGATCCTGTAGCTCGGCCAATGTCTCTGCTAAATCCAAGTCTCGAAGAACTACTCCCCCAACAACTCTCTGTATTGGCACACCTGCCTCTAGTTGGTGTCCCACAGGTCAAACAAGTCCAACATCTACATACATAAAAAAATAAAAAAAATGTTTGTTTAGTCTTGGAAATAATAAAAAAACATAAAAAAAGTAGAAAGTTTAAAGGCATAAAAACACTTTGGTCAAACAACTTACCAATAGCACTCCACTATGCTCCAACCAGTAACATCAGATCTGGATCACCATGGAAATTCATTCTTGAATATGGATATTCTACGAAGGCCATGTCCTGTCGGTCAAACCACTCAAAGAAAGTAGGGGTAAATGAGATCAATGGCTCGCCAGCATGCCTAGACATAAGATCTACCCACCTCTGCATCCACGGGTCTCTAGGTCCAGGTACTCTGTTAGGTCCCTATAATACTAGTGATGCCCCCATTAATATTGTAGTTGTACCCTTATTAATATTGTTGTGCCCCTATTGTCCCCATATTGTTATTACTGTGCCGCATAGAATCCCTCTATTGTTATTTTTGTGCCTTTATATTATTATTGTTAGGTCAACTTGGTTATATTGTGACCCCTTAGACTCCTATATATAGAAAGGAGGTTTTTTCATTTGAATCATCCAAAAATTGTTCATTTATGTAATGTAAAGGAGGTTGTCCCCTCATAGAGGCTGAATTCTAAGGTGTTGATCTATCTTTTCTATCTTTTTGTGAGTTGGTTTCATAACATTTGGTATCAGAGCTTTGGATTCTAGGGTTTCGTTGCTCCAAATAGGTCATCGTGGCATTTTCGCTATACTTTTTTTTTCTGTGACGTTTCAGAACTGAAAAAAAAACCATTTGAGATGAAATCGCACTAAAACTCGGGTCTGAATTTCAGAGCTTTTCACACTATATTTGCAGAGATATGATCTGAGGAAGTTGGTCTTTTTGCAAACTCCTAAATTACATTCCAAATAGGTGACCTGGGGAAAATGTTCATAACTTTCACTCTGAGCATCAACTTGAAATTTTGTAAGAAGGTACAGAAAGAGGACAGACTGTAGTTTCTTGTATATACTTTTCAGAGCCAAAGGTCAAAACAGTGACACGTGGCACTTCATACAAGTTCACTCTTCTAGAAAGGTCTAAAATTAGGTCATCTTGGGAGATTTTGCATAACTCTTCCTTGGAGAATCCAATTTGGATTAGACTGGTGGCATTAGAAGGAGGACATAGAGGGCTACTACAGGTCATAGTTTTAGAACTGAATGATCTGAAATTACAGAGATACATCAGATTCAATATCAAGCTCCTACAAAGTGAAAAAAGGTGTGTAGTTTTTTTTTTAAATTTTTGCATAAGCTTGGTTTGAAAAATTAGTTTGAAGGAATTCAAAGGGCATAGTAAAGAATTATTATCAGTAATGGATGCCTCGAGGAAAGAAAATGAAAACACCTAGTAAGCAACCTAAAAGCTCTAGCATGAATCATGAAGAAGAGGAAGAAATGCAACATGATATATCAAAATTACGAGACCAAGTGCAACAAGTGCCACTTGCACAAAAAGTAACAGAATCTAAAATGGATGGTTTAAAGAAAGATGTAGAAGCTAAGATGGATGGTTTAAAGAAAGGTGTAGAAGCTAAGATGGATTGTTTAAAAAAAGGTGCAGAAGCTAAGATGGATGGCATGGAAGCTAAGATGAATGGCATGGATGCTAAGATGAATGGAATGGATGATAAGATGGAAGAATTGAAGATAAATTTGAATAAGTTGCTACAAGAAATGGTCACTAATGGTGAAGGGGTAGTAAAGGAAACTCATGATGAGAACAAAATAAATGTTAATCATGATTCCATAGACTCTAATGTTGGATCGAAGACCCACCATATTCCAAAAATCGATATGAGGAAGTTTGATGGCAAGGATCCCGCAACATGGATATTACAGATGGAGCAATTTTTCGATCTCAATAATGTGCAAAACACACAAAAGGTACGTATTGCAACTTTATATTTGGAACCGAATCAGTTTGTATGGTATTAATGGCTTTGCTCTCGTAAACAAATTATCACTTGGGCAATTTTTACGGAAGAATTGACAGCACATTATGAGGATACAAAAAGCAACACTTTTTTTAGCCAATTGATAAGTCTCAAACAAAAGGGTTCAATAATGGAGCACATTGAGGAGTTCCAAACATTGAACATAAGGGTAAAAAATATTCCAGAGGAGCATAGGATTGATGTGTTCATAGGGACTTTAAAGGATAATATCCAACATGATGTTCACCTTTGGGAACCTGATTCATTAGAGAAGGCATTCAGGTTAGCAAGAAAAATGGAAAGCAAAATTATGGAAACCAGGAAGCATACCACTCACAACTATAAAGATGAAAGTGTTGTTGCCCCTAACCTTCCACAACCTATAAGGTTGACACCACAACAATTGGAAGAAAAAAGAGCAAAAAGGCTTTGTTACAGTTGTGATAGAAAATACACTAAAGGTCATAAGTGTGCTGAGAAGAAATTATTCTACATAGATTGTGAAGAGGAAGAAGAAAAGGAGAAAGAAAGGTCAAAATAAGAGGATATACTCCAGGAAAAAAGCCTAGATAAAGAAGAAATGAATCTGACCATATCTTGTAATGCATTGGCTGGAATTCCCACTCCTCAAACCATCAAGATAGAAGGAAAAATTAAGAAGAAAAAGGTAATAGCGTTGATTGATTCAGGAAGTACCCACAATTTTATTCATTGTAAGAATAGAAAAAGAATTGAATTGCTTCCTATATCTAGCACCAGAGTGTCAAGTGATGGTTGGAAATGGAGGAACAATAAATTGCTCTGGGAAGTGCCATAATATCAAGCTATCCATGGGAGAATATGTATTGAAAAGCCCAATGCTTTCCATTCCAATGGGAGGTGCTGATGTTGTACTAGAAGTCCAATGGCTACAATCCTTGGGTACAATAGCTTTTAACTTTCAAGAACTTTTCTAGGGAAACTGGGAAAGATAATAAGCTCTAATGGTATGACAAAGCTTCTAAAAAAGGAGCAACGAGGTGTAATTACACAATTATGTTCGCTAGATGTTTCCACATCGAAATCATCTATTTCTCTAGATCTCCAAAAAGTCTTGGACAATCATTCCAAGGTATTTGAGACTCCCAAAGGTATCCCACCTATTCATGATCATGATCATGCTATTCATTTGATTCCAGGAAGTGTTCCTCCAAACATCGGGCCGTATAGATATCCCTATGCCCAAAAGAGTGAAATTGAACATATGGTTGCAGAAATGCTTGAGGCTGGTATAATTCAACCTAGCCAAAGTTCTTTCTCTGCTCCAGTAGTATTGGTGCACAAGAAGGATGGATCATGGTGCATGTGTCCGGATTATAGGGAGAACAACAAGCTCACTATTAAAGATAAGTTTCCCATTCTTGTCATTAATGAATTATTGGATGAATTACATGGATCAATTTACTTCACCAAGTTAGATCTTCGTTCAGGATATCGTCAAATTAGAATGAAGACTCAAGACATTCCAAAAATAACATTTAGAACTCATGAGGGTCACTATGAGTTTTTGGTCATGCCTTTTGGCCTTACCAATGCACCTTCTACATTTCAAGGTTTGATGAATTCCGTTTTCAAACCCTTCCTTAGAAAATTTGTGTTAGTATTTTTTGATGATATACTAATCTAGAGCACGTCTTGGAAGGATCATGTTGAACACGTTGATAGGGTGCTACAACTATTGGAGGATAAACAATTATATACAAAAATATCCAAATTTTTCTTTGGAGTACAAGAGGTGGAATATCTGGGTCATATTATATCTCATGAAGGAGTTAAGGAAGACCCTAGCAAAATTAAAGCCATTAAGGAATGGGAAATCCCCACATCCATAAAGCATTTGCGAGGGTTTCTTAGGTTGACAGGGTATTATCGCAAGTTTGTTAAGAATTATGGGAAAATAGCAGCACCTCTAACAACATTGTTGAAGAAAGATGCATTTTCATGGACTTTAGAAGCAAAAAAGGCCTTCGAATATCTTAAAGAGGCAATGTGCCAAGCATTGGTCTTAGCTACACCAGACTTCACAAAAACCTTTATTGTGGAATGTGATGCTTTCGGAAATGGAATTGGTGCTGTTTTAATGCAAGACAAAAGAACCATTGCTTTCGAAAGTTGTCCAATCAAGGGAAAGTATTTACACAAAGCTATTTGTGAGAAGGAAATGTTGGCAATACTACATGCACTTAAGAAATTGTGACCCTACCTAATGGGAAGACACTTCAAGGTAAAAAAGGATCATGATAGCCTTAAATACTTTTTAGAACAAAGATTATCCTTTGAAGAACAACAAAAATGGGTCACAAAGATGTTGGGTTATGACTTTGAAATCATATACAAAAAAGGGAAGCAAAATGTTGTGGCAGATGCACTCTTAAGAAAGGATGAGGATGTGGAAGCATTGTTGTGCGCCATTTCTATTATCCAACCAGATTGGATAAACAAAGCAAGGGAGGAATGGAAGAATGATGAAGAAGTGTGGGAACTTATTCGAAAGTTACAACAAGATTTCAGTACATCTGATACATTTAGCTGGAAAAATGATTCGTTATGGTACAAAGATCACTTATACCTCTGTAAGAATTCCCAACTCAAACAAAAGATTCTTCTGGAATTGCATGCTTCTCCCTTAGGAGGACACTCAGGATTTTTAAAAGCTTACCATAGGGTTAAGAAGGAATTTTTTTTGGGATGGCCTTAAATCATATATTCAAAAGTTTGTGGCGGAATGTTTGGTATGCTAACAAAATAACGCTGAAACAATTAAGACACTAGGTCTATTACAACCTTTATCCATTCCAAGCCAACATTGGGAGGAGGTTTCAATGGATTTTATCTCAAGTTCTGAGGGAAAGAGTGTCATCATGGTGGTAGTTGACAGACTTACCAAGTATGCACACTTTTGTGCATTATCACATCCATTTAAAGCCAGTACATTTTTACAAGAAATTTTTGGACAAAATTATTTTCTTGTCTTGGTACTCAGTTGGCTCATAGCTCATCTTATCATCCTCAATCTGATGGGCAAATGGAGATAGTAAACAAATGTTTGGAAGGATATCTTTGTTGCTTTGTATCTGATAAACGGACACAATGGGTCAAATGGTTACCTCTGGCTGAATGGTGGTATAACACTTCCTTCCATACTGCAATAAAAATGACCCCATTCATGGCACTTTATGGATATTAGCCACCATCCATCACATCATATTTAAGAGAAAATTCTAAGGTTCAAGCAGTGGAACATCACATCGAACATCAACAACAAGTTCTCCAACTCTTAAAGGAAAACCTCGTGTTGGCACAGAATAGAATGAAACAACAGGCAGATCAACGTCATAGAGAAAGAAGTTTTGGTGTAGGTGATTGGGTATTCCTATGGCTACAACCATATAAACAAATGTCCCTCAAGCAAGCTAAGAAGGATAACAAATTGTCACCAAAGTATTATGGTCCGTACAAGGTGTTTCAAAAGATTGGTACTATGGCATACAAATTGGAGCTTCCTGCAACTTCTTGAGTGCACCCAGTTTTCCATGTTTCATGTTTAAAGAAGGTTATAGGTGACAAGCTCCCAGTTCAAACAATATTGCTAGAACTTGATGAGGAAGGAAAAATTATATTGGAACCGGAAGCAGTCATAGAAACAAGAACTCGATAGCTACGAAATTGATCCATTTCAGAGTATCTCATCAAGTTGAATAACTTATTACTGAAGATTCCACATGGGAGGATGAGAATTTTATATAGAAGCATCCATAACTACTCAAGCGTTGAGGAAAACACTTTTTTTAAAGGAGAGGGGCATGTTAGGTCCCTATAATACTAGCGATGCCCCCATTAATATTATAGTTGTATCCCTTATTAATATTGTTGTGCCCCTATTGTCCCCATATTGTTATTACTGTGCCCCATAGAATCCCTCTATTGTTATTTTGTGCCTTTATATTATTATTGTTAGGTTGGCTTGGTTATATTGTGACCCCTTAGACTCCTATATATAGAAAGGAGGTTTTGTCATTTGAATCATCCAAGAATTGTTCATTTATGTAATGTAAAGGAGGTTACCCCCTCGAAGAGGCTGAATTCTAAGGCGTTGAACTATCTTTTCTATCTTTTTGTGAGCTGGTTTCATAACATACTCCCAGTGAGATGAGTTGTGGTTGCATGAGTGGAATTCTCTCCAAGGCAAAAGAAATCAAGATTGATCCATAGCTATTTTTTTTTTTCTTTCCATTCTTTACCTTGGTCAGTTGTTTTTCATGGATGAAAGCACTGCCTCACACCAGTTGAACACTTTTGGCTCCAAACACTCTAAAGCATACTACATATATGACCTATTTGCCAAGTGTATTGTCGCACTGCCATCCAGTTTGGTGAGGGTAAAAAGGATCGTTCTCAATGGTAAATCACTAACATCCCTGATGTTAATTTTTCTGTCTCTGCTAGGTTGATCTCCTTCCCGGCAGAACTGTCGTATATAGTCTCTCACTGATTCACCTCCTCTGGTAAATCCTGAGAGTGAGATGGGGGCACCCCGCTTATACAGTTCAGTCAGAAAGTAGATGCCATCAATGGTAAAAGGGATCACTTTTCCCCTAATGTGAAAGGCCTGATCAGTAGGATCCCAAGAACGAATAAGGAACTATAAAAGCTCAATCTGTTGCCGCATGCTAGATAATCAAAAATAATTGAGTAACCCACAATTCCTTAGGGCATCAACTGTTCCCTGATTATTTAGGGAAATCATATCTTGTTCTTCATTCTCTTGTTCTCTCCATATATTCACCATTTTGATCCGATTAAAGTCTGCATGCAACCATTAGACAAATTAAGATACATTTTTTGCAAAAAATAGTGGAAAATTGGGGAGAAAATAGCTGTCAAAATTTGGTTTTTGCACCCATTGCACCCCTACCTTAGATACAGTGTGCTGAAATGCATACAACCTTCTAAGTGTGTGCAATGCAGCACACCTTTCAATATTGAAAGGGTGTGCTAATCCAGAGTTCGAAAAATAAAACCCTAGGGGCCTCAAAAACCCAAAATTTTTGCTTAAAACTGAAAATAAATGGAATAAAATGAAACAGAATAGAGATAGCTCTTACCTGGTTCGAATGGCATGAGAAATGGTCCACTGAATCCTCTGCAATTAGCTAGTGAACTTCGAGGTAAAAAACTGCTCCAGAGCACCAAAGTCAAAGGGTAAAAGTGAAATGGTAAAAATGAATGATAAAACTTGCTTTTATGTTTATTTCTTGCATGTTAATCAAGTAAACATTAGTTTTTATTCATTTTATCCATGAAACATGTACTTTTCATCCACTTTGATGGAGTTTTGAGTAGGTTTAACAGCTAAAAAGTAGAATTTGACGTGCTCAAGTGTAAATTGAACATCTTTGACCACAAAGAAAACTTTTTCTCTTTTTCGAGCTTTGTTAAAAATGAAAAAAGGAACCCCCTTGGAGTCCTCTTTAAACTCTTTTCAGACTCTCTAAATATGAAAATATTGCTGAGCACTTGTCTATTCCATCTTGTTAAAGGATTGGAAACGATATCTCTCTTGTATTGTTTTATGCTCTTTCAGACTTGAGAGATTATTTTACGAAAATGAACTTGTGGAGTTTCCTTTTCATCTCTTTTCAAACTCTCTAAACATGAAAAGGACCAAGTTGTATTTGTTGTTAAACTCATTAAAGACATCAAATAGTGACAAACTTGTCCATTTAGACAAGGTCGAGTTTCACCTTCACTAGACTCGTTAAAGCATCAAATAGCGATGGATTCACCTGAAGGGTGAAATTATACAACAAGCATATGTTATCCTTGTCAAGATTGATAAAAAATAAAGAGGTGCTGGTCAGCAATGACTTGGGAAAATTGGAAAAAGGGGAAAACACTTTATGGTAGCAAGTCACTCTTGAACATGACACTTTCACCTCATCACTGTGACTATGTGGGTTGGGTCATTCAGCTTGATGTTTATCACACCGTTGGTACATCATACTATCCATTACTTTGTTGTGGGTCAATGCTACCAATTCATCTTAGTGTCACCGACATGTTCAAGAGAAGTCATTCAGTTCAAAAATTCATCCTTTGCAATACCGTAAACCTTCATTTTCATGACTGCCATTCCTGAACCTTGTGTCGTCAGTCGATTCTCATCTCTAAAATCATTTACCTCATTTCATTTGTTGATGTGGGATACATCAAGTCCCTCCTGCAATGAGTCTGTTCTTGTCGGCATCAACACATTATCCAAAAAATTGACTTAGAAACACCCCTTCAATACCTTGAGGCTTGAATACATCAATGGTAGTTTTCTCACTTCCGGTGATAGGTTGACATCATTGGCCTTCGACCGAAAGACTTTGTATGGTGTTAGACATCAAATCATTTATTCACACCATGCGAAATGTACTGTAGTACCTTGAGGGTCATTATCATTATCGGTGATTCCTCTCACGTCTGTTAGCGGCTTACATCATTAGTTGGTAATCAGACGATGTCTTCCCATGTTCGACTTCAGATCATCTATTCACATGGTCAGACTTGTACTTGAGTGAAAGATTGAACAAGATTGAAGACCACGGATCTAGTTTCATCCATCCAGGCTGCGATATTTTTAGGAGTACCAAATCAAATGTACAATGGCCTTACATTGATGGTCATCCATTCATGGGTCTATATTTGTAGACGACTATATTTGTACATGTAATGAAAGTTTATAAGCTGAGCATGGGTATGCCTTCCCTCAGCTAGTTCATGAGAAAAATCAAATTATCATGATATATGTATTGTAATTGATGCAGGTCACCTTCTGTTTCGAAACCTCCTCTCCTCGTGATAAAGCATTTCACTCGACATATATATTTATGACTTCATGCTTTAGGGGGAAACTATTACAGATCCATTTGGGCACATCAACCCCAACTTACAGATCAATACTATTAGGGCCCATCAACCCCTAATGCAGTTGTTACATGCCCTAAAGAAGTTAAACATCAGAATGCCTCACTTCCCAAGAAGTTCCATCACTGAAAACATCCAGAAACTGCCTCTAAGAAGATCAGCACAGGTAGGCCTTCATTAGGGTGCACTGCAATGCAAACCATACACTGTCAGGATGCTATGTAGCACACTTGGTCCCTCTTTGGCCTACGCTGGGCGAATTTGAGGGAATTTCCATGAGGTTTGAAAGATTCATTATCCATTGGATGCCTCTAGAAGTTTCTCAAGGCTATCCACTCCTTTGAGTTCATATTTAGATGAGGAAGGGAGTTAAGGAACATCAATCCCCTTATCCCTTCTTCCATGGAATTGAATTCTAAATTTGGGAGGTCATTCATTATCACGATTCATGGCATAAATTCCTTCATTCACCTATAAAAAGACCACTCATCTAAGTGATCAGGGGCTGGAAATTATTGAATTGTAGGGAGATGATGTTGATATGAGATTTGAGTTGATTTCAAGTGTTATAATGATTTCAAAGTGTCTTTCTTGTTGTAAGGAGAGGATGGGATTGAAATGGAGGAGTGATGCTGAATCAGGAAAATTGGGTTGTAATTCTTCCTTTCACTAATAAAATGTTCAAAGCTTTTTCCATATGCTTGTATTGTCTTTTGATGCTTTCATATGCTTATCATGTACTTGATTCCATGCTATGTTTAATCAATAGATCATTATCAAATGATTTGATGGGTTCTTGTTTCTGTTTGTGTGCAGGTACTTTTGAAGCGGCTTAATCATGGGAAGGAGCAACATAATTGGTCAAGAGAGATAAGGAACAAGCAAAGGGTACAACTAGGTTCTCTGTTCTCTTATTTTATCTATTGTTTATAGAAAAGGTAGAGAATGATTTGTACTATTGTTTCTAGGCTAAGCTACTAGTATAGAGGGTTAGGCGCTTATCCAAGAACACTAAAATTTCCCAAAACACTTTGTCTCCTCAATTTTTACTATAATTGATAGCCTCTTGAACAAGAATGATGTTAATATCCAATATTTGCCTCTGATGAACAAAAACTCCTTGATTTTCTGATATTATTTTTGGAAGAAGGGGATTAAGTATTCAGACCACAATATTAGGAATCACTTTATATTAAACATTTACAAATAGAAATGGGCTTGAATCTTTAAAAATAACCAAGGATTAATTATTTTGGAATCAATGCTAAAAAGGAAGAGTTAATTTCACCCCCCATGCAATTATTCTTAAAGGTGTAACCCACCATTCTACAAAAATAAAATTTTATTACTTCCCAAAATTGATGATAGAAGTGGGTAGAAAATCCATCAGATCATGGAGCTTTGTTTGCGTTGAAGGAGAACACTGCCTATTGAGCCTCCAATTTTCCATGATTTTGTTGATCAACCATCCATTTTATCGTCATTCCACTCACCCATTGTCATCATTCTTAACCATATTTCTTCATAAACACACCAAACTCCCTCATGCATGTTTACATGGTTTATTATTATTATTTCCTTTATTTTTAATTATTTAAGAAGAATTTTTCTTGGTTTTACTAACGACAATTGCCCAGTTCAAGCTTTTGTAGCTCAACAATGTTTCCGTAGCCATCTCTATGATTGGGTTAGTAGCACCACTCTAGAAGGAAATCCAGAGCTTGGACTTGGTTTCTAAAAGCTCCAATATGGATTTGTGTTGGTCAAAGTCCACCCAGAGCTTGGACTTGGTTTCTAAAAGCTCCAATATGGATTTCTGTTGGTCAAAGTCCACCCATATCACATGTGTGAACCTTCAACAAGAGATGAAAGGAAAAACAAAATAATTTTGACCGACCAACTTCAACTATAGTTTTTGAGCAAATGAAAACAAATTTAGAAAAATGAAAATGTAACCACCCCTCCCACATTTACCCACTTTCACTGGCATGCCTAGGTAAACATGAGTTGAGGGATACTATGACATGAACCAACCTCCTAGGTCCCATTAAGGAAGTGGGGTTGACTACTGATGACAAACTGACTTCTCACAACATCCTACAGGGGCTATAGGACACCCAGGAGATAAACAACCACTCCCAGGTTCCAAATAATGATTTGGAATTCCTTTTTACTAACCTGGGCTCCCAACCACATGCATTAAAAGGATTCCATGTAGTTGAGGGCCTCCAATTGCTTGCATAAGCCTATCAGGGGGTGATTGTGACCCATGTTCCTTAGCTTAGAGGATGTGGTCCTGGATTCTAAACCTAAATTACAGGTCAGCCTCTAGACCACTTCCATAAACTTGATCAAAGACTTGACCTAACTAGGCCTAACCGTGACCGCCATTTCATCAAACATATTGAAAACATGTCATCTACAGGTCTTGAATGCATATTTGAATATAGGGGTCTAATAAGTATCTGAACATCATCAAGAAGGTATAATTTCCTCTCATAATAACTACAATAACATCTATTAGCTAATGCATTCATTAACCATTCATTAACAAATCAAAACACATCAAGAGCCATAGCTAATTTACATCATATAACCAACATATAACCAACAAATGAACAACATATACACCATGATAGAACAATCATCAAAGACACATAATATCAGGTACAATTACTCATGAAATACAAGAGGAAAAGAGATCTTATTAACATTTGCAAAAGCCAACCAAGTCAGGGACTTCGGTATACCACCCGACCATAGATTGAGCTTAACCAAATCTTTCTTTAAGCCAATCACCTCCACCATCAGGCTTTACTGCAATCTTGTCAAAATTTGTCAAGGTATTCCTAGGCCTTTGGGAATTTTCCTCACCTGATTCCAAAACCATCCGACAATCCAAATCTCAACCAATTGAAGGGACCCCATCACACCATGTTATTTGAAAATGGAAAGGCAAGGTTGAAACTATTGTCACACCTGGAAAAGCCCATGCCAATGACAACAAGAGAACCAAATACACACATGCATATACCATGCATTCACAAACCAACTAGGAAATCACACATGCAACATGTTACCTATAATTACTCCCGTTAAAACTGCTTGATCCAACTTTTCCTTGCTTGTCCCTTATTTTCCTTGTCCTTCCTTTGCTTTCTTTCCTCAATGATAGAGTGCTCCAAGAATGCTCTAAGTCTGCAAGAATATGAGAGAATAGGGAGAGATCCAAAACTGAACTGACAAAATCTTAAATTGGAAAATGTTGTGAATTGATCCTGAGAAGCCTTTTTATCATAGAGGCCTCTATTTTCTTCATTTTCCACTATTTTTCCTTCAATTTCCTCCTCATGAAATTATGTGACCTTTCACCTTCCTTTTATCTTATTTTCCTTTATTTTCATAAATAAAATACCAATTAATGCCTCTTTACCTTTGCCAATGCCTTTGCCAATTTCCTTAGTCATAATAAACCAAATGAACACCCACTAGAATGTTTTTCCTAACATTCAACTTGGAATACATGTCCCATGGCCTTGGTTTTATTTTACCTTTAGTAACTTTATTACATGAACTTTTAACCTAGGGTTGTTACAGACCCCTCCCCCTTGAGGGAATACTATCCTTAGTGTTAAATGACACCTATGACCAACAAACCACTGAAAAAAACATACTACCTAAGGAGATTTATAATACAACTTGTTGCAGTATTTACAATGACCACTACTGAAAACATGAAAACATATCACTTACTGGAGCTTTATAACACATCTCATTACAATACTTACAATAACAACCACATATATACTCATGCTCATTTGCTTCAACCAACAAATAATCATACTGTCTATGGAGATTTATAACCATAATTGAATATAATATTTGCAATAATATACACATATACATATATGCATATTTTATTTAAAAAACAAATAAAAGGATACGATGCCTGCATCCACAACAAGGGAATATAGAGGCTCAAACCTCCACCCTTAAAGTAATACTAGGATTCACCTCCTTCCCAGGAACTCCAAAATCCATTGCCAAAGCTAAACCTGCATCTAATGTCTAGTGCTATGATTCTTCTACTACTTGTTCCCTCACTGAATAGTTGCCAACTCATTGTCCTAGGGCACACTCCTAATGTGCATCCCATTCCATCTACCAATGCTAATGAAAAAAACAAATCCATACCCCGTCCTTCCCTTCTTTGATACACAGTTCCTCAGGCAATTCGGTCACCCCCTTCCATGTAGTCACTCATCTTCCAAGTTCCCCGACATCCCCTTTCCTGACAATCCATCCCTTGGTAAGGTTTCTTCACATTGGAAGGTCTAAAAACCAAGGCATATCCCTGCCTCAAAACCATCATACCAGTCAGAGCATGCTCATGGAAATCAATGGAAACTATTGGGTACCAATGCCCCATAATGGCCCTGCTCTTGAAGTGCTTTACAAGCATACTGCTGCCTGTTCCAATTCCTTTTTCCACTGCTGCTAATTCTTGCAGTCAATTTCAACTACCCAAACTGGGCATTTCCGTACTTTCCTGTACCAAGTATATAATTTCTATTAGATTATAAGAAATTGAAATAAATTCAAATCATACCTCATTGGTGGCTCATCAATAAGGTACAACTACAATTCTATTTACTTCTTGTCACAACAAGTCAACCTAATCATTTGAACAAATAATCATGTATAAATATATCACATCCGGTTAGCTCAAAACTCAACTATCATAAATCAAAATCATAGATCACATGTAACCATCATAAATCAGAATCATAGATCACATGCATAATTAAAACTAAAATAAAATACTGATACTTATTGTTTAATCAGTTCTTTTCTTCTAACATTGTCTTTTGTCCTTTTTGTACACACACTGAATCGATTGCCACACCCAAAAAGCACCCAATACCTTCTCTTTGTTTTCAATCACGTACAAATACACACAAAAGGTGTACCACACAACACATACACCTATACCCAGTGTACAACACAACATATACACCTATACCCAGTGTACAATGTGACACAGACATTTACACCTGATTTATAACATAACACATACACCTATACCTGGTGTACAACACAACACATATACATACACTGAGTACAACACAATGAATACACGTCATAATACCATAACTACACAATGCACATGCATAGTACCACATTTACACAACACAAAATATACAACATGCACACAATACCACATGTACACAACACAACATGTATGACATGCACACAATACCAAATGTTCAACAATACCACATGTACAATATGTACACAACACCACTAGCACAATGTGTACACAATGCCACATGTACATGGCACCACTTGCATAACATGTATACAACACCACCTATACAATGTGTACACAACACCACATGTACATGGCACCACCTGCACAGCGTGTACACAACAACACATGCACACAACACCACATGTACAATATGTACACAACATGACACACACATAACACCACATGTACACAATACCAGACGTACAACATGTACATAACACCATATGTACAACATGTACACCACACCTCATGTACACAACACCACATATATAACATGTACACAACAACACATATACCACACGTACACAACACCATCTATATACATCACCACGTATGCCATGCGTACATAATGCCATCTATACATAGCACTGCGTATACCATATGTACACAACACCATCTGTACATAGCACCACATATACAACATGCACACCATACCACATGTACGCAACAACACAAGTACAACATGTACAACATATACACAATAGCAGTACTGCACATCCATACACCACACTGTCTCTACCAGTCAGCCTTACTTCTAGTGTCTTTCCATTTACCATGCTTGTCCCAACAAGCCATAGATTACACTGCTTCCATTCAACTGATGTATCCCTCAATATAGCATATCCATAACATAAAAATAGGCATAGTATAAACACATAATATCAATTTATACCCACATGATACTGATCTCATAGAGCTGTCAGGGCTACTCTTCCCACTTGATTCCTCACCAACCAGGAACCTATTCATGCCATTCACCTGCATAAATAATCATTCCTCAACAAGCATGATCCTTGACAACCTTATCAGACGACGACATACATACATACATGTATACATATATAGACATCAACATAATCATGATCATGACATGATTACCAGATATAATAAGGTCAAGGTTAAGAGAAATCCCTTTATTCGTGCACAACATGCACAACATTGAGAACAATAGTTCCCAACATAGCCAAGGAATTTGATACCTCAAATCCATTTACTTACCCTTCTTATTACCTTTCTCATGGCTATCCTTCCACCGTCCATTTATACCAATGGACCCAACTAGTTGTCATATTCTTGCCTTCAATTGCCCTTTACATGCACTAGGCTTCATCCAAGTTGTACATTACCTATTGAGTTTCATTCAACTCTCCCCAAGCTACATTAACTTTCCTCTTTCCCCAACCAATTCCCAAGACTCTCAAAACATAAAAGGCAAGAACAAGAACAAACAAGAATAAAACCATGAAAAACCAATAGCAATATGACACCACAAACAAAGTGGCATGGTCATGGACTAGACACAATCAAAACCACAAATCAAACACAAGAAAATAAAAAAATACCAAAAGAAAAAAGCTAGCAATGGACACCATGACACAATCCCCATGGGTTCTCAATGCCTCTAGGGGAAAGATAAACTTGAGCCTTCTTCAAAATTTCATGGCAATCTCTTTTGGCATGTAATCCCCTACGTCATACTTCCATAAGCACACAATTATCAGTGCATAAATAAATATAACAATATACCAGTTACCTTACCTAGTTATACCCAACACACTGATCTGTAACTGAAAAAGTACATATATAATCTCTCAAGGAACTCCAAGTCCTTGAAAAATTCATCCATAAATGGAAACCAATTGTTATACCTGTCAAATACATGTTCATGAATATAGCACATATCCACATAATGTCAAACAAAATCAAGGTTAAGAAAAATTCCTATATTCATGCAAAGAACTCATTCATTTGGAATTGAGGTTTCTAAAGATAGCCAAAGGAATTCTCACCCAATTCTTTTCTTTTACCTTTTTCCTTGCTGCAATTGTCTTATGAGGTGCTATCACATCACCTAACTGTTAGTTATATAAACAAAATAATTGTTACGTTGCCATGCTAATACCAAGCATGTTTCCTTGCAATTGTTCACACATTTCAGTCACATGTTCCAAAGATCAAGACATCATGTCTATTAATTTGAAATCAATCTTTACCAAGACTAATAACCATGTCATAATCATCGCATAGTCATTAGTCATAATACTACAACTGGCACCCTCTCGCACTCAAGTGCATGTAATTTGTCTTAGCACATATTGTGTTAGTACAACCATCTTAAAACAAGATCATTCCTTCATGCAATCTTATAGACACATACTTATATCATGTAATTAATCAAACATTCAAGCAACCTGTAAACCTACCATGTTTGATAAACGAAATAGACAACATAATCAAACTCATACCTCAATGTATCTCAGATGAGGCTATCACATCTGCACAAGTGAGTCCATATTAGTATTACACAATATCACAAATATATTGACTCATACCTGAATATCATAACTATAACCATCTGCACAGGCCAATCCAAATTAACACGATACATAATAACATCAATATCTTAGCTGCAATGACCATAATCATCATGCATATGACCACAATGCATATACCAACAAGTTACTACCATGCATGACTATCTGACACATGTGTATATAACCGCAATGCATATAACAAGAAGTTACTACCATGCATGACTATCTGACACATGTGCATATGACCACACTGATTAGCTAGTATGTATCATGCATGTAACCATAACATCAATAGAGTGACATACATATACATAACCATAATGCATATAACAATCATTAACCAACATACCTACATGCCCAACATACAAACATATATGATGATCTACTCTTACCCTAAGGTCTAGTGCTGCAACCTCGGTTAAAATAATCTACATTTCATGCTCAATCTCAGCTAACATATCATCACCATAACATACCAACAACATCATGATGACATAAACTGCATACAATGACCTCATGCATGACAATCTTAACCATGTCATTGCATGCATAACAACATGCATCTAACCCATATAATCTAAGTGTTTGAACCTAGAAGCTCTGATACCAACCTGTAACCACCCTTCCACATTTACCCACTTTCACTGGCCTGCCCGGATAAACATGAGTTGAGGGCTACTATGGCATGACACAACCTCCTAGGTCCCATTAAGGGAGTGCCAAAATCTTGAGCTGGAATGCCTTTTTTCTGACCTAGGCTCCCAATTGCATGCATGACAAGGCCACAATGTGGTTGAGGGCCTCCAACCACATGCATAACCCTATCAGGGTGTGGTTGTGACCCAAGTTCCTTAGTTCAAAGGGTGCGGTCACAGATTTTGAGCCTAATTTCCAGGTCAACCTCCAGACTAGTTCCTAGAACTCAGTGAGACTTTCCAAAATGACAAACAACAACAACACAAATCCATTCATACAAAACTTGATCAAAGACTTGACCTAACTGGGCCTAACCATGATAATCATTTCGTCAAACATATTGAGAACATGTAATCTATAGGTCATGAATGCATTTCTGAATGTAGGGGTCTTATACTTATATGAAAATCATCAAGAAGGTCTAATTACCTCTCATAATATCTGTAATAACATCTATTAGCTCATGCATTCATTAACCATTCATCAACAAATTAATACACATCATATAGCAATGTATAACCAACAAATGAACAACCATCATGTTACAACAACCATCAAAGTCACATAATCTCAAGTACAAGTAATCATGAAATACAAGAGGAAAAAAGCTCTTATTAACATATTCAAAAGCTAACCAAGTTAGGGACTTCCATGTACCACTCGACCATAGATTGAGATGAACCAAATATTTCTTTTAGCTAATCACCCCTGTGCCATATTACAAGCATGAATGTGGGAATCAAGACAAGACAACCAAGGCTTCATAGAGATAAAACCACCTCCACCCTTAGGCTTTATGGCAATCCTACCAAAAATTGGTCAAGGGATCAGTAGGCCCAAAACAAGAACGTAAACAACTAGGGTTTACGACAATCCTGCCAAAACTGGCCAAGGGATTACTAGGCCCAAAACAAGCACATAAACCACCAGGATTTACTGCAATCCCACCAAAACTGGTTAATGAATAACTAGGCCCAAAACAAGCTTAGATACCTCAAAATTTCTTCACCAATACCATGAGGAATTTTCTTGTCTCCACCTTCAGGCTTTACCACAATCTCGCCAAAACCAGTCAAGGGATTCCTAGGCCCTTAGGAATTTTCCTGAGGCCACCTCACTCGGTTCCAAATCCATTTGACAATCTGTTGTCGCCAATTTGATCCCAATTTGATCCTAACTCCTTCTTTCAATTTCGCCTCATGTCTCCTCGCTATATGACTTATTCTCTCGTATTCTTAAAATAAAAAATCATTTTCTTGAATTTTCATGTTTACCCTGCATCAAATATATTGTTGTAACTTGTAAGAAAATCACTGTAAAAGATTAACATCTCAATTTTGAATTAATAATTATAATTATAAGTTACAATTATTATTATAATAAATTAAAATAAAATAAAAACAATTAAATTAAATTAATCAAAATAATTAAAAAATAAAAATTAAATATCATTAAAATCTAAACATAACTTAAACTAAATAAAAATCAATCTATATATTAATAAGTTAAATAATTTAAATTAAAAAAAAACATAATTAAAAATTAAATTAAATAAAAAAACAAATATTAATAAAACAATTAAATAAAATATATTAAAAAACCTACTTACCTACCCTATTCCTCTTCATTTCATTACATATGTTATATATTTAATGTTGAATCAAAATTTTAAAAGGAGCATAAAGTATACTCTTTCAAAAAGCATGCTACATTGTATATAAATTCGAAGAAGGGAATGAATTATATTATAATAACTCTTAAAACTCCTTGTGAATTCAAATAAATCTATCTTTCCACGTGCCTTAAAACTCAAGTAAGTATATGACTCTTACATTCAAGAAATGTTAAGAATTGGTGTAAGGTCTCACCTTACCAACCATCAATAATATAGAGAAGTAGAGGTCATATTAATCACTAATACTCAATTTTTTTTTTAGCATTATGAACTTTGTTATCATGTAATCATGTCCCTTCATCTATTTCAATATAAGAATATCACAAAAGAAGTCAGAGAATTCCAAAACACATCTCCTCTCAAGTTTAAAATATGATAGCATGTGCTCTTTTCATACTTGTACATGAGCTTTATGTAAGACTGGAAATAAATTCCACCATAATGCCATGTGTAAAAATTAAGATAGATCAACCTATTTGATTCCCTAGATTATGCTAAATAAGATTCACCTACTGACTCTTGATATCACAAATATAAAAATATCATGCTTCTATTACAAAAATTACATATAAGTGTATGAGTATTAACCTACCTATAGCAAGGTAACTGAGGCAATAATATGCCTCTCTTCATCAATGGATCTAATAAATATGATATGTTTATGAAATGGAATCAAAAAATATATTAACCCAACAACATTTCCAAATTCATCATTTAAAAATTCTCAATCTCAATTATTATGGCAATGCTTCAATCATGATTTGTATAATGAATGTTGCAACAAGAGAAATAACTGTTACCAATCCAGAAGCATATTATTCTTCAAAAAGTGCCAAGTATAACAATAGAATTGCATAAATTAGGCACAAGTAGTTTTTTTCTACAATCATTGAAGCACAATAGTGCACCCATGAATGCATGCAACTTAGACAAAACTTATTATGCTCACTTGCACAAAATCCTACAAAATTAGTCACTGTAAAATTGTTTCCAACAACAACCCATTTTTTTATGAAAGATTTAGATAATAAAAGTAACAACTATCCTATTCTCTATTCACACTTTAGCAAATTATTAAATTAATTTTCACATTCATACAAAAAACTTGCAGACATAGGAAGCTACATCCATCAAATAATCTATTCATAAATTTCTAGTACATAAAAACTATGATAAGTAAGACTTTTACTCTAAAAATTTATATGTACAAAAGCTAAAACTATTTATGCCTTTTGACAAACACTTTGAAAACATGCAATCTACAGCCATTGAGGCCTTTTGACAAAAGCTTTGCAAGCATGCAATCTACATCCATTGAGGCATTTTATAAAACACTTGGCAACAATGAATTTGAGATTTTTCTTCGACTTATTTAGCTCATAAATTCAGAAATTGAAAGTTCAAATGTTGGCATCTTAAGGCAGGAACTAAACAATCTTAGTTTTTCATCAAAAACTCGACAACGACACACATAATTGACAACAAAAATCTGCAAAATCACCCATATTTACGATATGGGTTTTGAAAAGTATTTTTTTGGAATGAAATCGGGGGTTACATGGTCATTAGGCACGAATACCCCCTAATGTTGATCTGAGTCGCAATAAAACACCCGAGAGATTAAATTCTTTGAAACAAGAAAACTTTGGATCTCATTTACCAATTTTGTCAAACACATAGCATGCAAAGTTTCATCTACAACTCTACGTGAAGAAAAATAACCCAAAACTATGCTACTAGGAGTTGTTCATTGAATTTATGAATTTCTATGTTCACTATATGAATTTTTGATACAAGTAATTAATCAAACATTTTACAAGATGCAAAGCTACTTCCCTTTACATAAGTTGACAAACTTATTGCAACCACTGCTACAATTTGGAAAACACATGGCAACACTGAATGCTACAACCATTAATACTTTCTATCAATTAATTTGCAACAGAACAATAATAAAAAATTAAATACAATAAACTACATCCATTGAGGAGTTTCTTCAAACATTTAGTGTGAAACCTTCTTTTCTTGAGATCTAAGTTTCAACCAATAACCCAATTCAAAGGAAGCAAGAACTGTATTAAATTGCTAAAAGGGACAATGAAATGCTATCCGACATAGAATATTAGTTTTAGATAATAGACATGACCTGCTATGGACAAAATTTCATTATAAGCAAAATTTGAAATCATTGGCAACGCATTCTTCTTTTCATTCCCTAAATGTAAATTCTCATACATAGCTACCAAGAAATTGTTAGCTCAGAAATACATAGCTACCAAGAAATTGTTAGCTCATAAATAAATTTCTAAATATTTCATTAATATTCATAATTTTGTAATAATTTAAAGTAGCAATAATAAATTTAAAATCTCCATACTTTAAAACTAATAAGAAACTAAAATTTCAAGAGAATTTATAGATATACCTGACAATGTGTATATATATAAATAAAAAAATATGAGAGTATGCTCCAACTCCAATGCCCTTACCAACTCATTGTGAACCATCCCGTTTTCCACCCAACCATATCCAGGGAGACCATTTCCTGCTAGAACCCCCAAGCTGTAAGAGCTCACAAGTAGTACCAAAATATAGTTGTAGAGAGATATATAAGGCAAGCTGAGGAAGATAAGTTTTTCTTCCTCTCAATACCATTCATGTTCAACTCCATTGGGTAGAGATACTTAGTAATTTAGATTAGCATTTGGCTACTCTCAAATCTCTCACTCTCACAATCTTCTTCAAATCTCCCAAACTCTTGGTGTCACCATGCACCTCCCACAAGTAAGAATACATGAGACACATATATAGGAGCAACAAATTCTTGTCATCAAGGAGAAGTAATATGCATGCCTTGTATTCCATTTAGAGGAGTGTAACTCATGCCAAAAGGCGAGGTATGCAATACTCAGTTAAGGAGAGTGTAACATATGCATTAAAGAGCGTGTAAGGGGAATATTTTATGACATGTCTTTAATGAGTGTAAAAGGAATACATCATTCTTTGATGAGTGTATAAAAGAGAGTGTAATGTATTATTAAAAGAGATAGAGATTTACATAGAGCCATGAGAGTCATCAAGGAGAGAGGTGTGAAGTGATTGAAGAGATGAAGGTGATTTGTAATTCCCTTTTAATAATAATATCATAGTCTCATAATAGATAATAATAATAATACTAACATATTGAGGATTAAGTTGAGATTGAACTATTAGGATTGATTAATGATAATTTAAGTGATTTTACTTCAACTATACTTGATTACCCATTGATTGAAGGTGACTTACTATTTTTGCAAAGTCATACTTGAGATGTTAGACATGACTTTCTATTTTTAAAAAGTCATACTTGAGATGTTAGACATGATTTTCTATTTTTAAAAAGTCACTCTAAAATTGTTAGAAATGAGATTTTATTAAAGAAATTCATCCCTGAGCTGCCCATGAGTGGTACTTTTCTTCCAGAGAATAGGGATTCCACATCTCTATTGCATACATCTTCGTGCCTTAGTAGATTGAGGACTTCCTACCATGATCTACTCCAAGGATCCAAGATTCAACACCTTGATATTTTAAATATTTAGGACTCCACGTCCCAATAATTTTATTATAGATCCAAGGCTCCACGTGTTTATCTTTCATGGATTTAGGACCCCACACCCTAATCCTTTTATTATAAATCCAAGACTCCATGTCTTTATTTTTCATGGATTTAGGACTCCACACCCTAATTTCTGTAGCTTATCATCTACTCTACTTTGAAACTCCATGCTTCACCTTAAGGTAGTGATTATGAGCTCATAACCATTTTATGGTTCATTGGTAAGGCCTTGTTCCAATATTTTCACACATCGCAATCTCATAGATCAAAGGAATCGAATGAATTTCATAATTAATTTATTCACATTTTAACAAAGATTATGAATGACTTCCACAATCATTTTGGTCCTGGAGAAATGATTTCCGCAGCCATTTATAATTTGAACATCCTTGTTTGCAAATAACCACATCCCCTGTCACATCCTGTTCAATACAAAATTAAGCATATATAATCATAAAAATCATGTATGATGACTTGCACAATTACTTATAATTTCAGTATCGTTGTTTGCAAATAACCATGGCCCCTGCCACATCTTGCTCAATACAATATTAAGCATATATAATCATATAAATCATGTATCATCCATAAACATAATTAACCATATGTTCCACATAACCATGATCATCCATGGAACTATGTATCTCAATCCTGGATCACCATCCATGTCAAACACACATGTCCAGTCTAAGATACCAAAAGAGAAAACATCGATAATATGCTCTTAACCAAAATCAGTTTTTAGACACACAACCATAGATATTATCATAAGCACACAACAACTGTGCGACCTAAACCAGGTCCATAACATACAAACATATACATAATTCTAACATGCATAATATTTATATCACTGCATCAAAATCACCCTCTCCAAGTGTCATCAAAACTATCTCACCAAAAAGGGACGCTACAACTGGTTAAGTGACGGCTCGATGACCATTCGATCAAAATCTTTTAACTTTTTCGATTGTATCAAATTTAATTTTAGCCTATATTATTTCTTTCCTTCCATTATGTGACAAAATAATATTAGTTTCTACACACACACACACACACACACACACACACACACACACACACACACACACACACACACACACACATATATATATATATATATATATATATATATATATATGTATATATATAGATATAGATATAGATATATAAAATTTTAAAAATTGTATTTATTTATGTGATATATAATATATGTGAAATCTATTATATATATTATCTAAAATATATTATATATTATATATCCTTTTGAAATTATAAATTAACACACACATATATATATATATATATATATATATATATATATATATATATATATATATTAAGAATTTCATTAAAATTAAAGTTATATCTTTCAGGTTTTATTTTAAATTCAATTTTTTTATTTTTACAAAACTAATGGTGAATGGAAAATGTGCAGGCATGAGTTGAACATGAAAGAGCATTGAAAAGGGAATTATTCAAAATTTATATTGAAATAGAAATCTAGAATTTATTATATATATATTTCAAATTTCATTTCGAACTCAGAATTTTATGGGTGAGTATGCGTTATTTTTATTTATCATATATATTTGTTTATGCAAGAATTTTACCATGGACAATTTAATAGTTACTTGATTGAAGATTTGAACGAGAGATTAATGAGAGAAATAAATATGTGTTTCATTTAGTTATAATAATAATTATTAATGTAATTTTATTGGAAGTTACAGAAACTAAAAATAAATCGAACTCAAAAGAAGAGGTAGAAGATTATTCCAGGGACATTTTTAGGGGCATATTGAATGATGGTGGTGCAACAACGATGAAAGCTTATTCTATTAAGGCCATCACATACTTGCTACAATGGTTTTGTTCATTGTGATTGTGAGGGTTTTATTTAATAATATCTATTTCTTTCTTTTCTTTCTGTGCGTTAATTTCATGTGAGGTTTTATTTACTGGCTCATTGTGCAGGTTATTGATATAGCATGCTTATTCAATAATATTGCATACAAAAATAATTTAAATATTTGAATACTTGTTATTTAAAGTTATTTAAATTATATTTGAATTTATTAGTTGTAGAACAAAGCTTTAACAATACATGTTATTTAGGGTTTTATTTGCACATAAATTTAAATACCATAAAACTAGTCCTCCTATTTTATTTTTTTATTGTTAATTTATTTTTCATTTTTCATTTCTCTATTTGACTGGTAATATGTGGTGATTCACAATGCTTTGACATAATCATACTAGTTAATCTCCCACAGAGTAAAATTGGTTTAGTTTTTCCTATATTTACTATTTAGAAAAATTAAATTAAATCAAATAATTTACTTGTTTTATTGCATGATGAATAATAATAGCACTTCATATCATATTTTTCAACTACAAATTTCTATTAAATGCATTTAACCCATTTTTTCCTAATTTTTTTTCTTTTCTTTTCATTTTGTTTTAATTTTAATTTTTACTAACCCTTATGTTTTGTGAGAAATATGATATATTAATTTAAACCTCATTTAGTCATAATGATATTTTATTTTTAATAAGTTTTCACATGTTATATGCCTACCACCTCTATTTCCTAAAAAACATTATTTATTTAAAATACTCTTAATTTAATACTCTGACCTATCTGTTTATTTAATTAGAAAATATATTTAATTTACATTATTCTACAATGACTATTTAATTTACATTATTATAAGGGAATACCCCCTATGTTGAAAGGGAGGCCAACCCTTGTCACCTAGAGTAGGAGTATCTAGGATCCTTAGTGATGTCGTCTTAGGTTGTCCTTAGTTACTAGGACAATTTGAGCACGAACATCTTTTGGCACCTTCACCGGGGAATGAATTGTTAAAGTTTCATTTTCCTAGTAACTAAAGTAATCGGTTAGGTTTGTGACTTGTTGGTGAACAAGGTCATAATGTAACACCCTTGTTCCACATCTACCCAAGTAACCGGCCAAATAGGGCAAACATGTGACGAGAGGCTACTATGATCGGATTCAACCTCCTATGTGACCTTAATGAAGTGGAATCGATGGAAACATAACATACAAACCTTCCACATTAGCTACAAGACTCCCAAGAACCTTCCCCACCTCTCAGGTAACCAAACCCTAGGTCCCTCTGAGTTTTTAGACCAATTAACCTCCAGACGCTCCCATGATATGGGCATGCATGCATTCAGAAGGCTCTGGACGTTCACACAACATGGTATGCCAGTGTTCAGGGACTATTTGTTGGGTCCCTATAATACTAGTGATTACCCCATTACTATTGTAGTTATATCCCTTATTTATATTGTTGTGCCCCTATTACCCCCATATTGTTATTTCTGTGCCCCATAGAATCCCTCTATTGTTATTTTTGTGGCTTTATATTATTATTGTTAGGTCGGCTGGATTATATTGTGACTCCTTAGACTCCTATATATAGAAAGGAGGTTTTGTCATTTGTATCATCCAAGAATTGTTCATTTATGTAATGTAAAGGAGGTTTCCCCCTCGAAGAGGCTGAATTCTAAGGCGTTGATCTTTCTTTTCTATCTTTTCTTGAGCTGGTTTCATAACATTTGGTATCAGAGCTTTGGATTCTAGGGTTTCGCTGCTCCAAACAGGTCATCGTGGCATTTTCTCTATAACTTTTTTTCTGTGACGTTTTAGAAGTCGCAAAAAAAACCAATTTGAGAAGAAATCACGTTAAACCTTGGGTCCGAATTTCAGATCTTTTCGCGCGATATTTGCGGAGATATGCTCTGAGGAAGTTGGTCTTTTTACAGACTCCTAAATTACATTCAAAACAGGTGACCTAGGGAAAATCATCATAACTTTCTCTCTGGGGATCAGATTGAAATTTCGTAAGAAGGTACAGAAAGAGGACGGACTGTAGTTTCTTGTATATCTTTTTCAGAACCAAAGGTCGAAAATTATACACGTGGCACTTAATACAAGTTCACTCTTCTGGAAAGGTCTATAATCAGGTCATCTTGGGAGATTGTGCATAACTCTTTCTTGGAGAATCCAATTTGGATCAGACTGGTGGCATTGGAAAGAGAACACAGAGAGCTACTACAGGTCACAATTTCAGAACTAGATGATTGGAAAGTGCAGAGATACATCAGAGGCAATATCAAGCTCCTACAAAGAGAAAAAATGTGTGTAGATTTTTTAAAATTTTTGGTTAAGCTTGGTTTGAAAATTTATTTTGAAGGAATTCAAAGGGCATACTAGAGCATTATTATCGGTAACTGATGCCCCGAGGAAAGAAAATGCAAACACCTAGTAAGGAACCTGAAAGCTCTAGCATGACTCATGAAGAAGAGGAAGAAATGCAACATGATATATCAAAATTACAAGACCAAGTGCAACAACTGTCCCTTGCACAAAAAGGAACAAAATCTAAGATGGATGGTTTAAAGAAAGATGTAGAAGCTAAGATGGATGGTTTAAAGAAAGGTGTAGAAGCTAAGATGGACTGTTTAAAGAAAGGCGTAGAAGCTAAGATGGATGGCATGGAAGCTAAGGTGAATGGCATGGACGCTAAAATTGATGGCATGGATGATAAGATGGAAGAATTGAAGATAAATATGAATAAGTTGCTACAAGAAATGGTCACTAAGGGTGAAAGAGTACTAAAGGAAACTCATGATGAGAACAAAAGAAATGTTAATCATGATTCCATAGACTCTAATGTTGGATCGAAGACTCACCATGTTCCAAAAATCGATATGAGGAAGTTTGATGGCAAGGATCCCGCCACATGGATATTACAGATGGAGCAATTCTTCGATCTCAATAATGTGCAAAACACACAAAAGGTACGTATGGCAACTTTATATTTGGAACCAAATCAGTTTGTATGGTATCAATGGCTTTGTTCTCGTAAACAATTTATCACTTGGGCAATTTTTACGGAAGAATTGATAGCACATTATGAGGATACAAAAAGCAACACTTTTTTTAGCCAATTGATAAGTCTCAAACAAAAGGGTTCAATAATGGAGCACATTGAGGAGTTCCAAAAATTGAACATTAGGGTAAAAGATATTCCAGAGGAGCATAGGATTGATGTTTTCATAGGGTCTTTAAAGGATACTATCCAACATGATGTGCGCCTTTGGGACCCTGATTCATTAGAGAAGGCATTCAGGTTAGCAAGAAAAATGGAAAGCAAAATTATGGCAACTAGGAAGCATACCATTCACAACTATAAAGACGGAAGTGTTGTTGCCCATAGTATTCCACAACCTACAAGGTTGACACCACAACAATTGGAAGAAAAAAGAGCAAAAGGGCTTTGTTATGTACAATTGTGATAGCAAATACACAAAAGGTCATAAGTGTGCTGAGAAGAAATTATTCTACATAGATTGTGAAGAGGAAGAAGAAAATGAGCAAGAAAGGTCAAAAGAAGAGGATATATTCCAGGAACAAAGCCTAGATGAAGAACAAATAAATCCGACCATATCTTGTAATGCATTGGCGGGAATTACCACTCCTCAAACCATCAAGATAGAAGGACAAATCAAGAAGAAAAAGGTAATAGTGTTGATTGATTCAGGAAGCACCCACAATTTTATTCATTGTAGGGTAGCAAAAGAATTGAATTGCTTCCTATATCCAGCACCAGAGTGTCAAGTGATGATTGCAAATGGAGGAACAATAAATTGTTCTGGAAAGTGCCATAATATCAAGCTATCCATGGGAGAATATGTATTGACTAGCCCAATGCTTTCCATTCCAATGGGAGGTGCTGATGTTGTACTAGGAGTCCAATGGCTACAATCCTTGGGTACAATAGCTTTTAATTTTCAAGAACTTTTCATGAAATTTTCTGTGGAAGGAAAGGAAGTTGAATTAAGGGGTATTGCAGGGAAACCAGGAAAGATAATCAGCTCTAATGGCATGAAAAAGCTTCTAAAAAAGGAGCAAAGAGGTGTAATTGCACAATTATGTTCGCTAGATGTTTCCACATTGGAATCATCTATTTCTCCAGATCTCCAAAAAGTCCTGGACAATCATTCCAAGGTATTTGAGACTCCCAAAGGTCTCCCACCTATGCGTGATCATGATCATGCTATTCATCTGATTCCAGGAAGTGTTCCTCCAAACATCAGGCCGTACAGATATCCATATGTCCAAAAAAGTGAAATTGAACGTATGGTTGCAGAAATGCTAGAGGCTGGTATAATTCAACCGAGTCAAAGTTCTTTCTCAGCTCCAGTAGTATTGGTGCACAAGAAGGATGGATCATTGCGCATGTGTCCAGATTATAGGGAGCTCAACAAGCTCACTATTAAAGATAAGTTCCCCATTCCTGTCATTGATGAATTACTTGAATTGCATGGATCAATTTACTTGACCAAGTTGGATCTTCGTTCGGGATATCATCAAATCAGAATGAAGATTGAAGACATTCCGAAAATGGCATTTAGAACTCATGAGGGTCATTATGAATTTTTGGTCATGCCTTTTGGCCTTACCAATGCACCTTCAACATTTCAAGGTTTGATGAATTCAATTTTCAAACCATTCCTTAGAAAATTTGTGTTAGTATTTTTTGATGATATACTAATCTACAACAAGTCTTGGAAGGATCATGTTGAACATGTTGACAAGGTGCTACAACTATTGGAGGAGAAACAATTATATGCAAAAAGATCCAAATGTTTCTTTGGAGTCCAGGAGGTGGAATATTTGGGTCATATTGTATCTCATGAAGGAGTTAAGGTAGACCCTAGCAAAATTAAAGCCATTAAGGAATGGAAAATTCCCACATCCATAAAGCATCTGCGAGGATTTCTTGGGTTGACAGGGTATTATCGCAAGTTCGTTAAGAATTATGGGAGAATAGCAGCACCTCTAACAACATTATTGAAGAAAGATTCATTTTCATGGACTCCGGAAGCAACAAAGGCCTTTAAACATCTTAAAGAGGCAATGTGCCAAGCACCGGTCTTAGCTACACCGGACTTCACAAAAACCTTTATTGTGGAATGTGATGCTTCAGGAAATGGAATTGGTGCTGTTCTAATGCAAGATGAAAGACCCATTGCTTTTGAAAGTCGTCCAATCAAGGGAAAGTTTTTAAGCAAAGCTATTTATGAGAAGGAAATGTTGGCAATACTCCATGCACTTAAGAAATGGCGACCCTACCTAATGGGAAGACACTTCAAGGTAAAAACGGATCATGATAGCCTTAAATACTTTTTAGAACAAAGATTATCCTCTGAAGAGCAACAAAAGTGGGTCACAAAGATGTTGGGTTATGACTTTGAAATCATCTACAAAAAAGGGAAGCAAAATGTGGTGGCAGATGCACTCTCAAGAAAGGATGAGGATATGGAAGCATTGTTGTGTGCCATTTCTATTATCCAACCAGATTGGATAAACGAAGCAAAGGAGGAATGGAAGAATGACGAAGAAGTGTGGGCACTTATTCGAAAGCTACAACAAGATTCCAGTACTTCTGATACATTTAGCTGGAAAAATGATTCGTTATGGTACAAAGATCGCTTATACCTCTGTAAGAATTCCCAGCTAAAACAAAAGATTCTTATGGAATTGCACACTTCTCCCTTAGGAGGGCACTCGGATTTTTAAAAACTTACCACAGGGTTAAGAAGGAATTTTTTTGGGATGGCCTTAAATCAGATATTCAAAAGTTTGTGGCGGAATGTTTGGTTTGCCAACAAAATAAAGTTGAAACAATTAAGACACCGGGTCTATTACAACCTTTATCCATTCCAAGCCAACGTTGGGAGGAGGTTTCAATGGATTTTATCACAGGTTTACCCAAGTCTGAGGGAAAGAGTGTCATCATGGTGGTAGTTGACAGACTTACCAAGTATGCACACTTTTGTGCATTATCACATCCATTTAAAGCCAGTACAGTTTCTACTGCATTTATGGAAACAGTTCAAAAGCTACATGGAAACCCAAAGATTATTGTAAGTGACAGAGATCCCATTTTCACTGGAAATTTTTGGACAGAATTATTTTCTTGTCTTGGTACTCAGTTAGCTCATAGCTCATCTTATCATCCTCAATCTGATGGGCAAACTGAGATAGTAAACAAATGTTTGGAAGGATATCTTCGTTGCTTTGTATTTGATAAACAGACACAATGGGTCAAATGGTTACCTCTGGCTGAATGGTGGTATAACACTTCCTTCCATACAGCAACAAAAATGACCCCATTTATGGCACTTTATGGGTACCAACCACCATCAATCACATCATATTTAAGAGAAAATTCTAAGGTTCAGGCAGTGGAACATCACATCGAACATCAACAACAAGTCCTCCAACTCTTAAAGGATAACCTCGTGTTGGCACAAAATAGAATGAAACAACAGGCAGATCAACATCGCAGTGAAAGAAGTTTTGATGTAGGTGATTGGGTATTCCTACGGCTACAACCATATAAGCAAATGTCCCTAAAGCAAGCTAAGAAGGATAATAAATTATCACCAAAGTATTATGGTCCGTACAAGGTGTTGGAAAAGATTGGTACTATGGCATACAAATTGGAGCTTCCTGCAGCTTCTCGATTGCACCCAGTTTTCCATGTTTCATGTTTAAAGAAGGTTATAGGTGACAAGCTCCCAGTTCAAACAATATTGCCAGAACTTGACGAGGAAGGAAAAATTATATTGGAACTGGAAGCAGTCACAGAAACAAGAACTCGACAGCTATGAAATCGATCAATTTCAGAGTATCTTATCAAGTGGAAGAACTTATCCGCTGAAGATTCCACATGGGAGGATGAGAATTTTATGCAGAAGTATCCAGAACTGCTCAAGCGTTGAGGACAACACTTTTTTGAAGGAGAGGGACATGTTGGGTCCCTATAATACTAGTGATTACCCCATTACTATTGTAGTTATACCCCTTATTTATATTGTTGTGCCCCTATTACCCCCATATTGTTATTTCTGTGCCCCATAGAATCCCTCTATTGTTATTTTTGTGGCTTTATATTATTATTGTTAGGTCGGCTGGATTATATTGTGACTCCTTAGACTCCTATATATAGAAAGGAGGTTTTGTCATTTGTATCATCCAAGAATTGTTCATTTATGTAATGTAAAGGAGGTTGCCCCCTCGAAGAGGCTGAATTCTAAGGCGTTGATCTTTCTTTTCTATCTTTTCTTGAGCTGGTTTCATAACACTATTATTCTCAGTGCCATGCTAGCATCCTCGAGATTTGAGCCATTTTTTCAGGCCCATGATAGGAATTTCACAAACATGTCACAAATATGTAATCTACAAGTATAAACAATAGATTTAAGCATAGGCGTCTCATACTTATTTGAGAATCTCTAATAAGAATTATTCCCTTATATCATTAGCTGCATTATCATCTATTAGGTCATAGATACATTGTTCATTCATTTCCAAATAAAAAAATTGAGGAAAGCCATACATCATCACTATCATAATACATGCTTATAATCAACATAATAACAACAAAAATATCAAGGATACATCAACCATACATTCCACATATAAAACAATACATTTATACATAAGATATCAAAGAGAGAACCTCTTATTAATGAATACAAAATCCAACTCGGGATGGGGTGACAATGTTCCACTCGACCATAGAATGGCTGAGCCAATTCTCTCTTTAGCCATTCACCCTTATGCCATATTCCAAGCATGAATGTGGGACTCAAACCAAAAGAACCAACCAGGGAATCCCGAGGCTAAAACACCTCATCCTCATCAATAAAAACTAGGATTTACTGTAATCCATCCCAGGATCGCTAGGCCAACACAATAAACATGTAATAATCGACTTTACCATGATATCCACCAGACCACTAGGCCAAACAAGCATGGATGCCACCGGATTTCTCCACCTACATCGTGAGGAAGTTTCCTATCTCCTAGTCTCTTAGACTTTACTACAATCCACACTAGATTACTAGGCCCTAAACCGAGACCCACTCTCTACGCTTTACGACATATCCCATCCCAGGATTACTAGGCCTGATGGAGATTACCCACCTATAGGATTTACCATATATCCCACCATTTATTTATAGAAGATTCTTAGGCCCACCGAGGCAACACAAAATATGGCTTTACCACAACCCATAATCTAGTTTAGGGGTTACTAGGCCATGTGTTTTATCATTCAGAGATCCACCTCACTCAACTTCGAATACATTCGACAATCTAGCTCAACCAAAACATGAGAACCCCATCATACCATGGTTATTCAGAAATGGAAAGGTTAGGCTGAAAACACTATCACACCTAGAAAAATCCATCCCATAAAAACAAAAGAACCACATGCAATACCATGCATGCCAAATCTAGCAAGGAAAACACACATGCAAATCAATACCTGCAAAGAATCCTACTGTAGCTGCTTGGTCCTACTCTTGCTTGCTTGGTCCTTCCTTCATCTTGTCTTCTTTTTCTTTCTTGATCCACTGCCAATGTGCTCCAAGAAAACTCTAAGTGTCCAAGAGAGAGAGAGAGAATAATGAGAGAGCTCTAAAACTAAATTGACGAAATGTTACAAACTAATCCTCAGAAGCCTTTTTATGAATTAGACCTCTATTTTCTTCATTTCCATTATTTTCCTTCAATTTCCTCCTCACATGAAACCTGTGACCTTTCACCTTCCTTTTCTCCTAATTTCCATTATTTTCATAAATAAATGTGCCAAAAATGCCATTTTTCCTTTCCAAAGCTTTTGTTATTGCCTTTGCCAATTTCCTTAGTCATAATAAACCAATAAACACCCACACTAGGATTTCTTGCCCAACATTCAACTTGGAATAAGTGTACCATCAACCGTGGTTATTATTTTTTCCTTTATTAACTTTGATTAGATAGAATTTTCACCAGGGCTGTTACACATAACATCAAGCACCATAAAAGTGTTTCAAGTGTATATCTTTCTTGTTTATTTGTTCACGTTACGACTCCTTGATTTATAATTACTAATGGTTGTTTCTTGGATTGCATCATATTTTGCTCCTTTGGATTTTTCACAGATTGCAGGGTTTCCAAATGAGCTACTAGATATAGACATATGGAATGCTTACCTACCATGTTTTCACGAAGATGAAGATGATGACCCGATTGAACATCTGCTCCTATTTCATGATTCCATTCCTAGGATGTTGGTCGAACATGAGGATGTATGGATGAAATTATTCGTGATTTCATTGGAAGGTAGAGCTCGACAGTGGTATCGAAAAATTCCTCCAACAAGTATTTTATCTTTAAAGGATTTCCATACAGTTTTCTATGAACATTATGCAACTATGTATCCCTCTAGTTCACTTGTTGGAAATTTTTGTTGTTTACTAGATGAACATTGTGATGATTCTCATTCAGCATTTCAGGAAGATGAATCTTATATTAATGATGAAATAGTGAGTTGGAAAGATGGTGATTCTAACAAAAAATTCTTACCCTCTCTTGGTTTACCAAATGAAAGTTTAGATGGACTAAGTGTAACATCTAGTGTTGAATGTCAAGAAAACCTTGAAGAATCTAATAGTTTAACCACCAATGATAAATCTGATTTCTTTTCTTTTGATTCTCCTAAGGGTAGTGTTTATAAAGTTTGTAAAGTAAATGATGTTAAAGAAGAAATTATACTTATAACTGTATCACCATCACACATTTATGATTATGTAGATGAATCATCGGTAGTGGAAGATCTTGTTTTATCTAATGAAATGACATGTGGTGATATCTTTAGTAATTTTGATTCTTTTGTATGTGAGAGTTATGTCGATTTTTCAAAACCACCCATATATGACACATATGAAGACGACTTATCAATTTCCTCTCATAATCTTGAATTGAATAACAATCAACTTACAAGAATAAATTTACAATCATGTTGTTATTTCAATTCTATTGATGCAAATGAATATGTTGAACATAATGATTTAACTAATTTAACATCACTACATGATGATTAACCTGTTCATGATGATCATATGGTAGAACAAGAAGATTATACTATAGATCTTATGGTTTTAATGTATTGAATTTTATTGGTATCTGTTTATTTTTAACCTTTGACATGATTAACTCTATGGAAATACAGGATAACCATGAAATAGGGATACATGAAAGTATTTCTCGTAGACAAGTTGCTAATATTTCAATATTTTCTTCATTAGATGTTCATACAAGCCTGCAAGACTTCGTTGAAACGTGGATGAACACATACTTCGAAAAGATTTCTTCTTGTTTCCAATCAAATGTGAATGTATTTCTCAATGTCTTGGTAAAATAATTTCTTCCCTGATTCTTTCAATAGTTGAATATGTTAATATTATTGATCAAACTGAGGCCTAAACTCAAAAAGTTCACCATTGACAATATTTGTGTCTGATTAGACTAGATTTTCGAATTTTTTGATAAATATTGTAATTAAAACACACTGTATATAAATCATGTACATAAATAAACCTTTTTATGCTTCTTATGTTTAGAATGAATAAAGATGAAGATTTTTTAATCTTGAAGGGTCTTTATGCGATCATAGTAGAATGTAATACACATTTATGAGTTTTTAGTATGAACTATATTAATGATATTTTTTAATACATACTTAAAGACTTGGTTTGTAAATCATGTTTAAGGGGTAACAATCTTTAAAGGGATCATATATTAATCTCTTAGTAACGTCGCCTTCATATTGAATCTTCATCACTACATTCCTTTTCCATTCTACTTACACATAAATACTAAGGGATCACATTAAGTCATAAGGGCTAGACCTGTAACTACAATATTGAGCTTTCATATATATAATTGAAACTTTGGTAAGACTAGTTAGTCACATCATAACCATACATGAGACCTTCCTAATCAACATACTACCCTAGGGATAGGAACCAATGGTTTCTTGGGTGGGGCATGTTGGTATCTCCGCAAGGGCTATAGGCGCTCCGTGGCAGTGGAGCAAGGCCGTTGGCATTAGATTAAAATATAATGTGTAATTCTCCCACTCCTTCCATTGAGGTAACTTTCGACGGGGCATGCTGACATCTCCACTGGGGCTATGAATGCTCGGTGGCATTGGAGCAAGGTCAATGGTATTTGACTAACTCAAGTGTGTAATCATCCCATCCCGTGAATGTTATGTTTGCTAAATAAATTGAAATAAGGGCCTCTAACATGAAGAGAAAACAAGAATCTAGAAAATTCCTCGTCTCATGATAGTGAATGACTTCGTTGGGGCTATGGATGCTCACTGGCAGTGAAGCGACATCCGATTTTGGAAACTTATGTTACAAACCAAAAATTGAACCAAAATCCACATCGACTAGCTTCCTTAGTCTCAATAAACTCAAAAAATGGAAGTAACTCTTATTTATCTTAATTAGCTCAATGGTTTATGTAATTTATTAATCATTAACTGTAAGTAGGTATGACTTATTATAGTGTTGGATATTCTTATGAAGTGATACATTTATCATTTTTGAGATCAGGTACCTTAAACATTATCATAGCTACCTCGATATACTAAATTTACAAACAAATGTCTTTTATGTATGTAAATAATGATTAAACTTGTTAATATATACATACTAGGAACTCACATTTATTCATGTTTTGTTCTTGCTATCAATTGACTGAGCCTTTAAGATGCAATTTTTTTATATTATTTTTTGTCTCTTCATTTTCCTTTTCGACTCCATGCCTGATACAAAGGCCCACGGTCTACGTTTTTGATCCTCTGCAAGGGATCATCATTCCTAGTTGGAGCCAAATGTTATCGCCACTTTGACCCCAATTAGATCTTTTCTCTTTCTGTCAGTTTCCCCTCATGCCTCCCTCACTATATGACTTCTTCTTTTATATTCTCGTAATAAAAAATTGTTTCCATGAATTTTCATGTTTTCCCTACATCAAATATATTGTTGTAACTTGTAAGAAAATCATTATAAAAGATTGATATCTTAATTTTGAATTAATAACTATAAGTTACATTTATTATTATAATATTTTTTTTGTAAGTTTGGCAGGACTACATCTTCATCATGTCAAATATATCACTCCAATCGTGAAAAGGAATTAAACCAATGAATATACATCAAAGAGTTCCTTAACAAAGCACCTGATCACCGTATATCCAAAACCCCGTTGACATTATTATAATAAATTAAAATAAAACAAAAAATTAAATTAACTTAATCAAAATACAAATAATTAAAATAAAAAAAATAAATAAATATCATTAAAATATAAACATAACCCAAACTAAATTAAAATCAATATATATATTAATAAATTAAATAATTAAAAATTAAATTAAATAAAACAAACAAATGTTAATAAAATATATTAAAAGACTTACTCTTTATTTCATCAGAAACTCTGAGTCACAAGAAATCAAGGAAGAAGGAAACAACTCTCAAAACAAGCAAGGAGAAAGCTTGCCCCAACAAATCAACAGTTATGAGGATTTGAATACCGCAGAAAATAAATCTTCATTTAACAGCAAAGCAGATCTCCTAAACCAAACTTCTTCTCCGACTATTTTCAAAACAAGGAACACAATAGATTGCTAAGCTAAGACACCAATGTCCCAAGAACCAGAAGAGATGAAGGAGATGCAAGACAAAGGAAGTTGGAAGACCGTAGAGAAAAGAAAGAAAGCTACAACGCCAATCTCGCCAAGAAAGACGAGGAGCCAGACAAGTAAAAATTAAGAAAATTGTAGGTCCGATAGACCAATTTGGTCTCAGTGGACGTTAACTATCATCATCATCATCATCATCATATTTAATGTTGATTCAAAATTTTAAAAGGAGCATAAAATATACTCTTTCAAAAAGCATGCTACACTGCATACAAATTCAAAGAGGGGAATGAGTTATATTATAATAACTCTTAAAACTCCTTTTGAATTCAAATAAATCTATCTCTCCATATGTCTAAAAACTCAAGTAAATGTATGACCCTTGTGTTCAAACCTACGATCCATCGGGCTTGGAAGAAATGTTAAGAATTGGTCAAGTAATGACCCGATGACCATTCGATCAAATATATAATATATGTGAAATCTATATGTATATTATATGAAATCTATTATATATACTATATATATCCATTTGAAATTATGTAATTATATATATATTATTAAAATTAAAGTTATATCTTTCAGGTTTTTTTAAATTTAAATTTTTTTATTTTTATGGAACTAATGGTACATGGAAAAAGTTTATTTTTATGGAACTAATGGTACATGGAAAAAGTGTAGGCATGAGTTTAAGGTGAAAGAGTATTGAAAAAGGAATTATTCAAATTTTATATTGAAAAAGAAATTTAGAATTTATTATATATTTATTTTGGATTTCATTTCAAACTCAGAATTTTATGGGTGAGTATGTGTTATTTTTATACATCATATATATATTTACTAAACTTTACGTTTCTTTATTTATGCAGGAATTTTACCATGTACAGTTTAATAATTAATTGATTGAAGATTTGAATGGGAGATTAAGGGGAGAAATAAATATACATTTTATTTAGTTATAATAATAAGTATTAATGTAATTTCACTGGAAGTTACGAAACTAAAAATAAAATGAACTTCCAGACATTCAAAAGAAGAGGTAGAAGATTGTTCCAGGGACTTTTTTGGGGCAGATTGAAGGATAATGGTGCATCAGAGATGAAAACTTAGTCTTTCAAGGTATCATGTACTTGCTATGGTGGTGTTGTTCATTGTGACTGTGAGAGTTTTATTTAATAATATCTATTTCTTTCTTTTCTTTTTGTGCATTATTTTTATGTGAGGTTTTATTTACTGGTTCATTGTGCAGGTTATTGATATAACATGATTATTCAATAGTATTGCATACAATAACAATTTAAATATTTGAATACTTGTTATTTAAAATTTTTAAAATTATATTTGAATTTATTAGTTGTAGAAGGAAATTTTAACAATACATGTTATTTAGGGTTTTATTTTCACATAAATTTAAATTCCATAAAACCGGTCCTCCTATTTTATTTTTTATTGTTAATTTATTTTTCATTGTTAATTTATTTTTCATTTTTCATTCCTTTATTTTACTAGTAATATGTGGTGATTAGAAATGCCTTGACATGATCAAATTGGTTAAATTTACGCACAGTGAAATTGGTTTAGTTTTACGTATATTTACTATTTAGAAAAATTAAATTAAATAATTTAATTGTTTTGTTGCAGGATGAATAATAATATCACTTGATGCCATATTTTTTCAACTACAACATTTGTATTAAATGCATTTAAACCAGTTTTCCTAACTTCTGTCTTTTCATTTCATTTTGTTTTAATTTTAATTTTTACTAACCCTTATGTTTTTTGAAATAAATGATATATTGATTTAAACCTCATTGAGTCATAATGATATTTTATTTTTAATAAGTTTCACATGCAATATTCCTACCACCTCTATTTCCTAAAAAAACATTATTTATTTAACATACTCTTTATTTAATAATATGGCCTATCTATTTGTTTAATTAGAAAATATATTTAATTTACATTATTTTATAATGACTATTTAATTTACATTATTATGAGAGATTACCCCCTGTGGTGAAAGGGAGGCCAACCCTTGTCACCTAGAGCAGGAGGATCTAGGAGTCTCAGCGATGTGGTCTTAGGTTATCCTCAGTTATCGGGACAATTTGAGCACCAACAAAATCTAAAGGTCAATCAAATAAAGGGACCCCATAAAACCATGGCTATCCAGAAATGGCAAGGCAAGGCTGCAACCACTGTCACACCTAGAAAAAACCATGCTAATGACAACAAGAGAAGCAAATACACGCATGAATGTATCATGCATTCACAAACCAGTTAGGAAATCACACATGCAACCTGATACATGCAAGTATTCCTGCTAAAGCTGCTTGATCCAACTTTTCCTTTCATATCCCTTGCTTTCCTTGTCATTCCTTTGGCTTCCTTTGTTTTCTTTTCTCAATGCTAGAGTGCTCCAAGAATGCTCTAAGTGTGCAAGAATATGAGAGAATAGAGAGAACTCCAAAACCGAACTAACAAAATCCTAAATTGACAAAATCTGTGAATTTATCCTTAGAAGCCCTTTTATCATTGAGGCCTCTATTTTCTTCATTTTCCGATGTTTTCCCTTCAATTTTATCCTCATGCAATTATGTGACCTTTCACCTTCATTTTTTCTTATTTTCCTTTATTTTCATAAATAAAATACCAATTAATGCCTCTTTACCTTTGCCAATTCCTTTTCCAATTTTCGTAGCCATCATAAACCAAATGAAGGGCCACTAGGATGTTTTGTCCAACATTCAACTTGGAATACGTATCCTATGAACTTGGTCATATTTTTCCTTTATTGACTTAAATATCACATGAACTTTTAACCTAGGGTTGTTACAAAAAACATGGGTTTTCTTCAGAGTGAGCCCAATTAGGCTCTATGTGAGTGGTTTCCTCAAAATCATTAGCATTCGGGAGATTTTCTAGGTTCTTTGGAGCCTCATTTTTCAAATTGCATGAGTAAATAGGTTGCTAATGTGTCATTAAATGTCCAAGTCTTAGAGGCAGCGTATCAAGGAAATCAAGTTGTAAATGGAAAATTAGTTTTCATACTTCTTCTCATATTTATAGCAATCATGTTCTGAATTTGTTATTATGAAAACAATATAAATAGACTCACTAGGAAGTGAGATCTATCTCATTTTTTAAATCATTGTTGAACACATAATTTTATGTAATGAATTCTATGTTCTAAGTTAATATAAAAGGTTCATTTTCTGCCATTATGTTCTGCTAAGAAATATGTGCTTGTTCCAAACCAAGTTTTCTGAGTTTCTATAACTTGTACACCTCAGGAAGGCCCCCTGAAGAGTGTGAGTATCACTTCTCTTTCTTGTTTATTTTCTGCATACAGTTTCTTTTAATGTTCTATTTTAATACTCTCTTCTTAGCTAATAATTTTCTTCTCTTGCAGTAATAAAGTGCTTGAGAAAAGTCATTCTGGAAAGGAACAAAAACATTTTATGTGATTACCTTTATTTCATGCTTTCTAATAGTTTCAACCTCCAGAGCTCAAATAAATTCATGAAATTTCACATAGACATTTAGACATAAATGGACTTCCAGAACTAGCACACACATTGAAGTAGTTTACATTTCTTCATTTTAAAAATATTCTTTTACATTCCTTCCTTTAGATTTCATAGCAAAGTTGTCTACATTTCATATTGTAGTTTGTCTTTACATTTCATAGAATAGATTTCTTTCAATTCACAGATTAAATTTACTTTCCAAGATCAATAGATAAATTTTTCTTTTGAACTCCATAGAACAAATTTGATTTCAAGTATAATATATTAGATTTAATTTCATGAGTCTTATAGATTAGAATTTTCTTTTTAAAAACATAGAATTTCCAAATCTTTCCTAGTGTAGGAATATAATAGTTTTCCTTAATCTGCTTTACATCTAAATTTGATAATTTATTCAATAGGGTTGGAGAAAAGAACATGTGTGCAAGCTTAAAATATTTTCATAAATATATTGCAACTTTCATTTTGAAATCATCCCATTAGGATAATCTTTTCTATAATTGAAAGTTAATTGCCTAGCACATATAGTGCAAGTATGCTTCACATGTTCATGAACTTCGGGTTTAACAATTAAATGCAAGTAATTTAACTCAAAATTAAATCACATAACATTTTGGCACCATTATCAGGGAAGCATACATAGGTATTATATTTAAATTGCATCTCATTCTTAGTTGCATCCATTTTTAGTTGCACAAGATTAATTTCATTTTAATACATCCTAAAGATATATTCATTAGATTAAAAAAATTAAAATTAAAACTTCTAACATCTACCACTCCCACTAAATTATGTGGTGCAGTAAGAGCCACACTTCCACATCATGAATTCCTAGTTTTGCAGGTGGAAGAAGAGGTGGAAAAAGACGTTGAAGAAATAGATGGAGATGATGACAATGAGGAAGATCCTTTTGGATTTCCCATTAAAGATATTGATACAACATTCATATGAAGAACATCCCTCCATATGTACTTCCCTACTTCAATGGTACGAGATCAGAAGACTCGAAAACCTTTCTTTTCAAATTTTAAATACTTTGTAGATGTTATGGTTATGTATTAAACATCAAAAATTGAATTTGTTAGAAACATTGAAGGATAGAGCTCTTAAATGGTTCATGAGTTTAGAAACAAATTTTATAAGGACACAGGATAATGTGAAAAGAGTATTTTTTGGAAAAATATAAATATTATTACATACACTGTGACCTTAGAGATGAAGTCTTTAAGATGAAGCAAAACAAGGATGAAATCCTAGAAGATTTAGTGGAGAGGTTTACTTATAATGTTAAAAGAGATAAATTGCATGATTTAGAATTAAACACATTAAAAACTCCCCTACTAAAATCTATAAGGGATGAATGGATTGATCTTATTAACCTAATGAGTTAAGGAGGTGTCTCTTGATTATCATTTCAAGATATTTGTGAGTTGTGCAAACACATATCAAGAGGAAAAGCAAAGTATGACAGATCCCCTGAAGATCTAGTTATGTCAAGAGTAAGTTAGTCGACACCAGGATTGGTAAGTCAAATTAAACTTAAAAATTTGCTAGACATTCTTGGAAATTTAAGTGAAAAAATCAATATGATAAGAATGCAAAACAAGAAAAAAGTTGAGAGTGCTACTTTGTTATATTTTCCCCTAAATTAGAAAGAAACATGCTTTACGAGAATGCCTACTTGATAAAATTAAAATTTGTGTTATTTGTGCAAAATTACATGCTACAGAAGATTGTCCATCTTTACCAGGGTTGAAGGTAATTTACCATGGAGAAAATCAAGCACCAGAGCAACTCTGTTATGTAGCTCCAAGAAGACCGTGGAAACCTCATCATTCTGGTATGATGTAAGATCTGAGTTCACAATTTCAAGATTATGCACAATAATCTCAAAGTAATTAGAAAACAACCTTGCCTTGGAAACCTTGGCCATCCCAATCTCAAAACTAATCTTGACAACAAGGTTGGAAAGGGCATTACAGAAGCAATCCACCATATCCTCATTCTTTTTCTCATTATCCTCAATACAAATCTCAATGCTATCCATACCATTCACCTCCACCACAACCTCAATTTCACCCTCAGTTGACCTCATTTCAACCTTTCCCATTACCACCTACAAAAGCACCCCAAAGACCCATTCCCACTCAACTACTTGCACAACCATCTAGAATTCCTAATAATAAAATACCTCAGTTCACTTACAATGTTGAGGTACAAAATCTTCAAACAACTTCACTTGATATAAATCTTAGGTTAGGAAGAGTAGTGAAAAAGAAAGATTCTCGAGTTGTCTTTGAGGAACAATTTCCAAAAGAAGATCCAGAGAAGACTAAAGAATCATGGACCACATCTAATTTACAATAGTCATTGGAACCTAAGGTTGAATAGATTCTTGCATGCCTATCACCATCTTCTATGAATGAATATCACATCTTTGAAGACTTGCATGAAATGATAGCAGGAAGACAAGGAAAACAAGATTCCATTAAATCTTGGTTCAAGAGAGTAATTGGATCTCGGTACTCAATTCTTAAATATTTTATGACATCATCTGAAACAAGGCAGCGAGTCTCTCATATATTGGTATATATCAAAGTGCAACTTTCAAATTTGCATATGAGTTTATTTATCATCATGTTACACATATCGTTCCAATTGAAGTATTCCTATACTTGAAGGAGATTTTCTTTTTCAAAGTAGAGTAGGACATCTAAAAAAAATAAAGAGAAAAAATAAGTCCTATTGTGAAAACCAATTTACAAATGCAATTGGACAATGATATTTGCTTGAAATCCAGGCAACATGAGCAAAGTTCACAATAATTTCTGCAATTTCATGATGGTTTCAATATTTTATTATGGTTCTTCAAATCATTTTTGGTTCTATGCTTGAGTTGGATGATGTGGGATTCCTTAAGGCCCACCTTCCAACGAATCTTATCCCATCGACTTCAACACTTTATCTGGGTCCAATATTAGATATTCTTTTGAGGGCCTTGGAACTTGCATACATCAATGACAAGCCTCCTCACCAAAAGAAATGGGAATACAACAATTTCTCTTGATTGTCAGATCTTGTAGGTGAATCAACTTAAACACATTCATTCATCCTTGTCAAAATGCACTTAGGTACCTTGAATCTCATTTACATTATCGATGAGTTTTCTCACATTGGTTAATGATTTTCATTAGTGATCAATAATCCAATGATTTCTTTCCATCGACTTCAACACATTCATTTTCACAGTAAGAATTGTACAATGGATTTTAGTTTTGATAAAGACTGTAGGGTTTAATAAAATCAACAACAATAGATTGCAACAATTCATTTTATTAAAAGTTTCTTGTAGAAGCATGTTTGTCTTTTGTTCCAATAAAATTTGTCATCCAACAACAACATGAGGGCACTACTACAACTTTTCTTCATTCATTTCCTTTTCTAGAAAATCAATAAAATTATATCAATCCTCAGTCAAATTTCATGGTTTCTACTTCAACATGCAACACACAATCCAAATCAGTGGTTCAAACTCAGAGAAAACAACTTTCAAAAGAAGAACAAAAATAGCAGTGGAAATTTACATTTTCTACAACAACTAGGGAAAGTTACATTTTCTACAACTATTGTTGTAGCATCCTATTCCATAGTAGTTTCCACATAACAATTACAAAGAAATGTAGTATAAATACAAAATTTGGAAATAGAGGTTTCTCTCAGAGTATGATAAATTGAGTAAGATGCAGACAATTAAAACAAATTGCATTTTTCCACTACATTTCAACGAGTTTTTAAGGCAGATTTTCAGTTTTCACCATTGTGCACAAATTAGGATAGAATTTGGTATTTTTTCACATTAGTCTATTTTGTGAGTCTAAATGGGATTCTAAAGGTGTGTTATGGCGAAATAGGTAAAAATACACTGATTCCCTTTTGAAGAACTTAAATTTTCCTTAAAATGAGTTCATGGCATATGTTTTTGTGCAAGATTGGATAATGTGTAGGGTGAAACATGGCGGAAATTGATTTGATCATATCTTGCAAATCGTGCATCTCTTGGTACTAAAATTTTAAGGGAAAATGCATCATGGTAGGTTAAATAAATATAAAAAATTTCAAGAAATTCAAATGTATCTTTTTCCAGAAAATGACTGTTGTCACCTACATCCATTTCTTGTTTCTCTCGATATTCGTGCACCCATTGGATGAGGTTTTCTATGAGAAGTTGCATAAAATTAATGGTAACAACCTCAAAATATTTCAGGAGAGTTTGATTTATCATTTGAGATAAATTGGAAAAACAAGTCTAAGATACATTCTGTGGAGTGAGGTCAAAGTAATGGAGTAGAGTACCTGAGCCAAGTCAACACCAAATCATCCATCAAATCATGTTATTTTCTCCACCAATTCCATAAGGTAAAATTGAGGTAAAATTAGCTTTAAACTTTTTAATTTGTTAAATTTTTTGGAAATTGTAAAAAGAAAACTATTGTAAAACATGTGATCTATGTATTTCACCCTATCATATCCACATTCTTCAAACCATTTTTTCAATCCTTCATTCCTATTCTACTATTTTCATCCCTCATACCTTACATATTATTGTATACTCTACAAATCTTGTTATGATTGAGCCCCATACTATGATTGCATAATTTTTTCCTTCATGAGATCTTATGTTTTCCTTTTCTCTTCTTGTTGCCATATAAATTGATTCATACTTCCTTGATAAATAATCCAACCTTTTGGCCTTCTTATGAGATTAATTCAGAATATGGAAGTGCTTTCCTTAATGAACCATCAACATGATGATCTTGAGAAAAAGGGAACTCCTTTACACATAGAAAAACTTGACTTCATGGTACATGTTTGTAGCACATGAACAAAAGGTACATGGAGCAACGCTTGGATTATGTGTCATAAACAACTTCTCATATTCATATTATTGATGGAATCCAAGAAGTAATTTGTACAAGGCTACAAGAAGAAAAAAAAGGCTGCAACAAGTCTTTGTTCACACATTCTTGGAATTATTTGGAAGAGTATTTGTTCTCTTTGGTAAATTGTGTACAAACCGCACCAACAACTCTTATTTTTTGTTATGTGCAATTCATCTTGTCAAAATTTCATAGGTGGTGATATTCTTGCATACAACATTCATGTTGCACATGAATATCATTCATTATTTGGTGAGTTCTTGAAGAGACTATGTGATAACACTATTGAATTAAGTTTGGATGCTTTGGAATATCTTTCTACATGGCTCTTTATGCATGAATGATACAACGTCAATTATTATGGGTTGCAACTTATGGTCATATCAATTTATGCTTATGGGTTATTTCATAAGTTTACATTTGTTAAACTTGGATGAAAAAATCATTTCATAGGGTTGGAAAATACATGGATGTAGTAAGAGTCTTGTTGATGCACTCAATGGCATGTTGGATATTCTACCAAAGATTGAACAATTTGAGAAAAATTAAGTAGTGAAAAGAACCTCATTGAAAGATCTATATTTGTAAAGGCTTAGGAAACAATGACAAGTATTTGAATGTGCTACTATGTGGGCACCCTTTAATTTTGTACAAGTTGTATATGATAATGTGCAGGGTTTTGAAGTACAAATCAACAAGCATCATATAATTCATAAGTAGCATAATATGGGATGAACTTAAACAAGAGGATGGAAGTTATTCATTCTCATTTTAAAATTATCAACTTGTATATGATACAATAAGCAAGTATGGAAACAAAGAATTGTGATACCAAAAGTGTAATCTTGAAAATCAAAGAAGGAAAAGTGCATCTTACTAGATTGATAATATCAATATCTTAAAAATTGTGGTTAAGGATTTAGTTGAAATATCAGAATACAATAATAATAGCAACCAGTTGGATTATGAAAAATATTTGGTTGCATGAGGACATGCAAATTCTTCGGTGTGGGGGAATGTTAAGCCTCCAATTTGTCATGATTTTGTTGATCAAACCATCCATTTTTGCATCATTCCACTCACCCATTGTCATCATTATTAACCATATTCTTCGTAAATGCACCAAACTCCTTTAGGCATGTTTACATTTATTATTATTATTATTTCCTTTATTTTTAATGAATTAAGCAGGATTTTGCATGGTTTTACTAATGACAGTTTGGCTAATTCAAGTTTATGTAGCTCAACAAAGTTTTTGTAGCCATATCCATGATCGGGCTAGTAGCACCACTCTAGAAGTAAATATTTCATTTGGAACTAGTTTCTAAAAGCTCCAATATGGATTTTTGTTGGTCAAAGTCCACCCATCATGAACATGTGAACTTCTAGAAAGAGATTAAAGGAGAAAACACAACAATTTTGACCATCCAACTTCAGATGCAGTTTCTGAGAAAATGAAAATGAAATTGGAAAAACGAAAACATGGGTTTTCTTCAAAATGAGCCCAATTAGGTTATATCAAGTGGTTTCCTGAAATTTATTACCTTCTGAGATATTTTTCTAAGTTCTTTATAGCCCTATTTTGTAGATTGCTTGAGAAAATAGGTTGCTAATGTGTCATTCAATGCCTAGGACTTAGAGGAAGCATATCAAGGAGTTAGAAATAAAGTTGTAAATGGAAAGTTAGTTTTAATACATCTTCTCATATTTCTAGCAATCATCTTTTCAGTTTGTTATTATGAAAACAATATAAATAAACTCACTGGGAAGTGAGTTCTATCTCATTTTTTGATCATTGGTGAAGGAAAATTTTTATGTAATGAATTATTTGCTCTAAGTTAGTATAAAAGGTTCATTTGCTACCATTATGATCTACTAAGAAATATGTGTTGGTTCTAAACCAATTTTTTGAGTTTCTATAGCTCGTATGCTTTAAGAGCCCCCTCTGAAGAGTGCGAGTATCACTTCTCTTTCTTGTTTAATTTTTGCATATAGTTTCTTTTAATGCTCTGTTTTAATACTCTATTCTTAGCTAATAATTTTATTCTCTTGCAGTAATAAAGCACTTGAGCAAAGTCATTTTGAAAATAAACAAAAACATTTTATGAGATTACCTTTATTTCTTTCTTTCTAATAGTTTCAATCTCCAAAGCTCAAATAAATTGATGAAATTTCACACAAGAATTTAGACACAATGGACTTCCATAACTAGCACGCACATTGAAGTAGTTTACATTTCTTCATTTTAAAATATTTATTCACATTCCCCCTTTACATTTCATAGCGTAGTTTGGATTTACATTTCATAGAATAGATTGCCTTCAATTCATAGATTAAATTTAATTTCCAAGGCCAATAGATTAAAGCTGTCTTTTGAATGCCATAGAACATATTTGATTTCATGTATAATATATTAGATTTAATTTCACGATTCTTGTAGATTATAATTTGCTTTTTAAAAACACAAAATTTCGAAATATTTCCTAGTTTAGGAATAATAGGTTGCTTTAATTTCATTTATATCTCAAGTCTTGCATTTGATAGTTTATTCAATATAATGTTGGAGAAAATAACATGTGTGCATGCTTACTTAGAATCTTTTCATGAATATATTGTATCTTTCATTATGAAATTAGTTCATTAGGATAATTTTTTCTATAATTGAAAGTTAATTGCCTAGCACATATAGTGCAATTATGCTTCACAAGTTCACATACCTTGTGTTTGGAAATTAAATGAAAGCAATTTGACTTGCAACTAAATTACCTAACACTGCATGATGAATTTCCTCTTCATTGGGGTCTTTTATTAAAGCAAGGTTATCCTCTTGAGATACATATTCTAGTTCCAACATTGATAATTTTTCTTCAGAGCTTCATGGGGTCATGGTGCTATACAAATCAGTAAAGTGACAGTCCGCCTCCTCCTTGAGTTGAGAAAATTCTGAGATTTGAGTACCTCTTTTGGTTATCTCTTTGATATTACTTTTACAAACATGATTCTTTACCTATTTATGCAAAACAAAATTATTCATATCTTCTACCTTTTAGCCAAATACTCTGAGACTTTAAACACCAAATTTCCTCTTCCTCTTTTAATGATTTATGATAATCTACAAATTCTTCCCTTTCTTCCTTAAGTAGGTCATTTTTCATGTTAGAAAATTATATATTACAAGTACACATAAAATATTGCAGAAACACAAACTCAAAAAAAACATAAAACAAGAGAGACACAAATATATGTGGTTCACCCAATTTAGGTTACGTCCACAGAGAAACATTCAATCCTTCCTTTATATTATCTAACAAAATGAAGAAATACAACCTATAGTAGATCCGTTGTAATTTCCTCTTTCCTCTCATACAGTCTCCTCTCCCTTTCTCGCTCAGAATAATAATACACTCCCACAATACAATTCCCTCATATAAACTGAGGGGTTGCCTTCTAGGGCAAAAAAACCTAAGTTAACATGATTTATACTGTTAGATCATCCTTCTAATGAAAAACCTAGATTGACTATGAAATTAAAATATTTCACAAGCCAATTTTTCATCTATTTTCAGCTTATGGGGCACTCCACACCCAACATTTCATAGGGCCTCCTTTATTTTGGATTGTATAATTTCCATTCTCTTTTCACGTTCATGTATCACTAATTGTCTCCATATTTGTTATTCTAGAGCCCAATTTTTAATGTTCTTTTTAATCACTTAATATTTTGTTCCTAGATCATCACTAGGATTACCATGATCCATTTTCTCCAAACTTCCTTTACTAGATCACTAAAACCTGCCATTCTTTCATAAATTGAACAATAATAGCATTGAAAAATCCTTAAGGAAACTATTAAGATTTATTATTTTTGTTTTCTCTATTATTTGACAGTTATTTGTGATGTTATTATTTTCTTCTTCTTATGTTCTTATCATCAAATAAATGCCAATACAATGAAGATCAAAAACACATAGAAAGAACACCAGAGATAAGATCCAAGCCAGGGAGAAACCCCTCTCTTAGGGGAAAACCCATAAAATTCTCTTCTTTTAGAATAAACTTCAAAGGAGACTTGCAAGATCAAGACAAGATACTAACTTTCAATACCAAAACCAATATCACTACTTCCACCAAAACCAAGCCAACCAACCTTCCAACCTTCTAACAATGCAAGACAAATTCTCCAAAGAGAAGTAAGGTAGTAACTCTTTAAGATGAGGTTATTATAGCCTTTTAATGTCACATGTAAAGTCTGCAATCCATTTCAGTAAGTTCAGACCTGTGGAGAACCCGTAAATCCTAGGTTTTCCCCTCGTGTGAGCTGCAACAGACAACAGATCAAGGATTTAACTCTTCTAAGATTTATCTTCTTCCTTGTTGTACTTTTACTTTCTCTATAGAACCTTAAATTTGTTTATATAGCTGGATATAGAAGGGAAAAGATGTGTGCTTAATGTATGTCCAAATTGAGGTCAAAATCCTTTTATTTATACCTTTATCATGGTTCTTCAAGCCTACATTAGGTCAAATTGAGGAAGGGTGACCGATTTGGTCTTGGGAGAAAATAGATATTTCTAGAATACAAAATAAATATTTTATTGTTGATGAAAATGATCGAAAGAGTCTTTTACATAATGACATGGACCATGACTCACGACGCAAACCCATAAGCACTCAATGGGTGCTTTGACTTAGAGACAAATGACTTTGAGCATGAAACCCATGCTTGATGAAATGAATTTTCTTTTACAATATTTTAAAGTTTCTTCTTTCTGACAAATATAATAATTACATCATGTCATGAGCCAAAAAATAATTATGAAGATCGATACTAGTTACATTTTCCAACACTCCCTCTTAACTAGGGAGGTATTCATAATTGTTCAATCAGTACATGGACAATACTCACTTTGAAAATTTCTTATAAGAATAGTATCATAAACAACATGTACAATTCTAGGGATCTAGATACCATCTAAGCTAACTACCAAGGTATCAACCCATCTAGGTATCATCTAGGCTACCTTCCAAGGTACCATCCCAACAGGGATCCAAGAGTCATCCAGGCTACCTTCCAAAACACTAGGTGTCATCTAGGCTACCTACCAATATACCACCTCAATAAGGATCTAGGTGTCATCCTAACTACCTTCCAAGACACCAACTCAACAAGGATCCATATGTAATCTAGGCTACCTACCAAGATACCAACTCAATAAGGATCCAAGAGTGATCTAGGCTACCTGCCAAGAAACCAACTCAACAAGGATCTAGGTGTCATCTAGGCTACCTGCAAAGACACCAACAATGATCTAGGTACCATCTAGGCTACTTTCCAAGGTACCAACCCTAACAATGAATGGATATCATCTAGGTCAAGATACCAACCCTAAATGGGATCTAGGTATCATCTAGACCAAGATATCCACCCTAACAGGGATCTATGTATCATCTAGTCTAACTACCACAATACCAACCCTAAGTACCATCATACGGGCTATTTAGAAAAAGGTACACCAACTCATCAAACCTCTTTTTAAGGTCATTATTTTCTTTTCACGTTAAATCTTCAAGTAACAATGAGGTACCTCTCCATATTTAATCATCAATGCGGAATCTTCAATATCATCATAACAACTCCCTCTTTGCATCATCTATATCAATAATGTTCCTACAACTCCCTCTTTCCATCATACCCATCATGAAGTCTTTCTTAAGCACGATATTTACTTTTGTCTTGTTCTCATCAATGAAGGAATTACATATCGGGCTTCCTTCTACATATTTCATTCATATAGTTGAACTTTCCTCAATTGGCATCATGGGTTCCTACAACATCTTTCCAAGTAGAAAAGCAGTATGTTAATTATATAACCAATAATAAATATAACATTAGACTTACCTCACCATGACCAATTTCTCTTCATCAACATCTTCAAGGTCCATCTCTACATGAATCTTCCTTCATGCATCATAATGACCAAGGATCGAACTTGATTACCAAGTTACCATTTCTTTTGGAGATTATGTTGGGTGTTGATCACTGGTATATACATATATTCTAGTGATATTGTCTTATTAGTAAGTCAAATTAATTATATGAAATATTATCTATGCATAATTTATGAGTAATTTTTCTTATAGGATTATATGAATCCTAGAAGTTACTTTAAATATGCATTGTTATTTTTTCACACAATCATCTAGCTACATGCAATCTGTAACTAAACCAACTTCATTCCTTCATTCATTCAAGAATATTGATTCCATATGATATGTATACCAACATTTATCATAATGTTTTTTCCAAGAGCCTCCCAAAGTGATGGTTCTCATAGGATCCATCTTAGCAAAGTGGCTACCTCTAACATAGTGTTAGACAATGTATAAATGAACAATTATGCAAAATTATCCCCAAGATTTTCATTCTTAAAGGACTAGACGATTTCAAGAATTTTAAATAAGTAGACTTTAAACATGCTATTGTCACATGCTTATATCTTATCATACTAAATCAAGATTCTTATAATGATAAATGCTTACCCTTATAATTACCAATGAACTTGTTATCATTTATTCCTTCAGGTTCATTAAAATTCCATTTTTCACCATCATGCTTACCAAAACAAAGGATTTTTTTGTATAGCTATCCTTATCATTTTGATTCCTTCATTATGTTCTTGCAATATTTAATAACAAGCACAACCAACCAAGGAAAATATACAAGTACAAGTGTATGATGATAATTTTGACAATTTAGGGATTCCATGGTATCTTAGAGGGTAAAATAATAGGGTTTTTAAGTATAAACCCTAATTAATTTTTGGGTCTTGATATCCTCTATTTTATTTGATTCCATCATTGTTTACCATATACCCTAGACTACCTACAAATCCTAGAAGTCAAGAGCTAGGATTTTTATGAGAGAACAAACTGATTATGATTAGGGTTTCCAAGTACCAACTAGGGTTTGTAATCCTATGTAATGACAACTTTCAACAAGATGAAGTCCACAAATCCTAATATATATATTTCACGTTAGAAAATTTTACATTCCTTATAAGGAAGGACTACATACCTTAGACATCCATGATCACCAGAAGCTGCTACGAAGCGTTCTTCACAATCGAAGGTACTGCTACTTCCTAATCCAGGTGGATATTGGTGGCCACCTGCCAAGTCCATGTGGACCCCCACCATTGTTTCTCTCAGCATTTTCAGTTTCCTTAATTGTAGCACAACTTACTATTTTTAGCAGTTTTTCGGGTCCTGAACTTCCGGAGCCGTTTCGAGGCCCTAAACGACATTTTTGGGAATTCTGGGGCAACATGGGTCCATGGACCGATGTTCCCTCCTAAAGTGGCAGTGCTCGGATAGATCTTTCTAACGAGCTATTGTACGCGTCAAACGGAGATCATATGCCAAAGTTACGACCCTGGGAAGTTGGTGTACCAATTTACCCAAACGGGGCCCACAGTTTGGCGTTTCATCTTCTAGGGTTAGGTTTTGGAATGTTAAGGGTTTTCCATTGTTTCTCAACAATAAATAGGCCTTCGAGCCTCATTGTAACACAGTTCAGAGGCATGTAGCCACCACATCTCTTCTCAGAGATAAGCTACCATCGCCCTAGCTGGTTTATTTCCATTTCTGGTTGTAAGCATATTTCAGTATTTTCCATTAATGAAATGAAGTATTATTTCCGCTGCATCTTTGTGTATATGGTTCTCTCTGTAATTTGTTGCGTTCCTATTTAAATCCGGATCAGTGGTATCAGAGCGGTCTGCTTTTTCTCTGTTTTTCTTTGCATGTCCCCAACAAGGTCGGGATATAAGGAGTTAGGGCTTGAATTGGTCGAACCTTTGCAAGACCATCCTCGGAAATCCCGACGGCCTCCCATGGCGGATGAGAAGAAAGACGAGGGGGCAGGAGATCCCATTAAAATCTTGCTCGAAGAAGCCCTCGAGCGACAACGGAACGCGATGATGGACAACTTTGCCCAGATCCTTCAGCGGCTACCCAGAAGCGATGCATCGGCTTCCAGCAGCTACTCTGGAAACGCCACGCCCTTTAAGGTACAAGTTAATTTCGAAATCCCGATATTCGAGGGTCAGATAGACGCAGATGCCATAGATAAATGGTTAAGTCTGCTAGAGGGTTATTTTTTTGTTCATGAATTTTCGAGTCGGGAAAAGATTGTTTTCGCTCTTCTCAAAGCGGTCCCCCACGTCAAGGACTGGTGGGAAACCTACTGCGAGCAGAAGGATGAAAGTACTGGCTCACTATTTTCAGCCGCACCCACCTGGAATTCATTCCGGGATGCCATCAAGGAGCAGTACTACCTTGTCGGAAGCTATGAGGATGAATACATAAAGTGGACCACGCTGCGGCAGGGAAGGGACCAAGACATGCCGGAGTTCACCAATCTTTTCCATACCCTTCGCACAAAGTTGGGTATCAAGGATTCGGAGCAACATTTGATACTCAAATACCGTGGCTGCCTACACAAGTACATCCAGGAAGAGCGTCAAGGTCGAGCAGAAGTTTAAACAAAAGAAGCGAGACTTTGGATCTATGAATCCAAAGCAGGGGAAAGGTGCCCCTAAACCACAGAACAAAGGACAAAGCCAAGGCGGGACAGTCCAAGACAACCCGCCGAAGCTGCAAGCAAAGAACAGCGCCGCGAAGCCGAAAAAGGACATGGGAAAATGGTGTGAGTTCCATAAGAGCTCCACCCACAACACAAGTGAGTGTCGGGCCAAGCAGTCACTGGTGGCTGAGCTAAAGGTTTCAGAATCAGATGCATGTTCCGACTCTGAGTCAGAACCCGATAAGGGGAATGATAAAGGGAAGCAGATCATTGATGCGGATCCCAACGCCACTGTTGCTACCGCCAAGATCCAGAAAAATGAACCCGAAGATCCAGAGGAGGAGGAGCGTCTTTTCCACTCCCAGATGTGGGTAAAGGGCTCCCCGATATAGTTCATTGTTGACAGTAGGAGTCAAAAGAACCTCATTTCGACAGAGGTTGTGAAGCGGTTGGGCTTACCAACCACAGCACATCCACAACCATACACCATTGGGTGGCTTCACCAAGGACGAGATCTTCGCGTGAGCCAGCAGTGTCGCCTTCCATACAACATCAAGCCCTTCACAGATGAGGTATTGTGTGACATTGCTCCCCTTGAAGTTTGTGATGTATTATTAAGACAACCATACTTGTGGAAGCGACATGCTGTGTATGAATCAAGGCCCCGTGCTGTTATTATTACATTGGGAAATAAGTTGTACAGGATACCAGAGGTAGCACCACCTACCGCCATCTCTTTGATTACTGGAAAACAATGCAGTAAGATCATTTCCAAAACCAGGAAATTTGTTTTCCTGATGATACGCCCTCAAGGAAAGAAGAAGACGGTGGCCGCGACCTCCAGACGAGGTCCCTCTGCACAAAAACTACAGATGGACAAGGTTGTGGAGGAGTACGAGGACATCTTCACCTCCCCTGCAGGGGTTCCTCTGCACTATCAGGTCAAGCACTCCATCGATCTGACCCCAGGTGCGCCGCTACCCAATGGACCAATTTATCGATGCTCCGTTCTGGAGAACAATGAAATCAAGAGGCAGATTCAGGAGCTCCTGCAGAAAGGTCACATCCGTCCAAGTTCATCGCCTTGTGGGAGCCCGATCGTGTTGGTACAGAAGAAGGATGGGACGTGGAGACTCTGTATTGACTATTGGGCACTGAACAAGATCACTGTTCGTAATAGGTACCCGATCCCGCGGATTGATGACCTCCTGGACCAGCTAAAGGGGGCGAAATATTTCAACAAGATCGATCTGAAGTCAGGATGTCACCAGGTACCAATCGAACCCTCTGATGTGTGGAATACTGCCTTCAAATCCAAGGAGGGCCTTTTCGAATGGTTGGTTATGCCTTTCGGATTGACGAATGCTCCTGCAACCTTCATGAGGCTAATGGATGACATCTTGCGGCCATTCACCAACTCCTTTGTAGTAGTATACTTGGATGACATTCTGATCTTCAGCCAGAGTTGGGAAGAGCACCTCCACCACATCCGACAGGTTCTCCAAACACTGCGGCAACACAAGCTATGTGCCAATTTGGAGAAATGCACTTTTGGCATGACCCAGGTTCAGTATCTGGGATACATCATTGATGAACAGGGGGTGCATGTCGATCCAGCCAAGATCCAAGTCATTTAGGATTAGCCATCTCCAACCACTCTAACAGAGCTCCGCAGCTTTCTAGGTCTTGCCAACTTCTACCGCAGGTTTGTGTTGGGGTTTTCTCATATTACCTGGCCCTTGAGTCATGTCACCAAGGGAGGGGCGAAAGCAAAATTATTTTGGTCTGAATCTCAACAGAAGGCATTCATGGAGTTGAAGGATCGCTTCTACACAGCACCAGTGCTCGCGTTACCAGATTTACAACAACCATTTCAGGTCGAGACAGATGCCTCTGACTATGCTATTGGGGCAGTCCTTACTCAACATGGACATCCAGTGGCATATCACAGTGAAACACTTTCAGACATAGTCCGGAAGTACCCCACTTATGATAAAGAGATGTATTCCATTGTACAGGCCTGCCGACAATGGAAGCATTACATTTTGGGGAAGGAAACGGTCATCCACACAGACCACCGACCCCTGCAGTTCATACAGACCCAAGGGAAATTGCAGAATGATCGTCATCAGAAGTGGTCTACATACCTGCAACAGTTCCACTTGAATATCAAGTATAAGAAGGGTAGCACCAATAATGTTGCAGATTGCCTCAGTCGACCACCGATCATGGCGTTAACCACCGTGCTCAACTCTTGTGGGCACGAGACTTCTGATTGGCCACTTCTCTACAAAAGCGACCCAGAATTCGGCCACACATACCAGACACTCTTGGAGGGTCGGCATGTTCCAGATTTTCACCTCCAGGATGCCTTGTTATGCCACCTAGGTCACCTTTGTGTTCCTTCAAGCGAGCGTGCCAAGATGATTTGGGAAGCACACTACAGTCGGGCTGCTGGGCATTTCGGGGTCGAGAAAACCGTGGCAGTACTGCAAAATTATTTCTATTGGCCGAATCTTCGACATGATGTTGGGAAGTACATCAGATCATGTACTGCCTGTGCCATTGCCAAACCGACCATCAAGAAGCACGGCCTCTATACCCCGTTGCCTACCCCAGTCGACCTTGGGAATCCATCTCCATGGATTACATGTCAGGCCTTCCTTCCACTAAGCATGGAAATGACAGGTTCTCAAAGATGGTCATTATGGCGGCCTGCAAGAAGAATATCACAACAGAAGCCACTGCTAAACTCTTCTTTGAACGAGTATGGGTGCACTTTGGCATCCCACAGTCTATCATCTCAGATCGGGACAGTCGATTTCTCAGCACATTTTGGTCCAGTCTCTGGTCAATGCTGGACACCAAACTCACGAAGTCCACAGCCTTCCATCCTCAAACTGATGGCCAGACAGAGGTTGTCAATAGGATGATTGTGCACATTCTGCGCATGTATAACTCAAAGCATCCACGCACATGGGACGAGAGCCTCCCCTATGTTCAGCACAACTACAATCGAGCTCTTCACAGCTCCACTGGCCATAGCCCTTTTCAGGTGGGTTTGGGATTCCAGCCACTATGCCCCATTGATGTGGCCATGCCACTTGCAGCTAATCACATAAATTCAGCTCATGTCCAGTCCGAAACAGATAAGGCCACAAGCTTCATTGAGCGCATCCAACATATTCGCCAATAGGTCCATGACATTATGGAGAAATCAAATGCCAAGTACAAGCAGCGACATGATCAACATCGGGTGCCACACAAGTTTCAGGTGGGCGACAAAGTCTGGTTGCATTTGCAAAAGGAACGCCTTACTGGAGCCTATCGGAAACTGAGACCACTCCGATATGGTCCTTACACCATTACTAAGGCTATGGGAGACAATGCATTTGAGCTTAGCATTCCCCCATTCCTTGGCCTGCACCCAGTGTTCAATGTGGACCGCCTTCGGCCATATTTTCCACCATTGCTAGACACATTCGACATTGCAGAACAACTCACACCCATAGAATTAAATCCAGATTGCATGGAACAAGCTGCAACTGATCGGATCATGGACACACAGATCAAGAACACTCGTCAACAGAATATCCAACTGTATCGAGTTGTAAAAGCAGGCCAACTCCTTCAGCAGGGCAAGTGGCTCAGCAGGGAACAAGTTCAGCAAAAGTTTCCTCATCTCATGGAGGAACTCAACGCAATGGGGACCATTGCTTCCTAAGGGGGGAGGAATGATCCAGGTGGATATTGGTGGCCACCTGCCAAGTCCACCTGGACCCCCACCATTATTTCTCTCAGCATTTTCAGTTTCCTTAATTGTAGCACAACTTACTATTTTTAGCAGATTTTCAGGTCCTGAACTTCCGGAGCCGTTTTGAGGCCCTAAACGACGTTTTTTGGGAATTCTGGGGCAACATGGGTCCATGGACCCATGTGGCAGTGATCGGATAGATCTTTCTAACGAGCTATTGTATGCATCAAACGAAGATCGTATGCCAAAGTTACGACCCTGGGAAGTTGGTGTACCAATTTACCCAAACGGGGCCCACAGTTTGGCGTTTCATCTTCTAGGGTTAGGTTTTGGAATGTTAAGGGTTTTCCATTGTTTCTCAACAATAAATAGGCCTTCGAGCCTCATTGTAACACAATTCAGAGGCATGTAGCCACCACATCTCTTCTCAGAGATAAGCTACCATCGCCCTAGCTGGTTTATTTCCATTTCTGGTTGTAAGCATATTTCAGTATTTTCCATTAATGAAATGAAGTATTATTTCCGCTGCATCTTTGTGTATATGGTTCTCTCTGTAATCTGTTGCGTTCCTGTTTAAATCCGGATCACTTCCATTGATGTCATTTTCTTTTCAAATGAAAAAAATATACTCTTCTTAAGGTGAATAATTGTAGCTACAGTCCTTCAAGCTCGGTTTCAACACCTATTCTAGCTCCAATAATTTTATAAAAGTCTTTATCTTATATCGCCGACTTATATAACAAGTCTTGTACTCATTTTATACTTTTAGATCATGAAGCTCCTGAAGTTTTTACTATTGTTACTTATCTCTAGCATTAAAACTTCGGTCTCTTAAGTAGATCTAGTATCAATTTATGTTGTCCTTCTTTAGCACAACCACTGAAATACCTTGAGACAATGCTTTAAAATGCCTCTCCATCCTACGAATTTGTATCTTCTTCATATTGAATGCTTCCTATATGACCCTCTAGAATAGGTACTTTTGTGTTTTCGATCCTCAAGTTAGGGCTTCTTATTGTCATTATATATCTAGCCTAAAAAGTCTTTTACATAAGTCAACCTATATTATTTTACTAGGCATTCTCATGTTGGTGTAAAGAACTATTTTTAAGCTTTTGAAATCACAGTGCCACCATAGGACTAGGCCTCTTGAATTTTTAGGCCTTTAGTCCTTCAAAAATGATTACATGTCTTGATATGAAAGATATTCATCCTTGCTTCCAAGACCCTCGACCTAAACTAGGCCTCTTATCTTGCTTATCATAGGACAAAAGATGGTGTACAAGACTTCAACCTATTACATGTAATTGCACATTTTAGTCTTTCAATTTTTTTGGACCCTTGCAATGACTATATAGATGCCTAGAAAAAGATGCTTCCTAGTCTCTCCAAGTCTTTAGTCTTCTTGGTATAGTATTTTGGATTTACCACAAAGTGTTTTTACTTATAAATAAACCCAAATAAGCTCTTCTAGGCTTGGATTTTCCTTTAATCATTTCGACCTTCAAAACAAGTATACACAATCCCTCTTTTTTGGTTTCTAGGAGCAATGAAAAACCCTTTTATTGATCTTCCATCTACCTCAACCTTTGGACTTACCTCTGATACCATTTAGAGAAATCCTTAAGGAAACTAGTAGGGATTTATTATTTTGATTTCTCTATTATTTGACAGTTATTTGTGATGTTATTATTTTATTCTTCTTATGTTATTATCATCAAATAAATTCCAAAACAATGAATATCAAAAACAAAGAGAAAGAACACTAGAGATAGGCTCCAAGACAAGGCAAAACCCCTCTCTTAGGGTAAAACTAAAAAATTATATTCATCTAAAATAAAATCAAAAGAGACTTCCAAGACCAAGACAAGATACTAACTTTCAAGACCAAAACCAATATCACTGCTTCCACAAAAAACCAAGCCAACCAACCTTCCAACCTTCTAACAATGTAAGAAAATTTCTTCAAAGAGCATCGAGGTAGTAACTGTTCAAGATGAGGCTCTTCTAATCTTTTGATATCACATATAAAATATGTGATCCCTTTCTGCAATTTCAGACCCGTGGAGAACCCAGTCCCCTGGTGTGAGCTGCAATAGACAATACATCAAGGATTGAACTCTTATAATAATTATTTTCTTCCTTACTGGACTTTTCCTTGTTTTCTAGAGACTTAGATTTCTTTATCTAGATGGATATAGAACATAAGAGATGTGTTCTTAATGTATGTCTAAATGGAGGTTGAAATCCTCTTATTTATACCTTTCTAATGTCTTTTCAAGCCTACATTATGCTGACTTGAGGAAGGGTGGTTGACTTGGTCTTAGGAGGAAATAAATATTTCTATAATACAAAATAATTTTTTATTGTTGATACAAATGCTTGAAAGGGTATTTTACATAATGACATAGACCATGACTCACGACAGAAACCTAGAAGCACACAATGGGTTCTTTGATCTAGAGACAAATGAATTTGAGCATGAAACCCATGTTTAGTAAAATAATTTTTCATTTACAATATTTTTCTTTTTCTTATTTTTTACAAATATAAGAATCACATCATGTCATGAGCCAAACAATAATTATGAAGACTGATACTAGGTACATTTTCCAACAAATGGAAGGGAAGGGGCCCAAAATTAATATTTTTAGTGATTTCAGGGACAACTAGTTTGTGATATGGACTATTCCAAGGAAGGATTCGAGAATAGACCAATATATTTTGAGACAAGAATGAGTATTCTATTAAGAATATATCTAAATGAGCAACAATAAGGCCCGGTGCAAATAATTTTTTTCTCTAGGTAAATTTGTTGGAGGAAGGATTTATGTCCAACAAATTTAATTTTTGGATGAGATCTTCCAAATTTTCCTTAAACCAGTCTCTAACCCGAGATCCCCCTTTGTTTTCCCACTAATTTAGAGTTATGTTAAAATCTCCTCCAAAGATGTAATTAGAGTAAAAAATGGAATCCAAGAGAGACAACAAAGAATCCAAACATTATCATTTTTCTAAAAATTGTACTAGAATATATTAACAAAAGATCTTACCTAATTTGAGGGGATATGAATAAAGCTAATAGCCAACAAGTGGATGAACAACTAATATTAAAGCTACCTAAGTGATGATTAAGTTCATAGGGTGGACACACCACCTGAGGCTCCTCTTGAACTCATAGAAATAATCCCACTACAATTCCAAACCTTATGTTGTTTTTGAAGGATCTCTTGATCCCCCATTTTGGTCACATGGAGTAGGAGAAATAAGGTTCATTATTTCTTGATTAATGAATTCACCTCCTCCATTCTTTTTTCTAACCCTAATCCCCTACAATTCTAGGAGAGAACTTTCATTACTTACTGCTTGTATGAGTTTCCCCTTGCTAAGGATAAAATTTTTCTCCTTTTTTGGTGTTTCTATATCCTTTGAGTTTTGGATCTAGAATTTACTAAGTGCCCATTTCCTTATCCTTTTCCATTTTCTCCAATCTCACCTTTCTGCTTGTCTTTTGACCTACCTTTCATTGGAGCCTCTCTATTACCTTTTCCTTCTTAGCCTTTGATTTATCTTCTGTTGAACTCAAGAAAGACAACACCATCCTAGTGTTTTTAGGGAAGGAATTTTTCCTCCTCCATAGAAGACTCCATGATTTTTACAAGTGTTAGCATAAGATATTATTTTAATGACAACATATTTTCGTCAATTCTTTCTAGATATGGATATGATACCAATTTTGATTTTTCTGTTTCAAGGAGGGGTTATTTTGTGGAATTTCCCCTTCATCGTTCACCATATATAATGCCTCATAGCTATTCCTTTTATATTTCTTCCCTTTGCTAGTTCCTTCTTTGCTTCCAGGATTATCTTTTTTGGGGGAGGCTAGTCCTTTCCCTTTATTCCTAATTTGATCTAGTTTCCTTGGCTGACTGTTTTGTTGTTTTATTGGGCCTCTTCTCCTTCTATTTTATTTCCATTTTCTCCTTACTCCACGTTATATTTTGTTTCTCCACCTATTTATTTTCTCAACCTCTTTCACAATGGCCATATTAATGGCATACTTTGCGTTTGAATGGAAGTTGATTGTAGTGTACCTCTTGTATATAGGACCAATTATCCAAATTGAGATTTATGGCTATTAGGAGTCCCTTATCCACATTCACTTCTACACATATTTTGTCACAAGAGAAAAACCCTTCTTGTCACTCGACATGATCATTATACTTCCCAAGGGCATTTCCAATAATTATAAAAGTGGTGTCATTCTAATAATGCAATGGAAAAAAAGGGTGTTTCACCCATATTAGGAGTACAAATGGAACATCAATTTCTGGTTTAAAAGTTAGACTCCACCAATATAAATATAACCGTTGAGCCCCCATGAAATAAGACCCACTTATGAAGATCAAGTCTTGATCTTCCTAACTTTTTAAGAAGAAAGTAAAAAAACCCTTTTTCACAAAATGCTGAAGAGTGGAACCCTTGATCATGGGTTTCCAATTTTTTTCCACCCAAAACCTCACAGAATGTGGGGAGGGCTAAATTCCCATGAACTAACTGACCAAGTTTCTCTTAACTAGTTATAGAGCTTGAGTTACTTACTGAGGCAAAAATACTTCCACATTTGGGAATTCCTCCAATTTGTTGACAAAACAAGAAGTCTTTTCCTTTTGAAACCTTGGCCCATTCAATAAATAACAAGTTAAAAGCATCTATATTAGGACCAAGTGGAGCAGGTGGGGGTGAACCCCCCCCCAAAGTAGTCAACGAGAAAATGAAAACACCAACATGTCAAAAACCCTTAGAGCATAGAGCCTCAACCTGAGAGCATCCAAAGCTTGTATTCATGCTACTCAATGTGAATGTTTTTCAAAACAATGTCAATCTTGGAAAATCATTACATATGATAAAGGTATATTCTAGGTGGGAGTATTTTGCAAGAGAGGTTGTATATATTTCAAGTGGGTTCCTATATAATGATAAGGAGGTACATTTGGAAGTGTAACATACTAGCAATGAAAGAGGCTAAGTTCTCAATGACAAGGTATTGCTGATGAGAAGGGAAACACTCAAGAAGAGTGTGTTATGTTGAAGGATTATTAATGATATGCTCATATTCCATGAAAGAATATAGATAAGGCTTTATTACAGATCTTATTTTTAAGATTGGCCATAAAGGAACTATTTCAAGTAAGGAAGAAATCAACATACAGATAGGAGTTGTGAAGATCATGACCAATGTAACTGATGTTATGTGTACTAAAACTGAAATGACATTTGCAAGAAATGAGGAACCAAATAGCAAGAGAAGAATGGAAATAATATGTACAAGAAGGTAAAACATTAATGATGGCTATGAATAATGTTGGAAAAGAGAACATGGATCTCCTAATGTGAAGTATGGCTCATGGGATAGGTGAAGTAATCTCTGACTGCAAGTATAAAAATGCGTGGAAAATAATTTCTAGCCAAAAACTAGCAACCATGGTGGAATTATTCATGGAAAGGAAAACCTATTTCAATTACCAAAAGACATACTAGATGCATGGTATAGGTGGAAAAATTCATAGGAAATAATTAAGGTTCATCCACCCTAAAAGAGGTGTTGTGGAGGTAAATCCTCTCTGCGGACAGAGACGATCCCTACTAGCCCAGACCGGGTCTAGCAACAATCACACAATGCTATCACGCAAGTCCCTAATTGCAAATACAAAGTGGATGGTGAGAACCTACTTGGATTCCAACGCTAGTGTTCGTAGAAGAGATGTCGCCCTCGTTCCTTTGCCTTGGCTGGTCACGATCCCCACGATCTCCGTGATTGGACACCTGCACATGCAAAGAACAACACGAAAACAAGCATAAAATCTAGTAGATGCAATTATATATCAGTCAGAAAAGATATAACTCAACATCAAACATAAGACAATGAGAGTGGAACCATAATGATAGTCATCTATTATTAATAAATAACAAAGAAGAATACAACCATTGTTCTGACGTCAAATCCTCCTTTGGCTGGGTAGTCAGCTACACAAGTCTTGCAAAGCTTGTTGGGATGAGGAACAAGCCTCTTTCTCTTTGGGTGACAAGAATCTCCTTACTTAGATTTGGCCTTATGGGTGCAAAGAAGGCTCTTGCAGCTTCAAACTCTCTATCACTATGATGGGACTAGAACTGTTGTAACTAGCTTGCTCAAGGCATAGAGGCAAGCTTTTATAGATAGAGAAGAAAGAGATAGGATCAACCACATTATTCATGGGATTGGCTTTATCACTTGGAAACTTCCATGAAAGGTGGCAAACCACTTTCCCTTCTATGGAGATTCGAAGCCAAACCATCCTAGCTCAACATAGATTCAGTTGGTGAATGGGTTGAAGAGAACCTTCGGGAGCTTGTTGGTTAAAAACTTTACTCAATTCGGTTGGTGCGAGTGCGACTCTGAGACAGAGCGCCAATGGCGCGCCCTTTTTAGAGGATTTCCCTCATTGGCGTGGGCAGTGAACTGTGGACTCGCGCTAATGCAAAAGGAGCTGTTTTCATGGGTATTCTGTAGGAGATGTCTTCAGGGCATATGAAGCTCATACTTAGAGGAATATGATGCAAGTGGTTTCAGGTCATGTCACTTCTCACAGGTCCCAAAATGAGTCCTCCAGTGTGTGGGTGAGGGGTAACAGGGACGGTGACAAACGGTGACAAATTGTTGTGTAACAGATGCCCCCTAAAGCATGAGGCCCGAGAGAGAGAGGGGTGAAATGCTTTACAAGAACATGCATGACTGAAAACACGGCCGCTGGAGAACCTAAGACAAGAAGTACAACTGATATCTCAAATACATGATGTATGTGGTATGGGCGAAGCCATCCATAGCAGAGTACATAATGATCTTGATCCAAGGCATGGACGCAGCCATCTAGAGAGGATCGATAAATAGACTCAGGCATGGTCGTAGCCATCCAGTGAATGAGTCATGTAACAATCATAATGAGCCACAAATCGCAGCCTAGATTCCAATAGACAAAATCCAGGGTCTTGCGCTCCATCTCGACCCGAACAGAGTACAAGTCCAAGCATGTGAATACAGGAGTTGAAGTTGAACATGCATGAACATCGTATGATTACCAGTCAATGATGAAAACTATTAATAGACGCGAGAGGTACCACCAATAATGACAATGGCCCTCAAGGTACTACAGGTACAATCTACGGCATGTGAATCAATGATCTGGCATCGAACACCTGTAGAATCATTCGATCGGAGGCTAATGATGAAAACCTCTCGTCGAACACGAAGAACCTACCGTTGAGGCATGCAGGCTCCAAGGCACCGAAGGGAGTCTCTAGATCAGCTTCCTGGATAATGAGCTGAAGTCGACAGGAAGTGACCTTGATCAAAGGTGGGCCATAGTGTTTCCCACATCATTGACACGAGACATAGGAAAGATGTTGTGGTGATTCAGAATTATGTGAAGTATCAGAGGGAGGTTGTAATTCTATAGAGGTCAACTTCTCTTGAACATATTGACGGCACGACAGTGGACTTGGCAGTATTTGACATCAAATGAGCAGAGGTCATGGTGACAGGGCAATGAGCAGATGAGAGGTCAAACAAGATAACCCAAACCCATGGAGGCTAGTGTAAAACAAGATGAGATGTTCCCACCCAGACACGAATGCAGACTAGTGCCATGTTCAAGAGCGACATACTGCCGACACGACAATAATTATGGGTCCATTTTCCCCGCCATTTCGGGCGAGTACCCCAGTTATTTTAACAAGCTTGATGGGGATAGCATATGCTTGTGAGCGTCATTACGACGGAATCCGATGTCATTAAGTTTTAACGAGTCTGACAAAGGAAGAACTCAGTGTCTTTTCCTATTTAGAGAGTCTGAAAAGACAACAAAAAAGCGAACTCCAGGGGGGTCCTTTTTCGTAAAGTTGTGTCTCCCGAACCCGAAAAAGTATAAAACAATGCTCGAAAGAACCGCCCGACCATTACAATCGAGGAGTACTTTTCATTTATAGTGACATCGATCTGAAAAAGTAAAAAAGTGATCAACATCACGTCGTTTCGTAACCATTAACAAACCTGAAACGACAAGGGTCCGACGATCTTTTCGTTTTTTACACGGTCGGAAAAGAGTTTAAAGACGACTGCCTCTTATTTACGTTTAACGAGTCAAGAGGGGTAACTTGACGATATTTTCATTTTTAGCGAGTCAGAAAAGAGCTGAAAGATGACTCCATAGTGACTTTTTCGTGTATTAACCGAGTCCGAAAAAGTATAAAATATAACTCGTTTCACCATCGAAGTTGCAAAAAGGACCTGTCATAGTACCAGAAGCAAGCGTAAAATCAATTTTCGACCAAAAATATATTAAAATATTCAAAAAACAACTCTTTAAACCTAATTACAAGTCAAAAAGTCTATAAATATGGTGAAAATGTAAAAATAGAGTTACTTTTACTTTTTACCTCTTGCATAGTAGTAGTGGTCCATTTGGGGAGCGAACTTCGAGCAGTGATTACCGCCAATCCGTGCAACCATTTGAGATTCCACCAGTTTCAGGTAAGAGGTGCTTCCCTTAGCTCCTTTTTCATACTTTTTTATGCGTTTTGTTCCCTGATTGAGCCTCCGCAAGGGGGATGTTAAAATTTAGGGTTGCGCCCCATTGGCGCGGGTACCGGGCACGGGTCCGCGCCAATGGGGTGATTTGCCCAAAGGTGCCGCGCCATTGGCGCGACTGTTTTAGAAACAGTCCCACTAACCGCGCAACCTAACTTTTTACTTTAATTTTCCCATCATTTTTGAAATTTGTCCGGTTTGTAAGTCTACCAGGGTTTCAATAATGATTTATTCATCCTTGTGGGTGCAGGAGACAAGCAAAAATGGTGGTTGAATGGAAAGAATGGGAGCATGATTCCGTAGATGCCTTGGCCATAGCGGATGAGGGAAGTATGAATGCTTTGAGAGACTATGGTCTCAAAAAGTTCTTCCTCACCTCTTATCTGCGAGCTCAACCAGAGCTATTACAGTTCATAGTGGATGCTTGGGATGTTGATGACCAAGTATTTCGCTTACGGGATCAAACCTTAGAGCTGGATGTATCTGATGTGTACTTCATTACTGGGCTGTCACGGAGAGGGGCGAGCCCCATTTTGACCGGAAGCAGGCCTTCCGGAGAGAAAATAGGTGAAGTGAAGGCCCGTGTGTGTCCAGAGGCACAATTTGGGAAAAACAGTGCCAAGGTGGATATCGCCACCATCCATGACTTGGTTCTTAGGGTGATACTGTTCACTATCACGCGTGCAGCTGGGGTCCAGGCGCCCCATGAGGCGAGCAAGAATCATCTGTTACTAGCGACAGAATGCCTCAGCCCCACCATTTTTGACTGGGCTACAGCGGTGACTACAAATATCAAAAGGTATCTTACAAAGTGTAAGCGTGGGGGAGTGAAACAGTTCGGGTATGGCTCGATTGTGGTGTCATTCTTCTTGGAACGATTACCCCTCTTCCAGTACCAGGGAGCTGTAGTGGCAGACCCATTGCCACGAGAGCCTATTATGGCTCGCTGGGCAGCATTGATGCCCAGAGGAGGAAGGGGCCAGCAGATGTCTTGGCGGCCCGAGTTCTTCATATGGCTTCGCCGTCAGCTGATCGTGGTAGAGGATTGGCCATACGCAAGAGCCAACTTCATGGGGGACCCATACCTCCCACTACCAGAGGGAGAGGAGTGGGAAGAGGAGTTAGGTATGATCTTCTCTTTTGATGTTTTATGTATTTTCATTTTCTTTTGTCAATACATGCATGTTCTGATGACAGTTGTATGTATATGCAGATGTGGGCCCAGAGCGACCAGCTGGCTTGTCTCCTATAGCGCAGAGGGACCAACCTGCAGCTGATCCTCAGGCAAGGGGTGCCGTGGGGGAAGGGCTGGTGCAGAATCTCGAGGGACTTACCCAAGGGATTCCAGGCTACGCTAGATTAGCAGACGTGCCCTTTGCATACCAGAGGCACACAGTGGGGGTGCTGACCTACATCCATCATCTGTTGAGACGCTTGGTGCACGCGGTGACGTGCTATCTTGAGCACCACCACGAATAGACTCCTAGGCTTCTTTCATGCATATTTTTTGAGGGACATGTTGTCCGAGAATGTATCAAGATGAACATGTATTATTTTTTGGGTTTTGTAACGCACGCGGTGCAAACATTATGACACACATATATATATACATATGCCTATGGTTTATTATTGTGCTTGCTTGTATGATGTTTTGATTATAAATTACGCAAATGTCTATCTAATACATGATTGGCCAATGCATCAGATAATGTGTTTAATCGTCGTGGAATATGCTGATATGTGATAAAGTCAAAATTACTTTCTAACAATTTAACACGTAAGTACAACCTTAAAATGTGACGGTCTCTGACGGAATATCGCCCATTGAGTTGATGGACAACAAGTTGAGAGTCTAGGTTAACAAGCAATGTACGAATACCGAGATTAATTGCCTCGGCTAATAATTCAATAACAACGCTATATTCAGCAACATTGTTTGTAGTACAGCCTAAACAAACACCTTGAAGATCTATCAACTCACCGTGAGGATCGTAGATCACCCACGCCGCAAAGGACAAATTACGAGTGCTGCGGGAGGCACCATCAGCGAAACCAATGTAAGGTGCACTCGACATCTGCACAAGAAGCAAAAAGACACAATAAGGGGCAATCACGCTTTCACACCAAACCAAAAACATGAAAACTCACACACACACACACACACGCATGTACGAATCAGAGTGCATGAATTATGCTTGAGAATAAAGGAACGGGCATGCCCCCCAGCATGGTGTCTCAATTCGAGGTACATGCCCCCAAGATTCAGTCCATTGAAAATGGAGTGAAGGTTGACATTACTGTTATTGTGCTCGAACGGCATCATATTGCCCCAGGATTCTATCTGATTAGCGGGAGGAAGGACTCACGGATCAGAACGCACGGAAATCATGTTAATAGGGGCGAGATTCGGAGGTGGAAGTGAAAAGACACCCATAAGGGCGGGATCCTTAAAGAGTCCGGCTCCCACACTCTCAAATGATTTGGAGGTATGCTCCACGAACGGCACATTGCCTTCGGAAGAAGAGGTGAAGAAGGAGAGCTGGTCTACCATGACAATCTTCCCCTAATGAGGGAAACGAATGACACGGAAAAGGGAGGAAGCCACAGCTTGCATGGTGTATGTCCAGCTACGTCCGAGGAGGAGGTTGTAGGTAAGATTAGCGTCGACAACTTCAACCTCCACTTCTACCGTCTTCCCTTCCAAGGAGATGGGCAAGCGTTGGAGGATACCGTAAGGATGGGACTCTCTTCCATCAAAGGCTTCTAACGTCGTAGGAGACTGGCTCAATGTTGGAGAACCAATAGCTTTCCAGCAGGCAACAGACATGATGCAAGTTGAGGCGCCTTCATGAATGACTGTACGATGAATCGTTTTACCATTGATGATGACCTGTATAAGGAAAGCGATTTGGTGAGGCAGTCTCGGCGTATAGCCCTCGAGATCAAAAGAAATCTGATCGAGTCAGCCGGGTCTATGCCACCAATGGCCGATAGCAAGGACTTCCTCTGGGAGGGGCATCTCTGGAGGACTTCGAGAGCAGACATAGCAGACGAAGCCTGGGCTAAGTCCTCAACGATGCTGTAGTGCTGAGCAACACGAACATTAGGGTTGTAAGAAGACTTCTGGAGTACACCTTTTGGAGGGGGTCGGATAGTCGTCTCAGTGCTAGGTCTTTCGATGTGGAGTGGACCAGAACTGGACGGAGGAGCGCTGGAGGGGACCTCCGGCTCTTTCCCGGCATGAGATGGATATTCTTTCGCTCGAGTAGTGACATGGATGGGAATCGTCCCAGCCATAAAGACTTGAGAGCCGAATGAGGAAGAGGGTTGCGATGGATCTGCCACCATTTGAGTTTGCTGTGAAGGGAAAGGTTCTTTAAGCACAGCAGGAGTCCCAAGAGCACCTTTCAATAATCGACTAACTTCGGACCGCCTAGGGCAGTCTTTAGTGTAGTGATCCTCGTCACAGATAAGACAAGGATACTTAGGTTTACGTTTGGCTCCTTCCTCGGGTGGAGGTTTAGGGGAGTCCTGTTTGGGCTGTTCAGATTTATTCTTGGCTTTCCCTTTCTTTTTCCCTTTCGAGGATTTATCTGCCGTGGTGGACTGAACAACGTTAATCTCGGAGGTACTTCCAAAATTATATTGACCCTGAGAAGTGTTTCCATTAGAAGCATTCTGTTTTTGCTTCCCAGGGTTCGTGGATGATTTCTTTGAAGACGCGTTTACAGAACCAATAACACCGTCAACAGATGGTTTTGGCGGAGCTTTGGATGTTTCGGGTCTCGGGGCATCTGGAAAATAATCATATAAAGTACCTGACTGAGAATATACCAAGTCAAGGTACTGAGCACGCGCGATAGCCTGCTCTTCAGTTACACAAGCTCCCATGGCGATGTCTCGTGCCATTGCAGGGACAAAGGAAGTCGTGAACCAATAGGTCAGGAGCTGATCAGGTATCCAAAATTTGATCAAGCGACGACGCCGTCTCCATTCATGTATATGATTGGATATATGCATGGCCGTGTCCTGTTTGAGAGACGTAAGGAGATGTTTCCCTATCTCATACCGAATGGGTAACTGAAAATGAGTTAGGAATGCCATAGCCAGCGAATTGAAATCTTGAAATGTTCCGCGATTCAACTCAATATACCACTTAGCAGCCGAGCCGGTGAGAGTCCTTTGGAAGAGGCGGAGCCGGATGGAGTCATCAAGCCATGAGTTGGATGAGCACCAAAGGTGATAGGTCATGACATGGGCTTGAGGGTCCTCACCAGCTTTGCCATCGAATTTCGGGCAATCACCGGGTATCTTAGTTGGAACTGGTGGCCAATATGGGTTATGAAGAATGGGATCATTCATCAACTTGGACACATCTGGGAGTTCCAACGTTGCTAAGAAAGGCAACTGAGGGTTGAAGGACATTTGTGGCTGTGGAAGAGAGGTAGCACCAGGGTTCCAACCAGGTGGTGATTGCCCCCATGGACTTTGTCCGGATGGGCCTGGCCCATAATGGTTCTGCCCATAGGGATTTTTCCCATAGGGGTTCTGTCCATAAGGATTCTATCCATAAGGATTCTGTCCATAAACAGACAGTTGACCCTGGGTCTGCCCCCCGGCACCCATGAACTAGCAACTTGACCTGCAGGTGCAACGTACTGTTGCTAATAATTCTGGTAAGGAGTGACCTGCATTTGTTGATAATTTTGATAAGGTGTAAATTGAGTTTGCCCCTGGGGTTGCTGGTAGCCATATGTTGGCTGAGCTCCATACTGAGCCTGATAAGAAGGCTGCGCTTGGTAAGAAGGTTGGGGTCATGGCTCACCTTGCATTTGATAACCAATTTGAGTTTGGGGCCTAGAAGGATGTCCTTGAACAGGTTGAGCTTGGACCATCTGGCCAGAAGGTTGGCCTGGTTGGGTTTGGGACGGACCTGTTTGCCTAAAAGGATGTGCTTGCTGGGTACCAGGTTGTCCTTGAGCAATCGAGGGTTGTCCTTGCAGAACAGATGGTTGAGCGGGCTGGACGGCCAATTGACCTTGAGGTTGGCCAGCCCGTCCAGAGGGATGACTAGGCTGGGCAGTGGGTTGGCCTTGCTGTGCAGGAAGCTGACCCGCTTGCCCAGAAGGATGACTAGGCTGAGCAGTGGGTTGGCCCTGCTGTACGTAAGGCTGCCCCCCTTGCCCAGAAGGATACCCCTGTTGGACTGCCGGTTGACCTTGTGGAATATAAGTTTGTCCAGCTTGTCCAGAGGGATAACCCTGCTGGATACCAGGTTGGCCTTGTTGGATGTAAGGTTGTCCTGGTTGTCCAGACTGGAAACCTTGCTGGGTACCAGGTTGCCCCGGGTAACCAGAAGGTTGAGTCAGATAAGTAAAAGATGGACCACCAGCGGCCAAAGGTTGTCCCCGATAGGGTTGTCCTTGTAGGCCCCCAGGTTGTCTTGGGTGAGACTGGCCGTAATATTGCTGCCCTTGGGGGTTTGCATATAAGACGGCTGGCCTTGGTTAGGCGGTCCTTGAAGCTGCGCAGGGATTGCTTGGCCTCCATGGAAAGTGGTGGCGTCCCAAGCAACGGATAATGGTACTGAAACCTCAACAATAGGTTGAGCAGGCAAGGGTCCGGAACGATAAAGGAACTGACCGATAGAATCGTAATAATAGAAAGGACCTTGCGCGTTCGGATCCTGAACAACTTGTCCATATTGGTCATACGGCCCCCCTCCTGGAACGGGAGCAGAAGAGGGTGGTGCACTTTGTGTAGGGTGAACAACTTTGGGTGTGTGTGCCAGCTGGCTGCTACTCACTTGACCGTGAGGGGGACCAGCACCAGTGTTCAAAGCTGAAGACGCTGTAATGGCACTAACAACCAGAGTTGAATGTGCTACACAAACAGTTGGATTTTTCGGAACTGAAGTGACAGGTGTAGTGTGGACTTGTGAAAAAAAAGATCCCGTGGTGGGAGTGATGTGGGGGTCCCACATACTCAAAGCAGGGGTCCTGGCACTTACCCTATCCCTCAATGACTGGTAGCGTGGGGGGAGTGGAGAAGTAGCTGGAATGGGAGTGTCGATATTCGACAAAACAGGTGTCTCACTCACTCTGGGAGATGTCTCATCCATGTGAGAGGTAGACATTGGAGACGAAACACCAGGGGGGGTAAAAGGAATATCGTCCTCTTCAGGCTCCCAGATGGGGTTCCAATGAATTTCGTGATCCTCGTCGTCCAGGGCACGAGAGTTGATCGGTTGGATACTCGGTATAACAGGAAGAGTATCACTCACAACCGATACCTCAGGAGCAACGGAAGATGGAGACCCTTGATCGCTTGGAACGGGAGTCGATGGTTCAACCAGGATGACAAACTTCAAACAAAACCTAAGGGAATCTAACGATAAAGGACCCTACTCAAACTAACACACACAAGATCTAACCAGGTAATGTTAATCGTGGCCAAATAAATTTTATGACGCAAGGACACAACTTGACCTTTTCATGTTTTAAGAGTCGAGAAAAGGACAAAAAGGTGACTCTAGTCGCCTTCAAATGTTTTGTGAGCCCGAAGTGACAAACTGCTCAAGTGAACCTTTCTTTTAAGGAGTCTGAAAAGGATCAAAAGTGACTACTCTGGAGAGACTAGGCAAAGGGTTTACCAAACAAATCCGTAAAACTGCATATACACCTTGGCAGTCATATGAAAACCAAGGACTTCCCATACGACAGTCAATCTTCCTGAATGTTGTGTTCAGTGCGTTACAGCTTGTAAGGCGGCAGCCACGGCTTCCTGTGGATAAAGGATGATAACCTAGTGGGGTCTTGCCTTTATACGCGACGGTACATGGGAGCTCAAGTCCGTGCTAGACCACTATCGAGTCACAAAAGGAGGAATCACCCAACCGTAGTGTGAAACAACAGTGACTAGGTTTAACGACGCCGGAGCACGTCTCTAGCCTAGACCTCTAATCAGTGAGCGTTATGTTCCAATGCGTTTTTAAGTTCATTCAGTTCATTTTATGGTTGATCTTTAGTTAAGTTTCAATTTCCAGGTCCTACCGTATGTAATCTCTCAGAATTCCCTAAATGCAAACTATATGCCAAAGAATATCATTTCGTTCAATGAATACTAACTACGAGAGAGTTGAGAATTTTTCAAACAAAATGACCACAAACAATCAAGAACCACTCTAATGTAGCTAATGACAAATAAACGAAACTTTTCTTTGTTTTAAATCACTTAATCAATGAAAAGCTTCTAATTTCAATTAACTAATGCAACACAAAAGAGATTATTCGTTTTCTTTTCAATGGCAAAGTGCACTAAACAAATTTTGAGAGATAGTAACACCGAGAAAAAAGATCAATTTCACTCAATGAGCACACAATCAAATCCCCAAAACACCAAAACAGTCCTTCAAACCAAGAAGAAAACACAAAGACCTCTACGGGCTATGTAATCCAAGCCTAAATGAAGTCAAGCGAAATCCAAGTGGAAAAGGAGCAAATCACTTGAATACCAACAAAAGGCTTTGACAACTACTGAGCAAGTGCAAAAAGTAATCACAAAGTCTACTGGACAATCAAAGAACCCAAGACTCCTATGGAAGGCTCGATGCACAAAGCCACTAGATGCCCTAGGGCTAAAATGTGAAATCGATAGGAAAAGGCAAACACCCAAAGGATGAAGGTCTAAAACCAGTCAAACAAGGGTCAAACACACTCCAGTAATTGAAAAAGACACGGCAAAATACAAATCCAAGCTCAGAGGGCTTGAAGACAAGTGAACTGGAAAAGTTGACAGGCCTGGCGCGACTGTCAGGCTGCAACTCGCACTTTTATGGGATTGGCGCGGGTTGTTTTTGAGAAACTAGCACCAATTGGCGCGACTGTAAGGCTAAAAAGCGCGCTAATCAAGTTTGCTAAGTCAAAAACAAAAGCAAGCAACCCAGGGCTTGAAAACAGTATCTAGGCAAACAAGGAAGCAAGAAACAACAAGAAATCCAACCCAGAAATCTATCTAAGCAACCAAACGAGAAACCAAAGAGACAAGACTCCCCAGCGGAGTCGCTAATTTGTTGTGGAGGTAAATCCTCTCTGTGGATAGAGACGATCCCTACTAGCCCAGACTGCGTCTAGCAACAATCACACAATGCTATCACGCAAGTCCCTAATTGCAAATACAAAGTGGATGGTGAGAACCTACTTGGATTCCAACGCTAGTGTTCGTAGAAGAGACGTCACCCTCGTTCCTTTGCCTTGGCCAGTCATGATCCCCACGATCTCCGTGATTGGACACCTGCACATGCAAAGAACAACATGAAAACAAGCATAAAATCTAGTAGATGCAATTATATATCAGTCAGAAAAGATATAACTCAACATCAAACATAAGACAATGAGAGTGGAACCATAATGATAGTCATCTATTATTAATAAATAACAAAGAAGAATACAACCATTGTTCTGACGTCAAATCCTCCTTTGGTTGGGTAGTCAGCTACACAAGTCTTGCAAATCTTGTTGGGATGAGGAACAAGCCTCTCTCTCTTTGGGTGACAAGAATCTCCTTACTTAGATTTTTCCTTATGGGTGCAAAGAAGGCTCTTGCAGCTTCAAACTCTCTATCACTATGTTGGGACTAGAACTATTGTAACTAGCTTGCTCAAGGCATAGAGGCAAGCTTTTATAGATAGAGAAGAAAGAGATATGATCAACCACATTATTCATGGGATTGGCTTTATCACTTGGAAACTTCCATGAAAGGTGGCAAACCACTTTCCCTTCTATGGAGATTCGAAGCCAAACCATCCTAGCTCAACATAGATTCAGTTGGTGAATGGGTTTAAGAGAACCTTTGGGAGCTTGTTGGTTAAAAACTTTACTCAATTCGGTTGGCGCGAGTGCGACTCTGAGACAGAGCGCCAATGGCGCACCCTTTTTAGAGGATTTCCCTCATTGGCGCGGGCAGTGAACTGTGGACCCGCGCTAATGCAAAAAGAGTTGTTTTCATGGGTATTCTGTAGGAGATGTCTTCAGGGCATATTAAGCTCATACTTAGAGGAATATGATGCAAGTGGTTTCAGGTCATGTCACTTCTCACAGATCCCGGAATGAGTCCTCCAGTGTGCGGGTGAGGGGTAACAGGGACGGTGACAAACGGTGACAAATTTCTGTGTAACAAGAGGCCAAGAAAGAAAGAAAGTAGAGAAACATGTATAAATTAAACTTCAAGGAGAGCTATTCCACAAATTCAAGAGCATTATTGAGCAAAGCCAATGGAAAATTAGCAATAATGGCAAGGGATGCCATGGTGATAATAGTTAATCTAGTATGAATATACCATATAATTAAGTAGACTAGCTGGTTTGATAGTTACATACAACTCAAACCCTCAAACGACTAACTTAGCATTCTTTTACATTGTTAGGTTGCTCCCTTATCTATTTATAGCATTCAACTCCTCTCTATAAATCCTTCACATGTTTGAATTATTAATACCAGGGTATATTCATTAGCATAGTTCCACTCATACCTTGGAAATATCAACCCCATATCCTCAAGGTCATTAGAATGAGGAAAAAGAGGGTTGTTATAGATCCATTTGGGCACATCACTCCCATCATTAAGATCAGTACTAATTGGGGCTCATCAAACCCTAATTCAGCTGCTACAAGCCCTAGACAAGTCAACACTTTTAATGCTTCCTTCCTTGAGAGTTTCTTGGCCTGAATCCCTACAGAAATGCCTCTTTGAGGGACCAGAGCAGCCTTGGATAGGGGTAAGTGTGCTTTAGTGTAGGTAGGCCCATATCAGTGTGATTTCCATAGCACTTAGGCCCACTTTGACCTGTGCTGGGTGAAATTGAGGGAAATTCACATAGGGTTCTGAGAATATTCTTATCTTCTGGAGCCATCTAGAAGATTCCCACACTTATCATCTCCTATGAGCTCGAAAATGGATGAGGAATGAGTTAAGTAACTTCCTATCCTCTCATCCCTTTCTCCATGGAAACTAACTTTAAGTTTGGAAGGCCATTCAATACCCTCATTTATGACCAAACCACCATCATTTGCCTATAAATTGAGCACTCATCTAAGTGATCAGGGGCTAGAATTTGAGAATTTGTAAGGAGATATTGTTGTTGTGAGGTTTGATATTGTAAAAAAGTATTGTTATGCTTCCAAAGTGCTGTGATTTTAATGTGATGTTGGTTGGAACCCAAGCTGGAAGAGTGACAATGGACCGGACTTCATGGTTGTAATTCTTCCTTCTACTTAATAAAGCTATTTACACCTTTTCCCATATTCTTGTCTTTATGTGTGATTATTATATGTGTAAATTCTTTCGATTCCATTTGCTTATAGTAGAAAATATCTTGCTTTGATTGGTTTTTGTCCTTTGTTTATGACTGTATGTACTTGTCGAGTGAGTTAAGTTCAAGAGGGAGCAATGGGAGCCAAAAAAAGGAGACAAAGGGTAAGTGAAAGATAACAAGTAGGTCCCTTGTCTTATTTATCTTCTATATAAAAAGGTTAAGCACTTTAAATCTGTTTTTCTAGGTGTAGCTACCCACCTAGGGGAAATGTGTTTATCCATAGATGCAAAATTCCACATAACAAATTGGTGACTCTGTTGGGAATGATCATCATTCTGGGTAGTTTACCTTCATCCTAGTACACCCTATTAGACTTTACTTGCTTCCATTGATCTTGTTTCAGCCTTTTAGAAGTGTTTTTTTGGAAAAAATTGTGCTTTCAAGCCCTCAAGATGGCCTCTGTGGCCCCAGCGCAGGTTTGGTCAAGAGACAGAGCCTTCAGAGCACCCCTGGCTTGAGGACAGTGCTATGAAGCACACTGTTTCCCATTCAAGGCTGCGTTGATCCTCCTTAGGACAAAAATCCCTCCTTTGATTTGATTTTTTCCAAAATTTACTTCTGTTTCTGCTTGCTGAATGATCAATGATGTTTGTCTCTCTGAAATCAATTTGCGTTTCCTCTCCCAGCCCTACTTTGGCCTTGATTGCTTAGTGTTTCTTAAATGATTTCTTTATCATTATCAAGTCTTTGTCAAAGTTAGTTTATAGTCGATTAATCTTTGTTCAAAAGAAAGTGTCATAAAATTCTTCATTTCATTCGAAATGGAACTGTCGTAAAGTCTCCATTCTTGAAAAAATATTGATTGATTTTATGTGCATTAGTTTCCTTTTGTTCATCACAACATTAAGGGAATTGAAAAGAAAAACTTGCATTGTGCATTAAAAGAGTTTGTGTGTGCTCATAGTAATAGTTTAGGGAAATTGCATTAGATGTGTTATTTATTCTTTGATTACAAGAATCTGATTTCTCTATCCCTACTAGCTAAGGTTTTAATTGTCAAAATTGAATGAAAAGGATGATTATCATATTAGTTGCATTCTAGGAATAGAAAAAATACATCATGTGGTGAACCTTGAAAGGCAAATTCTTAATCAAGATCAACTTAAAATTAACATCAATTAACCTAATGGAGCATTGTCACCTAACGCAAAACATTTAGAGGTTCTAGGCTAGAGACATGTTCCGACATCGTAAAACATAGCAGCTGTCACTAACTTGTCTATGATACATTCCGAGTGTGATACCTCATTCCATGTACGTGAGTATATCGTAGCTCATCCACGTACCTTCGGGTATATAGGGTGGTGTTACAGTACGTAAAGTATAAAGGAATGCTCTCACTATGTGGTTTCACATTAGACAACACTAATATGGATTGGGCCTCCACGTACTTTCGGGTATATATGGGAGGATAATGCTAGGTTTCTATCCATCCTTAGGTAACCGAGTCGGCTTCCTTGTACATTGTGATACACCGAACACAACATTCAGGGAGATTGCTTGCCCATACTTCTCGATTCGCTGGGAGGTATTATGCAGTTCATAGTTGCTTGGTAAACCTTTTTTCCTAGCTTACCCCTTTTTGTTTATTTCTTTTTGTAATAAAATCAATTAGCAATCATGGAGGAAAATCAACCCTTACCCCGTCGTTCGCAGAGAGAAGCGAGTAAATCGCCTTTACCGCCCGAAGATACACCCATCCGGTCGAAGCGATCTCGTTTAATTGGATCCAGTACTTCACAAACATCTGGTTCTTCATATGAATTACCAAAAACACCTATACCGATAAGCACTGTGGCTCCATTTACTCCTACATTTTTTGGTACATCTGTTACAGAAGTGGAATCTCCACAATTACCTAAGGAAACTAGAACTGAATCTAGTGAAATGGTAACCCAAGTTCTTCAACAACAAGTTGATTCTCAACCTGAATTTGTTCAACAAGAAATTACTTCTAAACCTGAATCTGTTCAACCAGAATTTAATCCTGAACCTACCACTATTCAATTAGAAGTTACTTCTGAACCAAAAGTTGTTCAAGAATTCCAACTTGGACTTGTTATTTTACCAAAATATTTGGATCTTGAGGTTGAACAATCAGAAGTTGTTACCTTAACAGAAGAATATTGACTGGTACGTCCTCAAGCATCCATATCTGTCGAAACTTCCTCTTTATCTCAGCAACAAATACCAGAAACCTATTACGAACCAGACAGTGAAATTCTTCCACCTGGTTTGATTTCGATAGAAGAGGAACCTGAGGTAGAATCACCTAGAACTCCATTCCATTTTGGAACTGGACTTTATCTATATCCTCATACTCCTCATTTCACTACTCCTTTTGATCTTGATTACTTTCAGACACCTGTTGATTCGTTAGGAAATTTATTTGGACATTTGACTATGGTAGAGTTAACATCCCATATAGTACCATACCTCTTCGATGTTTACTATGACACCTGGATCACACTTGTATGGTGTTCCTTCCGTCCCATCGAGTTATTAATCTTTATTGGGAACCCACTCAGGTGTTGCTCGTGCCCAATATTTGGACTTGATTTATACATAGTTTGGCACACTCTATGACAAGATCCTGAATGCACCTTGACCAGCTTTCACTGTTCCTCCTCCACCATCGAGTAAGGACTCTCATGCTGGTGATGGTGTGATTGGTTCTTCGAGCACATAGATGGAAGATAGACCATCTGGTCAAACACTTGCCATTTACAATCAAACTACAAATGCACTTGATAACATTCTTGCTTCCGAAATCAATGTCGTGTCATCTGACAAAGACAAGAATGAAAAGCAACCAGGAAGCAAGAAGAAGGGGAAGAATAAGAAGAAACAAAATAATTCCCTTCAAGAGAAATCATTTGATTCCTCTACTTCGGCTAGGAAACCTTGTTACCCATGTTTGATTTATAACGATGAGCATTTTACGCAAGGTTGTCCTCACCGCTCTGAAGTCTCAAAGCTTCTGAGGAATTGTAATACATTCACAGTATTGACTGATCCTTTTCCATAACCGAAGAAAAATATGGTTGCTACAGACCATGCTTCCACTTCCCAAGTGCTTATGCTATCTGCCTCTAAGCCTAAAATTGAAGTTTTTGTGTCAACACGAAGTAAAGATTATGGAAATCAAACGTTGTTGTCTAATAACCAGGCTAATCAACCTAATTCTTTGACTTCGACTTTGACTGATCCTATTCCACCACCTATTGCACTAGAGTTAACAATAAAACAACCTAAAGGAGTTGTACATAAATCTATATTTAACCCTTGAGCTCGAGCTGTACAAAACTATAATAGTAGAAGATTTGGCTCACTCACCTTTTGCTATGTCGACACTCGAGGTGCTTCAAAATTGTCCCTCCCAAAAGTAGGCTTTGTTGTCAGCAATTAGTGGAATCGATCCAACTAATTCCAATCTTCTGGTTTTCAGCCATGTGGGTTATATGCCATAGTTACCAATGCAATTAGCATTCTTGATTCAAGTAAATGCCTTGAATAAAAATTTTCATCGAACCATTATTGATGAGGGGGAATCTACTTGTATTATGTCTATGAATTGCTGGAAAAAACTTGGCTCGATGCCTTTGTCATGCTCACCAACAACATTAAAATCTTTTGACGGTTGCACATATATGCCTTGTGGAATATTGAGTAATCTGCAAATTGAACTAGGAGGAAAAACAATATCTGTTGAAGTTGAGGTTGTTGACAGACCCCTTGATTACAACATTTTACTAGGAAGACTGTGGGTTTATGCTATGGCTGCTATGGTTTCGACGTACTTTTGTACGATTTCATTTCCTCATAAAGGTGGAATCATAGTTATCGACCAACTTGCCTTATTCGCCTCTAGTTCATAGGCTACTAGAAGTATTCCGTTGGTACATGGACCCCCACTATCACTTTAAAACATTGGTGTAGGTCTCTTCAAGGATCCTTCCCTAATGGGTACTTTTTCATTACCGTCACCATCAAACTTGTTGGAAGTGGCAAAAGTTGAGACTTGCAACATGATATCTTCCACTTCATCTAACTTAAGGAAGATAACCAATAGTTCTGAAGTTGATAGCAATATTGAAATCATGCCACTAAGCCCTTTTGAGCTTACATAACAATCAATCTTTCTGGCTTGTGCGACGAACCCAAATCCATCTTCTCCAATTGTATGGGTAGATTGTTTATTAGAATATGGTACTTCCTCCGATCTTTTTTCATGTATATTTTCTACTGATGAAGGAATTATCTAATCAATGATGACGGAAGAAGAACCATGGGAAGATCATCATCATCATTCCCAGCTTCCAGATCACACAGAAGATTATTCAAATGAACTTAACCACCCTTCAGTTATTGATTTCCTTTCGAATTTGTTTTCATAGATATAATAGATTCCAAGCAAAACCTATCAAATATCGAAGAAACGATTTCTATCAATATTTTGACCAAACCTAACATTGTAGAAAACATTTGTGTTGGAAAATATTGTTCTCCATCAGAAATTGATGTTTACTATGATCTATTTCGTGAATTCTGAGATATATTTGCATGGTCATATGAGGAGATGCCAAGAATTGACTCTAGTTTAGTTGAACATGAAATCAAAATGTATCTTGATGTCAAACCAATGAGACAACACCTTTGTCCTATTCATCCAAAGAAGGCTGCTGCTATTAAAATAGAAGTTGAAAAACTTTTGCATGTTGGTTTCATTTACGCTGTTCCTCTTACTGATTGGGTTTCCAATATTGTTCTTGTCATGAAGAAACAAGGGACAATACAAGTGTGTATTGTTTATAGGGATGTTAATCAGGCTTATCGAAAAGACAATTATCCCACTCCCTTTATCGACTAGATTATTAATGAATGTGCCAGATGTGAAATATTCTCATTCATGGATGGTTTTTCTGACTATAACAAGATCAATATCTGCCCAGAGGACCAATCTAAAACTTCTTTTATTTGTCCATGGGGCACATTATCTTACAGGAAACTCCCTTTTGGTTTGAAGAATGCAGGGGAAACATTTCAGAGGTCAATGAATTATGCCTTCCATGACATCAAACATATTGTTCAACTCTACCTTGACGATTTACTTTCTCATTCACAAAAGTGGGTTGATCACCCATAGCATTTGAGTGCCATATTTTTATGGTGCCAACACTACAAAATACGACTCAATCCACACAAATGTGTGTTTTGTGTTGGTTCTGGTCGTTTTCTTAGATTCGTAGTGTCTAAGGAGGGAATTCAACTCGACCCACTTAAGGTTCAGGTAATTCTTCACTTGCCTTGACCTTCAAATCTACTTTAGTTACAGAGACTCAAAGGGAAGGCTAACTTTCTGAGGAGGTTCATTCCCAATCATGCTAAAATGGCTAAAGGATTTACTCATTTATTGAAAAAGGGGATAACCTTCCATTAGGATCAGGTTGCGCAAGCTTCCTTTGATGCTCTTAAAGGTACCTTGATTAGAGCCTCCTTAATGTATTCCCTGAATTATCAAAATGACTACTTCCTGTATCTCGCCACTGCAGATACAACCATTGGAATGGTTTTAATCCAAGAAGAAGATGGGATTGAACATATGATATATTATTTGAGCCACAATCTAAATGATACAGAAGTTAAGTACTCCTATGTTGAAAAGTTAGCTTTGGTTGCTGTTCAAACTGTACAAAGATTTCGCCACTACATCCTGCTTCGAAAGACTACTGTCATTTCAGATTACAACCCTATGACATAGATTTTGTCACATCAATTTCTGGGGGGGAATACTCAAAATGGATCATCATTTTGCAGGAGTTTGATTTGGAATTCATTAAGTCCAAATCAAAGAAATCTCTAATATTTGCTGAGCTTCTTTGCAACTTTCCCTTGAATACCATTGATTCAACATCAGAACCATCAATTCTGGATGAGTCTTTGTTCTTGATTTCATCATCTGACACATGGTATGGAGATATACTGATTTATCTCCAGACCCAAACTTTCCAGCCTGATACCTCTCACTCACAAAAGTGATGTATCCAATACCAAGCCAAAGATTATTTGATCGTTGGTGACACTATTTATCATCGTGGTATCGATACAATTTTACAAAGGTGCCTCACTCATGAGGAAGCCGAGAATGTTTTGAATGATTTCCATTCAGGTGCTTGTGGTGGAAACTTATCTGGTTATTCTATTGTGCAGAGAAATCTTTGTGCTGGTTACTTCTGGCCTTCCATATTCAAAGATTGCATTATTGCCACCAGAAGTTTTCATGCATGTCAGATACATGACCGTAAAGCTAGATCACCACCCACACCATTGCATCCTGTTGTCGTTGTTGGACCATTCACCAAATGGGGCATTGACTTCATGACATGTAACCCCACCTTGGCCGGGGGGCATGGGTATATTATAGTCGCTGTTTACTATTTCACAAAATGGGCCGAGGCGATGCTGACATTAAATAACAGTGGTGAGACGGTTGCACTTTTGTTTTTCAACCATGTGGTTGCCTGGTTTGGTGTACCACAGGATATAGTTACAGATCATGGGTCACATTTTCACAATTACATGATGAGTGAGTTAACTACCAAGTTAGGACTTTCCCATGATATTTCTACTCCTTATTATCTGCAAGCGAATGGACAAGTTGAGGCCATCAACAAAGTCCTGAAGCACATGCTTCAAAGAATGATAGGGGTTCATAAACGATAGTGGCGAGACGAATGTAATTTTCTTTTTCAACCATGTGGTTGCTTGGTTTGGTGTACCACATGCTATAGTTACAGATCATGGGTCGCATTTTCACAATCACATGATGAGTGAGTTAACTGCCAAGTTAGGACTTTCACATGATAGTTCTACTCCTTATTATCCACAAGCAAATGGACAAGTTGAGGCCATCAACAAAGTCCTGAAGCACATGCTTCAAAGAATGATAGGGGTTCATAAAAGAAACTGGCATTTAATCCTGTACTTTGCGTTGTGGGCATATCGAACCTCGGTGAGGAATGCAACTGGATTCACACCCTTTTAATTGGTGTATGGTTTAGAGGCAATATTGCTGATACAATGTGAAATTTCATCCCTCAAACTTGTGATTGACCTATTACTTGAAACTTCTGATGAAGAAGTGCATTTCTTAGAACTCATCCATCTGGATGAAACCTGTCGTGAAGCCGCATTGGCTAACAAAGCGCATAAGTAACGAATCAAGGTGAAATACGATAGAAATGTCAAGCCTCGCATTTTCTCTAAAGGAGATCTAGTCTTGCTTTATGATTAGGAAGCTGATAAACTTGGAGTAGGAAAATTTGAACCACTATGGATGGGTCCTTACATTGTCAAGCATGTTTTGGAAAAAGGTGCCAATGAGTTGGTGGATTATTATGGAATTCCATTGTCGCAACCCCAAAATGGGCTGTACCTCAAACGTTACCATGCTTAATTGAGTGTAGTAAAATCACTGTATATATGCTTTAATTGCATGTGTGTGTGTCAGTGTGCCTTTTAGAGTTTTTTATGTGGTTAAGTAATCCTCTTTGCATTTTTTGAATATGTCGGAATCTTCGGAACCATTTGTTGGTTACTCCGATGGTGCTAGTTACAGTAATCAGAACCTATCTTCTACAACATGGGCCATTTTCGCTCCAAGTGGCGAGTTAGTGAGTTTTCAAGGGATTTGTATCGGTCGATCAATGAAAAATATCACTGAGTATATCATGTTGATCAAAATTCTCTTTGATTCCATTTCACTTGGCATTCATTGAATCATCATTAGGCTAGACTCACAACTCATCGTACTGCAACTAACAAACATTTATACCGTTCAAAACCCAACAATTCTTCGTATGTTCCTTAGAGTTCATATTTTGGAAAGACATTTTGAGTACATTCAATATCAACATATTTCCAGAAACTTTAACACATTAACTGATTCATTAGCAAACTATGTGTTAAACAGACATTTGCGACACATGTAAAAGTAAATTTTCAATTCACATCATCAGTTGAATAGGATTTCACATAACCATATATATATAAAAACTCTGAAAGTAAAATAGATAAATGTTTTAAAAGTTTTTACAAAATTTGTGTCGAAGACACATTTGGTCATATGACCTAAAAACTTGAAATGCATGAAAAAATACATCCCAAGTAGACCTAGTGATGCTCATGATAACAGGTCATAGCCCGAGCTATCACACAAGAGCCTCATCCAACAACCAGGAACACCAATAGTATGGTGCTGCAGCCTCATAGGTAACTCCTCAATCTAGACATCTAGAATACCAAGGGTTAATCCCTCTACATGATCCTGCAACTCTGCCAGTGTCTCGGCCAAATCCAAATCCTGGAGAACTGCTCTCCCAACATTTCTTCGTGCTGGTCCACCTGCCTCCTGTTGGTGTCTCATAGGTCAAACAGTACCCACATCTGCATGCATGAGAATGATTTTAGTTTAGTCTTGGAACATCAAAACACAAAAACATGTAGAAACTTAAAAATCAAAAAACATTTTGGTCAAAAACAATTTACCTATAGCACCCCATTGAGCACCTACTGGTAAACTCAACTCTGGATCTCCACGAAAATCCATCCTTGTGTATGGATGCTCCTCGATGAAAATATGTTGTCGATCAAGCCAACTGAAGAATGCAATAGAAAATGTAATTGATGACTGACCAACATGTCTAGCCATCAATTCAACCCACCTCTGCATCCGTGGATCTCTAGGACTAGCTATACCCAGTGTTACATGCTGGGGTTGCATCAATGGAATTCTCTCTAAGGTAAAAACAATTAAGAGTGATCCATAGCTAAAATTCTTGGTCTTACCACTCTTTACCTTTGTTAGCTATTCTTTCAGTGAAGAAAGTACTGCCTCACACCAGTTGAATAAAGTTGGCTCAAGACACTCAAGTGCATACTGCATGTATGATCTGTTTGCCAGATGAAGTGTCACACTGCCTGCCAACTTTGTGATGGTGAAAAGGATTGTTCTCAAAGGAAAATCACGAATATCCTTGATGATTATCTTTCCATCCTTGCTAGGCTGTGTACCTGGCCGATAGAATTGTCAAACATAGTCCGTCACTGATTCCCCTTCACGGGAGGAACCTGAAAGAGATATGGGGGCACCACGTCTTGACAACCCTATAAGAAAGTAAACACCATTGATGGTAATAGGGACCACTTTTTCCCTTATGTGAAAAGGCTAATCTGTTGGATCCCATGCGTGAGCTAAGAACTACAATAGTTTTGATTGTTGCCTCGGTCCGGACAACTTGAAGTATTTGAGCAACCCATAGTTTTTGAGGGCCTCAACTGTACCTGGATTATTTAATGAAACCATGTCTTGTTCTTCATGCTCTCTTTCTCACCAAGTAATAGACATTCTGATCCGATGAAAGCCTTAAATCAAACCATAAGCTTAGTTAGGATCCTTTTCATGTAAAAGACTGAAGAAATTTTGGGCCAAATTGGTGAAACAAGTTTGTAAAACTCGCCCAGCGTAGCCCAGGCAAGGAGATAGTCTCCTGCAATGCAGAAAACCTATTGTCAGGGTGCTCCCCAGTGCAGTTTTTGACATGGAAGCCTGTGCTGATCCCAGGGCGAAATATTCAAACCCAGGGGCCCTAAAATTCCTAAAAACTTGCGTGAAACAGTAAAAGAATGACATGAAAATAAAGAGGAGGGGTATATCTCCTACCTGGTCTAGACGGCACGAGAAATGATACACAAAATCTCTTGCAATCAACTATTAAATATCAAGGTAAAAAACAGGGTCGGAGCACAAACTGAATGGTAAATATCAAATGGTGAAAATAACATGGTAAATTCTTGTTTTTATGTTTATTTCATGAGCATTAAATGAGTAAAATTTAGTATTTACCTATTTTTACCAATGAAACAGGTATGTTTAATCCATTTAGTGTTGCTTTGAATAGATTTATAGTTGATGTACAAAATTTGATGTGAACGATCATGAATTTTACTTTGACCACAAAGCATACTTTTATCTCTTTTTTGAGCTCTGTTAAACATCGAAAAAAGAACCCCCTTGGAGTCCACTTTAAGCTCTTTTCAGAAACTCTAAATATGAAAAGATTTTCGTGCGCTTGTCCTTTTCATCTCGTTAATGGATTGGAAATGACATCTACTCAGTATAAGTTTAACCCTTTTCCAGACTGAGATAGATTTTTTGCGAAAAAGGAACACGTTGATCGAACATGGTCAATAGGTTCTCTCTTTTATTGTTTTACACTTTTTCGGACTTGAGAGAAAAATATATGTAAAATAACTTGTGGAGTTTTTTTTTTTTCCCTTTTAAAACTCTCTAAACATGAAAAGGACCAAGTTATCATTATCATTAGACTTGTTAAAACATCAAATAGTGACAAACTTGTCCATCATGACAAGATCGAGTTTCACCTTCGCTAGGCTCATTAAAACATCACATAGTGATGGATTCACCCGAAGGGTGGAATTATACAACAAGCATATGTTATCCTCCTAAAGCTTGATAAAAATGAAGAGGTATTGGTCAACAATGACTGGGAAAAATGGGAAAACGGGTAAACCACTTTATGGCAGCAGGTCGCTCTTGACGATGACACTTTCACTTCATCACTGTGACTATTTGGGTTGGGTAATCTCCTTGATGGTCATAATACATTGGTCTATCATACCATCCATTACTTTTGTTTTCTGTCAATGATGCTAATCCATTTAGTGTCACCGACATGTTCAAGTGAAGTCACTCAGTTTGAAATTCATCCTTTGCAATACTCGTAAGGCTTCATTTTCATGACCGCCATTCTTGAACCTTGTGTCGTCAGTCACATTCCGTCTCCAGAAATCATTACACTCATCTCATGTCATTGATGTGGGATACATCAAGGCCCTCCTGTGATGAGTCGCTTCTTGTCGACACCAACACATTATCTAAAAAGTTGACTTAGAAACACCCTTCCAGTACCTTGAGGCTTGCATACATCAATGGAAAGTTTCTCGGTTCTGGTGATAGGTTGAAATCACTGGCCTTCAATCGAAAGACTTTGTATGGTGTTCGACATCAAAAATCCATTCACACCATGTAGAATGTACTACATTACCTTGAGGATCATTATCATTATCGATGATTTCTCTCGCGTCTGTTAACGACTTACATCATTGGCTGGTAATCAGATGGTGTCTTCCCATGTTTGACTTCAGATCACATATTCACATGGTTAGATTCGTACTTGAGTGAATGATTAAATGAGATAGAAGACCCCGGATCTAGTTTCATCCATCTGGGCTGCGATTTCAGGAAATGTACCAAATCATCCATACAATGGCTTTACATTGATGGTCATCCTATCATGGGTCTATATCTGTAGACAACTATCTATGTACTTATAATGAAAGTTTGTATGCTAAGCATGAGTATGCCTTCCCTCAGAAATTCATGAGAAAAATCAAAATATCATGATAATATGTATTGTAATCGATGTAGGTCACCATCCACTTCGGAACCTCCTCATCACATCGTAAAGCATATCACTCAACATTAATATTTTTGACTTCATGCTTTAGGGGGTAGCTGTTACAGATCCATTTGGGCACATCACTCCCATCATTCAGATCAGTAGTAATTGGGGCTCATCAAACCCTAATTCAATTGTTGCATGCCCTAGACAAGTCAACACTTTGAATGCCTCCTTCCCTGAGAGTTTCTTAGTCTAAATCCCTCTAAAAATGCCTCCTTGAGGGACCAGCGTAGCCTTGGATAGGGGTAAGTGCGCTTCAGTGCAGGTAGGCCCATATCAGGGTGCTTTCCAGAGCACTTAGATCCACTTTGACCTGCGCTGGGTGAGATTGAGGGAAATTAACATAGGGTTCTATGAATATTCTTATCTTCTGGAGCCATCTAGAAGATTCCCACACTTATTATTATAGACATTTTTGGGCACTGCAACCCCAATCATACATGTCCATAAACCAAGGGTTCCTAAGTCCCTAAAAGTGTTGCTTCACACCCTAAAAGAACAAGGTCAGCTGATTACATCATCTCCCAGAAGTTCTCCACATAAAACTACTCAGAATTGGTCAAAGCTGGACCATACAGACAACTCAGTGTAGAGGGTGCGATGCATCTCACCTGCCCAGTGTAAAGGGTGCGATGCATATTGGAAAGCCCTTCTGTAGGGTGTGATGGGTGAGAGTAGACAAATGGCAGAGACAGTTTGCAAGGTGGATCGTCATGGAATCTTCCAGAAACTTCTCCTGTGACACTTGCCTCTCTGAATTCACCCAAGGATGAGTAAGAGATCATCAATCTCCAAGTGGAATCAAGAACTATCAGAGATAGGACACTAATCAAAATCCCAGAAGTTGACTCACCCCCTACAATCATCTATATATGGGTCCCTCATCCCAGAGATCCAGAGGCTGGAATTTTGTATCTTGTAAGGAAGTGCTGTTGGTTTCTTGGTGGAATATCATAGTGTTGGGTGATCTAAGCTTTTCATGAGGTGAAGAAGGGCTTTCATGCTGGGAGGATGACACTGGGTCAGAACAATTGGTTGTAATCCTTTTTGCTTTTCTTGATATTAATAAAGCCATTCAAGTTTTCCTCCACATTCTTGTATGTTTGATGATATATGCATTTGTGTGGTCAATATATATCTGGTCCTATATTGTTTATGATTGTAGATCTCTGTTCTTCAATAGTGTTATGTTGCTTTGATTCCACAGGTGCTCTTTGAAGCTGGGCAGACGAAGGCAAAGCGGCAAGGATCTGTCAGAAGGGAGAGGAACCAAGCAAGTAACTAAGTGCAAGACTGAGGTTGGTATCCTTTGTTCCCCTCTTATCTACTTCTCATAAAGGAAAGCGAAAGTAGTTTTAGTTTGTTTGTTTCTAAGATAGCTACCAGTCTTAGTGGGACTAGCAGCTCCGAGTGGACACTAGATTTCTCGATAACAAAATGGAAACTCCACTAGGGAGCGAATAGATTGTTTGCTTGTCTATATTTATTTGTTTTATAAACTTACAGATGGAGCCTGAAGTCAAGCCAGCTAGCCTTCGAACTGCATTTGCTATGCAAGTGCAAAGTAGATCAATGCTGCTTCAGTCTATCTCCGGGTTTTGTTTATAAACTGAACAATCAATTTTCAAACCTTCTAATTTCCCTAGTGGTGGCTCTAGTAACCTCATTAGATCAATCCCTATGATTTATATTTACTGAACATCACTTGCTCAGCTAAATCCCTGAACTGAGCTGCAAACTATGACCCGGAACCCAGTTGAAGTCTCGTCCCTAGACCATCGCACCTTCTCCTCTTGGGAATCTGGATGCATCACACCTCCTGTGTACAGTAGGTGTGCTTCATCACACTTTCCCTGTGTTGTAGGTGCGCTGATCAGACAAGATCTCTTCTGCTCTCAGATTTTGGTTTCTGTGTTCACTTTCTTCAACTTTATTCAGGATTTTTGCTATCTGTGATCAGTATACCACTGTGGAAACTCCCTTCCTTTCCATAATTTTGCCCCTATTTTGCAAAGAACTGTGAATTTTTTTATGTATTGTGTGCCATTTTCAGTTCTCTTTTACAAAGAAGTAGCATAATCAAACTATCGTCTTTTGATTTGAAAGTGTCGCAAGTGTCGTTTTCAGTCAAAGAAAATAATTCTATTGTTCTTGATGGTCGATTATATAGTTACTCTTGTATTTGATTTGAATTAGTAGTTTTTCAAGTGTCGAAAGCAGTTTTCAATTCAAAATAGCAAAGTGTTGTCATTATCTTCCTTTCGTTTTTGAAGAGAAATTTGTTAGTACTGTCGCTTTGAAAAGATAATTTAGATTTGTTCTTAGCATTCTTCTTGTCATTCACACATTAAGAAAGCTGAAAACAAATACACGCATGTGCATTTGCATTTGGGCTTCTTGTTGGTTTGATTTAGGACAGAGCATCTAGTGTGTGCTCTCTGCTCTATGTTGAAAGAAGATCATCTCTCTTTCTTTAGTAGCTATGATTTTCATTGCAAAAATAAGATTAAAATCTTAGATTGCATTTTAGGAATTGTGTATCTACATCACGCGGTGAACTTGAAAGGCAAATTTCTTAAGAAAGATCAATTGTAAAATAAATTCAATGAACATAAAAACACTTTGGAACCTAATGCACAACATCTAGAAGTCTAGGCTAGAGACGTATTCCGGTGTCGTAAAGCCTGGTAACTGTCACTTTCACTGTTGGTTGGGTGATTCCTCCTCTTTGAGATGAAAAGTGCCAGTACGGACTTGTGCTCCCACGTACCATCGAGTATATATTGGGAGACCACAATAGGCTATATCCTTTATCCATAGGAAGCCGTGTTTGCCGCCCTATCGATCGCAATGCACTGAACACAGCATTTGGGAAGATTGACTACCGTACCGTAAAAAGTATTCTGCAGTTCTGCGATTGGTTTGGTAATCCCTCTGTCTAGATTTTCAGAGTAGTCTCTTTCATTCCTTTTCAGACTCCTTAAAGGAAAAGGTCCATTTGAGCACTTGTCACTTCAGGCTCATTAAAAATCGAAGGTGACTAGAGTCATCTTTTGTTTTTTCTCGACTCTTAAAAATTGAAAAAACAAGTTGTGTCAAAGCGTCTGAAATTTATTTTAATCGGAATAATATCACCATTCTCGCGTTGGTCTTAGGTTGAGAAAAATGGAGTCCACCAACCAAGGATTTCCCCTTGGAGGAAATCCTAGTCCTTTCTCCTCTTGGGGAGATGTTGATGCACCTCATATGGCCACATTCTCACTTCCAGGATTGACGATTGGCTTGCCAATATGGCTCTTCTCAACCTCCATTGTTCAGAACACCGTAATTCATAAGTAATCGAGTCGGCAAATAGATGATACTAAAGTTACCCCCCAACCTTCTACTTCATCCGATTCTCCCTCTCCTCCTTCCTCTTTGCTTGATGAAGCTGGTAAAGCCAAAAATCAAGTAACTAAAAAGGAGAAGAAGGGGAAGGAGAAGAAAGAGAAGAAGAAGAAGGAGCCAAAGGTGAAAAGGGGTAACCAGGCATCGTCTAGTGAAAATCCACACACTACACCATCGAAGCCTAAATCTCCATGTGTCATTTGCAAAGGAGACCACTATCATTGAGATTGTCCTTGCATCCCTTGGATCTTAAGGGATTGGTCTCCTCATTTGCACAATTCGGTGTTATCAACCTATGAAGATCATGTTGAAAGTACACCATCAACTAGTGAAAGTGAAGCATTTGGACAGAAAAGGAAATGTAAATTTCCTTGTAAACTGTGTGAAGGCGATCACATCGTCCACCTCTATCCCTTCCTAGACGAAGCTAAAAGAGTCTTGGATAACCGTCCCGCTTCACTGCTACGGCTTCCTCCTAGATACAAGAAACTCTTTCCAAGTCCATCGCTAGTTGAAAATCTGACCAACACGCCATTGTGGTCGGTCGAAGAATCTGTCATTGAAGATAAACCTGCTAAATCGATACCAGATGAAAGTAAAAAGGTTGAGGCGGAAATCGACCTGATCTTGTCTTCAGAAGGTCCATCTTCAAATGATACAATCACCGAAGAGAATGAGAATGACACCGTTCAAATTATTTTCATAAACACAGACTCCGATGAACATGGGGGAAATCTACCCGTTCCTTTACCATAGGAAGGAAGTTCGTTAGAGTCATATCCGGCCGTCTATTCGGTCCCACCTCCAAGTAACCTAGTCGTTTCCTTCGATTGGAATCTACTAGGCAGACCCCATCTACCAGCTAATGTACCATTTTGAATCATTATACAAGCTTACAAAATGATCATGGTTAGTACCATCATAGATGAAGGGGCTTCTGTGAGTATCCTTTCCTCAACTGCTTGGGAAGCACTTGGTTCACCATCGCTTCTGCCTGAGATGAGAAATCTGACAGGCTTCAACAAAGGAACCAGTCGACCGTTAGGGATCCTTCCCAATGTGCCCATAACGTTGAGAAGGAAAACCGTTTATATAAACGTAATGGTAGTCCAAGGACCTCTAGATTATAATCTACTCCTTGGACGCGACTATATTTATAGCATGGGAGCCATTGTCTCCTCACTCTTTAGAGTAATGTGTTTCCGCATGAAGGCCGAGTGGTCCAGCTCATAGAACAGCTTTCGTTTCCTGGCTCACACATAGATAATAGTCAAATGCAATCCCTAAATGGTATTTTCACGCAAGGAATGTCTCATCAATTTCCAGTCCGTCCACCTGAAGAGCGACAGTTATTTGGGAGGACATGACTGAAACCTAGGGGGCATGCACCCTGGTCTGTTTTGGTAGGAAAACCTTGGGCATAGGGTAGGTTTCTGCGGAGGATATATGACTAGTCTGACACACTCGTCCGTTTAGGAAAATGGGATTAGACTGGAATAAGATTCCCTCTTCAAAGTTATGTGAGTGGAGGCGACCGCGCCACTCACCTTTGTCTATTTCGGTAGACATCACCAAGGAAGTGTTTTGTCTGCAACGCAGATGGAGCAATCTCGCATTTGCAAGAGATTTCATATGGTAACTGGTGAGCTCCAGTATTGTAGCAATAATGCTACAACTCCTGGGGTTTCCTGTCTCTTAATTTTCTCAACCCGGTAGTTCGTACAAACTTGGAAGCGACGGTGCTGTATGCACAAGTACTAGCTCTTGTCGCAGCTGTCACTTGGTCAGCTGGCACAAGTCTGCTAGGGCTCAAGCCAACTTCTATAGGCTCTCAGAAGAAGCTTTTTAAATGATGGACGAAAGCTAGCTCAAAGAAGACTAATCTACTTGGCAAAAATGAACTGAAAGCAAATCAAAACATGGAAACCCTAGGAAACCCTAATTTAACTAGTCTAACCTCTATGATGCAAAGAATGTGAAGGAAACTTCTACCAATGATGCCATTACTTCTAATAAGTGAAAATGCATGAATCTAATCTACTTGCATCGTAAAAGACATGTTTTTGTATTTTTTCTTTAAGTGGATGGAGTGATTGTGATTTCGTGCTTATTAGGGTTTGGTTGTGCAGATGTGATGTGGAAGGAAGGAAAGCTTGGGAAAGGTTGGGGAGGCTAGGAGAGGTCCCCAGAGATCCTTAGCATCAGTCCACAGAGGTTCCTCACGTTCAGAGGCTCAGCAACCGAGTGAGTGGCCTCCTACAGGATGTCTGCAAGGGATTCTACAGGAAACTTAGGGGTTTCTACAGGAAGTCTACAAATTGCTACAGGATGACCTACCGTGGGTGTTTGAAGTGATGGTGGAGTGATGGAATGGTAGGGGGAGATGTGCAAGGTAGTAATAAAGCTGGTGATGGCTCAAGAGTGGAGAAGTAGGATGGAGAACGAGTGTATGAAGTGGGTTGATGGATGGAAGGTTATAACAACGAAATGTCTAAAGAATGAAGTTACGTGAGGAGTGGAGGAGTTTGGGAGATAACAGAGTGGAGCAGAGGTCAAGGATGTGGTTGTATGCGTGATCAAGACGAAGAAGAAGGTAATAGAACGATGAAGAGCAGTGTAAATAAAACAAATGGCTTATGACTGTCACCAAGATGAAAATTCATTAACCTATGCTACCTGTGCTATGAACTCAATGAACAACAATATAAAGCGTGTAGAGGAATGTGCATGAAGCGGTGATGAAGGTGTATGGTGCAAGAGTGAAGTGCATGGAAAGATCTATCATAAACGAGACTATGTTGCAGCATGTATAAAGTGAAGAACTACGTATTTTTGTGGTTGGTATAGGCTGCACTCCAATCTCCAAACAGAGATGGCAGTGGAGACTTCCTCAACCTTTTTTCCTTGGAGCTCCAAGAGATTATATCTATCCTCCTATCAAACTTAAGCAACTGAAAGCAAATCACCATAAACTAGTCCTATCTATGCTCATGAAAACGACTAAATTACCAAACTGTGAATTCGAATTGCATGTGAAAATAAACAAACTCAAAGTGCTGGAACGAAATGCAAACACATTACAACACCGAGGAGATCTATTGCTCTCAGGTTGGGCCCTAACCTGAGAGCTATAGCTCCTTGAGAAAACTCAGAACTAGATCAAAATCTGCCTTCTTTATTCATAATCTGATGTCATGCCAAATTGGCTTACAAAAAGGAACAAAGACTGAGCTCTAGCTCGTACTTCCCAATTACAAGAGTAATGCCAAGGTTCAAAAAGCTCCTCTACAAGGCTACGGCCTTAGTATTTATGCAAAAATGATCATCCAACAGATGTCCTTGATTTTAGGAGCTCGGCTGTCCAACTAAAGTTTAACTGCTGATCCTGTAGGACAGTCATAACTATTGTTCCTGTAGAACAGTTATAACTGTTGTTCCTGTAGAACAGCTGGCTACTTCTAAGCTCGGTGGAGAGATGGATTGGAGCTCGGAGTTCTTGGTGGGAATCACGAGGAAGGTCCCCAAGACCGTGGACATCCTCTCCTAAAAACCAGAAGTGCCACCTCATTGTCTCCTTGTCTCCTTTTTCGTTGTCTTTTTCCCCCTTTTAATGCCAAAAACCTGAAAGCATCATGCATTAGTCACGTAGATAAAATGTCTACCCTTCTTCCTACAAACAACACGAATAAACTAAGAAATGCATGCATAAGCGGTAAAAAGTGAATGGTTTGAGCAAAGCAAGTAGGCCAAATGAGCCCAAATTATACCAAAAATTGGGGCTCATCATCACCCCCCAGCTAAACTATTTGCTCATCCTTGAGAAACTTAGTCCAAGTCCTCATCTTTCATTGCTTTCACTGCTTCTCTTGCATCCCAAGGCTCTGTGGTGGGGTCCTCTCTGTAGATGTGAAACCCTGCTTTTCTGTTTACCTCTTCCCATTGTTGACTGTCATCTTCCTTTGTATTTCCTTCAGTCAATCCTAGCAATAGTGGTGGGCTGAGTTTAAGGCCAATCCAGCTGGCCTGGAGGATTTGCATGGACTGTTTGTAAAGGTCAACCCTTGCCAAAGCTTCTCTCATCCGGATGGGGGTATGGTACTCTCGGATTTTCAAGCTGTGGGCCATGGTATTCCATCTGCGTGCACAAGCCTGGGCAACACTTTCTCCCAACAACCTTTCCATGTCTTCAAAGTGAGCTATGGCCTGGGCTTGTTGGTCCATAAACCTCAAGGAAGCTGTGGGATCCGTAGCCAACTGTTGGTGGGTTGAGATGAGTGCCACCGGGTCCTCTAGTTCCGGCCTAATGAACAGTGGTTCGCTCACTTCTCGGTTCATGACCGATTTTGCTTCAGCTGCTCTTTGATCTTCATGGTTTAACCATGAGGCGAGGGCCATCAATTGCATATCACCCAAGGAAATGTTGGGATCCCATGAGACTTCATTAGGCAAAGCCAAGTTGTGGAGGTAAAACTCTGCCAATTTGGCTTTGTCTTCTGCCGAACTAGTAGTGCATAATTCAGAAAATTGTTGTGGGTTTTGGATGTGTGCAATACCTCTTTGGGCCAAGGTGTTTATTTGGAACTGAAGCCATTGATCCTTTAAAAATAATCCATAGGATTTTGCGGGCGTTCTGCACTGAATTGCTTCCATGGCCCAACTGGCCATGCAGGCCAATTGTGCTTCCTTTTGTTGCAGCTGTTCCTTTAAGGCTTGCACTTCAATTCTTGTCTGCTGTTCTGCCTCCTGTAGAAGTGTCATTGGCTCTTCAAGACTGGTGGTCAACTCCTTTTTGAATTCTTGTTCATTTGTGATGTCCTTGGAGGATGTTCCTGCCCCTGCCTTTAGTTCTTGTAGCTGCAACCGTAACTTCTGATTTTCTTCCTGTAGAAGTGCCTGCTGGCAACTAGCCACATGTTTAGCCATGGTGAATTCACTCCTGACCTCCCTGAGTTTATCCTGTAGAGGGCCTATGTCCGCCACCCCCTTTGATTTGGCGATTTGCATCCATGTGTGGGAACGGACTCTTTCTTTCTCTAGTTCAAAAAATAGAGGTACAGTAAATTTCTGTGGTATGATTTTGCCCGCCTCTAAAAAAGTGTAATACGAATTCATATTGGGCGAAGGGATAGGTTCTGGTATATGTTCTCTTGCTGTTTCTTCAGGCGGTTCTGCCTCATCCTCCCTTGGTGATGAGGGCCCTTCTCCTTCCCTCTTTTCTGTTTCCTGTAGCCGGGCCAGAGTATCCTGTAGAACATTTTCAGCTTCCTGTAGTTGAGTTTGTTCCAACTTCTCTTGCCATGTATTCTTCTTTGGACTCCCCTTCTCGTAGGTAACTGTGATCCTGGAGGGTGATTTTTCCTGGGGAGAAGCAGGTGTATCTTCGATGACAATCGGGCTGCTGGATTGAGGTGGTGGCTTGCCCATTTTTATCCTAACGCTTCTCCGAGCTTTAAAGTACAGAGGGGTCTCCCTCTTCCTTTTGTCTTTTTTCTTAGGTGGCGTGCTGAGGCCAGCTAATACCGCTGCTGCTTCCCGTGCCAGAATATCCACCTTCTTCTCTTTGGGTTTTACCTTTTTGGGGCTTCCTGTAGAAGCCTGTTTTTGCAATTTCGGGCTTCCTGTAGAAGCCTATTTCTGCAATTTTGGGCTTCCTGTAGAAGCCTGTGTCTTAATGGTTTGTGGGCTTCCTGTAGAAGCCTTGGTCTTTGCTTTTGGGCTTCCTGTAGAAGCCTGCTCCTCACTGATCTTCGGGCTTCCTGTAGAAGCCTTTGTCTTTGTTTTCGGGCTTCCTGTAGAAGCCTGTTTTTCAATGATTTTTGGGCTTCCTGTAGAAGCCTGAGTTTGTGTTTTCGGGCTTCCTGTAGAAGCCTGTTTTTGCTTTCCTGTAGACACAGGTGTCTCCACTTCCGCTTGCTTGCCTACTTGAGTTTTGCTTTTTTCTTTGGGTGCAGGTGCTGTTGAGGTACTTGGGCTGACGTGGGCCACCTCTGCTTTGTCCATTCTGCTCTTCATCCTCTTTTCCCTTGCTGACAGGATAGGTGTGCCACCTTTTTCTTGGTCCTTCTTTTCCTCATGCTTCTTCCTTTGTTCTTCGGCCACTGCTTCGTGTTCCTCACTGCTAGAGGAACCCGTTTCTTCGATCAACATTTTAATATCCCCATCTTTGGTCAAATTGCGGAAGGATTCCCATGAGAGGGGGACCTTATATGAGTGCAATGCATCTTCCACAAGCAGCTTTATTAACCCATGGTGGGCTATCTGATCAGGTATGCCCTCTCTTAGCTTTGTAGCACACTCCATTAGGGACTGCAGGAGATAATAAGGGATGCTCAGTTTTTGCTCTACAGGAAGGTCAATTCGGTGCCTCAACTCAGTGAGTAGCCGAAAGTGATATGCATACACGATGCTGAACCGACCTTCACAAGTAATATATTTCATGATTTGCAAACTGACTTCATTCCAAGGTGGTGATAGACTTGTTCTTCTCACCCCGTTTTTATCCTCCGAGAATTCTTCCTCAGGTGGAAAGAATTCCTTCTTTGCCTGCTGACTCAGCTTTCTCTCCTCTTTATCCCACGGCAGACCCATAGGAAGTTCTGTGATCCGACTGATATGTTCTGGGGTGAGTTTGAGGCTTAGACCTCTGAAGTTTACTGTGGCCAGTGTCTGGGATTTAGGCTTCAAAGCCTGCAAGAATTCCTCGGCTACTTCATCATCGTATCCCTGCAGCTTATCACAAAAAGGCATCCATTGTGCTCTGGTGAAGAGCTCTACCACTGCCGGGTTTCTCCTTAAGTTAGTTGAATCAGTGGGCTCTCGTCTTATAAACCCACCCGGCATGATGAACACGGTCGTTTTAACTAAAGGTGGCAGATGCAAAAGAGATTTGGTCTATGAAGACAGAGCATGCACATACAAAATTTCAACACAGACTACTTATACCAACATCCTGTAGAACGGTAGCAACGGTACAGCAAACAACAATTCCACCAATATCTTTATAACCCGACCGTGGACGATGGTCTTGCCACTTCTAATAACCAGTTACATTAAGAGTTCAGGGTTACCTCCTTAATTGGCCACCTTTTTCGCGAGGCACCCGCTTTCCTGTAGATGACTACGTTCCTGTAGACTGCGTTCCTGTAGAACTGCGCTCCTATAGAACTGCGTTCCTGTAGAACTGCGTTCCTGTAGAAGCCACGCGCAATTCTCGGGGAGGACTGTAGTTGGCCGCGCTCGCGGTGTGCTTGACCAGCGTTCTGGTAGCCAACAACTCGGCGTATCAAAGTGCAGAGGAGATTAGAATAGCTATCCGAGTTGAAGTGTTGGATGATAAATGCATGCGCATGATTTAGCCGATCGGCGCAATCCGTGGCGCGGGGGATGAGCTGTCCCCGCCGGACCATTGGGCGACGTCATCCATCCTCCGCCTGCGTATTCACTTGCTGTTGCATTCATTCCCACAGATTTGCCGCCGCCTTTCCTGTTAAACTCATGCTTCTGACGAGAGTGTTCCCACGTGCATGCCGTTCATTCTCTTTGTCGTGGCCGCCACCCAAACATCCAATTACACTTTAACTAGCCGACGTGGCCAGTCGACTGGCCATACGGCAGCTCAAACATTCAATTTTACGCTTTGCAAACAATTTCAAAGTTAGATTCATGTGATTTGATGGAAGGAAGGGTGGAGACACTTGCCTGCGTGGCTGCACACGATTTTTCCCGTTCTCGGACGATGGTGAGCGGATCTACCTGCTGCGTGCGACTTACACCGACCCGGAAGCTCGTGGTTACAGGCTGCCAATGCTGGAGTGGGTGGTTTTGCTTGCATGCGCCCGCGTTTCATTTCGGATGGCGGTGTTGTGAATGGTATCCACTTGAGCAGGTTGAACTGTTACAGGATCCCCGCGAGGGGTCTCGTAACATTCCTTTCTCCTTGGGTGCATGCTGCACGATGGCGGTTCTGGCTTCTCGATCACAATCCCGGAGCCCTTGATGCATGTGGTATGAGATTCCATCATTTGTTAACTTTGGAAATGGCTTTCCCGCGAGAACTCATCGATTTTCTTTGTTTGTGCAGGGACTTGGCCGCATGTCGACACGGGTGGTGGGGCATGGTGACAGCAACGTGCAAGGATGCCAACAGAGGCTTGCATGCATCCAAACCAATCCATGGTCGCGAAATCTCTTTTTAAGATGAATTCTGGCCGTCCAAAACTCCTACAGGAAGTTTCCTGTAGACACAGAGCTTCCTGTAGAAAGTTCGGCCTTCCTGTAGAAAGTCTGCACTTTCCTGTAGAAAATCCGCGCCTTCCTGTAGAAAGACTGCGCCCTCCTGTAGAAAGACAGCAGCTTCCTGTAGAAGATTCAAACCATGATAAAATTGCACATACCTTGAAAAACATGGGTGCTCTTGGAGGAGGTACTGATGAGGTTCCTTGACAGCATGATAAGGACCCTTGACTGTGAGTTGAAGGGCTTCCTCTTCTCCATAGAGCATCTGCAACCTGCAATTTTTACCATATTTTGCTTATTGTGTTTTCTTTTTTCTCTTTTTTCTTTTTTTTTTTTTTTTTTGAAAGATAACAGGGGTGCCTCAAGGAGGTTTTCACCCGTGCCACCTGCCCTGAGGGCCTCAAAGAGGTTTTCACTCAAGGATCTTTTTCAACCTTTTCTCTTTTTTTTTTTTTTTAAAACAAAAGCAATAGGAGCGCCTCAATGAGGTTTTCACCCCTACTACCTGCCTTGGGCGCCTCAGAGAGGTTTTCACCCAAGGATCTTTATTTTTTTTTCTTTTTTTTTTTTCAGATATTCTTTCAGGGTGTGCCAGAGGCAGAGGCAGAACCCTTCTCTATGACCAATACAGATTTCTCCATTGTTTTGATAAACTCTTGTCTTGAGAGAGGTCTCCTGTAGATCTTCAATCGATGCCCATTGACAAGCATGGGAATGGCTTCCTCATCAATGGTTCGAATGAGGACAGATCCATTGTCATGGCATTTCTCCACTATATATGGTCCTAGCCATCTGGTTCTCAACTTCCCCTTGAAATCTTTGTATCTGGAATCATACAACAAAGCCCAATCTCCCGACTGAAATTGCTTGTCATGGAGATGTTGGTCATGCCACACCTTCCTCTGAAGTTGAACCACTTCTGAATGAAGGAGGGCCTGCATGCGGTGCTCGTCCAGGACATTCAGCTGCAGCAGCCTTTCTTGTTGTGCATGGCTGAGATCTAGGTCCAGCTGAGCTGCCATCCTCAAGGTGTTGTATTCAAACTCAATGGACAACAAAGCTTTCTTCCCATAGACCAGCTCATATTGTGTGAAACCGGTGGTGGTCTTCCAAGTGGTGTTGTAGGCCCATGTGGCTTCTACCAGGCGATCTGCCCAGTCCTTTCTGCTGCTGCTCACCACTTTAGTCAAGATCCCTTCTAATGCTCTATTGGTGACTTCCACCTGCCCATTTGCTTGAGGGTGATAAGGGGTGGAAGTCCTGTGCTTGATCTTGTGATGAGCTAGGAGATCTTCAACCAGGTTGGAGGTGAACTGGCTCCCTTGATCGGTGACCAGCTCTCTTGGATAGCCAAACTTATAGAAGATGTTCTCTCTTAGGAACTCGGCCACCTTTTCTTTTGTTGCTGCTTTGATTGCTTTGGTCTCTGCCCACTTTGTCAAATAGTCAGTACACACAATGATGTAAGTCCTTTGCCTCGAAGAGGGGTTGATTGGGCCCACAAAGTCCATGCCCCACTTCTCAAATGGCTCAAGAGTCACTTGAGGTTGGAGAGGCATCTCATCCCTTTGGGTCGGTTTCCCCATTCTTTGGCATTGGTCACACTGACTGACATATCTTCTGACATCTTGATGAAGTGTGGGCCAATAGTAGCCTGCCTGCAGGATCTTGAAGGCAGTTCTCTTTGCTGCAAAATGCCCTCCACAAGGCCCATCATGACAAGTGAGGAGGATATCAAAGACTTCCTCCTCCCTTACACAACGCCTTAAGATCTGATCGGGGCCAAGCTTGAACAAATTGCCCCCGATCCAAGTGAATGAGGCACTTTTTCTGATGATTCTGCTCTTCTCTCTGGAAGATAGGTGTGGAGGGAACTGTGCTGAAACAAGATAGTTTGCTATATTAGCAAACCATGGAGAGAGTACTAAAATAGCAAACAGATGTTCATCAGGCATCTGATCGTCCACTGTTCCATCCTCATCTGCAGACAAATCCAATCTAGATAAAAAGTCAGCAACAACATTTTCTCTACCTGGTTTATCAACAATGGTTAGATCAAACTGCTGCAATAAAAGTAACCATCTAATAATACGAGCATTCACATCTGGTTTATTCATCAAATATCTAATAGCAGCATGGTCAGTATGTACAAAGGTCTGGTAACCAGTAATATAATGTCGGAACTTGTTCAATGCATGGACCACAGCCAAGAATTCCTTCTCGGTTACAGTGTAATTCAGCTCAGCTTTGGACAAGTTTTTTGCTAACAAAGTAAATGGCATATGGAAGTTTCTGCTCAACTTGTCCTAAATCTGCACCTATGGCTTTGTTCGAGGCATCAGTGTGGATGTGGAAAGGTAGGGCCCAGTTTGGACCTCTCAGGATTGGGGCTGACACCAACTTGTCCTTCAATTCAATTAAAGCCCTCTGACAATCGTCAGTCCATTTAAACTCCACATCTTTTGCCAACAGACCAAACAATGGCGAGGCTAGCTTGCTGAAATCTTTAATGAATCTCCGGTAGTATCCTGCTAATCCCAAGAAACTCCGGACATCCCTTACCTTTTGAGGAGGTGGAACCCTCTTGATGAGAGCAATTTTGTTAGGATCCACCTGCAATCCTTGGGAAGAAATGGTATGGCCTAGCACGGTCCCCTCAGTCATTAGGAATTCACATTTTTCAGGACTAAGGGACAAGTTCATCTCAGTGCATTTGGTTAGGACTTTCCCCAGGTTGGACAATGCTTCCTGGAAGTTGGCCCCATAAGGAGTAAAGTCATCCATGTATATTTCCACTGCATCATGGACCAGCTCCGAGAAGATGCTCAAGACAGCTCTCTGAAAGGTAGCAGGAGCATTGCATAGCCCAAAGGGAAGGACTCGATAGGCAAAGGTACCCCAAGGACAAGTGAAGGTGGTCTTATCTTGGTCTTCCGGGCTGATTTGGATTTGATTGTACCCGCTAAACCCATCCAGGAAAGAGAAGAACTTCTTTCCTGCCAGTCCATCCAACACTTGATCTATGAAAGGTAGAGGGAAATGGTCCTTCTTGGTAGCTTTGTTCAGTTCTCGGTAGTCCACACAAATTCTCCATTTCCCATTTTTCTTGGGAACCAACACTAGAGGGGACACCCATTCACTATCTGAGATGGGGTAGATGAATCCGGCATCCAACAGTTTCTGCAATTCTTCCTTGACAATGTCTTTAAGGGCTGGATTCATTCTCCTCTGAGGTTGCCTAACCGGTTTACAATCCTCTTTGATGTATATATGATGGGTACAGACCGAAGGATGGACTCCTTTCATTTCCTTATAGCTCCAAGCAAAAGCATCTAGGTGGTTGGCCAACAGACTACACAGCTCCTTTTCCTGGGAAGGAGATAGGGAGGAGCTGATCTTCAATGCTTTCTCAGGGCCGAACTCCACATTCTTGACTCTGGGAGTAACAGGGTTGGTTGTACAGAGATCCACTAAGGTGCTAGCTTGGGCATCCTCCACCAATTCCTCCAAGGGTAGTGCACTGGAAGGTGGATTCTGGATCAAGGTCTCGATCAAGTCATCCTCGGTTGGGGGGTCTTTTCTAGTGGTATCTAAGGTGCACAGAGGTGCTGAGTACACCTCGTCTTCTTCTCCTTCTTCCAACCAGAGTGGTAAATCATGCTCTAAAGAAGGTTGGGCAGGAGGGTATAGGACTAGCTGCTTGGACATGGGACCATTTTTGATGGTCATGTTTCCTGCCCGACAACTTATGTAAGCATCTGCAGTAGCTAACCAAGGCCTTCCCAAAATGAGAGGATATCCAGTAATCTTGGCCTTTGGTTGCAGAACCAGGAAGTCTGCAGGGTATTCCCAAGAATCAATGGAGACCATGACATCCTCCACAATCCCTTCGGGAGTCACGGTGGAGCGATCTGCTAATTGCAGTACTGTCGAGGTCTTCCTCAAGGAACCCTGAATATTGAGTTTAAGCATGGTATCCCTGGTCATCACATTGATGGCCGCCCCCAGATCAATCAAGGTGTGGGGGATAATGGTGCCATTGATGTGAACATCTACTACAGGACTTCCAGGATCTAGGTACTTTGGGCAGATGACTTGTCCTAGCATAAGGTCAGACAGTTGTCCTATGACATTGATAGTTGAGGCATCTTTCTTCCGTCTGCCTGGGTGTTTGAAAACTTCTCCTTAACCAGCTTGTTATATATTGGCACATCCTTGATGGCTTGGAGAAGTGGGATTTTTACACACAACTGCTTGAGCTCACCCAAAAGCTCATCTTCTTCTGGGTTAGGTTGTGTGGTGGCTGTTAGTCTCTCAGGAAAGGGTGGAATAGCCTTTGGTTCACTTTCCTGTTTATCTTCCTCATCCTCTGGGGGAGGAGGTTGGCGATCTGGTAGAGTCTTTCCAGATCGAAGGTTGATCTCCTGGATCTCCACAGCATAGGTAGGGCATGAGGTTTCCCCAGTGTATACCTGCTGGGCCTGTCTATTGTTGGGGTTCGGGTTTGGTTGAGCAGGCATTTGAGGTTGCCTTGGAGGAGCAGGAGGTAATGGTTGAGGTTGAACTGGTGGTGGAGGCAAAATGGCAGGAGGAGTGTTGTATTGGGGCCTCCACCCCGACTGAGGTGCATTCCATTGAGGCTGTGGCTGGGTATGTGAGTGATATGGATGAGAAGTAGGTTGAGTGGGGTACTGAGGTGGATAAGACCATGGAGGAGGCATGGACCATGAAGGATGAGCAGGGGGACCCCAGGAAGGCATAGGAGTTGACTGGTTGGGGTTGTAATAAGCTTGAGATGCCCCTTGCATCCCCTGCTGATAAGGTTTAGATCCTTGTGGCCTCCTTTGGTTGAGGTAATAGAGAGGCTCTGTGGGAGCTTCGGTCCCTTGGTACATGGCTTTAAACCCAGGTAAGGTTGGACACTGATTTGTGGGATGGTCCTCCTCACAAACGAAACACACTTCAACCGAATGCAATGGACATTCATTCTTAGGGTGCCTCCTTGTGCACCTAGGACAGAAGACAGCCAAGGCTCTCTCAGCCTCTTCTTTCTTTTGCTGAATCCTAAATGTATCAAGCTGCATGGCAATGGTTTGTCTCACCTCACTCTTAAGATCTTCTAATTGGTTTGCAAGCTCATGTTTGGAGAAAGGGACACTAGTTGAGAGGTGGTTTCCTCTACCTCGTTTCCGAGCTGCCCTGGAGTGGTTTCTAAACACAGTCTTGATGTCCTCATAAGGCAGTTGGTAAATGTCCCCCCCAGCTAACATGTGAAGGGTATCTAAGAGGTCTTCAGGGACTCCCCGGAGTAGGACCAACTTGAGGGATTCAGGGTCAAGTGTGCACCTGGCCCGCTTATAGCTTAGTTGGAACCTCTCCTCATAATCCTCTAAGGACTCATCATTTCCCATGGACATCCGAAAGATTTCCCCCTTTGTTTCCTTGGACCTACAGTAATCCCAGTACTTGGTGTTGAAAGCTTGCTGCATCTGAGCCCAAGTAGTGATACTATTCCCAGGTAAACCCATGAACCAGCGTAGTGCTACATCCTTGAGAGTGGAAGGGAAAAGTTTCAACTTTTGCTCATCTTCAGTATAGTCATAGGTTCTACAAAGGACAGCAAACTCAAACAGGAAGGTATCTGGATCTTCAGTGGTCAACCCATGGAAGTGAGGTAAGGCGGAGGGGCTAATGTTTTTCATTTTCATCTCTCCATTGGTCTCTCGGATGGGGAAGGCACCTTCTATTCTCTCATCTTCTCTTCTATTATCAGCCATAGCTTCAAATGGAGTAGTCTCTAACTCTTCTTCTACTATAGGATCTTTGGATATCTCAGGATGTTCACCTATAGGTTCTTCTGGGTCACTGTCACCAAAGAGGAGAGAAGGGTGACTCAGTGATGTGGTGGGGGTGTTTGGTAGGAATTTGCCTGATCTATCTCGGTTCCTACGAGGCATGAAATGGAAAAGACTTTCTTTTTTCTCTTTGATTGCTTTTGCTTTGCTTTTCTTTTGGTACCTGCAAAACTGAGACAGATTGATCTACAACTATCTATGAAAGATGCAAAATTAACTGAAAGCAGGAAAGGACTAATCTACTTTGCTCAAATGAAATTGCAGGAATGGAAATGCTAGTCTACGCTTGCAGAAAGGAAATGCTAATCTATGAAAGCAGGAAATGCTAATCTATGAAAGCAGGAAAAGTCTATGCTACTTTTGCAGAATGGAAATGAAGTGAACTACTTAGCAGAAGGTAAGAGTAAGAAAGTAGAAGAAAAGCAACAATTTCTAATACTCTGACGCTTCCCCGGCAACGGCGCCAAAAAGATGGTGAGCTCCAGTATTGTAGCAATAATGCTACAACTCCTGGGGCTTCCTGTCTCTTAATTTTATCAACCCGGTAGTTCGTACAAACTTGGAAGCGACGGTGTTGTATGCACAAGTACTAGCTCTTGTCGTAGCTGTCACTTGGTCAGCTGGCACAAGTCCGCTAGGGCTCAAGCCAACTTCTATAGGCTCTCAGAAGAAGCTTGTTAAATGATGGACGAAAGCTAGCTCAAAGAAGACTAATCTACTTGGCAAAAATGAACTGAAAGCAAATCAAAACATGGAAACCCTAGGAAACCCTAATTTAACTAGTCTAACCTCTATGATGCAAAGAATGTGAAGGAAACTTCTACCAATGATGCCATTACTTCTAATAAGTGAAAATGCATGAATCTAATCTACTTGCATCTTAAAAGACATGTTTTTGTATTTTTTCTTTAAGTGGATGGAGTGATTGTGATTTCGTGCTTATTAGGGTTTGGTTGTGCAGATGTGATGCGGAAGGAAGGAAAGCTTGGGAAAGGTTGGGGAGGCTAGGAGAGGTCCCCAGAGATCCTTAGCATCAGTCCACAGAGGTTCCTCACGTTCAGAGGCTCAGCAACCGAGTGAGTGGCCTCCTACAGGATGTCTGCAGGGGATTCTACAGGAAACGCAGGGGTTTCTACAGGAAGTCTACAAATTGCTACAGGATGACCTACCGTGGGTGTTTGAAGTGATGGTGGAGTGATGGAATGGTAGGGGGAGATGTGCAAGGTAGGAATAAAGCTGGTGATGGCTCAGGAGTGGAGAAGTAGGATGGAGAACGAGTGTATGAAGTGGGTTGATGGATGGAAGGTTATAACAACGAAATGTCTAAAGAATGAAGTTACGTGAGGAGTGGAGGAGTTTGGGAGATAACAGAGCGGAGCAGAGGTCAAGGATGTGGTTGTATGCGTGATCAAGACGAAGAAGAAGGTAATAGAACGATGAAGAGCAGTGTAAATAAAACAAATGGCTTATGACTGTCACCAAGATGAAAATTCATTAACCTATGCTACCTGTGCTATGAACTCAATGAACAGTAATATAAAGCATGTAGAGGAATGTGCATGAAGTGGTGATGAAGGTGTATGGTGCAAGAGTGAAGTGCATGGAAAGATCTATCATAAACGAGACTATGTTGCAGCATGTATAAAGTGAAGAACTGCGTATTTTTGTGGTTGGTATAGGCTGCACTCCAATCTCCAAACAGAGATGGCAGTGGAGACTTCCTCAACCTTTTTTCCTTGGAGCTCCAAGAGATTATATCTATCCTCCTATCAAACTTAAGCAACTGAAAGCAAATCACCATAAACTAGTCCTATCTATGCTCATGAAAACGACTAAATTACCAAACTGTGAATTCGAATTGCATGTGAAAATAAACAAACTCAAAGTGCTGGAACGAAATGCAAACACATTACAACACTGAGGAGATCTATTGCTCTCAGGTTGGGCCCTAACCTGAGAGCTATAGCTCCTTGAGAAAACTCAGAACTAGATCAAAATCTGCCTTCTTTATTCATAATCTGATGTCATGCCAAATTGGCTTACAAAAAGGAACAAAGACTGAGCTCTAGCTCGTACTTCCCAATTACAAGAGTAATGCCAAGGTTCAAAAAGCTCCTCTGCAAGGCTACGGCCTCAGTATTTATGCAAAAACGATCATCCAACAGATGTCCTTGATTTTAGGAGCTCGGCTGTCCAACTAAAGTTTAACTGCTGATCCTGTAGGACAGTCATAACTACTGTTCCTGTAGAACAATTATAACTGCTGTTCCTGTAGAACAGCTGGCTGCTTCTAAGCTCGGTGGGGAGATGGATTGGAGCTCGAAGTTCTTGGTGGGAGTCACGAGGAAGGTCCCCAAGACCGTGGACATCCTCTCCTAAAAACCAGTAGTGCCACCTCATTGTCTCCTTGTCTCCTTTTTCGTTGTCTTTTTCCCCCTTTTAATGCCAAAAACCTGAAAGCATCATGCATTAGTCACGTAGATAAAATGTCTACCCTTCTTCCTACAAACAACACGTAAACTAAGAAATGCATGCATAAGCGGTAAAAAGTGAATGGTTTGAGCAAAGCAAGTAGGCCAAATGAGCCCAAATTATACCAAAAATTGGGGCTCATCAATAACCTGGAAACTCTACTTCGCTATGCTTGGGAGCATGCAAACCTTTTTGCCTGAAAGTAAAGAGCGACCATTTATTTTCTTAGTTTGTAGTTTCTCATCCCTTTAAACTCGTAGGATTGGTCATTCCTAGCTTCCATAATGAAAGATCCGGAGCAAAGTTTTGAATGGTGCAAGATCCCTAAAAATTGAACCTATTGATGAGACATCCTTATTATACGACTAGCACGAGCAGTTTTTATGAGAAGTTCAAGCTCGTTAAAAATTAAACCTTAGGAATGAGCAAACGTTCCCCCAGAGTTTAAGTTCATTAAAAAATGAACCAATCCCCTGTAAATAACCATTGTGAATGCATTATCATTAGCCTTTTGAGCCCTGGTCATGTTCTTACCATCACCTCCACTCTGTTTTAGCAGATCATTCACCTCCATTTGATTGTTTACCCCTTTTGAGGAACAGCTGTGAAGAGTGATCCTGTTAGCCATCCTTGTGACACTGCCATGATTGGAAAATTCCAAACCTTACCTGGAATCAGCTGCTACCTGAAATTATCACTCATTCCTCAAAAGATGAGTCTCCTTTAAGCTCTTTTCATCTGACTTGTAAAATATGAAAAGATTGCCGAGAAATTGGCCTCTCCAGCAAGTTAAAGCTACCGGAAGTGTTATCCCTCCTCTAAATTTTAATCTTTTTGGACCTGAGGGATTATTACACAAAAAGATTGAGCGCTTGTTTTGTTTGGCTCGTTAAAATTACTGAAAATTCATCCCTTTCATATTATTTTATACTTTTTCGGACTTAAGGGATTATATGACGAAAAAGGATTATTGGAGTTTCCTTTATGTCCCTTTCAGACTCTCTAAAATTGAAAAGGACCGAGTTATCTTTGTCATTAAACTCGTTAAAACCAAATAGCGACAAACTTGTCCATGCAGACAAGAACAAGTTTCACTGTCGCTAGGCTCGTTAAAACATAGCGAAGGGTTTGCCCGAAGGGCAGATTATAGAACAAGCATATGTTATCCTCCTCAAGCTTGATAAAAATAAAGAGGTACTGGTCAGCAATGACTGGGGAAAAATTGGGAAGAAAACTTGAAGAAACTTTATTGGTAGCAAGTCGCTCTTGAACATGACACTTTCACTCCACATCCGAGTTGGGTTGGGTTATTCCGTTCACCGGTCATATCACCATTGGTCCATCACACCATCCATATTTGGGGTTAACGCTACCAATCCATGTCAGTGTCACTGGTATGTTCAAGAGAAGTCGCTCAGAGAATTCACCTGTGTCTCATCTGCTGCAATACATTCACACTCCATTCTTTCATGACCGCCACCCTGAGCCCTGTATCATCAGATCATTTTCACCTCCAAAAATCATTTACTTTGTTCCGTGTCATAGATTTGGGATTCATTAAGGCCTTTCTATGACGGGTCACTTCTTGTCAACATCAGCTCATTATCCAAGAAGCCGACTTAGGAACAACCCTTTCAGTACTTTGAAGCTTGCATGCCTCAATGGCAAGTTTCTCACTTCGGGTGACAGGTTTACATCAATGGCTTTCGACCGAAATATTTTGCGTGGTGTTCTATGCCAAGTCCCTTTTTCACACCACGCGAATTGTACTGTAGTACCTTGAGGGTCATCATCATTATTGGTGATTCCTATCGCGCTTGTTAACAACTTAAATCATTGGCTGGTAGTCAGGCGATGTCTCTCCATGTTCGACTTCAGAACATCTTCCACATGGATTGACTTATACTCCGAGTGAAGATTGGACGAGTTTGAAGACCCCAGATCTAGTTTCATCCATTCAGGCTACGATATATTCAGGAAAATAAAGACATCAAATGTACATCATTGCTGCACAAGTGATCATCCAAATCAAAGGATGATGGCTCTATCAGAATCATCAGTCTGCCACACAGACGGTTGTTTGTCTTATGTACATGAAAATGAATTTATAAAGCTGAGCATGGGAATGCCCGCCTCAGCTAGATCATGAAAAATATTATGAAGATAATGTTGTATTATATCTCATTACAGGTCACCTTCCAGCTCAAAAAAACTTCGGATCCTCATGATAAATCATTTCACCCGACATCAAAAGATTAACGACCTCATGCTTTAGGGGGCAACTGTTATAGACATTTTTTGGCACTGTAACCCCAATCATACATGTCCATAAACCAAGGGTTCCTAAGTCCCTAAAAGTGTTGCTTCACACCCTAAAAGAAAAAGGTCAGCTGATTACATCATCTCCCATAATTTCTCCATAGAAAACTGCTCATAATTGGTCAAAGCTGGACCATACAGACTGCCCAGTGCAGAGGGTGTGATGCATCTCACCTGCCCAGTGTAAAGGGTGCGATGCATACTGGAAAGCCCTTCTGTAGGGTGCGATGGGCGAGAGTAGACAAATGGCAGAGACAATTTGCAAGGTGGATCATCATGGAATCTTCTTGAAACTTCTCCTGTGACACTTGCCTCTCTGAATTCGCCCAGGGATGAGTAAGAGATCATCGATCTCCAAGTGGAATAAAGAACTACCAGAGAGAGGACACTAATCAAAATCCTAGAAGCTGACTCACCCCCTGCAATCATCTATATATGGATCCCTCATCCCAGAGATCCAGAGGCTGGAATTTTGTATCTTGTAAGGAAGTGCTGTTGGTTTCTTGGTGGAATATCATAGTGTTGGGTGATATAAGCTTTTCATGAGCTGAAGAAGGGCTTTCATTCTAGGAGGATGATGCTGGGTTAGAACAATTGGTTGCAATCCTCTTTGCTATTCTTGATATTAATAAAGCTATTCAAGTTTTCCTCCACATTCTTGTATGTTTGATGATATATGCATTTGTGTGGTCAATATATATCTGGTCCTATATTGTTTATGATTGTAGATCTCTATTCTTCGATAGTATTATGGTTCTTTGATTCCACAGGTGCTCTTTGAAGCTGGGTAGATGAAGGAAATGCAACAAGGATCTATCAGAAGGGAGAGAAAACAAGCAAGGAATTAAGCACAAGACTGAGGTTGGTATCCTTTGTTCCCCTATTATCTACTTCTCATAAAGGAAAGCGAAAGTAGTTTTAGTTTGTTTGTTTCTAAGATAGCTACTAGTCTTAGTGGGACTAGCAGCTCCGAGTGGACACTAGATTTCCCAATAACACTTATCATCTCATATGAGCTCTAAAATGGATGAGGAATGAGTTAAGTAACCTCCTATCCTCTCATCCCTTCCTCCATGGAAACTAACTTTAAGTTTGGAAGGCCATTCAATGCCCTCATTTATGACCAAACCACCATCATTTGCCTATAAATTTAGCACTCATATAAGTGATCAAGGGCTAGACTTTGAGAATTTGTAAGGAGATACTATTGGTGTGAGGTTTAAGATTGTAAAAAAGTATTGTTATCTTGTCGAAATGCTATTATTTTGATGTGATGTTGGCTGGAACCCAAGATGGAAGAGTGAAAATGGATCAGACTTCATGGTTGTAATTCTTCCTTCTACTTAATAAAGTTGTTTACACCTTTTCCCATATTCTTGTCTTTATGTTTGATGATTATATCTGTAAATGCTTTCAATTCCATTTGCTTATAGTAGATAGATCTCTTGCTTTGATTGGTTTTTTTATTGTAGGTACATTTCGAGTGAGTTAAGTTCAAGAGGGAGTGATGGGAGCCAAACAATGGAGACAAATGGAAAGCAAAAGATAACAAGTAGTCCTTGTCTTATTTATCTTCTATAGAAAAAGGTTAAGCACTTTAAATTTGTTGTTTTAGGTGTAGCTACCCACCTAGGGAAATTGTGTTTATCTATAGATGCAAAATTCCACATAACAAGGGTGTAATCCCCACCAAGGGCACCAGGTTTGTTTGATCTACATATTTTATTGATTTATCTTCACAATAATATGTTCTGTGTTCATTGGTTATATTACATAGATATATGCTTTCATTGGAGGTGAGTGCACAGGGCCTTCTAAGGCATGGATCACTTTTGAATAACTGTCAATAACTCTCTACTCCATGCATAAGAGTATTAACCATCTATAGAAATGAATTCCAAAATAGGGTTTCTAGGTTATTAAAGGAACTGTTGGTTAATTAACCAAATTAGTTGGTTTTTTTTCCCCATTTATTTTGTTGTTAATACCTAATTAAATTTACCTAATCACCTACAATCATAGTTTCTCATTATTAGGATATTGAGGTCTTAATTAACTTAGTGTTTTTCCCTCTCATTTTTACCCTCTTTCATTTTTCCATATGATTTCTCATTTTTTCCTAAAACTGGTGGGAACTACACTTTCCTCTTTACCCCTTTTAGTAATTTTTTTTCCTAGTTATCTTCGATCCTTTCCCTCATGTTGCAAGTGATAACATGAATAAATTCATTTGCTATGTTTTGAAAACTCCACTAGGGAGTTCCCATCAACCTTCACTACCTTTAGTGAAAGCTCTCACCTCCCTTCTATCTTCATTATTTCCATTATCCCTTAGATTATAAAGTTGTATTCTTCTCCTCTTCCTAGTTGTTCCTTTTGTAATATCTCCTTCCTAACGAGTGGAGTTGATGGACCTATAGCTTATCAGTTGGTTCTAATAGGCTATTGGGTTAGGGTTAGGGAACCTTGGAGGTAATTAATCCAACATTTTGGTAATGTTTGATGTCAGTTGAGATCTCACCAAGATTATGAGTAGGAGGCCTTTTTCTAGAATGATTTCAGGATGGTTAGCTACAAAGGTTAAATTTTTTAGTATTGTTGGTAGGTTCAATTTTAATGGCTATGTTAGCATTTTATATATTCTAGTGGTTTTAAATAAAATAATGAGAATTTATTAATTATTAAAGTTAAAGAATTAATTTAACTTTATTGTTATTTTAATATTTTTAATGAAGGGACTATAAGGGCCAATTTTAAAGCAAAAGGTTGTTTTATTTAAAAAGAAAGAATGAAGCCTTCAATTGGGAGACCAAAAGTGATTTTATTTAGTCCCACATCGATTGATGAAGAGGATTGAATTTCTTAAGAGAGTTATAAAATCAAATTCATGGAATTCATTTCATATGTTGGTTTTTTATATTTGATATTTCCATTTTCTAGTGGAGATTACTTGTTGGCTTGTGAGGAAGAAACCACTTGTAGGTGACATTCTCCACCTTATTGAGAGATATAATTAGGATAATATCTTGGTGATTTCACATAGAGATCACATATGAACTTCATTGTTGGTTTTTTTATCAATAGTGTAGAGAATATTTGAGGATATCTATGGCAGCAAAAAGAATTTGAGAGCTTGCTATGACACCGTGCTATAGTTTCGTTTCTGTAGTGCCACTAACATAGTACCATGCTATAATATTACTACTAAAATAACATTGCTACAACGATTTTGTATATTTCAATTTGTGGGTTTTCCTAAATATTATTATTTTTTGAGTTATTTTAGTGCTTCCAGTGCTATCATTGTCAAACAAATCTTTTGCACATCTCTCTATTCTATAAATACATTCAAACATAACACACAAAAAGGGAAAGAGTGTATGTCATAGTGGTACCATAGCAAGATATCTTTCTATCCTAAAGGGTTCAATATGATAATACATGATATGTTAAGATTTGACCAGCTACCTTATACACACAATTACATTACATGTAGAAACAAGTTTGCTAAAAAAATGGTTGAATAAAAACTAAGGGAAATTGAGGGACAAAATATAGGTAATATGGTGATAGATACCTTGGAAGTTAGAACCCTAAAGAAAAGTTTGTGAATTATTGGATCCCTTGGTTAGAGGGAAATAAGTTGTAGAATAAAGAGCTCAAGAATAGTATAAACGGTTAGACCTTTTGACATAGTTGATGGCTAGACAACTAGGAGTTAATATTGGTGGTAACAATGTAAATAATGGAAACAATAATGGTCAAGGAGAGAATTCCATTCCTAGGGGATGTCAAAATAAACCAACTAGAACCATTAGTTTTAGGCCTATTATGCTTAACTTCCCACCTAGAGCACCAACACCAGTTGAAAATGAGCCATAAGGAATTAATTCGCATAATTAATTTATGGGGGATTGGAAAAATAGTGCCCCAAAGTTTCAAGCTATTATATCACTTATGCATTATTTTTATGTCATGATGAAACATAGGCCCCACACAGGTCATAGAGCACATAATTATTATTTGAAGAAGAAGGTGGGAAAATTGACTGTCTTGTAAAAGACCCCTACTATCCCTAGCCCCTACTAAGGGTAGAAGGAGGTAGTTACTAAATTGATCCAACCTCCAAAGTCTAGCTATGGAAATGGGGTCTAAATTTTTCGACCTCTTTCAACTTTCTCAAAACCCTACATGGATGACATCATTGTGCTCATCTCGTCGAGACGTTTCCAATAATATAAAATTTACTTCCATCCAACTGCTGGATTAGAGGATTAGGTCATTCAAATATTGGCTTGTTAGATGGTGCCACATCATCTTGACCTATGATGTGGTACCCATGTGATCCCCATGCAGCTATTCAAGTCACCCACCTCACTGCCACGTGGAAGTGTTACCTTATATTTCGACCCATTCACATAACGCCATGTATTAACCCCTCTATACGATTCACAATGCCCGACCTATAACATATATTCCATATACATAGTTGTGCATAGGTGCAGGACCCTCCATGGCCACATCATCTCGGGAATAAATCCTGGAAAAATCCTATACAATTCCCTGCTAGAAATTTCTGGGAAAATATTCTGGGGTTATGTGGATCCCAGTGGATCCATCCTCCATGAGCTCTATCTTCATTTTCTGCTGCTCCTCAAATGAGCTCCACCCTTGCGAAATTGTCTTGGTATGTGTTACTCTGCCTTTGATCACATATGTCAGGGTTATGTGGAGTAGCTACCTGGCCTCCTTCCACCTCTCCACATATAACCAATCACATCTCCTTACCCCTATATGAGTGGGATTTTCCTCACCACATCACCCTAGGGATTAAATCCTGGTGGTATTACCCCCAAATCCATTAGAAATAACTAAGGACAAGGCAATGGGATGATATCAATGGCCCTTTCCACTAGGTGATGTCATCATCTACGTGAACCCACTCTAAGTATGCTACATTTCACTTGGATTTAGGTTCCTTGGCCCCACAAAACCTCAAAATTCAACTGATACATGTCTTGCTTCCCAAGATGCCATTTGGCTCTGAGTCCATGTCACTTGCCTCATAGTCTATGGGTCCCACCTGGTCTTCGTCCCCATGGTAAAATCAAATTTTCATGTTGTACATGATTTGGGTTTTCTTTTCATCACATTGTGTTTGGCATTCAATTGACCCCACTATGCCAAGTGACCCTAGGAATAAAATCCCAAAATTTTCCCTTGGAGCTCCCCTCAAAACCTCCAGGGAAAAAGTTTTGGGACACATGGATGGCGCTTGTGCTTTGTCTCCTCCAAGGTTCAAATATCTCTTACCTTTGCACTTGGACATGGTACTTGGCCATATGGCTCAACAAGGAGTCACTCCTTTATTCCTCAACAATGAATCTTGACCCCCACTATCAGTGTTGGGACACGGTGCCTAGTCACATGGTGCTTAAGCCTAAGTCTATTTTTAATCCTCCTGTTATCTCTTAAAGGAAACTCGACTGTGTGAAAACCTCTAAGGTAACCTTGAGCCTCTTTAAGGTTGAAAGCTCACCCTTCAACCTGGAGAGGGATCTCTCCCTTAAACACAACTACTTTAGGTTACTGTAGTAGTAGGCTTTACACTTTAAGCTCTATGGCCATATTTAGTTTGTAGGATGAAATTTGTTTGGGATGTATATAAAACACACCATTGGGAATGGAGTCCAATTTTATCAAAAGATGTTATAGAACTAATGAGAAGGGCATAGAAAACAGGGTAGCAATAACTCCTTTGACAATTTGAGAGATTTGGAAGAATAGAACTAAAGAATTTTTTTTTAAAGCTGATAGAAGTAACAAGTACTAATGACTGAGAAATAACAAAACCAGAGCATAAAGAATTCCAATTTCAAATATTAAAGTTTCCAGACATGAAAACTATTTTTCATAAACAGAGAAAAAATGGACAGGGAACTACAACATATGAATTTTCTGCAAATGCTCATCAAACTACAATATATTTAATATCTTCTCAAATACACCAGAATGCTAATGTTTTTATAATAAAAACCAACCTCTTCCCATTAGATAGTCCCTGTCTTTATATAAAAGACAAACTAACTAAAAACAAATTTCTAGCAAAGCTTTAATTACAAAGTCTAAATAATCACAATGTACATCTCAAATACATGCATATAAAACTTTCCAATCCTATTTGCATCTAAATAACATATTGTTTCTAGAATCATGGCTAGAGGTAAGGATCAGAAAGTCAAATTTGGTGAAGTGGTATCCAAGTCAAGAATTGTCCATGAGCTTTTTCATCACAAAATCCTGAAAAATAGTGTCCAGTGATCCCTTCGAAAATCCAAAACTGTGATAGATGTTACAAAAACCGAGAGAGGTTTTTCTAAACGGTTCTATTTTAGACAAAAAAATATTTCAGATTTTAAAAGTTTGTTCCCATTTTTTGGAAAACGTGCCCTAAATTACTATGTTGTATAGGAAAAACAGAGTTTTTAACTAGCCATTTTTACAAAAATGTGCTGATAAGCCTATTGTTAGTGCATTTTCCTTTTTTTTTTTAATTTTAATAATGATTATTTTGTTGCTGACGTGGAAAGTGTTAGTGCATTTCAAAATTTAAATTTGAAATTCGTTTTTGGCACTGACAATTGGCCTATCAATTATATCATAAATGCTGATAAACTCGTTGTCAGCAAATTTCTTCATAAAACATAATCAGAACATTAAAGCACTGATAGCCCTGTTATCAATGGTTTCTTTGTTTATTAAAAATAAAATGTTGACACTGAAACTGTTAGCATTTTCTGAAAAAATTTAAAAATAGAGTTAATGTGATAACACCTCCTATCCCTAAACTTCTGACCTCATGACAGTTGGTCAAAATCAATGTATGTGTAAAAAACAATTTCCCTAGCCTCCAACACATAGTATATGGTCATACAAGAATATATGAAAACCTTTTTGGGCTATCCCTCCTGAGCTTACCAAGTCCTTGCCCAACTTGTAAATATGTAGATATTTAGACCTTGACATATGTATTTAAAACATTATCCTTCCCGAGCTTTAGAATTGCATAACCCTCAGTGTGTGTGTGTGTGTGTGTATCAAGTTGTCCCTCTCGAGCTTAGTAATATTTAAACAATACTTAATAACCAATTCTCTTCAATCTCATAACCCATACATAGAGATTTTCCCCTTCATTTTCATTGTGGCATATTAGAAAAATTTCAAGCTCATAACAATTTAGAAAGCTACAAGCCTATTAGGTCAACAATAAGCAAAAAACAAGCCCATGGGTATATGCAGGAATCCTTTCATTTACTCAAGAAATACAGGATAAATCAACATATCTCAAGCAGGCAAAAAATCACATTTCATGACATATCATATGCATTGGATATAAGCCATTAAGACTAGCATTATGCTCCAATCAACATAGAAACTTAAGCCATTCCATATCCATCCCTTTAAAACAACAATCATCATTCATACAAGAATACTTCATTCCCCAACATTACAAGCCATGATAAAGCAATACATCAAACAAGCATAAAGCATTCAGGATATGGGAGTCATAAGAATATACTTATATTTGATAAATTGCACTAGGCATCTGAGATTGTGAATTCAACTCTCCACCCAACCTTAGACACTTTGCAGCCAAGTCTTTCTTGTAGTAGTCACCCCTGAGCTAGATTCCAGAGCTTCAATATGAGTTCTTAAGGGATTAAACCAAATTTGGCAGCTGAAACATGGATTCCAGAGGACCTTCCACCTCCACCCACTAGCTACTTCATGCAATCAATGTCTCACAAGGAATCCAGAGGTCAACCATCTCCACCCTTCAAATTAGCAAGGTAATCCAAAGACTATACCTCACCTTCAAATCAACAAGGTAATCTAGAGGATCTACTTCCACCCTCCCAAATCAAGGGAGCTTAAAGGCTATATTCCCACCCTCAAAATAGCAAGGGAGTCAAGAGCCCATACCTCCACCCTAAAAAAACAAAAAGGGATTCCAAAGGCTATACCTCCACCCTCAAAATAACAAGGGAATCTAGAGGTCCACCACCTCCGCCCTTAAAATTAGAAAGGGATTCCAAAGATCTGTGTAAAACCAAGAAAATAAGTAGAAGGGGCTAACAAACTCTCCTACTAGGAATCCAAGGAATAAGCCTCCACCCAGGCTGTCAAGGGAGTGTAGAGGAAACCATTTCCACCCCTAGGATTATAAGGAATCCAAAGACTAGTATCCTCACATGAGAGCTATTCTTCCACCTCCCAATGCTCAACCAAAGAATGGCTTTACTCCCTGCGTTCTGATACCATAATAGGGTTTCGTTCTCTCGTTCTTGTTTATCTGTGCCCCCCCCCTCCCGCCCCCATGTTTTTTTCTATCTCAGAATTGTTCCTCATCAATGCATGAGAGTGATATGTTCTGAATGATCTCTCCCCCCCACCAAGCAGTGCATGGATTCCAACCCAAAAACCTTCCTCCCCACTTCCTATTGGTTGAATTCTCTGTCCCCCAACTTCCAATGCAACCCATTCTTCATTTAATTTTGTCCTTTATACCTTATGGTTTTATCCAAGGTAGACATGGTTTTTTGTCCTTTCTTGTCGCTCCATTAATTTGTAAAACCAACCCATTTAAGGAACACTTGTAAACCTTTAATGGATTTCATGAAACAATTCAAGCTTCCTTCAAATCCAAAGGAACATATTTCCTCAAAATATAGAACTCATGTTCCAATTCTTAGGCTTTGTAAATATAGTCAAAATCATGTATGAGATATTTATAATGAAGGGGAATTAACGTGGGGTTTCCACAAACCCATCCCATTTGGAGGAACACCATCCTCGAATTTCTATAACAAAAAAAAAACATGCCTTAAAACCAAACACAATTTATTTAGAGTCTTATATAACAACTCTACAACATTTACACAATTTATTTACATTTGCCTCAACTAGCAAACAAAAAGGGATGTGTTGTCTGTATCTGGTCAACGCCACGTGGCTTCCTTAGGTCCAAAGTGCCTCCACTTCACTTTGAATTGCTCTATTACTTGATTTCGAAGTGTGAAATTTTCTTGATTCAAGATGCATAGAGGTTCCATTTGGAACTCTCCCTCTAGTTCTACCTATAAAACAAACCAATCAATTAAATGATTAACATGCTTTACATTTTTTTAAGCAATGAAACATGAAAGACATCATGAACCTTCACTACTAGTGGTAAGGCCAATTTGTAGGATACTGAACCTATTCTTTCAAGCACTTCAAAAATGGCCCACAAAAACATGGTTCCAACTTGGAACATGGCCCAAATTTCAAGGAGCTCTTCTAGGGTCTAATTCATAGGTATACATGTTCCCCAGATTGGAACTCTTTGTGCATCCTATGCTGCTCTGCATAGCTCTTTTATCTATCTTGTGCCACATTTAAATTCCTTCTGATGGTTTTCATTTCTTGTTCCATTTCCTTTAACATATTAGGCCCAATAAGGACCCTATTCATTGGATCACTCTAGCTGATAAGAGTATTACAAATCCTCCCATAAAGTGCTTCAAATGGGCTCATTCTTAGTGATTCCCGATACCCATTATTATATTGAATTCTACAAGTGGAATATATTCTTCCCACTTCCTTGGCTATTGCATTACATACATTCTTAACATGTCTTCAAGAATTTTTTTTGTCCTCTTGGGTTTTTCCATCAGCTGAGAATGTTAAGATGTACTAAAGGCCAATTTTTTTCCCAATCCTACAAATAATTATTTCAAAAGCTTTGAAGTGAACTTGGCATCTCTATCCAATATAATCTTCTTGGGAAATCCATGTAATCTCATGTTTTTCTTGATGAATATTTGAGCCACATCACTAGCTGAATTTGTAGACTTAACAACTACAAAGTGAGCCACTTTTCTCAACTTTTCAAGCACTACCATGATTGCATCATGTTGTTTAGAACTCTCTGGAAAAATTGTAATAAAGTCCATAGAAATAACTTCCCACTTCCATTCTAGAATGGGAATAAGTTGCAATAAGCCAGGTGGGTGCTTTCACTCAACGTTTACTTGTTGGAACCTTATGCACTTGGAGATGAAATCAATCACCTCCATTTTTAAGTCGGGCCAATATTAATTTTTTAATGGATGTTAGAGTCTTTTGAAAAATTGAATGATTGGAGTATGTTTTTCATGAAACTCCTTCAATATCAGATTCTTTAGATTGCCCTCATTTGGAACATAGATTCTATTTTTGAATCTAATCAACCCATTTTCTGAGAGGCAATATTCCTTATTCTAATCACCCTCGGAAATTTGTTGCAATTTCTCCTTCAATTGCTGATATTTTTCAACTTGTTGTATAACATATCTGATCCTTTCTACAATATAAGTTCCATAGGAAATTATGATTGCTATATGGTTTATTTCCATTCTTCCGTCAATGAGTGCATCAACCTCTTTTTTCTCTTTTCCTTTAATGTATTTGATCTCAAACTCAAAATTGTCGAGTGTGGACAACCATCTAGCTCTCCTTGCATTTAATTTAGGTTTATCAAACAAATATTTTAGTTCTAAATGATCAATCATTAGAGTAAACTTTTTACTTAGGAGGTAGTCCCTCCACATCTTCAATGCATGGATGATAGCAATGAATTCTAGGTTATGAGTTACATAGTTTTGCTCATGTTCATTTAATTTCCGAGATTTGTAACAAACCACTTGGCATTCTTACATCAGGAATCCACCAAGTCCTTCATTGCAGGATTCTATGCACACAACGAAACCCTTCTCAGGATCCAGTATTCTTAGCACTAGTGCATTAGTTAACATCTATTTTAGCTAATCAAATCTTGCAAAAAAATAAACTATCCACTCAAACTTCTTTCCATTATTTTGTAATGCAGTAATTAGGTGTCCAATCTTGGAGAAGTTCTTAGGTGTTGGACCTAACTTCAACCACATTCTTAGGTGTTGGCCATTCCATGATGGATTTAACCTTTTCTGGATGAACTGCTACTACCTCTTTTGAGACAATGTGCCCTAACTTAATGGATATGTGATTGAAAGAAATCACAATTATTAAGCTTTGCATAAAGATTATTTTCTCTTAGCAGCTGTAATATTTTTTCCAAATGCTCTTCATGTTCCTCTTTAGTATTTGAATAGACCAAAATGTCATCAACAAAAAAAATACTACGAACATATCCAATTAAGGGCACAACACATTGTTCATAAGGCACATAAAAGTTGTAGGGACATTGGTAGCTCCAAAGGGCACTACCACGAACTCCTAATTCCCATACCTTGTTTCAAAGCCTGTTTCATAGATATCCTCATCCACAATCCACACCTAGTGATAGTGGGCATGGTTGATCATGTTTTGATAAGGGTGAACTGTAGCTAACCATTGTTGACCAAGTTAACTTTGGTTGACCATGGTTTCCATTGTCACATTGAAATATGCATATTTGTTTGTCTCATTGCAATCCCATTTTTCATTGATCATATAGCAAATTTAAGTTTTTATTCATCACATTATTGACCTAAAATTTACATTATATATTTTTACCTTATAATGCAGAAACAAATGCAATGTGCACCATGTTATCACAAAAAATTGATCATCTAGCCTTAATTTACTAGATGGATCCAAGTACACCATGTAAAGCCAATTTTACCGTAGTTAAATAGCTTTCACTGTGAGAAATTACTTAATAAACCACATTTGTTAAGCAATTTATAATTAAACCCATGAAGAATAATTAAATAAATTACTATTTATTTAATTATCTTATAGGAATAATTAAATAAATCACTATTTATTTAATTATATTCTAGGAATAATTAATTAAACCATTGTTTAATTAGTATTCCTTGTCATATTTGACCGAGTTATGAAAAATAAACAAATAAATTATTAATTCTCTTATTTTTCTCTAGGAATAATTAATTAATCACTAATTTATTATTATTCCTTGTCAAGTTTGACTAAATCCCTTAGGAATAATTAAATAAATTATTATTTCTTTATTATTCCTTAACCATATTTCTTGAGATGATAAATAAATCATTTATTTTTTTATTATTTCTAAATTAAAGTTTAAATACTTTTTCCCTCCTAACCAAATATAATAAAATATTCCAAGTGGTTATTTCTAAAATGGGGTTAATAATATTTTATTATTGCTCATTGTTCGAAGATCATTTAATATTTTGTTATAAATAGAAGAGTTTTTCATTTATTATTGACTTTTGATTATTTTCATTGTTGCACTCACTGTTGCAGCTCTAATTATTATCACTGTCGCACACCATTTTTCTTTCCATTTGAGTTCCCATTGAGCTCAAACATTTTATTTGTTGGGTTTACACATTATAGAGGAGAGATACTCTACAAAAGTTGAAGACGTTTGAGGATAGCCAAGAACCCACTCCATAGAAGAGGAATGGTAACATTTATTTGTTCCCTTCATAAGTGTTAATTAATAAAATCTATTCTTTGTATATCTGGTTTCCATTGGATTATTGGAATTACCCACATTTATTACTATTTCAATTTGTTGTTTAACCATGATTCTGGCATAGATCACGACTTTGCCAGGTTTTGTTTCTATCATTTGTTGTAGATCTACAATTTTTAACAACCATTTATATTGTTGAGATTGTTTATCATCCATAGTCTTAGGTGATTTCTCTCTGTACACCCTTGAGAAGGAAACACTATAACAAAATTGGCGGCTTCACCGGGTTTTTACTTTTGATCCAGAAACCTAGGTGACCTTCAGTTTTCAGCGTAGTATTTTTTTTTTTTTTTTTTTTTTTTGTTTTTTTTTTTTTTTTTTTTTTGTTTGTTTGTTGTTGTTTGTTTTGTTTTTGTTTTTGTTTTTGTTTGTTTTTTGTTTTGTTTGTTTGTTTGTTTGTTTGTTTGTTTTTTGTTTTTTGTTTGTTTGTTTTGTTTGTTTGTTTGTTTGTTTGTTTTGTTTTGTTTTGTTTTGTTTTGTTTGTTTGTTTGTTTGTTTGTTTGTTTTGTTTTGTTTTGTTTGTTTATTTGTTTGTTTTTGTTTTTTGTTTTTTTTTTTTTGTTTTGTTTTGTTTTGTTTGTTTTTGTTTGTTTGTTTTGTTTGTTTGTTTGTTTTGTTTTGTTTTGTTTTTTGTTTTGTTTTGTTTTGTTTTGTGTTTTGTTTTTTGTTTTGTTTTTTTGTTTTTTGTTTTGTTTTGTTTTTGTTTTTTGTTTTGTGTTGTTTTTGTTTTATTTTGTTTTTGTTTTTGTTTTTGTTTTGTCTTCTTATTTTCTTCTTCTTCTTCTTCTTTCTTTATTCTTCTTCTTTTTTTTCTTTCTTCTTTTTTTTTTTTTTTTTTTTTTTTTTTTTTTTTTGTTTTTTTTTTTTTCAGTCTCTTAATGTTGTTTGCTAGGTTTCTAACCCTAGATTTGTCAAATTTCTAACTTCCGTAAGTTTTTTGGTCTTTTCTGCAGGTCACAGGAACCAGCCACGACAGAGACATAAATTTTTTCCGATACTTGCCAACCGGGAATTAAGGATAAAAAATCATACTTTTTTACCCCAAAAGTGAGATATGGAGGTCCAAAGCACACCTTTTGGCCCAAAAAGTGTGATCTCTTAGGAATCAAGTCATTACCTACAATTTTTAGGGTTTCTAGGATTTTTTCAGATATGTTTATGGGTTTTTGCTAAGAGTTGTCTGCTGGGTTGGTTAACCATTGTCCTATCCCGCTGAGGCCTTGATCTACTCTATTTTCCTCATCGAAGTGGAATTTAGCCCGTCAGGGCTTCTAGTATGCTTCCACCTTTATAGGAGGAGTTTAGTTGAGTAAGAAGTCTGAGTTTGTGCAGCGCTTTCAACCAATTTTTTCTAGATATGTACCTTTCTGTTTCAGCTCTTCAAAGATAGGTTGTTTCCATCCAAAGTTTCATCTTAAACCTTGTTTGGTCATTTTCCTTAGGGTCCATTTGTTGCACTAGGTTTCACACCCATCTCCCTGTCTTTTTGCAACGATTTTCCTCTCTCATTTTTTGCTGTTGCCGCACCATTTTCCAGCAGCATAGTGTCATTTGATCCTAGTCACACCGATGCTTAGATCTCTTGGCCTTTTTTAGTGTGTTTTCAGTTGATTTCATCACCAACCAACACAATGTTTGCAAACCCAGTTTGAGTGTGGTTTAGTTAATTAATTTGTTGTTCATTTTTGTTTTTAATTTTAGTTAATTTCAAAAAAAAAAATTTCTTTTTTCAAACACGATCCAGGCTTAATTAATAAACCAACTTGCACACACAAGCACACTTTAAGCAAAGGGCGCTTGGTTTACACAGCTAAGCCAAGACTTAAATTAATTAATTTATCTCCCCACTCAAAGACAAAAACATATGGTTGATCTCCCTTCACATTTCCATGTCACTTGTGTCGTACCACCATTGCGACACCAAGGCATCTATCGCGGAGACTCTTAGGCCTTCATCTTCAATTTCCGCTTGGGCATATTACTCCTCCCCATAGGGTTTGAGTTCATAGTCCCTCGAGTCCTCATACTGACTCTTATCCTAGTTCATCTGATTCCTCGTTTGATTCTGAGCCTCCTGCACCACATATTATCACCATGTCTGGACCTACTGTTGGTGTAGGAACCCAACCTAGTGTTGGCTCTGGTTCTACCCCGGTGGTCACATCTAGCAGAAACATCTCAGGAACCGTAATGATAGCTCCTATGCTACCCTTTATGGCTGGGTTAAGTCTCCCATATTTTAGCCAGTTGGTAAATGACCCAATACACCATGATGCCAGTTGGCCTGTTATGCTGACTAAGCTTCCCTCTGACATCCCAAAGTTTGAGGGTAATTCTAGAGAGGACCCTAGTAATCACATCTTCTTCTTCCATATGTGGTGTTCATCCAATTTCATTATTGATGACTCCAATCATCTTCGGTTGTTCCAACGCATGCTCACTGGAGATGCTGCAAAATGGTATGTAGACCAGCCCGCTGCATCTTATTCCATTTTCATGACGCTTGCTAAAGAATTCCTCTCATAATTTTAGTTACCTCTTTGATATGACACTGGCATGGAGTTATTGACCTCATTATGTCAGTCCTCTACCACCTGTCTTTTTAATCATGTTCAGGAATGGTGTAGAGGGAGGAGCACATGTTGTGCCCCACCCTTCGAAGACCAATTCTATATTTATTGGTTTCTTAGGAGACTTTTATCACCCATTTCCAAAGATGTCGCGTCCCATTTTCCTCAAACAAAGGAAGAAGCTCTCCAAACCTCTCTGAGATATGACTTGATTTATGCGCAATCTGTTTATGTCTATACTGTCATTCCAAACCTCCCCTATCTTGGAGGTGCCAATGCACTGGGGGCATCTCATGCCACCGACAGTGTCGTTGGATCCATTTCACATCCTTCACCCATATACTCAGCAAAGTTATAGTTATATGCAGGGGGCACCAGTTCCTCCAACACTTATGTCCCTCATTCTAGCAACATGTTTTCAAGGCCAGCCAATGATCAACCTTTCTATGAAACTGTTTCCCCTCCACCATCTTATCCCTATGCACAGCCGAGCACCCTAGCCCCTCAATCATTAGCGCTGCAGCCTCCCATTCATCCTCAACCCCAACAACCACCGCCCTCTCAAGGTAAAGTGTTTATATAAAAAAGTATGACCAATCCCCAAAATTCAAAGAAAAAGAATAAGGGGAAGGGTAACAAGGGTAACCAGAGTAATCAAGGTAATCAACCTAGTGAACCCCAGGGGAACCGACGTAACACCAACAACTAGCAACAAGGTAGTCATCCCAAGAAGAATAAGGTTATTCATATGAACAAGTCTTGTGCATGTTGTGGTGTACATGGCCATTATACACATGAGTGTCCTCTCTTACACCAAATGTGACAAACATGGCAAGCTCAAGCAACTTCTAGAGGTCAATCACCCATCCAACAATCACCTCAAAATTCTATGCCATATCAACTGGCAGTGCCTACAAATCCTTTCCCTCAACAAGGATTTCTTGCTGCTCAAACTCAGCCAAGTCAAGTATCCCATCCCCCCCAACCTTCTGGTCCTTGTGACTACCAGATCCTCATGATGAATTTTGATGAGGTCAATCCCTCTGATATCAACCTGCAAACTTAGTCACGTTAATATGACAAGCCATCAATTTCGTCCATCACTGAGTCCAAAACCAAAGCATCTACTGAGCCTCTTATGACACCAACTGATTTGTTACATATCCCTCAGCCTAAAGTTGAGTCAATTCCTAAGATCCCAAAGGGACCATTATGTCGTAACATGGCTTCTAACTGAGCTTCCCATACATACAGTATAGTAGATGACTTGGCGCAACCACCTATTGCCATGTCAACACTGGAGGTGCTCTAGTCATGCCCATTTCAAAATAAATCTCTCCTAACTACTTTGGGTGCAGTAGATCCTTCCAATGATCATTTGATTATCTTCCCATTTGATACATCAGAACATCCCCCATTACCTTCATCCCTTGCTTTCCAGAGACCAGTCCGAGTCCGTAATGCCATCATCTCACTATGCATTATTAACGAAGGTGAATCCACCTGTGTGATGTTCTCTACCATTTGGAAACAACTTAAGTCACCTGAAATTTCCCCATCCACCATCACTTTGCATTCTTGGGACGGTCACTCCTCCTAGCCTCTCGACATGTATAGCAATTGTCTAGTGACTCTTGCGGGAAAAACTATTCATGTAGACATCAAGGTTATTGATGTCCCTTTAGATTACAATATTCTCTTAGGTCGTAATTACACATATGCCATGTTAGCCATCATATTTGTAGTTTTCTGTAAGATGTGCTTCCTCCATGAAGGGAAGATCACCACCATCGATCAATTGACATACTACGAGCCGACATCCATGACCTCCCCTGAGTCCATTGTCTTTTCGATGTCTAATAAGAATTCTTCCACTTCTCCCACTAGTGTTTCACCTAGAGTTTACAAAGATTCCTCATCGTTGGGTGCTTTCCTTGGTCCTCCCCCTCTCATCTTAGAGCCTAGATCTTTGATTGTTTACATGTTACAAGCATCACGGGTTGCTTGTAAGCAGTATGGTACATATGAAAAACAACCAACTCCTTAACACCCTGTTGTTCCCACCTCAATCGAGCCATCTAGAGCCACCCCCTAGGACCTCCTCCATTTGTGGGTACCTCTCCTTTGTTCCCACCAAGAATTGTTCCTCCAAGTCTCAACCATCCAGGAGATGTTTCCCTGGGACATTACCCTGCAGGCTAGATACCTTTCTTGTTTCCTCCTCCAGGAATCTTTTCTGTCCCTATCATGGCTTTGCTGGTCATCCCTAATATGGATTTGGGGATCATAGTATGGTACATTCATCACCCTGCAAGAACCCCGCCTGGTCAGCTAAGACCATGTCATGCTTTGACCCTGGTTCAACCAGTCCCTACGATCCCTCTCACTGCTCCAGTTCCAACGCAACCTCAATAGGAATCCACTATTGTTGCGAAAGAATCTGAACAGGGGGGCAAAGCCAAGAGGAAAGAACCTAAGGACAAGGCTCCCCAAGCACCTCCAGCTCCCAAAGCTCTAAAGCCAACACCTCTGTGCACTTTGTGTAAGTTTTTTGGGCATGCCACTAATAATTGTCCTGAGCTTGCTCATCTCAAACCTTTGGTTCATGAAATGTTCCCTGAGTCAAATATCCCTGAGGTCCATTGGGACTAGCCAAGAAACTCAAAATGTTGTGCACATATCACCCTTGTTCCTTGTGTGATAATTATGGTCATTATTCCCATTGTTTCCCTCATCTTGACAAATTTTGTGATTGCCTTCAAGCGCTTTGCAAATATGAGGCCACTCGTAGTGGATCATCTACTCCTTTACCTGTGGATTTTGGTACTCGTAGTACACCAGAATATGGGGACTCTGGTCCCACCATCATGATCCCTCCCCTCAATGTTGAGATGACAAACTCAAAGGGCCATATCCTTTACCTGTTGTGATCCTTGAGTTCCTCACAGGAAAATGTTTTCTGAGGTTTTTGTGTGTGCTTCTATCGTACCTCCTTCGTCGGAAGCCCTGGTCTCAACATCAATAGATTTTCCATCTGCTAGCTCATCGTCTACCATTCCAGATGATGCGTATGTTGATCTGAAAATGAGATCTTAGACTAATATTAAGGTATTATAGACTCATGTGCATGGATTTGCCTATATTACTTATTGCAATGGATCAAAAAGATTGCGAATGAAATAGACGATGAAGTACTTATAGAAGCATAACAGATACACACATAACACAACAAATAATAAAGGAGTTCACCCAAAACTCTTGGGATATGTCTCCTGGTCCAGCTTTTAGTGGTGACCTCTCTATTATGTCTTCAAGAGCAGAGTTTTTAAAAATGTGAGCTCAAATTGAGTCTCAACACAACAAGAACAAATAATAGAGTTTTGCTTGAATCCCTCAAGTCTTACTGAGTACACAGACTCTCCCTCTCACTCTTTGTCTCTGTCTTCTCTCTGTCTCGACACTGACTGTCTCTGTCTTTGTCATTCAGCGTCTTTTAAACCAATTGACTCTTGTCTATTTGGTTTCCCTTTCGGGATCTTTGGCTCTCGGCCTCTGTCCGCTCAAATACCCTCTAAGCTTAAGTAATCATTTGTTAACGCCTGTAGGGAAGGTGGCCACTTATTTGGCAATGGAAGGGACCATTGGTGCGTTGAAATCCCAAAATATCGTTTTCTCTATTTACACAAAGAAATACATAGAGAATGTTGTAAAATGCTTCCTATCGGACTTGAAATATTATCAATCTCGCCCTATAATCCTTTCAGATCCATATTTGGGCACTATCACAAGTGATCGTGATCCAACGGTTACTATTGATTTTGAGTGGCTTATGCGCATGAAGATTACCTACCCAAAAAGGTGGTTTTCTCTCTCTGGCACCGAACCATGTGGCAACCAGTGTATGGGCTCGGGCCGAGCCCATCCAATACCACTTACCACCGGAAGCCCGCTAGAAATCCTTCTCTATATGGAACTCAAAATGTATATCACTGCATATATAAACCATTTTGGGTTCGGCTTCATCGAATTTCCTTTGATTTTTGTTTATTTACGAAACTATGATTTTAGATACAAAAACTCCTTTTTAGGGAACTCAAAAGATATATATTTCTACCGATAAGACTTGTTGGGTCTGGCTTTATCGCAAATCACAATTGTATTGGCCCCACTCCTTTGTATTGCTCCGATGCGATATATCGCAATTGCATATCACATAGTCCTTGGGCCGTTGGTAAGCGCTCCTTTGTATTCTTCTGATGTGATATCGCGAGTTAACCTGGTTCGTTGATCTGTGTGCTTGATCAATGGTCCTCATTGACTTGCACTGATCACTATTATAACTGTCATATGGCCACCTCCAATAGCCTCCACTTGCCACCACTGATTGTGATATGCCAATTGGGTCTAGACCATTGATCGGCCAGATCTGACGACTCATATGCAAAGTTGTTTAAGCCGCCGATAGCTTTGTTCTCATCATTTCTTCATGTTTTTTCTTGCTCGATAGTGTAATCTGCCATTTTTAAAGGTTCATCCTTTGTGATAGTTTTTGATATTTAAAGACTTAGAGGGTTTCTAGGATCCCTTTTGGATCACACCTTCCCACTGAAAATATTTTGGACCAACAAAAGTTGGTTTTTAAGCATCGATCTAGTGAGGATACAACTTCCTCACTTGTCCAATCTCTATCCATCTTGCACTGCTTGATTTTGAACCTTTGAGTCCAATTCTCAGGTACTCAACATCCCCTCTGCACGTAGTTCTCACCTTCCTATCCAGAACTGTGTCTTCCTGCAACTCATTGAGATATTCAGGCAACAGATCATCAATAGAAGGCAACTGACTTTGCTCTTTGGGATCTTCAATCAATGAAGGTTCATACAGTCTCAAGTTTTCTGCATTAACGACTGAATAGATATGCATATAATCTAGCAAATCAAGGTGAAAAGCATTTTCACAAATTTTCTCAAGTATCTTGAAAGGCCCATACCTTATTTCTTTCAGCTTCTTACCTTTAGCCTGCATTCTGTCTTTGTTGGTGTACAGCCAAACTTGATCACCAACTTGGAAGCTATGCTCAATTCGATGCTTTTCATTCCTTGCATTGTACTTGGCCTGGCTTCTTTCCAGCTATTCTTGTACTGCCTGGTAAATTTCTTGGATCTGTTCAATGAACTTGGTTGCTTTGTCCACATCACTGTGTCCATCAACTGCTATGTCTTTACTAAAGACAAAATCCAAGGGAGACTATGGTGTAAAACCAAAACGAGTCTCAAAAGGAGATCTCTGTGTAGAAGAGTGCTTGGCATGATTGTAAGCATGTTACACGTATCACAAATGTTCATCCCAAAGCTTGGGATGCTTGTTGCAATAGCCCCTAAGCAACTAGATCACTATCCTGTTGACCACTTCTATTTTTCCATCTGTTTGTGGATGAAATGATGTTCTCTTCTTCAATCTGGTGTCCATCAATTCCCACAAACTTGACCAAAACTTCCCAACAAATTGGGAATCTTGATTAGATACAATAGAAGTAGGTAACCCAAAATGAACCCATACATTTTGAAAGAACAACTTCGCTGTTTGTTCAGCTGTAATCTACTTGTTACAAGGTATTAAAATACACATTTTGTTGAACCTGTCCACAATAACATATAAATAATCACGACCTTTTCTAGATTTTGGCTCCCCAACAAAGTCCATGCAAACACTTTCCCAAGGACGAGAGGGAACTAGAGGTGGAGTGTACAAGCCTAATTTTATATTACTGGGCTTGCTTGCAGCACACATGGTACACCCTTTAATATATCTAGAAACTGTTTCATACATTCTTGGCCAATAATAGAACCTTTGTAGCTGTGCAACTATTTTACTTACACCAAAATGACCTGATATTAGAGAAGTATGTGTTTCTCGGATTAATTTGACTCTTTCAATTTGAGGAATGCATAACTTTCCCAAATGATATAAGAGTTGGTACTTAACATGATAATCCAATTCTTCTACTTGTTTGCCTTGACTTAAAGTTGCATATGCTTCTTTAAAATCTACATCTTAAGCATATTGTTCAATGTAGCTTTCATGCAATACTGCATTATGCTTAAGTATAGTAGATGCATTTATGATTGGTCTTGATAGCATATCTGCAACCTTATTGTGTATTGCTTTCTTATATCTGATGACAAGATGAAATTTCTGTAGGAAACCCATCCACCAATAATGTATTGATTGCTGCAATTTAGTTTGTGAGTAAAAATATTGAAGCGGTTGATGATCTGTATGTATAATCATTTCTTTGCCCAATAGGTAATGTTTCCACTTTTTCACACTCTGCACTAATGCATACAATTATTTATCATATGTGGGATAATTAACTACTGCAGAATTAAATGTCTCATAATGATAGCATATGGGTTTACCGTGTTGCATCAACACTGCTCCCATGGCATAGTCACTGGCATCTATTTCAATCTCAAATGGTCGTTGAAGATTTGGCAGTGCTAGTACTGGTGCTGTACTAATTTTTTCTTTCAAGGTATTGAAGGCTTTCTGCTGTTTGCCTCCCCACTGAAGCACCTTGTTCAATCCTGTTAAAGCATGTAAGGGAGCTGCAACCAATGAAAAGTTAGCAATAAATTTTCTCCAATATTGTGATGCTCCTAGGAAGCTCCTAAATTCTGTAGCAGATTTGGGTTTAAGCCAGTTCACAATGACTTCAACCTTAGAGGGATCTATTTTCAATTCACCACCCCCTACAATATGACCCAAATAATTTAAAGATGTTTTGCCAAATTCACATTTTGATAACTTCACATAGAGAGTTTCTCTTTTCAAAACATCTAAAGTCCACTTTACATGCTTCAAATGTTCTTCCCATGTTTTACTGAAAACAAGAATGTCATCTAGATATACAATTACAAAATCATCAATAAAAGGTCTGAGTACATCATTCATAACTCTCATGAAAGTGGTAGGAGCATTAGTTAAGCCAAAGTCATAACCAACCATTCATACAACCCTTGCTTTGTCTTGAAAGCAGTCTTCCATGCATCTTGTTCTGCAACTCTGACCTAATGATAACCACTATGCAAGTCCAACTTGGAAAAGTAAACTGCGTCTTTCAGTTGATCTAATAGATCATCAATGCAAAGAAGAGGATAATGATTCTTGATCATTATTTTATTCAATGCTCTGTAATCAATGCACATCCTCCACGAACCATCTTTCTTTCTCACCAACATGATTGGAGATCTACATGGTGATGTTCTTGGTCTTATGAACTCTTTATCGAGCAGCTCCTGTACCTTCTTCTTGATCTCTATATTCTCTAAAGAGAATAACTTGTACATTCTAATGTTAGGCAATGGAGCATCTTGCTGCAAATGAATATCATGTACTATTTCCCTTTTAAGTGGCAGACCTTTAGGTTCTTGAAATAGGATATCATATTCTGAAACAACTTTGTCTAAATCAACTTTCTGTTTAGCATCACAACCTTCAAATACATTGGTTTCATCAGGGGTATTTTCCTTTACAACCATTAGTAAAAATTGCTTGCATGAATTTACAATTCTTTTCATCTGCCCTGAGTTTATGAGACAATAGTTATTTTTGAGTTTATGAGCTCTTACAATATATTCTATTCCATCTTTAGTGAGTTGATACTTATTTTCAACTCTATAGAAAATGGCTTTTCTATCATACAAGTAAGGACTTCCTAAAACAATACCACATATATCCAAGGGAACTATATCTAACCCAACCTCATCTACAAATGTTGACCAATAGCAAAGCTAAGTTTACATTGTCTAGTCACTTGTAGCTTTGCCTTATCACATACCCAACCTAATGGATATGGCTTCTTGTGAGGTGTTGTTAGTAAGCCCAACTTCTTTACAATTGTTTCAGAAATCAAGTTTACTTGTGATCCACTATCAAATAAAGTATCAATCTTTTGATGCTTGGAAATAACTCTAATATGAAAAAGCTCATGTCTTTTCCTCTCATTATCTTCATTATCAATAGGTTGTGCAGAATTACTTGTAGATGCTTCAAAATTTTTACCTTTTATACCCATGGTTTTGATTGTTGTTTCATCACTTGAGTCTAACCCCAAGTCCTTCTTAATAGCAGCAATAGTCTTCTTCTTATTACCACCGAACTTGTTAGGTTTCAGCTCCAGATGCAAAGACCAGCAGTGTTCATCATCGTGTCCATCCTTCTTGCAGTGAGTGCGTGAAGGTTTGTCCTTTTGTACAACATTTGTCTTCCTCTCTTTCCATTTCAACTTATTCTTTTCCTTGCTCTTGCATGCAGAGGGTTTTGATGATCCCCCAATCTCTAGGTTCACATTCTTGCCTCTAGCTTCTAGATGTGTAGCCTGAACTGATACATCATCTAGGCTAGTGGGATTAAACATGAGAATGGTGTGCTTCAAATAGCTATGCAGACCACCTATATACTTCAACAAAGTTTCAGGTGAGTCTAGAGATATGCCTAGAGTTAAAGCTCTTTTTCTAAATTCTTGGGTATAACTTTGTACACTTTGCCCCTTTAATTGGCGAAGAGTTTGCCAACTCGTTATTGCTTGCTACATATAAGCTAGTGGATAGATTTTTTTTTTAATGGTAGAAACAAATTCATTCCAGGTAGAAAGAATTTTACCATGCTTCTTCAGATCAGCTTGTGTCTTGCCTTCCCACCACACTAGTGCCATTCCTCCAAGGCAAAGGCTAGCCAGATGAATATTTCTCCTTTCTAAATCAATGTTATGCAACCTACAATATACATCAATCTATCTAATCCAGTTGTCCAACATTTCTGCATTTAATTCTCCATCATAAATTGGCAAATCAAACTTTACATCTAATTTAATCAAAGAAGTTTTTTTCTTTTTCTTTTTAGGGCTAGTTTTATGTGAAGAAGATGATGAGAATGGTGATGATGGAGAAGATGGTGGAGAAGGTTTCTCTTCTTTTCCTTTGCCTTCTGGATGGGCAACTAGAAGAGGTTCCTCTGCTCCTTTATCTGGTTGAGATGCTCAAGTGCTTTCACCTTGACCTTTCTTAAACTCCCGATACATCTCTTCCACCATGTCTTGCATGGCCATAAAAATTTCCATGAATAGGGCTTCTGATTCCCGTGGAGTTTCTTTTGCCATTCTCCTATGAGAATAGACTCTCCCATTCTCTGGATTAGTCTCAAAAAGTTCTCCTTTTCCCCATTTGAGCTTTGACCTAGTTAGCATACAAAATCCAACACAAGCTTGTCTAACCTTAGCAAACCTAAAGCTCTGATACCACTTGATCTGAAAATGAGATCTTTGACTAATATTAAGGTATTATAGACTCATGTGCATGGATTTGCCTATATTAATTAGTGCAATGGATCGAAAATATTGTGAATAACATAGATAATGAAGTAGTTATAGAAGCATAACAGATACACATATAACACAAAAAATAATCAAGGAGTTCACCCAAAACTCTTGGGCTATGTCTCCTGGTCCAGCTTTCAGTGGTGACCCCTCTATTAGGTCTTCAAGAGTAGGGTTTTTACAAATTTGAGTTCAAATTGAGTCTCAACACAACAGGAACAAATAATAGGGTTTTGCTTGAATCCCTCAAGTCTTACTGAGTACACAGACTCTCCCTCTCGCTCTCTGTCTCGAAACTTCCTGTCTCTGTCTCTTCCATTCAGTGGCTTTTAAACCAATCGGTGCTCCTCTGTTCGGTTTCCCTTTCAGGCTCTCTGGCTTCTGGCCTCTATCCACTCAAATCCCCTCTGAGCGTTAAGTAATCATTTGTTAACACCTTCAGGGAAGGTGGCCACCTTTTCTACAGCGGAAGGGACCATTGGCGCGTTGAAATCCCAAAATATCGTTTTCTCTATTTACACAGAGAAATACATAGAGAACATTGTAAAACGCTTCCTATCAAACTTGAAATATTATCGATCCTGCCCTATAATCCTTTCGGATCAGTCGTCGGGCACCATCGCAAGTGATCGTGATCCAACGGTTGTTATTGATTTTGGGTGGCTTATGCGCATGGAGATTACCCACTTGAAAAGGCGATTTTCTCTCTCCGATACCGAGCCACGTGGTGTCCAATGTATGGGCTCGGGCGCAGCCTATCCAATACCACTTACCGCCAGAGGCCCGCCCAAAATCCCACTCTATACAGAACTCAAAATGTATATCACTGCATATATAAACCCTTTTAGGTCCGACTTCATTGCCTTTCCTTTGATTTTCATTTATTTAACGAAACTGTGATTTTACATAAAAAAACTCCTTTTACGGAACTCAAAAGATATATATTTCTACCCATAAGACCCGTTGGGTCCAACATTATCGCAAATCGCAATTTTATTGGTCCCACTTCTTTGTATTGCTCCGATGTGATAATGCGATGCGATATATCACAATCGCATATCATATAGTCCCTGAGCCATTGATAAGCACTCTTTTGTATTTTGTTGATGTAATATCATGAGTTAACCTAGGCCATCGATCTGTGTGCTTGATTGATGGTCCTCATTAACTCACGCTGATCGCTATTGCAACTGTCATATGGCCGCCTTCGATAACCTCTACTTGTCATCACCGATTGCGATATGCCGATTGGATCTAGACCGTTGATCAGAAAGATCCTACGGCTCTTGTGAGAAGTTGTTTAAGCCACAGATAGCTTTGTTTTCATCATTTCTTCATGTTTTTTCTTGCTTGATAGTGTAATCTGCCATTTTTAAAGGTTCATTCTTTGCAATAGTTTTTGATCTTTGAAGACTTAGAGGGTTTCTAGGATCCCTTTTGGATCATATGTTTACCTTCTTTCTAAGGATGATGCACCAGGATTGCCGTCACATCATGTATTCAATATTACTCCCATCCCCCCATCTCCCATTCTAATGAGGAAATCATGGAAGCCATGACTCCCCCTTATTACCCTTGGGATGATATGCACCATCTTGTGTACTCCCTTCCATATTTGGAGTCCACCACTCCAAATACATCTAGGACGACCATAGAAAATGCGGGGGGCACATAGGACCTTACATGTCCTTATCATCCTTTGGAGGATCTCATGCCAAGTTGGGCGGAGATGATTGAATCCATTTTTTGAGCACTTGGAACAAAACGACACTCCATAAACTCCTCCTGCTAGGGGGCATCATTCCCACCTTTGCATACTAGATCAGTCCCCTCCATCACATATGCTTGTGGGCAGTATCTCATGCTTGGGGGCATGATGGTTTTTCCTTGGCCATCTTCTCAATTGATTAACATAAGTCTTGGCTTAGATCCCACCGAATCTAGGTATAGTTGATTATCCTCCCATTCCTTGGATAATTTGTCCTACTGGACTCTCCAACGAGCCATATTCACATCGCATATTGTAGACAATTGATAACATATCTTCAAATATTCTAATATATGTCTTACCAACTTTACCACCTAGTCCCAATGTTTGACTTAGTGGGTGATGATGATTATAGGCCTCCTCTAGTAGTTCATTCTCGTTTTCCTCTTCCCTTAATTCTTCACCAGGAACCATCGTTCCAAGAAGAATTAAGGCCATCTTTAGATAAGTAAGGCCACTTTCTTGAAATTCATAGATCTCTATTCCGATGGTTGATTTTTCTACTATGATATCTGTTATCACCTAGAACTACAGTTCATGTACATAAGGTTGTCCCAAACAACAAAATTTTGCATTGTCAAAAAATGTGTGTCTAGTGGTTATGATCCTATGTGTGTCACTTAGGGATTATGATTTAAAAAGGTATTGTTGTGAATCATTGCAAAAAACCGTTAATCATTCTCTATCATATTTGGTTAAGGCATGTCTTGTCTTGTTTGCGTCATTTGTCCTTTGCGCAGTTTCGCAGCACAGTCTGATTGGCCAATTTGGCAGCGAATTGATGTTTCCGCCTTTTCGCAGCGTACTGTTTACCAGCCATTTCGTAGCGCGTTTTGTCAAATCTTAACTATCTGCGCTACGAAATCGGGGTTTCGGGTTTTTTGTAGCGCCTTTTCTTGAAATGTCAAGTCTGGGAGGGGTGAGTCATAGGTCCGTCCACGTTTGTTAGTTGATGTCCTCTCCAGGTCATGATAGATCATCATTCCGCCATAAGGTCCAGGATCACGCATATGAATATCATCTTAAGGGATTTTATGAGGTATGGTTGTGTCATAATGTGTTTTCATGATGTGTAAACATGTCTGCTGTATGACGAGTGTTTTTTTTTTTTTTAAAAAAAAACGCAAAGAAGCCCGAGTTCTCATTTAAAGGGATCATCGCAAGCGAGCCTGCACTCCAAAGTCGAGATTGTTTTCGAGCTGTAGCTGCTATTAGTTTCCTGTGTGAAGATATTCGAAGCAAGATGGAAAAGAGGGAACATCGATCCGGTAGGTGCCTGAGAACAGAGCCAGAGGGGCTTGATGTTACACTCAGAGATGAAGGTGTAGCAAGAGCCTTTCGAAATGCTGGTTGCTGGAGGTTCTGCGAGAAGTTGAAGGGAGGACATGCAGAGGTAACGAAGGCTTTTGCATTGAATTTTACTGGATTGAATTCAAAGGTGTCAATGTTAGAATTTCCTGTGTCTCCTGAAGCCATTTCTATTGTCATTGAAATTCCGAGGGGAGGACAAGAATGGTTCAAAATTTTTAAATTTGACATGAGTCCCTGTAGAGAATTTTTGAAGGAACCATATGTAAATGAGGACCTCACCAAAGCGGTGCCAAGGAGTTATGTAAAAGAACATTATGCTATGCTCCTTACATGCATCCAGAAATACCTAACATGCGAGGGAAGGTACAACAAAGTTTATTCCTATCACTTCAAACTTTTGTTGCATTTCACAAGTAAAGCTTCAATAGATATCCCTTTCTATTTGTTCAGAAGCATTAGTAAAATGTGTGATAAAATCCAGTTAAAGAAAGATGGTTGTAAAACATCCTTGTTTCACCATGGTTTGGTAAAGTTGCTGGTGTTGGATGGTTTGCAAAAGATTGGCAGAGATTGGGATTCTTTTGTTTTTATGGCCGGCTTTCAAAGCAAAACAGGCCTCACTCCATTGCCTGTGAGGGAAAGGGAAGAAAGAATTGAAGAACCTACTTTGGCTGAGCTCAGAAAGGAGGTGACAGACCAAAAGAAGCCTAAAACCAAGTTAAGGAAATCAGAGAAGTCTGTGGTAGCAAAGGAAATACCTAAGTCATCATCTAAGGAGACACCTCAGTCATCAAAGCAGAAGGTCCAGAAAAAGAAGGATGAAGCTGGACCAAGTGAAGTTGAAAAGATTTCAAGGGTAAAAACCAGAGGTCAACTAAACAAGGAGAAAGGTAAGTCAATTACTGTGGAAGAAAGCCCTATGTCAAAAGGCAGTTTAAGTGACTTACTTGTAGCTATTGAACTTGAACAAGATCAGCCAATACAGATTGAACCAATAGAGTTTGAGCAAGATCACCCAGTGCAGCCAATGCATATTGACCTCACTCAATCTTCACCTAAAAGTACTAAGAAACCAAGAGTTTCAAAAAGGTTGAGATTTGAGGAGCCTAGTAAAGACTATGCTTTCAAGCCACGTAGGCCAGTCACAAGAAGACAAATGAAAGAGGTGGAGAAAGCGCAGAAAGAGGAGGCACCTTTAGAAGTGCCTAGTACAGATGTACTTAAGGTTTTGACCAGAACAGTTCATGCAACCAGGAGTAAAGACAAGAGTAATAGGGTCATCATCAGCCAAGGTGGAAATGTCATTGCTATCAAGCAACAGGCAGGAACAACACAAGAAGAAGTGCCTCAGATTAAAAATGTTTCTAAGGAAAGGGCAGTGAGATATGCAAATTATAAAAAGGCCGTACTAAAAGGCAGTACAAGTCTAATGGGCCAAACTGACTCAGTGTCTGATGCATATTTCTGGACAGTGCCAGCTCTGAAGCAGGCAAAAACCATGAAACAGCTGAACACAAGCCTAAGAGCAGAAAACAAGGCTTTGAAGAAAGAAGTTAGCAGTTTGAAGAAGAAGCTAGGTAAACTAGCTGATTAATCCAAGGGGAAATTTGCTTTTCAAGTTTTGATAAATTTTAGTTTCCATCATTTTGAAACTTTTTGGATCCCTTACACCTGTACAAAGTAGCTGAAGAAATCATGAAGTTAAGTCAACAGTGCTTTAAGATTCATATGTTCTGTTTTGATTATCTACAGCAATTTCATAGCGCGCTACGAAACTGCTGTAGATGACTGTTTTATGAGAAAAAATGAAATTGATGCTGAGGTCAGCAAATCTTGAAAAGGATGACTCGAGGCCAGTAAGGAGACTATACAAAGCTATCCAGATATTCAAAGGGTGACAGGTGTGAGTGTTGAAGAAAAAGGTGAAACTTTTTGTTTTTTGCTAAGAGTCTTCCTAAAGTTACTTTATAACCGAAATGTTAGGGTTCTGGTAGGGTTACCGAAATTTTGGGTGGTACACCTGTTCAGTTCACAAAGCGTCCAGATCATGAGGCATATTGGATTATGCGTGGTTATTAAAGGTATTAAATGGCTTGGAGCATAGTCTTTTAGTACATGAAGACTAATGGAAGGCAGGGACCGTGAAAACAGGGCACATATCCTCATCAACTAATGAGTTCATCCACACAGCAAGTATCCGAAGCTGCTCGTTCAGTGAATGTTTCTCTAGCATGTCTTGGCCACTACAGAAATGGTACAGGTGTCAAAGTTCAAGAAAGCATCAATGCACACGAGGAGATAGAATTAGAGTTTCAATAGGAATGGGACTCTATATATTCACAGCGCAATACCTTTGTATTTAATAAGTTTGTTTAGATATAGATAAGGCAATTAATGATAGGATTTCGAGCTCCCCTCATGCTGGAGGAGGAGTCTCAAGTAGTTGTAGTTTTGTTTTCCTATATATAGGAAAAACTCTGATGTAAAAAAGGTTGGAGATTTTTATAAAAACAGAGTTTTCATATTGGCTTATGTAAAAGACTTTGACAGTAATAGAAAGAGTACTTTTTCTTCCCAAGATTCATCTTGTGTTTCAAATGCTCAGAGTATATGTGGTTTGGTTTTTATTCTTCTTGATTTACAGCTCACTAAATATGCAATCACTCTGAATTCACCTAGTGCTCAGACTTCCTGTGTATGTTTTTTGAGTTGAGGTTCTTCTTGAGAAATGTTCTGAGTGTTTAGACATTATATGCCTTGGCTTCCATGATTGAGTAGCTAATAGTTTACTGCAGAAGTGTATGACTCCATGAGCCCAATGGAAGAAGTCTAATTTTGTTGTTCCAACCAGCTTAAAATTCATCTACTGTTTAAAGAGTTAGCCATCTTTTCTTGTCCTTAATGCATATCAAAAATCTGTGAGAGAGCCCTCTCTGACTAAGGAGGCTAAACCTTAGTCTAAAGCCTGGTTTGAAATAGTTGCATGAGATCTTGCTAAGTAGCAGCCCTTAGTACACGATTTTGTGATAACAATATCCATAGATTTAGGGCCTTCTCCTCCTCTCAAATTGGAAGGAAAACACCCTTTTATAGGAAAACCCACAAATTTTCTTCCACTTGTGACCAGAGCGTAGCTCCGTTTGATGAACCATAAGAACCATTGGAAATCTCTCATTTATTATTATAATGAATCTTTCTCAGTTTTGATGATTTCACACTTCACCCAGAAACCATTTTTCCAAGAAAGGTCACTTCGTCGCTTCTTAAAATCAAAGTTATTCATATGCAATGCTTGTACCTTAGGGACCACCTTCCCTTAATGCTTTTCATCTCATGTGTCGATTCTCGTCATGGGTAACCATTATTTACTCATGCTTTCATGGTCCGCACTAGGTCTATTCTTTGCGGAAGTGCCATCAAGTCACCCTTGTTTAGAGCATCCATGATGAGTCACTTTTTTATCCATGGAGTTTGTTTCATATCCCATTGTATCATGTCACATTATTCCATTTATATTTTCATATCGCTCATCCTGTTTTTCCCATTTTGGCCTCCAGTCATACTATCCCCCATCCCCTCCAAAGTCGAGTCAGTTGCTGCCAGGTCAACCATGCACTTTATACTCTGATAAGGGAAGTTGTCTATTTGTCCCTTAGTCCTATTTTCCTCATTGTCCCTGGTGTCAGTCCATCAGTCACATTACTATTTTCCCTTGTGCCTTAGTTGAGGATCGTCATTGCCTCACCTATGTTGGGCCCTATTTTGTCAACATCAACACATTTATTCTAAAAGAAAAACCTAAAGGGTGGTTTATCTTGGTTACAACTTCCATTCTTGTTCGGTGCCCCAAATCGAGCAGAGGGACTCATTATTTCCCTTTAACTTGGTTGTTTCATGCTCCTGATTCATACACTTGATGGTCCAGTGATACAACAGATTGTATTAGTGATTCTCAGGTGTGTGTGAGATGTTTTAGACCTCATGAGGGGGTGGCCCTTTAGGTAGCCCCTCACATGCCCAAATGCCTTCATATTATGTTACAAAATCAGACGCATTTATACAAATTTAATGGGTTTGGCTCCTACCACTTGTAGTGTTCATAGCATGCACGTTTCCTTAAGATGATCCATTCAGTTTTGTAGAGCACTTCCCTGTTCAAGAGTGCTTCTTCGGTTTTTCTACCCTCCCTCCCACCCATTTTTTGAGGGAAGGGCCATCATATCTCATGTACTAAGATATTATTGTATTCAGTCCTGGCTCATATTTTACCAAGTGCATTATGTGTATGAGACACATTGTATTATTTTCCAGCTCAGCTATGCCAGCGTGTCATGTACCATTCAACATGTACTTCATTGCTTAGTTTATCTTTATGGGCACATCATTATTTTTTTACTAGGTTATCTTGGTGGGTATACATATGCCTTGTTATGAAACCATCTCACAAAAAGATAGAAAAGATAGACCAACACCTTAGAATTCAGCCTCTTCGAGGGGGCAACATCCTTTACATTACATAAATGAACAATTCTTGGATGATACAAATGACAAGACCTCCTTTCTATATATAGGAGTCTAAGGAGTCATAATATAATCAGAGCCAACATAACAATAATAATGTAAGGGCACAATAATAACAATAGTGGGCTTTTATGGGGCACAATAGTAACAATATGGGGACTACATGGGTACAACAATATAATAAGGGGGATGTACTAATAACAATAAGGGGTTACACTAGTATTATAGGGGCCTAACATGCCCCTCTCCTTCAAAAAGTGTTGTCCTCAACGCTTGAGTAGTTCTTGATGCTTCTGTAGAATATTCTTGTCCTCCCATGTGGAATCTTCAGCGGGTAAGTTCTTCCACTTGATGAGATACTCTGAAATTGATTGATTTCATAGCTGTTGGGTTCTTGTTTCTGTGACTGCTCCAGGTTCCAATATGATTTTTCCTTCCTCTTCAAGTTCTGGCAATATTGTTTGAATTGGGATCTTTTGCAACTTTTGAATGAGTGGCCACACTTCTTCGTCCTTCTTCCATTCATCCCTTGCTTCATTTATCCAATCTGGTTGGATAATAGAAATAGCACAAAACACTGCTTCCACATCCTCATCCTTTCCTGAGAGTGCATCTGCAACAAAATTTTTCTTCCCTTTTCTATAGATGATGTCAAACTCATAACCCAATATATTTGTGACCCATTTTTTCTGTTCTTCTATAGATAATATTTGTTCTAAAAAGTATTTAAGACTGTCATGATCCATTTTTACCTTGAAGTGTCTTCCCATTCGATAAGGTCGCTATTTCTTAAGTGCATGTAGTATTGCCAACATTTCCCTCTCATAAATAGCTTGCTTGAGATGTAGAAGTAAAAATACCCAATCACCTACATCAAAACATTTTTCACTACGATGTTGATATACCTGTTGTTTCATTCGATTTTGCACCAAAGTGGTGTTATGCTTTAAATGTTGGAGAACTTGTCGTTGATGGTCGATGTGATCTTTCACTGCTTGAACCTTTTTCTTCTTGATATGTCCTTCTATCTTTAGAGTTTGAGGAGTGGTAATTTCTTCCAGTCCTTTAAAAGATATGGTTGGATTCATTTCTTGATGCTCGATGTGATTTTTCACTTCTTGAACATTTTTCTTCTTGATATGTCCTTATATCTTGATAGTTTGAGGAGTGGTAATTTCGACCAATGAATTACAAGATATGGTTGGATTCATTTCTTCTTTCTCGATGTGATATTTCACTTCTTGCACCTTTTTCTTCTTGATATGTCCTTCTATCTTGAGAGTTTGAGGAGTGGTAATTCTTTCCAATGCTTTACAAGATATGGTCTGATTCATTTCTTCTTTCTCTGGGGTTGGGTCTTGGCGTATATCCTCTTATTTTGATGTTTCTTGATCCTTTTCTTCCTCCTCTTCATACTCTATCTAAAATAATTTCTTCTCAGCACACTTATGACCTTTAGTGCATTTTCTATCACAATTGTAACAAAGCCCTTTTTCTCTTTTTTCTTCCAATTGTTGTGGTGTAACCCTTGTAGGTTGTGGAAGGCTAGGAGAAAAAACACTTCCATATTTATAGTTGTGAGGGGTAGACTTCCTTGTTTCCATAATTTTACTTTCCACTATGTCACAAAGCCCTTTTACTCTTTCCAATTGTTGTGGTGTTTCTCTAAAGAAGGTGTTGCTCTTTGTATCCTCATAATGTGCTATCATTTCCTCCATGAGAATTGACCACGTAACAAGTTGTTTACGAGAACAAAACCCTTTATACCATAAAAATTGATCTGGTTCTAAATATGAAGATGCAATACATACCTTTTGTAACAGTGGTACACCATGTAGATCAAAGTATTTCTCCATCTGAAGTATCCAATTTACCGGATCCTTGCCATCAAACTTCCTCGTATCGCATTTTATTTATTTTAGGTGCTCGATATTGAAATTACTCTAACTCTGTAATTGCGGTTCTTCCAATTCTGAAATTGTGACCTGCAGTAGCCCTCTGCGTCCTCTTTCCAATGCCACCAGTCTTATCCAAATTGGATTCTTCAAGGAAGAGTTAAGCACAATCTCCTCAGATGACCTGATTATAGACCTTTCTAGAAGAGCGAACTTGTATGAAGTGCCACGTGTCACTATTTCAACCTTTGGCTCTAAAAAATATATATAAGAAACTACAGTCCGTCCTTTTTCTGTACCTCACAAAATTTCAATCCAATGCTCAGAGAGAAAGTTATGATGATTTTCACCAGGTCACCTATTTGGAATGTAATTCAGGACTCTGCAAAAAGACCAAATTCCTCAGATCATATGTCTGCAAATATAGTGTGAAAAGCTCTAAAATTCGGACCTGAGGTTTAGCACGATTTTGTCTCAAATGGGTTTTTTTTTTGCTTTTGAAACATCGCAGAAAAAATTGGTGAGGGATTTTATTTGGGAATATCTTCGTTGACACTTCCGTCGGCCTTCTCTCTCCGAGGTCATTTATGTACTACGAGGGCATTTCTTTTTCGATTTAGCGTAAGCGAACTAACTGCACTGAGAATTGTCCCCAATTCATCGTATACCTTTTGATCATATAGGGTGCTCGGAAATGGTCGAAATAGTGAAATACTTTCCCTACTACATTTGAAAGAAAGAGGCCCGGTAGGGTGAGCCTGCCGAACTCTCGACTATAAGGAGAGGGACTCACTATTCCGATGGTGAGGAGAAAACTACTGGGAGTGTCAGTTCCTATCCGAAGATACTCCGAAGTGATAGTGATTGAGGTTAGTCATATAGATATTTCTTCCCTGTAGTGGTGTAAAACTACTAGTTGTTTCCGTAAGCTATACCTCTTACTCTCCCTACCTGCCTTTAGTCCAACTACTAGCCTTAGAGAGGGTAAGGATGGTAGTAGGGTGCATACAAATCCCAGTATGAATTACCTAGTAGCCAAAGCCCCGAAATGGGTGGGGCATTTTCAGGTTGCGAAAGGTCGGGCTATCTCTTATCATAATCCATGCGCTGCGAAAATGCCATGATGAACTATTTGGAGTAGCGAAACCCTAGAATCCAAAGCTCTGATACCAAATGTTGTGAAACGAGCTCACAAAAAGATAGAAAAGATAGATCAACACCTTAGAATTCAACCTCTTCGAGGGGGAAACCTCCTTTACATTACATAAATGAACAATTCTTGGATGATACAAATGACAAGACCTCCTTTCTATATATAGGAGTCTAAGCAGTCATAATATAATCAAAGCCGACATAACAATAATAATAATAGTGGGCTTCTATGGGGCACAATAGTAACAATATGGGGACTACATGGGTACAACAATATAATAAGGGGGATGTACTAATAACAATAAGGGGTTACACTAGTAGTATAGGGGCCTAACATGCCTCCCCCGCCTCACTGAGATCTGGTACCACAACATAAAAAGATACTTACATTGGTCTCACCCCATGTGTCCCTATCCTCTTTTGCTTTAACTCCATTGGTCTCTCTCTCTCTCTCTCTGACTCCACTTTGTTTTCTAGTCAGTGTGTCTTTACAATGTACTTCAGTCATATGTTTTTCTCCTAACACTCGTACATTTGGGGGCAATCTGTTATCACAAAAAAATGATCATCTAGCCTTAATTTACTATATGGATTGAATTACACCATGTAAAGCCAATTTTACCATAGTAAAATTGCTTTCACTGTGAGAAATTACTTAAAAAACCACATTTGTTAAGCAATTTATAATTAAACCCATGAAGAATAATTAAATAATTCACTATTTATTTAATTATCTTCTAGGAATATTTAACTGAACCATTGTTTAATTAATATTCCTTGTCATATTTGACCAATTTATGAAAAATAAACAAATAATTTATTAATTATCTTATTTTTATCTAGGAAAAATTAATTAATCACTAATTAATTATTAGTCCTTGTCAATTTTGACTAAATCCCTTAGGAATAATTAAATAAATCATTATTTGTTTATTATTCCTTAACCATATTTCTTGATATGATAAATAAATCATTTATTTATTTATTATTCCTAAATAAAAGTTTAAATGTTTTTTCCCTCCCAACCAAATATAATAAAATATTCCAAGTGGTTATTTCTAGAATGGGGTTAATAATATTTTATTATTACTCATTATTCGAGGATAACTTAATATTTTGTTATAAATAGAAGGGTTTTTCATTCATTATTGACTTTTGATTATTTTCAATGTTGCACTCACTGTTGTAACTCTGATTATTATCAGTGTCACACACCATTTTTCTTTCCATTTGAGTTCCCAATGGGCTCAAACATTTTATTTGCTGGTTTACACATTATAGAGGAGAGAGACTCTACAAAAGTTGAATATGTTTGAGGATAGCCAAGAACCCATCCCATAGAGGGGGATGGTAATATTTATTTGTTCCCTTCACAAGTGTTATTTATAAAAAATTATTCTTTGTATATCTGGTTTCCATTGGATTATTGGAGTTACCCACAAGCCCATGTAGGAATTTATAGGGTAAGTTCCTCAGATAGAACACCAAAGGACACTGCTCACAAATAGATCACAGATCAATACACCAGTATTCTTGATGTGGTTAAAACCCTCAAAGAGGGAAACAATGCACGACCTGAGCCAACGAGGCCAGTTCAGGTAATTTATTAATAAAAGAAAGAAAATTTACATAAGATTCTTTCATGAATGGTCACCCTACAAATGATCCTCGATGCTCTTTAAATAGGGATTATGGACCAATAAGGTGTTAAGCCATAGATCAAGTGTTGATAATACCGAGGAGAGAATGAACTGTCAGATCACTTCATGTCTAGAACATATAGTGACTGTCAGATTGTAAGTTACAAAAGTAAATAGTAAAGAAACAAACTTTACCTGACTCTACACTAGACCAAGTTATACTTAACTATTTCTTATGTGTTAGAATATCCTAACATGTGGCATAGATCAACACTTTGGCAGGTTTTGTTTCTATCATTTGCTGTAGATCTACAATGTTTAGCAACCATTTATATTGTTGAGACTGTTTGTCATCCACTGTATTAGGTGATTTCTTTTCGTAAACCTTTGATAAGAAAACACTATAACACACCACATTTGTTTTACCATGCCATGTTTTTGTTTGTGTTAGAACAAAATCTAACATGTGCTAGATTTGTTTCTAGCAAAAGCATATGTATTGAAGGATAATACAAATCTAGTGCACACAAGATTTTATTCTAGAATAAGCAAAAGTATTTCCAAGAAAAACAAATATAGTGTGTGCTATCTTTGTTTCTAACATAGGCACATGCACTGTAAGATAAAACATTGTAGGGTAAAATAAATCGAGTGTGTGTTAGATTTGTTTCTAACACAGATAAAAGCATTGCAAGGTAAAACAAATTTATCATACCCTAGATTTATTTTTAGCAAAAGCACAAGTATTGCAGGGTAAAATAAATCCTGCATCCGCCAAATTTGTTTCCAACACAAACATAAGCATTTCAAGATAAAACAAATATAGTGTAAGGAAAATAAAAAAAACATTGTAGGGTAAAATAAAAACTCAAACATAAGCATCGCAGTGTAAAAAAAATCTACCATGCACTAGATTTGTTTCTAGCACAAACAAAATCATTGTAGGGTAAATCAAAGCTAATGTGTAGTAGATTTGTTTATATAAAAAGTAAAGCATTACAAGGTAAAATAAATATAGCATGCACTAGATTTATTTCTAGCACAAATAACAACATTGCAAAGTAAAACAAGTATAACAAGCACTAGATTTCGTTGTAGCATAAACACAAAAATTTGAAGGTAAAAAAATTCTAGTGCACGTTAGATTTATTTATAGCACAAACAAAAAGGTTGCAAGGTAAAATGAATATGATGCACAATAGATGTGTTTCTAACACAAGCACGAACATTACAAAGTAAAATAAACACAACGCATGCTGGATTTCCTTCTAGTCTAAACACAAGCATTTCTAGGTAAAACAAATCTAGTGCGTGCTAGATTTGTTTCTAACTTAAACATAGACATTGTAAGGTAAAACAAATCTAATGTAGGGAAAACATAAGAAAAATCATTACAGAGTAAAAAAAAGTACAAACAAAAACATTGTCGGGTGAAGCAAATCTAGTATGCGAATATAATGCGTGCTAGATTTGTTTCTAGCACAAAAAAAAGCATTGCATGGTAAAACGAATCTAGTGCATGCTATATTTGTTTCTAGCACAAACATAAGCATTGTAGGGTAAAACAAATCTAATGCTTTCTAGATTTTCTTCTATCACAAACGAAAGCATTGCAAGTTAACAAAAATTTAGTGTAAGGAAAAACAAAAAAAACATTTTAGGGTAAAACAAAGGCACAAATAAATGAATTGTAGGGTAAAACAAATCTAGTGCATGTTAGATTTGTTTCTAGCACAAACAAAAGAATTGCATGGTACAACAAATCTAACACACTCTAGATTTATTTGTAGCACAAACACCAACATTTCAAATTAAAATAAATCTAACAAATGCATACATTGCAAGGTAAAACAAATCTAGCATGTGCTAGAAATAAATGTAACATGCGTTAGATTTGTATTGCCTTGCAATGCTTATGTTTTTTCTAGATCTAGCATGGGTTAGATTTATTTTACCTTACAATGCTTGTGTTTGTGCTAGAAAACAATTGATCATGCACAATTTGTTCTAACACAAATAGAAGCATTGCAAAGTGAAACAAATCTAGTGCATGGTAGGTCTCCTTCTAGCGAAAACTCAAGTGTTGTAATGTAAAACAAACCTAGCCCATGCTAGATTTATTTCTAGCTAAAACATAAGCATTACAAGGTAAAACAATACTAGCGTGTTCTAAATATGTTTCTAGCACAAACACAGCACTGCAAGGTGAAAAAAATCTAATGCACACTAGATTTTCTTCAAATGGAAACATGAGAATTGTACGGTAATACAAATATGCTCGATTTGTTTCTAACACAAATGTAAGCATTTCAAGGTGAAAAAAATCTAGCGCACACTAGATTTTCTTCAAATGGAAACATGAGAATTGTACGGTAATACAAATATGCTCGATTTGTTTCTAACACAAATGTAAGCATTTCAAGGTAAAAAAAATCTAACGCGCGATAGATTTCCTTTTAACACAAAAATAAGCATTGCTAGGTAAAACAAATCTAGCACGTGCTAGAATTGTTTCTAACAAAAACACGATTATTCCAAAATAAACAAAATCTACCATGCACTACATTTGTTTCTAGCACAAAAACAAGAATTGCAAGATAAAACAAACCTAGTGACTACTAGGTTTATTTCTATTACAAACAAAAACATTCCAAGGTAAAACAAATCTAATGCACACCAGATTTGATTTAAGCACAAACACAAGCATTGTAAGGTAAAACAAGTCTACTGTGCACTAAATGTCTTTCTAGCACAAACAAAAACATTGAAAGGTAAAACAAATATAACGGAAGATAAATTTGTTTATAGCACAAACACAAGCATCGTGATGTTAAAAAAATATAACATGTGCTATATTTCCTTATAGGAAAAATATAAGCATTTTAAGGTAAGATAAAACTAGCACGTTCTAGATTTGATGCTAGCACAAATACCAACATTGTATGGTAAAAAATTTAACACGCATTATAATTTCTTCTAGAACAAACACAGACATTACAATATAAGATAAATCTAATGCTTGCTAGATTTGTTTGTAGCATAAATACATATATTAAAATAGAACAAATCTAGTGCATGCTAGATTTTGTTCTAGCAAAAACACAAGTATTACAAGGGAATACAAATCTAGCATTCAATAGATTTGTTTCACCATGCAATGTGATTTAATTTTTGCAAGAAGGATATCTAACATTTGCTAGATTTATTTTTCCCTATAATACTGTTATTATTCTTGTTGATTTTATTAGAAATATAATTATGAAAGCAATGATCGTATCAATAATTCATATTTTCTTCAATAATTAGAAAATTCGGTAGAAGTTTCTTACTTTTATTTTTAGAAATCATGGACTATGAAGCTAAATAAGATTCGAAGGAAGCATTTATTGAAGAAGGAAGTTCAAGAAATACACTACCAATATCTTCTTTAAATGGTATGGAATTTTAAAAATTAGTTTATACTTTTCTAGATTTCCTTCCAGCACAAATAAAAGCATTGCAAGGTAAAACAAATCTAACATGTGGTAGATTTCCTTCTTGTACTTAAACAAACATTGCAAGGTAAAAAAAATCTAGCATGCGTTAGATTTGTTTCTAGTACAAAAACAAGCATTGCAAGGAAAAAAAATATAACACATGTTAGAATTGTTTCGAGCACAATCATAAGCATTGCATGGTAAACAAATCTAGTGTGTGGTACATTTTCTTCTAGCACAAACACACGCATTGTAGAGTAAACAAATTTAGTGCACGTTAGATTTGTTTCTAGCACAAACAAAAGCAATGTAGGGTAAAAAAAATCTAGTGCATGCTAGATTTGTTTATAACACATATATAGGAATTGTAAGGAAAAAAATATATAGTGTAAGGAAAAAAAATAATTGCAAGGTAAAACAAAAGAACAAGAAAACTCCACAAGGTAAAACAAACCTAGCATAGACTAGATTTGTTTCAATTACAACAAAAGAATTGCACTGTAAAATAAATCTACTGGGCACTAGATTTATTCCTAGTAAAAACACAAGCATTACAGGGTAAAAGAAATATACCAACCGCTAGATTTGTTTCTACTGAAAAACTAAAACATTGCAGGGTAAAATAAAACTAGTGCCCACTATATTTGATTCCAGCACAAACAAAAGCACTGTAAGGCAAAACAAATATGGCACACATTTCCTTCCATCACAAACATAAGCATTGAAAGGTAACATAAATATAGCATGTGCTAGATTTTCTTCTAGTATAAAAAAAAAACATTCCAAGGTAAGATAAAGTTGGCACATGCTAGATTTGCTTCTAGAAAAAAAAAAAAGAATTATAAGGTAAAGAAAATCCATTGCACCCTATATTTGTTTCTAGCACAATCATAAGAATTACAAGGTAAAAAAAAATCTACTACGTGCTACATTTGTTTCTAACACAAAGTAAAGCATTACGAGGAAAAACAAATCTAGCAAATGCTAGACTTGTTTCTAGCACAAACACAAGTATTGAAGGGTAAAACAAATCTAGTGCCCACTAGATTTATTTCCAACAAAAACACAATCTCTGCAAGGTAAAAAAAGTTTTAATGTAAGGCAAAACAAAAAAAAGCTATTGTAGAGTAAAACAAATCTAGTGCATGCTAGATTTCTTTCTAGCACATACACCAACATTGTAAAGTAAAACAAATGTAACATGCGATAGATTTCCTTCTCGCCTAAACATGAAAATTACATGGTAAAACAAATCCAACATGCACAACATTTGTTTCTAAAGTGGACACAAACCTTAGGTTAAAAAAATATATTATAAGGAAAAACACAAAAGCTTTATAGTGTAAAACAAATCTAGTACACACTAGATTTTTTTCTAGCAGAAGTAAAAGCAAAATAGTGTAAAAAAAAAGCATGAACATAAACATTACAAGATGAAACAAATATAGCACACGTTATATTTGTTTCTAGCACAAACAAAAGTATTGCATGATAAAACAAATCTATCACACACAATATTTGTTTTTAGCACAAATAAAAACATTACAGGGTAAATTTTTTGAGAAATTTCTACAAATCTAGCTTTGATACCGTGTAGAAATTCCTTGTAGATTCAAATAGAAAATTGTAATATTCTAAAACAATTTACTTGAATCTACTCTACTCATTAGTAGAAACAATAAATGATTGATGAAATCATGAAGCATATAAGAGAAAGAATTCAATCACACATAACACAATAATTTGCTAAAGAAAGCCACAAATAAAAACCCCTACTATTTGTATATTGCATTAATGAAAGAATCTAGATGAATTCAATATGCTCTTCTCAACCTTGAGCTCAACCTTCACAAGTATTTTCTATCCTCTACCTGACAAACTTTCTTTGGCCATTACTTAGTCAAATTTCCAAGCCTCTAAGATCCTAATTCCTTGTGATGTTCCTCAAGGAATGAAATCATATTTAATGGAGAAATTCCTAAATTATGATTTTCACAATCCTCATAGTCCTTCCTCCATCTGCATGCACATCGATTTAATTTAGATGATTTTACAACTGATAGTACATTATCCCTAAACTCCAATATCAAATGTGTATTTCTCTGATTTGACATGCATGAGTTAATTATGAGTGAATCTTCAGTTTACTGGTTGATCACTATAGGTTACACCCCACTTTTGCAGGTTACACACCACAACTGCAGGTTACACCCCATTATAATAAGTTACACCCCACTACAGTAAGTTACACCCCACTGCTGCAGGTTACACCCCACTATTGCAGGTTACACCCCACTACTGGACCTCCCACTAATTCCTCAATTACTTGGAACTAGTTTAACTAACTTTAAATCATTTAGATTGAATTAAATAATTACAACTCAAAAGAAACTTAACTAGTGCTACTAATTGTATAAGACACTCTACATGACTCTAGTTAGACTCTCAACTCAAGTTAACTGAGCCAACTAAGTCAAACTAAGTTAGTTACTATTACAAGTTGTCATGAGTTGTGGAGTTACAATTTTATTCCCAATTTAATTCAAGGACAAAATTAAATTAGGATTTTCTTGTTGCATTTTCAACAAAAAATCTAGTGCACACTAGATTTGTTTTTAGAAAATTATTGCAGGGTAAAACAAAATTTGTCTTGCACTAGATTTGTTTATGACAAAACATAAGAATTGCAAGGTAAAAAAATCTAGTGTCTATTAGATTTATTTCTAGTACAAAAATAAACATTATAGGGTAAAACAAATCTAATGCTCACTAGATTTGTTTTTCATGCAAACACAAGCATTGTAGGGTAAAACAAATATGACACACACTATATTTGTTTCTAGCACAATCAAAAGCTTAGTAGGGTAAAACATATCTAGTGGGTGTTAGATTTGTTTCTAGCATAAACATAAGCATTGCAAGGTAAAAAAAATCTAACACCCTCTAGATTTGTTTTTAACACAACCATCAAGCATTTTAAAGCAAAATAAAAGTAGCACACACTATATATCCTTCTGGTAGAAACACAAGTGTTGCAAGGTAAAGAAAATCTAGCATATGCTACATCTCCTTCTAGCATAAAAACATGAATTCCAAGTTAAAACAAATTTAGCATGCATTAGATTTTCTTCTAACACAAAAATAATAATTGCAAGGTAAAACAAATATAGTGCACCCTAGATTTGTTTCTAGCACAATCACAAGAATTGCAGGATAAAAAAAATCCAACACATGTTAGATATGTTTCTAGCAAAAACAAAAACATTATAGGTAAAACAAATCTGCACAAGCTATGTTTGTTTCTAGCACAAACACAACCATTTCAGAGTAAAATAAATATAGTGTGTGCTAGATTTCTTTTTAGTATAAACGAAAGAATTGCAAACTTAAACAAATATAGCACACACTAAACTTGTTTCTAACACAGACACAAGCATTGTAAGGTAAACCAAATCTAGTGTAAGGAAAAACGCAAAAGCATTACAGGGTAAAACAAATCTAGCTTGCACTACACTTGTTTCTAGCACAAACACAAGCATTATATGGCAAAATAAATATAGCACATATTATATTTGATTCTAGCACAAACACAAGCATTGAAAGGTAAAATAAATATGGTTTAAGGAAAAACACAAAATCATTGCAGTGTAAAAGGAAAGCACAAACACAAACATTGTAGGGTAAAACAAATTTAGTGCATGTTAGATTTGTTTATAGCACAAACAAAAAGCATTGCTGGGTAAATAAAATCTAGTGTGCCCTAGATTTATTTCTAGAAAAAACAAAAGAATTGTAGGGTAAAGAAAATTATAGCACACTAGATTTATTTCTAGCAAAAACATTAATATTCCAAAGTAAAAAAATTCTAACATGCGTTAGATTTTCTTCTAGAATCAACATAGGTATTGCAAGGTAAAACAAATCTAGCATGAGCTAGATTTATTTCTATCACAAACAAAAGCATTTCAAGATAAAACAAATCTAGTGTGCGCTAGATTTCTTCATAGCATAAACAACAACATTCCAAAGTAAAATAAATCTAACATACATTAGATTTACTTCTAGAATAAACACATACATTGCAAGGTAAAATAAAGATGGTGCACACTAGATTTGTTTTCTAGCAAAAACACAAGCATTGTAAGGTAAAACAAATATAGTGTAAGGAAAAACACAAATAAAAGCATTACAGTGAAAAATAAGCATTACAGGGTAAAACAAAGCTAACGCTCGCTAGATTTATTTATAGCACAAACAAAAGAATTGTAAGGTAAAACAAATCTAATGTAAGGAAACACACAAAATAATTGCAAGGTAAAACAAAAGCACAATCACAAACATTGTAGGGTAAAAAAATTGTAGCGTGCACTATATTTGTTTCTATCACAATGAAAATCATTCGAGGGTAAAAAGAAATCTAATGCATTCTAGTTTTATTTCTAGCACAAACACCAACATTGCAAAGTAAAAAGAGTCTAACACATGTTAGAGTTCCTTCTAGCATTAACATAGGAATTACAAAGTAAAAGAAATCTAGCACATGCTAGATTTCCTTCTTCCACAAGCAAAAGCACATTGCATATGTTATATTTTTTTGACCTTGCATTTTGCTTTTGTTTCTACTGGAAGGAAACAAAGAATGTGTTGGATTTGTTTTTCACTGCAATGTTGTTATTGGAAACATGCTTGTGTTTTTGCTAGAAGTTAATCTGGCATGTGCTGAGTTTGTTTCACCCTACGATGTTGTTATTTGTTTGTGTTTACCACAGGAGCTTCATTGGGGGTGAAATACTATACCACGTGGGTTCATATTGGGGGTTATATATTGAGGAAAAAATGGCATAATATATTGGGGGATATATAAGGGGTAAAGGGTTTTTATATTGGTAGGTATAAAAATTGGAGCTCAGAGTCAATGAAAAAATATAAAAGGGTATAAAAAATGTTAATGAAAAAATGGATACCCACAATATCTAGTGGAATTAGGGGTTTTTAAAATGGGAAGGTGTATTGGGTTTGTATTGGTAGGGGGTTAAATAATGTGATTTTTAGCGGTATTTTCCAATATGTAGTCAAATTAGGGGTATTGTTTAATATGCCATGAACACACATGATAGGTCAGAGGTTCATTGAGTGAAGCCCCCATGGTGTTTGCACTAGAAGAAAATATTACATGTTTTAGATTTCATCCACCTTTTAGTGTTTTATTGGCAACACCCTTGTGATTGAGTTAGTAGGAAATCTACAATATGCTAGACTTATTTTACTCTAAAATGTTGTTGTTGGAAATATATTTTTGTTAGTGGTATAACTAAATATAGCACACATATTATAGGGACTATGCCATGTAGAAAATACAATCTCTATCCAATTTTGGAGTTTATGAATAAAAGTGTTATTGAAGTATTCCACACCTTTATTCAAATGCCCAAGTATGCAACTATAAAGTGACAAACACACATTTTCTAGAAACATTTATTATTTTTTTCTCCTCTATATTGTATAGTTATGAGCTTCCAAAAATCAGTTTCACTAATTTCTAGATGCATAAGATCACACTTTTCTCCATCAACATAAGTATCTGACAAAATTCAAATATACTTTTTGAAGGCATATAGTTTAACAAAATGTGTATCCATACTAAAAAATATGTCCTCAAATATGTAAAGGTACAAAGTCCTAACATTATAACTAAGTTTTGAAATGTAATTTCAAAACTTTCAAAATAAAAATAAGAATTATCTAGTATTTATAGTATTAAAACTTTTACTTTGAAGAGAACCTTTAGAACGAATTCCAAATATTAAGTTTAATCATGCAACATCCTATCTAAGTGAAACAAAAATATATTTTTTTCTTCACATAGGGATTTTTAAAATCTTATGCAAGATCAATTTTGGACATTATTTATTTTTCCAAAGGAACATGTTGTGGTTCTCCAACTTCTACAATTTTTTTTGAGCATTATTTGTACACATACTCAATAATACAAGTTCCATTTACAATGTTAAATAGGAACTTGGTGGTTTAATACGAGTTAATATCTATCATTCTATAATGCTAACTAGATATCTAATTGTTAGGTCTTCTTATATGTGTGTGTGTGTGTGTGTGTGTGTGTGTGTGTGTGTCGCGTGTGTGTTTGTGTGTGTTGGAAATAGTGTCTAATACTGAGAGGGGGCAATGAATCAATACTAAGGCTAATTTTAACTTTTATGCCAATTTATAATTTTCATTCAAGCTTGGAATTCATTCATGTGAGAAACAACCATCATAGCATGTGAAACAAATGAAACCATCTCATAAACATACACAACAAAATCATGAGCAACAAACACATAGAACACAAAGGATTTAACGTGGAAACCCAAAAGGAAAAAACCACCAATATTTGTTTTATGATGTAAATATGAGCTCATACTTTATTACATAAATTTATTTGTGAGCCACCACTCACAGGAAACACCAACTACCTTAGATTGTTTTCTAGCACCCACTAGTAGGAAGCGTTGACTCCCTTCTTCATAGAGACTTGATCAACTTACCAAAAGCACCAACTAAAGAACCATATTATTGGATTTTTTGTAAGAACCAACTTTCAGGAGGAATCAACCGTAAGATCTCTTCATATGTCCACTAAAATGGAAACTCTAACTCCCTATTTTGTAAGCTCCAACCCACACTCAATAAAGAAATCATTACTCACTGTAATTGGCAGCCACTACCTAATTTCAGCTCTATATTTATAAACTTGGCCCTCTTTTCTCAACCTTAAAACTCTCTATCCTATACTCATTCTATCCACTCTTCAACAACACACTTAACAACACATTTTTCCCTTTTGACTTGCAACATACACAAAACTCATATGCACTCGACCCTCGTAAGGTCTCCATAGTCAGTTCTAGGCCTTCAACACTTCTGAGACTCTTTGCACTCTATCCTTATACGCCTTTAAAGGGGCTCTCAACCTCTCTCTACAACACACACTCACACAGGCTCTCTCATCCTTTCTCTGTAACACACTCACACATTCACAACAATGTTGCATTCGCTACCTTGCATTCCAGGAATCCATGGTTTTTCTCCTATGCTACACAAGGAACGATGTTGGCTTTGTCATCTCATCAATCTGCCCAAAGGATTACTTCTAGCATGACTGACCATGCTAATAAAACATCATGTGTCTCAGTCATTGGAGAAAAATTAAGCAAGGAATGGTCTTTGGAGAGTTTTCCCATGCTAGGAATCAAATTTGATTCTCCCTATAAACTCAAAAAGTACCACTGAATTGATTTTTCCTTATCAAATATCTAAACATTAGAATGGCACTCCATTATTTCTATTTAAGGCTCACATGGCCTGAGATGTACTTCAACATGGCTTCTTTGTGTAACAACCTTGGTGGAAATTCCATGTAATAAAAGTTAATAAAGGAAAAAATAATAACCACAGTTGTTGGGACACTTATTCCAAGATGAAAGTTGGGGCAAGGCATCCCAGTGTGGGTATTAATTTGCTTATTAATGGCTAAGGAAATTGGAAAAGGCAATGGCTAAGGATTTGGAAAGGCAAAATGGAATTTTGGCACATTCGTTTATGAAAATAATGGAAATTAGGAGAAAAGGGAGGTCAAAGGTCACAAGTTGCATGTGAGGAGGAAAATTAAGGAAAATAATGGAAAATGAAGAAAATAGAGGCCTCATTCATAAAAATGCTTCTCAGGATCAGTACACAAATTTTTTTCAGTTCAATTTTGGAATTCTCTCATTTCCTCTCTCTCTCTCTCATTCTTGGACACACAGAGTTTTCTTGGAGCACTCTTGGAGAGTGTGGCATACTTGGATTTTTGGAGCAAGAAGGAAAAGGAAGAGCAAGAAATCATAAGAGGACATCGCGATCAACAACTACAATGGATTCGGCTTGCAGGTACCGAGTTGCATGTATGTTTTCCTCACTAGTTTTGGCATGCATGTGGATTACTGGTCATTATCTATCACTGGCATGAAGGATTCCATGGATTGACAATGGAGTTTCCTAGATTTTCCATTTCCTCGATAGCCATGGAGATTGTGGGTTTACTTCCTTTTTTGTTTTGGTTGGTTCTCATGTTTCCTGTAGCTTGGGTTGAGTTATTAGTTCTTGGAAGCCTAGGTTGGACAAATTATCTGGAAGCCCTGTAACAGCTTGGGTTAAGTTACTAGTCCTTGAAGCCTTGTTTGGAAAAATGCTCTAGAAGCCCTTGGTGGGTTGAGTTACTTATCTCGGAAGCCCTAGTTGGATAAACAATTTGGAAGCCTGGCAACATCTATGGGTTGAGCTACTAGTCTTGGAAGCCTTGGTTAAAACAAACGCTCTGGATCCCTGGAAGGCTTGGGTAGAGACTAATCTGATGATGGTTTTGTGATGTCTGATTGTCAGGTGGGATCACTATTTGATGGGTTGAGGTGGGTGGCCTCTGGAAGCCCTCGATGGTTTTGGATTGATGTGTTATATGAGATCTCACATTCATGCTTGGAATATGGCATGAGGGTGAATGAATGAAGAGAGATTTGGCTCAACCATTCTATAGTCGGGTGGAACATGGAAATCCCATACTAGATTTGGATTTTGCATCATTAATATGAGGTTATTTCCCCTTGTATTTCTATGAGTATTATATTGGTTTGTATGTGGATTATATGGCTATGATTTTCTTGGTATTTATGTTGCTATTATGTTGGTTATGTATATGTTTTATGAAAGTACCTATGTATGGATCTCAACATGTTTTTACTTGTAAATGGATAAACAATGTATCTATGACCTAATGGATGAAATGGTAGCTAATTTGTAGAGGCATCAAGGCTTCTTAGTGATTCTCAGCTAAGTATGAGATCCCTGTGGTTAGATCTATTATTTAAACATGTAGATTACATATTCATGATATGTTTGACGTAATGTATATCATGGTTAGTAGGGGTCCAATCAAGGGCTTGTTCAAATATTTTCTCTTACCTCGTTGTCTCCTTGTTATATTTTTGTCCTGAAGGTGTCATTCAGTTCTTGGGAGTGATCTGGGCACTGCGCTTGAAAAAGTGGCTCAAATCCTGAGGATGTTGGCACAACACTGAGAAAAATAGTCACCGGATGTTAGCATGCATTGTCATGAGAGCGTCCAAAGCCTCTTGGATGCTGGTAGGCCTATAGCATGGGAGCATCTGGGGGTCAAGTGGTCTAAAATCTCAGTGGGACCCAGGTGTTATAGATCCATTTGGGCACATCACTCCCATCATTTAGATCAGTACTTTTAGGGATCATCAAACTCTAATTCAGTTGCTACATGCCCTAGACAAGTCATCACTTTGAATGCCTCCTTCCCTGAGAGTTTCTTGGCCTGAAGCCCTCTAGAAATTCCTCCTTGAGGGACCAGTGTAGCCTTGGTCATGGGTAAGTGCGTTTCAGTGTAGGTAGGTCCATGTCAGTGTGTTTTCCAGAGCACTTAGGCCCACTTTGACTTGTGCTGGGAGAGATTGAGCAAAATCATCATAGGGTTCTAGGAATATTCTTATCTTCTGGAGCCATCTAGAAGATTCCGACATTTATTATCTCCTATGAGCTTGAAATTGGATATGGAATGAGTTAAGTAACCTCCTATCCTCTCATCCCTTCCTCCTTGGAAACTGCTCTAAGTTTGGAAGGCCATTCAATACCCTCATTTATGACCAAACCACTATCATTTTCATATAAATTGAGCACTCATGTAAGTGATCAGGGGCTGGACTTTGAGAATTTGTAAGGAGATACTGTTGGTGTGAGGTTTGAGATTGTGAGAAAGTATTTTTATGTTGTCGAAATGTTGTGCTTTTGATGTGATGTTGGTTGGAACCCAAGCTAAAAGAGTGACAATGGATCAGACTTCATGGTTGTAATTCTTCCTTCTACTTAATAAAGTTTTTACACCTTTTCCCATATTCTTGTATTTATGTATGATGATTATATGTGTAAATTCCTTCAATTCCATTTGCTTATAGTAGACAGATCTCTTGCTTTGATTGATTTTTGTCCTCTATTTATGATTGTAGGTACTTGTCGAGCATTAAGTTCTAGAAGGAGCAACAGAAGCCAAACAAAGGAGACAAAGGGAAAGTGAATTATAACAAGTAGGTCCCTTGTCTTATTTATCTTCTAAAGAAAAATGTTAAGTTCTTTAAATCTGTTGTTCTAGGTGTAGCTACCCACCTAAGGAAATTGTGTTTATCCGTAGATGAAAAATTCCACATAAAAAATTGGCGACTCCGTTGGGGAATGATCATCGTTCCGAGTAGTTTACCTTCATCCTAGTACACCCTAGTAGACTTTACCTCCTTCCATTAATCTTGTTTTAGCCTTTTTGAAGTGTTTTTTGGTAAAAAATGTGCTTGCAAGCCCCTAGGATGGCCTCTATGGCACCAACGCAGGTCTGGTCAAGAGACAGAGCATTGCAGAGCACCCCTGGCTTGAGGACAATGCTCTAAAGTGCACTGTCTCCCACTCAAGGCTGCATTGATCCTCCTTAGGTCAAAAATCCCTCCTTTGACTTGATTTTTCCCAAATTTCCTTCTGTTTCTGCTTGCTGAATGATCAATGATTGTTATCTCTCTGAAATCAATTTGTGTTTCCTTTGCTAGCCCTACTTTGGCCTTGATTGTTTAGTGTTTCTTAAATTATTTCTTTATCACTATCAATTCATTGTCAAAGTTAGTTTATAGTCGATTAATCTTTGTTCAAAATAAAGTGTCGTAAAAGTCTTCATTTCTTTCGAAATGGAACTGTCGTAAAGTCTTCGTTCTTGCAAAAAGATTGATTGATTGTATGTGCATTAGTTTCCTTTTGTTCATCACAACATTAAGGGAATTGAAAAGAAAAACTTGCATTGTGCATTGAAAGAGTTTGTGTGTGCTCATAGGAATAGTTTAGGGAAATTGCATTAAATGTGTTCATTGTTCATTGATTAAAGGAATTTGATTGTCCTATCCCTACTAGCTAAGGTTTTCATTGTCAAAATTGAATGAAAAGGATGATTATCATATTAGTTGCATTCTAGGAATTTCAAATACATCACAAGGTGAACCTTAAAAGGAAAATTCTTAATCAAGATCACCTTAAAATTAACATCAATTAACCTAATTAAGCATTGTCAGCTAACGCAAAACATTTAGAGTTTCTAGGTTAGAGACGTGTTCTGGCATCATAAAACATAACAGCTGTTGCTAACTTATCTGTGATACATTTTGAGTGTGATACCTCATTCCACGTACGTGAGTATATCATAGCTCGTCCATGTACCTTCGGGTATATAGGGTGGTGTTACAGTACATAAAGTATAAAGGAATGCTCTCACTGTGTGGTTTCACATTAGACATCGCTAATATGGATTGGGCCTCCATGTACTTTTAGGTATATATGGGAGGACAACACTAGGTTTCTATCCATTATTAGGTGACCAAGTCGGATGCCTTGTACACTGTGATACACCGAACACAGAATTCAGGGAGATTTCCTGCCCCTACTTCTCAGTTCACCAAAAGGTATTATGAAGTTCATAGTTGCTTGTTAAACCTTTTTGCCTAGCTTACCCCTTTTTGTTTATTTCTTTTTGTAATAAAATCAATCAAAAATCATGGAGGAAAATCAACCCTTACCCCGTCATTCAAGGAGAGTAGCGAGTAAACTGCCTTTACCGCCCGAAGCTACACCGATACGGTCGAAGCGGTCTCATTTGACTGTATCCAATACTTCACAAGCTTCTGGTTCTTCATTTGAATTACTGGAAACACCTATACCAGTAAATCTGTGACTCCAGTTACTCCTATAGTTACTGGTACATCTGTTACTGAAGTGGAATCTCGACAATTACCTGAGCAAACTAGAACCAAATCTAGTGAAACGGTAACCCAAGTTGTTCAACAACAAGTTGATTCTCAACTTGAAGTTGTTCAACAAGAAATTACTTCTGAACCTGAATATGTTCAACCATAAGTTAATCCTAAGCCTATCACTATTCAATCAGAAGGTACTTCTGAACCAGAAGTTGTTTAAGAAGCCCAACCTGAACTTGTTCTTTTACCAGAACATTTGTACCTTGAGGTTGAACAATTAGAAGTTGTTACCTTACCAGAAGAAGATTGATTGGTACATCCTCAACCATCTGTAACTGTGGAGACTTCCTCTTTACCTCAGCAACAAATACTAGAAATCTATTATAGACCCGATGGTGAAATTCTTCCACCTGGTTTGATTTCAATAAAAGAGGAACTTGAGATAGAATCACCCAGAACTCCATTCCATTTTGGAACTGGACTTTATCTGTATATACTCCTCATTTTATTACTCCTTTTGATCTTGATTACTTTCAGACACCCATTGATTCATTAGGAAATTTATTTGGACATTTGACTATGGCAGAGTCAACATCCCAAACCATATCATTTGTTACAGATATGACAGAATATTCTGTCGCAACCTCTTCAATGTTTAATACAACACCTGAGTCACACTTGTATGGTGTTCCATCTGTCCCATCGGGTTACGAATATTTATCATGAACTCACTTAGGTGTTGCTTCTAGTCCTTGGTCTTCACCAATATCCTCTACTGGAATTTTATCTAGTTCTTCCTTAACAGATACTGAACAGTTGGACCCATCAAGTTCATATCAAGCTGGTTCATCTTGTTACCATCCTATGTATCCACTTTACATTGGACTATCCCCATACGGAGAAAAATATGCACATTCTCCTTATCCTCCCTTTTCTTGGGGAAAACCATATGTTGGTATGCCATTGTCTTTAGGTCAACCTGGAATGACTGCCTATCAGTGGCAGCCAACAATGCCCGTACAACCTAGGCTTGTGTATCCATCACAACTTATGCAATCTGTCTCATCCATGCCTACAACGCCTGTTGTTACAACTTTATGTTGTCATAAGCTCAGATTGTTGTATCTCAACATCTTCAAGCTGGTCCTTCAACCTTAGACCCCCCAAGTTTTAGGTGTACATATTCAATCTTCTCAGGAAGTTTTACAACAACCACTTATGCCTGGATTCAACCAACCGCAGGCTAGTTTACCTTTTACTGGAATGACTCAGACTTACACTGGTTTAGTGTTTTCACAACCTTGTCAAGCTTACATTGGTGGGCAACAACCATTATATCCACAACCATTGTATCAACAACAAAAATAGTTTCTTCAACAGCATTGACAACCCCAATATCAACAACAACAATTCCAACAATGCCAACCTCAACCTGGACTTGGTCAACAAGCCTATGCTGGGTTTGGTGAGCAATAAGTTCATCTAGGTCCTAGTCAACAAGTCTATGTTGGGTTTGGACAACAACAAATGTATCCTGGTGCTCAACAATAACCTTACGCCGGATTTGCTCAACAAACTTACCCTTATCAAGGTTACTAGCAACAGATGCCTTATGTTGGTATGGAAAGGCCTATTACCTAGGAAATCCCATCTTACCCTGGATATGCTCAACCTGACCTCAATAGACAGTTGCCTTTCATCGCGACACTTGAATTACTAGATCTAAACTGGCTCACCAATAACCCAATTCTTTATGCACCTTGGTGGCTAGTGATTCCTCAGAAATTACCTTTTGGTATTCCAAAATTCAATGGAAACCCTAGAGAAGACCCGTCCAATAATGTCATGAATTTTCATTTATGGTGTTCATCAAACTCCTTGAATGATGATTCAGTTAGACTACATGTTTTCCAGAGAATGCTTACTGGTCTGGCTGCAAAGTGGTACGTTGAGTTACCACGAGCTTCTTTTGATAACTTAACTACCTTAGCTACCACGTCTTTAACCCACTTCCAGTTACCCATATGATATGAAGCTGGAACATAACTATTAACCAACTTTAAATAGACTACTGCTACTCATATCTCTGATCCTATTCATGAGTGGTGTCGTTGTCATCAAATGGTTAAAACTTATGTTCCTGATCAGCTTTTGGCAGAGTGGTTTATAAAATCCATGCTGCCATCTACCACTGAGGATGTGGCAAAAGGTGGATTTGTCACTGAAGAGCAAGTAATTTCTCGTGCCCAATATTTGGACTTGATTTATATACAACCTAGCACATTGTATGACAAGATCTCGAATGCACCCCGACTAGCGTTCACTGTTCCTCCTCCACCACTGAGTAAGGACTCTCATGTCAGTGATAGTGTGATTGGTTCTTCGAGCACACAAATGGTACGTAGACCATATGGTCAAACACTTCCCATTTCCAATCAAACTACAAATGCACCTGATAACACTCTTGCTTTTGAAATCAATGTCGTGTCATTTGAAAAGGAAAGAATGAAAAGCAACCAGGAAGTAAGAACAAGGGGGAAAACAAGAAGAAACAAAATAATTCTCCTCAAGAGAAATGATTTTATTCCTCTCCTTCGGTTAAGAAACCTCGTTACCCATGTTTGATATGTAATAATGAGCATTTTGCACGAGATTGTCCTCACCACTCCGAAGTCTCAAAGCTTCTGAAGACTTCTGGTACATCCGGGTATTGATTGATCCTTTTCCAAAACCAGAGACAAATATGGTCACTGAAGACCATGCTTCCACTTCCAAAGTGCTTATGCTATTCACCTCTAAGCCTGAAATTGAAGTTTTCGTGTCAATACGAAGTAAAGATTATGAAAATCAACTGTCATTGTCGAATAACAAGGCTGATCAACCTAACTCTTCAACTTCGACTTTGTCTAATACTATTCCACCACCTATTGCACCAGAGTTAACAATAAAACCATGTAAGGGAGTTGTACATAAATTGACATTTAACCCTTGAGCTCAAGCTGCACAAAATTATAACATAGTAGAAGATTTGGCTCAGTCACCTTCTGCTATGTTAATGCTTGAGGTGCTTCAAAATTGTCCCTCCCAAAAGCAAGCTTTGTTGTCAGCAATTGGTGGAATGATCCAACTGATTCCAATCTTGTGGTTTTCAACCATGCGGGTTATACGCCATAGTTATGAGTGCAATTAGCATTCGTCATTCAAGTAAATGCATTGAATAAACTTATTCATCGAACTATTATTGATGAAGGGGCATCTACTTGTATCATGTCTATGAATTGCTAGAAAACACTTAGCTCACCACCTTTGTCACATTTACCAACAACGTTAAAATATTTTAATGGACACACATATACGCCTTGTGGAATATTGAATAATCTACAAATCGAACTAGGAGGCAAAACAATAACTATTGAAGTTGAGGTAGTTGACGAACCCCTTGACTACAACATTTTGGTAGGAAGACCATGGGTTTATGCTATGGCTGCTGTGGTTTCAACATACTTTCATATGATTGCATTCCCTCATAAGGACAGAATCACAGTTATCGACCAACTCGCCTTCTTCACTTCTAGTTCATAGGATATTGGAAGAATTTCGTTAGTACATGGACCCCCACTATCTCTTCAAAACATTGGTGTAGGTCTCTTCAAGGATCCTTCCCTAATGGGTACTTTTTCACTACCATCACCATCAAACTTGGCGAGGTGGCAAAAGTTTAGACTCACAACATGATATCTTCCACTTCATCTAACTTAAGGAAGATTACCAATAGTTTTGGAGTTGATAGTAATAATGAAATCATGCCGCTAAGCCCTATTGAGCTTGCATAACAATCAATATTTTTGGCTTGTGCGGTGAACCCAAAGCCATCTTCACCAATTGTATGGGTAGATCATTCATTAGAATATGTACTTCCTCCGATCCATTTTCACGTATATTTTCTACTGATGAAGGAATTTCCCAATCAATGATGATGGAAGAAGAAACATGGGAAGATTATCATCATCGTTCCCATCTTCCAGATCACATAGAATATTTTTCAAATGAACTTAATCACCCTTAAGTTGTTGATTTCCTTTCAAATTTTGTTTTTATATATGCAATATATTCTGAGCGAAACTTGTCAAATATCGAAGAAAAAATTTCTATCAATATTTTGACCAAACCTAACATTGTAGAAAACATTCATGTTGGAAAATGTTGTTCTCCATCAGAACTTGATATTTATCGTGCTCTCTTTCATGACTTCCGAGATATATTTGCTTGGTCATATGAGGAGATGCCAGGAATTGACTCTAGTATAGTTGAACATGAAATCAAAATGTATCTTGATGTCAAACCAGTGCGATAGTGCCTCCGTCTTGTTCATCCAAAGAAGGCTGCCGCCATTAAAACAAAAGTTGAAAAACTTATGCATGCTGGTTTCATTTACCCTGTTCCTCTTACTGATTGGGTTTCCAATATTGTTCCTGTCATGAAGAAACAAGGGACAATACGAGTGTGCATCAATTATAAGGATGTTAATCAGGCTTGTCCAAAAGATAATTATCCCACTTCCTTTATCGACCATATTATTGATGAATGTGCCGGATGTGAAATATTCTCATTCATGGATGGTTTTTCGGCTATAATAAGATCAATATCCACCATGAGGACCAATCTAAAACTGCTTTTATTTGTCCATGGGGCACATTTGCTTACAGGAAACTCCCTTTTGGTTTGAAGAACGCAGGGGCAACATTTCAAAGGGCGATGAATTATGCCTTCCATGACATTAAACATATTGTTCAACCATACCTTGATGATTTACCTGCTTATTCACGAAAGTGGACTGATCACCCGCAACATTTTAGAGATATATTTTTACAGTGCCGACACTACAAAATACGACTCAATCCACACAAATGTGTGTTTTGTGTTGGTTCTGGTCATTTTGTTGGATTCATAGAGTCTAAGGAAGGAATTCGACTCAACCCACTTAAGGTTCAGGCAATTCTTGACTTGCCTCCACCTTTAAATCTACTTCAGTTACGGAGACTCCAAGGGAAGGCTAACTTTCTAAGGAGGTTCATTCCAAATTATGCTGAAATGGCTAAAGGATTTACTCGTTTATTGAAAAAGGGGGCACCCTTCCATTGGGATCAGGTTGCGCAAGATTCCTTTGATGCTCTTAAAGATACCTTGATTAGAGCCTCATTAATGTATTCCCTGAATTATCAAAATGACTACTTCCTGTATCTTGCTGCTACAGATACAATCATTGGAATGGTTTTAGTCCAAGAAGAAGATGGGATTGAACATTCAATATATTATTTGAGCCGCAATCTCAATGATATAGAATTTAAGTACTCTTACGTAGAAAAGTTAGCTTTGGCTGTTGTTTAAGCTATACAGAGATTTCGCCATTATATCCTACTCCGAAAGACCACTGTCAATTCAAATTGCAACCCTATGACATATATTTTGTCATGTCAATTGTTGGGGGGAAAATACTCAAAATGGATTGTCATTTTGCAAGAATTTGATTTGGAATTCATCAAATCCAAATCAAAGAAATCTCTTATTTTTGCCGAGCTTCTTTGCGACCTTCCCTTGAATACCATTGATTCAACTTCAGAACCATCAATTTTGGATGAGTCTCTGTTCTTGATTTCGTCATCTGACCTGTGGTATGGAGATATACTGATTTATCTCCAGTCCCAAAGTTTCTGGCCTAATACCTCTCGCTCACAACAATGACACATCTGATACCAAGCCAAAGGTTATCTGATCATTGGTGACACTCTTTATCGTCATGGTATCGATACGATTTTACGAAGGTGCCTCACTCATGAGGAAGCCGAGAAAGTTTTGAATGATTTTCGTTCAAGTGCTTATGGTGGACACTTATCTGGTTATGCTACCATGCAGAGAATTCTCTGCGCTGGTTACTTCTGGCCTTCCATATTCAAATATTTCATTATTACCATTAGAAGCTATCATGCATGCTAGATTTATGACCGTAAAGCTATATTACCATCTGCACCACTGCATCCTGTCATCACTGTTGGACCATTTTCCAAATGTGGCATTAATTTCATGACATGTAACCCCACCCCGGCTGGGGGGCATGGGTACATTATAGTCACTGTTGACTATTTCACAAAATGGGCTGAGGCGATGTCAACATTAAACAACAGTGGCGAGACTGCTACACTTTTCCTTTTCAACCATGTGGTTGCCTGGTTTGGTGTACCACAGGCTATAGTTACAGATCATGGGTCGCATTTTCACAATCACATGATGAGTGAGTTAACTGCCAAGTTAGGACTTTCGCATGATAGTTCTACTCCTTATTATCTGCAAGCTAATGGACAAGTTAAGGCCATCAAAAAAGTCCTAAAGAGAATACTTCAAAGAATGATAGGGTTCATAAATGAAACTGGCATTTAATCTTGTACTCTCTTATGGGCATATCAAACCTTGGTTAGGAATGAAAATGGATTCACATCCTTTCAATTGGTGTATGGTTTAGGGGCAATCTTGCCGATACAATGTGAAATTTCATCTCTCAAACTCATGAATGACCTATTAGCCAACACTTCTAATGAAGAAACGTGTTTCTTGGGACTCATCCATCTGGATGAAACCCATCGTGAAGCGGCATTGGCTAATGAATTGCATAAGAAATGAATCAAGGCACAATATGACAGAAATGTCAAGCCTCACATTTTCTCGGAAGGAGAACTGGTCTTGCTTTATGATCAGGAAGCTGATAAATTTGGAGTAGGAAAATTTGAACCACTATGGATGGGCCCTTACATTTTCAAGTGTGTTTTGGTAAAAGGTGAATATGAGTTGGTCGATTATGATGGAATTCCATTATCGCAGCCCTGAAATGGGCTATACCTCAAACGTTACTATGCTTAATTGAGTGTAGTAAAATCATTGTATATATGATTTAATTGCATGTGTATGTGTCAGTGTGTCTTTTAGAGTTTTTATGTCGTTAAGTAATCCGCTTTGCATTTTTTGCAGATGTCGGAATCTTTGGAACCATTTGTTGGTTACACCGATGGTGCTAGTCATAGTACTCAGAACCTATCTTCTGCAGCATTGGCCATTTTCGCTCCAAGCGACGAGTTAGTGATTTTTAAAGGGATTTGTATTGGTTGTTCTATGAACAATATCGTCGAGTATAGTGCGTTGATTGAACTTCTCTCTGATGCCATTTCACATGGCATTCACCGAATCATCATTAGGTTGGAATCGCAACTCATCGTACTACAACTAACAAACATTTATACCGTCTAAAACCCAACAATTCTTTGTATGTTCCTTAGAGTTCGTATTTTGGAAAGACATTTTGAGTACATTCAATATCAACATATTTCCAGAAAATTGAACACATTAACCGATTCATTAGCGAAATATGTGTTAAACATACATTTGCGACACATGTAAAAGTAAATTTTCAATTCACATCATTAGTTGAATAGGATTGCATATAACCATATGTAAAAACTCTAAAAGTAAAATAGATAGATGTTTTAAATTTTTTACAAAATTTGTGTCAAAGACATGTTTGGTCATCTGACCTAAAAACTCAAAATGCATGCAAAAATAATCCTAAGTAGACCTAGTGAGGCTCACGATAACAGGTCACAACCTGAGCTATCATGCAAAAAAGCCGCATTCAATGGTTAGGAAACCTAATAGTATGGCACTCCAGCCTCATAGGTAACTCTTCGATCTGGACATCCAGAATACCGAGGGTTAATCCCTCTACATGATCCTACAACTCTGCCAGTGTCTTGGCCAAATCCAAATCCTAGAGAACTGCTCTCCCAACATTTCTTCGCACTGGTCCATGTACCTCCTGTTGGTGTCTCATAGGTCAAACAATACCAACATCTGCATGCATGAGAATGATTTTAGTTTAGTCTTGGAAACATAAAAACACAAAAACATGTAGAAACTTAAAAATCAAAAAAACATTTGGTCAAAAAACAATTTACCTATAGCACCCCATTGAGCACCCACTGGTAAAATCAACTCTGGATCTCCACAAAAATCCATCCTTGTGTATGGATGCTCCTTGATGAAAATGTGTTGTCGATTGAGCCAACTAAATAATGCAGTAGAAAATGTAATCGATGACTGACCAACATGTCTAGCCATCAATTCAACCCACCTTTGCATCCGTGGATCTCTAGGACTAGCTACACCTAGTGTTACATGCTGAGGTTGCATCAATGGAATTCTCTCTAAGGTAAAAGAAATTAAGAGCGATCCATAGCTAAAATTCTTGGTCTTACCGCTCTTTACCTTTGTCAACTGCTCTTTCAGTGAAGAAAGTACTGCCTCACACTAGTTGAATAAAGTTGACTCAAGACACTCAAGTGCATACTGCATGTATGATCTGTTCACCAGATGGAGTGTCACACTACTTGCTAACTTTGTGATGGTGAAAAGGATTTTTATCAAAGGAAAATCATGAATATCTTTGATGATTATATTTTCATCCTTGCTAGGCTGTGTACCTGGCTGATAGAATTGTCGAACATAGTCTCTCACTGATTCGCCTCCATGGGAAGAACTTGAAAGAGATATGGTAGCACCATGTCTCGACAACCCTGTAAGAAAGTAAAAATCATCGATCATAATAGGGACCACTTTATCCCTTCTGTGAAAACCTAATCTGTTGGATCACATGCATGAACTATGAACTACAATAGTTCTGATTGTTGCCTCATCCTGGACAACTTGAAGTATTTGAGCAACCTGCAGTTTTTGAGGGCCTCAACTATACCCAGATCATTTAGGGAAACCATGTCTTGTTCTTCATGCTCTCTTTCTCACCAAGTAATAGACATTCTAATCTGATGAAAGCCCGAAATAAAACCATAAGCTTAGTCAAGATCCTTTCCATGCAAAAAATTGGAGAAATTTTGGGCCAAATAGGTGAAACAAGTTTGTGAAACTCACCCAGCGTAGCCTAGGCAAGGAGATAGTGCACTGCAGTGTAGCTAACCTTCTTTTTGGGTGCTCCCCAGTGGAGTTTTTGACATGGAAGCCTGCGCTTATCCCAGGGAGAAATATTCTAATCCCAGGGGCCCTGAAAATGCTAAAAGCTTACATGAAACTGTAAAAGAATGACATGAAAAGAAAGAGAAGGGGTAGATCTCCTAGCTGGTCCAGACAGCATGAGAAATGATCCACATAATCTCTCACAATCAGCTGCTGAAGATTGAGGTAAAAACTAGGGTCAGAGAAAAAACTAAATGGTAAATATCAAATGGTGAAAATAACAAGGTAAATTCTTGTTTTTATGTTCATTTCATGAGCATTAAATGAGTAAACTTTAGTATTTACCTATTTTTACCAATGAAACAGGTATGTTTAATCCGTTTGGTGTTGCTTTGAATAGATTTACAACTGATTTATAGAATTTGACATGCACGATCGTGAATTGTACTTTGACCACATAACATACTTTTATCTCTTTTTCGAGCTCTGTTAAACATCGAAAAAGGAACCCCCTTAGAGTCCTCTTTAAGCTCTTTTCAGACTCTCGAAATATGAAAAGATTGCCAAGCGCTTGTCCTTTTCAGCTTGTTAATGGATTGGAAACGACATCTACTTAGTATAAGTTTAACCCTTTTCTAGACTGAGATAGATTATTTATGAAAAAGGAATATGTTGATCGAACATCATCAATAGTTCTCTCTTGTATTGTTTTATGCTTTTTCCGGCTTGAGAGACAAATATATGAAAGATAACTTGTGGAGTTTTCTTTTTGTCTCTTTTCAAACTATCTAAACATGAAAAGGACTGAGTTATCATTATTGTTAGACTCGTTAAAATATCAAATAGTGACAATCTTGTCCATCATGACAAGACCAAGTTTCACCTTGGCTAGATTTGTTAAAACATCACATAGTGATTGATTCACCTGAAGGGTGGAATTATACAACAAGAATATGTTATCCTTCTCAAGCTTGATAAAAATAAAGAGGTATTGGTTAGCAATGACCGGGGAAAATGGGAAAGGGGTAAACCACTCTATGGTAGCAGGTTGCTCTTGAACATGACACTTTCACTTCATCACTGTGACTACATGGGTTGGGTTATCTGCTTGATGGTCATCATACCATCCATTACTTTGGTTTTGGGTCAATGCTTCCAATTCATTCAGTGTCGCCAACATGTTCAAGAGAAGTCACTCAGTTTAAATTCATCCTTTACAACACTTGTAAACCTTCATTTTCATGATCGCCATTCCTAAACCTTGTGTCGTTAGTGACATTCTGTCTCCAAAATCATTACACTCATTTCATGTCATTGATATGGGATACATCAAGGCCCTCCTACGATGAATTTCTTCTTGTTGACATTAGCACATTATCCAAGAAGTTGACTTAGAAACACCCTTCCAGTACCTTGAGGCTTGCATACATCATTGGAAGGTTTCTCACTTCTGGTGATAGGTTGACATCACTGGCCTTCGACTGAAAGAATTTTTATGGTGTTCGACATCAAAACATTTATTCACACCATGCAAAATGTACTGCAGTACCTTGAGGATCATTATCATTATTGGTGATTTCTGTCGCATCTGTTAACCGCTTACATCATTGGTTGGTAATCATACGGTTTCTTCCCCTTCCGGCCTTCAGATCACCTATTCACATGGTTATACTCATACTTGAACGAACGATTGAACGAGATAGAAGACCCCAAATCTAGTTTCATCTATCCACGTTGCCATTTCAGGAAACATACCAAATCATCCATACAATGGCTTTACATTGATGGTCATCCTATCATGGGTCTATATCTGTAGACGACTATCTATGTACTTGTAATGAAAGTTTATATGTTGAGCATGGGTATGCCTTGACTAAGAAATTCATGAGAAAAAATCAAAATATCATGATATTATGTATTGTAATCGATGCAAGTCACCATACACTTTAGAACCTCATCATCACATCGAAAAACATATCACTCGACATTAACATTTTCAACTTCATGCTTTACAGGGCAGCTGTTACAGATCCACTTGGGCACATCACTCCCATCATTCAGATCAATACTTTTAGGGCTCATCAAACCCTAATTCAATTGCTACATGCCCTAGACAAGTCATCACTTTGAATGCCTCCTTCCCTGAGATTTTCTTAGCCTAAAGCCCTCCAAAAATGCCTCCTTGAGGGACTAGTGTAGCCTTTCTCAAGGGTAAGTGCACTTCAGTACAGGTAGGCCCTTGTCAAGGTGCTTTCTACAGCACCTAGGCCCACTTTGACCTGCATTGTGCCAGATTGAGCCAAATCATCATAGGGTTATGGGAATATTCTTATCTTCTGGAGCCATCTATAATATTCCCACACTTATCATCTCCTATGAGCTCGAAATTGGATAGGGAATGAATTAAGTAACCTCCTATCCTCTCATCCCTTCCTCCATGGAAACTAACTCTAAGTTTGGAAGGCCATTCAATAGCCTAATTTATGACCAAACCACTATCTTTTTCCTATAAATTGAGCACTCATCTAAGTGATCAGGGGTTGGAATTTGAGAATTTGTAAGGAGATACTGTTGGTGTGAGGTTTGAGATTGTAAGCAATTATTGTTATGCTGTCGAAGTGTTGTGTTTTTGATGTGATGTTGGTTGGAACCCAAGCTGGAAGAGTGACAATGGATCAGACTTCATGGTTGTAATTCTTCCTTCTACTTAATAAAGTTGTTTACACCTTTTCCCATATTCTTGTCTTTATGTATGATGATTATATGTGTAAATTCTTTCGATTCCATTTGCTTATAGTAGATAGATCTCTTGCTTTGATTGGTTTTTATCCTTTGTTTATGATTGCAGGTACTTGTCAAGTAGATTAAGTTCGAGGAGTGATGGGAGCCAAACAAAGGAGACAAAGGGAAAGCAAAATATAACAAGTAGGTCCCTTGTCTTATTTATCTTCTATAGAAAAAGGTTAAGCTCTTTAAATCTATTGTCCTAGGTGTAGCTACCCACATAGGGAAATTGTGTTTATTCGTAGATGCAAAATTCCATTTAAATGGATGAAATGGTAGCTAATGTGTTGAGGTTTAATGCTTCTTAGTGATTCTCAGCTAAGTATGAGACCCCTGTGCTTATATCTATTATTTACACATGTAGATTACATATTCCTGATATGTTTGACATAATGTATATCATGGCTAGTATGGGTCAAGTCAAGGGCTTGTTCAAATATTTTATTTTACCTCATTGTCTCCTTGTTATATTTTTGTTCTAAAGGTGTCATTAAGTTCTGGACAGTGACCTGGTCTCTAGGCTTGAAAAAGTGGCTCAAATCCCGAGGATGCTGGCACAACATCGAGAAAAATAGTCACTAGATGTTAGCATGCCTTGTCATGAGAGCATCCAAAGCCTCTTGGATGTTGGTAGGCCTGTAGCATTGGAGCATCCGGGGGTCAAGTGGTTTAAAAGCTCAGTGAGACCCAGGGAATGATTGGCAGAAAGGTTGGGATGGTTCTTGAGGGTCCTGATGTTGATGTTGAAGGTCTGTATGGTGTGTTTCTATTGGTTCCACTTCCTTAATGTGACTTAGGTGGTCGAATCATATCATAGTGCCCTCTCATTGCATGTTTACCCCGATTGGCCAGTTACTTGGGTAGATGTGGGAAGAGGGTGCTACAAAGTGGTATCAAAGCATGGTTCACCCCTCAGACTAGATGGGATGTGTGTTGGTAATGCATGCATGTCAGTTGCATGTGTGTGTCTTGTGCTATGAGACCATGTGCTTGTTGCATTTGCATAGTGTTGATCATGGTTGTAGTTGTTGTTGTGGAGTTCGTTTTCATGAGTGTATGACTGGTTACATGTTGATAAATGTCTCTTGCATGTATCATTATTCTGTGATTGGTTACATGTTTCTACTTGTTGTTACAAGTAATGTTTGTTTACGCTTGATTATATGTATTTATGCGTGTGTGTGGTCCATGTTTATGCTTGGGTGTAGTGCGCATATGTGCTAGTGTATCATTTACATTTATGGTTGCGAATTTTCTATGTACATTGGTACGGTTGATGTCGTCATGCATGAGGTCATGGTATGTGTGGTTGACATGGTAATGCATCGGTGACTAGACTCTAACTAGAATGATGGCTATAGGATTATATTCTTATGTGTTATATTTATATATGATATTTTGACTAGGTTATACATGCATTACACTGACTTGTTGATCTTGCAGATGAGATATCCTCCCTGAAGTATGCTAAGGTACGTTGGTTTATTGTGATTTGGTTTCACTGACATGATATACCTTGCAGGAAGAATATCAAAGATGACTAGCAAGATGGTAGACTACAGTTCCCGAGACTCTCCCTATGGATCAAATGAGAAGCATGGTGTTGGAATTTCTCTTAGCTAGCAGAATAATTGAGAATCTTAAAGGAAGAAATAAGGAGTTGTAAGGTAGACAATGATAGAATCATATAAGCACAGGAGAAACAAGCAGAGGTAAATGCAATGACACTTCAGAGTTTGTTAGATTTGTAGCAACATGGACCATGTCGAATCAACCATGAGCAGGAGGAGAGAACTAATGGGGCATATGGTATTAGGTCTTGTGGTGGTCATAGGATGGATAGAGGTGACACAGTGAGAGATGGAAGATTGTTGGACACTCCAAATAGGAGAGATGATGTAAATAAGTACTATTATAGTTCTAGTTTAGATAGGCACTATGATCATCATTGTTATCATCCTTATAGGAGGAGTGATAGGGGATACTTGCCAAACGAGTTTAAGAAAGAAAATCCACCTACTTTTGATGGAGAGATGAGGAAAATATAGGATGCAGAGGCATGGTTTCTTGTTATGAGGAAGTTCTTTAGGTTACATGACTATTCAGAGAACATGAAAGCCAGAGTTGATACATTCAGTCTCAAAGGTAAAGAAAAAATTTGGTGGGAAGATGTGAACAATGTAAGATGTATACACAAGGAGGAATTGACTTGGAGTGAGTTTGAGAGGCTATTCAGGAAGAATTATCCATCAGAGAGATAATTTGATGAGAGGGAAAAATAATTATATGAGCTAAAGATGGGATCAATGATAGACTAGGACTACACTAGTAGGTTCTTGGAGCTACTAAGGTATGTGCCTTACCTACCGGAGGAGAAGGCCAAGATTCATAGGTTCATTAGTGGATTATTAACAGTTGCATTCAAAGATAGGATTGAGTTCGATGAGTCTAAATCATTGGAGGAGACCATTCGAAAGCTAAGGCATTGCTATGAGCAATCAAAGTGAAAATCTGAGACTAAGGCAGACTGGAAAGGTAATGTAAAGAACAAAGGAAAATGGGACTTAAAGTGAGAAAGACCTCAGGGTACATGTAATAAAGAGAGTCTAGTGCCTTTTAATATGTACAATGCATCAGATAGAGGACAAGGATTTTGATCTGAGGAGAAAAATAGGGATGCATGTTGGAAGCCTATAGAGTGTTGGATTTGTGGAAAAGATCATTGGAGGAGACCATTCGAAAGCTAAGGCATTGCTATGAGCAATCAAAGTGAAAATCTGAGACTAAGGCAGACTGGAAAGGTAATGCAAAGAACAAAGGAAAATGGGACTTAAAGTGAGCAAGACCTCAGGGTACATGTAATAAAGAGAGTCTAGTGCCTTTTAATAAGTACAAAGCATCAGATAGAGGACAAGGATTTTGATCTGAGGAGAAAAATAGGGATGCATGTTGGAAGCCTATAGAGTGTTGGATTTGTGGAAAAGATCATTGTAGGAGAGATTGTCCACTAAATCAGGATGGTAGGCCTCATATGTATAGTGCATAAGACACACAAACAGTTGGAGATGTTATTCAAAGTGTTACTTACATCTATGCAACATTGGATAACAACTAGGCCGACCATTAGGTGTAGATTTTTACTTGTAAATTCAAACTTCTTATGTAATATGCTAAAACAAAAGACTTGAACATACTCTACTCATCAACAGAAACTAAAATTGGTTAATGCAAACAATAAGTAGAAAAGGAAGAAAATCAAATGCACATAACAAAATATTTCTATGGGGAAAGAATCTGCTAAAAACGCCGACTATCTATATTTCATTAACCAGAAGATTTGAGAAGAAAATACAATGCTTGTTCAACCCAAACAATTCCTTCACTAGTACAATCTAACTCTCTGCCTCACAATCCAACTCAAGCCAACACTTAGCCAATTACCAAGCCCCTAGTTCCTTGCATAAATCATGAGAGAATTAGCCTCTATTTAATGTGGAAATTCTCCACCCATGACTGTTCAGTCCATCCATACACCATCAATAGATTTCACGCACCATCTGTACAACTTGGAAAATTATACATCTGATAGTGCATTGTCCCTGAACTCCAATCTCAACTGGTTCTTCCTCTAAATGGACATGCATGAGTTATTTATGAGTGAATCTTCATTTCACTAGTGTGGTACTGAGGATGCACTGGTGCACTTTCCCACTACTAGAATCCTACTAGTTCCTCCAACAATTAGAACTATTTTAACTGACTATAACTTAGTTAAATCGAGTTATATAATTACAACATAAAAGAAGTCAACCCGAGCCCCTAAAATTTAGGTATCACTCTACATGAATCTAGATAGACTTCCAACTTGAATTTCCCATGTCACTTAAGTCAATTTAACTTAATTAACTGTTACAAGTTGTTATGAAAATAGAATTACAATTTAATTCAAGGACAAATTAAATTGGAATTTCTAGATGCTATTTTTAACATTTCCTTTTTCTATTTTCAACACTCCCTCTCAACAAGAAAGGAATTAAAATCTATCCTGATCCAATACCTTTGGAATGTTTTGCATGCAACACTTCTCTCTAGTGTTTTTTATATTGCAACTTTTGGAAAAAAAAGAAACAAACATGTAACCTGACTTAGTATGATGCATCTATCACCAGAGACTCTGACTGCTACTAGCTCCTACACTGTCTATTGAAAACTCTCCACTTATGTTTCCTCTGCACTGCCATCTACACTGCTACCAACTCTACTTTGCGTTCCCTAGTATTTGGCTGTTGCTAATCACTGCCTCTGTCACTCTAACATCTGACTGAACCAACCGCCAATGATCCATCCTGCTACTATGTACTATGGGCTCCTATAGCAAGGTAATGATCCATGAAACAAAACATCTCAATGGACCTTGCCCAATTTCTACACTGTTGGGACTATTACTTCACATCCCCCCACCTCTCACCTAGAGGTATGGCTGCATGTGCTCCCTCTACCCACTTGGATCAAAATTTCTCCCCACTTAAGGTCTCTACTTGAGTGGATGTCTCCACTTGGACTTGTCTCTGCTTCTCCAATTGTGGCTACTCCACAACTTTCTAAGGTTGCTTCTAAGGTTTCTTCTGGGGCTACGTGTTGAGAGATAATTTACTCTCCCTCTCAAACACCAAGCCTCTAACCATTTCCTTGCTTCTCAAGGATTTGAATGCATATTGTACCTCAAGAGCATACATGTTCTTGAAACACACACTAATATGTTTCACCTGTCCCATGGAGATGTGTCTAAGGAAAACCTTTCCTTTACTAAAAATCACATCATAGCCACAGTCTTCGAATATGATGATGGAAATAAGATTCTTATTTAGTCTTGGAACATGAATCACATCTGTGATTCTGAGAGGGGAGCTAGACTCCCTCTGAAAGGTAACTGTACCGATGCCAGTCGTGCTATAACTCCCATCATCTCCAAACTCTATGTTTTGCTTGAGGTCTTTCTCCTCAAATTCATTGACGAGATCTCTATTCCCCATCATATGAAACGAACACCACTGTAGATATACCACATGCTTCCCATTAAAGTGCATGCCATGCATGCAATGAGAGTGAAATAAAGTTTGAATTGTGAAGCTAGATCTTCACCTACTCTGCAACTGCGGGCTCCTTCTTGCTTGCTTTCTTTTGTGGGAAATTCGTGGAAATTACTTGTGACAGTGAAAACACTTGACTTTCGACAAGTCCTTGTTCTTGCCACCCTCCTTGCCTTGGGAATTATTTCCCTTGGATTTCTTTTCTTTGTTTACTAATGAAAAGTCCTCTTCCACTTCTTTGGAAGAGGTCCCATCTCTAGTGTTCTGCCAAATCTCTTCCTATACCATATCTGACCACAAATGCTCCCAATATGGTAGCTTCTCCCTCCCTTTAAATTGAGTCTTGGTAACTATGCAATCTCTTAAGAAGCCCTAGAAGAGTTAGGCTCACCATATCATCTTCGGTAATAGTAATCCCAATACTTCCAAGCTCATCTCGATAATGGTTGAACTTGGTCAAGTACTTTAGAGTTGATTTGCCCTTCTCCATCTTGATCTTTCTTATTTTTTCCTTCAGTACCAACTTCCTATGGTCACTACTATTTTGAAACAGGTTCGTCAATGCCTTCCACATTGAGTATGGAGTGTCCTTACGGTGGAGACTTGAGACAATTTAGTCTCAAACTCCTTGAAGGATAATCCTTCTCACGTTTGCCACACACTTTCCCCACTCAACCAGATCTTTAGCATTCGATGCTAGAGGCTTAGGAATGTCATGATCTATGAATTCCTTGAGATCATTATCTTCCAGTATTGACTCCATCCTATCCTTCTAAGCTATTTAATTCGAGCTGCCCTCTAGGGCATAATCAAGTCTCAAACTGTAGAATGACATATTGTTGAATCTGAAGTATGAACTTGCAAATTCGATTTCAACTGCACAACAAAGTCGAATTCTCCTCTTCTATACTATCTTCAGCTCTGATACCATGTAGATTTTTACTTGTAGATTCAAACTTCTTATGTAATATGCTAAAGAAAAATACTTGAATCTACTCTACTCATCAGCAGAAACTAAAATTGATTTATGAAAATAATAAGTAGAAAAGGAAGAATATAAATTGCACATAACACAATATTTCTCCAGCGAAAGCAACTACTAAAACCTCGAATATCTATATTGCATTAACCAGAAAATCTAAGAATAAAATACAATGCTTGTTCAACCCAAACAATTCCTGCACTAATACAATCTAACTCTCTACCTCACAAGCCAACTCAAGCCAACACTTAGCCAATTTTTCTACCTTCCAAGCCCCTACTTCCTTGTGCAATTCCTAAGAGAATTAGACTCTATTTAATATGGAAATTATCCACCCATGACTGTGAAATCCATCCATAGGCCCTCAACTGATTGCATGCACCATTTGTACAACTTGGAAAATTATACAATTGATAGTACATTGTCCCTGAACTCTAATCTTAATTGGGTCTTCCTCTGAATTGACATGCATGAGTTATTTATGAGTGAATCTTCAGTTAATTGGTGTGGTATTGAGGATACACTGGTACACTTCCCCACTACTAGACTCCTACTAGTTCCTCCAACAGTTAGAACTAGGTTAACTAATTATAACTCAATTAGACTAAGTTATCTAATTACAACTCAAAAGAACTCAACCTCGACCCCTAAAATTTAAGGATCACTCTACATGACTCTAGATAGAATTCCAACTCGAATTTCCTAAGTCAATTAAGTCAATTTAACTTAATTGACTATTACAAGTTGCTATGAGAATGGAATTACAATTTAATTCAAGGACAATTTAAATTGGAATTTCTCAATGCTATTTTTAACATTTCTTGTTGCTATTTTCAACATCGGGCATCTATCATTGAGATGGATGGTAAGATTTGTGACCAAGTTATTTCTATTTTGATTGAACTTGGATCTAATTATATCTATGTTAGTCTTAACTTGGTGGATAAGTGTGTTTTGAGTAAGGAATTACATGCAGAATCTTGGTTAGTGCAGTTGGCTACAAGTACAAAGAAGTGAATTCACCATTGGGTAAGAGCTTGTGCATTTGTTTTGAATGGTAATCCTACCTTAACACATTTGAATGTATTACCATTGGGATCACAAAATATGTTGTTGGGCATGGATTGATTTTACCTTCATAGAACCAAGGTGGATTGTTATGACAAAGCTATTGAGTGCTTGGATGACAATGGAGAACCAAGAGTCTTACAGGGAAGGAATAAAACCACATAAGTTTGGATGGTGACAACTATGTAAGAAAAGTGTGGTCATAGGAAAGGGTGTGTGTTATTCGCAGTGCACATTTATAGTGACAAAGGTAAGAAATTTGAGGATGCAGATATTTTGAGCAAGTACCCAGTTCTACAACAGTTTCAGGATGTATTTCCTGAGGACATTTCAAAGTTTTCACCTCACAGGGAGGTACACTTTTCTATTGAGTTGATTCGAGCGGTAGCTCTAACATTAAAAGTGCAAGGATGAGCATACCTAAGTTAATAGAGTCGAAGTTGTAGTTGAAGGAAATGTTGGATAAGGGATGCATTGGCCAAGTGTATCACCATGGGGTGAACTAGTATTGTTTGTGAAGAAGAAAGATGGTACTCTCAGGTTGTGCATTGATTACAAGTAGCTGAACAAAGTGACAATCAAGAATAGATATTTGTTACTAAGGATTGATGACTTGTTTGAAAAATTGAAGGGAGAATTAGTGTTCCCAAAGATTGATATGAGATCTGGATATATTTAGGTACACATTAAAGAAGAGGACATCTACAAGACAACATCTAGACTAGGTGTGGGCATTATGCTTTTGTTTTAGTTCCATTTGGTTTGACTAATGCTCCAACTACTTTTATGTTGATGAATAGTGTGTTGTGTTTGTATTTGGATAAGTTTGTTATTATGTTCATTGATGACATATTGATATATTCTAAAAATGAGGAAGAGCATGCCGAGTGTTTAGCAGTAGTGTCGAGATTGTTCAGAGAGCATTAGTTGTATGATAAGCTCAGCAAGTGGAGTTTCTTTCAGACTGAGGTACATTATTTGGGACATGTTGTCTCCAAGGAGGGCATTGCAGTAGATCTAGAAAAGATAAGGGCCATCATGGAGTGGGTAGCTCCTAGGAATGTAGATGAGGTGAGATCTTTCATGGGATTGGCAGGCTATTGCAGGAGATTCATCAGGAACTTCTCACAGATTGCTCATCCTATCACATCATTGTAGAGAAAAGGTAAGAAGTTTGAATGGAAAAAGGAGTGTGAGGCTAGTTTTGAGTAGCTTAAGTAGTTGTTGACACATGCATCAAATGTTAAATATTGTAGATCTGGACAAAGACTTTGTAGTATGCACAGATGCTTGTAAGAAGGTACTTGGTGAAGTCCTTATGTAGGATGGACAAGTGGTATGCTATGATTCATGAAAATTGAATGATCAAGAGTAGAAATACTTCACACATGATCTTGAGTTAGCAACGATCATACATGCATTGAAGATATCGAGGCATTATCTTCTGGGCATGAGGTTTACATTGATAAGTAATAAAAGTGGGTTGTGGTATCTAATTGACCAATTGAATCTGAAAGGCAGGTAGGCTCAGTGGTTGACTATGATTAGTGAGTTCAATTTTCAGATCAGATACATCAAAGTTAAATAGAACAAGGTGGAAGATGCCCTTAGTAGGTGGATACATGTAAATCACTTAACAACTGTGAGTTTCTATGGGACATACTTACATGATAGGACTTTTCAGGTAGGTTAGCGGGATTTCAGGTGTTGGCTTATGGGGGCTTGACCCAAGTTCAGAGTTATTTAGCCAAAAAAATCCCTACACTACTGGCCCTTTCAACATCAGCTCGCAGAGCGCGGATTGAAGTCTCACCCGAAGCAGTATGGGGGGATGCTGGAACCAAATTTCTGCACCCTTGAGATGTATGTGATGTCGATTTAGTCCAAGTAGTCCTGCCTTCACGCAGGTTGCTTCACACTCTGTTCTAACCTTCGGTATCCTCACGAAGTGTCACAATCATCTTTTGCGCAGCCCTAACGAGGGCTTGAGGTGCTTTTGCACTGCTAGGGAATCGATCTGTGTTATTTCCCAAACTACATTAAGTAACTTACTTATCTTATCGAAAGATATAGTTATACACATCCATGCATCATATAAGCAGTAAAAGTGAGATTCATACCCAATGTAACAGATGCATAAAACAAGAAATAAATACAAAGAAATGATAGAAACTTCTCTTTATTAATGCTTCCATAGATTACAGACTTGACTTGCCCTGCGCACTTAGCTGTAGGGGTCCTTGCACTCAACTACGGACTACTAGGCCTTTGCACACTCAGCTGCAGAGCCTTTTCCTACTCTACACTCCAAAACTAGACTTTACACTTTGGATCTATCTTGCATACATCATATGTTCTTCATCTTCAATTATGAATGCCTTAACTACTTATAGCTTCGCTCTATGTATACAATCCCATGGGCTACAGACCATGGGTAGATCTTCTACAGCTGACATTACATTAACAGAATAAGGGTAGACAACCCTATGATTCTTTAACAAACTACGCACTTCACACTCACAAAATGTGGAGTCTTTACATTGGAATTACAAAATTGACCAAAATTTGGGCTCTAGGCCCCAAAACTACCCTTGGGGGATTCTGCACGCAACAGGCCCCCAACACAAACATTGTGACTTGCTCTCGAGTCACTCTATTGGTGTGAAGATCTTTGCATGAAGATCTCCCACCTCTGATTGGATTGTTGCAAGTTCGGAATTGTATTGAGTGACTGCCTGTTGGACTTCCTTGACATGCTGTTCGGTGACTACTGTCATTGAATTGTTGCCCTGCATCCTTTCCTGAGTTGCTTGTAGCTACACGAGCTTTGCTTCAATGGATGCTATAATTGTGTAAGCCTCATCGATCCATGGCTATAGGCGCACTTTCAAAACTACCTCTTTATGCTGAGCGACATCCACCTGCTCCTTGAGCACCTTTTCCTGCTGCATCCTTGCCATCCTCTGTGTAATGGAAACTGTCTGCGTAGTCCCTTTTACCTCATCATATATTTGCTATAGCTCACGTGCCTCTTTCTCTAGGCACTCTATGTTCGGGTCCTCCTACAGAGTGGTGAGGACCTCAAATGATTGCTCGAACAACTTCGTGCAGTCTGTCACTACACTGTCAACTACTGCCATTGCTATTGTGATCACGGTGGTGCACTATTCCTTAACCTTTGGCAGAGTTGAAGGCTGGGCCTTCAAATGTAGCTCCTATTTGAAGGTTCAGCTCCAGCTGAACTCTATCCATTTCTACTTTGGTGTCGCGCACTGCTATTGCTAACTTACATATGCGCGCCTCCACCAGTTCCTCTACTTGGATGGCTAACTTTAGGACCATCTAGCAGGCTTCCTCCACCACCTGCACTACTTGTCTGTACTGTTCCATGGCCTTGTTATGATGTAGGCTCAACTGCTCAATTTTGATGCACTACTCACTCATCACTTGTAGCACGCGACTCTCCCTGGCCCGAAGCTCTACAGTGACTCCATCCTGCAAAATATAGAGCGTCTCTTGAGGGAGCACAACCATGTTTAACCCAATCCCTTTCAACCCACTGACCATAGGCCTATCGACCTCATTCTCTGTAACGAGTGCTCCATCTAGCAGCATTATTGTGTTGGTCATCCTGGCGCGCAACATTTCCTCAGCCGCTTAAAGTGCTGACTGCAAGGCTGGTTGACACTGTGCTAGCTGTGGAGTGCACACTTGCAACTCCTGTATCTATGTCCGGAGAGCCCCTAATACCATCTGGTGTTGCTCCTCAAACTGCTAGAGGGCCTCCACAATGACATTCCTCACCATTTTGCCAATATCATGTAGATCCCCCTCAGTGAGGGTGATTGGGTTGAACGAAGTCTTTGAAGCCTTTGTCTTCTTCCGTAACACTACCTACTCTTGTGGTTGTGGACGCTTTAGCTAGGTGGACTTTGTCTACGGGTCCATGCCATCTTGTTCTATATTGATCTCTGGCTTAGGCGAAGGTGACTTCTATCCTTCGTGCTCTTCTTCTACTATCTTCTGCTGTTCCTCGGCTAACTTTTCAGCATCGCGCACCACCTAGGCCTTAGCCGCTGCTTCTTCCTTATGCACTTTTCTGCCAGCTATGCCATCCGTAGTTTCATTTCTTCCTTCTTCCACTGCACTGTGGACTTCTCTGCTTCTACTGCAGAGCCATCTGGAACGTGCCACTCTAGTGGCCAAGACTCAAGGACTGTGAAGATTACATCGTCGGTCGCTAAATATGGTACCTCATGCCACATCTTCGTAGGGTCCTTTTGTGCCCTGATGAAGACATGGTGGAAGTCTGCTTTGAACTCCACGAAGCTCTGCAGATTGTAAGTGATAATGCAGCTTGTGATTAATCCCCATTCTGATCTTCATCTCCATGAGCACCCAAAAGATCTTACTCGCCCTCATCCTCTGTGCATCCTTGGTTGCCCATAGCGAAGCGTACTTTGCTACCTCTGGAAGGTCCTACACGATTGATGGGAACTAGCTATCTTTAGGCAACTCCCATGCCACCAGTACTATCGATAATAGGAGCCATGCATAATGAAATGTTTCCCTGCTCCTATGCCTCATGGTAGTTCTTAAGGAACTCATTGCATAGATAGTTTGCCTAGTTAAACTGGACCCCTTCTATGCATCGCACTGCTAGTGCAACCACTGGTGCGGGCACCTCATCCGCACGACACTTCTGCATCACCTTCCCTGCCAATGTCTATGTCACGGCCTTAACTGCAGGGTTTTTGATGCTGGAGATGGAATACCCTCACTTCTTCTTCTCACACTTAAATTTCCTTTTCATGGGCTCCTAGATGGCCAAGTCATCACTCTTTCCTTCTAAAATGTTAGCTATATCCTCCCCTATGGAAGGGAGTCTTGTAGTCCTATGAGTCAAATGGTCTGTGATGGTGATGGTTTCCTCCAGCCACAAGCACCCATCATGCACCAAGCAGAGCAGCTACCTGATGACAAAAATGGTCACTGGGGCATGATGGTAATGTGGCACCCAAAGCAGGTTTAGCAATCCTGCTTTCTCAACACCTTTGAGCCATTTTCACAGCTCCAACTCTATTATTCCAGCTGGTGCATTTGTCTTCTGGTGCGTTAGCTATGCGGCCGCTAAATGTGGGAACTTCTCATGGTCCGCGAGGTCCCAATCTTCAAATTTCAGCAAGGGGACCCATCCCAAGTGTGATCCTTCAAAAATAATATCATCTGGGTGCAACGGAGTTTGTAGAGAGCTCTTGCTCTCATCTATATCCTTGGGCACCTTTGATTTACCCTTCTATGGAGGAATATATGCGGGCAGCCTAGTGAAAGGGTTTGCACCCTGGGTTTCGACTTCCATCTCTACATCCTCCTCGTCCACCAGGATTTCTTCAAACTCTTCCACCTCATCGGCATCCAAATTAATGGCCTTCCCCTTTTCCTCCATTATGAGCTTGGCCCTCTATGGATTCTTGGGTGAGAGGCGCACCACTACCATGGCCTGCTTGTCCTTCTTAGGTCTCGATGTGTGGGGTGATTTAGGGATCTCAGCAACTATGCCGGTGCTCTCTGGGGCTTCCACTTCCGCAATTGCCTGCATGGCTTCCTCGGTGGTCATTTCTCTGGTATCCATGACTTCTTCGAGTGCTACCATAGTGTTATTCCATAGTTCTCTCAGTGTCTCTAGTAATTGCTCAAGTAGAATTTTCTTTTAGAATATCGAACAAGTCTCGGTTCATGAATATCTGAGCGCGTAATAACTCAGTTCTAAAATTTCCAAGTGTCATTTGCTGGACAACCATTTGCAATTTATAGCACCTTTTGAATTTGAATTCAACCGTTCCCCCCACATTCGGTCCATTAATGCTAGATTGGCGACAAATTTTCAAGAATCTAGCCCATAAAGTTCACCTTAAATGCCTGACGTCCACTCCATTTGGTCTCAAAGCAAGCATCACATTGTGAATAGTGACTTTAATGGTTACTTTTTGTCCAATCGACATGGTATCGTAGCTACCCTCATGCTGTCGCAGACCCTGTGACACTTCGTTATTGCGCGCGGTCCTGACATTGCGCAATCCTCGGGTAGAGTAGTTTATAGTCCTACGCATCCTTTCAGCCACTTGGAGCACTAAGGCTGTGCTTCTATTAGCTAGTTAGATGGCCGGGCCACCTGTGTATGGCTTCAAATGACTGCCATTCACCTTTCTGAGGAGAGGTTCTCCATTTAACTTTACCAATTACACCGCGCCACCATCGGTAATCTCCTTAATAACATACGAGCCCAGCCAATGAATTCTGAGTTTCCCGGGGAATTTATAGAACTTACTATCATACAACAAAACCAGATCATTCACCTTAAAGGTGCGAAACTTAATATGTCAATCGTGCCATCCCTTTTTGCTCTACTTTTGGACCTGTTGGTGATATCCAGCCAAAAATAGTTCTTCTTCAAGCTCATCCAGCTGTGCGAGCCTCTCCTCCAGGGTTCTGTGATCCTTCATACTTGTGAGCGCCACTATGTGTAGACTAGGCATGATGTATTCCATAGGCATTATGGCTTCCACTCTATAGACAAGCCTAAAAGCTGTCTGTCCCATCAGTTTCTTGCACGTCGTTCGATAAGCCCATAACACTGCAAGTATGCGTAGGTGCCAATCACTTTGTTGTGCATTACATACCTTGGTTAGCGTGGTTTCCAGTACTTCGTTGAATGCTTTTACTGTCACGTTAGTTTGTGGGTGATACAGTATGCTCTTCTAATGATACACCTGAAACTCTTCCGTCAGTGCACTGATCGTTTTGTTTAGGAAGTGTGTACTGTGATCGCTCATCAAGATCTTCGGACATCCAAATCACGTCAATACATGTTCAAACATAAACTTCGTGGCAGTCATGCCCATGCAATACTTCACCGGCTATGCTTCTGCCCAACGAGTCAAGTACTCCGTCGCAGTGATAATATACCTGGCGCCTGTCTTTCCTTGAGGTTGAATAGGTCTTACAAAATCTATTGCCCATTTTTTGAAAGGCTGCAATGTCGCTTGTGGATTCAAAGGAATTTCATCCCTCTATGATGGCTTACCTGTTATTTGACATACATCACATGCCTTGCAATATGCTTTTGAATCCCGATGAAGGGTTGGCCACCACAACCCTTTGCATAGAATCTTCTGCGCAGTTCCTTTCCCTGCGTAATGTCCTCTCGCGGTGCCCTCATGAGCATCCGTGAGGATGCTGCTTCGTTCAAATTCAGGTACATACCTTCACAATATTTCATCATTCCCCATCTTGTATAAATGCCCAACAATGATAGAGAAATCTGCCACACGTACTACTAATTCCTTCTTTTGTTGGACAAAATATCCTTCCAGCGTAGTTCCAGTTGTTAGAAAGTGAATTATATCTTCAAAATGTCCATCTGCTACATGCAAAGCAAAGATCTGTACCTCGGGTAATCCTTCCTCCAAACTAGTAGGTTCTTCCCCTATCTCGATGAGTGACAGGTGATCTGGTCCCACGTTCAATCGTCTAGGCTTCACAACAATTTAAAAATCATATTCTTGGAACAATAAAAGCCATCTGCAGATGCATCCCCCAACACAAGCTTATTGACTAGGTACTTTAGCGCGGAGTGATTTGTATACATCTTAAAGTGGCCTCCTAGCAAGTAGTGTCGATACTTCTGGAGTGTATACACCATAGCTAGTCCCTCGCGCTCAGTGGTGGAATAGTTCTTCTCTTCTTTAGATAATCTGTGACTTGCGAAAGCAATAGGGTGATCCAAGCCTTCTCCACCATCCTATGTTAGTACTGCCCCCAACACTATACATGACGTGTCAACAACATGAAACTCTTTTCTTTCAATATATCCAGGCTTTTCTTATAGTCATCATTCCATCAAAACGTGACATCCTTCTTCAAAAATTTTTCCATCGGCGCAGTGATTTGGGCATAGCCTTTGATAAACTTTCTGTAATACCTTGTATGTTCGAGAGTAGTGCACAGATGTTTCACACTTCTTGGAACTTCCAAGTTTAGAATCACAACGATCTTCGCGGGGTCTACCATCATCCCTTGTCTACAAACCACGTGCTCCAATAGGTTCCAAAAAGGAATGAGAAACACACACTTCTTGAGGTTTAGCGTGGTTTGATATCTATGGCAGGTATCCAACATCAAGTGCAAGATCGCTACATGATGCTTAACTAACCCAAGAACTTATGAATATATTCCTTAAAGCCGCAAAAACCACAAGTGAAAGATGGCTGGCACATTCTTCAATCCAAACAGCATGACAATATATTGAAAGAAACCCCACTCAGTTGCAAAGGTTGTATTGCTCCTATCCTCCAGCGTGATTTTGATCTGGTGGTACTCTGAGAACCCATCAATGAAAGAATATGCTTCTTGACCACCGACATTGTCCAACACCTCATCTGTGAACGGAGTTGGGAATAGATCATGTACACAAGCGCCATTCAATTTTTTTAGATCCACATATATTGTTATCTCATCCTTCTACTTCTTCTCTTGTACCACCATTGGGCTTACCCAATCAGATTCTTCTACAGGTTCAATGATGCTTGTTGCGAGCATTTTGTATAGTTTTATGTGGACCTTCTCCTTGTATTTTGGATTTAAGTGGTATGGCCTCTACTTTACTGGCTTCACGTTAGGTTTTAATGTGATATTCGTGAAGTACTTCAATGACCTTATCCACTGTCGTGTCATCCCTATAGTCCCTTATCTTCACGAATTTGGGCTCCGCCTCTGTGCCAATATTCACCTGCTTAGTCTTCACCAACGCAGTTATATCAGGGTTCTCAATCTATGGTCCTTGAACCTCGCGGTGGCCTTCCGTCTCTAGAATGTTAATTTTCTGTGGATCTTCATCCTCTTCTTCAGCAGTTACATTATAACATTCTAGTGTGCAACTCACCTGAGTAGCCCATCCCGGCTGCGTCAGGTCTAAAGGATCCTGTGGGATCCTAAATATGGTTGCTTTAACTTCTTGTAGTGCTTCCTCAATACCGTCGAACTCATTCTCAAAACTAAAGGTCATCATGAACCCTTCATGTAGGATGTCCCATTCACTCGTCCCATGGTGAAGCTCTATTTCTATATACAATTTCATCGGCATAACATCTAGCGTAAGACATAATAGGGGCACCCACTCAGGTTTTGGCTTTTCTCCATATGCCTGCGCCCACTTGGCCAGATGTGCACATGGATCATCTTGTCCATTGTACTTGTCTGTCAGTCACACCTTAGGCTTCCCAAATTGTACTCTCATCATCCTCCTAATTCATGCCAATCATCAAAACTTCCTTTGTGCATACCCCACCATCTCGCGGGCATAGCGCGCATTACCCAATCCAAGGCCTGGAAGCCTTGATTTTTTGGCACCTCCCTTTTAAATGCATCCAAGAAGGTATCTACCTCATTTAGACCATCATAAATAGGCAGATCTCTTACTTCTATCAACAAGCAGCGCAGTGAGCTGGTCATCATATTGCAATTTAGTGTAGTTACCTCATGTAACCGATTCTGCCATCACTCTATTTCTTCATCATAATCTGAAGTACAGGAGCTCTTGCGCTACCATGTAATCCGTCCATCTGTGATTGGATTCACCCAGTCTTGGTCTCGTGCTATTATCTTATAGATACAATCCAGATCATCATCACTTTCATAGTCGCGGACCGGTTCCATATAGCGCAATCCTTTAGTAGGGTCAAGGGTTATAAATACATGCAGTGATTTCTTTTCAAAGATCATTTTCTGCTTCTTCAGATTGATTACCCCATTCATATCGGTAGCCTAGTAAATTCCCAAGAGTGCGGGATAGGGATAGCTATCATCAACAATCTCTATCACTTCAAAATCTACAAGTGCGTTTGCTCCCTCAATATCCACAGTTATTCCCTGCAATTTCCCCATGGGTATTATTTTCTGTTGGTTCGCCATCCTTAGTTGAATTGGAGACCATTGTAGTAGAGGTCTTCCCATTCGCTCCCATGTCTGTTTCGGCAGAACATTAACATCTGATCCAAAATCTGGGATGACTTGATCCATTTCATATTCTTCGATCTGCACGGTTAGTCTCATTTCTCGTCCTGTCCTTGTCTTATGCTTTCCGATCTTTCAGACTACGCATGGTTCTCCTAATGTGGTCCTAGCGCATCTGTTGATGAGCTCCTATAACCCTTTGACAGCCTTACTATCGCATAGTAACTTCATACATGTTTCCAGGAAAGTTTTCAACATGGATGGGTCCATTTATGGCTCCAGTTTATCTTTGCTTCCTGAAGTGGAGGTATTAGTGAAGCTCTTCTTAGCTTCCATGAAGGTTTCCTGAGCGCACTCCAAATAAAACTCAACTTCTTTTGTTGGAGCTTTATGAACCCAAGTACTATCTTCTAGCTATTTGCCTTTGTCATCTCCCATCGTGATTCCACTTCGAAGCACAATGTTCACTTTCAAGTCTTCCTCGCATCGCTTAGACCTCATCATCTGCAGGTTTTGAGTTGGGGGAGGTGGTAGCACTCCTTTGTTGCATATCCTAGCTATCAGCTGTTACAGGGAAAAGTGTCTATATAGAACTGCTCTATCCCACTAAGGTGTGACAGCTGCCTAACAAACAGAGAAAAGCTACTTTCGTTTTTCCCTTTATGAATTATAGATAGAGAGGAACAGAAAGACCAACCTCTGTCTTGCGCTAATCTCCTGATTTGATCCCTCTCTTTTTTGATAGTCTTCAGCTACCTGCTCCCTTGCACGCCCAGCTTCACAAAGTACTTGTGAGATCACAGAAGCATAGCACTATACAAAGACATGGATCTATAATCATAAACAATCTAGGATCAGATGTAAATTGACCATACAAATGTAGCAAGCATCAATGACACAAAATCATGGAGGAAAACTTGAATAGCTTTTATTGATAAACAAGAAAAGAGCCAAGAGGAGTTACAACCAGTTGCTCTGACCCAGCATCAACCTCCCAGCAAAGAAGCCCCTCTTCACCTCAAACAAAGCTTAGATCACCCAACAATCTGATGTTTGTCTCAAGAAACCAACAACAATTCCTTACAATATGCAAAATTCCAGCATCTGGATCTCTGGGATGAGGGATCCATATATAGATATCTGTAAGGGGGATGAGTCAGCTTGTGATTTGATTAGTGTCCTCCCTCTGATAGTTCTTGCTTCCACTTGGAGATTGATGGTCTCTTACTCATCCTTGGTCGAATTCAGTGAGGCAAGTGTCACAGGAGAAGATTCTGGAAGCTTCCATTGCCTCTCCACCTCGCGGAATGACACTGCCATTTGTCATTTCTCACCCATCACACCCCACAGAAGGGATTTTTGAAATGCAACACACCCACACAGTGTATTTAGGTGAGATGCAACGCACTTAGCCAGTGGAGCAGCTAAAATGATCCTGTTTTGACCAATTCTGAGCAGTTTTTCATGGAGAACTTCTGGGAGAAGCTGTAATCTGTTGACCTTGTTCCTTTAGGGGTTAGAACAACACTTTTAGGGACTTAGGAGCCCTTGGTTTATGGACATTTCGTGCTTGCGGTTGTAGGGCCCAAAAATGTCTATAACAGTTGCCCCTGAAGCATGAGGTCGTTAATCTTTTGATGTCGGGTGAAATGCTTTATTATGAGGATTCGAAGTTCTTTCAATGTTGGGAGGAGACCTGTAATAAGATACAATACAATACGTTATCTTCATAATATTTTCATGATCTAGCAGAGGTGGGCATTCCCATGCTCAGCTTTATAAATTCATTTTTATGTACATAGGACAGACGATCGTCTGAGTGTAGACTGATGATTCTGATAGAGCCATCATCCTTTTGATTGGATGATTATCTGTGCAGCAATGATGTACATTTGATGTCTTTATTTCCCTGAATATATATCGCAGCCCAGATGGATGAAACTAGATCCGGGGTCATCAATCTCGTTCGATCTTCACTCGAAGTACAAGTCGATCCATGTGAGAAATGTTCTGAAGTCGAACATGGAAAGACATCGCTTGATTACCAGTCAATGATGTAAACTGTTAACAAGCGCGAGAGGAATCACCGATAATGATAATGACCCTCAAGATACTGCAGTACAATTCACGTGGTGTGAATAAAGGACTTGGCTTCGAACACCACGCAAAATCTTTCGGTCGAAGGCCATTGATGTAAACCTGTCGCCGGAAGTGAGAAACTTGCCATTGAGGCATACAAGCTTCAAAGTACTGAATGGGGTGTTCCTAGATCAACTTCTTGGATAATGAGCTGATGTCGACAAGAAGTGATCCGTCACAGGAGGGCCTTAATGAATCCCACATCAATGACACAGAATGGAGCAAATGATTTTAATGGAGGTGAAAACGATCTGGTGATATAAGGTTCAGGGTGGCAGTCATGAAAGAATGCAGTATAAATGTATGGTAGTGGGTGAGACACAGGTGAATTCTCTGAATGACTTCTCTTGAACATATCGGCGACACTGTTGTGATGGATTGGTAGCATTAACCCCAAATATGGATGGTATGATGGGACCATGGTGATGTGACTGGTGAATGAAACAACCCAACCCGACTCGGACACAGAGTGGAAGTGTCATGTTCAAGAGCGACTTGCTACCAACAAAGTTTCTTCAAGTTTTCTTCCTAATTTTCCCCAGTCATTGCTGACCAGTACCTCTTTATTTTTGTCAAGCTTGAGGAGGATAACATATGCTTGTTCTATAATTTTCCCTTCGGGCAAACCCATCGCTATGTTTTAACGAGCCTAGCGATAGTGAAACTCGTTCTCGTCTATAGACAATTTTGTCGCTATTACACTTTTAACGAGTTCAATGACAAAGATAACTCGGTCCTTTTCAATTTTAGAGAGTCTGAAAAGGAACGTAAAGGTAACTCCAAAATTCATTTTTCGTCATCTAATCCCTTAAGTCCGAAAAAGTATAAAACAATACAAAAGGGATGAATTTTCGATACTATTAACAAACCGAACAAAACAAGCGCTCGATCTTTTTGTGTAATAATACCTCAGGTCCAAAAAGATTAAAATCTAGAGGAGGGATAGCACTTCCTGTCCCTTTAACGAGCTGGAGAGGCCAATGGCTCGGCAATCTTTTCATATTTTACGAGTCAGTTGAAAAGAGCTTAAAGGAGACTCGTCTTTTGAGGAACGAGTGATAAAATGGGTAGCATTTGATTCCAGGTAAGGTTTGGAATTTTCCAATCACGGCAGTGTCACAAGGATGGCTAGTGAGATCACTCTTCGCAGTTGTTCCTCAAAATGGGTAAACAATAAAATGGGGGTGAATGATCGGCCAATGAAAAAGTGGAGGTGACGGTGCAAACATGACCAAGGCTTTAATGGCTGAAGTGCTACATTCACGATGGTTATTTACCGGGGAATAGTTCATTTTTTAACGAGCTTAAACGCGGGGGGAAACATTTTCTCATGGCTTATGTTTATTTTTTAACGAGCTTGAACTATGTGCTAAAACTGCTCGATGCGGGTTTATTTTTTAACGAGCTTGAACCTTGCGGTAACACTGCTCAATTAATCCAGTCGTATGATAAGAATGTCTCATATAAAAATGACAACTTTTAGAGTTTTGCCCCACATCCTTTCTTTATGCAAGTTAGGAAACGACCAATCCTACGAGTTTAAAGGGTTAGAGGACCTACAAATTTAAAAAATAAATAGTCGCTCTTCACTTGCACGCCAAAAGGCTTGCATGCCCCCGGGTATAAAACAGAGTTTCAAGGTTACCCCTTCTTTAGTCCGTTAAAACATTTGTTTTACCGAGAGAGGCCTACCTCTTACAGGTTACCCAAAGATTGTTCTATTAACAGTGCAAACAAAACACTTCTTCGGTGATGTCTACCGAAATAGACAAAGGTGAGTGAAGGAGGCTACTCCACTCACATAACTTTGACAAGAGAATCTTGTTCTAGAATAACCCCCTCTTCCAATCACAGACGGGAGTACAGACTAGTCATATTCTCTCGCGGAAACCTATCCTATACCCAAAGTTTTCCTGCCGAAGCAGACCAGGGTGCATGCCCCCTGGGTTTCAGTCATGTCCCCCGAATCACTCGCGCTCATCGGGTGGGCGGACTAGGGATTGAGACATTTCTTGCGCGAAAAGACCATTCAAGGATGGTATATGACTATTTGCTATGCGTGATCTGGGAAATGAAAGCTGGTCTACGAGCTTGACCACTCTTCCTTCGTGCGGAAAACACATTACTCTAAAGAGTGAGGAGACAATTGCTCCCATGCAATAAATATAGTCTCATCAGAGGAGGAGATTGTAATCCAGGGGTCCTTGGACTACCATTACGTTCATGTGAACGGTTTTTCCTCTCAATGTTATGGGCACATCGGGAAGGATCCCTAACAGTCGACTGGTTCCTTTATCAAAACCTGTTAGATTTCTCATCTCAGGCAAAAGCGATGGCGAACCAAGCGCTTTCCAAGAAGTTGAGGAAAGGATACTCATAGAAGCCCCCTCATCTATGATGGTACCAGCCATAACCATTCTATATATTTGAACAATGATTCGGAATGGTATACTAGCTGGTAAATGGGGTCTGCCTAGTTGATTCCAGTCGAAGGAGACAACTAGGTTGCTTGGAGGTGGGACCGAATAGACGGCCGGGTACGACTCTGACGAACTTCCTTCCTGCGGTAAAGGAACGGGTAAATTGCCCCATGTTCGTTGGAGTCTGTGCTTATGAAAATAATTTGGACGATGTCATCCTTGTTCTCTTCAGTGACTGTATCATCTGAAGATGGAACCTCTGAAGGCAAGACCGGGTCAACTGCCGCCTCGACCTTTTGACTTTCATCTGGTATGGATTCAGATGGTTTATCTTCAATGATAGATGCTTCGGCCGACCACCTGAGCGGGCCAGTCGGATTTTCAACTAGTGACGGACTCGGCAAGAGTTTTTTATATCCAGGAGGAAGTCGTAATGGTGAAACTAGACGATCTCCAAAACTCTTTTAGCCTCATCTAAGAAGGGACAACGGTGGACAGCATGATCACCTTCACACAGTTTACAAGGAAATCTATATTTTCCTTTTTGTCCTGGGGCTTCACTTTCACTAGTTGACGGTGTGTTTTCAACATGATCATCAGAGGTTGACGACACTGGGTTGTGCAAATGAGGAGACCAGTCCCTTAAGATCCGAGGGATGCAAGGACAATCTCTGTGATAGTGGTCTCCTTTGCAAATGACACATGGTGATTTAGGCCTGGTCGGTGCAGTGTGTGGATTTTTTCTAGACGACACTCGTTTGCCCCCATTCGCTTTTGGCTCCTTCTTCTTCTTCTCTTTCTTCTTCTTTTCCTTCTTCTCCTTAGGTACTTGACTTTTGGCTTTACCAGCCCCATCAAGCGAAGAGGAAGGAGGAGAGGAAGAATTAGAGGAAGTAGATGGTTGGTGGGTAACTCTGGACTCATCTAGTTGCTGATTCGATTGTTCAAGAATTGCGGTGTTCTGAACGACAGAGGTTGAGAAGAGCCATACAGGCAAACCAATTGTCAGTCATGGAAGTGACAATGTGGCCATATGGGGTGCACCAACATCTCCCTAAGAGGAGAAGGGACTAGGATTTCCTCCAAGGGGAATTCCTTGGTTGGTGGATTCCATTTTTCTCAACCCAAGATCAACGTAGGAAAGGGTAATGGATATTCTGTTTAAAATAAATTTTAGACGCTTTGACACAACTTGTTTTTTCAATTTTAAAGAGTCGAGAAAAAACAAAAGATGACTCTAGTCTCCTTCGATTTTTAATGAGCCTGAAGTGACAAGTGCTCAGATGGACCTTTTCTGTTAAGGAGTCTGAAAAGGAATGAAAGGGACTGCTCTGGAAATCTAGGTAGAGGGATTACCAAACCAATCGCAAAACTGCAGAATACTTTTTACGGTACGGCAGTCAATCTTCCCAAATGCTGTGTTCAGTGCATTGCGATCGATAGGGCGGCAGACACGGCTTCCTATGGATAAAGGATTAAGCCTATTGGGGTCTCCCAAAATATACTCGACGGTACGTGGGAGAACAAGTCCGTACTGGCACTTATCGTCTCAAAGTGGAGGAATCACCCAACCATCAGTGAGAACAACAATTACCAGGCTTTACGATGCCGGAATACGTCTCTAGCCTAGACTTCTAAATGTTGTGCGTTAAGTTCCAAAGCGTTGTTAGATTCATTGAATTTATTTTAAGTTGATCTTGTTTATGAAGTTTGCCTTTCAGGTTCACCACGAGATGTAGATGTAATTCCTACAATGCAATCTAAGATGATAAACAAACTTTTTATCTTCTTTGTGCAATGAAAATCCTAGCTACTAGGGAAAAGAAAGACAGAATCTTTTCGCAAAGAGCAAAGAGCACACTCTAAATGCACTTTTCTAAATCAAGCCAACCAGACTGTCTATATGCAAATGCACATGCATGTATTTGTTTTCGACTTTCTTAGTATATGAATGCTAAAAAGAAATTTGATGTACAAATCTGAATTTCTTTTCAAGCGAAAAATATCAACAAGTTTCTTTTCGAAATAAAAAATGGAGACAATCACAACACCTTACGATTTTGAAACAAACACTTGTTCTTGACACTAGAAAATTACAAATTCAGACCAAAAGCAATAGTAACAGGATAATCGACCATCAACAGCAATCAAACTCTTTCCTACGATTGAAATCGACACTTGTGACAGTTTCAAATCAAAGGACGACAGTACGATTATGCTACTTTTGCAAAGGAGAACTGAAAATGACTCAACAAACACACAAAAACATCTGCAGTTCTTTTGTACAGAGGAGGCAGAATAACAGCAAGGAAAAGGGGTTTCAAACAGACATATACTGATCACAGGCAGCAAAATTTAGGAATAGAACTGGAAAGAATGAATCACAGAAGCCAAAACTGCACAGAGCTAGTCTGATCAGCGCACCTGCAACACAGAGAATTTGAAATGCAACACAACTTGTCCACTTGGGAAGTGCGCTGAAATTCAGATTCTGTAAACAGTACCTGCGCTGGGCCAAAAACGAGACTCTGTTCGGGTTCCGGGTCACAGTTTGCAGTTCAGTTCTTGGGTTTTGGCCAAGCAAAAAGCAATCAGTAATGCAACAATCAGGGGTAGATCTAAGGAGGATCTAAGAGCTATCACAAGGGCAATCAGATAGTTTGTGAATCAGTTGTTTAAATCATAAAAAGATCCAGTAGATGGATTGAAGTAGCAGTTATCTACTTTGCATTTGTTATGGAAAATGCAGTTCGAATGCTACCTGTAAGTTTATGAAATAGACAACAAAGAATGATAAACAAACAAACTAATTATCTCCCCAGTTGAGTCACCATTTTGTTACAGGGAAAAGTGTCTATATAGAACTGCTCTATCCCACTAAGGTGTGACAGCTGCCTTAGAAACAAATAGAGAAAAGCTACTTTCATTTTTCCCTTTATGAATTATAGATAGAGAAGAACAGAAAGACCAACCTCTGTCTTGCGCTAATCTCCTGATTTGATCCCTCTCTTCTTTGATAGTCTTCAGCTACCTGCTCCCTTGCACGCCCAGCTTCACAAAGTACCTGTAAGATCACAGAAGCATAGCACTATACAAAGACATGGATATATAATCATAAACAATCTAGGATCAGATGTAAATTGACCATACAAATGTAGCAAGCATCAATGACACAAAAGCATGGAGGAAAACTTGAATAGCTTTTATTGATAAACAAGAAAAGAGCCAAGAGGAGTTACAACCAGTTGTTTTGACCCAGCATCAACCTCCCAGCAAAGAAGCCCCTCTTCACCTCAAACAAAGCTTAGATCACCCAACAATCTGATGTTTGTCTCAAGAAACCAACAACAATTCCTTACAATATGCAAAATTCCAGCCTCTGGATCTCTGGGATGAGGGATCCATATATAGATATCTGTAAGGGGGATGAGTTAGCTTGTGATTTGATTAGTGTCCTCCCTCTGATAGTTCTTGCTTCCACTTGGAGATTGATGGTCTCTTACTCATCCTTGGTCGAATTCAGTGAGGCAAGTGTCACAGGAGAAGATTCTGGAAGCTTCCATTGCCTCTCCACCTCGCGGAATGACACTACCATTTGTCATTTCTCGCCCATCGCACCCCACAAAAGGGATTTTTGAAATGCAACGCACCCACACAGTGTATTTAGGTGAGATGCAACGCACTTAGCCAGTGGAGCAGCTGAAATGATCCTGTTTTGACCAATTCTGAGCAGTTTTTCATGGAGAACTTCTGGGAGAAGCTGTAATCTGTTGACCTTGTTCCTTTAGGGGTTAGAACAACACTTTTAGGGACTTAGGAGCCCTTGGTTTATGGAAATTTCATGCTTGGGGTTGTAGGGCCCAAAAATGTCTATAACATCAGCGTAGGACAATCTTCTATCTCATGATCTAAAAATCACCCTTGAGTGACCTTAGTTAATTAATTAATGAATGAAGGTATTACAGACTCATGTGTTGGTGTGTGTCTATGTCATTTTAGGCAATGGATTGATCAGATTTCAAAATACATAGGCATTTGGAAAATGGAAAATAGTAGAGAAACACAGTAAGCGAATACAAGAACACAAAAAATTAATAAGGAATTCACCCTATCCTCCAGGGCTACATCTCCAGTCCAACTTTCAGTGGTGGCATTCTTTTATTATGTCTTTAAAGCAGAGAAATACAATGAGGAGCTCAATCTAAGTCTCTTGAAACAGAATTTCTTGGCAGGGTGGTTCTTGGATTCCCCAAGCCACTAGAGTGCACAGACTCTTTTCCTTACTAGCTCTTGACCTCTCTTGTCTTTAATGGAAGGAGCCCAATGTGGTGCTCAGTTCCCCGACATTTCCTCTTAGGGATGGCTCGATGCTACCTTATGCTGTAGGTAAGCTCGGCTGTCTATCTTTCTAATCTTTGCTTCACTGTCCCTTTTTTCTCTGTCTTCATCTTCTTCTTTGTCAGGTAACCATCCTACTTGTGTTCTATTATTTCTATTCATGGCTTTTAAAGCTAGTCACTCTCATGACTACTCGTTTCCTCTTCCGCCCCCATTAAATTGCCTACTGCTACTCGCTGGGAGTTCCCTGTCTCGGCGTCATCATCAATGGCTCACAGGGAGTGGCCACTTGTCCTCCTACAAATTGTGCCAGCTTTTCCTCGTCGGTTCGGTTATTTGGGCTACTTTGGGAAATGACTCGTCTGCCACCTCAGCGGTCAAATCAGACCTCAAATCCTTATAAATTGTGGCTTAATCCCCTATTAAATCTGGTTCTTTCGTTGGGAGCGATGTTAGCTGTTAGATCTAGAGCCCCCAGATTTGATGCCATTCTCTCATTTCGTGCGGTTGACTTCCTTGACCGTTAGCATGCAATGAGCGGCGGTTTTCTCTCTCCTCCGCTTGCCATGTGTTGGGCGCTAAGTGGAATCGCTCACTTTTCTTCAATTCCGCTTACCGCCCAAGGGTGCCCCCAATAAACACTGCTGGTTTTGGAGCGCGGGTCCTGCCTTTAGCCTTTAGCGCTTTCCCCATAGTTTTCCCTGCTTCCATGCAACTAAGCGCTTTGGGGCTTTTGTTCTTGAGGGGTTTTACCCAACGAGCGCTAAGCACTAACCACGCATCTGAAATTCCCTCTGTTTCCTGATCCAGGCTTCTTAATGGCTAGTTTTACCTCTTGCGCGGTCTCCATGGGCCTCGGTTAGTGCACTTTGATCGAGGTCCTCGTTGTTCCTCGTTGGTTGCCAACTGCCACTGTTTAGAGGTCTTCCTAATCGCTCTGTGCTCTTGAATTTGAATTTTTGTCCTGATTTGAGACAGTCATGGTGCTTTGATTATTCTTCATGGATCCAATTTGGATCACGACCTTCCCACTGAAAAAGCTTTTGGACCACCAAAAGTTGGTTTTCAAGCATTGACTAAGTGAGGGTACAACTGTCTCACTTGTCCAATATCTATCCACTTTGCACTGCTCGACTTTGAACCTTTGAGCCTAATTCTGAGGTACTCAACATCTCCTCTGTGTGTCATCCTCACCTTCCTATCCATAACTGTGTCTTCTTACAATTCATTAAGATATTCAGGTAGCAGGTCATCAATAGAAGGAAATTGACTTTGCTCTTCGGGATCCTCAATTAGTGAAGGTTCAAACAACCTCAAGCAATCTGCATTTAGAACTGAGTAGATGTGCATGTAAGGTGGTAGATCAAGGCGAAAAGCATTTTCACCAATCTTCTCAAGTATTTGGAAGGGTCCATACCTAATAGGATTTAGCTTCTTACCTTCACCTTACATCCTTTGCTTACTGATGTATAGTCAGACTTGGTCACCAACTTGAAAACTATGCTCCATCCGATGCTTGTCATGCCTTGCCTTGTATTTGGCTTGGCTCTTTTCCAACTATTCATGTACTTCCTGGTGGATCTCCTGGATTTGTTCAATGAACCTAGTTGCCCTGTCCACCTCAGTGTGTCCTCGACTATGGTATATTTACCAAAGACAAAATCCAAAGGAGACCTTGGTTTGAAACCAAAATAGGTCTCAAAAGGATATCTTTGTGTAGAAGAATGTTTTTCTCCATTGTAAGCATGTTGCACATAACACAAATGTTCATCCCAAAGCTTAGGATGTTTGCTGCAATATCCTCTGAGTAACTAGATCACTGTCTTTTTAACTACTTCTGTCTGGCCATCAATTTGTGGATGAAAAGTTGTTCTTTTCTTCAGTTTGGTGTCCATCAGTTCCCACAGACTTGACCAAAACTTCCCCACAAATTGAGTGTCTTGATCAGATACAATGGAAGTGAGTAATACAAAATGAACCCATACATGTTCAAAGAATAGTTTTGCAGTTTGTTCGGCTGTAATATGCTTATTACAAGGTATCAAAATACACATTTTGTTGAACCTATCCACAACAACATACATATAATCATGACCTCTCCTAGATTTAGCAGTCCTCCAAAAAAATCCATGGAAACAATTTCCCAAGGGTGAGAAGGAACTTGTAATGGAGTGTACAAGCCTAGTTTTCTATTGCTGGGCTTGCTTTTAGCACACATAGTACACCCTCTTACATATCTAAAAACTGTCTCATTCATTTTTTGCCAATAACAAAATCTTTGCAGCTGTGCAACTGTTTTACTTACCCCAAAGTGACCTGATATCAGAGAAGTGTGTGCTTCTCTAATTATCTTTACTCTCTCAGTTTGTGGAATGCATAAATTCCCACAATGGTATAAGAGTCGGTCCTTCACATGATAGTACAATTCTTATACTCTTTTGCCTTGACTTAAAGTTGCATATACATCTTTAAAGTCTATATCTTGAGCATATTGTTCAATGTAGCTTTCATGTAACACAAAATTATGCTTAAGTATAGTAGATGCACTTATAATGGGTCTAGATAACATGTCTGCAACTTTATTATGTATGCCCTTCTTATATCTAATGAATAAATGAAACTGTTGTAGAAAACCCATCCATCTGTAGTGTCTTGATTACTGCAACTTAGTTTGGGAGTGTAGATATTGAAGTGGTTGATGATCAGTATGTATTACTGTCTATTTGCCCATCAAGTAATGTTTCCACTTTTTCACACTCTTAACTAATGCATACAATTCTTTATCATATGTAGGTTAGTTAACTACTACAGAATTAAATGTCTCAGAATGATAACATATGGGTTTACCATGTTGTGTCAACACTGCTCCCATGGCATAGTCACTGACATCTGTTTGGATCTCAAATGGTCTTTGAAGATCAAGCAGTGATAATACAGGTGCTATACTAATCTTTTATTTCAAGGTGTCGAAGGCTTTCTGATGTTTGCCTCCCCACTAAAACACCTTGTTCAATCCTGTCAAAGCATGTAAGGGAGCTGCAATTGAGGAAAAGTTAGAAATGAACTTCCTCCAATATTGTGCTGCTCCTAAGAAGCTTCTCACTTTTGTAGCAGACTTGGGTTTAGGCCAATTTACAGTGACTGCCACCTTAGAGGGATCTATTTTCAATTCACCAATCCCTACTATATGACCCAAATAATTGAGAGATGTTTTTCCAAATTGACATTTTGAGAGTTTAACGTGAATTTTTTCTCTTTTCAAAACATCTAATGTTTGCTTAACATTCTTTAAGTGTTCTTCCCACGTTTTACTAAAAATCAGAATGTCATCCAGATGCACAATAACAAAATCATCAAGAAAATGTCTTAGTACATCATTCATTAATCTCATGAAAGTAGCAGGAGCGTTAGTTAAGACAAAAGGCATAACAAACCACTCATTCAATCCCTGATTTGTTTTGAAAGAAGTCTTCCATGCATCTTGTTCTGCAACTCTGACCTGATGGTATCCACTATGCAAGTCTATCTTGGAAAAATAAATAGCTTCTCTCAATTGATCCAAAAGATCATCTATGCGAGGAAGGGGATAACGATTTTTTATTGTTATCTTATTCAGTGCTCGGTAATCAATGCACATTCTCCACGAGCCATCTTTCTTTCTCACCAAAACGATTGGTGACCCAGATGGTGATGTGCTAGGTCTGATGAACCCCTTCTCGAGCAACTCCTGCACCTGCTTCTTGATTTCAGCATTCTCTAAAGCATACAACCTGTACATTCCAATGTTAGGCAATGGAGCATCTTGCTGCAAAATAATATAATGTACTATTTCATTTTTGGGTGGCAGACCTTTAGGTTCTTGAAACAAGATATCATACTCTGAAAGAACCTTTTCTAAATCAGCTTGATGTTCAGCATTACAACCCTCAAATAAATTGGTTTTATCAGGTTTCTTTTCCTTTACAACCATCAGTAAGAATTGTTTACATGAATTTATCATTCATTTCATCTGCCCTGAGTTTATGAGAGTATAATTATTCTTGAGCTTATGAGCTCTTACAAAGTATTCGATTCCATCTTTAACAAGTAGATACTTGTTCTCATCTCTATAGAAAATAGCTTTTCTGTCATACAAGTAAGGACTTCCTAAAACAATTCCACATATATCCAAAGGAATTATGTCTAACTCAACCTCATCTACAAATACTGAACCAAAAGAAAACTTGAGTTTGCACTGTCTAGTCACTTGTAGTTGTGCTTTATCATTCAACCATCCTAATGGGTATGGTTTCTTGTGAGGTGTCGTTACTAATCCCAACTTCTTTACAATTGCTTCAGAAATTAAATTTACTTGTGAGCCACAATCAAACAAAGTATCAATCTTTTGATGTTTGGAAATAATTCAAATATGGAAAAATATTTTTCTCTCATTTTCTTCATCAATAATAGATTGAGCAGAATTACTAGTAGATGCTTCAAAATTTTTACCTTTTATACCTATGGCAACAATAGTTCTTTCATTACTTGAGTCTGACCCAAAATCCTTCTGAATAGCTGCAGCGGTCTTCTTCTTCTTGCCCTTGAACTTCTTAGGTCTCAGCTCTGAATGCAGAATCCAATAGTTCTCATCATCATGCCCATCCTTTTTATAGTGAGTGCATGAGGCCTTGTTTTTCTGTGCAGTATTAGCCTTCCTTGCTTTCCATTTCTGCTTTCTTTTATCCTTATTCTTGCTTACAATGGGTTGGGATGGTCCCCCAACTTCTAGATTTCCATTCTTTCCTCTAGCTTCTAGATGAGTAGCTTGTACAGATACCTCATCTATACTAGTGGGATTAAACATGAGGATGGTGTGCCTCATGTAGCTGTGTAGACCACCAATGTACTTCAAAAGAGTTTCAGGTGAGTCTAATGAGATTCCTAGAATCAATGCTCTCTTTCTAAATTATTGAGTATACCCTTGCACACTTTGTCCTTTCAATTGTCGAAGAGTTTGCCAACTCATCTGGCTTGTTGCAAGCAGGCCAATGGATAGAACTGATTTTTGATTGCAGAAACAAATTCACTCCAGACACAGATAGCCTTACCATGTCTCTTCAGGTCAGCTTGGGTCCTACCTTCCCACCAAACCAAGGTAGTGCCTCCAAGGCATAAGCTTTCCAGTTGAATCTCGCTCTTGTCAGAATTAATACTCTGCACTCTTCAATAAACATCAATTTGTCTAATCCAATTGTCCAACTTTTCTGCATTCAACTCTCCATCATATATAAGAAAATCAAATTTAACATCTAGCTTAATCAAAGATGCCTTCTTGTTATGTAAAGGGCTATTAGGTGGTGTGAGAAAGCATTCCTCTTTCCCTTTTCCTTTGGAGTGGTCATGGAACTAAGACTCATCTTCTTCTTTGTCTTGTTTAGAGCCTGATGAGTCTTCATCTTTATGTTTTATAAAGTCCCTATACATTTCTTCTACCATGGACCTTATGGCTAGGAAACTTTCTATGAATTAAGGGTCTAGCCCTACAGAGCCTTCTTCTGACATTGTCTTCTTCTCCCAATTTCAAGATTAATTTCGACTTCTCTTAATTTGAGCTTTGATCTAGTTAGCATTCAACAGCTAAACCAACACAAGCTTGTCTAACCTTAACAGCCTAAAGCTCTAATACCACTTGATCTGAAAATCACCCTTGAGTGACCTCAGTTAATTAATTAATGAATGAAGGTATTACAAACTCATGTGCTAGTGTGTATCTATGTTATTTTAGGCAATGGATCGATCTGATTGCAAAATACACAGACACTAGGAAATGGAAAACCGTAGAGAAACACAGTAATCAAATACAAGAACACAACAAATTAATAAGGAGTTCACCCTATCCTCTAGGGCTACATCTCCGGTCCAGCTTTCAGTGGTGGCCTTCTTTTATTGTGTCTTTAAAGCAGAGAAATATAATGAGGAGCTCAATCTGAGTCTCCTCAAATAGAATTGCTTGGTAGGGTGGTTCTTGGATTCCCCAAGCCATTAGAGTGCACAGACTCTTTTCCTTACCAGCTCTTGACCTCTTTGGTCTTTAATGAGAGGAGCCCAATGTGGTGCTCAGTTCCCCGACAGATCCTCTCAGGGATGGCTCAATGCTGCCTTATGTTGCAGGTTATCTTGACTCTCTATCTTTCTGCTCTTTACTTCACTCTCTTTGTTCTATGTCTTCCTCTTATTCTTTCTCCAGTCTCCGTTCTCCTTGTGTTCTGTTCTATCTGTTCATGGCTTTTAAAGCCAATCGCTCTGTTACGAAACCAGCTCACAAAAAGATAGAAAATAGAGATCAACGCCTTAGAATTCATCCTCTTCGAGGGGGCAACCTCCTTTACATTACACAAATGAGCAATTCTTGGATGATTCAAATGAAAAAACCTCCTTTCTATATATAGGAGTCTAAGGAGTCACAATATAACCCAACCGACCTAACAATAATAATATAAAGCCACAAAAATAACAATAGAGGGATTCTATGGGGCACAATAATAAAAATATGGGGACAATAGGGGCACAACAATATTAATAGGGATACAACTACAATAGTAATGGGGTAATAACTAGTATTATAGGGACCTATCATGCCCCTCTCCTTCAAAAAAATTGTTTTCCTCAACGCTTGAGTAGTTTTGGATGCTTTCGTATAAAATTCTCATCCTCCCATGTGGAATCTTCAGCGGATAAGTTCTTCCACTTGATGAGATACTCCGTGATTGATTGATTTCGTAGCTATCAAGTTCTTGTTTCTGTGACTGCTTTCGGTTCCAATATAATTTTTCCTTCCTCGTCAAGTTCTGGTAATATTGTTTGAATTGGGAGCTTGTCACCTATAACCTTCTTTAAACATGAAACATGGAAAACTGGGTGCACTCGAGATGCTGTAGGAAGCTCCAATTTGTATGCAATAGTACCAATTTTTTGCAACACCTTGTATGGACCATAATACTTTGGTGATAATTTATTATCCTTCTTAGCTTGCTTGAGGGACATTTGTTTATATGGTTGTAGTTGTAGGAATACCCAATCACGTACATCAAAACTTCTTTCGCTGCGATGTTGATCGGCCTATTGTTTCATTCTATTCTGTGCCAACACGAGGTTATCCTTTAAGAGTTGGAGGACTTGTTGTTGATGTTCAATGTGATGTTCCACTGCTTGAACCTTAGAATTTTCTCTTAAATATGATGTGATGGATGGTAGCTGATATCCATAAAGTGCCATAAATGGGGTCATTTTTGTTGTTGTATGGAAGGAAGTGTTATACCACCATTCAGCTAGAGGCAACCATTTAACCCATTATGTCTACTTATCAGATACAAAGCAACGAAGATATCCTTCCAAACATTTGTTTACTATCTCAGTTTGCCCATTAGATTGAGGATGATAAGATGAGCTATGAGCTAACTGAGTACCAAGACAAGAAAATAATTCTGTCCATTAATTTCCAGTGAAAATGGGATCTCTGTCACTTACAATAATCTTTGGGTTTCCATGTAGCTTTTGAATTGTTTCCATAAATGCAGTAGAAACTGTACTGGATTTCAATGGATGTGATAATGCACAAAAGTGTGCATACTTGGTAAGTCTGTCAACTACCACCATGATGAAACTCTTTCCCTCAGACTTGGGTAAACCTGTGATAAAATCCATTGAAACCTCCTCCCAACATTGGCTTGGAATGGATAAAGGTTGTAATAGACCCGGGGTCTTAATTGTTTCAACTTTATTTTGTTGGAAAACCAAACATTCCACCACAAACTTTTGAATATCTGATTTAAGGCCCTCCCAAAAAAATTCCTTCATAACCCTGTGGCAAGTTTTTAAAAATCCTGAGTGCCCTCCCTAGGGAGAAGTGTGTAATTCCATAAGAATCTTTTGTTTGAGTTGCGAATTCTTATGGAGGCATAAGCGATCTTTGTACCATAACGAATCATTTTTCCAGCTAAATGTATCAGATGTACTGGAATCTTGTTGTAACTTTCGAATAAGTGCCCACACTTCTTCATCATTCTTCCACTCCTCCCTTACTTCATTTATCCAATCTGGTTGGATAATAGAAATGGCACACAACAACGCTTCCACATCCTCATCCTTTCTTGAGAGTGCATCTGCCACCACATTTTGCTTCCATTTTTTGTAGATGATTTCAAAGTCATAACCCAACATCTTTGTGACCCAATTTTGTTGCTCTTCAGAGGATAATCTTTGTTCTAAAAGGTATTTAAGGCTATCATGATCTGTTTTTACCTTGAAGTGTCTTCCCATTAGGTAGGGTCACCATTTCTTAAGTGCATGTAGTATTGCCAACATTTCCTTCTCATAAATAGCTTTGTGTAAAAACTTTCCCTTGATTGGACGGCTTTCAAAAGCAATGGGTCTTTCATCTTGCATCAAAACAGCACCGATTCCATTTCCTGAAGCATCACATTCCACAATAAAGGTTTTTTTGAAGTCTGGTGTTGCTAAGACCGGTGCTTGGCACATTGTCTCTTTAAGATGTTCGAAGGCCTTTGTTGCTTCTGGAGTCCATGAAAATGCATCTTTCTTCAATAATGTTGTTAGAGGTGCTGCTATTCTCCCATAATTCTTAACAAACTTCCTATAATACCCTGTCAACCAGAGAAATTCTTGCAGATGCTTTATGGATGTGGGGATTTTCCATTCCTTAATGGCTTTAATTTTGCTAGGGTCTACCTTAACTCCTTCATGAGATACAATATGACCCAGATATTCCACCTCTTGTACTCCAAAGAAACATTTGGATCTTTTTGCATATAATTGTTTCTCCTCCAATCGTTATAGCACCCTGTCAACATGTTCAACATGATCCTTCCAAGACTTGCTGTAGATTAGTATATCATCAAAAAATACTAACACAAATTTTCTAAGGGTTTGAAAATGGAATTCATCAAACTTTGAAATGTAGAAGGTGCATTGGTAAGGCCAAAAGGCATGAACAAAAATTCATAATGACCCTCATGAGTTCTAAATGTTGTTTTTGGAATGTCTTCAGTCTTTATTCTGATTTGATGATACCTTGAACGAAGATCCAACTTGGTGAACTAAATTGATCCATGCAATTCATCCAATAATTCATCAATGACAGGAATGGGAAACTTATCTTTAATAGTGAGCTTGTTGAGCTCCCTATAATCCAAACACATGCACCATGATCCATCCTTCTTGTGAACCAATACTACTGGAGCAGAGAAAGAACTTTGACTAGGTTGAATTATACCAGCCTCTATCATTTCTGCAACCACACATTCAATTTCACTCTTTTGGGCATAGGGATATCTGTACAGCCTGATGTTTGGAGGAACAATTCCTGGAATTAGATGAATAGCATGATCATGATCACGAATAGGTGGTAGACCTTTGGGAGTCTCAAATACCTTGGAATGATTGTCCAAAACCTTTTGGAGATCTAGAGAAATAGATGATTCCGATGTGGAAACATCTAGCGAACATAATTGTGCAATTACACCTCTTTGTTCCTTTTTTAGAAGCTTTGTCATACCATTAGAGCTTATTATCTTTCCCGGTTTCCCTGCAATACCCCTTAACTCAACTTCCTTTCCTTCCATAGAAAATTTCATGAAGAGTTCTTGAAAATTAAAAGCTATTGTACCCAAGGATTGTAGCCACTAGACTCGTAGTACAACATCAGCACCTCCCATTGGAATGGAAAGCATTGGGCTAGTCAATACATATTCTCCCATGGATAGCTTGATATTATGGCACTTTCCAGAGCAATTTATCGTTCCTCCATTTGCAATCATCACTTGACACTCTGGTGCTGGATATAGGAAGCAATTCAATTCCTTTGCTACCTTACAATGAATAAAATTGTGGGTACTTCCTGAATCAATCAACACTATTACCTTTTTCTTCTTGATTTGTCCTTCTATCATGATGGTTTGAGGAGTGGTAATTCCAACCAATGCATTACAAGATATGGTTAGATTCATTTCTTCTTTATCTAGGTTTTGTTCTTGGAATATATCCTCTTCCTTTGACCTTTCTTTCTCCTTTTCTTCTTCCTCTTCACAATCTATGTAGAATAATTTCTTCTCAGCACACTTGTGACCTTTAGTGTATTTGCTATCACAACTGTAACACAGCCCTTTTCTCTTTTTTCTTCCAATTGTTGTGGTGTCAACCTTATAGGTTGTGGAAGGCTAGGGGTAACAACACTTCCATCTTTATAGTTGTGAGTGGTATTCTTCTTGGTTTCCATAATTTTGCTTTCCATTTTTCTTGCTAACCTGAATGCCTTCTCTAATGAATCAAGTTCCCAAAGGCGAACATCATGTTGGATATTATCCTTTAAAGTCCCTATGAACACATCAATCCTATGCTCCTTTGGAATATTTTTTTCCCTTATGTTCAATTTTTGGAACTCCTCAATGTGCTCCATTATTTAACCCTTTTGTTTGAGACTTATCAATTGGCTAAAAAAAGTGTTGCTTTTTGTATCCTCATAATGTGCTGTCAATTCTTCCGTAAAAATTTCCCAAGTGATAATTTGTTTACGAGAGCAAAGCCATTGATACCATAAAAACTGATTTGGTTCCAAATATAAAGTTGCAATACGTAACTTTTGTGTGTTTTTCACATTATTGAGATCGAAAAATTGCTCCATCTGTAATATCCATGTTGCAGGATCCTTGCCATCAAACTTCCTCATATCGATTTTTGGAATATGGTGGGTCTTCGATCCAACATTAGAGTCTATGGAATCATAATTAACATTTCTTTTGTTCTCATCATGAGTTTACTACCCTTTCACCATTAGTGACCATTTGTTGTAGCAACTTATTCATATTTATCTTCAATTCTTCCATGTTTGTCTTCAAATCTATCTTCAGATCGTCCATCTTAGCTTCCACGTCATTCATCTTAGCTTCTACGCCTTTCTTTAAACAATACATCTTAGCTTCTACGCCTTTCTTTAAACCATCCATCTTAGCTTCTACATCTTTCTTTAAACCATCCATCTTAGATTTTGTTCCTTTTTGTGCAAGTGACAATTGTTGCACTAGGTCTTGTAATTTTGATATATCATGTTGCATTTCTTCCTCTTCTTCATGAGTCATGCTAGAGCTTTCAAGTTGCCTACTAGGTGTTTGTATTTTCTTTCTCCGGGGCATCAAATACCAATAATAATGCTTTCCTATGCCCTTTGAATTCCTTCAAACTAATTTTTCAAACCAAGCCTATGCAAAAATTTAAAAAACTACACACCTTTTTTCACTTTGTAGGAGCCTGATATTGAATCTGATGTATCTCTGTAATTTCGAATCATCTAGTTCTGAAATTGCAATCTGTAGTAGCCCTCTGTGTCCTCTTTCCAATGCCACCAGTCTTATCCAAATTGGAGTCTCTAATAAAGAGTTATGCACAATATCCCACAGTGACCTGATTATAGACTAGTTCAGTAGAGCGAACTTGTACGACATGCCACGAGTCACTGTTTCGAATTTTGTCTCTAAAAATATATATAAAAGAAACTATAGTCTATTCTATTTTTGTACCTTCTTACGAAATTTCAATTCAATTCTCAGAAAGAAAGTTATGGTGATTTTCCCCAGGTCACCTGTTTGGAATGTAATTCAGGAGTCTGCAAAAAGACCAACTCCCTCAGATCATATCTCTGCAAATATAGCACGAAAAGCTCTGAAATTCAGACTAGAGATTCAGCGTGATTTCTTCTCAAATGGGTTTTTATTTTAGCTTTTGAAACATTGCAGAAAAAAGTTATAGTGAAAATACCACAATGACCTGTTTGGAGCAGTGAAACCCTAGAATCCAAAGCTCTGATACCAAATGTTATGAAACCAACTCACAAAAAGATAGAAAAGAGAGATCAACGCCTTAGAATTCAGCCTCTTCGAGGGGGAAACCTCCTTTACATTAAACAAATGAGAAATTCTTGGATGATTCAAATGACAAAACCTCCTTTCTATATATAGGAGTCTAAGGAGTCACAATATAACCAAGCCAACCTAACAATAATAATATAAAGCCACAAAAATAACAATAGAGGGATTCTATGGGGCACAGTAATAAAAATATGGGGACAATAGGGGCACAACAATATTAATAAGGGATACAAATACAATAGTAATGGGGTAAACACTAGTATTATAGGGACCTATCACGCTCTCATGACTGCTCGTTTCCTCTTCCGCCCCCCTCGAATCACCTGCTGCTGCTCACTGGGAGTTCCCTGTCTTGGTGTCATCATCAATGGCTCATAGGGAGTGGCCACTTCTCCTCCTATGAACTACGCCAGCTTTTCCTCGTTGGTTCGGTTCTTTGGGTTATGTCGGGAAATGACTTGTCCACCACCTCAACGGTCAAATCAGACCTCAAATCCTTATACATTGCAGCTTAATCCCCTGTTAAATCTGGTTCTTTCATTGGGCGCAATCTCAATCGTTAGATCTGGAGCCACCAAATCCGACGCCATTCACTCATTTCACATGGTTGACTTGCTCGACCGTTAGCACGTGATGAGAGACGGTTTTCTCTCTCCTCCACTTGCCATGCGTTGGGCGCTGAGTGGAATCGCTCACTTTTCTTCAATTCCGCTTACTGCCCAAGGGTGCCCTCGATAAATACCACAGGTTTTGGAGCGCAGGTCCCACCTTTAGCCTTTAGCACTTTCCCCATGGTTTTCTCGGCTTCCATGCGACCGAGCGCTTCAGGGCTTTCCTTCTCAAGGGGTTTTACCTAGCGATGCACGATTAGGTTTTAGAAATGCCCTCTGTTTCCCGATCCAGGCTTCCCAATGGCTAGTTTCACCTCCTGTGCGGTCTCCATGGGCCTCGGTCAGTGTGCTTTGTGTGAGGTCCTCATCGTTCCTCACTGGCTACCAACTGCCACTATTCAGAGGTCTTCCTGATCGCTTTGTGCTCTTGAATTCAAAGTTTTGTCTTGATTTGATACAATCATGGTGCTTTGGTTATTCTTCATGGATCTAATTTGGATCATCTCATGATCAAACAATGTGCAGTATTTTCACAACAGACGTGTTGGATTCATGGAATCATGGGCATAGTGTCCTAGCCCTGCTCAATTATAGCAAATCAACTGTCTGCGACCTCTACAAGGTCCTCCTCTGCCTTGGCCTTATCCATGCCCCTGAAATACTGTCCGTGCCATTCCTGCATTCTGGTCAAGGGGATGCATTTCGGCTTAAACTCTGTAGGTGGGAGTTATATCCATCACCAAGTCATAACTTTTGCAAGTACACTCATCATGTCCCACTGACCTACAAAAGTTTCAGAATAGCTATTGTGAATTTTGTGTATACTTCTGTAACAAGTGGCAGTTGTCCAGGGCATGTTTTCCTACTATTTGACAAATAGCGCACCACAAATCTGGTGCCGCACTAGGTCCTGCTTGAGCTTCTAGCCTTAAAGGCATCAGTCCTCCTCCTCTGAGGTAATTTGTAAGAATTAGCAATGGTCTTTGTCATGACCCTGACTCTTGCATTTCACACACCATGCCTGTTTGTGCACTTCTGGTCGAACCATCCTATCCTGTTTCAGACTCTGCATCTCAAGGCACAGATTCTTCAGCTGCGCGTGGATCTGCTGAACTCCTAGGTTGGAATCCTGTATTGGGGTCTCATGTAGCCTCATGGCGATCTCTAAGGTCTCTGCCTGAGTTGTTACCTTCTGTTGCGATAGCGTACTCCTTAAATATGGTAGTAGCAAAGCTACAAACCACTCGCAATGCTATCCATATGTCAAATTCATACTGGCTTCATGAATTGTACATTTTAGTCTCTAATCTAGTTCCCAAGGAGTCTCCCCTAGTAGCATCATGATCTCTTTGAACCCCACAATCGACTGCACTTTAGACTTAGGCCTGCTAAATTATCTATTTAGCGCTATTTGGATATCCGCGACTCTCGCATTTGGGTTATCGTTGGAGTACTTAATATACCAAGTCAACGTGCGATCCTGCAGAGAACTAACCAACATCACTCTCTTTATATGGTCATTTGTAACTCCTTGCGCTTCCCATATAACCCTTACAGTGAACCAGAATTAGTCCAAATCCTCATTTCCCAAACCTTTGAACATAGGCAACTTCACTGTGTTTGCCATACTAAATCGCAGTGGTGGTAGAGTGGGTGAAGATGGAGGTGATGGTGGTGAAGCTGGTGGTGGTGTGGGCAGAGGTGGGATTCACAGAATTATTTGTCTTATCAGATGAATAACACTTCGGGGAGAGACCTTTGTGAGCTCTTCCTCGTCCCCTCATGAATTTGAAATCAAGGGGCTATTTTCTGGATCCTTATCTCCTTCGTTCCTGTAAACCTTTCCGCTTCACGTAGCCCCGAACATCAAGATAACTGCATAACCCACTTTTTGCACAACAACGTTTTAATCCAAGTATTCAAAGATTTTATGTACTTACCTCGTGGTCCTTTGAGAAAGCGTCGCTCTGCCTCACTATAGCTGACTGAGGTGTCAACTGTGAACTCAATAACAAATCCTCCTATAATGTGATCGAGCCAATGATCGACGACATGCATGATCTTATCCTCCAATGCTTCCAACCTTCACACTAGCTCTGGTGTCCACATAATAGGACCATCAAGCTTCCATCTTCTTTGGCTATCTGCTAGCTTTGCGATCCACTCATATAGCTCAGTAGGGAAGGACAAAGAAATATTTCGTGGATCTCCAAGTGCAAGTAGCTGTCTAGCCACTCTTCTTTTGACAGTCGCGGGTTTCTATTCTCCTGCACTGTGAACTCATGAATCCTTCTATCTAACTAGCCTTCAATTTCTTTCTTAGTTGGATTCTAATGATACGAAATCACACAGCTTTTATGCAGATTTCGGTCTCAGCAATGGAACCATTTGTTGGCTTATGGGGGCCTGACCCAAGTTCAGAGTTATTCAGCCAAACAAATCCCTACACTACTGGCCCTTTCAGCATCAACTCCTGGAGTGCGGACTAAAGTCTCACTCAAAGTAGTATGGGGGGATGTTGGAACTAAGTTTCCACACCCTTGAGATGTCTGTGATGTTAGTTTAGTCCAAGTAGTCCTGCCTTCACACAAGTTGCTTCGTGCTCTATTCTAACCTTCAGTATCCTCGTGAAGTGTCACAATCATCTTTTGCACAACCCTAAATAGGGGCTGAGGTGATTTCACGCTGCTAGGGCAGTGATTTGTGCTATTTCCCAAACTACGCTAAGTACCTTACTTATCTTACCAACAAATCTTAATTATCTTCACGTAAGTAGATATTCTAACTTGTGATCACTTAACCACTACAGTTATACACATTCGCGCATCATATAAGTAGTAAAAGTGAAATTCATACCCGATGTAACAGATGCATAAAACAAGAAATAAATACACAGAAATGATAGCAACTTCTCTTTATTAATTCTTCCACAGATTACAGACTCGACTCACCTTGCACACTTAGCCGCAGGGGTCCGCGCACTTAGCTACAGGCTACTAGGCCTCTGCACACTCAGTTGCAGATCCTTTTCCTACTCTACAACCCAAAACTAGACTTTACACTTCAGATCTATCTCGCATACATCATATGTTATTCATCTTCGATTATGAATGCCTTAACTACTTAGAGCTTTGCTCTATTTATACAATCCAATGGTCTGCAGACCATGGGTAGATCTTCTACAGCCAACATTACATTAACAAAATAAGGGCGGTCAACCCTATGATTCTTTAACAAACTACGCACTCTGTGCCCACAAAATGCGGAGTCTTTACATTGGAATTACAAAATTGACCAAAATCTGGGCTCTAAGCCCCAAATCTGCCCTTGGGGGATCTCACACCCAACATCAGGTATGTGGAGATTGTGCAGAGGTTACAACAGAGTTTGGATGGTAGTATAGGTACAGGTATAGGTGGTGGTATAGGTACATGTATAGGTAGTAGTACAGTTATAGGTACATGTGGTGATATAGGTACAGGTACAGGTGCAGGTGCGCATGATGTGGACTATTGCCTTATTGGTTAGATTCAGAGACAAGATACATGTGCCAGATAGCAGTGAGCTTGAGAAGATGATATTGAGAGAGTTTCATGTGAAACTATATTCAGGTCACCCAGGTTATCACAAGTCATTGACTGTAGTAAAGAAGTTTTATTATTGGCTAAATAAAAAGAAGGATGTAGTGGAATCTATGGCTAGGTGTTTCAAGTGTTAGCATGTGAAGGTAGAGTGTAAGCATCCATCATGGTTGTTGTGGACGTGTTAACAAAGGTTGTACACTTCGTTCCAGTGAAGTCTACATTCTCATATAGTGATGTGGCATAGGTATTCATCATAGATGTGGTTAGATTGCAGGGTGTTCCGAAGAAGATTGTGTCAGATAGGGATGCGAAGTTCACTTCCAAGTTTTGGAAGGATTTATTTATAGGTTTGGGCATAGATTTGGCATTCAATCCAACTTTTCATCCATAGATAGATGGAGAGACAGAGAGGGTCAATAAGATATTGGAGGACATGTTGAGGATGTATGTGATGCAACAACAATGAAAGTGTGAAGAGTATCTTCTGATTGTAGAGTTATCTTACAACATTGGGAATCAAGAATATCTTAAGATGAGTCTGTTTGAGGCATTGTATGGGTGGAGTTGCAATAATCCCATTAGTTGGATTCATCCAGTTAATAGGATGTTGATTGGACCAAACATGTTGGAAACACAGAACATGAAATACGGGTAATCAAGAAGAATTTGAACGCAACACATGATAGGAAGAAGAGCTATACAGATCAGAACAGGTTGTTCAAGGAGTTCTAGGTTGGGGAACAAGTGTACTTGTGCATCAAACCAAAGAAGATCTCCTTGCAGTTGGATCATGTGCCAAGATGGCACCACGGTTTTGTGGACCCTTCAACATTGTTGAGAGGATTGGGCCAGTAGCCTATCGACTTGCACTACCTCTAATAATGAAAGTCCATGATGTTTTCCATTTTTCATTTCTTAAGAAGTATGTTAAAGATGTTGATCATGTGATAGACTGGTTTTTATTGTAGGTGGAACCAGATGGAGAATTTCAGTCAGAGCCTCAGTGTATATTTCAAAAAAAGGTGCTCATGCTCTGTAATCGAGAAATCAAGTAGATTAAAGTGAAATGGAAGCACTTTTGGCCCGATGAAGCTACATGGGAGTTGGTAGATCAGATGCAAACTATGTATCCTTCCTTGTTTTTAGGTTGAGGCAAAGCAGTTTTGGTATGGTGTCTTGATATATGTCTTGGTATATGTTTTGGTACATGTTTTGGTGATGTTTGATATATGTACATATGCATATGGATCTAAATATCACCATGAGATATGTTATAAAGCTCCAATAAGTGGTACAAGTGTCATGCCACTATGATGTTATGTTTGTTATGTTTTCATGTTGGTTTACTTCTCAGTAGGTTGATGATTGTAAATACTACACGAGCTAAGCTATAAAGCTCCATCGAAAATGTGTTTTTCTTACAACAATCTTGTCGTTATAGGTGTTGTTGAACACTGAGGATGGTGTTCCTCCAAGGGGGAGGGTTTTGTAACAACCCTGGTGACAATTCCATGTAATAAAAGTTAATAATGGCAAAAGGAATAGCCACAGTTGATGGGACACTTATTCCAAGCTTAATGTTGGGAATTTTGGCATACTGATTTATAAAAGTAATGGAAATTAGGATAAAAGGGAGGTTAAAGGTCACAAGTTTCAGGTGAGGAGGAAAACAAAGGAAAATAATGGAAAATGAAGAAAATAGAGGCATCATTCATAAAAAGTATTCTGAGGATTAGTACATAGACATTTGTCAATTCAGTTTTGGAGCTCTCCCATTTCCTCTATCTCTCTCTCTCATTCTTAAACACTTATATTTTTATTGGAGCACTCTTGGAGAGTGTGGCATACTTGGATTTTTGAAGCAAGAAGGCAAAGGAATAGCAATAAAGTGCAAGAGGGCATCGGGATCAACAACTAGAACAGATTCAACTTGCAGGTACCAAGTTGCATGTATGTTTTTCTCACTAGTATTGGCATGCATGGCATATGCATGTGGATTGTTGGTCATGATCTATCACTGTCATGGAGGATTTCCTAGATTGAGAGTGGAATTGCCTAGCCTTTCCATTTCTTGGATAACCATGGAGATTGTGGGTTTATTTCCTTATTTTGTTTTGGTTGGTTCTCATGTTTCCTTTATCTTGGGTTGAGTTATTAGTTCCTGGAAGACCTGGTTGGACAAACGCTCTGGAAGCCCTGTAACAACTTGGGTTGAGTTACTAGTCCTAGAAGCCTTGGTTAGAAAAACACTCTAGAATCCCTTGGATGGTTGAGTTACTTGTGTTGGAATCCCTAGTTAGAAAAATGATCAGGAAACCCGGTGACAACTGTGGGTTGAGTTACTAGTCCTAGAAGCCTTGGTTGGAACAAATGCTCTGGAGCCCTAGAAGGCTTGGGTAGTGACCAATCTGATGATGGTTTTGTATTTTCCGTCCATGAGGTGGAATCACTATTTGATAGGTTGAGGTGGTTGGCCTTTGGAAGCCCTAGATGGTTTTGGATTGATGTGTTCTATGAGATCCCACATTTATGCTTGGAATATGGCATAGGGGTGAATACCTAAAGAAAGATTTGGCTCTACCATTCTATGGTCAAGTGGAACGTGAAAGTCCCATCCCGGGTTTTGATTTTGCATCATCAATATGAGGTTATTACCCCTTGTATTTCTATGAGTATTATACTAGTTTATATGTGGATTATATGGCTATGATTTCCTTGGTATTTCTATTTCTATTATGCTGGTTATGTATATGTTTTATGACAATAGCTATGTATGGCTCTCATCATGTTTTTACTTGTAAATGGATGAACAATGTATCTATTACCTAATGGATGAAATGATAGCTAATGTGTTGAGGCATCAATGTTTCTTAGCGATTCTCAGCTAAGTATGAGACCCATATTCTTAGATCTATTATTTACACTTGTAGATTACATATTCATGATATGTTTGATGAAATGCCTGTCAAGGCTAGTAGGGGTCCAGTCAAGGGCTTGTTCAGATATTTTCTTTTGCCTCATTGTCTCCTTTTTATCTTTTTGTTATGAAGGTGTCATTTAATTCTGGGAAGTGACCTAGGCACTGAGCTTGAAAAAGTGGCTCAAATCCCAGGGACACTGGCACGAAACTAGAAAAAATAGTAACTAGATGCTCAAATGTCTTATCATGAGAGTGTCCAAAGCCTCCTAGACTCTGGAAGGTCTATAACACAGGAGTGTTTGGGCATCAAGTGGTTTAAAGTTTTGGTGGTGTTAGCTACCTATACCAATAGGTTTCATATTTCATGATTGGCTATGAAAGGGTCCAAATATGCTCTGCTTTGATGATGCAAAGATCACATATTTCCATAAGAATACAAGCTGTGCTTATAAGCTTGGTATGGACTCAAATTTTGATGGATGGTCCAACAGTCTAATCTGGACCATGTCATGTTTTAAATTTTCAGTTGTAGAATAGAGAAAGGAGTCTGTCCAAACTGTTTAATCTTGGCAGACAAGTAGCTTAGGTAGAGAAAAAAGGCTCCCAACAGCTTAATCTGGGACCTTGGAAGAAATAAGGGCAGAAGTAGATAGAAAAACAAAAGAAAAGCCAAAGAAAATAAAAGGCAAGTAAGGGTCTGCAAGTCCAAGTGCACCCTCTAAGAAGAAATAGAAAATGCTAGGAAAATAGATGGGTAGGCAGTTGGGGTTGCAGAAGGGCCATTTCTTATCAGTTGCATGTGTGCTAACTTTGTCTACCAAAGCAAAATCAATGAATTGAGAAGGTGTCATTCTTCATCAAGTTGCAGCAAGCAGGAAGCATGTCTAACCTCCCTTCCTCCCCTCTCCATTTCATTACTAACACTCCCTCATCAGCTAAGATTCATGGAAGAGATTATGGTTTCATGGTGGTTCTTAATCCTTTTAGAAGCCACATTTCTTGTCTAAACTCTTTTCATTTTGATCTACTCCCTAAACTAAGTAAGTTTCAAATAAACTTAGTGATTTTCCCCCCTCATTCACATCTTCCCCCCCATATTAACTCTAACTTTACTATGTAAATCCCCTATATTACCTTTTCCCCTACTAGTATTAACACCATGGTGTATAAACCCCAAATTTTGTATAAATATCCCTCCCCTTGGCATTATAGCCAATAAATTCTCTATCAGGGATCAAATGGCATTTGGTCACTTTGATGAACCTAAATTTAACCCCCTCCCCTCTTCTGAGTTCATTTGGCCCCTACAAAGCTTCATTTGCCTAAGAAAATCTCATAAATAACCTTGTTTTACCTATACCCGCTTCATTTGCAAAAATAACCCAAACACCCACTTTATTCGCTTATCCTAAGTATCGGGGCCGCATTATTGTGCATTGAAAAACCTTATAAACCCCCCCCCCCCCCCCCCCCCTCCTACCCATAAACCCTTTCGAAATGGTGAAATAACCCAAAAACCCACCTTTTTCCGCTTAAACCAAAGTTTCGCCCGTGTTGTACATTTCTGAAATACATTGAAAAAACATTTGGAAATACCCTATCCTAATGTTTTCCGCCTAGCGCTGATCCCGAAAACAAATAATAAATTATACTCCGCCCGCGTCCGTATCCACCGATCACATCGCCCTCCCGTCCACCGTCGGATCGGACCTGTGGAATCCGACGGCCCTCATTGATATCGGAGCGGTCCCCACGATAGACGATTAGCGCCCGAGAATATGACGAAGGGATACGTCATGGCACGGCCACGTGTCACCCTCTCGGGTCTCTCGGAGTGGCTTCTGACAAAATTAGGGCCGTATCGTAACCACTCCGGGAGACTGTAACCGCTATGGCACTTAACCGTAACCGCTATGTCGCTGACCACCCGGTTTGCTGGTCCCACGTCAGAGCCACGTCATCGCCACCCTGCCATCGCATCAGCACTTTTGTCCGCCCCTGTGCCAACATGTCTACCACCGCATCATCCCTGTGGACCAATCCTAGCTCGCCACGTCACCTGATGACGTCATCCGGCCCTGACCCCACTAGTGAGGTCATGCTGACATCATCATAAAAACGTGCCAAAATTTCTAAAAACCAATATTATAGCCAAAATTTCACGTTTTTTGCACTTTTCTACAAAAAACGACTGTTGCTCCTGCATGCAATTTCCACGTCCAACCGCGCACCTTTGCTGAAACCAACTCGGAGACATCTAGCGTGCCATTTCCACAGTCATTAGTGACCATTGCTCGCTCTTTACCAGGTATTCTCCATTAAAAACCTTCATGTGCGTACTCTGCCTATGAATTCCATCGAAAGAGCTTAAGCGGCATAAAACTCTCAAAATTCACCGGTGAATCTTGGTGCCTAGCCCCCATTTACCACTGTGAGCTCGAAAAACAATAGCCGAGCCTTGTTTACCCATATTTTCACTCAAAACGGTACTCTGTTCACGCAAACGTGAAAGTACTCACTCAAACTGTATTCACCTGCTGGAAAAGACAGATTTAGACCTGTATAACCATCTGTTGAACATGGCTCCCACCAATCAACAAAGACTCATGTCTGCATATGATGTGCAGGAAGGCAAAATGATCATGAGTCATTTTTTGCCAACAGCATTGCAGCCCAAATCTGCCTCTGACTACTTGAGGACTAACCTGGAAGTCCTTGCCAAGGATATCCACCCAATGGATAAGATCGAACTGCATAAGCAAACGGGTGAGATGGTCTATGCTTCCTTGGCAGACCAAACGTTGGACAACTACAGGCTACAAAATAGCCTTAACAATACAGCCTCTCAGCTAGAGTTGGAGAGAGCATCATCCCAAGCAAAGGACAACAAAATAAGGTCCTTAGAGGACATCATCATAGAGATGGGGCATGATCCCAAAGATATCAAAGGCATACAAGAGATATTAAAATTGAGGGATGCAGACATGGCAGCCTTGAGGAGAAAGATCAAACTCCCAGCCACAATTCACCCTCAAACAGATGATGTTGCCCAGCAAAGACATGATCAACAGGCCACAACCTTGTTGATATCTCTGTATAAGCAGCTAATCCAAACTCAGGAAAAGCTGGGAGAATCGGAGGCTGCAAAAACAGCACTACAGGCAGCCTTAAAACAAAGAGAAGAAGGGCAGACCTCTCAGCCTCCTCCTCAAATCATAAACCTTGAGGAAGCTGCCCCAACTACTGTTCCTCCCCCCCAACAGACTGATCAAGTTGCACCACCTACTTCAGCACCTCCACCAACAGAACAGGCCCCTAGCTTGGACATGCAAAAGCTAAAAAATGAGATTCAAGCCCTGGAAGCTCAAATGGCAGAGCTGAATGAGACCAGGGATAAATTGGCCAAGGTAAATGACAGATATGATAAATCCAAGCAAGCAGTGGCAGAAAAGGGCAGGGAGGTGAAAGCCCTCAAAGACAGGATAAAAGAGCTAGAAAATGAGCTCAAATTAGATAAAGTTATAGCTGGGCTTAAGGCAATGCTATGGGCCAACATTGGCCAGTCTATTACTGACCAATGACAGTATATAGAGACAATCCATGAGCAGCTAGAGCTCATCCCAAAAGCACAAGTGAAATTCACAAGTCAAGGGCTGCTCTAGGCAACATGCCTGAAGTTGCCACCAGGATGATCAATGTACTGAATAATAGAACAAGTACTCAGCTGGCAAACATGGGAATTCCCAATAGAACTGAGACCATTCAGTTGATCAAAAGGGTTCTCACATTGAGAAATTTGGTGCAGACATTGGAGAGAAGAACCCAGGACATGCAGACCGAGGTGAAAAGGTTCATGGATAAATTCCTGGTGCTGCAAAACAGAGGACTCCCTAGCTTACTGAACAGCGCAGGGAGACTGCTCATTCATGAGCAGTATGCCAAAAGAGTGAATGCATTTGCCACAAACGAAATCAATGAGAAGCCCAGCAACTCAGAAGAAACAGGGCCAGCTACAGGACAGACTATCTACAACAAGGTAGAAAGTCTATTTTTTATAATGAATGAGATCAATCACCTGTTTGAGGTGGCTCCCAATTTTTACAAGTATACAGAGGCAGAGGAGACCATGGATGCAATTCTCAGGCATCAACTCCCTACACAAGACTGGTGGACAAATACAATACAGAAAATTTTATAGACAATTAGAGCTGAGCCAACTCAGCAGAAATTTCGTCCAACGAAGCAAAAGTAGGAAACCACAGGTGGCAGAGCCGAGGAAATACAGCGCAGCAAACTTAAAGGCACATTTTCCAGCATTAAAGCAAAGCAGTTCAACCGACTCACTGACCTCCAAAGGTCAAAATATCCTCTGACAGACTTAAAGAGCAGTTATACTGCATTCAAAGCCGTAATAACTTCTTTTCTACTTTTCTGTACGAAGTAATGAAGATATTTTCTCTCTCAGATGACTCAGTGCCTGAGATATTTTGTATAAACACTTCTATAAAGTCCCCTTCGCATGAGTTTGCAAGGGTTGTTGTTGATTTCTCCTGAAGAAGTTCTTATGCTTTAATCCTTTCAGAAGTTTAATAAAGAAAGTGATGGAATTTCTCAGATTTCTGAAGTGTTGAATGCGTTCTGGTGTCTGTTGAAAACTGCTGGATTCCTGTGTATTACACAATACAATAAGTCTCTGTAACTCTCTCTGTTATGTATTTTTGATTTGTTAAAATCCATATATGTTTCTAATTTTTGAATATTTAGCAACAAGGAAAAAGAATAACTTTCAGGATTTATTCAAGAAATACCCTGAGTTCAATCTGTGTTGTTAATGAATGTTTTCTTCAGCTGTAATCTTGATAAGTGTAATTCTTAATTGCTGCACTTTCAGAATACATCTTTCACAGTGACCTTTGCCTCAGGAATTCAAGTTTGCTCCTGTGCACCGTGTTTCACTTTCACCTCACCAGCTTAATAGAGAATTCTTAATTGCTTTCTGTTGGCTGACATGCCTCACCATTCAAGTTAAATTTGTTTGTCTGAGATACACAATCGGCCCTGCAGTTTGAACACCACCAATCCTGCATTTCAAAGCATTTCACAGCTCCAGACTCCATTGCCCAATGATATATTACTCTCTAAACAATACAACTTAATACCTGAAAGAAATCCTTCAACCAAAACATAAATCAAAACCTGAGCATAATACCTAGCCTAAAACACCATCATAACAGAGACAAATCATAAAGAGAGAGCCCTCTCTGATTACGGTTTGGCTAGAAACTGTGATCCAAAGATTGGTTAGTGGTTACCCCGGCCATATTCCCTTGGGAGTCATAGGGAACAACCTGGGTGATAACATAATTGGCGACTCCACTGGGGAGTGCTTGAGATTTTTTAATTACTATATATCTTCCATAGCTACTATCAAGCCTGAAATCAGTCAAGAGGCCTTTAATCTGTTTCTGTATCACATTAACAGCTTTAGGGAAGAGCTTTTAGGGAATCTTCATCTTAGTTTGAAATATATATAGCCATTCTAAAATCTTTATCCAGTCCTTACAAATATAAAAACTTCCTGTAAAATCCTGAAAAACAGTTGGAAACTGGCTCCTAAGAAAAATCCACGGCACACTAGGGCAAATCCTGACCCTAATCCACCCATCATTGTTGATAATCCAAATACCATCCCTAGAAACATCAGGAGGCAGCAAAGGCAGGAGCAGCCTGCTGATTTGACCTCAGACTTAGATCATCCCAGCCTCATCCCTACTCCATGCAAGGTCCTTTTCCGGTCTACCCCTAGCTCCCCTAGTTCACCATCCACATCTCAAAGTCCTCCTCTCACATCTTCATCCACTGCACATATCCCCTTGACCAACACTCTAGGTTCACCCCTACTTGTTACCACTGTGGTACCCACTGTTCCTATTATCCCAGCTGCCCCTGTTAATCCTCTAAATCCTGTAAATATGGCTAACAGATATGCACCCTTGCAGATACCAGCTAATGCTGCAGCTCTACCCCAAGATTACCAAACCAAAATCTCATATTTTGACTCCAATGGCCCTCTGACAGCTGTCCAGCATGCTAAGAGGATGCAAGACCATTTTGAGACCTATGAAATAGATGATGACAGTGTCAGAATGAGGATGTTTGTTCAAAGCCTAACTGGGGATGTAAGAACTTGGTTTAGATCCCTGAATGCAAACTCCATCACAACTCCTGATGAACTGTATCAAGCCTTTACCAGCAGATGGGAAAAGAAGAAAGATCCTCTGCACATACTTGGGGAATATGACACTATCAAGAGAGGTCCCCAAGAGACTGTTTTGGAGTATTGTGCAAGATTCAACAATGTATATAATGCAATTCCACAAAATTTAAGACCTCCTCCTGATTTAGCCTTGTACAAATTCCCTGATGGTTTTGACCCTGACATGGCCTATCAGTTGAAGGAAAGAGATCCTCAATCCCTTGCAGAGGCACAAAGGGTTGCTGTCACAGTGGAAGCCAACCTTATTGCCAAAAGAAACAGGGCAAGGTTGGAAAAGAGGACTGCTTTCAAAGAGGAACCCTCTGCCTTTGATCAAAAGCTAGATGCAATTCTCAGTGGAATGAAAAGATTAGGAGATAGAGTGGAATCGGTTGAAAGAAAGTCAGCATGGGAACCACCACAAAACAACCCTCCTAGGAATCCAAATTTTAGGAGAAATCAAAACCCAGGTATTGGCAAGCCCAGTGCTGACCAAGACATAAGACCCCCTTTCCAAGAAAATTATGCAGAAACTTCCACATCAATAGAGCCCAATGAAGATCCTGAGATTAACTTGATGGGTCTAGATGGTGAAAGTCAAGTTTTCTTAACACAAGAAGATCATGAGGATGATGAAATCAAACTGTTCCAAACTAAATCAGGTGAATCCTTTGACTTCAAACAAGGCTATGACACTGCTGTTTATGAAGTCCATAAACAATACAAGTTGAGGAGCAGAACTGTGAATGTTAACCAGCCTAAAAAGAAAAAGGATAATCAGCAGCCTGAAAGAGTCATAGTCACAGAACCTAATGACAAAATGAATTCATATACAGAAGAAGTGATTGTTGAGGAGATCACTGAACCACTGTCCTTAAAACAGCAGCCTATGGTCACTCCCCCTTCTCATCCTTATTCAACTATTTCTCCTCAAGAGATGGGTAAAAAGGATAAGTCCCAAAATCAAGATAAAAATCAAGAAGAAGATTTAATGAATAAGGAGAGGACTGTCACCTATAACCCCAAGACCCAATCTGAAAAATCTTTTGATCTAGAAACTGAAATTGGCAAAATAAAGATAGCTATTCCTCTCTTGGAACTAGCCAAGCATGACATCTATAAACTACAGATCAAGAAGTCCCTTCAACTCACTAGTAACAAAGATGATGTCAATGTGCTGGATGACACCCCAGAACTCCTGTTTGGCCCAGAAGTGGATGGAAAAACAGTAGTAACAGGGGTATTACCTTTCTATGTCAGTTTACATATTCATGATAAAATATTACATAATGCAATGTTTGACTCAGGCGCCTCTCACAATCTCATGCCAAAAGCAGTCATGGAAAGATTGAATCTAGATATAACAAGACCATACAAGGACCTGTTTTCCTTTGACTCCAGCCAAGTCAAGTGTCTAGGTCTCATAAAAGATTTATGTGTATCTCTGGTCCAATACCCAAACAAGACAATCCTAATGGATGTGGTAATTGCTGATATTCCACCTAAGTATGGGATGCTGTTATCAAGATCATGGGGAGCTAAACTCCAAGGTTCCCTACAATTAGACATGTCATATGCCACCATCTCTGTTTTTGGGCAACCAAAAAGACTGTACAGAGAAACACTCATGAAGTACATGGTCAGCAGTGAAGAAAAGCCTCAAAACTTTCCCATATATGATGTCCATTCAGACATAGACTCATACATCCTCTTCAATAACACCACAACTCCCTTAAAGGGTAAGGTTGACACCAAGATACTCATACAAGAGGAAGACTCAAATGAAAGAATTATCACCTATGAGACAACAGTCAATCAAACACTAGATACTGTTGTTGTTCTAAATGTCAAGAACACCCAATCAAACGATGAGACTGTCCTAGAAGACAAGCTAGAGGAAAAACCACAACTGCTACTCACATTGCCAGCCCATGAACAGATCATTAAATCTCCTTCCCAACAGGATATACTATGGTTCCTTGAATTTGATGGCTCAGTCAACAAGTTAGGGGCAGGAGCTGGAGTTTGGGTACACAACGAGGAAAATAGTCATGCAGAAGGCAGAGCCTATAGATTAAACTTCAGATGTACTAATAACATGGCAGAATATGAAGCTCTTTTACTAGGCCTCAAGTTAGTAAAGTTCTTACAAGCTGCCAGGGTTTCAATCATGGGTGATTCAGATTTAGTTATTCAACAAGTGAAGGGAAACTTTGTCACCAATGACAAAAGACTAAGGACTTATAGGTCTGCTGTTGCTGAGGTACTAAACTTTTTCTCTGAATTCCAAATCACTAAAATTCCTAGAACCCACAATCTACATGCTCATAGTTTAGCCACCTTTGCAAGTACCTGCAAGCTGCCTTTTGAGCCCCATCATTGTTTTACAGCTGAGGTAAAACACAGACCCTCCATTCCAAACAATGTTAATGATTGGCAAGTATTTGAGGATGACAAGCAAATAAACCAGTTTTTAACCCTGCAACAAGAATTTGCAGGATTAAATATTGACATTGAGACAGCAAGTCAATCACAAATACTTGATGGAGCAAGTCCATCACAAATACAGTTTCAACAGATGGCTCACCCAATATCACCCAGAACATCAAAACAAATACTGAATCCAACTATTTTCAATATAGACAACATTCAGCAAATTCAATCAATCAATTGTGAGGAAGTGGCCAATGCTGAAACTGAAATCATAGAGTTGAAAGACAATTTTTTACCAACAGGCCTAACTCCACTAGAAGACATCTTTGACTCAAATGATATTCCCAGAAAACCAAAAATGCAGCCCTTAAACGCAGCCATAGAAGAATGCAACATAGGTACACTTGACAAACCCAAAATAATCAAATTGTCTGCTTCTTTACCTCCTGACCAAAAGCCTAAATACATTGACCTCTTTAAAGAGTTCCAGGATGTATTTGCATGGAGTTATGAGGACCTAAAATCCTATGACACCTCTGTTATCCAGCATACAATCCCTCTTAAGCCTGATCAAAAACCCTTTAAACAAAAATTGAGGAGAATCAATCCTATGCTTCTCCCAGCAATGGAACAAGAGGTGCAGAAAATGTTCAAGGCAGGCATCATAGCACCAATCAGGTTCTCTGAATGGATCTCCAACTTAGTCCCTACAAGAAAGAAGACTGGTGAAATTAGGCTGTGTGTGGATTTGAGGAATCTGAACCAAGTATCCCTCAAAGACAATTACCCCTTACCCAAGATGGATCACATTTTGCAGAGAGTAGTGGGGGCTTCCAGAATTTCTCTACTTGATGGATTCTCAGGTTTCAACCAGATCTTAGTTCACCCTGATGATCAGGACAAAACAGCATTTACAACCCCATGGGGAACTTTCAAATATGTAAAGATGCCTTTTGGATTGAAAAATGCAGGGGCAACTTTTCAAAGAGCAATGGACATTGCTTTTTCCAAAGAGATTCATGACTTTTTAGTCATTTACCTAGATGACCTTACACCTTTCTCAAAATCAGACCAAGAACATATAAAACATTTGAGACAGATCTTCCTTAAATGCAGAAAATATGGAATTTCTTTAAATCCCAAGAAATCCCTGTTTGGTTTAGAGGAAGGTAAGCTGTTGGGCCACATCATTTCTAAAGATGGCATTAGAATTGACCCAGATAGGATACAGGCTATCCTACAAATGCCCCACCCAAGAAATGTCAAAGAGTTGCAAGGATTCTTGGGAAAAATCAATTTCTTAAGAAGGTTTATCCCAAACTTAGCAGAACTAATCAGATTATTAAATAACATGCTAAAAAAGGATTCAAAAGTCAAGTGGACTGTTGAAGCCAAACAGGCCTTTGAAGGTATAAAACTCGCCCTTACCCAAACACCAGTGCTGACCAATCCTCAATTTGACAGGGACTTTATCATTTTCTCTTTTGCCTCTGAACATACTATTGCTGCTGTTTTACTGCAAAAAGATGACCAAGGAAATGAGAAGCCAATTGCTTTCTTTAGCAAAGCTCTTAGAGATGCACCTTTAAAGTATCAAATCATGGAAAAACAAGCTTATGCTTTAGTCAAAGCCATTAAAGACTTTAGGATTTATATCCTTTATTCCCATGTTATAGCATATGTGCCAAGTCCTATTGTCAAAGACATTCTCACCCAAGAAAATTTAGAGGGCAGAAGAGGAAAATGGATTGCCAACATCTTGGAATTTGACATTGAGATAAAACCTACAAAACTAATAAAAGGGCAAGGCTTGGCCAAATTAATGACAGAAACAAATTTCCAAGCCTTAGACATTAACCAGCTGGACAGTAAACCGGAGCTGGCGACTCCAAAGATCAATGTAGCCTTTGAACAATCCCCCTGGTATTCTGATATCTGTTATGTGTTACAAAACCTGTGTGCTTCCCCAGGACTGTCCAGAACTAAGTGTAGATTCTTAAAAATGAAAACCTCAAGATTTTGTGTGATGGATGGCAATCTGCTTTGGAAAAACCATGAAGGTATATTGCTGCACTGTTTAATTGAAAATGAAACTGACAATATCATAAAAGAATTTCATGCAGGTGACTGTGGTGGACACTTGTACTGGAAGTCCACTGTGGATAAAATACTAAGGGTTGGGTACTACTGGCCCACCATGTTCTCTGATGTCAAGAAATTCACCACCTCATGTCATAAATGTCAAGTGTTTGAGGGAAAGAGACAGTTGCTGCCACTTCCCTTAAGGCCTATTGCAACAGAAAGACCTTTTCAGCAATGGGGCTTGGACTTCATTGGGGAAATTCATCCCTCATCTTCAGGCCAACATAGATGGATCTTAACAGCCACAGACTACTTCACCAAGTGGATTGAAGCTGTTCCATGCAGACAAGCAAATGATTCTACTATCATTCAGTTCTTGGAGAACAACATATTGGCTAGATTTGGTTGTCCTGACAAAATAATAACAGACAATGCTGCTGCTTTCAGATCCAAGAAAATGGTGAACTTCTGCCATAAATTTCACATCACCTTGGGCCATTCTACTGCATACTATCCCCAAGGTAATGGCCTTGCTGAGTCATCAAATAAAAGTCTGGTAAACATCATAAAGAAAGTGCTAGAAGAGAACAAAAAGAATTGGCATAAGAAACTTGTGAATGCCCTATGGGCAGATAGACTAACAACCAAAAGATCAATTGGGACCAGCCCATATGAGTTGGTTTATGGATTAGAGGCCAAATTTCCCTCATCACTAGGAGTGCCTGTTATGAAACTTCTTCAAGAAAGCCAAGCTGAACCAAATGATATGCAAAGAAGAATCAATCAGATCATATGTTTACAGCAAACTAGAGACCAAGTTTTCAGCAGAGTTCAAGTTCTACAAGAAAAATTAAAGAAAGCCTTTGATAGAAGAACTAAGGCAGAAGATTTCAACATTGGTGACAAAGTCCTCAAGTGGGATGCAAGAAGAGAGGATAAAGGAAAACATGGAAAATTTGACTCCCTTTGGAGAGGACCATTTGTTGTCCAAGCAGTGCAAGGAAACAATACCTATTTCCTTAAAAGTCTAACCGAAACTGACTTGGATGAAGGTCCTGTGAATGGCAGGATGCTGAAGCATTATTTTGACTATTACCCATGAGTACAGCCTGAGGTTCCCTTGTATATATGCAGATGTATATATTATTTTCTGTTTAGATTGTAAAAATGCAGTTGTTCCAAGTTTATAAACTGCCAGCAAAAGGAAAATAGAATCAGAGGTCTACCAAGAAGAGAAGCACACAATTTTGGCATTTCAAAGCAGCAAACTTCTAGATTGGCAAAAGCAGTCAAGGAGCAAGGAAATCTGACCTGTTGTTCTTGGTCTTTCAAATGAAACACCATCCCCATGTGGAGCCACTGTTAGCTACCTATACCAATAGGTTTCATATTTCATGATTGGCTATGAAAGGGTCCAAATATGCTCTGCTTTGATGATGCAAAGATCACATATTTCCATAAGAATACAAGTTGTGCTTATAAGCTTGGTATGGACTCAAATTTTGATGGATGGTCCAACAGTGTAATCTGGACCATGTCATGTTTTAAATTTTGAGTTGTAGAATAGAGAAAGGAGTCTGTCCAAACTGTTTAATCTTGGCAGACAAGTAGCTTAGGTAGAGAAAAAAGGCTCCCAATAGCTTAATCTGGGACCTTGGAAGAAATAAGGGCAGAAGTAGATAGAAAAACAAAAGAAAAGCCAAAGAAAATAAAAGGCAAGTAAGGGTCTGCAAGTCCAAGTGCACCCTCTAAGAAGAAATAGAAAATGCTAGGCAAATAGATGGGTAGGGATTTGGGGTTGCAGAAGGGCCATTTCTTATCAGTTGCATGTGTGCTAACTTTGTCTACCAAAGCAAAATCAATGAATTGAGAAGGTGTCATTCTTCATCAAGTTGCAGCAAGCAGGAAGCATGTCTAACCTCCCTTCCTCCCCTCTCCATTTCATTACTAACACTCCCTCATCAGCTGAGATTCATGGAAGAGATTATGGTTTCATGGTGGTTCTTAATCCTTTTAGAAGCCACATTTCTTGTCTAAACTCTTTTCATTTTGATCTACTCCCTAAACTAAGTAAGTTTCAAATAAACTTAGTGATTTTCCCCCCTCATTCACATCTTCCCCCCCATATTAACTCTAACTTTACTATGTAAATCCCCTATATTACCTTTTCCCCTACTAGTATTAACACCATGGTGTATAAACCCCAAATTTTGTATAAATATCCCTCCCCTTGGCATTATAGCCAATAAATTCTCTATCAGGGATCAAATGGCATCTGGTCACTTTGATGAACCTAAATTTAACCCCCTCCCCTCTTTTGAGTTCATTTGGCCCCTACAAAGCTTCATTTGCCTAAGAAAATCTCATAAATAACCTTGTTTTACCTATACCCGCTTCATTTGCAAAAATAACCCAAACACCCACTTTATTCGCTTATCCTAAGTATCGGGGCCGCATTATTGTGCATTGAAAAACCTTATAAAACCCCCCCCCCCTTCTACCCATAAACCCTTTCGAAATGGTGAAATAACCCAAAAACCCACCTTTTTCCGCTTAAACCAAAGTTCCGCCCGTGTTGTACATTTCCGAAATACATTGAAAAAACATTTGGAAATACCCTATCCTAATGTTTTCCGCCTAGCGTTGATCCCGAAAACAAATAATAAATTATACTCCGCCCGCGTCCGTATCCACCGATCACATCGCCCTCCCGTCCACCGTCGGATCGGACCTGTGGGATCCGACGGCCCTCATTGATATCGGAGTGGTCCCCACGACAGACGATTAGCGCCCGAGAATATGACTAAGGGATACATCATGGCGCGGCCACGCGTCACCCTCTCGGGTCTCTCGGAGCGGCTTCTGACAAAATCAGGGCCGTATCGTAACCACTCCGGGAGACCGTAACCGCTATGGCACTTAACCGTAACCGCTATGTCGCTGACCACCCGGTTTGCTGGTCCCACGTCAGAGCCACGTCATCGCCACCCTGCCATCGCATCAGCACTTTTGTCCGCCCCTGTGCCAACATGTCTGCCACCGCATCATCCCTGTGGACCAATCCTAGCTCGCCACGTCACCTGATGACGTCATGCTGACGTCATCCAGCCCTGACCCCACTTGTGAGGTCATGCTGACGTCATCATAAAAACGCGCCAAAATTTCCAAAAACCAATATTATAGCCAAAATTTCGCGTTTTTTGCACTTTTCTACAAAAAACGACTGTTGCTCCTGCATGCAATTTCCACGTCCAACCGCGCACCTTTGCTGAAACCAACTCGGAGACGTCCAGCGCGCCATTTCCACAGTCATTAGTGACCATTGCTCGCTCTTTACCAGGTATTCTCCATTAAAAACCTTCATGTGCGTACTCTGCCTATGAATTCCATCGAAAGAGCTTAAGCGGCATAAAACTCTCAAAATTCACCGGTGAATCTTGGTGCCTAGCCCCCATTTACCACTGTGAGCTCGAAAAACAATAGCCGAGCCTTGTTTACCCGTATTTTCACTCAAAACGGTACTCTGTTCACGCAAACGTGAAAGTACTCACTCAAACTTTATTCACCTACTGGAAAAGACAGATTTAGACCTCTCATTGGTCTCATTTACACTTCAAACAGTATTTCAATTGCTGTGTGCCCACTTCACCCTCTGGTCTCTGAAATTCACACTTTCACTGCAAGTAATCACCTCTGTGTTGTTCTACCTACTTCAACCAGTTCACCTGCAAGACAGAAGCTTAATAGACCATGGAAACTCCAATTGCATTGAACATCAAGCCTCTCAATGCCCCTCACAGGGAGTTAGAATGGAAAGCTCTGGGAGATATGGATTATCAAATGATAGACTAGTTTCCATTAGGCTCCAAATACAATATTCAGATGCTAAATGAGTTGAAAGCCCAACACCTTAGTGGAGCTGATATCCTAGGGATTTGGGACTCAAACTTGCCCATCTACAACCTCCCCTAGGTAAATTCTATGCCTGAATTGATCCACAGATGCCAGGAGTGCTATGATCCATGCCAAAGAGCTGTCCTCAGCCCTACAGGCTCAATTCTGTTCCATATCACCCCAGAGAGCATAAATGAGATGCTGCATTTCCACACTGCAAAACCATTGACCCCCCTCTACATGCAGAACTTGATAAAGAAGGGGAATAAGCTGTCAAATGACCAGATCATCAAAATCAACCAGCTGTTTGTACAACCAGGCTCTGAAGCCATCAGAACTCCTCCTATTGGATATGCTTACTTGAATGAATTGGGCAGAATGCTAGTGGATTTGATCAGCTATGTCCTAGGGTTCAAGGGAATGGAGGATGTGGATGAAATTATAATGGCAATGCTGTCTATATTCTCTCCTGGAAAGCCTCCAGCTGTACATTATGACTATGCCACATATATTGCAGATAGGATCCATGACCAGCTGATGAATCTGCAAAGGGAAAGACTGTTCAGATATACTTCCTACATTTATCATCTATTCTTGTTTAATCAACCAGGCAGCTTCCTCATTCCCCTAAAACAAGTTAATGCCCAGGGGAATCCAAGGTCAGTTGTGTTTTGGACCTCTGTTTTTCATTGCACCTCTGTGTCACCATACACATATTGTGAGTTCATAGACTTATTCATACATCCAGCTATGACATTATTGTATGGTGTTCCTCCTCCAAGGTTAACTGATGACATGAGGAGAATTCTCCATCTAAACAAAACCTACAGCATTGGTAATTGGTACCTTTACCGAGACCACACAGTCATCAGAGTATATGGCTGTGAGTTGAAGCCTTTTAGGCTGCCAAAGTATGTCCCCATGAGGCTTTTTGCCCTCGAATACTTCAGGCAATTTGGGAATGCCGACTACCTCCACTTCCAAAGTAAGAACAAGAAGGCACAGTTGAAGGTAAGGAGCCAGCTGGGCCCTTTCCTATATAACAAAAAAGAGGAAGGATGGAAAGAGGCAAACAGTATCCTAGAGGCCCTCAAACTGCAAACTAGCTTTGAGTGGATACCCTATGACCCTAATCATTTTGTTTCCCTCAGGAGGATAAGATACAAATTGGGTACCTATTCACATGTGAGGCAGCTTGAGATTGAACAATATGCCAATGCATTGAACTGGGAAGAGGGCACCCTAGTAGAGGAAATCACTAGTGAAGAGCTGCTAGAAAGAGAGGCCAGAAATATTCAAAAGGAAACTGACTTAGAAACTTGTGGACAGGTCCCCCTCTCATACAAAAGACAACTTGGAGCAGCTGCCTCATCCTCAACAACACATCAGCAAGCTGTCGTGAATACTCCACAGACAACCAGCAAAGGCAAAGAAAAGCAGGTGGAACAGCCACCTCCTATGACTGAAGAGCAAATGGAAACCCTAGTGCAGCAACAAGAAGAGATGGAGCAGCAGGGAGAAGGGCAGCAGCAAGAAGAATAGCAACAACAGGAAAAACAAAGGCAGGAACAGCCTGTCCAGCAAGAGCAAACAGTGGAAGCCCCTAAATCCACTGAACAAACTGTGCCTCCAAGGCAAGAAACTTCAGCTGAGGCATCAATCCTCCAAACTCCACAAAGGGAGGATACAAGCAGGAAAAGGGACAGAGAAACTCCCCTTACAACATCAGCATCTCATGGGGAGAAAAGGCAGAGAATTAATCCCTTCTCAGAGGAAGAAATGCCAATAGGATAGTCTTTTGGTATGGTCCCATCCAGCAGGGAAGCATCAGCAAGTTCCTTTCAACAGGCGCAGGATAGAGCAATGGGAGGAGAAGTAAGTTCCTCAAATCAGCAAAGAGAAGGTGGACCCAGCATTAAGCAGCAGTTCATCGACATTAAGAGGAGAAATGAGCCCATCAAGATACAGCTCTATAACCATCTGTTGAACATGGCTCCCACCAATCAACAAAGACTCATGTCTGCATATGATGTGCAGGAAGGCAAAATGATCATGAGTCATTTTTTGCCAACAGCAGTGCAGCCCAAATCTGCCTCTGACTACTTGAGGACTAACCTGGAAGTCCTTGCCAAGGATATCCACCCAATGGATAAGATCGAACTGCATAAGCAAACGGGTGAGATGGTCTATGCTTCCTTGGCAGACCAAACGTTGGACAACTACAGGCTACAAAATAGCCTTAACAATACAGCCTCTCAGCTAGAGTTGGAGAGAGCATCATCCCAAGCAAAGGACAACAGAATAAGGTCCTTAGAGGACATCATCATAGAGATGGGGCATGATCCCAAAGATATCAAAGGCATACAAGAGATATTAAAATTGAGGGATGCAGACATGGCAGCCTTGAGGAGAAAGATCAAACTCCCAGCCACAATTCACCCTCAAACAGATGATGTTGCCCAGCAAAGACATGATCAACAGGCCACAACCTTGTTGATATCTCTGTATAAGCAGCTAATCCAAACTCAGGAAAAGCTGGGAGAATCGGAGGCTGCAAAAACAGCACTACAGGCAGCCTTAAAACAAAGAGAAGAAGGGAAGACCTCTCAGCCTCCTCCTCAAATCATAAACCTTGAGGAAGCTGCCCCAACTACTGTTCCTCCCCCCCAACAGACTGATCAAGTTGCACCACCTACTTCAGCACCTCCACCAACAGAACAGGCCCCTAGCTTGGACATGCAAAAGCTAAAAAATGAGATTCAAGCCCTGGAAGCTCAAATGGCAGAGCTGAATGAGACCAGGGATAAATTAGCCAAGGTAAATGACAGATATGATAAATCCAAGCAAGCAGTGGCAGAAAAGGGCAGGGAGGTGAAAGCCCTCAAAGACAGGATAAAAGAGCTAGAAAATGAGCTCAAATTAGATAAAGTTATAGCTGGGCTTAAGGCAATGCTATGGGCCAACATTGGCCAGTCTATTACTGACCAATGGCAGTATATAGAGACAATCCATGAGCAGCTAGAGCTCATCCCAAAAGCACAAGCTGAAATTCACAAGTCAAGGGCTGCTCTAGGCAACATGCCTGAAGTTGCCACCAGGATGATCAATGTACTGAATAATAGAACAAGTACTCAGCTGGCAAACATGGGAATTCCCAATAGAACTGAGACCATTCAGTTGATCAAAAGGGTTCTCACATTGAGAAATTTGGTGCAGACATTGGAGAGAAGAACCCAGGACATGCAGACCGAGGTGAAAAGGTTCATGGATAAATTCCTGGTGCTGCAAAACAGAGGACTCCCTAGCTTACTGAACAGCGCAGGGAGACTGCTCATTCATGAGCAGTATGCCAAAAGAGTGAATGCATTTGCCACAAACGAAATCAATGAGAAGCCCAGCAACTCAGAAGAAACTGGGCCAGCTACAGGACAGACTATCTACAACAAGGTAGAAAGTCTATTTTTTATAATGAATGAGATCAATCACCTGTTTGAGGTGGCTCCCAATTTTTACAAGTATACAGAGGCAGAGGAGACCATGGATGCAATTCTCAGGCATCAACTCCCTACACAAGACTGGTGGACAAATACAATACAGAAAATTTTATAGACAATTAGAGCTGAGCCAACTCAGCAGAAATTTCGGCCAACGAAGCAAAAGTAGGAAACCACAGGTGGCAGAGCCGAGGAAATACAGCGCAGCAAACTTAAAGGCACATTTTCCAGCATTAAAGCAAAGCGGTTCAACCGACTCACTGACCTCCAAAGGTCAAAATATCCTCTGACAGACTTAAAGAGCAGTTATACTGCATTCAAAGCCGTAATAACTTCTTTTCTACTTTTCTGTACGAAGTAATGAAGATATTTTCTCTCTCAGATGACTCAGTGCCTGAGATATTTTGTATAAAAACTTCTATAAAGTCCCCTTCGCATGAGTTTGCAAGGGTTGTTGTTGATTTCTCCTGAAGAAGTTCTTATGCTGTAATCCTTTCAGAAGTTTAATAAAGAAAGTGATGGAATTTCTCGGATTTTTGAAGTGTTGAATGCGTTCTGGTGTCTGTTGAAAACTGTTGGATTCCTGTGTATTACACAATACAATAAGTCTCTGTAACTCTCTCTGTTATGTATTTTTGATTTGTTAAAATCCATATATGTTTCTAATTTTTGAATATTTAGCAACAAGGAAAAAGAATAACTTTCAGGATTTATTCAAGAAATACCCTGAGTTCAATCTGTGTTGTTAATGAATGTTTTCTTCAGTTGTAATCTTGATAAGTGTAATTCTTAATTGCTGCACTTTCAGAATACATCTTTCACAGTTACCTTTGCCTCAGGAATTCAAGTTTGCTCCTGTGCACTGTGTTTCACTTTCACCTCACCAGCTTAATAGAGAATTCTTAATTGCTTTCTGTTGGCTGACATGCCTCACCATTCAAGTTAAATTTGTTTGTCTGAGATACACAATCGGCCCTGCAGTTTGAACACCACCAATCCTGCATTTCAAAGCATTTCACAGCTCCAGACTCCATTGCCCAATGATATATTACTCTCTAAACAATACAACTTAATACCTGAAAGAAATCCTTCAACCAAAACATAAACCAAAACCTGAGCATAATACCTAGCCTAAAACACCATCATAACAGAGACAAATCATAAAGAGAGAGCCCTCTCTGATTACGGTTTGGCTAGAAACTGTGATCCAAAGATTGGTTAGTGGTTACCCCGGCCGTATTCCCTTGGGAGTCATAGGGAACAACCTGGGTGATAACAGGTGGGACCCAAGGATTGATTGGCATAAAGGTTGGGATGGTTCCTTAGGGTCCTAATGTTGATGTTGAAGGTTTGTATGGTGTGTTTTTGCCAATTCCACTTCCTTAAGGCGACTTAGGAGGTCGAATCATATCATAGTGGCATCTCATTGTATGTTTACCCTAGTTGTGTCGTTACTTGGGTAGATGTGGGAGGAGGGTGTTACAATCTAAGCTTGGTATGATCTTTAATACTTATTTCTCTTTTCCATTGAATTCTTTGTGGCGTGAGGAACACTCATGTATGGCTAATTCTGTTTGAATTAGGCTCCATTAATCATCTCCGATAATCGTGGTTGTTGCTGCCTTGTTTCTCTATTCTATGCAATCGCCATTAATTCTAGCAACAAATATGGTGAACTACACTCTATCTTTGGCTAATTGAAAATATGGCGATCTTGTCCTAGTATGGAAATATGTGCCAAAATTTTCTTCCAATTCATTCATGTCTTAATTCCCATAGAGCTTTAAGTTAGGCTTTCGGTGCTTAAGACCTTTTATATGTGCACATAATGATTTTCACAATATATCTTGATGACCTTTTTGATCTCACTACTACATATAAGAATAAATTCTGATGACCTAGTCTGACGGTATGGTTCAGACTTTAGCAAGGTCAAGGAAAATGCCATTTTTTTTTAGTTTTGGTAGTGTAAAGTCTCCATGTTCATCGTAATTCCGATGGCGTATTTTTAGGGAGCCATAATTGTGACGAATGATTTCTAGGTCATCATAATTTCCATGATAGATGTTGTTGGTCACAATTTATATGACCTATTTAAGGAGTTGAAAATGTGAACAACAAAATATGTTGTCGCAATTGCAATGACAAATGGATTTTTTCATTTTTATGTCAATTTGACCTTTTGTTTGATGGTCATCTTTGACTTTGAATACTCATCTAACGTCACAATTGTGACAATAAATAAATATATAAATATCCCGCATGTAAGAGATGTTGTGACATATTTTCTATAACTACTATAATTCTGAAAGGTTATAAGGTCTTTTTCGCAAGAAAAAAGTAGATGTTGTTTTATATAATTATTTTATGGTTGGGAAGAATGTTAAAAAACATTAGGTGGGGAATTAATCAGCCCGGGGTCAATGAAGGGAAATGTTATTTCTCTTGCAAATTTTGCGAGTGTAGAGATCTGCAGAGAATTTGATATGCAACAACTGAGAAAAATTATAGGAAGATGGGCACATTGAAGGGGGTGATAATATTGTCCGGTGGTAAGATACATTTGATGAGTTATTATATATATTTTCGTTATATGATTTGTATTTGTAAATTTTTGTTATTGTTATAATATTTTTTCTGCAGATTAATTTCACATGATTGTTTGTAATTATCATAAAGTCAAGGTGACCCCCAAGGTACTGTGATCTAAAGGTGACAAGTAGTAGTACTATAAATGATGTTCCACAAGTTGAGGAACATAGAGCAAATATGTAAGATCAAGATCATGATCCTATGGAAGAAGATGACAATTGTAGGTTTTAACCCCGTATAGAAATTACCTGCATACAAATTCTAAAACACATAAAACAAAAAATGCGAGAGCATAACACATAAAACAGATATACACAGAGATTTTCCTGTGGATCCCAAAACCAGGACTACCAGCTTGATTTTTCATTATGTTCCTTTCAATGTTACAATACATATTTATACATGCCACAACATCCAATACCATGGACCGAAAACCATCGTGTCCAAAACCATGGACCGATAACCATCGTGTCCAAAATCATGTGTGGAAATCATGCATAAAACCATAGGTGGGTCTGCCCAACCTAACATAGGGTCCAAAACCAAAAAAAAATTCGGCGCTGCCCCGGACCCCATAAAGTGGGGTTACGGGTACACCTCAAACCCCCTGTTAACTATGTGGAAAGAATATAACACAACCCAACAACAATAATAACATAGTTTTAGATGATGGGACAAATGAATTGATCCAAGAATTGTTCATTGATGAGAGTGATGACATTATTTGTGAGATGAACTTGTGCTACAAAAGGTAGCGAAACCAATTTATGAAGGCTCAAAAGAAAATATTCTCTTTGATACATTATTTTTTCTAAACTTAAAGGTTTTGAATGGTTTTTCAAACACTTGTATGACATGGATACTAAGGTATAATGTATATTTTTCATCACATGAAGGTTGTTGTACTAGATTGTTATTTGAATTTTTGTTACCATTCCCAAACAATTACCTCACACATAACAAGATTTATATGTTGTTATGAAAGAAATTTCAATGGAGTATAAGTTATATATGCATGTCCTAATGATCATATTATAAATTATGGACAACATACATTGAAAAAGAAATTACTGCAATGTTAAATCAATAGATATAGAAGAAATCAACCTACAAAAAGAGTGCTTCAAAAGGTTATTCATCATATTTCCATAATTCCATGTTTGCAGTGATTGTTCAAGAGTGAAATCATAACACAATTTATGGATTACCATACATGAAAGTGAAGTGGAGATGGTTTTCTTCAAATGCCTGTAGATGGTTACGCATTGTTATAGACATTTTTGGGCACTGCAACCCCAAGCATAAAATGTCCATAAACCAAGGGCTCGTAAGTCCCTAAAAGTGTTGTTCCAACCCCTAAAAGAACAAGGTCAACTGATTACAGCTTCTCCCAGAAGTTCTCCATGAAAAACTGCTCAGAATTGGTCAAAATAGGATCATTTCAGCTGCTCCATAGGCAAAGTGCATTGCATCTCACCTAAACACACTGTGTGGATGCGTTGCATTTCAAAAAGCCCTTCTATGGGGTGCGATGGGCGAGAAATGACAAATGGCAGTGTCATTCCGCGAGGTGAAGAGGCAATGGAAGCTTCCAGAAACTTCTCCTGTGACACTTGCCTCTCTGAATTTGACCAAGGATGAGTAAGAGATCATCAATATCCAAGTGGAAGTAAGAACTATCAGAGGGAAGACACTAATCAAATCACAAGCTGACTCATCTCCCTTACAGATATCTATATATGGATCCCTCATCCCAGAGATCCAGAGGCTGGAATTTTGAATATTGTAAGGAATTGTTGTTGGTTTCTTGATACAAACATCAGATTGTTGGGTGATCTAAGCTTTGTATGAGGTGAAGAGGGGCTTCCTTGCTGAGAGGATGATGCTGGGTCAGAACAACTGGTTGTAACTCCCCTTGGCTCTTTCTTGTTTATCAATAAAAGCTATTCAAGTTTTCCTCCATACTCTTGTGTAATTTATGTTTGCTGCATTTGTACGGTCAATTTACATCTGATCCTAGATTGTTTATGATTATAGATCCATGTTCTCGTATAGTGCTATGCTACTATGATCTTACAGGTACTTTGTGAAGCTGGGCGTGCAAGGGAACAAGTAGCGAAAGACTATCAAGAAAGAGAGGAATCGAACCAGGAGATTAGCGCAAGACAGAGGTTGGTCTTCTTTGTTCTTCTCTATCTATATTTCATAAAGGAAAAATGAAAGTAGCTTTACCTTGTTTGTTTCTAAGGCAGCTATCACACCTTAGTGGGATAAGCAGTTCTGAGTAGACACTTTTCCCTGTAACAAAATGGCGACTCCACTGGGGACGAATTAGTTTGTTTGTGTATCTTCCTTGTTGTCTATTTCATAAACTTACAGACGGAGTCTGAAGTCGTGCCAGGTAGCTTTCGAACTGCATTTGCTATGCAAATGAAAAGTAGATAAATGTCGCTTCAGTCAATCTCCGGGATCTGTTTATGATTTAAACAACTGATTCACAAACTCTCTGATTGCCCCTTGTGGTAGCTCTTAGATCCTCCTTAGATCTACCCCTGATTGTTGCATTACTGATTACCATTTGCTCGGCCAAAAACCATGAACTGAACTGCAAACTGTGACCCAGAACCCAAGCAAAGTCTCGTCTCTAGCCCAGCGCAGGTACTGTTCTGAGAATCTGAAATTCAGCGCACTTCCCGAGTGTAGTAGGTGCGCTGCATTTCAAATTCCCTGTGTTACAGGTGCGCTGATCAGACTAGGCATTGTGCAGTTTTGGTTTCTGTGATTCATTCTTTCCAGTTCTATTCATGAATTTTGCTGCCTGTGATCAGTATATCTCTGTTTGAAACCCCTTTTCCTTGCTGTTATAACGCCTCCTTTGTACAAAAGAACTGTAAATGTTTTTGTGTGTTTGTTGAGTCATTTTCAGTTCTCCTTTGCAAAAAGTAACATAATCGCACTGTCGTCCTTTGATTTGAAAGTGTCGCAAGTGTCGTTTTCAATCATAGGAAAGATTTTGATTGCTGTAGATAGTTGATTATACTCTTACTATTGTCTTTGGTCTGAATTTGTAATTTTCCTAGTGTCAAAAACAAGTATTCATTTCCAAATCGTAAGGTGTTGTGATTGTCTCCATTTTCGATTTCGAAAAGAAACTTTTTGATAACTGTCACTTGAAAAGTAATTCAGATTTGTGCATCAACTTTATTTTTATCATTTACATACTAAGAAAGTCGAAAACAAATAAATGCATGTGCATTTGCATTTAGACAGTCTGATTGGTTTGATTTAGGAAAGTGCATTTAGAGTGTGCTCTTTGCTTTTTGTGAAAGGATTCTGTCTTTCTTTCCTTAGTAGATAGGATTTTCATTGCACAAAGAAGATAAAAAGATTGTTTATCATCTTAGATTGCATTTTAGGAATTATACTGCATCTCGCGGTGAACCTGAAAGGAAAACTTCATAAACAAGATCAACTATAAAATAAATTCAATGAATCTAACAACGCTTTGGAACCTAACGCACAACATTTAGAAGTCTAGGCTAGAGACGTATTCTGACGTCGTAAAGCCTGGTAACTGTTGTTCTCACTGATGGTTGGGTGATTCCTCCACTTTGAGACGATAAGTGCCAGTACGGACTTGTGCTCCCACGTACCGTCGAGTATATTTTGGGAGACTCCAATAGGCTTAATCCTTTATCCATAGGAAGCCGTGTCTGCCGCCCTATTGATCACAATGCACTAAACATAGCATTCGGGAAGATTGACTGCCGTACCGTAAAAAGTATTCTGCAGTTTTGCGATTGGTTTGGTAATCCCTCTACCTAGATTTCCAGAGCAGTCCCTTTCATTCCTTTTCAGACTCTTTAACGGAAAAGGTCCATTTGAGCACTTGTCACTTCAGGCTCATTAAAAATTGAAGGCGACTAGAGTCATATTTGTTTTTTCTCGACTCTTAAAAATTGAAAAAACAAGTTGTGTCAAAGCGTCTAAAATTTATTTTAAACGAAATAATCATCACCTTTTCCTACGTTGATCTTAGGTTGAAGAAAATGGAGTCCACCAACCAAGGAGTTCCCCTTGGAGGAAATCCTAGTCCCTTCTCCTCTTGGGGAGATGTTGGCATACCCCATATGGCCATATTGTTGCTTCCAGGACTGAAAATTGGCTTGCTTGTATGGCTCTTCTCAACCTCTGTCATTCAGAACACCCCAATTCCTGAACAGTCGAGTCAGCAACTAGACGAATCCAGAGTTACCCACCAACCTTCTACTTCCTCCAATTCTTCCTCTCCTCCTTATTCTTCGCTTGATGGGGTTGGTAAAGCCAAAAATCAAGTACCTGAGAAGAAGAAGGAAAAGAAGAAGAAGGAGCCAAAAGCGAAAGGGGGCAACCGAGCGTTGTCTAGCGAAAATCCACACACTGCACCGACTAGGCCTAAATCGCCATGTGTCATTTGCAAAGGAGACCACTATTATAGAGATTGTCCTTGCATCCCTCGGATCTTAAGGGACTGGTCTCCTCGTTTGCACAACCTGGTGTCGTCAACCTCTGATGATCATGTTGAAAACACACCGTCAACTAGTGAAAGTGAAGCCCCAGGACAAAAAGGAAAATATAGATTTCCTTGTAAATTGTGCGAAGGCGACCATGCCGTCCACCGTTGTCCCTTCTTAGATGAGGCAAAAAGAGTTTTGGACGATCGTCCGGTTTCACCGTTATGACTTCCTCCTGGATATAAAAAACTCTTGCCGAGTCCGTCACTAGTTGAAAAACAGGCTGACCTGCCCAGATGGTTGGCTGAAGCATCTATCATTGAAGACAAACCATCTAAACCCATACCAGACGAAAGTCGAAAGGTCGAGGCGGTAGTTGACCCGGTCTTGCCTTCAGAGGTTCCATCTTCAGATGATACAGTCACCGAAGAGAACAAGGATGACACCATCCAAATTCTTTTCATAAGCACAGACTCCGATGAACATGGGGGAAATTTACCCGCTCCTTTACCGTAGGAAGGAAGTTCATCAGAGTCATACCCAGCCGTCTATTCGGTCCCACCTCCAAGCAACCTAGTTGTCTCCTTCGATTGGAACCAACTAGGCAGACCCCGTTTACCGGCTAGTGTACCATTCCGTATCATTGTTCAAATATATAGGATGGTTATGGCCGGTACCATCATAGATGAAGGGGCTTCTGTGAGTATCCTTTCCTCGACTGCTTGGAAAGCGCTTGGTTCACCATCGCTTTTGCCTGAGATGAGAAATCTAACAGGCTTTGACAAAGGAACCAGTCGACCGTTAGGGATCCTTCCCAATGTGCCCATAACATTGAGAGGGAAAACCATTCAAATGAACGTAATGGTAGTTCAAGGACCCCTGGATTATAATCTACTCCTTGGACGAGACTATATTTATTGCATGGGAGCGATTGTCTCCTCACTCTTTAGAGTAATGTGTTTTCCGCACGAAGGAAGAGTGGTCAAGCTCGTGGACCAGCTTTCATTTCTCGGATCACACAGAGCAAATAGTCATATACCATCCCTGAATGGTCTTTTCACACAAGGAATGTCTCATCAATCTCCAGTCCGCCCGCCTGATGAGCGCGAGTGATTCGGGGGACATGACTGAAACCCAGGGGGCATGCACCCTGGTCTGCTTCGACAGGAAAACTTCGGGTATAGGGTAGGTTTCCGCGAGAGAATATGACTAGTCTGTACTCCCGTCCGTGATTGGAAGAGGGGGTTATTCTGGAATAAGATTCTCTTGTACAAGTTATGTGGGTTGGCAGGCATTGCCACTCACCTTTGTTTATTTCGATAAACATCGCCAAAGAAGTGTTTTGTTTACGCCGTGAATAGAACAATCTTTGGTAACCTGTAAGAGGTAGACCTCTCTCGGTAAAACAAATGTTTTAATGGAAAGAAGAAGGGGTAACCTTGAAATTCTATTTTATACCTGGGGGCATGCAAACCTTTTGGCGTGCAAGCGAAGAGCGACTATTTAATTTTTAAATTTGTAGGTCCTCTAACCCTTTAAACTTGTAGGATTGGTCGTTTCCTAACTTGCATAAAGGAAGGATGTGGGGCAAAACTCTAAAAATTTCGTTTTATATATGAGACATTCTTATTATACGACTGGATTAATCGAGCAGTTTTAAGACATAGTTCAAGATCGTTAAAAAATAAACATAAGTCATGAGCAAATGTTTCCCCCCAGTGTTTAATCTCAATAAAAAAAAATGAACCGATTTCCCAGTAAATAACCATCATTAATGTAGTATTTCAGCCTTTAAAAGCCTTGGTCGTGTTCTCATCATCACCTCCACTTTGTATTGGCCGATCATTCACCTCCATTTGATTATTTACCCCTTTTTGAGGAACAGTTGCGAAGAGTGATCTCACTAGCCATCCTTGTAACACTACCGTGATTGGAAAATTCCAAACCTTACCTGGAATCAACTGCTACCCATTTTATCACTCGTTCCTCAAAAGACGAGTCTCCTTTAAGCTCTTTTCAATTGACTCGTAAAATATGAAAATATTGCCGAGCCATTGGCCTCTCCAGCTCGTTAAAGGGACCGGAAGTGCTATCCCTCCTCTAAATTTTAATCTTTTTGGACCTGAGGGATTATTACACAAAAAGATCGAGCGCTTGTTTTGTTCAGCTTGTTAAAAGTATCGAAAATTCATCCCTTCTGTATTGTTTTATACTTTTTCAGACTTAAGGGATTAGATGACGAAAAAGGAATTTTGGAGTTTCCTTTATGTTCCTTTTCAGACTCTCTAAAATTGAAAAGGACCGAGTTATCTTTGTCGTTAAACTCGTTAAAATTTTAATAGCGACAAACTTGTCTATAGATGAGAACGAGTTTCACTATCGCTAGGCTCGTTAAAACATAGCGATGGGTTTGCCTGAAGGGCAAATTATAGAACAAGCATATGTTATCCTCCTCAAGCTTGACAAAAATAAAGAGGTACTGGTCAACAATGACTGGGGAAAAATTGGGAAGAAAACTTGAAGAAACTTTGTTGGTAGCAAGTCACTCTTGAACATGACACTTTCACTCCGCATCCAAGTCGGGTTGGGTTGTTTCATTCACCGGTCACATCACCATGGTCCCATCACACCATCCACATTTGGGCTTAATGCTACAAATCCATCATGTCAGTGTCGCCGATATGTTCAAGAGAAGTCATTCAGAGAATTCACCTGTGTCTCACCCGCTACAATACATTTACACTCCATTATTTCATGACTGCCACCCTAAACCTTATGTCACCAGATCGTTTTCACCTCCATTAAAATCATTTGCTCTGTTCTGTGTCGTTTATGTGGGATTCATTAAGGCCCTCCTATGATGGATCGCTTCTTGTCGACATTAGCTAATTATCCAAGAAGTTGATCTAGGAACACCCCATTAAGTACTTTGAAGTTTGCATGCCTCAATGGCAAGTTTCTCACTTTCGGTGACAGGTTTACATCAATGACCTTCGACCGAAAGATTTTGCGTGGTGTTCGATGCCAAGTCCTTTATTCACATCACGTGAATTGTACTGCAGTACCTTGAGGGTCATTATCATTATCAGTGATTCCTCTCACGCTTGTTAACAGCTTACATCATTGGCCAGTAATCAAGCGATGTCTTTCCATGTTCGACTCCAGAACATCTCTCACATGGATAGACTTGTACTTCGAGTGAAGATCGAACGAGATTGAAGACCCCGGATCTAGTTTCATCCATCCGGTCTGCGATATATATTCAGGGAAATAAAGACATCAAATGTACAGCATTGCTGCACAGATAATCATCCAATCAAAGGGATGATGGCTCTATCAGAATCATCAGTCTACACTCAGACGATTGTCTGTCCTATGTACATGAAAATGAATTTATAAAGCTGAGCATGGGAATGCCCGCCCCAGCTAGATCATGAAAATATTATGAAGATAATGTATTGTATTGTATCTTATTACAGGTCTCCTCCCAGCTTGAAAGAACTTCGGATCCTCATAATAAAGCATTTCACCCGACATCAAAAAGATTAACGACCTCATGCTTTAGGGGGCAACTGTTATAGACATTTTTGGGCACTGCAACCCCAAGAATAAAATGTCCATAAACCAAGGGCTCATAAGTCCCTAAAAGTGTTGTTCCAACCCCTAAAAGAACAAGGTCAACTGATTACAGCTTCTCCCAAAAGTTCTCCATGAAAAACTGCTCAGAATTGGTCAAAACGGGATCATTTCAGCTGCTCCATAGGCAAAGTGTGTTGCATCTCACCTAAACACACTGTGTGGGTGTGTTGCATTTCAAAAATCCGTTCTATGGGGTGCGATGGGCGAGAAATGACAAATGGCAGTGTCGTTCCGCGAGGTGGAGAGGCAATGGAAGCTTCCAGAAACTTCTCCTGTGACACTTGCCTCTCTGAATTCGACCAAGGATGAGTAAGAGATCATCAATCTCCAAGTGGAAGTAAGAACTATTAGAGGGAAGACACTAATCAAATCTCAAGCTGACTCATCTCCCTTACAGATATCTATATATGGATCCCTCATCCCAGAGATCCAGAGGCTGGAATTTTGCATATTGTAAGGAATTGATGTTGGTTTCGTTAGAAAAACATCAGATTGTTGGGTGATCTAAGCTTTGTATGAGGTGAAGAGGGGCTTCCTTGCTGAGAGGATGATGCTGGGTCAGAACAACTGGTTGTAACTCCCCTTGGCTCTTTCTTGTTTATCAATAAAAGCTATTCAAGTTTTCCTCCATACTCTTGTGTAATTTATGTTTGTTGCATTTGTATGGTCAATTTACATCTGATCCTAGATTGTTTATGATTATAGATCCATGTTCTCGTATAGTGCTATGCTATTGTGATCTTACAGGTACTTTGTGAAGCTGGGCGTGCAAGGGAACAAGTAGCGAAAGACTATCAGACTATCAAGAAAGAGAAGAATCGAACCAGGAGATTAGTGCAAGACAGAGGTTGGTCTTCTTTGTTCTTCTCTATCTATATTTCATAAAGGAAAAACGAAAGTAGCTTTACTTTGTTTGTTTCTAAGGCAGCTATCACACCTTAGTGGGATAAGCAGTTCTGAGTAGACACTTTTCCCTGTAACACGCATATAGGAAAATTGAGGAAAAATGGTTGCATTTTAAAGATGAACCTCGTAATGTTATGTTTTCATTGGCAGCTAACAATGTTAATCCATTGGAGAGCTTAGGTATATTTACTCAGTGTGGCAAACTTTTGTTATCAACAATAACCTTCCTCCTTGGATGTTGATAAAGAGGGAGCACATTATGTTGACAATGATTGTTCTAGATATCTATTTAAATTAATTTTTTGAATATTGTAACATTTTCATCGATCTTGTTTCTTGGTGCATAAGATGTTATATTTATTTATTTACTTATATGTACATATCATAGTAGTAATTATTTTAAATCAAACAAATTAGCAAAGTACCAAGTTAAAGATATGAATGTAAATATCAAGCCTCTTATTGATGAGTTAATGGAGTTATCATCTAGCATCACTATGTATGACATCTGTAAACCAATAGGGTAGAGGAAATTTCAATTCCATGGAATACTTGTATGGACAATTCATGATGACCTAGGACTAACACATATTTGTGGTATGTAACATTCAATTGCACTTTAATATTATACAATTATTTCAATTAGATCATATCATGCATGTTTTTTAATTAACCCCTTTATTTATATTAATTTACATTAATCCATCTCTTTCAGGCCTTCAAATAAAGGGTAAATTTGCATGTCCCATTTATGGTCCTAAGATGAAATCTTGTCATTCAAAAAATTTAGGAAAGGAGGTGTTTGATGAGTATAGGCAGTTCCTCTCTAAGAAACATAGGTATCATTCTACTGAAAAACATCTTTTAAATGAAAAGAAGAGATTGGATTAAAACCAAAAAGAATGACACCTCACCCATGGAAGTTGGAATATAGCAAAAATCATCGTGAAGGACATGGGCTTCCATGAGGAATGAAAAGTTATCACACTCAATTCATGAGGTTTCCCTACTATGAGCACTTAAAAACAACTCATTTGTTTGATACAATGCATATCAGGAATAATGTGACAAAACTTTATGGAGGATCGTAGATGGTAGGAGGGATAAAGGAAAAATTCTCAAACTTTGTAATGATATTGTGGAAGCCAATCATGCAATGGAAAGCGGGATGCTTTCAAATAGAAATGGAGACCGAAATAACTAGCTTCCATGGTTATTAATAGAGAAGCAAATGATGATCTAAAAGAGGTCATTCGAAGAATTAAATTTTCAACATGATTTTCTTCAAACATAAATAATATCTTAACAAAGAAAGGTGAATTTGGTTGGGTAGAAACACACAATTGACATACCTTCATTAAGGTAATTATATATATATATATATATATATAGATATACATCTTGATGGGTTTTTCTAGTCTACTTTGGATTAAAAAAATAATGATTCATTTTTATTGCTACAATATGTTCTACCTCTATCTCTCCTAGATGACTTCCACAACAACCTCATACAAGTTATATATGATCATGGAAAATATATGAGGTAGGTAGCGATTTATATATTGAGTGTTTTTTCAATTAGTTGTTTAACTTAATGACATGTGTTTTCCTTGTAATGTAATATTTTATGTTTTTTTGAAACATGTTATTTTCTTGCATCATCTACATATGGTTGTGATTGAAAGAAATATATAAAAATTATATAAAGCATTGGACGAGAGAAATTCCTTGGCTAATGTGTGAAATGCAAAAGTATCTACCTCCAACATTTTTCAATGCACAACAACAATACCTCATACACCAAGTTGAGGAGATTCAATTGTGTGGACCTATACACACACGGTCAATGTGGATGGTGGAGAGGCACTTGAAATCATTAAAGGATTTGGTTAGACAAAGAGCACGTCCTAAGGGTTATATGGCATATCAATACATGGTGTATATTAGTCATTACTTTCCTATTAGCAACATACATGCGTGTGGATCACATTTGGGATGTGAAACCCATAATAAAATTGAAGGGGAACACCTGTTGGGGAAAAGTAGAACGATGAAAGTGAGGTAATTACATATTTATATGGAGATTTATAAGACTTATAAGACCTTTCATTTTTGTGTATATCACACTATTGATTTTTTGTTCTTTCATCAATTATTAATATTGACCACGATAACTAATATTTATTGGTGGACTATGATTTTCTAATACAGTTAGTCAAGAGTGGGATACACTAAATTTATAAATTGAAAACAATATTGATTGGATGAAACCATGGATTCAAAGACGTGAACAATCTCATGGTACATTATCATGGAAAGTGGTGTTTTCATTGGTTAAAGAAGTTTGTCGTGCCCGGGATGCCAATCTTACACAGATGGAAATTGATTTAGCAAATGGTTTGAAAGATAAATAGGTAAGCATGCATTTCCACTAACATGCATTATTTTATTAAGTTAGTTTATAAGTGTATTATTAATGTGAATGTAGGTGTGTTATTTTTAAGATAATTTCCAATTTATATGAGTATATTTATTAATTGACAATGCCTTTTTTATCTGTTTGGCATATTGTAGTTGAAACACCGCAAGGCTATGTGGTACAATGACTATAAATTTTGCATCAAAAAGTCAAATGAAATGAGGAAAAATTTTGATTGTGGGATAACTACAGTCTTCTAGGTCACTAATGTTTCCTCTAGAAGTAACACACATCCACAAGTATTTGAAAATCAATACTATGAGTATTTGGATGACATACTTGAGTGTGACTTTCATTCCTTCAAATTGGTTTTGTCCAACGTGAAATTCTATAGGCTATGAATGAATGAATATGATCTCAATAGAACTATTATTCAGCAAGATACTAGATTTACCATGGTTAATACAATGTCATTTAAGCCAAGATCATATCATTATGTTCTTCTAAACCAATGGGAATAGGTATTTTACTTAGAGGTTCCAGGTAGAGTGGGTTGGTCATATGTTATTAGATATGATCCAAGAGGAAGGCCAATAGAGTATAATGTAGTAGAAGAAGATGATAATGTTGAAGAGGATGATGATGTAGAGGAGCATTTAATTGATGATGTATCAAATCAAGAAGATGTCGAACAAGTTCAAGGAGATGTTTGAGACAATGTTCTCGATGAAGATGATATCGATGATGTGTTTCCAGATGATGAACTTGAAGAAGTTGAACAAAATGTAGGAGATGATGATATAATTATTCAAAATGATGACATTGATGATGATGGTGAAATAGTTGAGCATTTTAGCATCATTTTTGAACTGGATGGCATAGATGTTGAGTTGGATGAAGAAGAATATTAATGATATATCGAAATGTTTAAATGTACAAGGTGCGTGTTTATATGTTTTTAGTTGATTTTTTCTCTTTCAATTAACTTAATTTTTTTTTTTTTTAGTAATTTCTATATATGCTTGATTCTTCCTATGTTAATTTCAAATCATTTATATAGATAAATTAGGTATTGTGAATATTGAGAGTGATGTGAGGGGGGTGTTATAGCCATTTTTGGGCACTACAACCCCAATCATAAATGTCCATAAAACAAGGGCTCCTAAGTCCCTAAAAGTGTTGTTCCATACCCTAAAAGAATAAGGTCAGCTGATTACGTCATCTCCCAGAAGTTCTCCATGAAAAACTGCTTAGAACTGGTCAAAACTGGACCATCTCACCTGCTCCATGGTCAAAGTGTGATGCATCCCACCTAATGCACATGGGAGGTGCGATGCATACTGAAAAGCCCTTCTATGGGGTGCGATGGACAAGAATAGACAAGTGGCAGAGACAGTTTGCGAGGTGGATGATCATGGAATCTTCCAGAAACTTCTCCTGTGACACTTGCCTTTCAGAATCGCCCAAGGATGAGTAAGAGATCAATGAGATCTCCAAGTGGAATCAAGAATTATCAGAGAGAAGACACTAATCAAAAACCTAGAGCTGACTCACACCTCTGCAAATATCTATATATAGATCTCTCATCCCAGAGATCCAGAGGTTGGAGGCTGGAATTTTCTATCTTATAAGGAAGTGTTGTTGGTTTCTTGGTGTAACATCATAGTGTTGGGTGATCTAAGCTTTTCATGAGGTGAAGAAGGGCTTTCTTGCTGAGAGGATGACGCTGGGTCAGAAGAATTGGTTGTAATCCTCTTTTCTATTCTTGATTATTAATAAAGCTATTCAAATTTTCCTCCACATTCTTGTATGATTGATGATATATGCATTTGTGCGGTCAATATATATCTGGTCCTATATTGTTTATGATAGTAGATATTTGTTCTTGGATAGTGTTATGTTGCTTTGATTCCACAGGTGCTCTTTGAAGCTGGGTAGACGAGGAAGCGAGTGGCAAAGATCTATCAGAAGGGAGAGGAATCAAGCAAGGAACCAAGTGCAAGACAGAGGTTGGTCTCCTTTGTTCCCCTCTTATCTACTTCTCATAAAGGAAAACGAAAGTAGTTTTAGTTTGTTTGTTTCTAAGATAGCTACCAGTCTTAGTGGGACTAGCAGCTCTGCATAGACACTAGATTTCCCGATAAAAAAATGGCGACTCCACTGGGGAACGAATAGATTGTTTGTTTGTCTATATTTGTTTGCTTTATAAACTTACAGATGGAGCCTGAAGTCAATCCAACTAGCCTTCGAACTGCCTTTGCTATGCAAGTGCAAAGTAGATTAATGCTGCTTCAGTCTATCTCCAGGTTTTGTTTATGAACTAAAAAATTGATTTACAAACTCTCTAATTACCCTTGTGGTGGCTCTAGTAACCTCCTTAGATCTGCCCCTGTGATTTATTTACTGATTATCACTTGCTCGGCCTAAATCCCTGAACTGTGCTGCAAACTGTGATCAAGAACTAGATCAAAAGTCTCGCACTGTACCATCGCACCCTCTCTTCAAGGATATCAGTATGCATCGCACTTCCCGTGTGCTGTAGGTGGGATGCATACTGGAATCCCTGTGTAACAGGTGCGCTGATTAGAAGAGGCTAATTTTGCCTCCAGACTTTGGTTTTTCTTCACTCTTTACAGCTCTATTCAGGAGTTTTTCTGTCTATAATCAGTATACCTCTGTTGGAAACCCCCTTCCTTGCCATTATTCTGCCTCCATTGTGCAAAGAACTGTAAATGTTTTTATGTATTGTGAGTCATTTTTAGTTCTCTTTTACAAAGAAGTAGCGTAATTGAACCGTCGTTTCTTGATTTGGAAGTGTCGCAAGTGTCGTTTTCAGTCATAAAAGAGAATCTGATTGTTATTGATAGTCGATTACACTGTTACTCTTGTATTTGATTTGAATTAGTAGTTTTTCAAGTGTCTAAAGCAAGTTTTCAATTCCAAATCACAAAGTGTCGTCATTGTCTTCATTTTGTCTTGAAAAGAAGATTGTTAGTAATGTCGCTTTGAAAAATAATTCAGATTTGTGCTTAGCTTTCTTTTTATCATTCACACATTAAGAAGGCTGAAAACAAATACATGCATGTGCATTTGCATTTAGACTGTTTGTTGGTTTGATTTAGGATAGTGCATATAGTGTGTGCTCTTTGCTCTATGTTGAAAGAATATCATCTCTCTTTCTTTAGTAGCTAGGATTTTCATTGCAAAAAGAAGATTAAACGATTGTTTATCATCTTAGATTGCATTTTAGGAATTGTATATCTACATCACGCGGTGAACCTGAAAGGAAAATTTCTTAAGCAAGATCAATTGTAAAATAAATTTAATGAATCTAAAAATGCTTTGGAACCTAACGCACAACATTTAGAAGTCTAGGCTAGAGACTTATTCCGGCATCGTAAAGCCTGGTAACTGTTGTTTTCATTGCTGGTTGGGTGATTCCTCCACTTTGAGACAACAAGTGCCAGTACAGACTTGTGCTCCCACGTACCATCGAGTATATATTGGGAGACCACAATAGGCTATATCCTTTATCCATAGGAAGCTGTGTTTGCCACCCTATTGATCGCAATGCACTAAACACAACATTTGGGAAGATTGACTGCCATACCATAAAAAGTATTCTACAGTTTTGTGATTGGTTTGGTAATCCCTCTGTCTAGATTTCCAGAGTAGTCTCTTTCATTCCTTTTCAGACTCCTTAAAGGAAAAGGTCCATCTGAGAACTTGTCACTTCAGGCTCATTAAAAATCGAAGGTGACTAGAGTCATCTTTTGTTTTTTCTCGACTCTTAAAAATTAAAAAAACAAGTTGTGTCAAAGCGTCTAAAATTCATTTAATTTGGAATCATTTTCCCCTTTATTTTGAGTTGATCGAGTAATCCTCAATCATGGAAGAAAGTCAATCGAAATCGCTAGAAAATCTTTTGGATAGACTAGATATGTCTGAACAACCATCGACATCCAGGACTGTGTCATCTGACGTAGCAGCGGCAGAGCCTCCTACTGCTACTCCAACGATGTTTGTCGGTATACCATCTGTCTCGGCAAGTTATCAACAACAAGCCGGAGTCCAATCAGGGACTGTTTCGACGACATGGTCAACTCCTATTTCTTCATCTAGATTATCATATGGTATTTCTTATGTTGAAACTCAACAAATTGATCCAATGTGTCTTCAAAGGCCAATCTACCCTTTAAGTACTAGATTGCCACCATATGGAGGGCAGTATGCCTTTTCATTGTTCCCTCCTGGAGAACAACCATATGGGAGTTTACAACAAAGTTCAGGTCTAACTGGAATTACATCCAGCGGTTGGGTACCAATATTGCCTCAACAACCAAGGGTTGTATATTCAATGCAACCAGTCCACCCTGTGTCGAATATTCCCACTATACCTGCTATGGTGACTGCATCGCAAGTAAAAGCGCTACCTGTTGTATGTCAACCCCAAGTTTCTTAGGTTGCAATACAACAACCTCTTGTCTCAACGACTCAATCACAACCTCAGGTTAGTGCCTCCTTATCTGGAGCGACTCAGGCTCAAACAAGTACTATGACTCCTCATCTTGGTCAATCATCCAGTATTGGACAACAGCAAATGGTCCAACAACCATGGTTGGTTCAATCTCAACAACCACAATTCCAGCAATCATATCAAGGACCTGAGCAACAAGTCTTTGTAAGTAATGGGCAACCGCATTTCCGAAGCGGTTATCAACAACCATACTATAATGGTTATGCCCATCAACCTTATCAAAGTTACCAGCATCAAATACATTATGCTGGTATGCAAAGACCCACTGCTCAAGTGATTTCATCTTATCCTGGGTATGCTTCGCCTAACCTGAATCAACAGTTGCCCTTTGTAGCAACTCTAGAATTACTAGATCTAAACCGGCTAATGAATGATCCAATTGCTTATGCCCCTTGGTGGCTGGCGATTCCGCATAAACTTCCATCAGATATTCCTAAATTTAATGGAAATTCGGGTGAAGACCCGTTGAATCATGTGATGACCTTTCATCTGTGGTGTTCATCTAACACTCTAAACGATGATTTGATTAGGCTTCGCCTTTTTCAGTGAACGTTAATTGGTCCGGCAGCAAAATGGTATATCGAATTGCCTAGAGCTTCACTCGATAACTTCAGCACCCTAGCCACAACCTTTTTAACCCATTTTCAATTACCAATAAGGTATGAAACAGGAACAGAGCTTCTTACCAATTTCAAACAGACAACGGCCATTCACATATCTGATCATATTCATGAGTGGCGACGTCATCGCAGAATGGTAAAAACATATGTTCCTGATCAGCTGCTAGCTGAATGGTTTATTAAGTCATTATTACCTTCTATCACAGAAGATGTGGCAAAGGGAGGAGTCGTCACTGAAGAGCAAGTTATTGCTCGTGCATAATAACTAGACTTGATCTATACTCCGTCTGGCACACTCTACGATAAAATACGTGATGCTCCTAAACTAGAATTTTTCGTTCCTCCCCCTCCTAAATCAAACAAAGACTCTCATGCCAGTGATGGCGTGATAGGTACGACAAGCACGAAATTGACAAAGGCTACATCTAAGAAAGCCCATAAGATTTCTGATCAAAATGCAAATGAAGAACTTCTCACCTTGGAGGTAAATGCCATGTCGACCGATAAGGGCAAACAGTTGAAGCAACCAGGGGGCAAGAAGAAAAAGAAAGGGAGAAAAAAGAAGCAGGATGAGTCATCTCCTGAAAAACCTTCTTCAAACCCTTCTGGCAAAGGAAACCCCCTGCGAGGTGTCAGATATGCGATGAGGATCATCGGACCAGAGATTATCCACATAAAGCTGAAGTTAAGAAACTCTTTAAGAGTTCAAAAAGCTCAGTGGTATTGACTGATCCGTTTCCAAACCCGGGAAACAAACTGGTTGCTAATCAAAATGCTTCCCAATCCCAAGTGCTTATGTTGTCCATTTCAAAACAGAAAAATGATGCTTTGATATCGACAAGGAATAAATATTACGGGAATCCACAGCTATCGAACAACAAGGCTACTGATCAACTGAGTAGTTCGACAACAACTTCAACCGAAGTTGTGCCACTCATCATTCCTGAGCTAAAAATAAAGCCACCAAAGGGAGTAGTACACAAATTGACATTTAATCCTCGTGCTAAAGAAGCACAGAATTATAATATAGTAGAGGACCTGACCCAATCGCCGTCCGCTATGTCAACACTTGAGGTACCGCAAAATTTCCCCTCCCAAAAGTAGGCTCTATTATCAGTAATAGGTAGGATTGAGCCAACGGATTCCAATCTTGTATCCTTTAATCATAAAGGATATGACCTTCAGTTACCAGCTCAATTAGCTTTCCTTATTCAAGTGAAAACCCTCAACAAAACTGTTCATCGAACAATTATTGATGAGGGGGCATCTACATGTATTATGTCGATGAGTTGCTGGAAAAATTTAGGCTCACCAACCTTGTCACAATCATCAACGATGTTAAAAGCATTTGATGGACGATCATAGACTCCATACGGGATTTTAAGTAACTTGCAAGTTGAACTGGGGGGCAAAACAGTAGAAATTGATGTTGAAGTAATCGACGGAAACCTCGATTACAACATCCTACTGTGAAGGCCCTGGATATATGCCATGGCCGCAGTTGTGTCAACCTACTTCAGGATGATTGCATTTCCCTTCCAAGGAGGAATTACAATCGTCGACCAACAAACATTTCTCCCCAACAGGTCACAAGTTACGGGAAGCGTTCCAATGATCCATGGAAGCAATCATTCGCTTCAAAATATTGGAGTAGGCCTCCTAAAAGACCCTGCCTTAATGGGTACTTTTGCCCTACCGCCTCCGAGTAGTCTAGCGGAAGTGGCCACAATGGAAACTTGCAATATGAAATCTTCTATATCTAATGGATTCGGAAGATTCCTAAACATTTTGTTAGCATGGATCATTGCCATTTTAGAAATATTGTAGCAATCAATTTTCTTGGCCTACGGGGAAAACCCAAATCAATGCTCATCAAGTGTTTGGATAGATAGGTCTAAGGAATATGGCACCTCTTCAAATCCTTGGTCGCATGTACATTCTACAGACGAAGGAATCATTCAATCAATGATGATAGGAGAGGCACCATGGGAAGATTACCACCATCGCTCCCATCTTCCGGATTACCACGAAGATTATTCCAGCAACCTTAATCATCCTTCAGTTTTTGATTTTCTATCAAATACTGTAAATACAGTGGATTTCGAGGATGGTTCTTATCTCATGTCGACCTCGTTAAAAAATGAAACAAGGAGTCATGAGGATAGTTCTTTTACTGTGTCAACCTCATTAAAAAATGAAACGCCTCCCTTTCCAAATCGAGTCTTTGATTATGATCTCGTAAAATCAAAGTTGAGTCTTTTGAAGATCTCGAAGGTAAACCTTCATTCCAACCACTGAGATGAATGCAATGAAGCTTGGGGGGCATGCACCTTGATTTGTGTTATTATGCTGGGGGCATGCAAACTTATCATGAGCAGTGTTACCGCAGGGTTAAAGCTCGTTAAAAAATAAACCCGCCACGAGCAGTTTTTATGTGAAGTTCAAGCTCGTTAAAAATTAAACCTAAGAAATGAGCAAATGTTTCCCCCAGAGTTCAAGCTCATTAAAAAATGAACCAATTTCCGGTAAATAACCATTATGAATGCATTATCATCAGCTTTTTGAGCCCTGGTCATGTTCTTACCATCACCTCCACTCTGTTTTAGCCGATCATTCATCTCCATTTGATTGTTTACCCTTTTGAGGAACAGCTGCGAAGAGTGATCCTATTAGCCATCCTTCTGACACTGCTGTGATTGGAAAATTCCAAACCTTACCTGGAATCAGCTGCTACCCGAATTTATCACTCGTTCCTCGAAAAACGAATCTCCTTTAAGCTCTTTTCATCTGACTCGTAAAATATCAAAAGATTACCGAGAAATTAGCCTCTCCATCTCATTAAAGTGACCAGAAGTGCTATCCCTCCTCTAGATTTTAATCTTTTTGGACCTGAGGGATTATTACACAAAAAGATCGAGCGCTTGTTTTGTTCGGCTCATTAAAATTACCAAAAATTCATCCCTTTTGTATTATTTTATACTTTTTCAGACTTAAGGGATCATAAGACGAAAAAGGATTATTAGAGTTTTCTTTACATCCCTTTCAGACTCTCTAAAATTAAAAAGGACCGAGTTATCATTGTCGTTAAACTCGTTAAAACCGAATAGCAACAAACTTGTCCATACAGACAAGAACGAGTTTCACTATCGCTAGGCTCGTTAAAACATAGTGATGGGTTTTCCCGAAGGGAAAAGTATAGAACAAGCATATGTTATCCTCCTCAAGCTTGACAAAAATAAAGAGGTGTTGTGGGGGAAAGTATCCAACTCGGAATGACCCTAACCCACTCTAAGGGTGACAGTTCCTTAGCAACAGCTGAAAGCAAAGCTATCTAAAGTTTCTTCTTTATGACATGCAAGAGATAAAAGGAAGAGATCCACTTACCGATGTCTTGCGCAAATGGTCGATCCAATCTCCTTTGATTGCCGCTTGCTTCCAGCTCCAAGTCTTTTCACGGGCCCAGCTACACGAGATCCTGCAAACAAGACAAAGAAAGGAAACTACAAGAAGCATGCATTCATAATCGATTCAAGGATTAGCATAAATCAAAGACGCAAGTAAGACAATACACCATTGAAACACATGCGAATAGAAGAACCTCAAATGCTTTATTAATATATGGAAGTAAGGTTCAGGCGGTGATACAACCATGAGAGGTCCAATCCAGCATCACCTCCCGACGGAGAGAAATCTCTTCTTCACCTCCCTCAAGCAATCACCCAATGCTCACAACTGTAAACCAACAGCAATTCTTTGCACAAAATTCCGGCCTCCTGATCCCATGGGATGAGATCCTTATATAGAGTTTTGGAGTGAAGATAAGTCAGCTTGATGTGTGACTTGTTGTCCTCTTCAACTCCAGTTGTTCTTCAGTTCTTCACTTGGAGTTTATGTCTTCCACTTGGAGTTTTAGAAGCTCTTAACTCATCATTAGGCGAATCTTATCATCAAGTGTCTTTTTAGAAGCTTCCTGGGCACTGGCACTTTGAGAAAAAGATTCCTCCACATGTCCAAGTACGCCCAACGCAGTTAGCCTTTGTTCTACTTGCTATGCAACGCAGGTAGCCTTTGTTGTACCTGCTATGCAGCGCAGATGCCTAGTGGAGCAGCTGCAATGATCCAAAACTGACCTGCTTTTGAGTGTTTTTCAGTGGAGAACTGACTTGCAGTGCTGTGGTTTGCTGACCTTGTTCCTCTAAGGGTAAGAACAACTTGTTTAGGGACTTTGGATCCCTTAGATTATTGACATTTCATGCTCTATGCTGTAAGGCACAAAAATGTCTATAACAGTTGCCCCCTAAAGTATGAGGTCGCTTATCGGGTGAAATGCTTTATTAGGAGGATCCGAAGTTCATTCAATCGCCGGGAGGTGACCTGTAACAAAATACAATACAATACATTATCTTTTCATACTTTCTTTTCATGATCTAGCTGATGCGGGCATTTCCCATGCTCAGCTTTATAAATACATTTGTTGTACATAAACAGACGATCGTCTGATAGTAGACTGATAATTCTCTGCTTTTAATTATCATCCTTTTAGTAGGATGATCATCTGCTGCACATGTCTATGTTTTTATCTCCTGAATATATATCGCAGCCCGGATGGATGAAACTAGATCCGGGGTGTTCAAACTTCCGATCTTCACACTAAGTACAAGTCGATCCATGTGAGAATTTCTTGGAGTCGAACATGGAAAGACATCGCTTGATTACCAGTCAATAATGTAAACTGTTAACAAGCGCGAGAGGAATCACCGATAATGATGATGACCCTCAAGGTACTGCAGCACAATTCACGTGGCGTGAATATAGGATCTGACGTCGAACACCACGCAAAGTCTCCCGGTCGAAGGTCATTAATGTATACCTATCGCCGGAAGTGAGAAACTTGCCATTGAGGCATGCAAGCTTCAAAGTACTGAGGGGGTGTTCCTAGATCAACTTCTTGGATAGTGAGCTGATGTCGACAAGAAGCGATCCGTCAAAGGAGGGCCTTAATGAATCCCACATCAGTGACACGGAACGGAACTAGTGATGATGGTGAAAACGATCTGTGAAATATGATCCAGGGTGGCGGTCATGGAAGGATGAAAGATGATGTATGGTAGTGGATGGGACCCGGTTGACACTTTCTGAATGACATCTCTTGAACATATCTCGACACTGATGTGATGGATCGGTAGCATTACCCCATTTGGATGGTATGGCGAGACCATGGTGAAGGGACCGGTGAATGATAATAACCCAACCCGATATTTACGGAGGCAAAAGTGTCATGTTCAAGAGCGACTTGCTACCATTAAGCTTTGAGGTTCTTCCCAATTTTTCCCCAGTCATTTCTACCAGTACCTCTTTATTTTTGTCAAGCTTGAGGAGGATAACATATGCTTGTTCTATAACCTGCCCTTCGGGCAAGCCCATCGCTATGTTTTAACGAGCCTAACGATGGGGAAACTCGTTCTCGTCTAAAGACAAGTTTGTCGCTATCTAATATTTTTAACGAGCCCAGCGACAAAGACAACTCGGTCCTTTTCATTTTTAGAGAGTCTGAAAAGGGTACATAAAGTGGACTCCAGGGGTCCTTTTTCGTCATCTAATCCCTTAAGTCCGAAAAAGTATAAAACAATACAGAAGGGATGAATGTTCGATATCTTTATCGAGCCGAACTAGACAAGCGCTCGATCTTTTTGTGCAATAATCCCTTAGGTCCAAAAAGATTAAAATCTAGAGGAGGGATAGCTCTTCCGGTCCTTTTAACGAGCTGGAAGGCCAAAACTCGGCAAACTTTTCATATTTTACGAGTCAGTGAAAAGAGCTCAAAGAAGACTCGTCTTTTGAGGAACGAGTGATAAACAGGGATAGCAGCAGATTCCAGGTACAGGTTGGAATTTTCCAATCACAGCAGTATTACAAGGATGGCTAGGTGAAATCACTCTTCGCAACTTTCCCTCAAAATAGGTAAACAATCAAGTGGATGTGAATGATCGGCCAAATGACAAGTGGAGGTGACGGTGCACAAACACGACCAAGGTTTTTATGGCTGATGAATTTACGGTCTCAAATGGTTATTTACCGGTTCATTTTTTCTGAATGAGCTTGAACTCTGGAGGAAAGCCTGCTCACAAGCTTACGTTTATTTTTTAACGAGCATGAATTTCCGCATCAAAACTGCTCGAATTTTGCGTTTATTTTTTAACGAGCATGAACTTTGCCAAAACTGCTCGTTTTTACCAGTCATAAAGTAGGAAGGTCTCATGGAAGATTTCTATTTTTTAAGGAGCTTCATCTCCCTACGCTTTGCTCCATATCCTCTCTTTGTGCAAGCTGGGTATCGACTTATCTACGGGTTAGCGGGGTTAGTCCTACCTAAAACTAAAAGTCGCCTATGCTTGCCTTCCAAGAGGTTTGCATGCCCCCAGGTATAAAGTATAATTTCAAGGTTGCCCCTCCTTTCCCCCACTTTTGGTTTTCTTTGGGTGTTCACAGCTACTTGTCGTCTCGTCAGTCCTAATGTTAACGATACTTGTCTTCTCGTTATTTTTTAACGGGTCTTACGCGGTACTTGTCTTCTCGTCAGCCCAATTTTTAACTGACCTTTTCGAGATCGTAAGAGAACAGCTACTTGCGACAAGAGAACAGCTACTTGCGACAAGAGAAGAACACTTCTCAATAGACAAAACATTGGTGGGTTTGAGGGGGGCCTACCTCTTTCTGGTTACCCAAAGATTGTTCTGTTAATTCTTTTAAACAGAAACTTTCTTCGACGATGTCTATCATTAGGGTACACAAAGATGGTTACAACTTGTTGCAGCAATAGAATCTTTTTCTTTGGAGGCTGCCCCTACTTATCCTTTAAAACATTTGTTTTAATGGGTGAGGCTTGCCTTTTACCCAAAGATGGTTACTACTTGCTGCCGCAAACGGATCCCCTTCTTTGGTAGAGCCTACATATCTAGACAAAGGTGAATGACCTTTGTCAAACAAGTAACTTTGACAAAAGAATCCTATTCTAGAACAACCCCACTCCTAACAGCCCCTTCTGAGATTCCCAGTCTCTCTTTGTCTTCTTGTCCTTCTTCTCCACGAAGATGGCTCAGAGGAAGATTCACAAAGATGAAGGAGGGGACGGGGTACGGACTAGTCATATTCTCCCGCGGAAATTCTACTTTACACCCAAGGTTTCTTCTGCCTCCAGAGCAGACCAGGATGCATGCCCCCTGGGTTCCGGCCTTCCTTTCCTGAATCACTCGCCTTCATCAGGAAGAAGAACCGGAGGTAGAGACCTTTCTTGATCAAATAGACCATTCAGGATAGGTATGTGACTATTTGCGATGCGTGATCCCGGAAATGAAAGTTGGTCTACGAGCTTGACCATTCTTCCTTCGTATGGAAAACACATTATTCGAAAGAGTGAGGAGACTATTGCTTCCATGCAATATATGTAGTCTCGTCCAAGGAGTAGGTTATAATCCAAGGGTCCCTGGACGACCATCAAATTCATCTTGACAGCCTTCCCTTTCAGTGTAATAGGCACATTAGGTAGAATCCCTAATGGTCGACTGGTTTCTCTGTCAAAACCCGAGAGATTTCTTGTCTCAGGCAAAAGCGCCGGGCAACCCAGTGCTTTCCAAGCAATAGAGGACAGGATACTCACAGACGCCCCTTCATCAATGATAGTTCCAGCCATCACCATTTTGTATATTTGGACTATAATTCTAAATGGTATACTGGCTGGTAACCGGGGTCTGCCTAGTTGGTTCCAATCAAAGGACGCAACTAGGTTGCTTGGTGGTGGGACCGAATATACGGCCGGATATGATCCTGACGATGCTCCTTCCTGCGATAAAGGAGTGGGCGCATTGCCCAGATGCTCATCAGAATCGGAGTTGACGAAAAGAATATGGACGGTGTCATCCTTATTCTCTTCGGTAGGGGTGTCAACTGAAGATGAATCCTCAGTGACTGTGGTGTGTGAAGATGAAACTTCTGAAGGGAGAACCGGGTCAACTGCCGTTTCGACCTTTGGACTTTCGTCCGGTCCGGATTCAGTAGGTTCACTTTCAGCGACTGACACTTCAGCTGGCCCTATGAGCGGGACAGCTGTATTTTCAACCAACGAAGGACTTGGCACGAGTTTTTGATATCCAGGAGGAAGTAGCACCGGTGCCACCGGTTGATCTTCCAAAACTCTCTTGGCTTCGTCTAAAAAGGGACAATGGCGAAGGGTGTGATTGCCTTCACACAGTTCGCAGGGGAACCTCATTCCCCTTCGTCGTCTAGGACCTTCACTTTCACTGGTCGACGGTAAGCATTCAACCTGGTTGTCAGAGGTTGACGCTTCCGAATCGTGCAAACGAGGGGACCAGTCCCTTAGTATCCGGGGAATACTGGGACAATCACGGTGGAGGTGGTCTCCTCTACATATGACACATGGCGATTTGGGCCCGGTCCGTGCCGTGTGTGGGTTTTCGTTAGATACCTTTTGCTTGCCCCCAGACGCCTTTGGCTCCTTCTGCTTCTTTTCTTTCTTCTTCTTTTCCTTCTTCTTTTCTATGGGAGCTCCGCTTTTGGCGGCTTGACCTTTCGAAGAAGAAGGATCGGAGGAAGGCTCATAAGAAGTGGAAGGCTGGAGGGTAGCTCTAGACTGGTCTAACTGTTGACTCGACTGTTCAGGAACCGTGGTGGTCTGAACTACAGCGGTTGAGAATAGCCAAACTGGCAGGCCAATTGTCAGTCCTGGAAGCGACAATGTGGCCATGTGGGGCGCACCAACTTCTCCCCAAGAGGAGCAAGGGCTAGGGGTACCATCATGTGGAATCCCTCGGTTGGTGTGCTCCATGTTCTCAACTTTAAGATCAACGTAGGAATAAAGGGGTGATTATGTTCCGTTTAGAATGAATTTTATATGACGACGCTTTTTAAGACACAACTTGCTTTTTCACTTTTTAAGAGTCGAGAAAAAGCTAAAGATGACTCTAGTCTCCTTCGATGTATTAACGAGCCCGAAGTGACAAATGCTCGGATGGACTTTTTCAGTTATAGAGTTTGAAAAAGGCCAAAAGAAACTACTCTGGAGTTCTAGGCAAGGGTGTGCCAAAACTTTCGCGAAACCACAGAATACGTTTTACGATACGAGTGGTCGATCTTCGTGAATGCTGTGTTCACTGCATCGCGATCAGTAGGGCGGCCGACACGGCTTCCTATGGATAAAGGCTTTGTTCCTATAGGGGTCCCCCAATATACGCGACGGTACGCGGGGGCTCAAGTCCGTATTAGTGCTATCGTCCCTCAGGAGGAATCACCCACCTTTGTAGAGATCGACAGTCACTATGTTTAACGACGCCGGTTCACGTCTCTACCTAGACCTCTACTGTGTTTCGTTATGTTTCAAAGCGTTGTTAGATAAATTCAGTTCTTTTTAGGTTGATCTTGCTTAGCAGTTTGCCTTTATGGATCACCACGTGATGTATGATACAACTCCTAAATGCAGTCTAAGAATGATAAGCAAGCTTTTTCAATTCTTTCAACTTATGAAAACCTTAACTACTGAAGGGAAAGAAAGACATCATCTTTTCAAACAGATCATAGAGCACACACTGATGCACTTTTCCTAAATCGACATGCAAGCTGTCAAAATGCACATGCACAATGCAAGTATTTCTTTTCTTCTTTCTTAATGTTTGGTGTATGACAAAAAGAAAGCTGTTGTACGATTTCGAATTCAATTTCAAGCGAAAACAAACAAGTATTGTCCAATAATCAAAAGAACACCTTAAGATTCACTCGTTTCAATCACAATAAATACTGAGATTCGAACCATATAACGAAAGCAAATGCTCAAGCAGCTATGAACAGCAATAAACTAACTCTTAGAATCACACCGACACTTTCTCACAGGTCTAGATTCAAGAGGTCATAGCAAGACTAGTTCGCTTTCGCTATGGGAAACTGTGAATGACAGCAAGAAATACAATAAGAACAATCACGGTTTCTTCATACAACTGAGGCGGAATGAAGGCAAAGAGAAGTGGTTTCAGCTGGGTATACAGGTTGACAACAGGCTGCAAAAACAATACTGAAAACTGAGCAACAGACAGTGGGGAATCCCAGTTGCACAAGGAAAAACTGGATCAGCGCAGGTGCTGCACTGTCAAACTGCGATGCAGCACAGGTAGCCCCTTCGGGACCTGCGTTGCAGTGCAGGTAGCCTTTGTGGCAGCTGCACTGATGAGACAAGTCACGTCTCTCTCAGATTTCGGGTCACAGTTTGCTCAAAAATGAGCAGTTTTTGGCCAAATCAGAGGCTGTCAGTCAAGTATACACTAGAGGATGATTAAAGGAAGATGAACACTATCACAAAGAGCTAAAAAGAGTCCTTGTGGATCTGCTCTTTGAATCATAAACAGGCCCAGCACTGGGCTAGAGTAGCTGCCCTCTACTTTGCATTCGAAGGACTCGAATGCAGTTCGATTCGGTACTCCCTTTGTTTAAGAAATGAATAGCAATAAACACAAGCTACCAACAAGACACGATCCCCAGCGGAGTCGCCAGTCTGTTGTGGGGGAAAGTATCCAACTCGGAATGACCCTAACCCACTCTAAGGGTGACAGTTCCTTAGCAACAGCTGAAAGCAAAGCTATCTAAAGTTTCTTCTTTATGACATGCAAGAGATAAAAGGAAGAGATCCACTTACCGATGTCTTGCGCAAATGGTCGATCCAATCTCCTTTGATTGCCGCTTGCTCCCAGCTCCAAGTCTTTTCACGGGCCCAGCTACACGAGATCCTGCAAACAAGACAAAGAAAGGAAACTACAAGAAGCATGCATTCATAATCGATTCAAGGATTAGCATAAATCAAAGACGCAAGTAAGACAATACACCATTGAAACACATGCGAATAGAAGAACCTCAAATGCTTTATTAATATATGGAAGTAAGGTTCAGGCGGTGATACAACCATGAGAGGTCCAATCCAGCATCACCTTCCCGACGGAGAGAAATCTCTTCTTCACCTCCCTCAAGCAATCACCCAATGCTCACAACTGTAAACCAACAGCAATTCTTTGCACAAAATTCCGGCCTCCTGATCCCATGGGATGAGATCCTTATATAGAGTTTTGGAGTGAAGATAAGTCAGCTTGATGTGTGACTTGTTGTCCTCTTCAACTCCAGTTGTTCTTCAGTTCTTCACTTGGAGTTTCTGTCTTCCACTTGGAGTTTTAGAAGCTCTTAACTCATCATTAGGCGAATCTTATCATCAAGTGTCTTTTTAGAAGCTTCCTGGGCACTGGCACTTTGAGAAAAAGATTCCTCCACATGTCCAAGTACGCCCAACGCAGGTAGCCTTTGTTCTACTTGCTATGCAACGCAGGTAGCCTTTGTTGTACTTGCTATGCAGCGCAGATGCCTAGTGGAGCAGCTGCAATGATCCAAAACTGACCTGCTTTTGAGTGTTTTTCAGTGGAGAACTGACTTGCAGTGCTGTGGTTTGCTGACCTTGTTCCTCTAAGGGTAAGAACAACTTGTTTAGGGACTTTGGATCCCTTAGATTATTGACATTTCATGCTCTATGCTGTAAGGCACAAAAATGTCTATAACAAGAGGTACTGGTCAGCAATGACTGGGGAAAAATTAGGAAGAAAACTTGAAGAAACTTTATTCGTAGCAAGTCGCTCTTGAACATGACACTTTCACTCCGCATCCGAGTTGGGTTGGGTTGTTCCGTTCACTGGTCATATCACCATTGGTCCATCACACCATCCACATTTGGGGTTAACGTTACCAATCCATCACGTCAGTGTCACCAGTATGTTCAAGAGAAGTCGCTCAGAGAATTCACCTGTGTCTTATCCATTGTAATACATTTACGCTCCATTCTTTCATGACCGCCACCCTGAACCTTGTATCATCAGATCATTTTCACCTCCATTAAAATCATTTGCTCCATTCCATGTCATAGATGTGGGATTCATTAAGGCCCTCCTACGACGGATCGCTTCTTGTCGACATCAGCTCATTATCCAAGAAGTCGATCTAGGAACAACCCTTTCAATACTTTGAAGCTTGCATGCCTCAATGGCAAGTTTCTCACTTCCGGCGACAGGTTTACATCAATGGCCTTCGACCGAAAGATTTTGCGTGGTGTTCGACGCCAAGTCCCTTATTCACACCATGTGAATTGTACTGTAGTACCTTGAGGGTCATCGTCATTATCGGTGATTCCTCTCGTGCCTGTTAACAACTTATATCATTGGCTGGTAATCAAGCGATGTCTTTCCATGTTTGACTCCAGAACATCTCTCACATGGATTGACTTGTACTTTGAGTGAAGATCGAACGAGATTGAAGACCCCAGATCTAGTTTCATCCATCTGGGCTGCGATATATATTCAGGAAAATAAAGACATCAAATGTACATCATTGTTGCACAGATAATCATCCAATCAAAGGGATGATGGCTCTACCAGAATCATCAGTCTGCACACAGACGATTGTCTGTCTTATGTACATGAAAATGAATTTACAAAGCTGAGCATGGGAATGCCCACCTCAGCTAGATCATGAAAATATTATGAAGATAATGTATTGTATTGTATCTTATTACAGGTCGCCTTCCAGCTCGAAAAAGCTTCGGATCCTCATGATAAAGAATTTCACCCGACATCAAAAGATTAACGACCTCATGCTTTAGGGGGCAATTGTTATAGCCATTTTTGGGCACTGCAACCCCAATCATATATGTCCATAAACCAAGGGCTCCTAAGTCCCTAAAAGTGTTGTTCCATACCCTAAAAGAATAAGGTCAACTGATTACATCATCTCCCAGAAGTTCTCCATGAAAAACTGCTCAGAACTAGTCAAAACTGGACCATCTCACCTGCTCCATGGTCAAAGTGCGATGCATCCCACCTAATGCACATGGGAGGTGTGATGCATATTGAAAAGATCTTCTATCGGGTGCGATGGACGAGAATAGACAAGTGGCAGAGACAGTTTGCGAGGTGGATGATCATGGAATCTTCCAGAAACTTCTCCTATGACACTTGCCTTTTAGAATCGCCCAAGGATGAGTAAGAGATCAATGATATCTCCAAGTGGAATCAAGAACTATCAGAGAGAAGACACTAGTCAAAAACCCAGAGCTAACTCACACCTCTGCAAATATCTATATATAGATCTCTCATCCCAGAGATCCAAAGGTTGGAGGCTAGAATTTTGTATCTTGTAAGGAAGTGCTGTTGGTTTCTTGGTGTAACATCATAGTGTTGGGTGATCTAAGCTTTTCATGAGGTGAAGAAGGGCTTTCTTGCTGAGAGGATGACATTGGGTCAGAACAATTGGTTGTAATCCTCTTTGCTATTCTTGATTATTAATAAAGCTATTCAAGTTTTCCTCCACATTCTTGTATGATTGATGATATATGCATTTGTGTGGTCAATATATATCTGGTCCTATATTGTTTATGATAGTAGATCTCTGTTCTTGGATAGTGTTATGTTGCTTTGATTCCACAGGTGCTCTTTGAAGCTGGGTAGACGAGGAAGCAAGTGATAAAGATCTATCAAAAGGGAGAGGAATCAAGCAAGGAACCAAGCGCAAGACAGAGGTTAGTCTCCTTTGTTCCCCTCTTATCTACTTCTCATAAAGGAAAATGAAAGTAGTTTTAGTTTGTTTGTTTCTAAGATAGCTACCAGTCTTAGTGGGACTAGCAGCTCTGCATAGACACTAGATTTCCCGATAATAGGGGGGGAGAGGGGCCATAGTGCTTCCATCTTCACGTGGTTGGCCTTGTTCAGTAGAGAATATTATATTATTCTTGAAACCAAGAGAAGCTCATTATTTGCACTAATCTCAAGCTTGTTTTCATAACCAATACATGACATAATTTATTATTTAATTGTTTTACATTTTCTCTATTATATGCGAGTTTCAGTGAATCAATTGTGAGAGGGCCATAGAAGTATCTTGAGCTTGCTGCGATGTCACTTGTGAATGGGTCTAACATTGATTTTTTTTTTTTTTGTGCTTGTATGCACTGAAATTTGACATGGATATGGTAGATTCATGCATTGATGATATGGGAGGGTTTCAAGACACAAAAAATTCGACATTGCGACTTGTGAATGGGGCCAACATTGGAATTTGTTCAATTTTTGGTTGTGGAATTAATATATCATTATACCTAGCAACTCTTCGTTAATAAATATATAAAGGAAATGCACATTCTATTAATGAAGGAACATCAACTATATTTTAAGGTTGTAGTAGCTATGACTTGAGGTTGCAGCAATTGCGACTTGAGGTTGTGATAGATGTGACTTGAGGTTGCAACAATTGTAACTTGAAAAAGAAAAAATTATATAAAAGCAAATATATGGAAAAACAATCAAAATAATCAAAACAAAAGTAGAGAGTATTTTCTTTTAATGAAATGAAAAAAAAGGATGGGAGTGTCAACTTCTATGGATTCAATGAGGCTTGCATATGTGAGGAAAATTTTCAGTCATAATCACTTTGAAAATGACTGGGAATTAACAAATCATTATACCTAGCAAGTCCTCATTAATAAATATATAAAGGCAATGAGCATTCTATTATTAGTTGATTCTTTACTCTATTGGTTTTCATTCTCTCTATTAATTATCTACAAGTTTTGGTGAATCGATTTTGAGAGGGCTGCAAAAGTATCTTTATCTTTCCATGGTGTGACTTGTAATGAATGGGGCCAACGTAGTCATTAGATGAGGATTTTATATGGGATCATGTGTATATGTGACTCCCTTTTTGAGAGATGGTCATTGTTTCAAGATTGGTAGAAAGAAATTCATTGAAATGGATGATATTTTGGTATATAACACAAATCCAATTTATTTTTCCATAAAGGTAGGTGTACATGTCCATATTTATTATGAAAAATTTCCATGCATGTCTAAAAATGAGTCATTGATATTTTCATATACTATGGAAGTGTTTAATTGTTTAGTAAAGGTTTCCATTATTGGAACATTCTATTGGGCACTAATATTTGAAAGTTAGGTGAATGTCATGCACAAAGGTCAATGTAATATTAAAGGTGTGAATTTGTATCCACATGAAGTGGTTTATGCAAAGATAGTTTTATTAATATCACATGAAATTATTTTGTGTGTGTGTGCGCATTAAAGAATACATCAACAATGTTTACAACAAAAAATGAAGAGAAAATTATGTAGTATAAATAAAATTAGTGACTACATAATTCTATCTTGGTTTTTTTTATAAGCATTGTTGATATCTATCTATCTATCTATATATATATATATATATATATATATATATATATATATATATATATATATATCATCTAAAAACATTGTGTGTGTAATGTTTACAACAAAAAATGAAGAGAAAATTATGTAGTATAAATAAAATTATACTACATAATTTTATCTTCGTTTTTGTTGTAAGCATTGTTGATATCTACACACACACACACATAAACTACATTATTTTATCTTCATTTTTGTTGTAATAATTGTTGATGTATTTTTTATTATGAGATATATTAAAAGGTGAGGCATAAGCACATGAAAGGGAGAATTTTTTGCCTCTCCATTTTCTTGTTATTGATTATGATGTGCACACCACTTTCTAAATTCATGCAACAAAAAGTGATAATGTTGTTGTCATTACCCCATGATAGTTGCCTCTACACAATATGGAACACATAATGTAGTACCATAATTACAGCCACCATTGGTACACTATCATAATATTCATCTTCTTTCCTATGAAGATTGCAGAACCAGAATCAGTTCTGGACGCGCACAGGGTTAGAATAGTGGAACTACTCAGAGGAGGACAAGGATTGACCCAACAAATGGTAAACGGGGGGTCCATTGGGACCCCATCCTTTAAACAAATAGTTATGCAAAAACAAGCAGTGCAGGAGGGAGTAAAGATAACAGGATATGGAAAGCTTAAGCAAGATAGCGAAACAAGCAAAGAGAAGAAACAAAGGGTGCACAGAGAAACAAACAGTAACCCAAAAATGAAGGAAAAAGAAAGTGACGGAAAGGAGGACAGCGAAAGGAAGGATGACACAGGGAAAAGACACACAGCCCATAAAGAGAAACAAATAGAGGAAGGAGGGGAACGAGAGGAAGGGTATCAATCAAGAGAAGAAGAGAAGAAAGAAACTGAACCAAACCCCAGCAATAACAAAGCAACAAGAGGAGCATGCAAACCAAAAAAAGCAGAAACCCTAAGAGTGGTGATCACAGATCCGGAGATACAAGCCTATAGAGAACATATGTTGGAACATGCAGTAATATGCAAGTTCACGGGACTATGGCCAACAGAAAGAGCACTATGTCAGTGGATCAGGTAGCAATGGAAACCCAAAGGTGATGTCAAATTGCACTTAGGAGCAAAAGGTTTTTTCACTGTTGTTTTTACGAATTTAGAGGATAAGGATAGAGTATTTGATGGGGGTCCTTACTTCTTTGCTTCATCGGGTCTCTACATGAGGCCCTGGAAACCCAACTTCGTGCCAGAAAAAGAGGCGTTCACACAGGTCCCAGTGTGGATCTGTCTCACTTCCAATAGATTACTGGGGCCTGGTGGCACTAAAGCAAATAGGGGATCGTCTAGGAACTTTCATCAAAGCCTCAGAAGCAAAGATGCAAAGAAAATACACTTCCTGAGCGAGAATTTGTGTGGAAATGGATGTATCAGGAGCTTTACATGAAGGATTGTGGCTGGAGTACAGGGATGAAGACTATTTCCAAGCCATTGACTATGAGCAAATCCCCTTCCGCTGCAGAAAATGTCATGAACATGGACATTTAGTAAGAGAGTGCCCATTAAACAAAACAGGGGAAGAACCTAAGCCAGAGCAAGCAGCAAAAAGTAGTGATGCCTTTATAAAGCCAAAAGCAAGACAAAGGGCTAACAGAAAAAGAACGAACAGAATAGGGGCAGCACAAGGCAACACCAGCAACGCCTTTGAAATCTTAGAGACAGATACAGATTCAGAAGAACAAAATAAGGAATCAAATAATAGTGAAGGGAACAAAGAAAGGACAGGTCATGAAACCAAAGAAGGGGAGGAACATCCCCTCAGAACAGTAGTCCAAATGCAGGAGCCAATAGGAGAGCCAGATGAAGATGCAGATATGCTTACCAATGATGGTGGTAGTGAGGAAATGGAGCTAAATAAGGTTCTAGAGAAGGAAGGAATGAACTTACCAGTCATGGCATAAATCTGGAAAACTCAAGGAATAGAAAATATTCCAGAAGAAGAGATTAGAAAGATCAACAATCTGTTCATTGCAAGGCAGAAGGCGGAGTTGGATAGGAAAAATAGGAAGTTAGGCATAGCAAAGGGAACAGGCAGCCATTCAAAGAGCCTTTTATGCAACTCAACTAGCTCGAAACAGAGAAGGAAGAGAGGCCGAAGAACAAACGGTGAAGTATTGCAGGAACTGGGTATTTTAATGTTAAACTCTGGCAAGATGAAGGCTCTGAATGCCTTCATGTCTTACCAACAATTTGTCTAGTTAAAAATGAAAGCTATATCGTGGAATGCAAGAGGGCTTAATAGCCAAGCGAAACAAAGACTTCTAAAGAGAAAATTTCAAAAAGAGAAACTGGATATCATGTTCATACAGGAAACCAAGTGTGTTAACAACAACATGGTGAATATCAGCAAAAGGCTTGGGAAACACATAGAATTTATGGAAGTTGCCAGTCAAGGTTAGGAAGGGGTTTAGTAACTCTTTGGGACTCCCGAGTGATGAAAATCCTCTCGATAGAAGCTACAAGAGCGTTCATAGCCATGGAAACTCAATTGATAGGTAATTCTGAAACTTACCTATGCACAAATGTTATGGACCTCAAAAGCTAGAAGATAAATTCTCTTTTCTCTGCTCTCTTTTAAGTCTAAAGCTCAGGTATCCGAACTCAAAAATCATCATGGGGGGAGATTTTAATATGATAACCTCTCTTTTGGAAAAGAAATGAGGGATTAGAAAACTCAATAAGGATGCTGAGCTCTTCATTGAATTCATTGATTCTGCCAAACTAGTGGACATCCAACCAAAAATTGGAACTTTCACTTGGAATAATAGGAGAGGAGGTGAGAAGCAGATAGCCTCTCATTTGGATAGATTCCTTATTTTAGAAAGCATTATACTTGAAGGAATAATAGCGGAATCCGACATCCTTCCTAGTGGAGGATTAGATCATTGGCCAATCTCTTTGGTAGCGGCCATCCAAGGAACCCCCAGAAACAATCCTTTCAGATTTGAGAAGTTCTAGTTGAATCACCCTAATTACATTCAACTGGTGGAGAAATGGTGGCACAAGCCAATGGAAATCAGAGGAACCAGAATGTTTAAACTTCAAAGCAAATTAAGATACATCAAAAAAAAAATAAAAGAATGGAATACAACAGAGTTTGGGAAAATTTTAAGGAGAAAACTATCATAGAGGGAAAGTTAGAACAGATTCACAAAGAATGGGCTAATGGGCACAACAATGACGACTCAGCAGAACAGGAAAAAGTCCTGTTGAAACAGTGGCAAGCATGCTGTCAACAAGAAGAGACCTTATGGAAACAAAAATCCAGGATACAATGGCTAAAGGAGGGGGAACAGAACACTAAGTTCTTTCATAGGTCTGCGCTAGACTACAGAGGGGCTAATAAGATACTCTGTCTCAACAATGAAAAAGGGGAAACTTTACAGTCACCAAGAATTAACAACACTGCTCACAAGGCACTTCAATCATATAGCCCAGGAGCCGCAAGCAGACAGGACGGAAGCTATTGAGGAGCTAACTCAGGCCATTCCTAAAATTATTACCAAAGAGCAAAACCTAGCTCTTATTAGGGAAATCTCTTTGGAGGAGGTGGAAGAAGCGGTTAGAAGTATGCCGAATGACAAGGCACCTAGGCCTAATGGTTTCACCATCAATTTTTATAAAAGCATGCAGGAGTGTTATAGACAATTTTGTGCCTTGCAGCATCAGGCATGAATTGTCAATAATCCAAGGGATCCAAAGTCCCTAAACATGATGTTCCTACCCCTAGAGGAACAAGGTCAGCAAACCAACAGCTCTCAGATCAGTTCTCCAACTGAAAACACTCAAAAACAAGCAATCCTGAAATCAAAGCAGGTGCTCCACTAGGCTTCTGCGCTGAAACTCAACTCCTCCATGGTGTACCTGCGTTGCAAAGCAGGTAGAACAAAGGCCACCTGCGCTGAGCGAGATGGGACAAGTGGCACACTGAGTCATTGCTCTAGAATCTTCCAAAAATGACACTTGGATCAGGGATTTCGCATTGTGATGAGTCAGAGGCTCTGTTTCTCCAAGTGGAAGCAAGGTTCTCCAAGTGGACTCAAGAACTGAAGATCAACTGAAGAGAGAGAGGACACAAGGCAGCTACACATCAGTTGCAGGCTGACTCATCCTTTCTCAATTCATCTATATATTGAGCTCTCTCCTATGAGCTCAGGAGGCTGGAATTTTGTGCAAAGTAATGATATGCTGTTGGTTTCACTATAGAACTATTGGGTGATTGCTTGAAGGAGGTGAAGAGGAGAAATTCTTTCTGCTGGGAGGTGTTGCTGGATTGGGGCCTTCAATGGTTGTAACCTTCTCAGAACTTTACTTCTTCCATTAATAAAAGCTATTGAGGTTCTTCTATATGCATTTGTTTCAATGATGTATTGTGATGATTGTATATTTGATTTATGCTAATCCTTGAATCAGTTATGAATGCATGTTTCTTGTAGTTTCCTTCTTTGTTATTTTGCAGGATCTCATTATAGCTGGGCCAGCAAAAGAGCAAAGAGCTAGGAGCAAGCAGCAAAGAGAAGAGATTGGAGCAAATATTAAGCGCAAGGCAACGGTTAGTGCATTTCTTCATTCTCTCTTGCTTTCATAAAGAAGTAAACCTTAAGTAGTTTTGTTTACAGTTGTTGCTGAGGTACTATCACCCTTAGAGTGGGATAGGGTCATCCGAATCGGATACTTTTCCCTACAACAAACTGGCGACTCCACTGGGGAATCGTATCTGTTTGATTGTTTGTAGTATTTTGCTATTCATTTCCTGAACAAAAGTGTACCAAATCGAAAAGCTTTTGACTATATCAAAAGCGAAGTAGAGGGCAGCTACTCTAGCTCATTTCTGAGTATGTTCATGATTTGAACAGCTGATCTACAAGGATCCTTGTAAGCTCTTAGTGATAGCTTTTCATCCTCCTTGTCATCCCTTAGTGTGTACTTGACTGATAGCTTCTGATTTGAGCAAAAACTGTGAATTTTTGAGAAAATTGTGACCCGGAAACTGTGAAAACGCAACTTTCGTTTTCCAAAGCAGGTAGTACACAGGCTACCTGCTTTGCAACGCAGGTCCCGAAGGGGCTACCTGCGCTGAGAGCCAGACTGGCTGTGCAGCACCTGCGTTGGCCCAATTTTGCCTTGTGCATTTGGGGTTTCCTCCCTTTTTCTTGCCTGTTTTCACTATAGATTTTGCAGCCAGTTACCAGTCTTGTACCTGTTCTGAAACCAACCTTACTTGCCATCATTCCGCCTCTGTTATATAACGAAATTGTACTTGTTCTTTTGTATTTCTTACCTCATTTACAATTTCCCATAACGAAAGTGAACTAGTCTTGCTTTGACCTCTTAGATCTGAACCTGTGTTAGGCATTTTGCTGGTCTAAAGAGTTAGCTTGTTTGCTGTCCATAGCTGATTAGTCTTTTTACTTTCGTCATTATGGTTTGATTTCATGTATTTCTAGTGATTAAACAAGTAAATCTTAAGGTGTCTTTTGATTTTGGACAAGCTTGTTTACTTTCGCTTGAAATCGAAATCAAAGTTATATAACAACTTTCTTTTTGTAATACATCAACATTAAGAAAGGGAAAAGAAAATACATGCATTGTGCATTTTGCATTTGACTGTTTGCATGCTGATTTAGGAAATTTTGCATTAGTGTGTGCTCTATGATCTGTGTGAAAAGATTTGCCTTTCTTCTCCTCAGTAGTTAAGATTTTCAAAGTTGAAAGATTGAAAAGTTTGCTTCTCATCTTAGACTGCATTCAGGAATTTGTTACATACATCTCGTGGTGATCCTTAAAGGCAAACTGCTAAACAAGATCAACATTAAAATAAATTCAATTTACATAACAACGCTTTGTAACATAACGCAAACACATAGAGGTCTAGGTAGAGACGTGTTCCGGCGTCGTTAAACGTAGTGACTGTCGATCTCTACGAAGGTGGGTGATTCCTCCTGAGAGACGATAGCACTAATACGGACTTGTGCCCCCGCGTACCGTCGCGTATATTGGGGGACCCCTATAGGAACAAAGCCTTTATCCATAGGAAGCCGTGTCGGCCGCCCTACTGATCGCGATGCAGTGAACACAGCATTCACGAAGATCGACCACTCGTACCGTAAAACGTATTCTGTGGTTTCGCGAAAGGTTTGGCACACCCTCTGCCTAGAACTCCAGAGTAGTTTCTTTTGGCCTTTTTCAAACTCTATAACTGAAAAAGTCCATCCGAGCATTTGTCACTTCGGGCTCGTTAATACATCGAAGGAGACTAGAGTCATCTTTAGCTTTTTCTCGACTCTTAAAAAGTGAAAAAGCAAGTTGTGTCTAAAGCGTCGTCATAATAAAATTCATTTTAAACGGAACATAATCACCTCCTATTCTTGCGTTGATCTTCGAAGTTAGTCTTTTGGCATCGTAAGTTCTTGTAGAATCGCTAAAATCTTTTGGATAGACTCAAAATGTCTGAACAACCATCAACATCTAGGACTGTGTCGTCCGACACCGCAACAGCAGAGCCTCCTGCTGCCACTCCAACGATGTTTGCTGGTATACCATCTGTCCCGGCAAATTGTCAACAACAAGCCGGAGTCCAATCAGGGACGACAATATGGTTAGTTCCTATTTCTTCATCCGGATTATCATCTGGTACTTCTTATGTTGAAACTCAACAAATTGATCCAATGTGTCTTCAAAGGCCAATTTACCCTTTAAGTACTGGATTTCCACCATGTGGAGGGCAGTATGCTCTTTCATTGTTCCCTCCTAGAGAACAACCATATGAGAGTTTACAACAAGGATCAGGTCAAACTGGAATTACATCCAGCGGTTGGGTACCAATACTGCCTCAACAATCAGGAGTGGCATATTCAATGCAACCAGTACACCCTGTGTCGAATATTCCCACCACACCTGCTACGGCGAATGCGTCACAAGTACAAGCGCTACCTGTTGTAATACAACAACCTCTTGTCTCGGCGGCTCAATCACAATCTCAGGGTAGTGCCTCCTTATCTGGAGCGACTCGGGCTCGAACAAGTACTGTGACTCCTCATCTTGGTCAATCATCCAGTATTGGTCAACAGCAAATGGTCCAACAACCAGAGCTGGTTCAATCTCAACAACCGCCATTCCAGCAATCATATCAAGGACCTGAGCAACAAGTCTTTGTAAGTAATGGGCAACCATGCTATAATGGTTATGCCCATCAACTTTGTCAAAGTTGTCAGCACTATGCTGGTCTGCAAAGACCCATTGCTCAGGCGATACCATCTTATCCTGGATATGCTTCGCCTAACCTGAACCAACAGTTGCCCTTTGTAGCAACTCTAGAATTGCCAGATCTAAACCGGCTGACGAATGATCCAATTGCTTATGCCCCTTGGTGGCCAGCGATTCCGCATAAACTTCCATCGGACATTCCTAAATTCAATGGAAATCCAGGTGAAGACCCGTCGAATCACGTCATGACTTTTCATCTGTGGTGTTCATCGAACACTCTAAACGATGATTCGATAAGACTTCGCCTCTTCCAGAGGACATTGACAGGTCCAGCGGCTAAATGGTACATTGAATTGCCAAGAGCCTCTTTCGACAATTTCAGCTCCTTAGCCACGACTTTCTTAACCCATTTTCAATTACCGATAAGGTATGAAACGGGAACAGAACTCCTTACCAACTTCAAACAGACAACGGCCACTCACATATCTGATCATATACATGAGTGGCGACGTCGTCGTAGGATGGTGAAAACTTACGTTCCCGATCAGCTGTTAGCTGAATGGTTTATAAAGTCGTTACTTCCGGCTATAACGGAAGATGTGGCCAAGGGGGGAGTCGTAACAGAGGAGCAGGTCATTGCTCGTGCTCAATATCTGGACTTAGTATATACTCAGTCTGGCACGCTCTACGACAAAATACCTGACGCCCCCAGACCTGAATTTTCAATTCCTCCCCCTCCTAAATCGAATACTGACTCTCACGCCAGCAATGGCGTGACTGGCAAACGCAAAATTTCTAGTCAAAATGCAAATGAGGAACTTCTTGCCTCAGAAGTAAATGCCATGTCGACCGACAAGGGCAAACAACTGAAGCAACCAGGGGGCAAGAAGAAAAAGAAAAGGAAAGGGAAACCCCCGACAGGGTGTCATATATGCGATGAGGATCATTGGACGAAAGATTGTCCTCATATAGCTGAAGTTAAGAAACTCTTCAAGAGTTCAAAAACCCCAGCAGTATTGACTGATCCGTTTCCTAGTCCAAGACAAAATCTGGTTGCTAATCAAAATGCTTCCCGATCCCAAGTGCTTATGTTGTCCACCTCAAAGCAGCAAAATAATGCTTTGACAAGGAATAAAGATCACAGGAATCCAAAGCAATTGAACAACAAGGCAAATAAACAACCTAGTAGTTCAACAACAACTTTGACCAAAGTTGTGCCACCCATCGTTCCTAAACCAATGATAAAGTCGCCAAAGGGAGTAGTACACAAATCGAAATTTAATCCTCGTGAAAAAATAACACAGGATTACAATATAATAGAGGACCTGACCCAATCGTCGTCCGCTATGTCGACACTTGAGGTAGCGCAAAAATGCACCTCCCAAGAGCAAGCTTTATTATCAGCCATAGGTGGGATTGGCCCAATGGATTCCAATCTTGTGGCCTTTGATCATAAAGGATATGACCCTCAGATACCAGCTCAACTAGCTTTCCTTATTCAAGTGAAAGCCCTCAACAAAACTGTTCATCGAACAATTATTGATGAGGGGGCATCTACATGTCTTATGTCGATGAGTTGCTGGAAAAATTTAGGCTCACCACCCTTGTCGAAATCGTCAACGACGTTAAAAGCATTTGATGGACGATCATACACTCCATACGGGATTTTAAATAACTTGCAAGTTGAACTGGGGGGCAAAACAGTAGAAGTTGATGTGGAAGTAATCGACGGAAACATCGATTACAACATCCTACTGGGAAGGCCTTGGATATATGCCATGGCTGCAGTTGTGTCGACCTACTACAGGAGGATTGTATTTCCTTTTCAAGGAAAAATTACAATCGTCGACCAACAAACATTTCTCCCCAACAGTTCTCAAGTTACGGGAAGCAGCACAATGATCCATGAAAGTAATCAATCGCTCCAAAATATTGGAGTAGGTCTCCTAAAAGACCCTGCCTTAATGGGTACTTTTGCCCTACCGCCGGCGAGTAATCTGGCGGAAGTAGCCACAGTGGAAACCTACAATATGAAATCTTCTATATCCAACGGATTCGGAAGATTCCTAAATATTTTGTCAGCATGGATCATCGCCCTAATGGAAATACTGTAAATACAGTGGGCTCCGAGGACTGTTCTTATCTCATGTCAACCTCGTTAAAAAATGAAACAAGGAGTCATGAGGATAGTTCTTTTACTATGTCAACCTCATTAAAAAATGAAACAAATCCCCTTTTCAAAATTCAAAGGTAAACCTTCATTCCAACCACCAAGTTGAATGCAATGAAGCTTGGGGGGCACCCTCCTTTGACATGCATTATTATGATGCTGGGGGCATGCAAAAATCGAGCAGTTTTAGCACACAGTTCATGCTCGTTAAAAAATAAACGCAAGATTCGAGCAGTTTTAGCACTCAGTTCATGCTCATTAAAAAATAAACGCAAAGATCCGAGCAGTTTTAGCACATAGTTCATGCTCGTTAAAAAATAAACATAAGTTGTGAGCAATCTTCCCCTAGAGTTCAAGCTCACTCAGAAAAAATGAACCGGTAGATAACCTTGGTAAAAGTAACCTTTGACAGCCATATTAAAGCCCTTGGTCGTGTTCTTGCAGTCTCACCTCCACCGTTCATTTGGCCAATCGTTCATCTCCATATGATTGTTTACCCATTTTGAGGAACAGCTGCGAAGAGTGATTTCACTAAGCCATCCTTGTGACACTGCCGTGATTGGAATATTCCAACCTGTACCTGGAATCTGCTGCTATCCCTGTTTATCACTCGTTCCTCAAAAGACGAGTCTTCTTTGAGCTCTTTTCTCCTGACTCGTAAAATATGAAAAGTTTGCCGAGTTTTGGCCTTCCAGCTCGTTAAACGACCGGAAGAGCTATGCCTCCTCTAGATTTTAATCTTTTTGGACCTGAGGGATTATTGCACAAAAAGATCGAGCGCTTGTTTTGTTCGGCTCGTTAAAGCAATCGAAAATTCATCCCTTCTGTATTGTTTTATACTTTTTCGGACTGAAGGGATTAGATGACGAAAAAGGAATTCTGGAGTTGACTTTATGTACCTTTTCAGACTCTCTAAAAATGAAAAGGACCGAGTTTTCCTTGTCGTTAGACTCGTTAAAATGATTAAATAGCGACAAACTTGTCTTTAGACGAGAGCGAGTTTCCCTATCGCTGGGCTCGTTAAAACATAGCGATGGGCTTGCCCGAAGGGCAGGTTATAGAACAAGCATATGTTATCCTCCTCAAGCTTGACAAAAATAAAGAGGTACTGGTCAGCAATGACTGGGGAAAAATTGGGAGAACCTCACAGCTTTAATGGTAGCAAGTCGCTCTTGAACATGACACTTTGTCCTCCGTATCACATCGGGTTGGGTTGTTTCATTCACCGGTCTCATCACCATGGTCCTCGCCACACCATCCACATTTGGGGTAATGCTACCGATCCATCACATCAGTGTCGTTATATGTTCAAGAGATGTTGTTCTGCAAAGAGTCAACCGTGTCCCATCCACTGCCATACATTGTCCTTCATCCATTTCATGACCGCCACCCTGAATCATACATCACAGTTTGTTTTCACCTCATCACAATCACTAGCTCCGTTCCGTGTCAATGATGTGGGATTCATTAAGGCCCTCCTTTGACGGATCGCTCCTTGTCGACATCAGCTCATTATCCAAGGAGTTGATCTAGGAACAACCCCTTCAGTACTTTGAAGCTTGCATGCCTCAATGGCAAGTTTCTCACTTCCGGCGACAGGTATACATCAATGACCTTCGACCAGAGGATTTTGCATGGTGGTCGACGCCAAGTCCTTTATTCCCACCATGTGAATTGTACTGTTGTACCTTGAGGGTCATCATCCTTATCGGTGATTCCTCTCGCGCTTGTTAATGGTTTACATCATTGACCGGTAATCAAGCGATGTCTTTCCATGTTCGACTTCAAGAAATTCTCACATGGATCGACTTGTACATCGAGTGAAGATCGGAAGAGATTGAAGACCCCGGATCTAGTTTCATCCATTTGGGCTGCGATATATATTCAGGATATAAAGACATTTGATGTGTACATAATTGCAGCAGATGATCATCCTTCTCAAAGGATGATAATTTCAGCAGAGAATTATTAGTCTACCATCAGACGATCGTCTGTTCTATGTACCAAAATGAATTTATAAAGCTGAGCATGGGAATGCCCGCCTCAGCTAGATCATGAAAAAGTATGAAAAATAATGTATTGTATTGTATCTTATTACAGGACACTTCTCAGTAGATTGAATGAACTTCGGATCCTCCTAATAAAGCATTTCACCCGATAAACGACCTCATACTTTAGGGGGCATCTGTTATAGACAATTTTGTGCCTTGCAGCATCAGGCATGAATTGTCAATAATCCAAGGGATCCAAAGTCCCTAAACATGATGTTCCTACCCCTAGAGGAACAAGGTCAGCAAACCAACATCTCTCAGATCAGTTCTCCAACTGAAAACACTCAAAAACAAGCAATCCTGAAATCAAAGCAGGTGCTCCACTAGGCTTCTGCGCTGAAACTCAACTCCTCCATGGTGTACCTGCGTTGCAAAGCAGGTAGAACAAAGGCCACCTGCGCTGAGCGAGATGGGACAAGTGGCACACTGAGTCATTGCTCTGGAATCTTCCAAAAATGACACTTGGATCAGGGATTTCGCATTGTGATGAGTCAGAGGCTCTGTTTCTCCAAGTGGAAGCAAGGTTCTCCAAGTGGACTCAAGAACTGAAGATCAACTGAAGAGAGAGAGGACACAAGGCAGCTACACATCAGTTGCAGGCTGACTCATCCTTTCTCAATTCATCTATATATTGAGCTCTCTCCTATGAGCTCAGGAGGCTGGAATTTTGTGCAAAGTAATGATATGCTGTTGGTTTCACTATAGAACTATTGGGTGATTGCTTGAAGGAGGTGAAGAGGAGAAATTCTTTCTGCTGGGAGGTGTTGCTGGATTGGGGCCTTCAATGGTTGTAACCTTCTCAAAACTTTACTTCTTCCATTAATAAAAGCTATTGAGGTTCTTCTATATGCATTTGTTTCAATGATGTATTGTGATGATTGTATATTTGATTTATGCTAATCCTTGAATCAGTTATGAATGCATGTTTCTTGTAGTTTCCTTCTTTGTTATTTTGCAGGATCTCATTATAGCTGGGCCAGCAAAAGAGCAAAGAGCTAGGAGCAAGCAGCAAAGAGAAGAGATTGGAGCAAATATTAAGCGCAAGGCAACGGTTAGTGCATTTCTTCATTCTCTCTTGCTTTCATAAAGAAGTAAACCTTAAGTAGTTTTGTTTACAGTTGTTGCTGAGGTACTATCACCCTTAGAGTGGGATAGGGTCATCCGAATCGGATACTTTTCCCTACAACAAGGAGCTTTGTTAATACTGAAATATGGGAAGTAGTAGAAGATTCCAGACGCTCCTGTTCTATCCTTAAATCGTTAAATTCTACCTTCCTCACTCTAATTCCCAAGGTAGAAGAGGCCAACTCTCCAAAGAAATTTAGACCTACAGCCCTATGTAATGTAATATATAAAATCATATCTAAAGTCATAGCCAACAGATTGAAGCCCATTCTTCCTGGCCTCATTTTGGAAGAGCAGTCGGGGTATGTTGAAGGAAGACAGATTTTGGATAATATTAAATGGTTCACACTCTTTAGACCAAGAAAATAGCAGGGATGTTGATGCAGCTTGATCTTTCTAAAGCCTATGATAAGGTCAACTGGAACTACCTTGAGGCCATACTGAATGCTTTTGGCTTTGATAAGCAGTGGACTAAATGGATTCTCGCCCTGATTAAATCCACTAAGTTTTCCATCCTTGTCAATGGTTCCCCCTCCGACCCTTTCTCTCCCTCCCGAGGCATCAAGCAAGGGGACCCTCTGTCTCCTTTCCTTTTTGTAATCCTTATGGAAGGTCTGAGCAGACTCATTAGCAAAGCGAAGAATGAGGGAAAAATCAAAGGACTACAACCCCTTCATTCCATACCAGTGACAACGCACCAGCAATTTGTGGATGACACAATGCTGCATGGGACGCCAACTGTGAAAGAAGCCATGGCTTTCAAGAAAATTCTAAATCTCTTCAGTAAGGCTTCAGGTATGGAAATCAATCTTTCAAAATCCACTATTTTTTTCTTCAATACTCATTTAGCCATTCAGAAGCATCTATCTAGTATGCTAGGTTTTCGAAGAGGTAGCCTACCCTCTAAGTATCTAGGGGCCCGTCTGACAGGCAAACCTTGGCAAAAGATACACTGGGAGAAAATCCTGGCCAAAATGAAGAAGAGATGTCAGCACTGGACCCACAGAGCACTCAATTTCGCTGGAAGATTAGTCCTCACCAAAGCAGTATTGCAGGCCATTCTGCAGTACCTGCTCTCTATTATCCCTGCCCCTAAAGGAATCCTACAACAGATTAGAGCAATCCAGAGATCCTTTGTCTGGAATGGCAATGCGGAAAAAAAAAAATGGGCGCTTGTTGCCTGGAACAAACTTTGCAAATCGAAAGAATTAGGGGGCTTAAATCTTGTGGATCCCTCCACTATCAACATGACCTATGGAGCCAAGCTCTGGTGGGGATGGTTGAAGGAACCCAATATTCCATGGGCCAGACACTGGAAGGAAAAAGACACCCCAGACTGCAACATTCAAGAATTAATAAGGCTGCAAGAGGTTCCTGAAGGGTCTCCTATATGGAATTTAGCAAGAAAGAATCGCGACATTGTGCAGGATCACAACTTTTGGGAAATCCGAAATGGGGAAACAGCCTTATTCTGGGAAGATGCTTGGCAGCAACTCCCGAAGCTTGAAAGACCAGAGTTCGCAGGCCTTAAGAGACAGTGCCAGGACAGGGGCAGATACACTGTCCATCAATACTGGAATCACAGCAGCAGGGACCAGGAATGGAGAGAGTGGTTGATCAATGCCACAGAAAGCTCAAATGAGGAAAACAACAATATAAGAAATTTGCTCGACCAACTAAACAAAAGGAAGATAAGAAAAGCTGAAGAAAAAGACCAGCTAAGATGGGGCATGAAAGGGAGTGGTAATTTTACGCTCAAGGAAGCCAGGGAACATCTCAAGAATACAGAGCAAATGGAGGTGATTCAATGGAGTAATAAGGTCTGGGATACTCTGTTTTGGCCTAAAATTAAAACATTCCTATGGCTCCTGATGCGAAGGAAAACTCTCACTTGGGAGAATCTTCACAAAAAAGGGTTTAATGGTCCATCTAGATGCCCCATGTGCAATTCAGCTGAAGAAACAATGAACCATCTCTTCAACACTTGTGACTGGGCTTGTCACTTGTGGAAATGGGTGGAAAACATCATGCAAAAGATAGATCGAACCAGGGACTCCATCCAAGACACCATCATGAATTGGCAGAGCAGGTACTCAAATAATATAAGAATTAACAGCATATGGAAAACCTTGCCAGGATTTATAACTTGGACCATATGGAAGGAACTGAACAGAAGAACCTTTCAGAATGAATACAGAGACATAGAGCATTCGCTAGACACTATAACCGAAAATATAAGACAATTAATTCTGGTTAAGTGCAGAGTAGAAACAGATAACCAAGCTTCGACTAGAGACTTACACATCTTAAAAGCCTTCAAATTGGATAACGGCTGAAGTATGGGCACCATGAATTGCCAGCAAAATCCAAGCACCGCGTCAATTGGCTGGAAGCGTCCTCCTGCAGGCTTTCTTAAGTTGAATTTAGACGAAGCCTCCAGAGGCAATCCAGGCTTGGCGGGCATCGGAGGCATCATAAGGAACCATGCAGGGGAAATTCTTCACATCTACAATAAAGCTTTGGGGGAAGGGACTAATAATGAGATGGAGTTTGCTGCCATGGAACAAGGACTCAGAATTCTCAGAGACACTCAGGGTGGCACCGCGGTGGTTGAGGGAGACTCAGAGTTGGCAATAACAGTGGCAAGGAAGCTCTACAGGGGAGCGAAAGCAAGTAAGGTTACTAAACATTGGAGACTTGCCAAGGTTACAGACAACATAGTAGGTATGCTGGGAGAAATGAAAGGTCTTATTTTTCAGGCGGTGCGACGAAAAGCTAATATGGTTGCGGACCACCTGGCGAACTATGGAATCGAGCACCCAAACACCATGTGGGATAGCTGTTGGCAGAATGTAGACTGCCCGGAATTAAAAGAAAAGTGCACCCAGCTCTCCAGGCAAGATCTGGGTGACGACAATTGAGAATGAGTGGGAGGAAGAACATAACCACGTCACACTATGATGAGACATGCTGGCACTGCAGATACCATTAAAGAGTGGCAGGGGGTAGAAGGACACGCGAGTTCGGCGCAATTATGGCGCGAGCAGAGGAAAGAGGATATAGGATCAGATATGATAAGTAAGGATATGCGCCGCCGAGGCCAGATCAAGGAGGGGGACACTTGGCAGGAACTGGAGCAGGAGAGAAAAGGTGACCGTAAAGGAAAGAATATGAGCCACTACACAAACAATTCGACATCACACAAAAATTATTATGATAGGACATGCAAGTTGCGAAGAGACAGGCGGTCTTCAACCGGTAACATCCCAGGAAACCTCTATTTAACATCCACCAAAGGCAAGGGAAAAAGCACTGTTTTATCATGTAGTAGACCAGAGCCCACCCATTCTACAAAAAGCATCCAGAATTACACCGTGAGAGCAGGCACGACAATGGCAGGGGAAGGAAGTCACAACGCTTCTTCAAATAAAGATCTCAAGGTCACTAGAGAAATGTATGAAATGTGTACCTCGCTAAAGAACAAGTGTAATATCATTGGCCTAGAAGCCATGGTCCATGAGGAAGAAAAGAAGCTGTCGGAGCAGGACATAGAAAAAGAAGTGGATTGGCTTCAGGACCCTAGAACGGTTACCATGCGGGCCACCCAGTTTGTCAGGACTCAAGCAGAGAGCTGGCATATGAAAACACTACTTGCTCAAGCCTTGAGCATGCAGGGCAATAACGCAGAACAATTGCGAAGAGACCAGCACATCTCAGAGGCCAAGACGGAGGAACACATCGCAATCTTAGAGAGCCTGGACTTTAAGGTTAGTGCGCTGGAACAAGAGGTCGATAGCATCTCCAAGAAGCTCACAGTGCTGATCAAACTCCTAAGGCATACTATTGGACAAGATACAAGGCAAGCCGAACATCAGAAGGATGAACCGGGGGAGATCATCAAGGCCAGCATCCCAAGCCTGCGCAGGCAGGCATCTCAATGTCTGAACCAGCTCCGGAGACATCCAGGAATTATGTGGTGCTCAAGATGTAAAGGGGTTGTTTTGATTGTGGCTGGTTTCTTTGTTCTTTCGGCTGGTCCTCTATGTTCCCTTCTGTTATGCTGGTTAGTTGGTCTGTTGCTGTTCCCTTCTGTTATGCTGGTTAGTTTGTTTGTTGCTTCTGTTGTCTGTCTGCTGCCTCATTCAGGCAGATGTTTAAGTGTTTGTCTTTTGTTAATCTCTATGACAATGCCACCCTGCGTGGTGTGCTTATGATAGTATGGTTAGCCCTTTTGGTCAATTTTGAAGGTAGGCCTGCAGTCTGGCGGCCCTCGATCTGCAAGTGCAGATTTTTTGTACTATATTTTCCTCTTTTTTAATATAACAAGCTGACTTACAAAAAAAAATTGTGAAGAAGAAGGATTCATCAGAGTTCATTGTAGAAGGTTAAGAGGATCATAAGGAGGTTTTTTTATATACATGATAATACTTTCATAATAAATATCAGTGAAATTTAGGTTCAAGTGATCATACTTAACCTCCTAGTAAATGGATTATGGGACAAACATTTAGATTTCACTATTTATATAAAACCTGTTAGGGTCCCACCCTAACCCCCTTATTTATGTCTTGGGATCACGTCATAGTCAAGATTCAATAAAGCCCATATTAATATTTGTAAGTGGTTAACCCGCAATTAATAACGGGACCACAGTTAGTTGCAAATGGGCGGAAGTATTAGATAGATGGTAAATAGGCGGTACTATTAGATAGATGGTATTAATAAAACCCACGATATTGGCTCGTGGTATTGCATGTATGAGTCATATATAAAGGATAGAGACTCCCTGTAAGGAGCATTGTGTCTTGTTTTGTAATCGAGCTCTGCTCTATTGGAGGTTGCCCCCTCGAAGAGGCCTGTGAACATTTCTCTCTGAATAATAAAATCATTGCTATTATGTGTTCTGGGTATATTTTCTTCGCATATTTTGTGTTCTCGGTATCTTTTCTTCGCTTGGGTATTGATTTGCAGGTTAAGAGCATAACAAGTGGTATCAGAGCACTTTCCAGGGCTCGGTGGGATCTCCAAATTTTAGCAAAAAAAATTTTAGGCTAGAGATGTGTTCCGGCGTCTTTAAACCACGGGATCTGTCGTTAAGCGCATAAACCTGCGGATTTGGGGAGGCATGCACGCAGGAAATACAAGAGGTGGTCACGTCTGTTGGACTCCCTTGTAACCCCTGTGGGTACCCCTTCGAGTAGTAGCGCATTAGAAAGAACCGCGCACGGACTGTCTTCCACGTACCCTCTGGGTATATAGGAAGCCCCCTAGCTCCCGTGAAACCTCGCCATAGATAAACCTTCGGCCGTCTTGTTGCTATAGTACACCGAGAACAGCACTCGGAGAGATTACTCGCCCGTACGATAGGGTAGTCGGGTTGTACGGCTAAGGGTACGGTCGATCCTCCTTAGTTAGAGCCTTGAAACATTGGGCCGAGTACTACTGTCAGACCCTTATGTATATTGCGATCTGTAGCACCTGACACTCCCCAAGACCATAGTTCCCTTTCTATCGAGGGATCACACATCATCTATTCCAGATCAGCAGCAGCAGTTGTTCCACCATTCAGATCTCTCAGATCCACCCGATCGGATATTCCAGATCAGCAGCAGCAGTTGTTCCACCATTCAGATATCTCAGATCCACCAGATCGGAGTAGTTGCGAAGGGTTCCTGTACCTGGATATGATTTTCGCAGGACTTTTGGCGGCATTGACAGTTTGAGGATTTGGCGACTGCAGTATTGATCAGGAAGGAGTAAAACTCCGGGGCGCTTATTGGTGACCTAGCCCATCAGTATCAGGACGACGAGCTGAGCAAGGTGGTACCATTCAATTTCTTAGTAAAAATTTTTAGGCGGTCCCAATTTTTCATCAGGTTGGTGTATGGTAGAAACTCGCGCTCAAGCGATGGCCAATGAAAGGATTGACAAAATTGAAAACTATGTCAACTCCCTCCAAACTGCGGTGGACAAGATAGCACTTAACCTTCAAGGAATGAGTGACCACATAGAACTTGAGCTTAAAGGAATGAGTAACCAGATACAGGAGGCATTCTCAAAGGGCAAGAAGCCAGCCCACGAGGAGGCGTATAATGGCCATGAATACCATGAGGGTGAATCTAGCCACTCTCCTCACGTTTGGCACTCCCACCCACCACCCAGTCAGCGACCTCCCAAGTTGGATATGCATAAATTTGACGGTTCTCACACATCCACATGGCTAGCACAAATGGAGCAGTACTTCCAATTGAATCATATCACAGATGAGGGGACTAAGCTTATGGTTGGCACCATGTACTTGGACAATGAACGATGGCAATGGAAGGAATGGCATCAGCGTTGCAATGGACCTTTTCAGAATTGGGCCCAATTTGCCAAAACTCTTCGCAGTCGCTTTGAACAGGAAGACTCTTTTTTGGGGCGTCTCACTAAGCTCCGACAGACGGGTACAGTGGAGGAATATATTACTGCTTTTGAAGCCTTAGCCTTCCGCACTAAGGGTCTCACAGATGAGTTCTACATGGAATGCTTTATCAGCGGTCTTAAAGAAGCCATCAAAGCTCAGGTTCTACTCCACCACCCTCCCACATGGACAGAGGCTTGCCAGGTAGCCCGTAAGGTGGAACGTGCATTAACAGCCCAATCCAGCTGCCCCAACTTCCCCACTAAAGGTCGTCCCTCACCGGCTCCCAATATGACTCAGACACTTAAGATTCAAAAGGTGTCACCTGCGGAAATGGCCGAAAGAAGGAAGCAAGGACTATGTTACTATTGTGATGAAAAATATTCCCCTGGTCATAAATGCAAAGAGCACAAGTTTTTTCAAATAGATGCCACTGACTACAGCTCCACAGAGGAAGATCCACCACTTGAGGAACCGGAGGCGATAGAAGAAGATAACCAACAAGAGATTGTATCTGATGAACCAATTATTTCGCTGAATGCATTGGCAGGAATTTCCTCCCCTCAAACTCTCAAAATCAGGGGTTTTCTTAAACATCGCCCAGTAATAGTCTTGATTGATAGTGGAAGTACCCATAATTTCATCCACCAAAAGATCGCTGAAGCAGCACATTGTTTCGTCCGGGCAGTTTCTAACTTCCAAGTCCAGATTGCAGATGGGGGCACAATGAAATGTGAAGGTCGCTGTGAAAATGTCAAAATTCAAATGGGGGATTATCAATTGAAAACCCACATGTTTGCAATACACATGGGGGGTTGCGACATTGTCCTTGGCGCGGAATGGCTCCGCACTCTTGGGCCAATCACAATGGATTTCCAGGAGTTATATATGAGTTTTAAGCAGAACAACTCCACACATACCCTCCGTGGACTACAGGCGGGAGCCCCCTCTATCATCAGCTCGCATAGGATGGAAAAATTGTTAAAAAAGGGCCATCATGGAGTGGTAGCTCAATTTAATGCCATCCAGGTAGTCGACACCATGCCCCCGCCAATTCATCCTGAGATGCAACAGACTTTAAATAAACATTGGACTGTCTTTGACAAGCCTCATGAGCTTCCACCCTCGCGAGGGGAACATGATCATAGCATCACATTGGTTCCAGGGGCCCAACCCCCAAATGTGAGGCCATACAGATATCCGTTCACCCAAAAGAATGAAATAGAAAAAATCATCAAGGAATTGTTGGAAGCAGGTGTCATTCGTCCCAGCATTAGTCCTTATTCATCTCCAGTGGTCATGGTCCTCAAGAAAGATGGGGAGTGGCGGATGTGTCCAGACTTCAGGGCCCTCAATAAGTTAACAGTCAAAGATAAATTTCCCATCCCAGTGGTTGACGATTTGCTGGACGAACTCAATGGGGCTCAATTCTTCACTAAGTTGGATCTTCGCTCAGGCTACCACCAAATTCGCATGAAGGAAGTCGACATTCCCAAGACAGCTTTCAGAACTCACGAAGGCCATTATGAGTTCCTAGTCATGCCATTTGGTCTCTGTAATGCCCCCTCTACTTTTCAGAGCCTTATGAATCACCTCCTCAAACCATATCTCATAAAATTTGTCCTTGTCTTCTTCGATGACATCCTCATCTATAGTGGCACTTGGGCAGCACATCTTCAGCATGTAGATCTACTCTTGCAACTGCTCTGCACGCATAAATTATTTGTCAAGATGTCTAAGTGTGCGTTTGGCATGGAAGAAGTTGAGTATTTGGGCCACATTGTGGGGCGTGAGGGTGTCAAGGTGGACCCAAAAAAGATCCAGGCAATGCAAGAATGGCCTCAACCTAAGACCTTGAAAAGCTTGAGAGGATTTTTGGGTCTCACAGGCTATTATCATAAATTTGTTCGCAACTATGGCCGCATAGCGAAGCCCCTAACGCAACTCCTAAAGAAAAATTCCTTCTTCTAGAATGAGGAAGCACAACAGGCATTTACCGCTCTAAAAACCGCCATGTGTTCCACTCCTGTCTTAGCACTACCGGACTTCACCAAATCATTTGTCATTGAATGTGATGCTTCGGGAACAGGTATTGGAGCGGTCTTAATGTAGGAAGGGCGACCATTGGCCTTCACCAGCCAACAACTAAGTGGGAAGAATCTGGGCCAATCTACCTACGAGAAGGAAATGATGGCCATCTTACATGCAGTCGAGACCTGGAGACCTTACTTGTTGGGGCGACGTTTCCAAATCCGCACAGATCATCACAGTCTTAAATATTTTTTGGAGCAATGCCTCTCTTCCCCTCAACAAAATAAATGGTTAGACAAAATGCTGGGATATGATTATGAGATCATTTACAAGAAAGGGAAAGACAACAGGGTAGCAGATGCATTGTCGCGCCAATTTGACGAGGAAAGTACTCTGCTTGCAATTTCCCTCCCCATTCCAGACTGGATTGAAGAGGCTCGCAGGGAATGGTTTTCACATCCAGGCTCTCCCAACTCATTTCTCAATTGCAGGCAAATCCTAATTCCAGCAAGGGCTACTCGTGGCAGAATGATATTCTTCGCTACAAGGACAGAGTCGTAATATCACCAACATCCACCCTCAAAAGTCGCCTTTTGGCAGAATTGCACTCATCTCCCATTGCAGGACATTCGGGCTTTCAGAAGACGTATGCTCGCACCAGAAGATCATTTTTTTGGACCGGCATGAAACAGGACATCCTTACTTTCGTAGCAGAATGTGACGTCTGTCAACGCCACAAAGGGGAAACCGTCAACACACCAGGCACAGTACAACCATTGCCCATTCCGGCGTCAATTTGGACAGAGGTTTCCATGGATTTCATTACAGGTCTTCCAAAGTCTGGGAACAAGTCAGTCATCATGGTGGTTGTGGACCGACTATCGAAGTATGCTCATTTCTGTGCCCTACCCCACCCATTTACACCAACCTTGGTTGCTCAAACTTTCATGGATCAGATCTTCAAATTGCATGGCATGCCCACTTCTATTGTATCCGACCGTGACCTAATCTTCACCAGTAATTTTTGGCAGGAGCTCTTCAGAATACAAGGCACTCAACTCAAACTCAGTACTTCATATCATCCGCAAACAGATGGTCGAACCGAAGCCGTCAACAAATGTCTAGAAACCTACCTTAGGTGTTTCACTTCAGAAAAGCAACACCTTTGGGTACAGTGGTTACCTCTGGCGGAGTGGTGGTATAACACCAACTATCATGCCACCACCAAAATGACTCCCTATGAAGTAGTCTATGGACAACTTCCGCCTTCCCCTACTTGTTATCTCTCGGGGTGCTCCAAAGTACAAGCCGTGGATCAACTCCTACAACACCGCGCAACCATGCTTGCCCATCTGCGCGAAAATCTTCATCAAGCTCAGAACCGTATGAAGCAACAGGCTGACCAACATCGCTCGGAGCGCCAATTTCAAGAAGGGGATCAGGTCTTTTTGAGGCTGCAACCATATAAGCAAACATCGCTCAAAGACAAGGGTTGTCAAAAGCTCTCCCCAAAATTCTATGGACCATACCAAGTACTTCAGCGCATTGGAGAAGTGTCTTACAAGTTGGCTTTGCCACCTACAGCAAAAATCCACCCAATTTTCCATGTATCGTGCCTCAAGAAAGTGATTGGGAACAATTGCCGAGTTCAAACCAGTCTACCTGAATTGGACGAAGAAGGGTCAATCTGGCTTCAACCTGAACAGGTTCTAGACACAAGAGACAAGCACCTGCGCGGCCGCATGATTAAGGAGGTCCTCGTCAAATGGAAAGACACCTCTCCGGAAGATGCAACTTGGGAACCAGCCACTATTCTTCAGCAGTTTCCGCAGCTTCAGCCTTGAGGACAAGGCTAGTCTTAAGGGGGAGGGCATGTTAGGGTCCCACCCTAACCCCCTTATTTATGTCTTGGGATCACGTCATAGTCAAGAGTCAATAAAGCCCATATTAATATTTGTAAGTGGTTAACCCGCAATTAATAACGGGACCACAGTTAGTTGCAAATGGGTGGAAGTATTAGATAGATGGTAAATAGGCGGTAGTATTAGATAGATGGTATTAATAAAACCCGCGATATTGGCTCGTGGTATTGCATGTATGAGTCATATATAAAGGATAGAGACTCCCTGCGAGGAGCATTGTGTCTTGTTTTGTAATCGAGCTCTGCTCTATTGGAGGTTGCCCCCTCGAAGAGGCCTGTGAACATTTCTCTCTGAATAATAAAATCATTGCTATTCTGTGTTCTGGGTATATTTTCTTCGCATATTTTGTGTTCTCGGTATCTTTTCTTCGCTTGGGTATTGATTTGCTGGTTAAGAGCATAACAAAACCATACAACCTCATGTGATAAGTGAATCTTTAACAGAATTCACATCAATGACATCCCATCCATTGTTGTTATGGATTAGGGATGAGGTCCAATGCACCCGACCATTTAAACCTATAAACAATCTACCTTTCATTAATATATGTATATATTGTTTAGCATAATTTGTGGATATAATATAGTAATATATGGTAATATATAGTAATATATAGTAATATTAAAAAACACATGTTTGATTTTGCATAAATAATTTATTTCCAATTGAGCTTGAATGTTGAGACTTGATGAAAATTTCCCTAAGCTCCAAGGACTCGATCCGTGACTGCTCCTTGCTCAAAATGTTTTTCCTAGTGACAATTGCTTTGCCCTCTGCTTCGATGAGACTCAAACTGTAACTACTCCTTTTTCCAATTTTTTTTCCTTGAGTTTCAATGAGACTCCTTGCTCCAGATTATTTTACTTGAGCTCCACATTCGATCCCCTGCAATCGTGAGATGAAGAGGCTACATTGCACCTACACGTTCAAATGTCATGTTAGAGGAGACAACAAAATATTAAGAGAAAAATGGTAATGTTAATGATACCATAGTTCCATGATTATTTTGGTACAAATTTTATTTAATCAAAATTTGAACTGTGAGTACAGTCTTTGGTAAAAACCCTTTCATGAGTATTTTGAAACAAATTTTAATTAATTGAATTTTGAACCACAATTATAGTTTGAAGTTGAACATTAGTTTTCCCCACCTTCCTCCTTCTCCCTTCACTGTTCTTGGATCTAACCACTGATGCCTTTTTTCTTCATTCAATTTAGACGACCCTTTCCACCCATAGATTCATTTTGTATATTTGACTTTGTCCCTCAACTTGGTCCATTGGTCAATTTTCATGGTGGATAATTTAGGTGGTTTCTAATGGCTTTTCACAACTTGTCTTGTGAGTTGTTTTCCATGGTCACTGACAATTCAACCCATTGGCTACCATCTAGAAACTTAGCCTACAGCTCAACCCACAACTCAACCTGCTTCTACCCTTCTACATCTCAAGTACCCTCATTCTCTTCAACTGTTCACTTGCATCTCATCCGATTTGCCATCTCATGAATTATTGAACCTATCCGCATCTTATGATATTTATTTTGGGGCATAAATCAGGGCGTAAACCTTACTAGATAATGAACCACCAACTAGTGAACCAAATAAAACATTTAGATTCAGTGTGTAAATTTAACTTGGTCCCTCGACGAGGTCTTTCACATAAATCATGGCATATCTTGACATACCTTGGACATATGGTACAGATCTTAGACCACTATCCCAATCTCACATACTCGGATCTATGCAAAACAATTTTACCACAGAACTTAGATATGTAATTTAGAATTTTGGTCAAGTCACCATAGAATTTGGATAGGAGACAAAGAGCTTGATCAAACCACCACAAAGATTTAGATATGTGCTATAGACTTTGGTCAATGCAACAAAACAATGGATTTATGTTACAGGACTTTAGATCAAGCTCTCGAGTCACTACTATTGATGTCAAATCCCACGCTTAGTGCAACATTGCTAAGGTTGTAGGTCAATTTTTTTTTTTTTTTGTGTACACATCCATTAATTCTAATAGGCCTTGGGAGTCTATTAACGAGGATTTTCTCTTAGGATGCCCATGAAAAAAAAAAAATTCTCGATGATGGCCAACATGGTCACATAAAATAAGGCTATTGGAATGTGTAGCTTTGAAACCAACATTATGAATTTCAATTTTGAAATTGTGAATCTTGAAATTTAGAAGTATCAATTTTGATCACAAAATTGTGAATTCCAATTCTGAAATTATAAATTTTGATTCCAAAACTGTTGTAGTGTTTTCTTCTCAAAGATGTACGAAAAGAACCCACTTAAGATTGTGGATGACAAAAAATCTAAACAATATAAATGGCCACTAAACATTGTAGATCTATAGCAACTGATAGAAACAAAACCTGCCAAAACTCTGATCTATGCCACAATCATAGTTAAGCATCAAAAAGAAAGAGTAATAACTCCAATCATCCAATGGAAACCAGATATACAAAGAATACTTTTTATTGTAACACCTTTGGAGGGAACAAATAGATGTTACCAATCCCACTCTATGGGATGGGTTCTTGGCTATCCTCAAACGTCTTCTGCTTGTGTAGAGTCTCTCTCCTCTATAATGTGTAAACCCAACAAAAATATGGTGTGCGAAAATGAAAATAATCAGAGTTACAATAGTGAGTGCAACAATGAAAATAATCAAAAGTGAATAATGAATGGAGAACCCTTACACTTATAACAAAATATTGATTTATCCTCAAATAATGAGAAATAATAAAATATTATTGATCCCATTCTTAGAATAACCACTTGGAATATTTAATTAGATTTTGTTAGGAGGGAAAAAGTATTTAAAATTGTATTTAGAAATAATAAATAAATAAATGATTTATTTATCATCTCAAAGAATTAGTTAAGGAATAATAAACAAATAAGAATTATTTAATTATTCCTAAGGGATTTAGTCAAATTTGACAAAGAATAATAATTAATTAGTGATTAATTAATTATTCTTAGAGAAAAATAAGATAACTAATGATTTATTTGTTTATTTTTCATAATTGGGTCAAATATGACAAGGAATAATAATTACACAATGGTTTAATTAATTATTCCTAGAAGAAAATCAAATAAATAGTCATTTATTTAATTATTCTTCATGGGTTTAACCATAAATTACTTAACAAAGGTGGTTTATTAAGTAATTTCTCATAGTGAAAGAAATTTTACTATGGTAAACTTGGCTTTACATGGTGTACTTCGATCCATCTAGTGAATTAGGCTAGATGATGAATTTTTTTGGTGATAACAAATTGGCCCCCAATGTACGAGTGTTAGGAGTAAAACATATGACCAAAGTACGTTGTTAAGACACAATCAGTAGACAACACAGGGGAGTCAAAGAGAGAGAGAGAGATGAATGAAGCTGAATTGAAATAGGATAGGGATAGAGGGGGCAAGACTAATGCAAGTCTCCTTTTATGTTGTGGTACTGGACCTCAATGAGGCAGGGGAGGCATACCCATACCCACCGAGATAACTTAGTACAAACATAATGGTTCGCCCATAAATATAAAACTAAGCAATGAAGTACATGCTAAATGGTACATGACAGGATGGCATAATAGAGCCAGAAAATAATACAATGTGTCCCATGTACATAATGCACCTGGAAAAAACCCGAGCTAGGACTGAATACAATAATATCTAAGTACATGAGATACAAGGTCCCTTCCCTCAAAAAATGGGTGGGAGGGAGGGTAGAACAACTGGAGAAGCGCTACTGAACAAGGAAGGGCTATGCAAAACTAAGTGGATAATCTGGAGGAGACGTGCATGCTATGAACACTGTAGTCGGTAAGAACCGAACTCATCAACTCTACAGAACTACATCTGAGGCTGTAGCATAATAGGTATGCGTCTAGGCATGTGGGGGTCTACCTGAAGGGCCACCCCCTCATGAGGTCCGCAACATCTCACACACACCCAGAAATCACTAGTACAATCTGCTGCATCACTGGACCATCAATTGTATGGATCATGAACATGAAACAACCAATTCAAAGGGAAATAATGAGACCCTCTGATCAATCCAAGACACCAAACAAGAATGGAAGATGGAACCAAGATACACCGCCCTCTAGGTCATTCTTCTAGAATAAATGAGCCGATGTTGACAGAATAGGGCCCATGATAGATGAGGCAATGAGGATCCTCAATTAAAGCACAAGGGAAAATAGTAATGTGATTGATGGATTGACACTAGGGATAATGGGAAAAAGTGGGTCTGAGGGACAAATAGATGAATTCCCTTGTAATAGCATAGAGTGCATGGTTGAACTGACATCAACTGACTCAAATTCAAAGGGGATGGGGACAATATGAATGGAGGTCAAAATGAGCATCACAAGATGAAAAATATGTAAATATGGGTGGAATATAGTGACATGATAGAATGGGACGTGAACAAACTCCGTGAATGCAAGGGTGACTCATCACGGATGCTCTAAACAAGGCTGACTCGATGACGCTACCACACAGACTAGGCCCAGTGGGGCCTATCAAAACATTAGTAAATGATGGTTACTCATGATGAAAATCGACAAGTGGTACGAAAAATATGAAGAGGAGGTGGACCTCAAAATACAAGTGTCACTTTATGAATAAATTCAATTTTGAGAGGTGACGAAGTGATCCTTCATGAAAAAATGACTTCCTAGTGAAATATCAAATCATAAAAAAACTGAGGAAGACCCATTATAGATATCGATGAGATATTTCCAATGGTGTTGATGGTTCATCAAACTGAGCTATGGTATGGTCGCAACGTCCGAAAAAAACTATGGGTTTTCCTATAAAAGGGAATTTTCCCTCCAATTTGAGAGGAGAAGGCCCTAAATCTTGTGGAGTTCGTAGTGGACACACCTACCATCAGAATCAAGATCTGCAAATTTCAAGCAGGTATCCTTGCTTGTCTAAATATGGCCTTAATGATTCTTGAAATGATGGTTCCTAGTGAAGAATCAAGGGGAGAGGAAAACAAGAATGAAGTACTAGAGCAGGTCTAGAATCATTCTCACCCATGAAGTCAAACATAGGGACTATGTGGACATAAAGTAGAATATTTGAAGATATGGTATCAAACCTCTACAATATGCGATGTGCATATGTCTTGCCAGAGAGGCTGGTAGGACAAACTATCCAAGGAATGGGAGGATAATCGACCATACCTAGATCTAGTGGGATCTACGCCAAGAATTAACTAAGAAGATGGCTAGGGGAAAATCATCATGCCCCCAAGCATGGGATACTGATCTGGAATGCAAAGGTGGGAATTATGCCCCCCTATCAGGAGGAGTTTGTGGAGTTCCATTGTGTTCCGAGTGCTTGAAAAAGGGATTCAAGCATCTTGGCCCAACTTAGCACAAGATCCTCCAAAGGATGATATGGAGATGTAGGGGTCTATGTGCCCCCCCAGTATGCTATGGGTGTATCGGATGTATTTAGAGTAATAGACTCCAAACACTTATATGATACATAATATGATTATGCATTTTATATGACAATGATGGTTCACAATTTTTTTTGTGTATGGTTATCTTCTGTGATATACATGTGATGAATGCCAATCTAGAATGTTGTTTGAAATGGAATCTACATAGTTATTTTGGTCTCTAGGAACATGACTGAAAGTAATGGTTTAAAATTCACGTACCAACAACTTAACTCGTAGATATTTTCTAAATAGGACTTGGTTATGCAAATGATACACCATTCAATTGCATGAAAAGTAGCAAGGACTCTAAACGAACATGAAGATGAAGGATGTGATGAGCGAGGGAATTGAATAACAAACCTATCACTGCATCATATTCAACTTGATTATTGGTGGTAGATCCAATGCACACGCCGTTCAAAAGGACTAATGTATGCAAGGGGGTAAAAATGGCCCTAGCTATCAAGGCTAGATTCTGAGAAAAGCAACTCGTATCATCAGCATGATCGATATATGGTGTGGATGATGGATCCATTTGAAAGGTCCAAAAGACAACGGATGAGATGATGCACTCTAACTTCATGGTAGAAATTAAGACACGCAAATCAAAGGGATGTGATATGAGAAAAATTTCTTGAGGTAGAGCGCATTAGGAGAATTAGGAAGGAAATGGCCTTCAAAATCCTCCGAAAAATTACCCCTTGCCTAAGTGCAAGGGTAATCAGGGGTAGACATAACTTCCATGGTGTCCTCATTAGGCTGGGAGATGGGAGGACAGGAGGAAGAATGACTACATGATGTGGCAGCATTACTTGGTGCATCAACTTGAGAAGTAAGTTTCACATACACATCATCTTGAATGGTAGATGACGGGTTGGTAGATGGAGGATCGATGGATGTTGAGACCTAGGATTTGTCGAAAGAGGTTCAATAAAAGCGTGCAAAAAAATGTTAGAAAGGTTTGCTTGTGAGGAACTCAAGGATGACAACAGGTAAAGGATATGGCCTGCGGTGTTCGACATCTCAACATCGAGGGGAGGGATCACAATGGTAGGACCAAAGTCCCCCTATTCTAGTTGACTAGTGGTACCAAAATCCGCGGGTAGAGGAGTAGATGATCCATTATGAGTGGCATTGTATTCGTGAAGCGCTTCAAGGAAGTCATGAAATTCATCGAGATGAGGGCAACAATTGGAATAATGACCATGACAATCACACAAGGCACAATGGTGATTTGTGTGCAATGTTTTGATTTTTTTGGGTGGAACCAAAAATTTAACATGGACTTCTAGGATATTTGACTTAGGGAACACTTCAAAAACCAAAGGTTTAAGTCGAGGAAGTTCAGGATAATTATTGGTGGCATGCCCAACAATTTCACATAAAGCGCATGGATGTGATAGCTTTGGGGCTTTGGGGGCTAGATAAGCTTGGGGAGCCTTATCCTTAGGTTCATTCCTCTTAGATTTTCCACCCTATTTGGATGCTTTCATAATAGGAGTGGGTTCCTGTTGATGTTGTGATGGAACTAAAGCATTGACAGGGGCCATATGGACCAGTTGAACAAGGGTCAAAGCATGATAAGGTCTTAGCTGACCAGGTGGAATGTTTGCAGGGGGATATATGTACCATACTGGGATCCGTAGAGTAATGTTAGGAAGGACCAACAAAGCCATGACAGTGACAAAAAATACTCCCGAAGGGGGGAATAAGTAAGGTATCTGGCCTGCAGGGTAATGTCTTGTCAGAATAGCTCCTGGATGGTTGAGACCTGGAGGAAAACTTCCTGATGGAAACATACGAGAGGTACCCACAAATGAAGGAGGTCTTGGGGGGGTGGATCCAGAGGGATCAATAGGGATGGCAATAGCAGGGCACTGAGGAGATGGATGTTGATAAGAGGTATTGACCTTGTCAGGACCCATCATGAGGATCTGGTAGTCACTGGAACCAGAAGGTTGGGGGGATGGGTTGCTTGACCTAGCTGATTTTGAGCAGCAACAAATCCTTGCTGAGGGAAAGGATTTGTAAGCACTTTGGGTTGAGATGGCACAAGATTTTGAGGTGATCATTGAACTCTAGAAGCTGCTTGAGCCTCCCACATTTGGCATATATGGGGTAAGAGAGGACACTCATGTGTATAAGGGCCATGTACACCACAACATGCACAAGAATTTTTCATATGAATAGCCTTGTTCTACTTAGGCTAGCTTCCCTGTTGTTGGTTTTTGGTGTTAGGCTGGTTCCCCTGGGGTTCACTAGGTTGGTTACCTTGATTACCTAGGTGAATCTTGTTACCCTTCCCCTTATTCTTTTTCTTTGAATTTAGGTGATTGGTCGCACTTTGATGTGAAAACACTTGAACCTGAGGGGGTAGTGGCTGCTGGGGCTAAGGATGCAGGGAGGTTGTGGTGCTAATGCTTGAGGGGCTGGAGTGCTAGGCTGTGCATAAGGAGGTGCAACAATTTGGTAGACAGGCTGGGGTCTTGAAAACATGTTGCTAGCAGGAGGGCCATTAGTGTTAGAGGATTTGGTGCCCCCTTACAGATAGCCATAACTTTTCTGAGTATATGATGAAGGGTGTGAAAGGGTTCCAATGATACCGTTAGTAGCATGAGATGCCCCTGATGCATTGGCACTAAAACCAGGTCATATCTCAGAGTTGTTTGGAGAGCTTATTCCTCGATATGAGGAAAATGGGATGCGACATATTTTCCAATGGGTTCTAAAAGGCTCCTAAGAAACCAATCTAGATAGACACGGTCTTCAAAAGGCAGGGCATGACATGTGCTCCTCCTTCAATGCCACTCTTAAACATGGTCGGATAGGCGAGTGGCAGAGGATTGACGGAAAGAGGTCAATAGCATCGTACAAGTGTCTTACTGGAGAGGTTATTGGAAGTATGAAAGGAACGCTTTAGCAAGCCTCACGAAAATGGAATGAGATGTAGATGGTTGGTCTACATAACATTTTGCAACGTCTCCAGTGAGTATGCATTGGAATACTCGATGATGAATGAAGTCATCGGTTGTGGAGTTGGACGAACACCACATGTGGAAGGATTGAACATGATTGGGAGGATCCTCTCCAGCATTACCCTCAAATTTTGGGATGTTTGAGTGAAGCTTAGTCGGAATAGAGGGCCAACCAGCATCATGGTGTATGGGGTGGTTTACCAACTAGTTAAAATTCAGTAGACTTAACCCAGCCATAAAGGGGAGCATGGGGGCTACTGGAACAGTTCCTCAGACCGTTACACTTGATGTGACCACTGGGATAGAAATGGAGCCAACACTAGGTTGTGTTCCTACACCAGCTGTGGGTCCAGACATGGTGATGATATGTGGTGAAGGAGGCTCGGAATTAGATGAGGAATCAAAAGAGCCAAGAGAAGAGTTGGTACGGGAACTCGAAGGGCTATGAACTCAGATCCGGTGGAGAGGAGTAATATGCCCAAGTGGAAACTAGGGATGAAGACCTAAGAGTCCCCACAACAAACTCTTTGGTGGTTCAATGGTGGTAGGACACACGTTACATGGAAATGGTGAAGGGAGATCAACAATATGTCTTTGTCTCGATGAGGGGAGATAAATTTATTATGTTAAGTCTTGGCTTGGCAGTGTAAGCCAAGTGCCCTTCGCTTAAGGTGTGCTTATGTGTGCAAGTGTATTTATTGATTAAGCCCAAATTGTGTTTGTAAAAAAGAAAAAATCTTGCTAAAAATAAATCGAAATTAACAACAAAACAATTAGCTAAACCCCACCCAAACTGGGTTTGCAAACACTGTGCTAGTTGGTGGCTAAATTGACTGAAAATACACTAAAATGGTCAAGATATATAAATTTCAATGTGATGGGTCAAGTGACACTAAGCTGCTAGAAAGTGGTGCAGCAACAACAAAAAACAGAGAGGAAGATCGCTGCAAAAAGATAGGGAGATGGGTGAAACACCCAGGGCAACCGATGGGACCCTAAGGCCAATGACCAAACAAGTTTAAATGTGAAACTATGGATGGTAACAACCTATCTTAACAAATCTAAAACATAAGGGTATATATCTTGAAAATGTGGTTGAAAGCATTGCAGAAACTCAGACTACTCACTCAGCTAAACTCCTCCTATAAAGGTGGAAGTGCACTAGAAGCCTTAAGGTAGGATAAATTTGACTTCGATGAGTAAACCAGAGTGGATCAAGGTCTAAGAAGGATGAGAAAGAGGTCAGAAAACCCAGTAGACAACTCTCTGCAAAACCCATAAACAGATTTGAGAAAAACCCTAAAACCCAGAGGTCGCAGGTACTGACTTGTTTTCCCGTAGGGATCACACTTTTTGGGCTGTTAAATGCGCTTTGGCCTCCAAATCGCACATTTTTGGCAAAAAAGTGTGATTTATGCTCCATGGATCTCAATCAACAAATCTCGGAAAAAGGTGTCGCCTTCATCCCGACTGGTTCTTGTGACCTACGGAAACAACTAGAAAGCTTGTGGAAGTCAGAAATTTAATAGATCTAGGGTTAAAAAATAGGAAATATTAATAGAATTGAAAAAATAAGAAAACCTAAGCTAAAAACCAAAGGTCACCCAGGTTTCTGGATCTAAAGTATAAAACCCAGTGGAGTCATCAATTTTGTGAATGGCAACAATCAGAAAATCCCCAGCGGAGTCACCAATTTTGTTGTAGTGTTTTATTCTCAAAGATGTATGAAAAGTACCCACTTAAGATTATGAAAAATAATCTCAACGATATAAATGGTTACTAAACATTGTCGATCTACAACAACTGATAGAAACAAAAACTGCCAAAATTATGATCTACGCCACAATCATAGTTAAACAACAAAAAGAAAGAGTAATAACTCCAATCATCCAAGGAAACCAGATATACAGAGAATATTTTTTATTATAACACCTATGAAGGGAACAAATAGATGTTACCAGTCCCCCTATATGGGATGGGTTCTTGGCTATCCTCAAACGTCTTCAGCTTGTGTAAAGTCTCTCTCCTCTATAATGTGTAAACCCATAAAAAATATGGTGTGCGACAATGAAAATAATCAGAGTTACAATAGTGAGTGCAAAAATGAAAATAATCAAAAGTGAATAATGAATGGAAAACCCTTCTATTTATAACAAAATATTGGTTTATCCTCGAATAATGAGAAATAATAAAATATTAGTAATCCCATTCTTTGACTAACCACTTGGAATATTTTATTAGATTTGGTTAGGAGGGAAAAGGTATTTAACCTTTTATCTAGAAATAATAAATAAATAAATGATTTGTTTATCATCTCAAGGAATTAGTTAAGGAATAATAAACAAATAAGAATTATTTAATTATTCCTAAGGGATTTAGTCAAATTGACAAAGAATAATAATTAATTAGTGATTAATTAATTATTCTTAGAGAAAAATAAGATAATTAATGATTTATCTGTACAAACGTAATGGTTTGCCCAGAAATATAAAACTGAGCAATGAAGTACATGCTAAATGGTACATGACATGATGGCATAATAGAGCCAAAAAATAATATAATGTGTCCCATATACATAATGCACCTGGAAAAAACATGAGCCAGGACTGAATACAATAATACTTGAGTACATAAGATACAAAGCCCCTTCCATCAAAAAATGGGTGGGAGGAAGGGTAGAACAACTAGAGAAGCATTGCTGAACAAGGAAGGGCTCTTGAAAACTAAATGGATCATCTGGAGGAGACGTGCATGCTATAAACACTGCGATCGGTAGGAATTGAATGCATCAACTCTGTGGTACTGCATCTAAGTTGTAGCATAATAGGTATGCATCTAAGCATGTGGGGGCCTACCTGAAGGGTGTTATTAGGAAATCTAGTGTCTATGCAGAGCTGCTAGTCCCACTAAGGTTGGTAGCTACCTTAGAAACAAACAAACTAAAATCACTTTTGTTTTCCTTTATGAGAAGTAGATAAGAGGGGAACAAAGGAGACCAACCTCTGTCTTGCGCTTGACTCCTTGCTTGATTCCTCTCCCTTCTGATAGATCTTTGCCACTCGCTTCCTCATCTACCCAGCTTCAAAGAGCACCTGTAGAATCAAAGCAGCATAACGCTATCCAAGAACATAGATCTACTATCATAAACAATATAAGACCAGATATATATTAACCACACAAATGCATATATCATCAATCATACAAGAATGTGGAGGAAAACTTGAATATCTTTATTAATAATAAAGAATAGCAAAGAGGATTACAACCAATTGTTCTGACCCAGCGTCATCCTCTCAGCAAGAAATCCCTTCTTCACCTCATGAAAAGCTTAGATCACCCAACACTAGGATGTTACACCAAGAAACTAGCAGCACTTCCTTACAAGATACAAAATTCCAGCCTCTGGATCTCTGGGATGAGGGATCCATATATAGATGTTTGCAAGGGGGGTGAGTCAGCTTTTGAGATTTGATTAGTGTCCTCTCTCTGATAGTTCTTGATTCCACTTGGAGATTGATGATCTCTTACTCATCCCTGGGTGAATGCAGAGAGGCAAGTGTCACAGGAGAAGTTTCTGGAAGATTCCATGATCCTCCACCTTGCAGATTGTCCCTGCCATTTGTCTACTCTCACCCATCGCACCCCATAGAAGGGCTTTACATTATGCATCACACCTCCTGTGTGCATTTAGGTGGGATGCAACACACTTTGACCATGGAGCAGGTGAGATGGTCCAATTTTGACCAATTCTGAGTAGTTTTTCATGGAGAACTTCTGGGAGATGATGTAATCAACTGACCTTGTTCTTTTAGGGGTTGGAACAACAATTTTAGAGACTTAAGAGCCCTTGGTTTATGGACATTTATGATTGGGTTTGCAGTGCCCAAAAATGTCTATAACAGTTGCCCCCTAAAGCATGAGGTTGTTAATCTTTTTTTTTTATGTCAGGTGAAATACTTTATCATGAGGATCCGAAGTTTTTTAGAGCTGGAAGGTGACCTGTAATAAGATACAATACAACACATTATCTTCATAACATTTTCATGATCTAGCTGAGGTGGGCATTCCCATGCTCAGCTTTATAAATTCATTTTCATGTACATAAGACAGACAATCGTCTGTGTGCAGACTGATGATTCTGGTAGAGCCATCATCCCTTGGATTGGATGATTATCTGTGTAGCAATGATGTGCATTTGATGTCTTTATTTTCCTGAATATATATCGCAGCCTGGATGGATGAAACTAGATCCGGGGCCTTCAATATTGTTCGATCTTCACTCAAAGTACAAGTTGATCCATGTGAGAGATGTTCTGGAGTCGAACATGGAAAGACATTGCCTGATTACCAGCCAATGATGTAGGTTGTTAACAGGCATGAGAGGAATCACCGATAACGACGATGACCCTCAAGGTACTACAGTACAATTCATGTGGTGTGAATAAGGGACTTGGTGTCGAACACCACGCAAAATCTTTCGATCGAAGGCCATTGATGTAAACCTATCGTCGGAAGTGAGAAACTTGCCATTGAGGCATGCAAGCTTCAAAGTACTGAAAGGGTTGTTCCTAGATCGACTTCTTGGATAATGAGCTAATGTCGACAAGAAGCGATCTGTCATAGGAGGGCCTTAGTGAATCCCACATCAATGACACAAAACAAAGCAAATTATTTTAATGGAGGTGAAAACGATCTGATGACATAAGATTCAGGGTGGCGGCATGAAAGAATGGAGCGTAAATGTATTGCAGTGGATGAGACACAGGTGAATTCTTTGAGCGACTTCTCTTGAACATATCGACGACACTGACATGATGGATTGGTAGCTTTAACCCCAAATATGGATGGTGTGATGGACCAATGGTGATATGACCAGTGAACGGAACAACCCAACCCAACTTGGATGCGGAGTGAAAGTGTCATGTTCAAGAGCGACTTGCTACCAATAAAGTTTCTTCAAGTTTTCTTCCCAATTTTTTCCCCAGTCATTGCTAACCAGTACCTCTTTATTTTTTTCAAGCTTGAGGAGGATAACATATGCTTGTTCTATAATTTTCCCTTCAGGAAAACCCATCGCTATGTTTTAACGAGCCTAGCGATAGTGAAACTCGTTCTTGTCTGTATGGACAAGTTTGTCGCTATTCGGTTTTAATGAGCTTAACGACAAAGATAACTCGTTCCTTTTCAATTTTAGAGAGTCTGAAAAGGGACGTAAAGAAAACTCCAATAATCCTTTTTCGTAATATAATCCCTTGAGTCCGAAAAAGTATAAAACAATACAAAAGGGATGAATTTTCGGTAATCTTAACGAGCCGAACAAAACAAGCGCTCGATCTTTTTGTGTAATAATCCCTCAAATCCAAAAAGATTAAAATCTAAAGGAGGGATAGCAGTTCCGGTCACTTTAACGAGCTGGAGAGGCCAATTACTCGGCAATCTTTTCATATTTTAGAGTCAGTTGAAAAGAGCTTAAAGGAGACTTGTTTTTTGAGGAACGAGTGATAAATTTGAGTAGCAGTTAATTCCTGGTAAGGTTTGGAATTTTCCAATCATGGCAATGTCACAAGGATGGCTAACAGGATCACTCTTTGCAGTTGTTCCTCAAAAAGGGTAAACAATCAAATGGGGGTGAATGATCGGCCAAAATAGAGTGGAGGTGATGATGAGGACACGACCAAAGCTTCAAAGGCTGATGATAATACATTCACGATGGTTATTTACCAGAAATTGGTTCATTTTTTAATGAGCTTAAACTCTGGGGGAACATTTGCTCATTGCTTATGTTTATTTTTTAACGAGCTTGAATTCCGCGTTAAAACTGCTCGATATAATGGTCATTGATTACTTTGATTTTACCATTGACAACTTTGTTCCTTCAAAGGTTGTACTGCTTCTTCAATTGCTTCATCAAACTAGTTAGAAAAGAATAATATATGCTTGCAAAATGAGTCAAAACACTAATATTTTACTTGAATTACGTGAAAAGTAATTTAAAAGTGGTTTTTTACCTCTCATTTTACCATTTCATTTGAACTTTGGTTTGTTGGAGCTTTGGAGGTGCTTTTCCCCTTGATTTTCACTAGCTGATTCTAGGAGATTCTATAGACGATTCTTGGCACCGTCTGGACTAGGTAGGAGCTAAAACTGAGCTCTTTAGTTTCATCCTTTCCTTTCTGAATTCTGAGCATGTTTTCTGGTTTTTCTGAGCCTTTGGGGTTTAAAAACCCACCCTAGCTCCATCACACCTCTTCTATATCGAAAGGTGCGATGCATGCTGGGTCGGCCATTGGCCAGTTAGCATGCATCCCACCCAGAACATTGTTGGGTGTGCGATGGGCACAAAGAGGGAAATTTATGCACAGTTTTTCATGGAAAATTTTGCCTGTTTTTCACCAAATCAGGATCCTGACTCGTCTCTTGCTTGTTTCAGAGATTCATTGGAGCAAAATTCCTGTTTCATGGTGAGAACGTGAGCATGAAGAAGAGGACATGCTTGCTTTACATGATCCGATTACGGTAAATGCACTGCAGAACTGTGGCATGTTCAAGTTTTTCCGCATCTCTAGCATGAGGCAACAAATCAACTTGTTGCAATAGTTTCTCGATGCATGGGATCCTAGCACCCAGGTGTTCCAAATTAGGGGCAAGTCCATCCCCTTGACTATCGTGGACATCTATTTTTTGACCGGCTTATTGAGGCGGGGTGCCCCTATCTCATTATCAGGTTCGGCCCGTGGGGTTGAATCTGTGAGAGATTACATTCACAGGTATTGCAGAGAGGGATCTCAGCCGAGTAAGGATGGCAAGATCAATATCCAAGATGTCACTGACAGGTCACTGAGGACCATTCTATTCACTTTTGCTAGACTGGCTGGTAGTGCGACTCTTCATGTGGCCAACAGGTCTTATATGCACTAAGCCCTGGAATGCCTTGAACCAAAGGTGTTCAACTGGTGTGATGCAGTACTCTCTGTGATGAAAGAACAACTGACCAAGGTGAAAAATGGAAGATTGAATAACTTTGGATATGGTTCTATTTTGACCACTTTTGCCTTGGAAAAGATCCCGCTGATGCAGCCGCAGTATGTTTCACTTGGTTTACCTCCACCGACTGAGCCACGGATGCAGAGATGGGTCGACCTTATGGCCAGACATGCTGGTCAGTCCCAGGTTTCCTTTTCTGATACCTTATTCGAGTGGTTCAACCGTCAGGAGATGGTTTTTCCGAGTATCCATATGCTGGTATGGATTTCCAGGGTGATCCGGATTTGGTACTACCGGTTGGCGAGTAGTGGGGTGTCATTGGTAAATTCTCTGACAATATCTCTATTTATCGCTTCTTTTATAATGTTCTTGTGCTTCCTTCTATGAGGACTAATCAAAACTCATGTGCTCATGCAGATGTTGGACTAGTTCGGCCAGTAGTACGCCTGAGAGTGCCAGCTGCCGCTCCAGCTAGAGAGGCTGTGGGAAGGGCTATCCTTCGCGACCTTGATGTGGCCGAGACTCTTTCAGCATTGCAGGATCAGGTCGAAGGCCTCACTCTTGGTATTACGGACGTGAGGACTGACGAGTTGCCTCTGAGGTTGCAACGACATACTACTGGCATGCCGAGTCGATGGACTAGGCTTTTACGCATGATTGCACAGGGGGTGACTTGTTATCACCAACATCATTAGACTAGGGTGCCCCCTAGAATTTTGAGTTTTGGGTTGTCTGACCAATTTTTGTCTTGGTTACAGAACATTATATGTAAACCATAAATAGTTATATATATATTTTTTATTTTTGGAGCTTTATTTTGGTTAAGTTACATGATCCTTATGCAAATACTGATGAAATGCTTCTTTTTATAAATGTTGCAAATGTCTATCTAACACATAATTTGCCAATGAATCTGTTAATGTGTTCAAGTTTCTGGAAATATGCTGATATTGAATAAAATCAAATTGCCTTTCCAAAATCTTGACCCTTAGGAACATGCGATAGATAGCTGGATTTTGGACGGAGTAGATACCAGTGAGTTGTAGTATGACGAGTTGTGAGTCTAGCCTGACGACAAGTCGGTGTATGCCATGTGTGATGGCATCAGAGAGGAGTTCTATCAACGTGCTATATTCAGCGATATTATTTGTTGACCGACCAATACATACCCCTTTGAAACTTACTAACTCGCCGCTTGGATCAAAAATGGCCCAGGCTGCAGAAGATAGGTTTCATGAACTATGACTCGCTCCGTCGGCATATCCAAAAAAAGATTCCAATAGGTTCGACATCTGCGAAAAATGTAAAAAGTGGATTACTCGACCAAAAAATTACCCTTAGCGAAAACAAAAATGTAACAAAAGCATAGGGGTTACTACACTGAATCATGCATAGTAACGCTTAAGGTACAACTCGTTACGGGGTTGCGCCAGTGGAATCCCATCATAATCCACTAACTCGTAAGCCCCTTTTGCTAATACACATTTAACAATATAGGGGCACATCCACAAAGACTTGAATTTACATGCTCCCAATTTATCGGATTCCTGGTCGTAAAGTAAGTCCAAGTCACCTTCTGATAAGACACGGGGTTTGACATTCTTGTCGAACTGCGCCTTGACTCATTTCTTATGGGCTTTGTTAGCCAATGTGGCATCATGATGGGTTTCATCCAATTGGATTAGTTCCAAGAAACGAGCCTCCTCTTTTGAAGTTCCGGGGAGAAGGTCGACTGCGAGTTTTAGGGACGAGATTTCACACTGAATTGGTAAGATTGCTTCTAGGCCATACACCAGTTGAAAGGGTGTAAACCCAGTTGCATTCCTTACCAATGTTCGATATGCCCACAAGGCTGAATACAGGATCAGGTGCCAAATCCTTTTGTGGACTCCGATCATCCTTTACAGCATCCGCTTTAGGACTTTGTTGATTACTTCAACTTGTCTGTTGGCCTGCGGGTAATATGGAGTAGAGCTGTCATGTGACAACCCCAATTTGGCAGCCAATTCAACCATCATGTGATTGCGAAAATGCGATCCATGATCTATGACTATGGCCTGTGGAACGTCGAATCTGGCGACTACATGATTGAAAAAGAAAAGGGCAGTTGTTTCACCGGTGTTATCTAATGTAGGCATTGCCTCGGCCCATTTGGTAAAATAGTCTACTGCGACTATGATATACCCATGCCCCCCAGTCAAGGTGGGGTTACATGTCATGAAATCAATGCCCCATTTGGCGAATGACCCAACAGCAACTATCGGTCGTAGGGGTGCGGGTGGTTTTCTAGTTTTGCTATCGAAAATTTGACATGCATGGCAACTTCTGACTGTGGTTATGCAATCTTTGAACATTGTTGGCCAGAAGTATCCTGCTCGTAAAAAAAATTGCAGCGTAGCGTAACCAGATTGATGCCCCCCACACGCGCCTGAATGGCAATCATTCAGGACTTTTTCGGCCTCCTCATGGATGAGGCACCTCCTCAGAACTGTATCGACACCATGACGATAAAGTGTATCACCGACGATCATGTAGTCTTTTGATTGGTATCGAATATGCTTTTGTTTCGAGCGAGAGGTATTAGACCTATATTTTTTGGTTTGGAGATAGATGATTATATCTCCATACCACGGATTGCTTGAAGATATCATAAACAAAGATTCATCCCCGATGGTTTCCTCGGATGTTTCATCATTGGACGACGATGGGAGATCACATAGTAATTCCGCGAAAACCAGGGATTTCTTTGATTTGGATTACAAATTCCAGATCAAACTCTTGAAGAATTGCTATCCATTTTGAATATTTGCCCCCCAGCAACTGTCGCGACAATATATAATTCATGGGGTTGCAATCTAACAAAATGGTAGTTTTTCGAAAGAGTACATAGTGTCGAAATCTCTATATCGCTTGAACAGCTGTGAGAGCCAACTTTTCAACATAGGAATACTTTCTTTCTATATTGTTTAAGTTTCTACTCAAATAATATATGGGATGTTCAATTCCATTGTCTTCTTGAACTAAAACCATTGCGATGGTTGTATCCGCTGCAGCCAGATATAGGTTAAAGTCTTTTTGATAATCAGGAGCGTACATTAATGATGCTTTTATTAGTGATTCCTTTAAAGCATCAAAGGAAGCTTGCGCGACCTGATCCCAGACGAAGGGTACTTCTTTTTTCAATAGACGTGTATAACCTTTAGCTAGTTCGGCATAATTTGGAATGAACCTCCTCAGAAATTTTGCTTTCCCTTGGAGTTTCTGAATCTGAAGCAAATTTGAAGGTGGAGGCAAATTTATGATTGCCTGAACCTTACAGGGGTCGAGACGGATCTCGTCCTTCGAGACTACAAAGCCAAGCAAACGACCAGAACTGACACAGAACACACATTTGTGTGGATTGAGTCGTATCTTGTAGTGTTAGAAACGTAGAAATATCGCTCTCAAATGCTGTGGATGATCGGTCCGCTTTCGCGAATGAGCCGGAAGGTCGTCGATATATGGTTGAACGATTTTTTTGATGTCATGGAAGGCATAATTCATTGCCCTCTGAAATGTTGCCCCTGCGTTCTTTAAACCAAAGGGTATTTTGCGATATGCAAATGTGCCCCACGGACAAATAAATGCAGTCTTTGACTGGTCCTGTGGGCGGATATTTATTTGATTATACCCGGAGAGTCCATCCATAAATGAAAAGATTTCACATCCGGCGGATTCATCAATTATCTGGTCAATAAAGGGTGTAGGGCAGTTGTCTTTTGTACAAGCTTGATTTACATCCCTATAATCAACGCACACTCTAATCATTCCTTGTTTTTTCATCACAGGAACAATGTTTGATACCCAATCGGTTAGAGGAACCGGGTAAATAAAACCAGCATGGAGAAGTTTCTCAACTTCTGCCTTGATGGCAGCAGCTTTCTTGGGGTGCACCTGCCGTAGCCGTTGTCGTACCGGTTTGACATCTGGATACATCTTGATTTCGTGTTCAACGATATTCGAGTCAATGCCTGGCGTTTCATCATACGACCAAGCAAAGACATCTCTGGATTCGCGAAAAAGAGCGTTATATATTTCTAGTTCTGAAGGAGAACAACATTTGCCAACATAAATATTCTCTACAACATCTGTTTTGGTCGAGATATTTATGGCGATAGTCTCTTCGATGTTGGACAAGTTTCACTCGAAATCCACCGTGTTTACAGTATTTGATAGTAAATCAAAAACTGAAGGGTGATGAAGGTCATCAGGAGTATCTTCTTAACAATCCGGAAGATGGGAACGATGGTGGTAATTTTCCCATGGTGCCCCGTCAATTGTCATTGACTGAACAATTCCTTCGTTTGTGTAATGCACTTGCGACCAAGGATTTGAAGGGGTGCCATATTCCTTAGACCTATCTATCCAAACGCTTGATGAGCATTGATTTGGGTCTACCTCCCATTCCAAAAACATTGATTTCTACAATATTTCTATTGGGCTTGGAGGCAATACCTGCAGATGATTCATGTTAATATCGTTTTCTGAGATATTTTGAATAGAAGATATCATATTGCAGGTTCCTACCATTGCCACTTCCGCCAGATTGATTGGAGGCGGGAGAGCAAAATTCCCCATTAATATAGGGTGTTTTACTAGGCCTACTCTAATATTTTGAAGCGAATGGGAGCTTCCATGGATCATCGGAATGCTTCCCGTAACTTGGAAACTATTGGGGAGAAATGTTTATTGGTCGACAATTTTAATTCCTCCTTGAAAAGGAAATGCAATATTCCTAAAGTAGGTCAACACAACCGCATCCATAGCATATATCTAGGGCCTTCCCAGTAGGATGTTGTAATCGAGGTTTCCGTCAATTACTTCAACATCTATTTCTACTATTTTCCCCCCAGTTCAACTTGCAAGTTACTTAGAATCCCATATGGGGTATATGTTCATCCATCAAATGCTTTTAATGTCTTCGAAGATCACGACAAGGTTGGAGATCCTAAAGTTTTCTAGCAACTCATCGACATAATACATGTAGATGCCCCCTCATCAATAGTTGTTCGATGAACAGTTTTGTTGAGGGCTTTCACTTGAATGATGAAAGCTAGTTGAGCTGGTAACTGAAGATCATATCCTTTGTGATTAAAGGACACAATATTATAATCCTTTGGGTCAATCCCACCTATTGTTGATAATAGAGGTTGCTTTTGGGAGGGAAAATTTTGCAGTACCTCAAGTGTCAACATAGCGGATGGCGATTGGGCCAGATCTTCCACTATATTATAATGTTGTGCTACTCTGGCACGCGGATTAAATGTTGATTTGTGTACTACTCCCTTTGGCGGTTTTATTGTCAGCTCTGGAATGATGGGCGGCGTAACTTCTGTAGAAGTTGTTGTCGAACTACTAGGTTGATCTTTATCCTTGTTGTTCGATAGCTGTGGATTCCCGTAATCATTTTGCTGTTTTGAAACCGACAACATTAGCACTTGGGACGGGGAAGCATTGTCACTAGCAACCAAATTTGTTCCTGGATTTGGAAACGGATTAGTTAATACCACTAAGGTTTTCGAATTCTTGAAGAATTTTCTAAGCTCAGCGTTATATGAACAATCTCTTGTCCAATGATCCTCATCACATATAAGACATGGACGATTTGGTTTCTTATCTCCAGAATGGTTTGCAAAAGATTTTTCAGGTGATGATTCCTCCTGTTTCTTCTTCTTGCCTCCTGGTTGCTTGGTTTCTTTGCCTTTGTCAGTTGAGACGGCATTTACTTCCGAGGCGAGAAGTTCTTCTTTTGCATTTTGACTAGAAATCTTACGAGCCTTTTTAGATGTAGCCTTTGTTGATTTCATGTCTGTCGTACCAATCAAGCCATCACCGGCATGAGAGTCATTGTTCGATTTAGGAGGAGGAGGAATGGAAAATTCCAGCCTAGGAGCGTCAGGGATTTTATCGTAGAGCGTGCCATACTGAGTATAAATCAAGTCTAAATATTGCGCACAAGCAATAACTTGATCTTCAGTGACGACTCCTCCCTTTGCCACATATTCTGTAATGGAAGGTAATAATGACTTAATAAACCATTCAGCTAAAATTTGATCAGGAACATACGTTTTTACCATTCTACGACAACGTCGCCACTCATGAATATGATCGGATATGTGAGTGGCCGTCGTTTGCTTGAAATTGGTAAGAAGTTCTGTTCCCATTTCGTACCTTATGGGTAACTGAAAATGGGTTAAAAAGGTTGTGGCTAGGGCACTGAAGTTATCAAACGAAGCTCTAGGTAATTCGATATACCATTTCGCTGCTGGACCAGTTAACATTCTCTAAAAAAGGTGAAGCCTAATCGAATCATCGTTTAGGGTGTTTGATGAACACCACAGATGAAATGTCATCACATGATTTGACGGGTCTTCACCCGGATTCCCATTAAATTTAGGAATATCTGATGGAAGTTTATGTGGAATCGCTGGCCACCAAGGGGCGTAAGCAATTGGATTGTTCGTTAGCCGATTTAGATCCAGTAACTCTAAAGTTGCCACGAAGGGTAACTTTTGATTCAGTTTTGGCGAAGCATACCCAGGATAAGATGGAATTGCCTGAGCAGTTGGTCTTTGCATACCAGCATAATGCATTTGATGCTGGTAACTTTGGTAAGGTTGATGGGCATAACCATTATAGAATGGTTGATTTTGACCGTTTTGAATATACGGCTGCCCACTATTTGCAAAGATTTGTTGCTCAGATCCTTGGTAAACTTGTTGGAATTTCGATTGTTGATATTGCACCAACCATGGTTGTGAAGCCATGTGCTGTTGTCCAATACTAGATGTTTGACCAAGATGAGGGGTAATTGTACCCGTTTGGGCCTGTGTCATTCCACTAGTTGGTGATTGTGGTTGAGTCGCAGGGAGAAGAGGTTGTTGCATTACAACCTGAGAAACTTGAGGTTGGCAAACAATAGGCAATGCTTGTACCTGCGACACCATCACAATAGTCGGTGTAGTTGGTATATTTGACATAGGTAAGCAGTGTTGCATCGAGTATACAACTCTTGGTTGTTGAGGTGGTATTGGCACCCAACCGTTAGATGTAATTCCAACATAACCTGAATTTTGTTGTGAGCTCTCGTATGGTTGTCCTCCCGGAGGAGACAATGAAAGAGTATATTTCCCCCCATACGGCAGTAATCCGGTACTGAAAGGAATGGTTTGCCCTTGAGGAACGGACTGCCCAAATTGACACCATGAAGGATCAATTTGCTGAGACTCAACATAAGAGTTCCCGGATATTATTTCAGATGAACAAACGGGAACGGACTATACTGTCGAAATAGCCCCTAAGTGGGCCCCATCTAGTGATTGAGAGCTAGTTGGGACAAATGGTATACCGACGAACATTGTTGGAGTGACAACAGGAAGTTTTGCCGTCGTTGTGTCAGATGACACAGTCCTAGATTTCGAAGGTTGTTCAGGCATTTCTAGTCTATCCAAAATATTTCCTAGCGATTCTACAGGAGCTTTTGATAATGGTCAACTAATTTATGATGAAGAATGATATAGGGTGATCCCAACTCCAAATTGCGATGGAGTACTAGATGGAGGATCCTCCACAATCTCTTCTATAGCAATCAGACCAGGTGGAAGAGGTAGATCGCCAGGTCCGCAAAATATTTCTGGTGCCGAAGAAGGTATAGAATCTGCAGCGACAGATGTTTGGGGAATAACACCTTCCGAATCAGCTATAGATGGAGCTAGTTCAGTAATACAAGTGTTTACCTTCACACTAGGATCAGCTCTATTGTCCTTTGGTGGCTACAGAACTTCTTCTGTAAAGGCAGGGATACCAAAAATGGTTGGAGTAACCAGAGTTTCTAATGGTGTTGGAACACTTGTTCTAACTTTACCAGGGGATTTGGAACCAGTTAAATGAGTTTGCTTTGTCTGTAACAGTTTTGATTCAGGAGACAAAGACGGTTGACTCATAAGCCTCCGCAAATGATGGGGTTTCAATTGACTTTCTTCCACGATTGCGGATTACTCGATCAACTAAAAATCAAGGGGAAATATGTTTCTGAATTAAATGAATTTTAGACGCTTTGACACAACTTGTTTTTTCAATTTTTAAGAGTCGAGAAAAAACAAAAGATGACTCTAGTCACCTTCGATTTTTAAGGAGCTTGAAGTGGCAAGTGCTCAAATGGAACTTTTCCTTTAAGGAGTCTGAAAAGGAACGAAAGTGACTACTCTGGAAATCTAGACAGAGGGATTACCAAACCAATCGTAAAACTGCAGAATACTTTTTACGGTACGGCAGTAAATCTTCCCAAATGTTGTGTTCAGTGCATTGCGATCGATAGGGCGGCAGACACGGCTTCCTACAGATCAAGGATAAAGCCTATTGTGGTCTCCCAATATATACTTGACGGTACGTGGGAGAACAAGTCTGTACTGGCACTTATCGTCTCAAAGTGGAGGAATCACACAACCATCAATGAAAACAACAGTTACCAGGCTTTACGACGCCGGAATACGTCTCTAGCCTAGACTTCTAAATGTTGTGCATTAGGTTCCAAAGCATTTTTAGATTCATTAAATTTATTTTACAGTTGATCTTGCTTAAGAAATTTTCCTTTCAGGTTCACCGCGTGATGTGGATATACAATTCCTAAAATGCAATCTATGATGATAAACAATCGTTTAATCTTCTTTTTGCAATGAAAATCCTAGCTACTAAGGAAAGAGAGACAATATTCTTTCAACATAGAGCAGAGAGAAAACACTATATGCATTGTCCTAAATCAAACCAACAAACAGTCTAAATGCAAATGCAAATGCATGTATTTGTTTTCAGCCTTCTTAATGTGTGAATGATAAAAAGAAAGCTAAGCGCAAATCTGAATTATTTTCAAAGCGACATTACTAACAAGTTTATTTTCAAGACAAAATGAAGACAATGACGACACTTTGTTATTTGGAATTGAAAAATTGCTTTCGACACTTCAAAAACTATTAATTCAAATCAAATACAAGAGTAACAGTGTAATCGACTATCAAGAACAATCAAATTCTCTTCTATGACTGAAAACGACACTTGCGACACTTCCAAATCAAGAAACGACAGTTCAATTACGCTACTTCTTTGTAAAAGAGAACTAAAAATGGATCACAATACATAAAAAAATTTACAGTTCTTTGCACAATAGAGGCGGAATAATGGCAAGGAAGGGGATTTCCAACAGAGGTATACTGACTATAGATAGCAAAACTCCTGAATAGAGCTGAAAAGAGTGAAGAAACCAAAGTCTGAAGGTAAAATTAGCCCTTTCTGATCAGCGCACCTATTACACAGGGATTCCAGTATACATCCCACCTACAACACACGGGAAGTGCGATGCATATTGATATCCTTGAAGAGAGGGTGCGATGGTATAGTGCGAGACTTTTGATTGAGTTCTTGATCACAGTTTGCAGCACAGTTCAAGGATTTTGGCCGAGCAAGTGGTAATTAGTAAATAAATCACAGGGGTAGATCTAAGGAGGTTACTAGAGCCACCACAAGGGCAATTAGAGAGTTTTTAAATTGATTGTTCAGTTCATAAACAAAACCCGGAGATAGACTGAAGCAACATTGATCTACTTTGCACTTGCATAGCAAATGCAGTTCGAAGGCTAGCTGGCTTGACTTCAGGCTCCGTTTGTAAGTTTATAAAGCAAACAAATATAGACAAACAAATAATCTATTCTCTCCCCAGTGGAGTCACCATTTTGTTATTTGGAAATCTAGTGTCTATGCAGAGCTGCTAGTCCCACTAAGGCTAGTAGCTACCTTAGAAACAAACAAACTAAAATCACTTTCGTTTTCCTTTATGAGAAGTAGATAAGAGGGGAACAAAGGAGACCAACCTCTGTCTTGCGCTTGGCTCCTTGCTTGATTCCTCTCCTTTCTGATAGATCTTTGCCACTCGCTTCCTCGTCTACCCAGCTTCAAAGAGCACTTGTAGAATCAAAGCAGCATAACACTATCCAAGAACATAGATCTACTATCATAAACAATATAGGACCAAATATATATTGACCACACAAATGCATATATCATCAATCATACAAGAATGTGGAGGAAAACTTGAATAGCTTTATTAATAATCAAGAATAGCAAAGAGGATTACAAGCAATTGTTCTGACCCATCGTCATCCTCTCAGCAAGAAATCCCTTCTTCACCTCATGAAAAGCTTAAATCACCTAACACTATGATGTTACACCAAGAAACCAGCAACACTTCCTTACAAGATACAAAATTCCAGCCTCTGGATCTCTGGGATGAGGGATCCATATATATATGTTTGCAAGGGGGGTGAGTCAGCTTTTGAGATTTGATTAGTGTCCTCTCTCTGATAGTTCTTGATTCCACTTGGAGATTGATGATCTCTTACTCATCCCTGGGTGAATGCAGAGAGGCAAGTGTCACAGGAAAAGTTTCTGGAAGATTCCATGATCCTCCACCTTGCAGATTGACCGTGTCATTTGTCCACTCTCACCCATCGCACCCCATAGAAGGGATTTTCAGTATGCATCGCACCTCCCATGTGCATTTAGGTGGGATGCAGTGCACTTCGACCATGGAGCAAGTGAGATAGTCCAATTTTGACCAGTTCTGAGTAGTTTTTCATGGAGAACTTTTGGGAGATGATGTAATCAGCTGACCTTGTTCTTTTAGGGGTTGGAACAACACTTTTAGAGACTTAAGAGCCCTTTGTTTATGGACATTTATGATTGGGTTTGCAGTGCCCAAAAATGTCTATAACAAAGGGCCACCCCCTCATGAGGTCTGTAACATCTCACACACACACCCTGGGAATCACTGGTACGATCTACTGCATCACTGCAGCATCAAGTGTATGGATCACGAACGTGAAACAACCAATTCAAAGGGAAATAGTGAGACCCTCTACTCGATCCAAGGCACTGAACAATAATGGAAGATGAAGCCAAGATACATTGCCCTCTAGGTTGTTCTTCTAGAATAAATGAGCTGATGTTGAAAGAATAGGGCCCGCGATAGATGAGGCAATGAGGATCCTCAACTAAAGCACAATGGAAAATTGTAATGTGATTGATGGACTGACACGAGGGATAATGGGAAAAAGTGGGACTGAGGGACAAACAGATGAATTCCATTGTCAGAGCATAAAGTGCATGGTTAAATTTACAACGACTGACTCAACTTTAGAGGGGATGGGGACAGTATGACTAGAGGCCAAAATGAGCAACATAAAATGAAAAATATGCAAATATGGGTGAAATACTGTGACATGATAGAATGGGACGTGAGCAGACTTCGTGAATGCAAGGGTGACTCATCACGGATTCTTTGAACAAGGTTGACTTGATGATGATGCCACACAGACTAAGCCCGGTGGTGACCATGAAAACATGAGTAAATGATGGTTACTCATGATGAAAATTGACATATATTACGACAAGTATTAAGAGGAGGTGGACCTCAAAGTACAATTATCATCTCAAGGAATTAGTTAAGGAATAATAAACAAATAAGAATTATTTAATTATTCCTAAGGGATTTAGTCAAATTTGACAAAGAATAATAATTAATTATTCTTAAAGAAAAATAAGAAAATTAATGATTTATCTGTTTATTTTTCATGATTGGGTCAAATATGGCAAGGAATAATAATTTAACAATGGTTTAATTAATTATTCCTAGAAGAAAATCAAATAAATAGTCATTTAGTTAATTATTCTTCAGGGGTTTAACTATAAATTACTTAACAAAGGTGGTTTATTAAGTAATTTATCACAGTGAAAGAAATTTTACTATGGTAAACTTTGCTTTACATGGTGTACTTCAATCCATCTAGTGAATTATGCTAGATGATCAAGTTTTTGGTGACAACAAAAAGTGTTAATACTAAATTGTTACAATGCATATTTTGAATATTAATTTTTTTCTAATGTGTAAAAAATATATATATCCAATATTCATGTATAATTGTCAACATTTTATTTACTTTTGTATATGGGTAGCATCGTAATGACTTACATTGCTAAATATATCAAGATTGAAGAGACATAATAAAGTAAAATCAAGTATAACAATCATTACATTGAAAAGTTGTACCTCTTTCACAAATATTTGGGGAAATGTACAATAAGGTTCCATATAAACAAAATGATTAGTATGAGTCAATTATTTTTACCAATTTCCTCATCTTAGCTAAAAACACTATATCTTGATTTAATTGTGGAAAATTTATTGACAAAAAAATAATCCCAGAAGAAAGAGAGAAATAAACATTCAATATTTACATGAAGCAACAAGTATTAATTAAAACTAACTACTAATTTATGAGTTCATACATGATATAAAGAATTAGAAAATGACAAGTGTAGAGGTTTTTAGTTCTTTGTTCAAATAGAGCTTGTTTGTTGACATCATTATCATTCCCTCAATTTTATTCAACTTGTTCTCATTGTACTTAATTTGCCTCAATTCCCTTCCATTTTAATTTTATTATATCTCCCTTTCATCCTACCTTTGTTGACCATGCCCATATGATTCTATTCATCTAAGGTGACCATTATTTTTGTTCCAACAACTCAATATTGTCTTCTTTTTCAAAATTTTCTTAACAAAACTTTGTTTTTCCTTATTGTTCTTATGGAATTCCACAAATGAACCACTATTTTTTATTTAGGTGGATATTGGTGGCCACCTGCCTATTCCACTTGGACCCCCAACATTGTTTCCTTTCATTTTCCTTAATTCTAGCACAAATTTCTAATTTTGGCAGTTTTTCAGGTCCTGAGCTTTCAAAGCCATTTTGAGGCCCTAAACGACATTTTTTTGAAAAACATGCCAAGCATAAAACCCATGGGAAAATACCTGACATGAATATTTGTTATCCTCAGATATATGTTTCTAACAAGGTATCGTGCACATAAAATGAAGATCACATGGCCAAATTATGACCCCGAGAAGATGGTGTTCCAACTAATCCCAAATGGGTTCACAAAGATTTGGTGCTTCATCACCTAGGATTATGTTTTTGGATATTTAGGGTTTTCAATTGTTTCTTAATAATAAAAATTCCTCTGAGCCTCATTGTAACACAATTCAAAAAACATGTAACCGTCACATATCTTCTCGGAGATAAGCTACCATCACTTGAGCTAGTTTGTTTCCATTATGTATGTAAATAGTTTGAGTATTAGTTATTAATGAATTGAAGTTTAGGTTTTGTTGTAGCTCTTTGTTTATGTTTAAGTCTATAGTTCATTTCATTCTTGCATAAATATGGATTAGTGGTATTAGAGTGGTCTTCTCTTTCTTTGTTTTTCTGTGAATTTCCCCAATGAGGTCAGGGTATAAGGAGTTAGAATTGACCTGGTTTAACCCTTGAAATACTGACCTCACCGACATCGACAACATCCCATTGCGAAATAGTATAATGACGAGGGAGCAGGAGATCCTTTCAAAATATTGCTCGAAGAAGCCCTTAAGTGACAAAAGAACGAGATGGTGGATAAATTTTCTGAGATCCTTCGGTGGGTATGAATGGGCGAAGCATATTCATTAGACAACCACCTCAAAGGAATCACCCCCTTTAAGGTACAATTTAACTTTGACATTCCTATATTTGAAGGCCAAATAGACACAAATGCCATAGATAAATGGTTAAATTTTCTAGAAGGATATTTTTTTGTTCATAATTTTTCCAATAAGGAAAATATTGCTTTTGCACTCCTCAAATCCACCCCCTACGTAAAGGACTAATGGGAAACCTACTGTGAATAGAGGGATGAGAAGGAACGCTCACTATTTTCTGCCACACCCACATGGAATTATTTATGATATGCCATTGTTGTACATGATTTATGATTGTGGACAAAAGTATCTCCCCCAGGTCGGTGGCTAACCTAGAACAACATAGAGATAATGAAAAAAATATTTTTCCTTAAATTAAATAGATGACGAAGTGAGGCCTACTTGGAATCCTTCGCATAATTCGATCCTTCTTTAACTTGGAAGCTCCAATTCTAGCTCCAAATGCAAAAATTAGGACCTGCACAGTCACCCTCCAAAATCCAACCCCCAACCACATAAAAGGCTAGAATATATAGAGAAGTAGGGTAAGTTGGGAGTTCTTATCCAATTACCAATATAGGTAAGAGATCCAACTTTGGTGGCGGGATAAGGTCAAAGGATAAGCGGTGAAAAATTCAAATTAGGGAAGGATAGGATCCAAATGTTTTATCCAAGGTAAGTAGTTGAAACAACTTCTGGAAACTCCTAGAAGGGGAATCTTTGGAAATCCTGATCATTCTTCTAGATTTTTAGAATCAATGTAGGTGCAAATGGGACCAACATGCTGGTGACCAATGCATGCAACAGTGGAGGAAAATGTAGGTGAACACACCCCAGTAGGCTTACAGGGAGCGTTGGTCCTCAAACTGTCTCAGATGAAGTGGAAATGAAAGGTACATGCTTAGGGATTTGTGAAAGATGGTGAAAAGTGGGAATAGGATTTTGATTGATCCCATTAGGAGGCTCACTGATTAGATGTGACAAAATGGCCTATAACAGAATTCACCCTAAAGTGAAAAGTCAGAGATAATGACTGATGACTAAAGTGCTTTACCTTGTGATAAGTATGGATTAAGGACAACCGATGAGATTCATCTATTACAATACATTGACAACATGACATCATTATTTGCTAAGGGAGGCATAACCATACTCAAGTCATAAGCTAAAACAACATGTATAATGATCAAAAGACACATCCACAGATGCAACTGGTGGACCCATGACTGGATGGGTGTCTATATGAACACGACCATCATACATTATGATCTTTGTATATCTCCTTAAATCGCATTCCAGATGGATGGAACTAGATCAGGGGTCTTATATATTGTTCACACAACCAAGCAATGTACGAGTCTAACCATGTGAATAAATGAGCTAGAATTGAACATGGTAATCACCATCTGATTACCAACCAATGATGTAAGACATTAAAATACATGAGAGAAACCACCGATGATGTTAATGTCTCTCAAGGTACTACAGTACAATCTGTATGGTGTGAATGAATGAGTTGATGTCGAATACCACACAAAATCTTTCGGTCGAAGGCTATTAATGTAAACCTGTCGCCAAGAGTGAGAAAACTTGTCATTGATGTATGCAAGCACCAAGGTACCAAGGGGTGTTTCTAAGTCAAATTCCTAGGTGATGTGCTATTGGCTTGATGGGCCCTGACCCAGGTTCAGTGTTAAGTAGCCAAGAAAATCCCTACACTACTTGCCCTTTCGACATCAATCCATGGAGTGTGGACTGAAGTCTCACCTGAAGCAGTATGGGGGATGCAGGAACCAAGTTTACGCACCCTGAGATGGTAGCGATGTCGCTTTTATACATTTAATCTACTTTTTTGTAGATCGATAAGCCCCTTAGGGCTTATCAATGTACTTCTCTTATTCGTCCTTGAAGCCTCCACTAAAGTCTACGACTTTCCTTCACGTACCCTGAATAGATAGATCGGGCACTTACGTGCCTCTGTAATTACTCTCACTTCTGTATTTACTGAGATTATCTTAGTTTCGTACAGTATTAAAATGTAATTATGATTATCTTCACGTAAACATATATCTTTACTTGCATTCATATAACAAAGAGAAACATATAGATTCATGCTGTTAACACCCAGGCTGTTCCCTTTGACTCCTGAGGGAATACGGCCGGGGTAGCCACTAACCAAGCTTTGGATCACAGGTTCTAGCCAACCTGTAATCAGAGAGGGCTCTCTCTTTAATTGTTTAACTTTGTTCTTAAGAATCTTAGGCTAGAATATGAGGTGAGGGTTTGGTTTGAAAGTTTTGGTTGAATGATGTCTTTCAGTACCTAAAGTGATATCTTTAGACAGTTTTAGACCATTGGGCAATGGAATCTGTGGTTGCAGGTTATTTGAATTTGTTGAGTGTGATTATTGAAGTAACAGGGCCATATAAATATTTCATGAAACAAACTTGAAATTGTAATGATGAAGTGTGTTTAACCAGTGGAAGGCAATTAAGAAATTTCCACTAAGTTGGTGATGTGAGAAAGAGATGTATTGACCAGGAGCAGGTTTGAATTCCTGAACAATAATCACTGTGAAAGGTATAGTTTGGAAGTGCAGCAATTAAGAATTACACTCTTATAACTATAACTAAGGAAAACATACATAATAGCTTAGATTGAGTTCAGGGTATTCTATGAATAAATCATGAAGCTATTCTTTTTCTTTTCCATTAACTTGTGAAACAGAAACATGAATGGATTATGAAGAAAACAACAAACATAACGAACAGGTTAAAGAAACTTATTGTTCCATGAAATACGCAGGAATCCTGTAGCATTCAGCAAGCACATCAAAACGCATCAGACAACACAGAACTTTGGAAATTCCATCAGCTTTGTTGTATTAAAACTCTGAACATTTACAGCATAGTATCTCCTGAAGAGAAAATCAACAACCCCTGCAAGCTTCTGCGAGGGGGAATATATACAACCGGTTATACAAAAATATCTGAACCGCTGAGTCACTTGATAAATAAATACGCTCACCAACTTTACAAATAGCAGATAAGGAAGTTATTACTGCTCTAAATACAAAATGAATACTCTTTAATTCTGTCAGAAGCCTTTTTGACCTTTGGAGGCCACTGAGTCAGTTGAGCGTTCTACATTAATGCTGAATGATGTGTCTTTATGGCTTTGTCATGCTGTAGCTTTCTCGGCCCTGTCATCTGTAGCTGTCAGTATTGCTTTAGTGGCCGAATTGGTTTGTTGGGCTGGCTCAGTCCATTCTTCTCCAGACATACTGAATGCATCAAATCTTTCTGATCATGATGACTTATGTTTTTTGATGAAAAAACTTGATGAAAGCCTTTTGTTTACAGTAACAACTGTATCATTTTGGTCCACCATTCCTGTGTAGGCAGCTGATGTCTCAAAATTGCATCTAAGGTTTCATCTACCTCTGTATATTTGCAGAAGTTTGGAGCTACTTCAAACAAATGTATGATCTCATTCATAATAAAAAATAAGTTCTCTACTCTGTCATAGAGACTTTGCCCAGATGTTGGCCCTGTTTCTTCTGAAGTACTTGCTCCTGCAGTGATCTCGTTAGTGGCAAATGTATTCACCCTTTTGGCATAATTTTCATGTGATAGTAGCCTCCCTGGGTTGTTCAGCAAGCCAGGAAGGCCTCTGCTCTGTAATGCTGCAAACTTATCCATGAATCTGTTTACTTCTGTTTGCATGTCCTGGCTTCTTCTATCCAATGTCTGTACCAGGCTTCTTAACGTGAGGACCCTCTTTATCAGCAGGATGGTTTCAGTTCTACTGGCGATTCCTATTGCTGCCAGCTGAGGACCTGTACGGTTATTTAGAGCGTTGATCATTCTATTGGCTATCTCAGGCATATTGCCTAGAGATGCCCTTGCCCTTTGGACTTCCCTGTGTGCCTTGGCTATGAGCTCCATTTGCTCATGAATTGTCTCTATATACTGCCATTGATCTGTTATGGATTGGCCAATGTTGGCCCATAAGACTTTCTTTATTTCAGTTACAACCTTGTCAAGGGTGAGCTCTTTCTCCAGCTCCTTTATCCTCTCCTTGAGAGCCTTCACTTCTCTGCCCTTTTCAGCTACATTTTGCTTATACTTGTCATATTTTTCATTCAGCTTAGCTAAATTCTCCTTGGCCTCATTTAGCTCTGCCATTTGGGCTTCCAGGGCTTGAATTTCATTCATCAGCTTCTGCATGTCAAGGCTTGGAGCTTGCTCTGATGTTGTTGCTGGTGTTGATGTTGATGGAGCTGTCTCAACTGTTTGCATTGTAGGAGGAGTGACAATTTGAGGGGGTTCCTCAAGGTTGATTACTTGTGGAGGGGGCTGAACTGCTTTGCCTCCTTCTTTCTGCTGTAGGGCTGCCTGCAATGCAGCCTCTGTTTCTATTAATTTTTCTTCAGTCTGCACCAACTGTTTGTGCAGTGTTACCAGCAATGTTGCTGTATCCTGGTCCTTCCTCTGCTGAGCAACCTCTTCTGTTTGGGGGTGAAAGGTTGCTGGGATCTTTATCATCTTCCTTAGAGCTGCAATATCTGCATCTCTTTCTTTTAGCAGTGCCTGCACAGCTTTGGGGTCCTTTGGGTCATGCCCGAGCTCTATAATTATTTCCTCCAGAGACCTGATCCTGTTGTCTTTAGCCTGGGAGGATGCCTTTTCTAACTCCAATTGTGCAGTGGTATTATTCAAAGAATTCTGCAATCTATAATTTGTCAATGTATTATCTGCTAGGGTAGCATACACCATCTCACCCGTCTGTTTATGCAATTCAATTTGATCCATTGGGTGGATTTCCTTGGACAGGATTTCCAAGTTTGTTCTTATATAATCAGCTGCAGACTGTGGTTGCAGCGCTGTGGGCTTGAAATGGCTCATTATCATTTTGCCCTCTTGCACATCATATGCAGACATCAACCTCTGCTGGTTTGTAGGAGCCATTTTCAACAAGTGGTTGTACAGCTGTAACCTCAATGGCTCATTTCTGGTCTTGATGTCTATGAATTGTTTCTTTATGCTAGACTCACCCTTTCTTTGTTGCCCTGAGGAGCTGACCTCTCCTCCAAGTGTTCTTTGCTGCTCTTGCTGTAATGAGCTAGCTGATACCTCTGTGCTGGGGGGACCCATCTGCGTTTGACCAAAAGGCATCTCCTCCTCTGAGAAAGGATTGAGCCTTTGTCTCTTTTCCCCTTGTTGTGATGTTGCGGTGCTAAGGGGAGTCTGTTCCTCTCTATCTCTCTTCTTACCCCTCTCTTCATTTGTAGGGGTTTGGAGCACCGAAGTCTCCACTGTAACATTCTGCACTGAGGCCTCCTTTTCTTGCGTTTGCTCATCATTAGGACCAGGAGCCTCTGCCATTTCTTCCTGCTGTTCAGGATGATTTTCAGGCTGTTCTTCTTGGGCTGATTTCTGTTCTGTTTCCTTGCCTTTATCCTTGGCTGAAGTCTCTGCTGTGATTGGGGCTTGGACTGTCTTTTGTGGAGCTGTAGATGATGAGGCAGCTGCTCCCACTTGAGTGCCTGGAAGAGAAAATACCTGTGAACAAAGCTCCAAGTCAGCCAACTTTTGGAGATTTCTTATTCCTCTTTGAGCTAGTTCTTCTTGTGTAGTAGCTTCTTCTAAGGTGCCTTCCCTCCATTCTAGTTGATTTGCATATTTTTCTATGTGAGGCAACCTTAAGTGACCATAACTGGCCAGCCTATATCTGATCCTTCTTAAGCTTATGAAATGAGTTGGGTCGTATGGTTTCCAAAGGAAACTGGTCTGTAAGCCAAGGCTTTCCAGCATTCTATTTGCCTCTTGCCAACCTTCCTCCCTTTTATTGTAGATGAAGTGGCCTAATTGGTTTCTAACTTTAAGCTGTGCCTTCTTGCCCCTGCTTGAAAAATGGAGTACATCAGCATTCCCAAATTGCCTGAAATACTCGAGGGCAAACAATCTCATAGGCACATATCTGGGCAATCTGTATGGGGGCAACTCACACCCATATATCCTAATAACTATGTGGTTTTGGTAAAAATACCAATCCCCAATGCTGTATACCTTGGACAACTGAAGAATCCTTTGCATCTCATCAGTTAGTCTTGGAGGAGGTGAGCTCAGGAGCAGAGACATGGCTGGGTGGATGAAGAGGTCTATAAACTCACAATAAGTGTATGGGGAATAAGATCTGCAGTGGAAAGCAGAGAACCAATAGACCACTGACCTTGGATTGCCTTGTGCATCCACTCTTTTCATAGGAAAAGGAAATTTCTCATGCTGATAGTATAAGATTAAATGGTAGATATAGGAGGTGTATCTGAACACCCTTTCTCTTGCTAAGTCTATCAATTGCTCATGTATTTTATTGGAGATGTAAGTGGCATAGTCATAACAGATTGGGGGCTTACCAGGGGAAAACATGGCCATCATTACCAGCACAGTTTCATCAACAAATTCTATTGAATTATAGCCCAGTATGGGACTAATCATATCTGCAAGGTCTCTGCCCAATTGATTCAGGTATAAATGAGAAATGGGAGGGTACTTCATAGTCTCAGAGGTTGAATCAATGAACAATTGATTTATCTTAGTGATTTGAGCATCTGTCAGTTTAGCTCCTTGCTTTATCAGATCCATCAATGATAAAGGAACTAATTTCTTATCAGTCTTGAAGTTCAGCATCTCTCTGATGGCTGCAGGGGTGACATAAAAAACAATTGAGTCTGAAGGGTCAAGCACAGCCCTCTGAGTGGGGTCATAGCAGTCAGCACATCGGTGGATTAGGTCCGGGAACTGGTTGACCTGAGGGAGCTTGAAGATGGGGAGGAAAGAGTCCCAAATGCCTAATATATCCATTCCACTATCATGCTTGAGTTTCAATTCATTTAGCAAGTGAATGTGATACCTGCTATGCATTAGCATTTCCTCTGATATTTGGTAATCTTGATCTGCTAACGGTTTCCACTCCAACTCTCTCTGGGGGGCATTCAATGGAGCAACATTCAGGGCAACAGGTGCTACTGGTGTATCCATGTTTTACAAGTGAATTTGGTTTGAATTTCGACTATTTCTGGAAGAAATACCGTCCTGCGCGGTGGGTTAGGTAATTTGCTGAATTACAACCCGTTTCAGAGCAACAGGGGTGTAATTGGGCACAATTGGCCGGTTTAAAAAAGGAATTAACTTAGTTTCAAGGTGTAGCAGGCCTATTTCTCAGGTGAAAATGGTCAATTTCCTGGTTTTTAATCAATGCAGGACGTAACAGAGTGCGCAGTCGGAGAATTGGTAAATACCTGGTGTTATAACGATGGAGGAGCTTGGTTGCAGTCAAATGCTGAGCGGCAGCAGCTCTGGAATGGTCTTGGTAGGTTGGCGGCAGCAAAGGACGTGAAAATGCATGCAGGAGGCAGAGCACAAAACGTTGAAAAAGTGCGCAAAAATGGCAAAATTCGGCCAAATATGGGATTCTTGGCGTTGGCGCGAAAATTTGGATGACGTCAGCATGACGTCATCAGGTGGGATCAGGGTTGGGTGACGTGGCGGCCTGTGAGTGGTGCACGTGGACTGCATAGGTGGCGTGACAGCTCGGAGCGATGGCGGGCAGGGGCGCTAACGCGGCGGTGAAGTGGCGTGACGTTGGCATGACAGGACAGCTGAAAACCGGGAGTGGTAAGCGGTATGATATCGCACCGCTCTTCATACGAAAGCGGGATTGTCAGAAGGCGGCCCGATAAGATTTGGGGGCGACGCGTGGCAGAGGCCTGACGTCACCCTCTGACAAATTTCGGGAGGTAGCGTCCGGTCTTCAGGGCCCGTCTGATATGGATGTGGGCCGTCGGATGGGAAAGCCCAGATCCGACGGTCGACGGGTCGATAAGATGCCAGGACAATACGTCAGCAGGCGAGGAATATTTAATTGTTCTTCTGGAAATGCGCGCCCAGGCGTACCTTTGGACTTTGGCGGGTTTTATGGGTTTTTTCAATGTATTTTCTGTGAAAAGGCGCATCGCACCAAAACTTTGGATAAAGCGGAACAATGGGTTTTTTGGTGTGTTTTGCAAATAGCGCAGGTTAGGGGTAATAGTGGGTTTTTACAAGGCCTTTTGCAAATGAAGTGGGTAAATGATTTCAAAGGTTTGTGAAGGGAAAAAGGGGTAGGACTTAGGTTATTAGACTGACCAGAGGTCAATTTAATCCCTGCTTTTGGGCATATGGCTATAATTGCCAGGGGGAGGGAATATTTATACATTGCTTGGGGTTTATACACCATAGTGTTTATAATAGTAGGGGAAAAGGGGAACATAGGGGATTTAGATAATAAAAAGTTAGGAGTTAATATGAGTGGAAAAGGTGGATGAAGGGGGAAAAACCACTAAGTTTATATGAAATCAACTTAGTTTAGGAAGTAGATCAAAATGAAAAGAATTTTACACAAGAAATGTGGCTTTTAAAGAAACAAGAACCAACACAAGACTTTGACTTCTTCCATGAACATAGGTAGTATTGGGATGTTAGCAATGAATGTGATGGGGGATAATCTGGAAGTTAGACATGCTTCATTGAGTTGCTACAAAAACTGCTGAATAAGAGACCTGCACTGGCACCCTGTTTTTCCTTTGCTTAGGCCAATGAAATGCCATAAACCATGCTTTCTGCAACCCCAACTACCTACCCATTCTATTGCCTAGCATTTTTTGTTACTTCTAGGAGGGTGCACTTAGACTTGCAAACCCTCATGTACCTTTTCTTTTCCTTTGGCTTTTTCTTTTGATTTTCTATCTAAGGCTAGCCTTATTGCTTCCAAGGCCCCAGATTAAACAGTTGGGAACCTTCATTCTCTACCTAACTACTTTATCTGCCAAGATTTAACTGTTTGGACAAACTTCTTTCTCTAATCTACAACAAAAATTGAAACATGGCATGATCCAGCTTAGACTGTTGGATCACCCATCCAAATTCAGTTAACATCAAGCTATGTACACATATTGCATTCCCTTGGAAATATGGGATCTTTGCATCACCAAAGCAGAGCATATTTGGAACTTTCTTTGCCAATCATGAAATATGAAACCTATTGGTATAGGTATCTAACAGTGGCTCCACTTGGGGATGGTTTTTCCATTTCAAAGACCAAGAACAGCAGGTCAGAATGCCTTGGCCCCTGATTTCTTTTTACCAAAACTTGGAGTCTTCCTCCTTGAAATCTCAAAATTGTGCCCTTTCCATCTTGGTAGATCTCTGAACTTATTTGTCTTCTGCTGATACTTACAAAACTTGGGAAGTTGCCTTTTATACATGTTAACAGAAAGTAATATATACACCCTATAATGTACAAGGGAAAGTCAAACTATACACATGGGAAGTAGTCAAAATAGTGCTTGAACATCCTGCCATTCACAGGACCTTCATCTAAGTCAGTTTCATCCAGATTTTTTAGGAAGTAAGTGTTGTTTCCTTGCACTGCTTGGATAACAAATGGTCCTCTCCAAAGAGAATCAAATTTTCCATGTTTTCCTTTATCTTCCCTTCTTGAATCCCACTTGAGGACTTTGTCACCCATGTTGAAATCTTCAGCCTTAGTCCTTCTATCAAAATCTTTCTTTAACTTTTCTTGTAGAACTTGAACTCTGTAATAAACTTGGTCTCTAGTTTGCTGCAAACATATTATTTGATTGATCCTTCTTTGCATGTCATTTGGTTCAGCTTGACTTTCTTGAAGAAGTTTCATGACAGGGATCCCTAAGGATGAAGGGAATTTGGCTTCTAATCCATAGACTAACTCATATGGGCTGAGCCCAATGGATCTCTTGGTTGTTAGTCTATCTGCCCATAAGGCATTCACAAGTTTCTTATGCCAATTCTTCTTATTTTCTTCCAACACCTTCTTTATGATGTTTACAAGGCTTTTATTTGATGATTCAGCTAGGCCATTTCCTTGAGGGTAGTATGCAGTGGAATGGCCCAAAGTAATATGAAATCTGTGGCAGAAGTTCACCATCTTCTTGGATCTAAAAGCAGCAGCATTGTCTGTTATAATTTTGTCAGGACAGCCAAATCTAGCAAGAATATTAGTCTCCAGAAACTGAATGATAGTAGAATCATTTGCTTGTCTACATGGAACAGCTTCAATCCATTTAGTAAAGTAATCTGTGGCTGTTAGAATCCATCTATGTTGGCCTGAAGAAGAAGGATGAATTTCTCCAATGAAGTCCAGGCCCCACTGCTGAAAGGGCTTCTCTGTTGCAATAGGCCTCAAAGGAAGGGGCAGTAATTTTCTCTTTCCCTCAAATACTTGACACTTGTGACATGAAGTGGTAAATTTTTTAACATCAGAGAACAGGGTTGGCCAATAGTAACCTGCCCTTAGTATCTTGTCCACAGTGGACTTCCAATACAAATGTCCACCACAATCACCTGCATGAAATTCTTTCATCACATTATCAATTTCATCCATATTCAAACAGTTCAGCAGTATACCTTCATGATCTTTCCATAGTAAATTACCATCTATAACACAGAATTTTGAAGCTTTCATTTTTAGAAATCTAGATTTGGTTCTGGACAATCCTGGGGGAGCACACAGGTTTTGCAATATATAACAGATATCAGAATACCACTGGGATTGTTCAAAGGCTACATTGATCTTTGGAGTCGCCAACTCCGGTTCACTGTCCAGTTGGTTAATGTCCAAGGCTTGAAAATTTGTTTCAGACATTAATTTAGCCAAACCTTGCTCTTTTATCAGTTTCGTAGGTCTTATCTCAATATCAAATTCTAAAATGTTGGCAATCCATTTTCGTCTTCTGCCTTCTAAGTTTTCTTGAGTGAGTATGTCTTTCACAATGGGACTTGGTACATAAGCTATAACATGGGAGTACAGGATGTAGATCCGGAAATCTTTGATGGCTTTGACCAAAGCATAAGCTTGCTTTTCCATGATCTGATATTTCAGGGGTGCATCTCTAAGAGCTCTACTAAAGAAAGCAATAGGTTTCTCATTTCCTTGGTCATCTTTCTGCAATAAGACAGCAGCAATGGTATGCTGGGAGGCAAAAGAGAAAATGATAAACTCTTTGTCAAATTGAGGATTTGTTAAGACTGGAGTTTGGGTAAGGGCCAATTTGATACCTTCAAAAGCTTGATTTGCTTCTACTGTCCACTTTACTTTTGAATCCTTTTTTAGCATGTTGTTTAGTAATCTGATTAATTCTGCTAAGTTTAGGATAAACCTCCTTAAAAAGTTGATCTTTCCCAAGAAGGCTTGTAATTCTTTGATGTTTCTTGGATGGGGCATCTGCAAGATGGCCTGTATTCTATCTGGGTCAATTCTAATGCCATCCTTAGAAATGATGTGACCTAACAACTTACCTTCTTCCAAACCAAATAGAGACTTCTTAGGATTTAAGGAAATTCCATATTTGCTACATGTTATGAATATCTGTCTCAAGTGTTTCAGATGTTCTTGGTCAGATTTTGAGAAAGGTGTGAGGTCATCTAAGTAAATGACAAGAAAGCCATGGATCTCTTTAGCAAAGGCAATGTCCATTGCTCTTTGAAATGTAGCTCCTGCATTTTTCAATCCAAAAGGCATTTTAACATATTTGAAAGTTCCCCATGGGGTTGTGAATGCTGTCTTATCTTGATCATCAGGGTGGACTAGGATCTGATTGAAGCCTGAGAATCCATCAAGTAATGATATTCTTGAAGCCCCCACCACTCTTTGGAGAATGTGATCCATTTTAGGTAAGGGATAATTGTCTTTGAGGGATACTTGGTTTAAATTCCTTAGATCAACGCAAAGCCTAATCTCACCGGTTTTCTTTCTTGTGGGCACCAAATTTGAAATCCAGTCTGAGAACCTGATTGGTGCTATGATACCAGCTTTAAACATTTTTTGTACCTCTTTTTCAATTGAAGGGAGAAGCATAGGATTGATCCTTCTCAATTTTTGCTTGAATGGCTTTTGATTAGGCTTGAGAGGGATGGTGTGTTGGATAACAGAGGTGTCATAGGATTTCAAGTCCTCATAACTCCATGCAAACACATCTTGGAACTCTTTAAAGAGGTCAATGTATTTAGGCTTCTGGTCGGGAGGTAAAGATGCAGACAATTTTATTATTTTGGGTTTTTCAGGAGTCCCAATGTTGCATTCTTCAATGGCAGCATTGAGGGGCTGCATTTTCGGTTTTCTAGGGACATCATTTGAATCAAAAATGTCCTCCAATGGAGTTAGGCCTGTTGGCAGAAAGTTATCCTTTAGCTCTATGATTTCAGCCTTTGTACCAGCTATTTCATCCACATGCAGTTGTTCAAGTTCTTGTATTTGTTGCTTGTCAAAGCTTGTTGAACAAAGCATTTTACTTGCTGTTTTGGGTGATATAGCTATTTGGTCTTGTTCACTCAATGGTTGTATGTCTTTCACAGAATCAACATCAATGTTCAAACCTGAAAATTCGTGCTGCAAGGTTAAGAAATTATTTATCTGTGTGTCATCCTCAAATACTTGCCAGTTTTTAACATTGTTTGGGACAGAAGGTCTGTGTTTTATCTCGGCTGTAAAACTATGGTTAGGTTCAAAAGGCAATTTGCATGTACTAGCAAATGTGGCTAAACTGTGTGCATGAAGATTGTGGGCTCTAGCTATCTTGGTTATCTGAAATTCAGTGAAAGTTTTAAGCATTTCAATAGCAGCAGACCTATATGACCTTAGTCTTTTGTCATTGGTGACAAAATTACCTTTCACTTGTTGGATAATAAGGTCTGAATCTCCCATGATTGAAATTTTTGTGGCCTCTAATGATTTTACCAGTTTAAGGCCCAGCAAAAGAGCCTCATATTCTGCCATATTGTTGGTACATCTGAAATTAAGCCTATAAGCCCGACCTTGTGCATGATTGCTTTGTTTGTTATGAATCCACACTCCAGCTCCTGCCCCAAATTTGTTGACTGATCCATCAAACTCAAGAAACCATAAGATCTCCTGTTTTAAGGGATTTTCAACATCCTTTCTGTAACTTGGGATTATGAGTTGGAGTTCTTGTCTTTCATCTGGTTTATCTTTTAGGACTGACTTGTCAATCGGTTTCTCAATCTTGGTTTCTTGGGGACTCGGTAGCTTACCCTCATGCATATTTTGTTCAAGTGTGACCGATTTATTATCACTCTCAGGGCTTGTATCATCGTTGAACAGAATAAAGGAATCCATATCTGAATGGACTGCATAAATGGGGAAATTTTGAGGCTTTTCTTCACTGTTCACCATGTATTTCATAAGTGACTCTCTATATAGCCTCTTGGGCTGACCAAAGACTGAGATGGTGGCATATGACATGTCTAACTACAGGGAACCTTGGAGTTTAGCCCCCCATGATCTTGATAACAGCATTCCATATTTGGGTGGGATATCAGCAACTACAACATCCATTAAGATTGTTTTGTTTGGATACTGGACAAGGGATACACATAGATCTTTTATCAAACCTAAACACTTAACTTGGCTGGAGTCAAATGAAAATAGGTCCTTATATGGTCTTGTAATGTATAGGTTAAGTCTCTCCATTACTGATTTAGGCATAAGGTTATGAGAGGCGCCTGAATCAAACATTGCATTGTGTAATATTTTATCATGAATATGCAAGCTGACATAAAAAAGGTAAGATCCCTGTAACTGCTGTCTTTCCATCAACCTCTGGACCGAAAAGTAGTTCTGGGGTATCATCCAACACATTGACATCATCTTTATTATGGGTAAGTTGAAGGGATTTTTTGATTTGTTGTTTGTAAATGTCATGCTTGGCTAGCTCTGAAAGAGGAATGTCTATCTTCAATTTGCCAATTTCAGCTTCTAAGTCAAAGGGTTTTTCAGATTGGACCTTGGTATTGTAGTTGACAACCCTTTCTTTCTTGTTCAAATTTTCTTCTTGGTTTTCACTCTGATCTTGAGGCTTGTCCTTTTTACTCATCTTGTGGGGAGTAATGCTTGGATTAGGCTGCAAGGGTGATGTAGCCATTGATTGTTGATTTGGGGAAGATGCTTCAGTTATTTCTTCAACTGTTACTTCATTTGTAATTGAATCAGTTTTTTTAATTGGCTCTGTGACAATGGTCTTCTTAGGCAGTGGAGTGTCCTTTGTTTTCTCAGGTTGTGTCACATTTATAGTTCTGCTCCTTAGCTTGTATTGCTTATGAACTTCATAAACAGCTGTGTCATAGCCTTGTTTAAAGTCGAATGACTCACCTGACTTGGTTTGAAACTGCTTAATGTCATCATCCTTATGATCTTCTTGACTCAGAAAAACTTGTTGATCATCATTCAGGCCCATTAGGTTAATGTGGGTGTCATCTATCTGTTCATTAGAAGTGGATGCTTCTGTATAATTTTCTTGGAACGGAGGTCTAATCTCTGGTTCAGAATTCGCTTTACCAACATTAGGATTTTGGTTTCTTCTGAAATTGGGATTCCTAATAGGATTATTCTGTGGTGCTTCCCATGATGATTTCCTTTCAACTGATTCTACTCTGTCACCTAATCTCTGCATACCAGTGATTATTGCATCCAGTTTTTGATCCCAGCCTGAAGGCTCTTCTTTAAAGGTAGTCTTTCTCTCAGTTCTTGTCCTATTTCTCTTGGCTATCAGGTTAGCTTCTACACTTACTGCTATATCTTGCATTTCAGCTAAAGTTCGGGGAGCCCTTTCCCTTAATTGATATGCCATATCCGAATCAAATCCATCAGGAAAGGTATATAGGGCCAGATCCGGTGGGGGTCTAAGATTTTGGGGAATAGCATTGTAGGCATTGTTAAACCGAGCACAGTAGTCTAGGACAGTTTCTTGTGGACCTCTTTTAATTGTATTGTATTCAGATAAAATATGAAGTGGATCCTTCTTCTTCTCCCATCTGTTGATAAATGTTTGATAGAGGGCTTCAGGGTCAACTATTGAGTTTGCTGTAAGTGACCTAAACCATGTTCTTACATCCCCTGTTAGGCTTTGCACAAAAATTTTCATCCTAACCCCATAATCATCTATTTCGTAGTTTTCAAAGTAGTCCTGCATTTTCTTAGTATGTTGAAGGGCTGGATAAGAGCCAGTACCATCAAAGTATGAGATTTTGCTTTGGTACTCTTGAGGCATAGGAGCTGGATTGGTCGGTAACTGCAGTGGGGCATATCTATTAGCCATGTTTGGTGGGACAACAGGGATAACAGGGATGAATGGGACAAGTGGAGGAAATGGGATGATAGGGGTGTGTGTAGTTGATGGAGTGGTTGAAAGGTTACCTTGTGAAGTGGATGAAGAAATAGGAGATTGTGGGCCAGTTGTATGAGGATGTAGAGAAGCTTTGGCAGGGGTTGGAATGTCAGTTTGGAGACCTGCTTCTGAACTTGAATCTGATAAAGTCCCTTCTGATTTGTTTCTCTTGAGGTTTATTGCAATCAAGTTTGGATTTTGAAACTCAGGTGCTGGATCAGGATCTGGGTTTGATCTCGTGTAACGAGTTTTCTTCTTAGGAGCCAGCTTCTATAACTTTCTTTGTGAGAATTTCTAAGGAGGTAGTGATCTTTTGACAAGGACTGGTCAGTTATAGCACAACTATATGAAACCTAATACTGAATAAAGATTGACTGAGGCAGCTTTTATATACTCCTGCAAATGCAAAGCAGAGGCAGTTTCTAAGGCTATCTGGCTGTCACTCAGGCTTTATCTATAGCATTAAGAATCAGATAGGAGGTTGCAAAGTTCATCCAGGTCCCCAGTGGAGTCGCCATTTATGTTAACACCCAGGTTGTTCCCTTTGACTCCTGAGGGAATACGGCCGGGGTAACCACTAACCAAGCTTTGGATCACAGGTTCTAGCCAACCTGTAATCAGAGAGGGCTCTCTCTTTAATTGTTTAACTTTGTTCTTAAGAATCTTAGGCTAGATATGAGGTGAGGGTTTGGTTTGAAAGTTTTGGTTGAATGATGTCTTTCAGTACCTAAAGTGATATCTTTAGACAGTTTTAGACCATTGGGCAATGGAGTCTGTGGTTGCAGGTTATTTGAATTTGTTGAGTGTGATTATTGAAGTAACAGGGCCATATAAATATTTCATGAAACAAACTTGAAATTGTAATGATGAAGTGTGTTTAACCAGTGGAAGGCAATTAAGAAATTTCCACTAAGTTGGTGATGTGAGAAAGAGATGTATTGACCAGGAGCAGGTTTGAATTCCTGAACAATAATCACTATGAAAGGTATAGTTTGGAAGTGTAGCAATTAAGAATTACACTCTTATAACTATAACTGAGGAAAACATACATAATAGCTTAGATTGAGTTCAGGGTATTCTATGAATAAATCCTGAAGCTATTCTTTTTCTTTTCCATTAACTTGTGAAACAGAAACATGAATGGATTATGAAGAAAACAACAAACATAACGAACAGGTTAAAGAAACTTATTGTTCCATGAAATACGCAGGAATCCTATAGCATTCAGCAAGCACATCAAAACGCATCAGACAACACAGAACTTTGGAAATTCCATCAGCTTTGTTGTATTAAAACTCTGAACATTTACAGCATAGTATCTCCTGAAGAGAAAATCAACAACCCCTGCAAGCTTCTGCGAGGGGGAATATATACAACCGGTTATACAAAAATATCTGAACCGCTGAGTCACTTGATAAATAAATACGCTCACCAACTTTACAGAATAGCAGATAAGGAAGTTATTACTGCTCTAAATACAAAATGAATACTCTTTAATTCTGTCAGAAGCCTTTTTGACCTTTGGAGGCCACTGAGTCGGTTGAGCGTTCTGCATTAATGCTGAATGATGTGTCTTTATGGCTTTGTCATGCTGTAGCTTTCTCGAACCTGTCATCTGTAGTTGTCAGTATTGCTTTAGTGGCCGAATTGGTTTGTTGGGTTGGCTCAGTCCATTCTTCTCCAGACATACTGAATGCATCAAATCTTTCTGATCATGATGACTTATGTTTTTTGATGAAAAAACTTGATGAAAGCCTTTTGTTTACAGTAACAACTGTATCATTTTGGTCCACCATTCCTGTGTAGGCAGCTGATGTCTCAAAATTGCATCTAAGAATTCATATGCCTCTGTATATTTGTAGAAGTTTGGAGGTACTTCAAACAAATGTTTGATCTCATTCATAATAAAAAATAAGTTCTCTACTCTGTCATAGAGACTTTGCCCAGATGCTGGCCCTGTTTCTTCTAAAGTACTTGCTCCTGCAGTGATCTCGTTAGTGGCAAATGTATTCACCCTTTTGGCATAATTTTCATGTGATAGTAGCCTCCCTGCGCTGTTCAGCAAGCCAGGAAGGCCTCTGCTCTGTAATGCTGCAAACTTATCCATGAATCTGTTTACTTCTGTTTGCATGTCCTGGCTTCTTCTATCCAATGTCTGTACCAGGCTTCTTAACGTGAGGACCCTCTTTATCAGCAGGATGGTTTCAGTTCTACTGGCGATTCCTATTGCTGCCAGCTGAGGACCTGTATGGTTATTTAGAACGTTGATCATTCTATTGGCTATCTCAGGCATATTGCCTAGAGATGCCCTTGCCCTTTGGACTTCCTTGTGTGCCTTGGCTATGAGCTCCATTTGCTCATGAATTGTCTCTATATACTGCCATTGATCTGTTATGGATTGGCCAATGTTGGCCCATAAGACTTTCTTTATTTCAGTTACAACCTTGTCAAGGGTGAGCTCTTTCTCCAGCTCCTTTATCCTCTCCTTGAGAGCCTTCACTTCTCTGCCCTTTTCAGCTACATTTTGCTTAGACTTGTCATATTTTTCATTCAGCTTAGCTAAATTCTCCTTGGCCTCATTTAGCTCTGCCATTTGGGCTTCCAGGGCTTGAATTTCATTCATCAGCTTCTGCATGTCAAGGCTTGGAGCCTGCTCTGATGTTGTTGCTGGTGCTGATGTTGATGGAGCTGTCTCAACTGTTTGCACTGTAGGAGGAGTGACAATTTGAGGGGGTTCCTCAAGGTTGATTACTTGTGGAGGGGGCTGAACTGCTTTGCCTCCTTCTTTCTGCTGTAGGGCTGCCTGCAATGCAGCCTCTGTTTCTATTAATTTTTCTTCAGTCTGCACCAACTGTTTGTGCAGTGTTACCAGCAATGTTGTTGTATCCTGGTCCTTCCTCTGCTGAGCAACCTCTTCTGTTTGGGGGTGAAAGGTTGCTGGGATCTTTATCATCTTCCTTAGAGCTGCAATATCTGCATCTCTTTCTTTTAGCAGTGCCTGCACAGCTTTGGGGTCCTTTGGGTCATGCCCGAGCTCTATAATTATTTCCTCCAGAGACCTGATCCTGTTGTCTTTAGCCTGGGAGGATGCCTTTTCTAACTCCAATTGTGCAGTGGTATTATTCAAAGAATTCTGCAATCTATAATTTGTCAATGTATTATCTGCTAGGGTAGCATACACCATCTCACCCGTCTGTTTATGCAATTCAATTTGATCCATTGGGTGGATTTCCTTGGACAGGATTTCCAAGTTTGTTCTTATATAATCAGCTGCAGACTGTGGCTGCAGCGCTGTGGGCTTGAAATGGCTCATTATCATTTTGCCCTCTTGCACATCATATGCAGACATCAACCTCTGCTGGTTTGTAGGAGCCATTTTCAACAAGTGGTTGTACAGCTGTAACCTCAATGGCTCATTTCTGGTCTTGATGTCTATGAATTGTTTCTTTATGCTAGACTCACCCTTTCTTTGTTGCCCTGAGGAGCTGACCTCTCCTCCAAGTGTTCTTTGCTGCTCTTGCGGTAATGAGCTAGCTGATACCTCTGTGCTGGGGGGACGCATCTGCGTTTGACCAAAAGGCATCTCCTCCTCTGAGAAAGGATCGAGCCTTTGTCTCTTTTCCCCTTGTTGTGATGCTGCGGTGCTAAGGGGAGTCTGTTCCTCTCTATCTCTCTTCTTACCCCTCTCTTCATTTGTAGGGGTTTGGAGCACCGAAGTCTCCACTGTAACATTCTGCACTGAGGCCTCCTTTTCTTGCGTTTGCTCATCATTAGGACCAGGAGCCTCTGCCATTTCTTCCTGCTGTTCAGGATGATTTTCAGGTTGTTCTTCTTAGGTTGATTTCTGTTCTGTTTCCTTGCCTTTATCCTTGGCTGAAGTCTCTGCTGTGATTGGGGCTTGGACTGTCTTTTGTGGAGCTGTAGATGATGAGGCAGCTGCTCCCACTTGAGTGCCTGGAAGAGAAAATACCTGTGAACAAAGCTCCAAGTCAGCCAACTTTTGGAGATTTCTTATTCCTCTTTGAGCTAGTTCTTCTTGTGTAGTAGCTTCTTCTAAGGTGCCTTCCCTCCATTCTAGTTGATTTGCATATTTTTCTATGTGAGGCAACCTTAAGTGACCATAACTGGCCAGCCTATATCTGATCCTTCTTAAGCTTATGAAATGAGTTGGGTCGTATGGTTTCCAAAGGAAACTGGTCTGTAAGCCAAGGCTTTCTAGCATTCTATCTGCCTCTTGCCAACCTTCCTCCCTTTTATTGTAGATGAAGTGGCCTAATTGGTTTCTAACTTTAAGCTGTGCCTTCTTGCCCCTGCTTGAAAAATGGAGTACATCAGCATTCCCAAATTGCCTGAAATACTCGAGGGCAAACAATCTCATAGGCACATATCTGGGCAATCTGTATGGGGGCAACTCACACCCATATATTCTAATAACTGTGTGGTTTTGGTAAAAATACCAATCCCCAATGCTGTATACCTTGGACAACTGAAGAATCCTCTGCATCTCATCAGTTAGTCTTGGAGGAGGTGAGCTCGGGAGCAGAGACATGGCTGGGTGGATGAAGAGGTCTATAAACTCACAATAAGTGTATGGGGAATAAGATCTGCAGTGGAAAGCAGAGGACCAATAGACCACTGACCTTGGATTGCCTTGTGCATCCACTCTTTTCATAGGAAAAGGAAATTTCTCATGCTGATAGTATAAGATTAAATGGTAGATATAGGAGGTGTATCTGAACACCCTTTCTCTTGCTAAGTCTATCAATTGCTCATGTATTTTATTGGAGATGTAAGTGGCATAGTCATAACAGATTGGGGGCTTACCAAGGGAAAACATGGCCATCATTACCAGCACAGTTTCATCAACAAATTCTATTGAATTATAGCCCAGTATGGGACTAATCATATCTGCAAGGTCTATGCCCAATTGATTCAGGTATACATGAGAAATGGGAGGGTACTTCATAGTCTCAGAGGTTGAATCAATGAACAATTGATTTATCTTAGTGATTTGAGCATCTGTCAGTTTAGCTCCTTGTTTTATCAGATCCATCAATGATAAAGGAACTAATTTCTTATCAGTCTTGAAGTTCAGCATCTCTCTGATGGCTGCAGGGGTGACATAAAAAACAACTGAGCCTGAAGGGTCAAGCACAGCCCTCTGAGTGGGGTCATAGCAGTCAGCACATCGGTGGATTAGGTCAGGGAACTGGTTGACCTGAGGGAGCTTGAAGATGGGGAGGAAAGAGTCCCAAATGCCCAATATATCCATTCCACTATCATGCTTGAGTTTCAATTCATTTAGCAAGTGAATGTGATACCTGCTATGCATTAGCATTTCCTCTGATATTTGGTAATCTTGATCTGCTAACGGTTTCCACTCCAACTCTCTCTAGGGGGCATTCAATGGAGCAACATTCAGGGCAACAGGTGCTACTGGTGTATCCATGTTTTACAAGTGAATTTGGTTTGAATTTCGACTATTTCTAGAAGAAATACCGTCCTGCGCGGTGGGTTAGGTAATTTGCTGAATTACAGCCCGTTTGAGAGCAATAGGGGTGTAATTGGGCACAATTGGTCGGTTTAAAAAAGGAATTAACTTAGTTTCAAGGTGTAGCAGGCCTATTTCTCAGGTGAAAATGGTCAATTTCCTGGTTTTTAATCAATGCAGGACGTAACAGAGTGCGCAGTCGGAGAATTGGTAAATACCTGGTGTTATAACGATGGAGGAGCTTGGTTGCAGTCAAATGCTGAGCGGCAGCAGCTCTGGAATGGTCTTGGTAGGTTGGCGGCAGCAAAGGACGTGAAAATACATGCAGGAGGCAGAGCACAAAACGTTGAAAAAGTGCGCAAAAATGGCAAAATTCGGCCAAATATGGGCTTTTTGGCGTTGGCGCGAAAATTTGGATGACGTCAGCATGACGTCATCAGGTGGGGTCAGGGTCGGGTGACGTCAGCATGACGTCATCGGGTGACGTGGCGGCCTGTGAGTGGTGCACGGGGACTGCATAGGTGGCGTGACAGCTCGGAGCGATGGCGGGCGGGGGCGCTGACGCGGCGGTGAAGTGGCGTGACGTTGGCATGACAGGACAGCTGAAAACCGGGAGTGGTAAGCGGTATGATATCGCACCGCTCTTCATACGGAAGCGGGATTGTCAGAAGGCGGCCCGATAAGATTTGGGGGCGACGCGTGGCAGAGGCCTGACGTCACCCTCTGACAAATTTCGGGAGGTAACGTCCGGTCTTCGGGGCCCGTCCGATATGGATGTGGGCCGTCGGATGGGAAAGCCCAGATCCGACGGTCGACGGGTCGATAAGGTGCCAGGACAATACGGCAGCGGGCGAGGAATATTTAATTGTTTTTCTGGAAATGCGCGCCCAGGCGGACCTTTGGACTTTGGCGGGTTTTATGGGTTTTTTCAATGTATTTTCTGTGAAAATGCGCATCGCACCAAAACTTTGGATAAAGCGGAACAATGGGTTTTTTGGTGTGTTTTGCAAATAGCGCAGGTTAGGGGTAATAGTGGGTTTTTACAAGGCCTTTTGCAAATGAAGTGGGTAAATGATTTCAAAGGTTTGTGAAGGGAAAAAGGGGTAGGACTTAGGTTATTAGACTGACCAGAGGTCAATTTAATCCCTGCTTTTGGGCATATGGCTATAATTGCCAGGGGGAGGGAATATTTATACATTGCTTGGGGTTTATACACCATAGTGTTTATAATAGTAGGGGAAAAGGGGAACATAGGGGATTTAGATAATAAGAAGTTAGGAGTTAATATGAGTGGAAAAGGTGGATGAAGGGGGAAAAACCACTAAGTTTATATGAAATCAACTTAGTTTAGGAAGTAGATCAAAATGAAAAGAATTTTACACAAGAAATGTGGCTTTTAAAGAAACAAGAACCAACACAAGACTTTGACTTCTTCCATGAACATAGGTAGTATTGGGATGTTAGCAATGAATGTGATGGGGGATAATCTGGAAGTTAGACATGCTTCATTGAGTTGCTGCAAAAACTGTTGAATAAGAGACCTGCACTGGCACCCTGTTTTTCCTTTGCTTAGGCCAGTGAAATGCCATAAACCATGCTTTCTGCAACCCCAACTACCTACCCATTCTACTGCCTAGCATTTTTTGTTACTTCTAGGAGGGTGCACTTAGACTTGCAAACCCTCATGTACCTTTTCTTTTCCTTTGGCTTTTTCTTTTGATTTTCTATCTAAGGCTAGCCTTATTGCTTCCAAGGCCCCAGATTAAACAGTTGGGAACCTTCATTCTCTACCTAACTACTTTATCTGCCAAGATTTAACTGTTTGGACAGACTTCTTTCTCTAATCTACAACAAAATTGAAACATGGCATGATCCAGCTTAGACTGTTGGATCACCCATCCAAATTCAGTTAACATCAAGCTATGTACACATATTGCATTCCCTTGGAAATATGGGATCTTTGCATCACCAAAGCAGAGCATATTTGGAACTTTCTTTGCCAATCATGAAATATGAAACCTATTGGTATAGGTATCTAACACATGCATCAGAATAGCATTAAAACATAAAACCTAGTGTTCAATGTAACATAATCGCATGCAATTAATAGAGTAAAATACACAGGTAATTCCAAAATACTTCTCTTTATTGATGATCTAGATTTACAGTACAGACTCTGACTACCCTGCGCACATAGCTGCAGTGGTCCGCACAATCAGCTGTGGACTTCTACCCTAGGCCTCTGTGCACTTAGCTGCAGAGCCTCTTCCTATGCTAATATTGTTCACACTTAGCTCTCAGAGACCCAAAAGCTCACTTAGAACTCTACCAAAAACCTTTTTTAGACTCTTCTAAGACTCCCTTTTTGTACAATCCCATGGTCTGCGGATGAAGGGTGGATCTCATCAAGCCGAGACAAACTATCTAAACTAAGGGTGGAAACCATTTTTGACTATTTACATCTTTGCGCTATGCAACCAAAAAATTGGGAGACTTTACATTCTTTATACAAAACTTGGGCCTTTAGCCCCAAAACATGGGCTTTTAACTCGAAAATTGACCCCAGGGGACCCGTTCCTAACAAGCCCCTAACACAAATATGGTGACTCACCCTCGAGTCACTCTACTAGTGCAGAGATCTTGTCATGAAGACCTCCTAGCTCCACGTGTACGACTGTGACTTTGACGGTGCACTATGTTGCCACCTGCTTCACTTGCTTGACCAGCTACTCCATCACTAGCTCTACACTATCTGCATGTATTTTTTGCTATGTCACCCACAGACTGGCCAATTTCACTTCAATGGAGGCAGTGAGTACATAAGCTTCCTCTAGCCAAGGCCCCAATCTGGCCTTTAGTACTGCCTCCTTGTGCTGAGTTACATCCACTTGTTCTTTAAGAGTCTTTGCTTCCTGTAGCTTCACTAACCTTTGTGTAATGGCGATGGTGCGTGCTGTCGCTTTAACCTTATCATATCTCTACTATAGCTCCGATGCCTCTATTTCCAACCTATACACATTGGGATAATCCTGTAGGCTGGTAACTACTTTGAGCGATTTCTCATGCCTTAGCCACCACCTTGGTCATGTGCTCATTATTTTCCATGGTGGCCTTAAGAAGATCAATGGAAAATTTCTTTTGTACAGCCAAATGAGTGTTTTTCACCTTCTGCTCACTGATAATGTTTAGGGCGCACTGTTCCTCAGCCTGAAGTTACATGATCACACCATCCTCTAAGGTGTGAAGGTCTTCACTTGGAAGCATGGCCAAATTTAGCCCAACCCTCATGAGGGTGCTGATAGTGGACCTATCATCTTCTACTTCTATAGTCAGTGCTCCATATGGAATCAATATGGCCCGAGGATCCAACATGCACACCATTTCTACTACCTCTATGTTGTGGGGAAAAGTATCCAACACGGAATGACCCTATCCCACTCTAAGGGTGATAGTTCCTTAGCAACAGCCGAAGCAAAGCTATCTAAGATTACTTCTTTATGACATGCAAAAGAGGAAAGGAAAAGATCCACTTACCGATGTCTTGCGCAAATGGTCGATCCAATCTTCTCTCTTTGCCGCTTGCTCCCAGCTCCTTGTCTTCTCACGGGCCCAGCTACACAAGATCCTGCAAACAAGACGAGAAAAGGAAACTACAAGAAACATGCATTCATAATTGATTCAAGGATTAGCATAAATCAAATACGCAAGTAAGACAATACATCATTGAAACACAAGCGAATAGAAGAACCTCAAATGCTTTATTAATGGAAGAAAGTAAGGTTCAGGCGGTGATACAACCATAAGAGGCCCAATCCAGCATCACCTTCCCGACGGAAAGAAATCTCCTCTTCACCTCCCTCAAGCAATCACCCAATACTCTCAATTGTAAACCAACAGCAATTCTTTGCACAAAATTCCAGCCCCTAGATCCCATGGGATGAGATCCTTATATAGAGTTTTGGAGTGAAGATAAGTCAGCTTGATGTGTGACTGTTGTCCTCTTCAACCCCAGTTGTTCTTTAGTTCTTGAGTCCACTCAGAGATTCTACCTTCCACTTGGAGTTTTAGAACCTCTTTACTCATCATTAGGCGAATCTTCTGATCCAAGTGTCAATTTGGAAGCTTCCTGGGCACTGACACATTGAGGAAAGATTCCTCCACATGTCCAAACTCGCTCAGCGCAGGTAGCCTTTGATGGAGTTGACATTCAGCGCAGGTACACCATGGAGTAGTTGACATTCAGCGCAGATGCTCAGTGGAGCAGCTGCTTTGATCCAAAATTGACCTGTTTTTGAGTGTTTTTCAGTGGAGAACTGATCTGAAGTGCTGTGGTTTGCTGACCTTGTTCCTCTAGGGGTAGGAACAACATGTTTAGGGACTTTGGATCCCTTAGATTATTGACATTTCATGCTCTATGCTGTAAGGCACAAAAATGTCTATAGCAGTTGCCCCCTAAAGTATGAGGTCGTTTATCGGGTGAAATGCTTTATTAGGAGGATCCGAAGTTCATTCAATCGTCGGGAGGTGACCTGTAACAAAATACAATACAATACATTATTTTTCATACTGCTTTCATGATCTAGCTGATGCGGGCATTTCCCATGCTCAGCTTTATAAATACATTTTCTGTACATAAACAGACGATCGTCTGATAGTAGACTGATAATTCTCTGCTTAAATTATCATCCTTTTAGTAGGATGATCATCTGCTGCACATGTCTATGTCTTTATCTCCTGAATATATATCGCAGCCCGGATGGATGAAACTAGATCCGGGGTCTTCAAACTTGTCCGATCTTCACTCTAAGTACAGGTCGATCCATGTGAGAATTTCTTGGAGTCGAACATGGAAAGACATCGCTTGATTACCAGTCATTAATGTAAACTGTTAACAAGCGCGAGAGGAATCACCGATAATGATGATGACCCTCAAGGTACTACAGCACAATTCACGTGGCATGAATATAGGATTTGGCGTCGAACACCACGCAAAGTCTCCCGGTCGAAGGTCATTAATGTATACCTGTCGCCGGAAGTGAGAAACTTGCCATTGAGGCATGCAAGCTTCAAAGTACTGAGGGGGTGTCCCTAGATCAACTTCTTGGATAATGAGCTGATGTCGACAAGAAGCGATCTGTCAAAGGAGGGCCTTAATGAATCCCACATCAGTGACACGGAACGGAGCTAGTAATTGTGATGATGGTGAAAACGATCTGTGAAATATGATTCAGGGTGGCGGTCATGAAAGGATGAAAGATGATGTATGGCAGTGGATGGGACCCGGTTGACACTCTCTGAACGACATCTCTTGAACATATAACGACACTGATGTGATGGATCGGTAGCATTACCCCAAATGTGGATGGTATGGCGAGACCATGGTGAAGGGACCGGTGAATGAAAACAACCCAACCCGATGTTTTTACAGAGGCAAAAGTGTCATGTTCAAGAGCGACTTGCTACCATTAAGCTTTGAGGTTCTCCCAATTTTTCCCCAGTCATTTCTGACCAGTACCTCTTTATTTTTGTCAAGCTTGAGGAGGATAACATATGCTTGTTCTATAACCTGCCCTTCGGGCAAGCCCATCGCTATGTTTTAACGAGCCTAGCGATAGGGAAACTCGTTCTCGTCTAAAGACAAGTTTGTCGCTATTTAATATTTTTAACGAGCCTAGCGACAAAGACAACTCGGTCCTTTTCATTTTTAGAGAGTCTAGAAAGGGTACATAAAGTCAACTCCAAAGGTCCTTTTTCGTCATCTAATCCCTTAAGTCCGAAAAAGTATAAAATAATACAGAAGGGATGAATGTTCGATATCTTTATCGAGCCGAACTAGACAAGCGCTCGATCTTTTTGTGCAATAATCCCTCAGGTCCAAAAAGATTAAAATCTAGAGGAGGGATAGCTCTTCCGGTCCTTTTAACGAGCTGGAAGGCCAAAACTCGGCAAACTTTTCATTTTTTACGAGTCAGTGAAAAGAGCTCAAAGAAGACTCGTATTTTGAGGAACGAGTGATAAACAGGGATAGCAGCAGATTCCAGGTACAGGTTGGAATTTTCCAATCACGGCAGTGTCACAAGGATGGCTAGGTGAAATCACTCTTCGCAGCTGTTCCTCAAAATAGGTAAACAATCAAGTGGATGTGAATGATCGGCCAAATGAAAAGTGGAGGTGACGGTGCAAACACGACCAAGGCTTTTATGGTTGATGAATTTACGGTCTCAAATGGTTATTTACCGGTTCATTTTTTCCTGATGAGCTTGAACTCTGGGGGAAGCTTGCTCACATGTGCATTTATTTTTTAACAAGCATGAACTCTTGCTAAAACTGCTCGGTTTTGCGTTTATTTTTTAACGAGCATGAACTTTGCCAAAACTGCTCATTTTTGCGTTTATTTTTTAACGAGCATGAACTTTGCCAAAACTGCTCGTTTTTACCAGTCATAAAGTAGGAAGGTCTCCTGGTAGGTTGCTCGCTATTTTTTAAGGAGCTTCATCTCGCTATGCTTTGCTCCATATACTCTCTTTATGCAAGCTGGGTATCGACTTATCCTACGGGTTAGAGGGGTTAGATCTACCTAAAAACTAAAAAGTCACCCGTGCTTGCATTCCAAGAGGTTTGCATGCCCCCAGGTATAAAGTCTAATTTCAAGGTCGCCCCTACTTTTTCGTTAAAACTTCTTGTTTTCAACGGGTGAGGCCTACCTCTTTCAGGTTACCCAAAGATCGTTCTGCTAATCCTTTCAAACAGAAACTTTCTTCGGCGATGCCTACCTAAGATAGACAAGGGTGAGTAACGGGCCCCCGTCCTCCCACATAACTTTAACAAGAGAATCTTTTTCTAGAACAACCCCATTCCTAACTGCCCCTTCTTCCTCATGAGAGCCGGACTCTCTTGCCGGCTCTTGCTCTTATGAAGATGAAGGAGGGGACGGGGTACGGACTAGTCATATTCTCCCGCGGAAATTCTACTTTAAACCCAAGGTTTTTTCTGACCCCAGCAGACCAGGATGCATGCCCCCTAGGTTCCGGCCCTACTTTCCCGAATCACTCGCACTCATCAGGAAGAAGAACCGGAGGTAGAGACCTTTCTTGATCGAAAAGACCATTCAGGATAGGTATGTGACTATTTGCGATGCGTGATCCCGGAAATTAAATTTGGTCTACGAGCTTGACCATTCTTCCTTCGTATGGAAAACACATTATTCGAAAGAGTGAGGAGACTATTGCTTCCATGCAATATATGTAGTCTTGTCCAAGGAGTAGGTTATAATCCAAGGGTCCTTGGACGACCATCAAATTCATCTTGACAGCCCTCCCTTTCAATGTAATAGGCACATTAGGTAGAATCCCTAATGGTCGACTGGTTCCTTTGTCAAAACCCGAGAGATTCCTTATCTCAGGCAAAAGCGCTGGGCAACCCAGTGCTTTCCAAGCAATAGAGGACAGGATACTCACAGATGCCCCTTCATCAACGATAGTTCCAGCCATCACCATTTTGTATATTTGGACTATAATTCTAAATGGTATACTGGCTGGCAACCGGGGTCTGCCTAGTTGGTTCCAATCAAAGGACACAACCAGGTTGCTTGGTGGTGGGAACGAATATACGGCCGGATATGATCCTGACGATGCTCCTTCCTGCGGTAAAGGAGTGGGCGCATTGCCCTGATGCTCATCAGAATCGGTGTTGATGAAAAGAATCTGGATGGTGTCATCCTTACTCTCTTCGGTGAGGGTGTCAGCGGAAGATGAATCTTCAGTGACGGTGTCATTCGAAGACGAAACTTCTGAAGGGAGAACCGGGTCAACTGCCGTTTCGACCTTTGGACTTTCGTCCGGTCCGGATTCAGTAGGTTCATTTTCACTGACTGACGCTTCAGCTGGCCCCACGAGCGGGGCAGCTGTATTTTCAACCAACGAAGGACTTGGCGCGAGTTTTTGATATCCAGTAGGAAGTAGCAACGGTGCAACCGGTTGATCTTCCAAAACTCTCTTTGCTTCGTCTAAAAAGGGACAACGGCGGAGGGTGTGATTGCCTTCACACAGTTCGCAGGGGAATCTCATTCCCCTTCGTCGTCTAGAACCTTCACTTTCGCTGGTCGATGGTAAGCATTCAACCTGGCTGTCAGAGGTTGATGCTTCCGAACTGTGCAAACGAGGGGACCAGTCCCTTAGTATTCGGGGAATACTGGGACAATCACGGTGGAAGTGGTCTCCTTCACATATGACACATGGTAGCTTAGGCCTGGTCTGTGCCGTGTGTGGATTTTGGTTAGATGTCTTTTGCTTGCCCCCAGCCGCCTTTGGCTCCTTCTGCTTCTTTTCCTTCTTCTTCTTCTCCTTTTTCTTCTCTATGGGAGCTCGGCTTTCGGCGGCTCGACCTTTCGAAGAGGAAGGATCAGAATCCTTCTTCTTCTCTATGGGAGCTCGACTTTCGGCGGCTCGACCCTTCGAAGAGGAAGGATCGGAGGAAGATCTATAAGAAGCGGAAGGCTGGAGGGCAGCTCTAGACTGGTCTAACTGTTGACTCGACTGTTCAGGAACCATGGTGGTCTGAACTACAGTGGTTGAGAATAGCCATACTGGCAGGCCAATTGTCAGTCCTGGAAGCGACAACGTGGCCATGTGGGGCGCACCAACTTTTCCCCAAGAGGAGAAAGGGCTAGGGTTCCCATCATGTGGAATCCCTTGGTTGGCGTGTTCCATGTTCTCAACCTCAAGATCAACGCAGGAATAAGGGGTGATTATGTTCCATTTAAAATGAATTTTATATGACGACGCTTTAGACACAACTTGCTTTTTCACTTTTTAAGAGTCGAGAAAAAGCTAAAGATGACTCTAGTCTCCTTCGATGTATTAACGAGCCCGAAGTGACAAATGCTCAGATGGACTTTTTCAGTTATAGAGTTTGAAAAAGGCCAAAAGAAACTACTATGGAGTTCTAGGCAGAGGGTGTGCCAAACCTTTCGCAAAACCACAGAATACGTTTTACGGTACGAGTGGTCGATCTTCGTGAATGCTGTGTTCACTGCATCGCGATCAGTAGGGCGGCCGACACGGCTTCCTATGGATAAAGGCTTTGTTCCTATAGGGGTCTCCCAATATACGCGACGGTACGCGGGAGCACAAATCCGTATTAGTGCTATCGTCCCTCAGGAGGAATCACCCACCTTCGTAGAGATCGACAGTCACTATGTTTAACGACGTCGGAACACGTCTCTACCTAGACCTCTACTGTGTTTCGTTATGTTTCAAAACGTTGTTATGTAAATTCAGTTCGTTTTAGGTCGATCTTGCTTAGCAGTTTGCCTTTACGGATCACCACGTGATGTATGATACAACTCCTAAATGCAGTCTAAGAATGATAAGCAAGCTTTTTCAATTCTTTCAACTTATGAAAATCTTAACTACTGAGGGAAAAGAAAGACATCATCTTTTCAAACAGATCATAGAGCACACACTGATGCACTTTTCCTAAGTCGACATGCAAACTGTCAAAATGCACATGCACAATGCAAGTATTTCTTTTCTCCTTCCTTAATGTTGATGTATTACAAAAAGAAAGTTGTTGTATGATTTCGAATTCAATTTCAAGTGAAAGCAAACAAGTTTTGTCCAATAATCAAAAGAACACCTTAAGATTCACTCGTTTCAACACAAGAAATACTGAAATTCGAACCATATAATGAAAGAAAATGCTCAAGCAGCTATGAACAGCAATAAACTAGCTCTTAGAATCACAATGACACTTTATCACAGGTCTAGATTCAAGAGGCCACAGCAAGACTAGTTCACTTTCGTTATGGGAAACTGTAAACGAATATAAGAAATACAACAAGAACAATCACAGTTTCTTCATACAACTGAGGCGGAATGATGGCAAAGAAAGATAGTTTCAGATGGGTATACAGGTTGACAACAGTCTGCAAAAACAATACTGAAAACTGGGCAACAGAAAGCAGGGAACCCCAGTTGCACAATGCAAAACTAGATCATTTCAGGTAGAACACTGTCAATCTGACATTCAGCGCAGGTAGCCCCTTCGGGACCTGCGTTGCAGCGCAGGTAGCCTTCACTGCAGCTGCACTGAAGAGAAAACTCTCGTCTCTCTTTGGTTCCGGGTCACAGATTGCTCAAAAATCAATGGTTTTTGGCCAAATCAGAGGCTATCAGTCAAGTATACACTAGAGGATGATTAAAGGAAGATGAACACTATCACAAAGAGCTAATAAGAGTCCTTGTGGATCAGCTCTTCAAATCATAAACATGCCCAGAACTGAGCTAGAGTAGCTGCCCTCTACTTTGCCTTCGAATGATTCGAATGCAGTTCGATTCGGTACTCCCTTTGTTTAAGAAATGAATAGCAAGAAACACAAGCTACCAACAAGACACGATCCCCAGCGGAGTCGCCAGTCTGTTGTGGGGAAAAGTATCCAACACGGAATGACCCTATCCCACTCTAAGGGTGATAGTTCCTTAGCAACAGCCGAAGCAAAGCTATCTAAGATTACTTCTTTATGACATGCAAAAGAGGAAAGGAAAAGATCCACTTACCGATGTCTTGCGCAAATGGTCGATCCAATCTTCTCTCTTTGCCGCTTGCTCCCAGCTCCTTGTCTTCTCACGGGCCCAGCTACACAAGATCCTGCAAACAAGACGAGAAAAGGAAACTACAAGAAGCATGCATTCATAATTGATTCAAGGATTAGCATAAATCAAATACGCAAGTAAGACAATACATCATTGAAACACAAGCGAATAGAAGAACCTCAAATGCTTTATTAATGGAAGAAAGTAAGGTTCAGGCGGTGATACAACCATAAGAGGCCCAATCCAGCATCACCTTCCCGACGGAAAGAAATCTCCTCTTCACCTCCCTCAAGCAATCACCCAATACTCTCAACTGTAAACCAACAGCAATTCTTTGCACAAAATTCCGGCCCCTAGATCCCATGGGATGAGATCCTTATATAGAGTTTTGGAGTGAAGATAAGTCAGCTTGATGTGTGACTGTTGTCCTCTTCAACCCCAGTTGTTCTTTAGTTCTTGAGTCCACTCAGAGATTCTACCTTCCACTTGGAGTTTTAGAACCTCTTTACTCATCATTAGGCGAATCTTCTGATCCAAGTGTCAATTTGGAAGCTTCCTGGGCACTGACACATTGAGGAAAGATTCCTCCACATGTCCAAACTCGCTCAGCGCAGGTAGCCTTTGATGGAGTTGACATTCAGCGCAGGTACACCATGGAGCAGTTGACATTCAACACAGATGCTCAGTGGAGCAGCTGCTTTGATCCAAAATTGACCTGTTTTTGAGTGTTTTTCAGTGGAGAACTGATCTGAAGTGTTGTGGTTTGCTGACCTTGTTCCTCTAGGGGTAGGAACAACATGTTTAGGGACTTTGGATCCCTTAGATTATTGACATTTCATGCTCTATGCTGTAAGGCACAAAAATGTCTATAACACTCTAACATTCCAGGTGCCAAACTATTTGACTTCGCGCTATTTCATCCCACACTGGTCTATACCTTTTACGCCTAGATCTACAGCTTGTGCAAACTTGTTTGAATGGCACCCAAGGCCTGTTGTTGCTATTTCTCAAACTGCTACAGCAGTTCCACGGTCACATCCATCACCGTATTGCCAATGTCATTCAAATCACTTTCTGTCAAGGTGATTGGGTCGAGGGATGTTTTTCTGGCCTTGGACTTTTTTCGTGGCCCTACTTTCTCCTACTCCCCGTTACGTTAACCCAGAATAGAGTAGTTTCTGAGGCTGCTCCTCCCTGCTCGGATTGCTACTCTTCCTCTTCTGTCTTTGGGGAAGGAGATTTTTTACTCCTGTTAGAGTCATACTCCTCCTCTTCTTCTTGTCCTTCTGTCTGCTTTTTGGCAGCCCGCTCCACTTTGGCTTTAGCCTCTTTCTTCCTCTTTTTGGTCAACTATTCCATCTTTATTCTGGCCTCTTCCTTCTTATGCTTTGCTGCAGACTTGCTTGACTCAAATGTCAAGTTTGAGGCCATGTGACACTCTGCTAGCCAGCGGTCGAGGACCACTGCTATTGTGTCGTCTGTGGCCAGGTATGGAAGGTCATACCACTTTTGATCTGGGTCCTTCCACGCTCACATGGAGACATAGTGGAAGTACACCTTGAACTCCACATACTCTGCCAACTGTTTGAAGACAGTTGATGATAACCACGGTTTGCGGTTGATGGCCATGTTGATACTCATCTCCATCAAGATCCAAAATATCTTGCTATCCTTGACCCTTTGGGGGTATTTGGTAGCCCAGAGTGAAGTGAACTTTGATGCTTCTGGTAAATCCTACATGACCGAAGGAAATTGACTATCCTGCGGTAACTCCCATGTCACCAGTACTATGGATAGCAACAGCCATGCATAGTGAAAGGTTTTGCTATGATCTTGCACCTCTCTGTAGTTGGCAAGGAACTCGCTACAGAGGTAGTGTGCCCAGTTGAATTGTACACCCTCCACACACAGGGCCACTAATGATACAACTAGTGCCAACACTTCATCTGCGCAACACTTCCTCATAACTTTCCCAGCTAGGATTTGGGTGGCTACCTTGACTGAGGGGTCAGTTAGACTAGAAATGGAGTAGCCATGCGGCGTCTTTACGAGCTTAAAATTTTCCTTCATTTTCTTAGCGAGGTCATGCTCACCTGTCTTTCCACCAAATCCCATGGCTGGATTTAATCTTGAATGCGATAGCTGAGTGATCCTATGGATTAGCATGTTAGTGATCGGTATTGGTTCTTCTAACCATAGGCACCCATCATGCACCAAGCATAGCAGATGTTTGATCACTATCATGGTTATGGGCACACGATTGTAATGCAGCACCAATAACATGTTTAATAGTCCTGCCTTGTCCACCCCTTTTATCCACTTCCTTGGCTCCAGCGTGGTCACACCAGTGTCCTTATAAAAGACATGGTGCATGAACTGATCGGTTGCTAAGTGGGGAAAGCGCTCCGTATCATCCAAATCCCAATCCACCAGCTTTAAATGGGGGATGCGCACTAGGCGCGGTCCTTCAAATGCAATCTTGCCCTGTAGAAATGGTGTATGCAGTGCGAATTTTCTCTCATCAATGTCCTTTGGGACCTTTGCCTTGCCTCGGCACGGAGGAATGTATTTTGGCAGTTTAGAGATAGGGTCGAACCTTCAACATCATTGTCTACTGCCCCCATGTCAATGTCTTCCCCACCCATATTGATTTCTTCACTGTCTTCTTCAGGTTCTACCTCAACGACCTTGCCCTTCTCTTACGCGGTGGGATTTTCCTTCCGTGGGTGTTTTATGGGTGACGCATGCACCGGCAGTGTCGCCTTTTTCTTATCTTTCTTCATTTTCAGATCCTCTTTAGTCGATGTAGGCCTTAGCCTAGGCGACCTCGGTGATTTGGGTACCTCTGCAAGGACTTCAACACTTTATGTCTCTGGGGCAGCTTCCTCAGCTACCATTGCTACTTGCGGGGCAGCTCCCTCAACTGCCATTGCTTCTCCAGCACTCATGGTTTCTGTGGGCATTGACATGATGCTAGTAAAAAACTCCTACATTTCCTTTGGTAACCTCTCAAACATTGAACTCGCTATCAAAGCTTCAAAGTTCTCATGGTTCATACGTGCTTGAGAGCTCAACACCTCAATTCTCAAAATGCCAAGTGTTTTTCACTGGGCAACCATCTGTAATTTATAGGAATTTTCAAATTCAATTTGACCGTTCCCCCCAAAATTTGTTCATAAATGCTAGATTGGTGACATATTTTCAAAGATCTTGCCCTTAAATTATGACTTAAATGTTGCCCTTGCTCCATTTAGCCATTTTTTCATCATCAACTCATGAACAATGACCATAACGGTCACTTTCCAGCTACCCTGCATGGTCCTTTCTTAGATAGCGCAACTCCCCACGTGTTTTTGCTAACACTATGACATTCCGTCATTCCGTGTAATTGCCCAATCACGCAGGTCCACAACCCAGGAAGTGTAGTTTATAGTCCCGCGCCTCCTTTCAGCTTCCTAGAGTGCTAAGGCTATGCTTCCATCATGTAGTCATCTAGCTGGATCACCGGTGTATGGCTTCAATCAGCTACCATTCACCTTCCCTGGGAATGGCTCTCCATTCAACTTTACCAACTGAACTGCTCCACCATCGGTAATCTACTTGATGACATATGGCCCTAGCCAATGCATCCTAATTTTTCCTGGAAATTTATCAAACTTGTTGTCACATAATAAAACTAAATCATTTACCTTGAAGGTGTGCAATTTGATGTGCCGATTGTGTCATGCCTTTTTGCGTTCCTTTTGAACTTGTTTATGGAATCCAGCTAGAAATCTATCCTCTTCAAGCTCTGTTAGCTACATGAGCCTCTCTTCCAAGGGTCCACAATCCTCCATTCCTATGAAAGCTGCTATGTGCAGACTAGGTACAATGTATTCCATCGGCATCACAATTTCTACACCATAAACTAGCCTGAACGATATTTTTCCAGTTAGCTTCTTGCAAGTCGTTCTATAAGCCCATAGTACTATGGGTAAGCACACATCCCAGTAATTTCTTTGATAATTGCAAACCTTTTTTAGTGTGCTATCCAATATTTTATTAAACGCTTCCACCATCCCATTAGCCTATAGGTGATATGGCATGCTCCTCTGATGGTAAACCTGAAATTCCTCTTTCATCGCGTTGATCATCTCATTAAGAAAATGTGTACTGTGATCACTTAATAAAATTTTTGGACAAAAAAAACTTGTTAACACGTACTCGAAGATGAATTTTTCTTCTATCACACTTGTATAGTCCTTCACAGGCTATGCCTCTGCCCATCTAGTTAAATGCTTAGTTGCGGTGATGATGTACTGTGAACCTGTCTTCTTTCCTGGAGGCTGAATTGGTCCCACAAAGTCAATCGCCCACTTCTCGAAGGGATGTAGCAATATCTTCAAATTCAGTGGTAGCTCATCCCTCCACGAGGTTCTGCCAGTCCTTTGGCATGCATCGCATGCCCTACAATATGCTTTTGAGTCCTTATGCAAGGTCGGCCACCAAAACCTAGTGCATAGAATCTTTTGCGCTATTGCTTTTCCTGCATAATGTCCTCCCACGACTCCTCCATGAGATTCAACGAGGATGTTGTTTCATTCAAATTCTCGCACATAACGTCACAATATTTTGTCTGATCCCATTTTATACAAGTGCCTTGCAATGACAGAAAAGTCTGCAGCACGCACCACCAGTTCCTTCTTCTATTGACTTGTATATCCTTCCAGAGCCATTCCTATTGTTAGGAAGTGTATAATATCTTCAAAGTGACTATTTGCAATGTTCACTACAAAGAGATATGTGTTAGGAAGTCCTTCCTCCATGTTAGTAGGCTCTTCTCCAGTTTTAATGGTGACAGATGATCTGGTCTTGCATTCAATCATCCTGGTTTCACAATGACTTCAAAATCATATTCTTGAAATCGAAACAGCCACCTGCATATTTTTCCCCCCAAACCAGGCTTGTTGACCAAGTATTTCAATGCAGAATGGTCTCTATACATCTTAAAATGCCAGCCTAATAGGTAATGCCTGAACTTCTGGAGTGTGTACGCCATAGCTAATCCTTCGTGTTATGTCATGGAATAATTTTTCTTAGCTTTGGACATCTTTCTACTTACAAACACTATAGGATGATCCAAGTCCCCTTCATCAACCTGTGTCAGTATTTATCCCAGCGCAATACATGAAGCATCCACATGCACATGAAATTCTTTCTTCCAATCCGGGAAGACTACAATCGGCGCGGAGACCATTTCCTCCTTTAGCACATCCAAGCTCTTCTGACATTCTTCATTCCAACAAAACATAACATCCTTCTTTAATAGTTTTTCCATCGGTGCGGTGATCTGAGCATAGCTCTTGATGAATTTCCTATAGTATCATGTATGCCCCAACGTTGCGTGTAGATGTTTCACACTCCTTGGTGCCTCCAAATTGATTATGACTGCGATCCTTGCAGGGTCTACCATCAAGCCTTGTGTGCATACCACATGGCCCAAAAAGATCCTGAAAGGGACACAAAAAAAAAATTCTTCATATTGAGCAAGATCTGGTACCTCTAGTTGGTATCTAGTATCAAGCACAGACTTGCCACATGGCACTTTACCAATCCAAACACTATCCAATCATCAAAGTATACCTCTAGAAATTTATGAATGAAGTCCTTGAACGACGTGATGACTAAGCGAAAAAAGATCATTGACACATTCTTTAGCCCAAAAGGCATCATCATATACTGGAAGCATCCCCATTTAGTTGTGAAGGTCATATTACACCTATCCTCCGACACGATCTTGATTTGATGGTACCCTGAGAACTCGCCAGTAAATGAATATGCTTCTTGGCCACCAACATTAGTGAATGGAGTTGGGAAGGTATCATGCACACATGCGTCATTCAACTTTCTGAGATCTACACATATCCATATCTCATCCTTCTATTTCTTGTCCTGAGCTACCATTGGGCTTACCCAATCAGACTCCTCGACTAGTTCAATGATACATGCTGCAATAATTTTATCCAACTCCAAACAGACCCTTTCTTTATACTTTGGATTGAGGCGGTAAGGTATTTTCTTAACTAGCTTCATGTATGGTTTTAGGGTGATCTTCATGACACCCAAGTCCCTTATTGTCCCTTTCAGATCTGAAAAATTCGTGGGGAACAATTCCTGATATTCATGGAGTAGTTCAATGACCTTATCTACTGTCGCGTCATCCCAGTAGTCTCTAATATTTGTAAACTTCGGCTCTGCCTCCATGCCAATGTTCACCTATCTAGTTTTGAGTGGCTCCATTATTTCTAGGTTCTCTAATTGTGGTCCCTCAACTTCATGGTGACCTTCAGTTTCTGGAATATTAATCTTCCTTGGGTCTTAATCTTCTTCTTGCATTGTTACATTGTAGCACTCCAACGCGTGGCTCAATTGGGTAGTCCAATCAGGTTGGATAAAATCTATAGGATCCTGTAGTATCCTAAAGATCACTGCCTTAACCTCCTGCAATGCTTCATTGATACATTCAAACCCATCCTCAAAGATGAACGTCATAAAAAATCCATGGCACAAAACATCCTATTCTTCAGTGCCATGGTGGAGTTCCATCTCCAAGTACCAATTCATCAGTGTAACATATAAAGTATGATAAAACAGATGTACTAACTCTGGCTGAGGCTTCGCTCCATATGATTTAGTTCAATTGGCCAAATGGTCGCGCAAATCATTTCTCCCATCATACTTTTCAGTTAGCCGCACTTACGTGTGACCAAACCGCACTCTCATCATTTTTTGGTATACATGCCAATCATCAAAACTGTCCTTGTGTGTGCCCCACAGTGCCTAGTCCAAGGCATGGAAGCGATGCTTCTCTAGCACTTCTCTCTCGAATGCATCCAAAAAGTGATCAACATCAGTTAAACCATCATAGTAGGGCAGATTTCTTACCTTTGAGGATACACAGTGCAACAACTTGGTCATCATATTACAGCGTAGTGTAGATACTTCATGTAGTCGATTCTGCCAGTGCTTTGCTTCTTCGTCTGAATCTTATGTGCAGGAACTTTTGCGGTCCCATGCAATACATCAATTTGCTATCAGATTCACCTAGTCCTGATCTCGTGCCGTTATATTATAAATCTGGTCCAAATCATCATCACCTTCATAATTGCAGACCAGTTCAGTATAGTGCAGCCCTTCTGCAGGCTCCAGGGGTACTACTACGTGGACTGATTTCTTCTCAAATATCATCTTTTTCTTCTTCAGATTAATCACCCCATTCATGTCAGTAGCCCAATCAATGCCAAGGAATGCAATGTAGGGATTTTTGTCATCCACAATCTCTATCACTTCAAAATTAGCTAGTGCGCTCGCACCTTCAATATCAACTGTTACCCCCTGCAACCTCCCCATTGGGATGATTTTCTGTTGATTCACCATCCTTAACAAAATCAAATACCACTATAGTGCAGGTCTCCCTATTCTCTCCCATGTCTGTTTCAGAAAAACGTTCGCATCTGACCCCAAATCTAAAAAAACTTGATCCATCTCATATTCACCTATCTGCGTAGTAAGCCTCATCTCATGTCCAGTTATTTTCTTATTCTTACCAATATTTCTAACTACATGTGATTTTTTAGTAGCATTTTCCTTCCCAGTGCACCGATTGATCAGCTCTTGCAGTCCCTTCACAGCCTTGCTATCGCATAGGACTTTCATGCAGGTCTCCAAGAATGTGGTAATCATGGACGAGTCCATTTCTTCAGCTGGATTCTCCTAACTTCCTAAGGTAAAGGCCTCAACAAAACTTTTGTTTGCTTCCATAAACATTTCTTTTGCGCGCTATAGATCAAACCCGGTCTCTTTTTCTGGTGCTTTGCAAACCCACTCAACTTCTTCAGGGTGCTTCCCCTTATCTTCATTGGTCGTCGCTCCACTTCACAGCACAATATTTAACTTAGGTTATTCCTCGTGAGGCTCAACCCTCATGTGATTCAGACAACCTCCCTCTACAGACAGAGGCAACCCCTCTAGCCCTAGAGTGGGTCTAGTCACAACAAGAACAATATTAAAGCGAATTCCCTTAGATAGTTAATGTCATGAAGGCCTACCTTCATATCCTTGTTTGATGAAGTTCTCATTGTGTTGCTCCGGCTCTCGTTCTAATCACTTTTGTACCTGAAACAACATATAGAGAACAACAATAAACATAATATAATACAACAAAAATGATCTACTTAAAGGGTTAAGGAACTTCAAGCTATCAATATGTAATTTGACATAAGATATAGGAAATAAACCATTGATTTGTATTAATATGAATTGAAGTAAAACTTACAACCATGCCTTCATGTTGTAGGTCTCCTTGAAGGGTCCTTTCAGCATGTCTCCATAAGCATTCACTCAGGAATTGTCTCCCAAGAGGATGAATAATTCTCTCTCCTACCTGTTACAGGGAAAAGTGTCTACACAGAACTGCTTATCCCACTAAGGTGTGGTAGCTACCTTAGAAACAAACAAAGTAAAGCTACTTTCATTTTTCCTTTATGAAATATAGATGAGAGAAGAACAAAGAAGACCAACCTCTATCTTGTGTTTATCTCCTAGTTCGGTTCCTCTCTCTCTTGATAGTCCTTCGCTACTTGCTCCCTTGTATGCCCAGCTTCACAAAGTACCTGTAGGATCAAAGTAGCATAACACTATACAAGAATATGGATCTATAATCATAAACAATCTAGGATCATATGTAAATTGACCATACAAATGCATAAAACATAAATGACACAAGAGTATGGAGGAAAAACTTGAATAGCTTTTATTGATAATCAAGAAAGAGCCAAGGGAGTTACAACGAGTTGTTCTGACCCAGCATCATCCTCTCAGCAAGTAAGCCCTTCTTCACCTCATACAAAGCTTAGATCACCCAACACTATGATGTTGTCTCAAGAAACCAACAACAATTCCTTACAAGATGCAAAATTCCAGCCTCTGGATCTCTGGGATGAGGGATCCATATATAGATATTTGTAAGGGAGATGAGTCAGCTTGTGACTTGATTAGTGTCTTCCCTCTGATAGTTCTTGCTTCCACTTGGAGATTGATGATCTCTTACTCATCCTTGGTCGAATTCAGAGAGGCAAGTGTCACAGGAGAAGTTTCTGGAAGATTCCATGCCTCTCCACCTCGTGGATTGACACTGCCATTTGTCACTTCTAGCCCGTCGCACCCCATAGAAGGGATTTTTGAAATGCAATGCACCCACAGAGTGTACTTAGGTGAGATGCAACACACTTTCCCTATGGAGCAGCTGAAATGATCATGTTTTGACCAGTTTTGAGCAGTTTTTCATGGAGAACTTCTGGGAGAAGCCATAATTAGTTGACCTTGTTCCTTTAGGGGTTAGAACAACACTTTTAGGGACTTAGGAGCCCTTGGTTTATGGACATTTTATGCTTGGGGTTCCAGTGCCCAAAAATGTCTATAACAGTTGCCCCCTAAAGCATGAGGTCGTTAATATTTTGATGTCGGGTGAAATGCTTTATTATGAGGATCCGAAGTTCTTTCAAGCTGGGAGGAGACCTGTAATAAGATACAATACAATTAATTATATTCATAATATTTTCATGATCTAGTTGAGGTGGGCATTCCCATGCTCAGCTTTAAAAATTCATTTTCATGTACATAGGACAGAAAATCGTCCGAGTGTAGACTAATGATTTTGGTAGAGCCATCATCCCTTTGATTGGATGATTATCTGTGCAGAAATGATGTACATTTGATGTCTTTATTTCCCTGAATATATATCGCAGCCCAGATGGATGAAACTAGATCCGGGGTCATCAATCTCGTTCGATCTTCACTCGAAGTACAAGTCTATCCATGTGAGATATGTTTTGGAGTCGAACATGGAAAGACATCGCCTGATTACCAGCCAATGATGTAAGCTGTTAATAGGCGCGAGAGGAATCATCGATAATGATAATGACCCTCAAGGTATTGCAGTACAATTCACGTGGTGCGAATAAAGGACTTGGCATCGAACACCACGCAAAATCTTTCCGTCGAAGGCCATTGATGTAAACCTGTCGCTAGAAGTGAGAAACTTGCCATTGAGGCATGCAAGCTTCAAAGTACTGAACGAGGTGTTCCTAGATCGACTTCTTGGATAATGAGCTGATGTCGACAAGAAGCGATCCGTCACAGGAGGGCCTTAATGAATCCCACATCAATGACACGGAACGGAGCAAATGATTTTAATGGAGGTGAAAATGATCTGATGACATAAGGTTCAGGGTGGCGGTCATGAAAGAATGGAGTGTAAATGTATTGTAGCGGGTGAGACACAGGTGAATTCTCTGAATGACTTCTCTTGAACATATCAGAGACACTAACGTGATGGATTGGTAGCATTAACCCCAAATGTGGATGGTGTGATGGGACCATGGTGATGTGACCGGTGAATGAAACAACCCAACCCGACTTGGATGCGGAGTGAAAGTGTCATGTTCAAGAGCGACTTGCTACCAACAAAGTTTCTTCAAGTTTTCTTCCCAATTTTTCCCCAGTCATTGCTGACCAGTACCTCTTTATTTTTGTCAAGCTTGAGGAGGATAACATACGCTTGTTCTATAATTTGCCCTTCGGGCAAACCCATCGCTATGTTTTAACGAGCCTAGCGATAGTGAAACTCGTTCTTGTCTGCTATGGACAAGTTTATCGCTATTAAGTTTTAACGAGTTTAACGACAAAGATAACTCGGTCATTTTCAATTTTAGAGAGTCTGAAAAGGGACATAAAGGAAACTCCAAAAATCCTTTTTCGTCATCTAATCCCTTAAGTCCGAAAATTTATAAAACAATACAGAGGGGATGAATTTTCGATACTTTTAACGAGCCGAACAAAACAAGCGCTCGATCTTTTTGTGTAATAATCCCTCCGGTCCAAAAAGATTAAAATCTAAAGGTGGGATAGCACTTCTGATCCCTTTAACGAGCTGGAGAGGCCAATGGCTCGGCAATATTTTCATATTTTACGAGTCAGTTGAAAAGAGCTTAAAGGAGACTCGTCTTTTGAGGAACGCGTGATAAAATTGGGTAGCAGATGATTCCAGGTAAGGTTTGGAATTTTCCAATCACGGCAGTGTTACAAGGATGGCTAGTGGGATCACTCTTCGCAGCTGTTCCTCAAAAGGGGTAAACAATCAAATGGAGGTGAATGATCGGCCAATATATAGTGGAGGTGATGATGAGAACACAACCAAGGCTTTAAAGGCTGAAGTACTACATTCACGATGGTTATTTACCGGGAAATAGTTCATTTTTTAACGAGCTTAAACGCGGGGAGAAACATTTGCTCATGACTTATGTTTATTTTTTAACGAGCTTTAACTATGTGCTAAAACTGCTCGATTAATCCAGTCGTATAATAAGAATGTCTCATATATGAAAAAGGCAATTTTTAGAGTTTTGCCCCACATCCTTTCTTTATGCAAGTTAGGAAATGACCAATCCTACGATTTTAAAGGGTTAGAGAACCTACAAATTTAAAAAAATAAATAGTCGCTCTTCGCTTGCACGCCAAAAGGTTTGCATGCCCCCAGGTATAAAACAGAGTTTCAAGGTCACCTTTCAAATATCTAACAAAACATTTGTTTTATCAGGAAAGGTCTACCTCTTTCAGGTTACCAAAGGTTGCTCTATTCACAGCGCAAACAAAACACTTCTTCGGTGATGTCTACCGAAATAGACAAAGGTGAGACAATCCACTCACATAACTTTGACGAGGGAATCTTATTCCAGTCTAACCCTCTTTTCCAATCACGGACGGGAGTACAGACTAGTCATATATCTCTCGCAGAAACCTACCATATACCCAAAGTTTTCCAGGCGAAACAGACTAGGGTGCATGCCCCCTGGGTTTCAGTCATGTCCTCCGAATCACTCGCGCTCATCAGGTGGATGGACTGGAGATTGATGAGACATTCCTTATGTGAGAAGACCATTCAGGGATGGCATATGACTATTTGCTCTGTGTGATCCGGGAAATGAAAGCTGGTCTACGAGCTTGACCATTCTTCCTTCGTGCGGAAAACACATTACTCTAAAGAGTGATGAGACAATGGCTCCCATGCAATAAATATAGTCTCGTCCAAGGAGTAGATTATAATCCAGGGGTCCTTGAACTACCATTACGTTCATGTGAATGGTTTTCCCTCTCAATGTTATGGGCACATTGGGAAGGATCCCTAATGGTCGACAGGTTCCTTTGTCAAAGCCTGTTAGATTTCTCATCTCAGGCAAAAGTGATGGCGAACCAAGCGCTTTCCAAGCAGTCCAGGAAAGGATACTCAAAGAAGCCCCTTCATCTATGATGGTACCAGCCATAACCATTCTATATATTTGAGCAATAATTCAGAATGGTACACTAGCCGGTAAACGGGGTCTGCCTAGTTGATTCCAGTCGAAGGAAACAACTAGGTTGCTTGGTGGTGGGACCGAATAGACGGCCAGTACGACTCTGACAGACTTCCTTCCTGCGGTAAAGGAATGGGTAAATTTCCCCCATGTTCATCGGAGTCTGTGCTTACGAAAAGAATTTGGACGGTGTCATCCTTATTCTCTTCTGTGACTGTGTCATCTAAAGATGGAACCTCTGAAGGCAAGACCGGGTCAACTGCCGCCTCGACCTTTTGACTTTCATCTGGTATGGGTTCAGATGGTTTGTCTTCAATGATAGACGCTTCGGCTGACCAGTTGGGCGGGTCAGTTGGATTTTCAACTAATGACGGACTCGGCAAGAGTTTTTTATATCCAGGAGGAAGTCGTAATGGTGAAACCGGACGATCGTCCAAAACTCTTTTAGCCTCGTCTAAGAAGGGACAACGGTGGACGGCATGATCGCCTTCGCACAGTTTACAAGGAAATCTATATTTTCCTTTTTGTCCTGGGGCTTCACTTTCACTAGTCGACGGTGTGTTTTCAACATGATCATCAGAGGTTCACGACACCGGGTTGTGCAAACGAGGAGACTAGTCCCTTAAGATCTGAGGGATGTAGGGACAATCTCTATGATAGTGGTCTCCTTTGCAAATGACACATGGCGATTTAGGCCTGGTCGGTGTAGTGTGTGGATTTTCGCTAGACGACGCTTGGTTGCCCGCTTTCACTTTTGGCTCCTTCTTCTTCTTCTCTTTCTTCTTCTTTTCCTTCTTCTTCTCAGGTACTTGATTTTTGGCTTTACCAACCCCATCAAGCAAAGAGGAAGGAGGAGAGGAAGAATTGGAGGAAGTAGAAGGTTGGTGGGTAACTCTGGATTTGTCTAGTTGCTGACTCGATTGTTTAGGAATTGCGATGTTCTGAATGACAGAGGTTGAGAAGAGCCATACGGGAATGCCAATTGTCAATCCTAGAAGCGACAATGTGGCCATATGGGGTGCACCAACATCTCCCCAAGAGGAGAAGGGACTAGGATTTCCTCCAAGGGGAATTCCTTGGTTGGTGGATTCCATTTTCTCAACCTAAGATCAACGTAGGAAAGGGTGATGATTATTTCATTTAAAATAAATTTTAGACGCTTTGACACAACTTGTTTTTTCAATTTTAAAGAGTCGAGAAAAAACAAAAGATGACTCTAGTCACCTTCTATTTTTAATGAGCCTGAAGTGACAAGTGCTCAGATGGACCTTTTCCGTTAAGGAGTCTGAAAAGGAACGAAAGGGATTGCTCTGGAAATCTAGGTAGAGGGATTACCAAACCAATCGCAAAACTGCAGAATACTTTTTACAGTACGGCAATCAATCTTCCTGAATGCTGTGTTCAGTGCATTGTAATCGATAGGGTGGAAGACACGGCTTCATAAAGGATTAAGCCTATTGTGGTCTCCCAAAATATACTCGACGGTACGTGGGAGCACAAGTCCGTACTGGCACTTATCGTCTCAAAGTGGAGGAATCACCCAACCATCAGTGAGAACAACAATTACCAGGCTTTACGACACCGGAATACGTCTCTAGCCTAGACTTCTAGATGTTATGCGTTAGGTTCCAAAGCGTTGTTAGATTCATTAAATTTATTTTATAGTTGATCTTGCTTAAGAAATTTGCCTTTCAGGTTTACCGCGAGATGTAGATGTACAATTCCTCAAATGCAATCTAAGATGATAAACAGTCTTTTATCTTCTTTGTGCAATGAAAATCCTAGCTACTAGGAAAGAGAGACAATATTCTTTCACAAAGAGCAAAGAGCACACACTAAATGCGTTGTCCTAAATCAAACCAATCAAACAGTCTAAATGCAAATGCACATGCATGTATTTGTTTTCGGCTTTCTTAGTATGTGAATGGTAAAAAGAAAGCTAATGCACAAATCGGACTTACTTTTCAAGCGACAATTACTAACAAGTTTCTTTTCAAAATAAAAAATGGAGACAATCACAACACTTTACGATTCGGAAATGAATACTTGCTTTCGACACTAGAAAAACTACAAATTCAGACCAAATACAATAGAAACAGGGTAATCGACTATCAAGAGCAACCAAAATCTCTCCTATGACTGAAAACGACACTTGCAACACTTTCAAATCAAGGAACGACAGTACAATTACATTACTTTTTGCAAAGGAGAACTGAAAATGACTCAAAAAATACACAAAAACATTTACAGTTCTTTTGCACAATGGAGGCGGAATATTAGCAAGGAAAGGGGTTTCAAATAGAGATATATTGATTACAAACAGCAAAACTCATGAATAGAACTGAAAAGAATGAACACAGAAACCAAAACTGAGGAACAATGCCTAGTCTGATCAGCGCACCTGTAACATAGGGAACTTGAAATGCAGCGCACCTACTACACTCGGGAAGTGCGCTGAATTTCAGATTCACAGAACAGAGCCTGCGCTGGGCCAGAGACGAGACTTTGCTTGGGTTCTAGGTCACAGTTTGCAGTTTAGTTCAGGGGTTTTGGCTGAGCAAATGGTAATCAGTAAATCAACAATCATAGGTAGATCTAAGGAGGTTCCAAGAGCTACCACGAGGGCAATTAGAGAGTTTGTGAATCAGTTGTTTAATTCATAAACAAATCCCAGAGATTGACTGAAGCAACATTTATCTACTTTGCATTTGCATAGCAAATGCAGTTCGAAAGCTACCTGGCTCGACTTCAGGCTCCATCTGTAAGTTTATAAAATAAACAACAAAGAAGATAAACAAACAACCTAGTCGCTCCCCAGCGGAGTCGCCATTTTGTTACAGGGAAAAGTGTCTACACAGAACTGCTTATCCCACTAAGGTGTAGTAGCTACCTTAGAAACAAACAAAGTAAAGCTACTTTCATTTTTCCTTTATGAAAGATAGATGAGAGAAGAACAAAGAAGACCAACCTCTGTCTTGCATTTATCTCCTAGTTCGATTCCTCTCTCTCTTGATAGTCCTTCGCTACTTGCTCCCTTGGACGCCCAGCTTCACAAAGTACCTGTAGGATCGAAGTAGCATAACACTATACAAGAATATGGATCTATAATCATAAACAATCTAGGATCAAATGTAAATTGACCATACAAATGCATAAAACATAAATGACACAAGAGTATGGAGGAAAAACTTGAATAGCTTTTATTGATAATCAAGAAAGAGCCAAGGGAGTTACAACCAGTTGTTCTGACCCAACATCATCCTCTTAGCAAGCAAGCCCTTCTTCACCTCATACAAAGCTTAGATCACCCAACACTATGATGTTGTCTCAAGAAACCAACAGCAATTCCTTACAAGATGCAAAATTCCAGCCTCTGGATCTCTGGGATGAGGGATCCATATATAGATATCTGTAAGGGAGATGAGTCAGCTTGTGACTTGATTAGTGTCTTCCCTCTGATAGTTCTTGCTTCCACTTGGAGATTGATGATCTCTTACTCATCCTTAGTCAAATTTAGAGAGGCAAGTGTCACAGGAGAAGTTTCTGGAAGATTCCATGCCTCTCCACCTCGCGGATTGACACTGCCATTTGTCACTTCTTGCCCATCGCACCCCATAGAAGGGCTTTTTGAAATGCAATGCACCCACAGAGTGTACTTAGGTGAGATGCAACGCACTTTGCCTATGGAGCAGCTGAAATGATCCTGTTTTGACCAGTTCTGAGTAGTTTTTCATGGAGAACTTTTGGGAGAAGCTGTAATCAGTTGACATTGTTCCTTTAGGGGTTAGAACAACACTTTTAGGGACTTAGGAGCCCTTGGTTTATGGACATTTTATGCTTGGGGTTGCAGTGCCCAAAAATGTCTATAACACTACCCAAAAGGCAAAATGATGCTAGAACACTCATACAATCAAGCCAAATCCACACAAAACTATCCCTGTCTAAGTTACATTAGAGGCTACTTCTAAACTCTCTCTAACTTCAACTTCCACTACTCTGACTGAACTAGCTGATCTTAGCTATGAAGGACGTATTTATAGGAGGAGGAGCCTCCATAAAAGATGGGAGAAAGAGCTTATCCCTTTGGGAGGTTGCAAAAAAGGTGGAACAACCATCCCAAAGGAGAGAGGCGAGCTCATCTGATCCAACAACCAACCCTAGGACTGCCCATCAACGATTTGTTAAAACAAACTCGTGAGTGAAACACAGAGACTGAGCGACGATGTCACTAGGCTTATTTCAATATTGGCCATCTTCGCGAGTGGAATAACTGATGACCCGCAACGAGCCAAAAATAGAGATTAAATAGGGTCTGCTCCAGGAGTAATGAATTAAGGTATTCTTCCTGATATGACAAGGAAGACACTGACACATATTTTGCAACATGACACAAAGAAGATGTCAAAAACATGGATCAACAGTGTCGGGATCAGGGAATGCGTGGTCGGTGACAAATTACTGTGTAACACCTCATGATCTGTAGGTTCCGAGCTGGTTGTTGAGGCTGCACCCCCTTCTCATGTATCTTAGCTAAAAATATAGGGAAATCCTTCGTTGCATGGTCAAACTAAGTACAATAGTGTCATGACAGATGTGTCGGGTTCGGGAAGTCTTGTGCATAATGTCCTGGTCCTCCACAACTGTAACAAATAACCTGCTCTCGACCTCTACTAGGTCCTCCTCCACCTCGGCCTTGTCTGCGCCCGTGACACTCTCCTCGCACTCCTCCAACTCCTAGGTCGAAGGCCACGTTTCTGCATGCACCCTGTATGCAAGTGTCCTGTTGATCATTAATTCATAACTCTGGAAATTTCACTCATCATGACCCACTGATTGGTAGAAATTGCTGAAGAGTTGTTGCAGTGTCTGTATAAATTTCTGCAGCAAATGACAATTTTCTGTCACATGTTTCCTAGCTACCCGACAAATAACACACCATAGCGCGGGTCCCTTACTTGGCCCTGCTACAGCTTCCAGCCTCAGAGGCATTGGTCCCCGTGCTACAGCATAATTTGTAAAAACTAGATAGTGATCTTTGTCATGCCCTTGGGTTTTGAACTTTAGGCACCAAACCTCTTTGCATGCCTCGGGCTGAGTTGTTCTATCTTTCTTTCGACTTTTCATTTATAGACAAAGGTTTTACAATTGTGCATGAATCTGTTTAACCCCTATATTAGCATCTTGCATTGGTGTCTCATGCAATCTCATCATGATTTCCAGGGCTTCCGCCTAGGTCCCAATATTTTGTTGTGACAGCACAACCCTTAGATGAGTTAGGAACGAGGCCACAAACCATTCGCGGTGCTTCCCATCAGTCAGATTCATGTTAGCCTCATGGATTGTACACTTCAATATCTGATCCAAATCCCAGGGTGTCTCACCAGGCTTCATCATGATCTATTTGAATCCAACAATTGATCGTGCTTTAGACTTAGGTCTATTGAATTCCTTATTTAGCATAGTCTGGATATCTGCCAACGGGGACATCGGATTATCAGTGCAATACTTAATGTACCGTGTTAGTGCATGGTCCTACAAAGTACTAACCAATGTTGCTTTCTTCATTTGATCATCCGTGATACACTTAGCTTCTCATACAACCTTTGTGACAAACCAAAATTGGTTTGGATCTTCATTTCCCATGCCCTTGAACACAGGTAGCTTTACGAAGTTTTCCATATTGAACGATGGCGGAGGTGGTGGCGGTGTGGGTGAGGGCGTAAGAAGTGGAGGTGAATATGGAGGCAATGTGGGTGGATGAGGTATTTGCGGGAGCCCCTGTCTTATTAACTGAACAACACTCTGCGGAGAAGCCTGTGTTGCTCTCTCGTCATCACTAAGAGGAGGTTCAATCAGCGGGCTATATTCAGGGCCTTTTCTTCCTCCGTCCCTGAAATTTCTTCCACTTTGCGTAGCCCCTAAAATCAAGGTAACTGCATAACCCACTTTTCACACAAGAGCATCTTAATCCATGTATTTAATGATTTTAAATAATTACCTCGCGGCCCTTTAAAGAAGTGGCGCTCTGCTTCACTGTAACTGACCGAGGTATTGACCATGAACTCTGTCATGAACTGTCCTATGATACTATTGAGCCAATGATCGCCAACATGCATGATCTTATCTTCAAAGGCTTCTAATCTCCGCACTAACTCTGGGGTCCAAACTATAGGATCGTCAAGCCTCCACCTTCCTTGGCCATCTACCAACTTCACAATCCACTCATAGAACTTGACCGAGAAGGAATAGAAGAAGATTTGATGTATATGTGTGTACAGATATCTGTCCAACCACTATTCTTTCATTAACTGTGCATTCATGTTTTCCTGTGCCGCGAATTTGTGGATCTTTCTATCCAACCAATATTTGATCTCTTTCTTAGTTTGATTCCAATGATGCAACATCACACATCTCATTATGCAGATCCTGGTCCCAATAACGGAACCATTTGTTGGCTTGATGGGCCCTGACCCAGGTTCAATGTTAAGTAGGCAAGCAAATCCCTACACTAATGGTCCTTTCGACATCAATCCACGAAGCGCGGTTTGAAGTCTGACACGAAGCAGTATGTAGGGATGCAGGAACCAAGTTTCCACACCTTGAGATGGTAGATATCTCACTTTTAGACCTTCACTCTACCTTTGCAGAGATCGATAAGCCCCATCGGGCTTATTGTCACGCGGAAAAAAGTCGATCTTGCAGACAAGATAGACCTTCCCAGAATCTAAAGAAGACCTAATGACAAGCAAACCAACCAGACACTATCTTTCTCTAAATATGCTTTGATAAACAATGGCAAACAAGTGTTTTTAGGGCCTACCTTAGGTCCAACGCAAGCTTGTGGATGCCCTCGCTACTTTGATCCAAATGAGCTCCTTTTCGCGAATCTGCAAACACAAACAAGGGAAACAAATTAAATAGCACCTGAAAAGCCAATTGCATAAAACATATTTAACATGAAAGTCAAGGAGTCCATGAAACAAATAACATGAGATACTTGTTGAGAAAAATGAGTTTGATTGTATTAATTCAAAAGAAGAAGAACTTTACAACCTTTGCCTTGATGCTGTACAAGCTCCTCCCAGGGTCCAGCAAGAAGTCTCCTCTACTTTGACAAGTTTCACTCACTCCCCAATGAAGCCAAAAAGATGTGTGATCTCTCCTCTTAAGCTCAACTAGGAAGTCTTGATTTCACCAGCATTTACCCTCAAAAATGTTCAGCTTCTAACCTCCCTAGCAACTAGCCCAATGCCTGTATTTATAGTGCAATGGAGGGAGGTTACTAGGTCCTCCTTCAAAGGGATAAAGCCCTCCTTCAAAGGGATAGCTCCTCTCATCAAGGGATTAGCTCCTTCTCTTTTGGGATGCATGAACCACCTCAGAGCGAACAATCCACGTCAAAATTCCTTCTAGAAACCTCTAAAATTAACCCAAAGTGAGTTTTTTAAGATAAAACTTGCGCCTTTTGACTTTCACAGGGGTCTGCACCTACATCGTTAGGGACAGAGCAGGCAGGTCCGCAGTTTTTGTACACAGAAGGTGCGGGGCCGCAGGTGACCATGAGAGAAAGTGCGGAACCAGAGTTACATTGATTTTTAATGTCTTTCTCTCATTTCCAAAGCTTGATTTGAAGAGCTGAGGTCTGAGACTTGCTTAGGAGGACAGTACAAGTGATGATAGACCCATACTGACTGCAAATAATCATGGTGACGATATTTTTGTGTAACAGATTGCCCCCTAAAGTGCGAAGTCTGTAGTAGATGAGGATTTCTTATCATTTAGGAAGAGTGAAGTACTTTATCATTTCGAGGATCATCTTGTGGAGAGCCCGGTTGGAACCTGTAAAAACATTCAATGTAAGATATATATATGAGATCATATCATCGCTGAGGTAGGCATTCCCATGCTCAGATCAAAACTGACTAGAAAAACTAACTACTGCTCTGATACAAGAATGATCTTGTAAAACATCACAAGTATAGACTCATGTGGACACAGTATGGACGCAGCCATCTGTTTATGAATAGTCCATTATACAATGAATACAAAATTCCTCACAGCCTGGATTGTGGAAACTAGATCTAGGGTCTTCATTTCTACTTCCCGAAATAGTACAATTCTATCCATGCGAATGAATGTGTTGATGTCGAACATGGTAGAAACCACTTGATTACCAGTCAATGATGTAAACTGTTAAGAAGTGTGAGAGAAACCACCAGTGATGTCAATGGTTCTCAAAGTACCCAGCACAATCCATGAGATGTGAATAAATGTGTTGATGTCGAACATGTCACGGAATCCTTTGATTGAAAGTCAATGATGTAAACTGTCGTCAAAGGCGAGAAACCTGCCATTGAGGCATGCAGATTTCAAGGTACTGACGATTCCTAGATCATCTTTCTAGATAATGAGTTGATGTCGATAGAAAGCGATCCGTCGTAGGCAAGCCCACAACACGAAATAATAGATCAAGTTGAAGAAATTTAGTTGCAAGGACTGACTCAGGGATGGTCAGGATGGATGAAAGATATTTTGCAAATGAATGGCTTATTGGCAGTGACCTCTTGAACACATAACAACACGGCAGATGGTTTGGTGACAACTGACCCAAAGTTAATACCCAGAAACCGGGTGAAGACTTTCAATGTGGTTTGATCAACTGTTAGGCAAAGGATTTCCCAACCCGGGTGAATGAAAGTGTCGTGTTCAAGAGTGGTTACAAAGTATGACAAACAGGCTCATTTTTCTCTCTTTTCCCCCACCATTTCTCGCAAGTACCTCTTTATTTTTGACAAGCTTGAGGAGGATAACATTTGCTTGATTATAAGCTCATCCTTCGGATGAGTCCAACTTAGTTTAAATTCGAACCCTAAGAAGGAGTGGTTCGTTCCTGTTTGTAATTGAACAGGCCCTTTACTGTGAAATTTTAATGAGTCCAGTATAGGAGAAACACGGCGTTTTTCAATTTTAGAGAGTCTGAAAAAACTTAAGAAGACTCCAGAGTTGACCTTTTTCGTAAATTTGTGTCTCCCAAGCCCGAAAAAGTATAAAATAATACTTGAGAGAACTGCTTGATCTTTTACAACCAAGGAGTACTTTTCGTCATTAGTGCCCTTGACCCGAAAAAGTAAAAAAGCGATCAATGACACGTCATTTTATAACCAATATCGAATTTGAAACGACAAAAATCCGGCAATCTTTTCATGTTTTTACGGTCGGAAAAGAGCTGTAAGGGGACCGTATTTTAATTCCGTTTTAACGAGTTTAAAAGAAACACTCGACAATCTTTTCATGTTTTAGGAGTCAGAAAAGAGCTTAAAGATGACTCTACATGTTTTTCGTTGAAAATGACAGATTTCGCCTGAATAATCCTTTATTCTGCACAAAAACACAAAGATTACTCATACATGTTTGAAATGGATAAAAATGTCGCAAAATACCTTTTCAAAGTGAAACATAAACAAATTTGCAATTTATTTACTCAAAAAACTTATAAAAAGGGCTTTTGTCAATTCATTTTTACCGTTTTGAGTTTGGGTGAGAAAATAGTGCTTTTGCTTAGAAAACTTCCCGTGAAGATTGCGGAAAATCCAACCGTCGGAATCGAACACCGTCTTCTCCAGGTAATCCACATCATCCCACTCTTCATTTTCAACCGTTTAGTTTTTTGTTTTAGTCCTTTATTTCATTTTTGGGAGGGTTTTTAGGCGAAAACCCGCACGCGGGGGCCCGCAGGTTTACCATTGCGGGCCTGGGGACCCCGACTTTTTCTCCATTGGGAAAAAGCTCGGGGTCCGCACCTTCCATGTAGACAAAGTGCGGTCCCACGCAATGTGTCTAGCCTAGAGGGTGTGGTCCCCGCCGCAAGGGTTTTGAACCCAAAAATTCTCAAAAATGGACCACACAAAATATTTTCTAGCATTTTAATTAATCTTTATACTTGATGCAGAGAGTACATCATGCTAGATTGGCGTGAATGAGAGCATGAGGACGTGGATGTTGTCGCATGAAATCATAAGCCTTCACTTGATGCTTTGAGGGCATGCGGACTGTACAAATTCTGGGCCATTCCTGGCATGAGGGCTCAAGTGGATTTCTTACAGTGGCTGGTTGACAGATGGAGCATACAGGACCAGTGTTTCTTCATTGGCGGCCACCAGCTCGAAATCGAGCCGGCAGACATATATTTCTTGACTGGTTTGCCTAAGAGAGAAGAAGACTTGACTCTGCACGGGACTAGGCCAAGTGACCAGTCTGTCGATAGCCTCCAACTAGAGTACTGCAACAGCCAGGCTAGAGACAAAGGGATAGACATAAAGACGATATCTCGTCCTGAGCTCATGGTGATTGCATTCACTGTCACAAGACTTTGTGGAGCTGCCGCATTACATATTGCCACCGGATCCCAGATGCGTATGGCAGTGGATTGCTTTCGAGGCACCATCTTCAACTGGTACGATGCTGTGTTGGCCAATGTGAAAGGCCAACTGACCAGGGCCAAGAACGGACGACTAAAGACCTTTGGTTATGGGGCTTTGGTTGTGAGTTTTGGCCTGGAGAGGGTTCCTATGCTGATCCCACAGCACCTTACTGTTGGAGTTGGGCTTCCTCGAGAGCCCAAACTGATGCGATCTGTCGCAGTCATGGCCCGTCACCCGGACGAGAGGACAGAGGTTGCTCGATTCAAACCTGAGTATTTCCAATGGTTGGAAAACTAGGTCTTTTCCATTCAGGACTTCCCTTACACTGGGATAGATTTTCGTGGTGACCCAGACATGGTTCTTCCACCAGGAGAGTAGTGGGACGAGTCAGGTAAAATCCTTTTCAACATTTTTCCTATTTTAATTTTTTTTTATTTTTCCATCGTCTCAAAACTTGATAGTAAAAAATTTCAAATGCAGATGTGGGTCCACAGCGACCAGCCGCTCTCCGGCCTTACGAGAGGAGGCAACCAGTTGCACCCGCGCCAGCCCCACAGGACGAATCAACAGAGGTTTTGGCCGAGTTGGAGGGTCATCTCAAGCGCTTGACAGGAGATATTCATGAGACCACTATAGACGACATTCCTCGTTGACTTCAGCGCTATGTGATTGGGGTCCCGGGACCTTTTAGGAGGTTCCTTTGCAAGGTGGCTCGTGCAGTGGTTTCTTATAGAGATCATCACAGTGATAGGATGATCGCCTATTGTGGGCACATATGACATTTTTTTTTTTTGTACTTATCATTTTTGCCGATCATAAGGTGTTTTTCAACCTATGATCGAGGATGATGTATTTTTTAACACACTCCTATAAATATATATCACTAGCTTATCTTGTAAATCATGTTATGGAATGGTTTTAAATTTACATGTATGATTATTGCAAATGTCTATTTAACATTCGAGAAGCAATTGCATATGCTAATGTATTTAAAGACCTTGGAATATGCTGATATTCAATGTAATCAAATTCACGTTCCAAGAGACGCACTCTCAAAAATAATCTTAATAACACTGGATTTCTAATGGCATACACTCTATTAAGCTGTAATACAACGAGTTCAAAATCTAACCTCACTATCAAACTCCAAATCCCAAATGAAATAGATTCAGATAATAACTCAATCACTGCACTATACTCGGCAATGTTGTTCGTTGTTTGACCGAGGCTTACCCCATGCATAGATACTAACTCGTTAGAGGGCGAATAGATAACCCAAGCTACGGAAGACATGTTCCGTGTATTACGACAAGCACCATCAGCGAAACCAATGTATGTTTGGAGAGACATCGACATCTGCAATATCAAGAGTAAAACCAAGATAAGCAGGAATAATGACGAAAAAACACTCTCTAAGCTAAGCACACTGTTTAAACTAAAACACACCAGCTAGAAAGAAAAACTATTCTAACTAAAAATCTCCATACCCATTCTTTTAAGCATAATACCTCTTCAAGTAAAGGCCATTTCTGGGTTTACCCAAAGAGTCCCCATCAAAGTCTACCAATTCATAAGCCCCTTTGGGTAGCTTTTGCTTGACAACATAGGGACCATGCCACATAGGAACGAATTTTCCAGTGCCTAATTTATCATTAGCTTGATCATAAACTAAGACTAGATCTCCTTCTGAAAAATTTCGAGGGGTCACGTTTCGATCATACTGAGCTTTCATTTGTTTTGCGTGAGTCTCGATCGCCAATGCATCATCATGTCGATTCTCATCTAATTGAGCCAAGTATAAAAAACGCTTTTCCTCTTCAGAAGTGGCTGGAAGTAACTCGATGGCCATTTGCAGTGACGGGATTTCGCATTCAATGGGTAACATGGCTTCCAAACCATAGACTAGTTGGAAAGGAGTGAACCCCGTTGATGTTTTTACTGAAGTTTGGTACGGCCAAAGCGCTGAAAAAAGCATGTTGTGCCAATTCGACCGATGAATCCCAATGATTCGTCGGATCATGATAACTAAAACTTTGTTGATGGACTCAACCAGACCATTCGCTTGTGGATAATAAGGGGTTGAACTATCGTGACGTAAACCAAGCTGGCCTGTAAGTTCGGTCATCATAACATTTCGAAAATGACACCCATGATTAGTGATTATCGCTTGTGGGACACCAAACCTTGCAATTATATGATTGAACACGAAAATTGCAGCTGTTTTGCCGTCTGCCTCGAATGTAGCCATCACCTCGGCCCACTTAGTAAAATAATCTACCGCAAGGATGATATACGCATGCCCCCCGACCGAGTGAGGGTTACATGTAATAAAATCGATACCCCATTTGGAAAAAGGACCAACGGCAATTATAGGGTGGAGAGGAGTAGGTGGAGCGCGCATCTTTCGATAAAAAATTTGGCAGTTGTGGCATTTTCAGACCGCCGTAATACAATCTTTAAATAAAGACGGCCAGAAGTAGCCAGCGCGCAATATCTTTTGGGCTGTGGCAAACCCAGACATATGACCGCCACACGCTCCAGAGTGACAGTCATTTAGAACCCTTTCAGCTTCCTCGTGAGTTAAGCAACATCGAAAAGCAGAGTCCGCCCCATGGCGATAAAGAGTATCTCCAATAATTCTGAATTGTTGGGACTGGAATCGAATTTTCCGACGTTCTCACCTTGAAATTTCTGGCCGAAAGGATTGGGTCTGGAGATAAATGATGATATCCCCATACCACGGATCTAAAGTGCTGGTTAAAAACAAGGATTCGTCCACAATGGGCTCCTCCGCCACAGTTTCCGTGTCCGCACGCGGGAAGTCACACATTAACTCCACAAAAACTAAAGATTTCTTAGACTTGGATTTCTCAAATTCTAAGTCGAACTCTTGCAGGATGAAGATCCATTTAGATTACTTGCCCCCTAGCAATTGCTTGGTCAAAATATAGATCATAGGGTTGCAATCCGAAATGACTGTAGTTTTACGTAGTAGAATGTAGTGACGAAAACGTTGTACAACTTGAACGGCTGCCAATGCCAATTTCTCCACATGTGAGTATTTTAGCTCAGTTGGATTTAAAGTGCGACTAAGGTAATATATCACATGTTCAGTTCCTAATTCATCTTCCTGAACTAAGACCATTCCAATGGTGGAATGAGAGGCGACGAGATACAAGAAGTAATCCTGGTTGTAATTGGGAGGATGCAACAACGGTGCATGGGTCAACGTGTGTTTGAGTGCATCAAAATATTTCTAAGCTATCTCATCCCAATAGAATGGAGTGTTCTGTTTCAACAACCGGTAAAACCCTTTGTAACCTCGGCGTAGTTAGGAATGAATCTTCATAAAAAGTTTGCTTTCCCCTGCAAACTTTGGAGTTGGCGAAGACTCGCAGGAGGAGGCAATTTGATGATAGCTTCGACCTTCGAGGGATCAACGCGAATGCCGGCTTTCGAAACTACAAACCCCAGCAATCGACCTATTTCTATACAGAAGATACATTTGTGTGGGTTCAACCGAATACGATAATGCCTACACCTCATAAAGATTGCTCGTAAATGGACGAGGTGATCAGCTCGATGTAATGAATGAGCAGGCAAGTCATCGAGATAAGGTTGCACAATGTGCTTGATGTCATGAAACGCATAAGACATCGCCCTTTGAAAAGTTGCTCCGGCATTCTTAAGTCCAAAAGGTAACTTGCAATAAGCAAATGTCCCCCATGGAAAAATGAAAGCCGTTTTTGGTTGATCGGCAGGTAGAATATTGATTTGATTGTATCCGGAAAAACCGTCCATAAAGGAAAATATTTCGCTGCCAGCGCAATCATCAATGATTTGATCGATATAGGGAGTTGGATAATTGTCCTTTGGACAGGCTCGATTAATGTCCCTATAGTCGATGCATATTCTTATTGTTCCCTACTTTTTGTTAACCGGAACAATATTCGATACCCAATCCATTAACGGGATCGGATAAATGAAACCTGCTTTCAACAGTTTTTCAACTTCTGCTTTAATTGCAGCTGCTTTTCGTGGGTGAATCTGACGCAAACGTTGCCGGATGGGTTGAAACTTTGTATGGAGGAGATGTATAATTCCCTCTATGCTCAATATGGAGTTGACATGTGGAATTTAGAGATAATATCAATAACAAAAGAAATAATTCAATGTTTTCCATAAAGAATATTTCAATGTTCACCATCACCATAAATAATACACACACACACACACACATTATCAATTTGGTTTATCTCAGGTGGTTGGGAGGAATAAGTGTTATCCTCCCCACTCAAGTTCTTCAATTCATGCAAGTGACATGATGAACTTGTTGTAATGTGTTTGAGCCTTGTTGTTAAGTAGTAGGAGTGCCCACATGTATATTCCTGATATGGAACACACACACACACACTATTACCACTATAAACTCTCTTTACATCCCAATATGAGGGAGGTGTAATTCCTTCCATGCTCAACATAGAGTTGACATGATTCATTTTAAAATAATAATAAATAAAAATAATAATTTCAATGTCAACCATAAATCAAACATTTCAATGCCCACCTTAAGTAAAATAATTTTACATCAAATTCATATATATATATATATATATAGAGAGAGAGAGAGAGAGAGAGAGAGAGAGAGAGTAATTAAAAGTCAACATTCTTAAATCCTGCTAGTGAGTGCTTTCTCTATAAGTTTTTTTACATCCCAATGCTAGGGAGATGTGTAATTCCTTCAGTGCTCAACATGGATTTGAAACAATAACTAAGAAATAAATTAAATTAAATTAATAATAATAAAATATTAATATGGGCATAAATAAAATATTTCAATGTCCACCTTTAGTAAAAAATATTTTACATCAATTGTATATTTATATAGAGAGAGCAAGAAGAAGATAAAGTATTTGAAAGTCAACAAATTATTATTTTTCCAATAGATGCTTTTTACTTCTCAATATAAGGGAGATGTGTAATCATTCAATGCTTAATATGGAGTTGACACATGACATTTAACTCAAAAAAAAAAATGTGTGGGCCATAAATAAAACATTTCGGTGCCTACCTCAATTAAATTATTTGAATATCAACTTTATATATGTAGTTGACAAGTAATATTTGATAAAAAAAATATTTCAATGAATTAAAAATTAGAATTTCATATATATATATATATATATATATATATATAAAGAGAGAGAGAGAGGGTCTAAAATTTCTAATGGCTAAACATTTCAATAATATGTTGTTGAGTATGAGGGAGGTGTAATTTCTTCTATACTCAACATGGAGTTGACAACTCTCTCTCTCTCTCTCTCTCTCTCTCTCTCTCTCTCTCTATATATATATATATATATATATATATATATACCAATTTAAATCCATCTTAACTTTAGATCTATTATACATCCAAAGGGATTTATATATTGCTCTCTCTCTCTCTCTCTTAAAGAGAAATTTGGATTAATTTTAATTTCAAAGCTATTACATGAGAGCGATCAAAATCCTTGAGGTGAATTTTTTTTTAAATTATAAATAAAAGAAGAAAAATGATGAGACATTTAGTAGGAAATTGTACATTACCAAAACAATTTTAGTCAATTAACCAAGTTCACCTCCCAAATCAATTTCAACATCAATCCTTACATTGCAGCTTCAATGATAAACAATGGATTGATAATAAAAAAAATACCTCCCAGGGACATAAATTGGTTTAATAACAAAATTATGTACGGTTAGCCTTAATCCATCATAAATTTGGATCTATCAAGTGTCGAGACGGATCAAAATCTCTTGAGGTGCAAACCTCTTTTTTAAGTGCAAAACTTGTGGAAAGGTTTGCACCTCGATAGATTTGATCTGTCTCAGCAGTTGATAGATTAGAGTTAATATGGATCTAGGCTAGTTTAATTTCTATAAATAAAGTGTAAAGTTAAAATCATATAATTTTCATAGTTGAATATAAGATATGGAAAAAAATGGATAAATTTGTGATTACGATGAAGACCATTGCTCCAGGAGATTCATAGGGCTCTGATGGCGCGCACACATGAAGGTCTCGGCTAAAGGTTTTCTTCGCGATTAACTGCAGCATTGACGCGGCTAGGGTTTTTACAGTCCTCGCACAGCATCACCGTCGCGGTCACTGCACAGGGACACTCTAGCATCAGCTCCACCATTGGATTCTCCACCCATCACTTTCGGTCGCCGTTCAGGAGACAGTTATGGCAGACATTATGGATATAGAGGCGGTGGACTACTCCGAGGAGCCTTCACCGGACAAGGTTATATTCGGGAACCCTAGTTTCGCTGCTCCCTCGCAGTTCGCACCTTCCTCATCAACGAATGCACCGGATCTACCGCTGCACCCGCCTACCGTCTCGCTACCCGCTCACTGCACTCCTCAGTCTATTGCAGGTATGAACCCTATCGATTCTCCGCAATTTGAGGTGCCCCCACTCTCACCGGGCTCTCTCCATTTTCTGGCTACACACACACCTCCTTCGCCCTCTTTCGATCCGCTCTCCCACCCTCTCCTTTCGGCACCCTCTCCCCCCCCCCCCCCCGCCGATTCCCCCTGCTGCATTTCCATCATCTTCGGGATCCCGTCCTTCCGGTTGCTTCGAAACCCCTGCTGTTAAAATCAAGCCTGCAAAACCCTCTACTCTGGACGGTATTACAAATCCCTTGGTTGACCATCTGTCGGCTCCTCGCACCTGCAAAAAAAAGACCAAGTGCATAAAGGCTACGGCTAAAGACATCACCATTAAGTTCGACGAATCTAAGTCTCTCAGCGATCTCATGGACATGGCCAACACTGTTCTGGTAGGGCATGTCCGGGGCAGGGCATACTCGGCGAAGCGGCTCACACAATGGGTGAAGGAAATCTAGGGCGGTGTTCTATTCGACCTTCCTGTGGTCCATATTCTCCCGAGAGGATGGTTTTCCCTTCATTTCTCCAAGGAAAGTCACACAAATCTGGTTCTGGCCAGATACTGGCATATTGAAATGGCCCCGGTACTCCTCAAGAGATGGAGCCCCCTATTTGATCCAGAACGCGAACAGATCGGAGTCGGACTGATTTGGGTGCGCCTGCCAGGCCTCCCACTGCAGTTTTGGGCCGAGGAAGTTTTCATTAGGATCGGGAATGCCCTGGGGACATACCTGGATTATGACCGCACTTTTGTTGAATCTAGGAACCGAACCCTAGCGCGTATATTGGTCCATTTAGACACCCGTGATGGACTCGAAGAACAGATCACACTTCAATGGGGAAGATGTATCAGGGTGCAGATCCTTGACTATGAAGGAATCCCCTTCCGATGCAGGCAATGTCACAAGGTTGGGCACCTCATCAAGGATTGTCCACTCATCAAGAAAGCAGAAGAATCTCCGAGGGTTACACCGGCTCCATCCAGGACGGCATCTCCTATTACCACTCGACCTACCTCTTCGGGACTGCCCCCAGCGACTACCTCACCTGCGGTCGATCCGGGACTGCGGCAACCCTCCCCGCCAAGGACTAGGGCTCGCTCGGCAGCAGAAGCTGGTACGGTCTCGGGTACTCTTTCATTCCCCATATTATCTTATTTTGATGTTATGAATGAATGTGGCTCCACCTCTCAGATCTCCATGGTTCACTGTGCATTATCATCCCCCCCACTCATATGCACCGCCGAACCCATTATTACCACTTCCTCCCCCTTGGCTAGCCCCCCCCTTTCACCCTCGGAACCCTCCCCTCCTCATACATATTTCCTCCGATCCAGGTCTCTAGCCAAAGAGCCACCCATCAGACATTAGGGCCTGGGCATTGCGGTACCAGAGGTGGGGACCTTGAATACCAGGGGTAGGAAATCACATCTTTCTAAGGCTATTAAGCAAGCTGGGGTAGAGGTTGTATCAGGTCGGCAATCCACCATTGACGGGGTCCTTAGAGCAGGACACACCCCGAGAGGTGTTCCCCCATGAAGTGCCTATCCTTCAATTGCAGAGGATTGGCTAGTTCCTCCAAGAAACTAGCCATGAAGCGGCTCATAGAATCTGATCCTATCGATATAATCATGCTTCAAGAGACCCTCTGTTCCGCAGATCAAATTACTCGAGCCATGCAAGCCTTGACTCCTGGCTGGACCTATTCTGCCCTTGATGCCGTTGGCCGTTCTGGTGGTCTGGCCATTGGAATTAACCCTCGCTCTATTAAGGTGGACTCGACTTTGGGGCGATCGGGATTTTTGGGGCTTGATATATTCTCAGCTGAGCTAGGCATGAACCTTCGCATAATCAATGTATATGCCCCCTGTACCCAGAGAGAATCGTTCTGGCAGAATCTTCTTCATCTTACCATTATGAGAGAAGACCGGGTTATTATCGGGGGAGACTTTAATTTCTCTCTGGGATACAGGGAGTCATGGGGATCGGCGGCACAAATTGACTCCATCACAGACTTCATGACGAATCTGCTTGAACAATCAAACTTTGTGGATATCCCCATGCAGAAAATTCTTCCCACTTGGAGGAACAGACGGGTGGGGGACGCTGCACTAGCCCGTAGACTTGACAGATTCCTTATGAAGGAGGCACTTCTTCAGCGACTGCAACATTACAAACAATGGGTTGGCTCGGGGGGTTGGTCGGACCACTCTCCAATATACCTGGAGATTCAGGGTCCCTTCAAAAAGCCCAAAGCACCTTTCAAATTTAATCATACCTGGCTGAAGGACCCATCATATATCAAGATGGTATCTGATTACTGGTCCTCTCACCCTATCAATAGATCAGAATCACTTGCTAAAGGATTCTGCAGAAATCTCTCGGAAATTAAGCATCTATCTATTGTATGGGCAAAGGAGAAACAGGCTCGAGACATTGCACAACTAACCCATATTGAAGCTGAATTATGCTCTCTCACCGACGAAAGGGGGCTGGGATTCATTACTGCAGCAGATAAATGCAGACTCATTGAATTGGAGAATCAAAAAGCAAAAATCCTCAAAGAGAGAGAGGAATCCATCAGATTGAGGAGTAGGGAATTATGGATTCAAGCTGGGGATGATAACACGAAGTTCTTCCATAGCTTTGATAAGGGCAGGAAAGTATCTAATACTATCTGGAAGCTCCCCACACCAGATGGCGAAATAGCAGACACTTTTAACAAGCTCGCTCATCTGGGCACCTCCCACTTCAGGGAACTCTACAAGTGTCCTCGTGAAGTTAATCTACCTGATATCATCAATGTGGCAAATCACTTCCCGAGATTCGTTGAGGAAGAGGATGTGGAGGCTCTAAATGATCCGGTTACGACAGGGGAGCTGGAAGGAGTACTGAAGTGGTTCAAAAAAGATAAGAGCCCTGGCCCGGATGGATGGACCATTGAATTTTATTTAGCCTTCTATGATGTCCTAGGGCAGGACCTGCTGAGTGTGGTGGAGGAGAGCAGAGCTACAGGATCCATCTACCATGACATCAATTCTACCTTCATTGCTCTCATTCCAAAATCTGATACCCCTGAATCCTTTGATGACTACAGGCCTATCTCTTTGTGCAATTGCCTCTGCAAAATCATCTCTAAGACTATTGCAAATCGTCTTAGACCAATCCTCTCTAAGTCCATTGCCCCTCAACAATTTGCTTTCCTTGAATCTAGACAGATACATGAGGCCATAGGCCTGGCCCAAGAAGCTATTCATTCTATTTGGTCCGAGCACCTAAAAGGCATCCTCCTCAAAATTGACCTCTCAAAAGCATTTGACAGGGTCAGCTGGCTCTATATCAAAATGATCCTAATCCACTTGGGCTTTCCTCACTCCTTTATCTCATGGATCATGGCCTGTATATCCTCCCCTACTTTCAGCATCCTCATAAATGGTTCGGCCTCGCCCTTTTTTCACTTTGAAAGGGGACTGAGACTGGGATGCCCCCTCTCCCCTCTGCTTTTCTTAATGGTCATGGAAGGACTTAGTCGGCTCATAGACTCTGCAAAGAGATCTGGAGATGTTCGGGGCCTTCGCATATCCGATTTATGTTTCCTCTCTCATCTGCTATTCGTGGACGATGTACTTATCCTTCTTGATGGCAGTGTTCGAGACTCTCAGTCATTTTCAAAGATCCTTCTACTTTTTTCTGCTGCTACAGGTATGCTTCCTAATCAAGCTAAATCCTCTATCACATGCTCCCGCACTTCGGTACAGGAATCCCGGTTAGCCCTTCAGGTATTTCCCTATAATGTTCTCCCTCTGGATAGAGGTCTCAAATATTTGGGATTCAGACTGAAGCCTACTTGTCAAAGAATTGCTGATTGGGTGTGGTTGGTCGCCAAACTGGAAAAAAGGCTCTCAGGATGGAGCTTTATCTAGGGCTGGCAGATTGGTACTCATTAAGTCTGTATTAGAGGCTACCCCGGTCTTCTGGATGGCACTTGCGTGGATACCGAGGAATATTCTGGGACGATTAAAACAGCTGTGCAACCGATACCTCTGGAATGGGCATCAGGACAAAAGAATATTTGCATGGATAAGCTGGAAGAAAATCACCTTGCCCAAAAAATGGGGTGGCTGGGGTCTCAAAGACCTACCCGACTTCGCTATGGCTCTTGCTGCTAAAATGGGATGGACTCTATTAACCAGTCAAAATATATGGGCACAAGTATCCTATCACAAATACATTTGGCCTCAGAATATTCTGGATTCGGCTAGATTACCATCTTGGACATCGAAGGGATGTTCATCAATATGGAAGGCCCTGATACACTCCCTTCCCCTCGTCCGAGACAATCTAGTATGGAGAATAAACGATGGTACGCTGGGCAGGATTGGCCTGGATCCATGGATTAATAGTGGGGGCAGACACATCCTCAACAGAGACCTCATTTCATTTCTTCATGACCGAGACATTCGGAATTTTGCACATATTGCTGATCAACAGCGCACAGACATATTCACTCAAGCTTGGAAATCGGCTCAGCAACTTGACCTTCCACCGCAGTGGCATCAGGAATGGAGTGATTATGTTCTTGCATTAAACGAATCCCATATCCGCATCAAACAAGGATCGGACGAACTTATTTGGTGCAAGGCGGACAATGGTATCTACGCTCCTAAGTTTGGGTACAGCGCACTTATTAATCACAGAAGACCTGAACCATCGCCATCGTGGTGGCGTGAAATTTGGAAGCTGAATGCCCCTCCACGCACCACATTATTCTTCTGGTGTGTCCTCAAAGATATCATTCCCACGGGCGAACACCTTACTCGCAGAGCCATATATGGTCCATCCTGGTGTTCATTCTGCAAAGCGGCATCAGAGACTTCGGTCCACATTTTCCTTCATTGCCCGGCAGTTCTCACTCTATGGAACAACATCTTCACTCATCTTGGCATTACGGGGAACTGGAATGGGGATGACATCTCGGGCGCGTGGACTGCCTGGACTCACTGCCACCCGGGCTCCAAGCTCTTAAACCTTCCCCTCGTGGCATCTTGGCACATTTGGTTAGCGCGGAATCGAGTCATTTTCGAGGATCAGGCTGTGTGTTGGCCCCGCACAGAAGCAAACATCGTTGCCGCGTACCATGAATTACCTGACCCCCCCCCCCCACACGAACCAGGACGATACAGCCACAGCCCTTTATCGATAAATCGACCCCGTGGGCCTTCTTCGATGGGGCAGCAAATCAAACGGGATGTGGGGGTGGTTTTGTTCTGCATATCAATGAACACCATAGATACTTTGTAAAAATGGGATTCGGCAGAGGATCAAATAATTTCGCAGAGCTCTTGGCCATTCGAAATCTAATGCATTACTCATTGACACAACAGTGTACAAACCTAAACATATTCGGGGACTCAATGACTGTTGTTAATTGGATCAATAATGCCACTATATGTCATTCACACACTCTCAGCAATATATTATATGATGCACATACACTCAAGGCAGCATTTAATCATTTCTCTTGTCTACACATTTACAGAGAACATAACAGCGAGGCTGACAAATTATCCAAAGAGGCCACGATACTTCCCAGAGGCGAATGGCTAATTGTGGAGCAGCAGGGGACTGAAGAATACAGGTTTTTTCATAGGCCATACATAGATCAGAGAGATCAGCGGGACAACAGTCTCGGTAACTGAGAGTAATGCAGTATTTTTGTCTTTTGATGAATAACTGTACATAGATATGTATATCATAATGTATGCAAATAGATCCTGCGTGATCTCGAACAGGCTATACAGCCAGACTCATATATGTTCTATCTCATTTTTGTATATACTCTGATACAGCACCCTGCGTGGTGGATTTTGTATGAACACTACAGCATATGCCAACGGCATCTACTATATGTAATTTTCTTAATATAATGAAAATTACGGATTTTTCCAGTGGAAAAAAGATATGGAAAAAAATATTTTAATTTTTAAAAGATTACCCACGAAACAACAATTATAAATTTTGATTTGTCACTCAACGGCACCAAAGGAGAATGGAACCTTCGAACAAATTCTAACCAAATACGAATGAACTCATAACCAAAAAAAAAATCAAACTATAATGATCATTAATTTAGAAATTTTTCCATGCCCACTATAATAGCCCTCGTGAAAATTCCATGTAATAAAAGTTAAAAAAGGAAAAATAATAACCATGGTTGATGGGACACTTATTCCAAGCTGAACGTTGGGAAAAATCTTAGTGATGGGGATCACTTGTGATTGTTTAATGGCTAAGGAGATTGGCAAAGACAATGGCTAAGGCTTTGTAAAGGCAAATGGCATTTTTGTCACATTTATTTATGAAAATAATGGAAATTAGGAGAAAAGGGAGGTGAAAGGTCACAGGTTGCATGTGAGGAGGAAATTGAAGGAAAATAATGGAAAATGAAGAAAATAGATGCCTCATTCATAAAAAGGCTTCTGAGGATTAGGTAACCTTTTCTCAATTCAGTTTTGGAGCTCTCTCATTATTCTCTCTCTCACACACATATTCTTGGAGACTTAGAGTTTTCTTGGAGGGTGTGGCATACTTGGATTTTGAAGCAAGAAGGAAAAGGAAGAGCAGGAAAGTGCAAGAGGACATCGGGATCAGCAACTAGAGTGGGATTTGCTTTCAGGTACCGAGTTGCATGTATGTTTTCCTCACTAGTTTTGGCATGCATGGCATATGCATGTGCTTTTGGTTGTGATCTGTTATTGGCATGGAGGATGGTCAGGATTGATAGTGGATTGCCTAGCCTTGTCATTTCCTGGATAGCCATGGAGATTGTTGGTTTATTTTCATTGTTTTGTTTTAGTTGGTTCTCGTGCTTCCTTTGCTTGGGTTGAGTTATTAGTCTTGGAGCATTGGTTGGACAAACGCTCTGGAGCCTTGTAAAAACTTGGGTTAAGTTACTAGTCATGTACCCTTAGTTGGACAAACACTCTGGAGCCCTTGGTGAGTTGAGTTACTAGTCCTGGAGCCTTGGTTGGACAAATGCTCTGGAGCTCAGTAAAAGTTGTGGGTTGAGTTACTAGTCCTAGAGCCTTGGTTGGACAAATGCTCTAGAGCCCTAGAAGGCTTGGATAGAGACCAATTTGATGATGGTTTTGTGATGTCTGACTGTGAGGTGGAATCATTGTTTGATGCATTGAGGTGGATGGCCTTTGGAAGCCCTGGATGGTTTTGGATTGATCTGTTCTATGAGATCCCACATTCATGCTTGGAATATGGCACGGGGATGAATGGTTGAAGGGATGTTTGGCTCAACCATTCTACGGTCGGGTGGAACGTGGAAATCCCATCCTGAGTTTGGACTTTTCCTCATCAATATGAGGTTATTTCTCCTTGTATTTCTATGAGTATTATACTGGATTATATGTGGTTTATATGGTTGTGATTTTGTTGGTATTTTTCCTGTTATTATGTTGGTTATGTATGTGTTTTATGAGAGTAGTTATGTATGGATCTCATCATGTTTTTACTTGTAAATGAATGGACAATGTATCTATGACATAATGAATGAAATTACAGTTGATGTGTTGAGGCATCAATGCTACTTAGCGATTCTCAACTAAGTATGAGCTCCATATGGTCAGATATGTTATTTACACCTATAGATTACATATTCATAATATGTTTGATGAAATGCCGGTCATGGATAGTAGGGGTCTAGTCCAGGTCTCATTCAAGTGATTGCATTTATACTGTCATTTCCTTGTTATTTTACTATTCTGAAGGTGTCATTCAATTATGGGCAGTGACCTGGGCTCTGGGCCTGAATATGTGGCTTAAATCTGAGGACACTGGCATAGAACTAAACAAAAAATTCCTTGGGCGATGGCTTGCAAGCCTATGAGAGCGTACATAGGTCCCTGGACGCTAGCATGCCCATAGCATGAGACAATCCAGAGGTCAAGTGGTCTAAAATTTCAGTAGGACCCAGGGGCTAGTTCGCAGAAAGGTTGGATTGGTTCTTGAGGGTCCTAATGCTAATGTTGAATGTATGTATGGTGTGTTTCTGTCAGTTCCACTTCCTTAACATGATTAGTAGGTCGAATCATATCATAGTGGCATCTAGTCGCATGTTTATCCTATCTTGTCGGTTGCTTGGGTAGATGTGGGAGGAAGGTGTTACACCCACGATGAATCCTAGTTATTTTGATGAACTTATTTATTTGTCAGTATCTGAAAAAAATCTTTTGTGCTTATTTGTAAATATTCCGGCCAGGAAAAGCTTCCCAAAAATATACAAAACAGCCTATAAAGGATAAGAGAGCTAAGGAAATTTCTCAATCTCGACATGGATTTGTAAGTCGTTCAAGGTCTGTAGTGTGCTACTTTCTAGGATTCTCTGGTCTCGGGTTCCATTTGAAGAATGGAAGGAGAAGAGAACTTAAAATCATATTTTATGTCATTGTTATGCAATATAATTTTAACTTTGATGATAAATCTCCAAACATTTTATTTCGTTACTTGGAAAGCTACACATGTCTTTACCCCTTTAAATAGGTTATACTCCACATAAATACCATGGGTCATAACCATGGGTTCTCATAAACCTGGAGCTCAAAAACCATCATTAACTTGACTGAGTCAAGTTTACCTAAAATACCTAACAAAAATTAATAAAATTCATATAAATTCAAAAGTGATATAAAATTCAAAATAAGAAAATGGAGCTAATATAGATTTCGTAAAATGGGAGTCAATTGTTATTTTCTAAATTTAGTTTAATTTTGTTTTGAATAATTAGAACTAGTCAACATAACATTACATTACATAATGTTTCATAACATTACATTACATTATATAATGTTTTACAACATCATTATTATACTAGGATGTAGAGCACCTCTGGTGGCCTGGGTGCAGGCGATATGGACAACCTCTCAAATCTGGCTATAAATTCTTCTAATTCTGACTGAATCTCCCTTTCTGCTTCTGGTTGCGTATCAGTCATCTAACGGTAAAACTGACAGCCACATGGGTTTTTCCTCAATCACCCCTACCTTGGTTATTGTTCACAATTAACAAACTAGCCTCTGTTCCTATTGGAACTATAAATCCATAGGATTTACACAAAAACACTATCGGCGGGCTTTTAGTATGGAGTTCATGCAATATAATATCGACACTTTTAAAAACACTGTCACGGCTTCAAATAGTCTTGGTGTAATTCCAAAGGAATTACACTATCGGCGCTTTATTTCCAAGGCTTTGTATTAACTATAAATAACACTATCGACGCTTTTAATGGCCCTTCCTCCTTCCTTCCTCCGATGCGATAATATATATCTATATATATATATATATATATATATATATATATATATATATATATATATATATATATATATATATATCTATCGGAGATTGCAATCGGCAATCCCGCTATTCCAAGGACTTGGCTCTCCCGCTCCACACTTGTGATGCGATACACTTGCAGACCCGACACCCTTTCTACCCTTCTCTATAATGTTTCAGGTCCGGACTGTCAGGGCTTCGGCACTCGACAGTTCCAAAGGGCTTTCCACTCCACTTGCGCTTCTCCAATGCGATATCGGTTCAGACCCGATACGGGTATGAACCAAATCTAATAAAGTTTCAAATCCGGAACTATGCTCTAGCTAAGGAAATTTCACGATTCCTCTATGTAAAACAGAGTTTGGCAACGGAACTCAATAAAATGATTTAAAAATTATGTGCTCGCCGATATGAAGGGAAAAATTCCCCAACAAGTCTAATATTAAGAGTTAATTGAAAAACAAACGCTGAATCACCATTTATAAGCTCAAAAAATAACAAAGCCGCACTGATATATGCATAAAAATACCAATTTACATGGAACCATAAACCAGATGAACAGAGAGAGGTTTTTGCAAATGATAATGCTTCCGGTCTCTACTCTAATGCTGAGCCTCCCGTCATTTTATTTATAATCAATAGATAAAGCCTTCTCGGCCATTATCCTTTACAAAAGCATGCTTTTACATAGAGTTATTTAAAGCATTCATGCATAAAAGTTATTATCACTTATCTACGAGCGATTATTACAAAATGTTTTATTCTTAATTCTATCCATATCCTGAACTAGAAAAACATGGAAATTGTTGGCTAAAGGACCCCACTCCTTTGCCTATATATTCTTTTGTATTTTTTGGAATAAGTTTGAAGATTTTCCCTCCAAGTCAAATGCTACTGCATCCGACTCCTGAGGACAAAATTCTTCATGGGCTCTTGTCCATGAGTTCATCTACAAAACTGCCCAGTTTCTATCGAATGTCTTTTGTAACCCAAGTAGCCTCAACAGTTGGTTGTCCCTTCCATTTTACCAAATACTAAAAGTACTCTTGTCTTCTTAAACACCTTCTTGTCCAGAATTCTTTCTGGCTGCAACTCCTCTGCTGTGGGTAACTATTTTACCCAGTCAATCTCTTGGGTCTCTTGATCTTGTGTTGTATCATCTGCAGTTTCACCTTCATACTTGTACAGGTTTGCAACATTAAAAATTGGTGATATCTCAACATCAAGGGGTAACTCAATCTCATAGGCATTTGCAGAAAACTTCCTCAACACTCTGCACGGTCCAATTTTCTTGAACTTCAATTTATTATACTCCCTCTTTGGAAACCTCTCCTTTCTGAGATGTGCTAAAACCAAATCCCCAACTTCAAAGTTCACCTCTCTTCTCCTCATATCTGCTCTGGTTTTGTACTTGATGTTGCTATCCTGCAGCTGTTGCTTCACTTGTTCATGTATTGCTTACATTTCTGAAGCAAAATTTTCACCGTCTGCACTTCTCATTTCTTCTTTTCCCAAGTTTCTCAACTCAGATATTCCTCTTGGATGCATTCCATAAACAATATGGAATGGACTCTGTCCTGTACTCCTGTTAGGTGAGTCATTATATGCATACTCAGCTTGTGCTAACACTTGATCCCATTGCTTTGGATGTTCTGCAGTACGACTCCTTAAAAGATTGCCTAAACTCCTGTTCACCACTTCAGTCTGTCCATTAGTTTGTGGATGATAGGCAAAAATAAAACTTAATTTAGTTCCCAGCTTCTTCCATAATGTCCTCTAGAAATGTCCAACAAATTTGGAATCCCTGTCTGAGACAATACTTTTGGGCAACCCATGCAATCTTACAATCTCTTTAAAAAACAATTTAGCAATGTGAGAAGCATCACTATTTTTATAACATGGAATAAAGTGTGCCATTTTTTAAAATATGTCTAGTACAACAAAAATTGAATCATTACCTCTTTGAGTCTTTGGTAAGCCCAACACAAAATCCGTACTTACCATATCCCAAGGCATATCTGGAATTGGTAATGGGATATACAGACCTGCATTTTGGCTCCTTCCCTTTGCATATTGACAGACTTTGCAAGTTCTCACATACTTCTCCACTTCAGATTTCATTTTCGGCCAAAAATAAAATCTGTTTAGTTGTTCAAAAGTCTTCTCTATGCCAAAATGTCCTGCAAGTCCTCCACTATGTTTTTCTTTGATTAAATTCTCCCTCATAGAACAGTTTGGTATGCACAACTGATTTTTCTTAAATAACAGTCCATCTTGTAAGAAGTAATCCAACCATTTACTTCTATCCACCAAAACAGGATTTTTACAAGCCTCAAATGCCTCTTTAAAATTTGAATCGGTCTCATATAATTCCTTAAGAAAATCAAAACCCAACACTTGGATTTGACTCTCTTGAAGCAATACATTTCTCCTACTTAAGGCATCTGCAACTTTATTTGATTGGCCATTTATATGTTTTAAAACAAAATGGAAACCTTGAAGATATTCTACCCATTTAGCATGTTTCTGGCTGAGCTTTGGCTGCTGCATTATAAACTGTAGTGCATGGTTATCTAAATAAAGGATAAATTCCTTTGACATTAAATAATGCCTCCATTTCTTTAATGACTGCACAAATGCATAGAACTCCTTATCATAAGAAGAATACTTCTTTTTGGAATCATTTAGCTTTTCACTAAAATAATCTATTGGTCTATCTTCTTGGCTTAAAACACCTCTAATTGCTTCTCCGCTAGCATCATAGTTCACTTGAAAAGGTTTGTTAAAATCAAGCAGAATCAAAATAGGCTTTTAAGTGATTTTCTTCTTTAACAGCTGAACATTTTTCTCTACTTCAGCAATCCATTTAAATGGTTGTTTGTCCTTCTTTATGGTCTCAATAATAGGTGCATTAATCTTTCTAAAATTCTTAATGAATTTTCTATAAAAGCTAGCAAGACCGTGAAAACTCCTGACCTCAAAAACACTCTTGGGTGAAGGCCACTCCATGATTGCCTTGATCTTCTCTGGATCCATCTTCAGCCCTTCAGTAGAAATAACAAAACCCAAGTACACTAGCTATTCTTTCATGAATTAACACTTCTTCAAATTCAGCAACAATTTCTCTTGCTGCAGCCTTTGTAAGACATAATTTAAATGCCTCCTATGCTCTTCCTTAGACCTACTGTAAACTAATATATCGTCCAGATATACTATTACAAACTTACCAATGAACTCTTTAAGAACTTCATTCATGAGTCTCATAAATGTACTTGGTGCATTTGACAACCCAAAAGGCATTACTCTCCACTCATACAATCCCTCATTTGTCTTAAAAGTGGTTTTCCACTCATCCCCTTCTCTTATCCTTATCTGATGATACCCACTTTTAAGATCTAGTTTTGAAAAATACTTTGCTCCACTCAAGCAATCCATTAAATCTTCAATTCTAGGCAAAGGAAATCTGTACATGATTGTGATTTTATTAATGGCCCTTGAATTTGTACACATTCTCCGGCCTCCATCTTTCTTTGGACTCAGCACTGTTGGCACTGCACAAGGACTCAAGCTTTCTCTTATCAGCCCTTTTTCAAGCAATTCTTGCACCTGCTTCCTAACCTCTTCATTTTCTATAGGAGTCATTCTATAAGTTGCTTTGTTAGGCAGACTTGCTCCAGGTATCAAATCTATATGATGGTTGATTCTTCTAATGGGTGGTAATTCATTAGGAAAATCATCAACAATAATATCACAATATTTCTCCAACATTTCTTGAATTTCAGTGGGTAAATCAGAAACATTAGTAGAAGTCATTATTACCTTGGGCTTGCAAATTACAGCAAAATTTACCTCATTTTCTTCAATCTGCTCCAAGTATTCCTTTCCTCCATGTAACCGAGTTTTTGGATCAGTCCTCTTTCCTGGTACATCTTCTTCTTGTAGAGGAAACAACGTATGATTGACACCATCCTTTCCAAACTTGTAGGTGTTTCTTTTTCCATCATGCATGTCTCCTCTGTCATATTGCCAAGGTCTTCCAAGAAATATGTGACACACATCCATTGGAATCACATCACATATAATTTTATCTTTATACTTGCCCACTTGAAATTCAACTTCACACTATTCATTTACTAACAGTTGATGTCCTTTTTGCAACCATGACACCTTGTAAGGTGTTGGATGTTTCATTGTCTTCAGCTTCAATTTCTCCACCACTTCTGTAGAGACCAAATTATCAGTGCTGCCATTATCAATGATCATCTGGCAACATTTCCCTTGGACTTTACACATTGTCCTGAATAAAGTCTTTCTTTGTGATGGTTCAACTATCTCCTTTGCTGGCTTGAGCAAAACTTTATTAACTACCAAAGATTCTCCTCTCTCTGGTATATTTTCTTCTTTTTTCACTGCTGCTGCTAGTGCTTCTCCCTCAACTTGAGCAACAATGGCATTCCTCTGATTTGTTTCTGCATTCTCTGGGCACTCAAAAGCTCTGTGTCCCAGCTTGTTACATCTGTAACATCTTATTTCTCTGCCTCTTCCTCTGTCTCCTATTCCTCTAGAAAAACTCCCTCTGCCTTTTGCATCACCTCCTGTGGGTGCATGCTAGGTTGAGTTGCTGCTAGCTCCATATTTAGGTGGTGTAGATCTTCCTCTACCACCTTGACTTCCCTTTCCTCTGAAAGTACCTCTCCCTCTGGCAGACTACTTCCTTGTGAGTTTTTCTTCAGCTTTCAGTGCTATCTGATAAGCATCCTCTATTGTTTTAGGAGGCAGTAGACTTATCTCATCTTGAATGTCCATCCTGAGACCATTCATATATCTAGCCACCTTCTCATCTGTATCCTGGGCTTCTTCAACTCTTATACTTACCTTGTAGAATTCCTCTGTGTATTCTTTCACTATCAAAGACCTCTGTCTAACATTTTGCATTTGTCTAAACAAGGTTTGCTAATAATTACTTGGCAGAAACTTTCCTCTTATCTTTGCTACCATCCTGCTCCAATTCTTGATTGGTTGCTTGCCAAGTCTCTTCCTTTCTGCCTGCACACCATCCCACCAAAGCACTGCATGGCCTTTTAGCTTGGTGACAACAAACTTCACTTTCTTCTCATCTTCTGTTTCTTCATAGTCGAAGAATTTCTCCATGCCATTAATCCAGTCTATTAATTCTTCTGGATTCAGTCCTCCTTCATATATCGGAACCTCGGTCTTTGGCTTGGCTGTGGATCTCAACACTGACTGAAAGAAACTCATCTCAGGAGTAACTGCTACAGCTTCCTCCTCTACAGCTTCAATCTCAGGTTCACTAACATCTCCATCATCTATGTTCTTGCCTGTTGTTAATGCATCAAATCTAGCTTGCATCTGTTACACAGCTTCCATTAATTCAGCGTTTGCAATAGGCCATCCTCTTCCACCACATCCTCGTCCTCTTCCAAATCTGAAAGCCATAGTGACTTTCCTTCTTCTACTTCTGAGATTCGATCCAATGTCAGTTGGATGCTCTGATACCACTAATGGTGGCCTGGGTGCAGGCGATAAAGACAACCTCTCAAATCTGGCTATACTTCTAATTCTGACTAAATCTCCCTTTCTCCTTCTGATTGTGTATCAGTCATCTAACAGTAAAACTGACAGCCACATGGGTTTTTCCTCAATCACCCCTACCTTGGTTATTGTTCACAATTAACAAACTAGCCTCTATTCCTATCGGAACTGTAAATCCATAGGATTTACACAAAAACACTATCGGCGGGCTTTTAGTATGGAGTTCATGCAATACACTATCAGCGCTTTTAAAAACATTGTCACGGCTTCAAATAGTCTTGGTGTAATTCCAAAGGAATTACACTATTGGCGCTTTATTTCCAAGGCTTTGTATTAACTATAAATAACACTATCGACACTTTTAATGGCCCTTCCTCCTTCCTTCCTCCGATGAGATAATATATCTATATATATATATATATATATATATATAGATATGTATATATATCGGAGATCACAATCGGCGATCCCGCTATTCTAAGGACTTGACTCTCCCGCTCCACACTTGCAATGTGATACACTTGCGGACCTAACACCCTTTCTACCCTTCTCTATAATGTTTCAGGTCCGGATTGTCAGGGCTTCGGCACTCAACAGTTCCAAAGGGCTTTCCACTCCACTTGTGCTTCTCCGATGCGATATCGGTTCAGACCCGATACGGGTATGAACCAAATATAATAAAGTTTCAGATCCGGAACTATGCTCCGGCTAAGGAAATTTCACGATTCCTCTATGTAAAACAGAGTTTATATATATATATATATATATATATATATATATATATATATATATATATATATATATATATATATATATATATATATATATATATATATATAGATATATATATAGATAGATAGATAGATATGTATATATATCGGAGATCACAATCGGCGATCCCGCTATTCTAAGGACTTGACTCTCCCGCTCCACACTTGCAATGTGATACACTTGCGGACCTAACACCCTTTCTACCCTTCTCTATAATGTTTCAGGTCCGGATTCTCAGGGCTTCGGCACTCAACAGTTCCAAAGGGCTTTCCACTCCACTTGTGCTTCTCCGATGCGATATCGATTCAGACCCGATACGGGTATGAACCAAATATAATAAAGTTTCAGATCCGGAACTATGCTCCGGCTAAGGAAATTTCACGATTCCTCTATGTAAAACAGAGTTTGGCAACGAAACTCAATAAAATGATTTAAAAAGCCTACGCTTGCCGATATGAAGGGAAAACTTCCCCAACATGTCTAATATTAAGAGTTAATTGAAAAACAAAGGCTGAATCACCATTTATAAGCTCAGAAAATAACAGAGCAAAATTGATATATGCATAAAAGTACAAATTTACATGGAAACATAAACCAGATGAACAGAGAGAGGTTTTTGCAGATGATAATGCTTCCGGGCTCTATTCTAACTCTGAGCCTCCCGTCATTTTATTTATAATCAATAGATAAAGCCTTCTCGGCCATTATCCTTTACAAAAGCATGCTTTACATAGAGTGATTTAAAGCATTCATGCATAAAAGTTATTGTCGCTTATCTATGAGTGATTATTACAGAATGTTTTATTCTTAATTCTATCCCTATCCTGAACTAGAAAAGCATGGAAATCGTTGGCTAACGGACCCCACTCCTTTGCCTGTAGATTTTTTTGGATTTTTTGGAATAAGTTTGAAGATTTTCCCTCCAAGTCAAATCCTCCTGCATCAACCTCTCAGGGCAAACATATACTAGACTAGATCAATTTTAGATCTGGATCTAACAAGGACTGGGAGGGATCAAGTAACTTAAACTTATATATAATTTTTTATTTTTTATTTTGGTGTTGACCGAGTCAATGTAACATTACATTAAATAATGTGTTACATAACATTTTACAACATCGCTACCATATTGGGTTGTAGAGTGCCTCTCAACGCAATTAGCTTAAAACTTACATAATACTTTTTTCTTTTGAGTGTGGTAAAATTTATTAGAATCATAAGGTTCCCCTTATTAAGAGGTGGTAAAATAATATTTTTTAAATCCAAAATCCAAAAAATAAGATGTTGATATATTCTAATGTCATGAAGTCTTTAACTTTGCAGGATAAGACTCATTGGGATTTTGTTTATAAACACGAAATCCTTGTTATTTGTCACTTAGAAGTCCTACAATGCCTTTGGAATCTAGATCTTCATTAATTCTTTCTAATTCCATCAAAAGAACTAAGATGAAGAGGTTCATCTTTGGATACTCATTGATTCTTTCTAATGTCATCAAAAGAACTAACATGAAGAAGTTGATCATGATGACTAGACCTCAAGATAAGATTGCTAACTGGATTTTAAAGCTTTTATCAAAATATTTAGGAAATGATTAAAAAGACTAATTAAAAGATCATTTGCATTACCACAACCATAAAAAACAAAAATGGTTATAATATTAAAGTGAAAAACAATATTAGATAAGTAATTTATTAAAGAATATTTTTTTCCTTTTAAAGATTGGTTGTCACTATTACACCAAATACAACTATTCCTAAATGCCATTAATGGACCAGTTACAACATGTCTCCAGAGACTTGAACCCATATAGAGTGGAAAAAATTGTACACCAAACCATCAAACTAAGATCCTTTAACACACACACACATATATATAAGCCCCAAGGGTTAGCTCAAGTGATCTAAAGCCAAAAGTTAAGTTGTTTGATATTGTTATTAGTCGTTGTTGATCACGGGTTCTACTTTCTTCGATTCCCTTAGGGCGAGGCCCCATAATCAGGGTCGACGGTTTACCCAATTTACCATCCACGAAATATGGGGAAGTACTTCGATGTTTCTCGTGCTTTCATTCCTAACATATATATATATATATATATATATATATATCTATATATATATATATATATATATATATATATATCTATATATATATATATATTGTCAAAATGATACAAAATTACTTTCTTCATACACAAATTGTTCTGTGTATTAATTTGAATCTCGTGGATTAAATTGTCTTCCACATGGTCAAAAAAGAAAAATGGTTTCACTCGCGGGTAATTACATATGTCAAAATTTACATTTTTATTATTAATAAGTGGGTAAATCTTCACTTTAAGAGATAGTTGTCAAAAAAGTAGTGTGCCACTACCATATAGCATACTAAAAATAGAAAATTTAAAAGAAGAGCAAATAGACTATTGATAAGGAGGATCAGCTAGTCTGCATTCCTCAATGAAAGTATTGTGATAAAATTCATGAAAGGTTTTATTTGCTACTCGAAAATATGCCATAAGTCTCGCTCAAGATTTATGCCTTCTTTGGAAACATGGTTAGCTTTTTTCTCTCCCTGTAAATGTGTGAGCATGAAATATTATCAAAAGAGAGTTTTAAATGGATAATCTCATCCAAAATTGAAACAAGCAAAATAGTTGTGCATCGTTGAACTCCATTGATACAATTTATCACTAGTAGGGAGTCACCAAAAACTTGAAGTTGTTCACATACTTTATCTTTAGCAAACACCAAAAAAAAAAGGGCTAAAAGCTCAGCTGATTGTTTGATCCACTACCAAAACCCATTTTAATATGAAAATAATGAAACTACCCCCACTGTTCAGATTATATTCTTATAAAGCCTCGTCAAAATGTGCCCATGGTTTTGATACATTGGGGTCTTCTGCAATGATACAACATGGAGGAGGATTGTCTTTGGATTGAGGAAAGTGAGCCAAAATATCTAGTCCTACGGCAACAACATGATTAGGGAAAGATGAAGAGTCCTTAAAAATTGCCTTGTTCTGAGCCAGCCGAACTCCCCAACATATTATTAAAGGTAAGGCTCTAAAGGATCTTCTTAAGTGAGAAGAAATCTAATTCCTCTAAGAATCCCCCATATAAGTGCCATTGAAAATGCAAGGTTGTCCTAAAGCCAAGTGGAAATAGTTCCACACTTGGAGAGTAAAAGGGGACCTCGTGAAGAGATGAGTATTTGATTCCCCCTTCACTTTGTAAAGTACACATGATCCTGGACATATCTTGAACCTTCGTTGCATTACATCCCAAGTTGGGGCTTTATTTCCTAAAATGCACCACATAAAAATGTGGGTTTTTTTTGGACATTTGGACTGTCAGACCGTCTTCCACCACCATTTTGGTACTTCATTTTCTCTAACCATATTCAGACAGATATACCCAAGTTTAGGAGAGTAAGTACCAAAAGGAGAGAATGTACATACCAATTCATATTCTCTATTTGATAATCTAACATGGCCTTCTTTGAGTGCATCCAAATATACATTCCAAACTTCCAGAAATTCATCCTCCAACCCCAAATTAGTTATTGTCTTCCATCCTTGGCTCCATATCAAGGAGTTTGTTGGATTTTCCAAACCAAAGAGCTTAGAGATTCCTCTATATCACAAGAATTCAATGAGAGATTGAGGAAGGAGATGGTGTTTCCCACTACCCGACCAAGGATCAACTACTATCCTCACCTTGCCTCCATTGCCTATGTGCCAGGAAAGACATGAGACAATAACCTCAAATGAGTTCAGAACCACTCTCCAAATAAATAAAATATTTGACCTAGGCTTGTCCTATATTCTTATCTAGTCCTCAAGCGAACTCCAGGCAATATAATTCTAATATACAACCATGGTCCAGAGGCTTTAAGTAGACAAGGGCCTCCATCCGCATTTTGTGGCTAGTGATTTGGAGAAAAGGAAAATATTTTTTAATCCTCAACCTCCAAGAAGTTTTTCCACAATAATAAGAGCCCATTTTACCCAAGGGAGGACAAATTGGTCTTGATGTCCCGCCCAAATAAACTTAAAGAAAAATCTTCTATCATTTTCCAAAATACTTTTGAATCAAAGCAAATGACATCCAAAATATTGGAATTACCTCAAACACATATTTTACCAATACCAGTTTGCCTGCCATGGATAGCCATCTATGACTCTAGATTTTTAACCTTTTCTTCAATTTTTCCAAAAGCCAAATCTAATCCTCCTTACTGTAGTTTTTAGGATTGAGATGAAATCACATATATTCTAGCCCCTCACCTAGAGTTTTTAACTCAAAAGGAAATATGCCTCTAATATGTTGAATCTCTCTATCTTCAAAATTATGAAAATAAATAGAGGATTTCCTACCATTTATAGGCATTCTAGTAGCTTTCCCAAAGAGGGTTAGAATTGCAAGAAGTTTTTCTACATCTCTTATGGAGTCATTATATTAAAAAAGGACATTGTCTACAAAAAGTAGATAAGTGATAAATAAGGCCTGAGCGATAATAGTTCCTAGAAACTCGCCTCTTCTCTTTGCCTCAACTAACATTCTTCTTAATCCTTCCTCGAGATAACAGGAACCCTTGTTGGAAACTCCTCTAAGAATGAAAGAAAGGAGAAGTTGAACCATCAATTAGGACTACAAAAGACACAGTCTTAAGGCAACTCATAATATAGACTATAGAGGCCAAGCTAGAGCCTATATGAGTTAGTAATCACTTGATATAGAGCCAATTAACTTGATCGTAGGCTTTAGAGAGATTAATATTTAGTACAACCCCTTTCAACTTGTGCACTTTAATGTTGTGTAAACCTTCCTGAGCCACACCAATAGTTTCATGAATTTGTCTACCTTCAAGAAACCCAAATTGTTCTTTTGAAATGGACTTTGATAAAATGAGCTTCATTCTCCTATCAATCACTTTGGCAATAACCTTATAGATGAAACTACACAAAGAAATAGGATAGAAATCATTGAAGGATAGAATATTATCCACTTTTGGAATGAGGGCTAAAGGTAGAATTGAAGGCTGGAAGAATTTTTCCTTCCTTCATAAATTATTCAATAAATCTTAATAAATAATTCTCAATTGTGTCGTAGAGCCTCAGAAAAAAATCCACTAACCATTTGTCTAAACCCGGGCTTTTGTCATTTTAAAAAGAATGAGTGATAGCTTTAAGTTCTTCCTCTAATACTTCCTCCATGATGGTCCTATTGTCTTCCTCCTCAAAAAAACTAGGGAAGGATTGAGCCACTTGAAATATTTCCATAGTGGAAACCCCTTTTATCTCTTTGAAAAGGCCCTGAAAATGGTTCTTCCCTAAATCTACAAAATATTTAAAATTTGAGAGTTCTCTTCCATCCAAATCGTATCACCTTTTGTGACCACTATCATATGCCTAAAAAAAATTTTGTTTTCATCCATGTAGCCCTACTTTTAAGTCTCCAATCTACTTCCTTTGATTCCAAGAGAGATTTTCTTTTAGACTCCAAGAAAATCAGGGCCTCCCTTGACTTGGCATGAACAAAAATTTCCCCTTCAACATTTGAGAAACACATCAAATCCCTCTCCACCTCTTTAAGTTCTTGTTGTCTAGGCAATCCTCTCTACGGACAAAGATGATCCCTCTAGCCTAATGAGTGGGACTAGCAACCTATGTGACAATCTACTAGACACCTTCCTAAGTTACAAATGAAATAGGAGAAGAGGGAGATGGCCTACCTCATTCTAATGCTATAACGTCCTCCTTTGTTGAAGACCTCGAATCACTTGTGCCACGGGCTTGGTCCTACTGCTCACAGCGTTTTAATGCTTGTACAAGATATCAAGACACAACAAAGCATACAAGTACAAATAGCATAATTGAAAGTAACCTACTTAATATATCAAAAAGTATTAAGATAAATGATGCATTAACACACACATTTATGGAAAGTGAACCAGCAGTTGTATATATTAATCGAATAAAAGAGAAACCATACAACCAAGCCTTGATGTCAATAAGCTCTCCTTGAGTGAATGTCCAAGTCCAAGCTCAAGCCCTCCAAGCACTTCTTCTCCAATCCAAATGAGTATCATGTAGGCACAATCTCAGCATAAGGGTGCAAATAGCCAAAGACCAACCATTTGGGAATGAGAGAGGATGAATATATAGGTATGGAAAGGGAGTTAGGATCTCTCCAAAGAGAGGATAAATCCCTCATCCCAAGGAGGTAGCTCATAGGGATAAGACCAAAAGGCCATGTTCAGAGAACTCAACCTCATCCACGTCCAACAACCTCTAGCTCGTCCTTCTGGAAGCCTCTAAATCACGAAGCTTCTTATCTTCTTTGGGAAAATTTCCTTTTAGGGATCATCACGGGTATCAAAGCAAGGAGCACACTGGCATCGCGAGGCTAGTATAGCGCAACTAGCGACCGTCGTAGTTTTCAGTGTCAAGGGAGCGATGATGCTAAAATTAGGGTTTTAGATCCCTTTTCTTCAAGGGAAGCTCAAGGAATTTTTCCATCAGTGTTTTAGGGAGGATCTGAGCTGCATATATGGATGAGTACACTGCATGATGGTCATGTTTCGGGCACTTCGGGGTATGTCACAGGGAAGTGTGGGAGGTGTGACAAAATATTGTGTAACAGATGCCCCCTAAAGCATGAAGGTAGAACAGGAAGTGATGGTAGATGCTTTACGATCTTTTGCAAGGATGAGAACAAACACTATCAGCAGACCTACAAATCAAGGACGCATATACATATACATATATGATATCAAAACATGAATCCATGGTATGGACACAGCCATCCAGATAGTAAGGACTATGAAAAATATCCACGGCATGGGCGCAACCATCTGAATGAGAAGGATCATCTATAAATCTAAGATCCAAGGCATGGACGCAGGCACCCAATATAGAAGGATCATCATAAATGTAAAGTCCCACGGTATGGTCACAGCCATCTGTATAGAAGAAACATGTGTACAATCATGAACAATACATAACTCCACGCAACCTGAGTCATATCAAACAAAACTCAGGGTCTTGCGCTCCATCCCAACCCAATCAAAGTACGAATTCTAACATGCGAATGAATGTGTCGAAGTCGAACATGCTAGAAAACCACCTGATTATCGGCCAATGATGTGGACCGTTAACAGGCACGAGAGAAACCACCAATAATGACAATGGCTCTCAAGGTACAACAGTACAATCCATGAATGTGAAAATGAAGCTAATGTCGAACACTCATGGAATCATCTGATCGAAGGCCAATGATGAAAACCTGTCATCGAATGCGAAGAACTTGCCATTAAGGCATGCAAGCTCTAAGGTACTGAAAGGGATTTTCTAAGTCATCTTCCTAGATAATGAGCTGAAGTCGACAGGAAATGACTCGTCGAAGGAGGGCCATGATGATTCCCCCATCATCGACACGAAACAAGGAATAAAGTGAAACGAAATGAGTAGGATCCAAGACTGTAGCAAAGAGTCAAACAATGTATAGGTAATAGACTGCCAATAGGACTTCTCTTGAACATATCGACAACAAAACTTCAGAGTGTGGCAGCATTTGACTCAACATGGGACTAAGGGTCATAATAACGAAGTGGAATAGTTAGATGAGAGGCAAAATGGATCACCCGAACCTAGGAGGACAAGTGACTGAGTGACGATATAGCAAACCCGACACAAGAAGCAGAAGAAAGTCGTGTTCAAGAGAGACATGCTACTTATACAAAGGATGTTTCACTTTCATTTTTCCCCACTATTTCTAGCAAGTACCCCAATTATTTTTTATCACAATCTTGAAGGGGATAGCATATTCCTGTCATATAAGTTCATCCTCAGATGAATCCATCCTAGTAAGTTTTACGAGCCCTAAGAAGGAGAAAATCGATCTCGTCATGGTGACAAGACTTTCGTTGTTTAATTTTTACGAGTTCGACGAAAGGATAACTCGGTATCTTTTTCATATTTAAAGAGTTTGAAAAAGAGACGAAAAAGAAAACTCCATCATGTCCCTTTTCGTAATTTGTCTCTCGAACCCGAAAAGGTAGAAAACAATATTTGAGAGAACCTCTTGACCATGTCGACTAAGGTGTTCCTTTTTCGTATAATAGTCTATCTCTGATCCAGGTGGCTCGCAAAGACACACACAGGACAAAGAGGGCTTATGGAAGCTCGAAAATCAAAGTGATTAGAATGGTTTCGAACCAAGACTAGAGCGTAGATCTCATCATCCTGATCGCGGCAGTGCGAACGGTTCATCAATCCGATCTCATATGAGGGAGAACGAGCCAGTCAAAGTTCTGGTCAAAGTTGGGCTGTGGGCCAGGTTTAAGTGTCCTACAATTTGACCGACCCCGGGGCATGAAACCTAGCTTCCGAAAGTAGTCAAAATTGTGGCCTCGTTAATTTTCCCAATATCCCTTATTTTCTAAAGGTTGGAAAATCTCCCCTATTCCTAATAATAAAAAAATATATATACATTATGGTGGCGGGCCACCACCCCCGCCACCCCCAAAATTCCATAACAAAAATAAATTATTTACAGGTTGACGGGCCATGACCCCCGCCAGCCTAACCACAACACAAAACAAAATTAACAAAGGTTGGGTGGGCGGCCATGACCCCACCACACCCTTCTCCTATGTTTAATACCATAACATAAACATAAATGGGGTGGGCACGGGCCACCTCCGATGGACCCAGCCCACACCCCCACCAATAAAACGACGCTGAAATATTAGTATGGGAGCCAGCGGGGGTCGAACCTACCCGACCCACGTGGCCGGCGCCCAAGCGGGCGGCCCCATTAATACATGTAACACCAAAACCGTGTGATGAACCACCCATAAAATACATTGCAACGACCCAAAAGCCCATGATCAACAGCATATATGGATACGTAGGTATGGGGCGGGCCATCCAATGCGGACCTGACCCCCCATTCAAATTCATTTCATTTTAAAACCAAACAATAATGTGTTAAAAAAAGGGAGGGGCGAGGTTTGACCACCCAACCACTCCTCAACCATTTGCATATTTTTACCACTGCACCAAACTGATTACATGGGTTAATCCACCTGGGATTTAATATAAACACTCATTTGTACAATGCACCCATGCAGATGGAGGAACGAGGAGCGGGCACGAAAAACGAGGCAAAATATTTTTTTTAATTAATTTTTATGCAGGTGGAACCATCACTGAGCAAAATTTCCAGGAGGGTGAAATTTTCGCAGTGTCCAAATTGGACAAAATTTATGTGATCTTACACCTCTCAGCGACATGAACCCGATGGCGCAGTCAGTTTCCGATTTGAGCAGCAGATTTGCAGAGGACCCGGAGGAGGGAATCTTTAAGGAATCTAGGGGGAATCTAAAAGATTCATTAAGCCCTAGATTTTCATTTTCTCATAATTCAGAAATTTGACAGCCGATTTTGCACTATTCGACGTCACAAATCTAATGGTGCATTCAGATTTTCCATTTGCTCATTCTATTTTACGGCCACTTTTCAATGTGGAGTGCAAGTGTCAGCATTCATGTGCGAGCAACCATTTCATGAGATTCGACGTCGTGAGATCGATGGCACGAACAACATCAGCAGTTTGACATCCTCTTCTTTAGATGGCCCTGGACATAAGGTATATGCAGTGTGTTCACATACTTCTTTTTCCATGCATTGTGTTGCACAGATCCCTGTTTGAGGTTTGATGTGGGATCTTGTTTTCTTACTTTTTTTCATGATTCCTACTTAATGTGATGCGGAATCATCTGTTTGATGTACTTGTTTTCATGATTCGTCATGTTTTATTTGAGATCCCCTTGTCGTATGTTGATGGGATACTCATGTTGTCGCCATGTATGTTTGCATTGAGATCCCTTTTATGCCATATTGGCGAGATGCTCATCATGCATGAGTTTGTGTCATACTGATAGGAGTCCTTTTTTACTGAGAGATCCTGTAGCGGAACATCTCTTGGAACCACTCCTACGTGAGGGCATTTTCCTTGTATGATAGCAACATCACCTCTTATGTACATCATCACTATTGACAACACTTAATGCAGCGGCCTACACCATCTTGACACTGGGGCCCGGAGACGTAGTCCCTCCTGGATGAACTCCGTTATCAACGGCGTATGTTTTCATGTATTGATGAATGTCATGCTCCTCTTCTTTACAGCATGCAGATGTATCCATTAATTTTCTTTTAAAAATGAAATTTAACACATCACGAAAGTAAAAGGTCTTGGAAGGGTCCTTTGTCACACCCAGACTCGGATCAAGTGGTATCAGAGCGGTCTTTGCGTTGATGTGAATTGCAAGCGGGAACAATGGAACGTGCAGCGACAAAGGATGAAAAAACGATGTACGAGACCATCCTCAAAATTTCCAAAAGGGTGGAACTAATGTATGGAACTCTACAGAAAGAGATAGAGGAAAAGGAGCAATTGCAGCTTCAATTGCGAGCCACGAAAGAGGCCCTGGAAGAACTGAAGCACAACAACCAAAACCTTTAAACAGAGAACGTTGAATTGAAGATGCTTCTACATGAAGAGAAAGAGGAGAAACATAGTTTGCTACAACAACTGCAAGCAAAGGATGAGACCTTGGAAAAGCTGCAACGTGTCCCATGTGAGGTAAAAAGTAGTTCTCTGAATTCTTGTATGTGTCCTGATGATGATTTCGTTGTTTTTGAAAATCATACCACAGGATTTGGCTCCAAACTATTGAATAAGAATGAGGTATGAAGGCAAAGGCTTGGGCATTAATGGCCAAGGCATTGTCAACCCCATCAAAGTAGATGAATTACCCTGCCGAACAGGAATTGGGTATGTAAGAAAGGAAGTTGGGGAATGCGCCGAGACAACTAGTGAACCACCAACAACAGATGATGAGCAACCCTCATCAGTTCTTTCCAAATCTAAAGAGGAGGTAAAAGATGTTGATTTCCTTTCGGTTTCATCGTCACATAGTATGCCTTCTATTGGAGATTTGGAGATCCCAATTACAGGGATACACATGAGGCTCCTTACAAGGACGAGGCACGAGGAGGAATAAAAACTCGGTGTTAATAACCAAGGCATAACTCAACCATTGGAGGTTATGCAGAGATCTCAATTTGTAGGCTCAAGATACACTAAAGGAGAATGCTCGAAGGTTTCAAATTCGTCTGAGGCATCGTCGAAATCGTCGAGGAAAAAGAATGATGGGAAAACATCCCCATCATCCCATGGCAGTTTCCATTACAGGGAAAGAGCTGAGGCAAGCTCTCATTGCCATACTTACACCAATTACAGCAAGGAAAGGTATAACCACTCTCGACATGCGAATGTTCATTTCGATTATGATCATGTTGTTAATGATGAACGTAAAACATGGCATCGAAAAACATGTACCTTTTGTGGATTACATAACCATACATTTTCTAAGTGTTGGAAAAGAATGGCAGCACACAAAAGGATGAGGCATGAAAGACCCTCTCAATAGTAGGTAAAGAAACATGTTAAGCAGATCTGGAGGAAGAAAACCTATTGTAGTCATTGCGATAGAAGTGGTCATCAAAGAGCCACATGTTGGAGGCTCCATCCAGAGCAGTGCCTTAAAGACAAAGCATCGGTGCATGAACCAGGTGAAGCAGTTGTTCGAAAAGCAAAACCGCTGCAAGGAGGCAACCCATTCACATTGATAAGTGAAAAATGGTTTCTAGATATGTCATCTTGTCACGGTCGTGCTTTTGTAAATCATTTCTTGCATTTTAAAATGTAAAGGTGATGATCCATCACTTGTTCAGCATAAATGATGTCTGGTCTTATTTTGAGTCGCATGATAAACTCTGGAAGTGATGTCAAGTTTCCATCACTTGTTAGAGCAAAAATAGTGTTTGGCCTTATTATTGTAAATCATGTGTTGCAGTGATGATGTGTTTTCCATCACTTGTTGAAGCAACAATGATATTTCGGCCTTGTTGTCGTACCTGGAGTATTGTGTCCATCTTGATGTAAACTTTACCACCGAGTATGTGTTATAAACTCGTGGCAATTGTGGGATGATTAGGTCATTAGTTGGTCATGCAAGTCAAGCATGTAATTTTCAAAACAATGTACTAGAGGTTGCAGGTGTCGGCTCATCGCTTAAGGCTCCGAAGAACAAAGGTGAAGGAGATGGAAGCAAGACCTTTCAGGACGCTTGTGATGTAGACAAGGTACATAGAATTTGCAGATTATTTTTCATGCTTTTGGAGGACCAAAAGCTCCTCAGTGGGGAGGATTGATCTAGGTGGCTCTAGAGACACACACAGGACAAAGAGGGCTTATGGAAGCTCGAAAATCAAAGTGATCAGAATGGTTTCAAACCAGGACCAGAGCGTAGATCTCATCGTCCTGATCGTGGCGGTGCAAACGGTTCGTCAATCCGAGCTCGTATGAGGGAGAACAAGCCAGTCAAAGTTTTGGTCAAAGTTGGGTTGTGGGCCATGTTTAAGTGTCCTACAATTTGACCGACCCCAGGGCATGAAACCTAGCTTCCGAAAGCAGTCTAAATTGTGGCCTCGTTAATTTGCCTAATATCCCTTATTTTCTAAAGGTTGGAAAATCTCCCCTATTCCTAATAAAATAAAATAAAAATATACATTATGGTGGCTGGCCACCACCCCCGCCACCCCCAAAATTCCATAACAAAAATAAATTATTTACAGGCCGATGGGCCATGACCCCCGCCGGCCTAACCGCAACACAAAACAAATATACAAAGGTTGGGTGGGTGGCCATGACCCCGCCACACCCTTCTCCTATGTTTAATACCATAACATAAACATAAATGGGGTGGGCACGGGCCACCTCCGGTGGACCCGGCCCACACCCCCACCAATAAAACGATGCCAAAATATTAGTACGGGAGCCGGCAGGGGTCGAACCTATCCGACCCACACCCCCGCCAATAAAACGACACCAAAATATTAGTACAGGAGCCGGCGGGGGTCGAACCCGACCGGCCCACGTGGACAGCCCCCAAGTGGGCGACCCCATTAATACATGTAACACCAAAACCGTGTGATGTACCACCCATAAAATACATTGCAACAACCCCAAAGCCCACGGTCAACAACATATATGGATACAGAGGTATGGGGTGAGCCGCCCAATGTGGACCCAACCCCCCATTAAAATTCATTTCGTTTTAAAACCAAACAATGATGTGTTAAAAAAAGGGAGGGGCGGGGTTTGACCACCCGTCCCCTCCTCAACCATTTGCCTATTTTTACCACTACACCAAAATGATTACATGGGTTAATCCACCCGGTATTTAATATAAACACTCATTTGCACAGTGCGCCTAGGCAGATTGAGGAACTAGGAGCGGGCACAGAAAACGAGGTAGAATTTTTTTTTAATTAATTTTTATGCAGGTGGAACCATGACTGAGCAAAATTTACAGGAGGGTGAAATTTGCACAGTGTCCAAATTGGAAAAACTTTATGTCGATCTTACACCTCTTAGCGACACGAACCCGATGGCGTAGTTAGTTTCCTGATCTGAGCAGCAAATTTGTAGAGGACCCAGAGGAGGGAATCTTTAAGGAATCTAGGGGGAATCTAAAACATTCCTTGAGCCCCAAATTTCATTTTCTTAGAATTCAGAAATTTTACAGTTGATTTTGCACTATTCGACGTCACAAATCTGATGGTGCATTCAGATTTTCCATTTTCTCATTCTATTTTTTGGCCACTTTTCAATGTGGAGTGCAGGGGTTAGCATTCATGTGCGAGCAGCTATTTCATGAGATTTGACATCGTGAGATCGATGGCACGAACAACTTCAGCAGTTTGACATCCTCTTCTTTAGATGGCCCTAGACGTGAGGTATATGTAATGTGTTCGCGTACTTCTTTTGCTATGCATTGTGCTGCACAGATCCCTGTTTGATGTTTGATGTTTGATGTGGGATCTTGTTTTCTTACTTTTTTTCATGATTCCTACTTGATGTGATGAGGAATCATCTGTGTGATGTAATTTTTATCATGATTCGTCATGTTTTATTTGAGATCCCTTTGTCGTATGTTGATGGGATACTCTTGTTGTCGCCATTTATGTTTGTATTGAGATCCCTTTTATGCCATGTTGGCGGGATGCTCATCATGCATGATTTTGTGTCATATTGATAGCAGTCCTTTTTGACTGAGAGTTCTTGTAGCATAACATCTCTTGGAGCCACTCCTGCATGAGGGCATTTTCCTTGTATGGTAGCGAAATCACCTCTTATGTACATCATCACTATTGACAGCACTTAATGCAGCGGCCTACACCATCTTGACACCAGGGCCCGGAGACATAGTCCCTCCTAGACGAACTCCGTTATCAACGACATATGTTTTCATGTGTTGATGAATGTCATGTTCCTCTTCTTTACAACATGCAGATGTATTCATTAATGTTCTTTTAAAAATGCAATTTAACACATCACGAGAGTAAAAGGTCTTGGAAGGGTCATTTGTCACACCCGGACCTGGATCAATCTCAGTCCAAAAAAGGGTTAAACTTATATTGAGTAGATGTCATTTCATTTACTTTTACGAGTTCAAAATGAAAAGTACTCGAAGAAATTTTCATTTTTCGAGAGTCAGAAAAGAGCTAAAAGATGACTCCTCCTAGAGGAACGAGTGGTATAAAAGGATAACAACTGGTTTCAGTGATGATGGAACTGCTCAAAACATTAAAGGACAAGAGGCTAGCTAATAAGACCACTCATTGCAGATGTTCCTCAGGCAAGGGTAAAACAACCAAGTGAAAGCATATGATCAGCCAAAGAGATGGTGACGATGGAATGAAAAAACCAAGGCTCATCTGGAAAAACGGCAATCACGAGATGTGAAGTGGGAATTGGTTTCATTTTTACACAAGCTTTAAACATGGGAAACTATGCTTGAATTTGGTTTCATTTTTACACAAGCTTGAAACAAATATAAACTATGCTTGAGATGAGTTTGCATGCCCCCAGCATAATGACTCAATTTGAGGTACATTTCCCCCAATATTCATTTCGTTCACCTAAGTAGACTATTGGTTACTAACAGGTGGATGGAATGAACGTTCACTTATGAGATCAAGGAAAGACTCGACTAGGATTTTACGAGATCTAATCAAAGGCTCGAATTGGAAGGGGATTTGTGTCATTTTTTAACAAGCTTGACATAGGAAAAGAACCATGCTCATGACCTATTCATTTTTTAACGAGGTTGACATAGTAAAAGAACTATCCTCATGGCCCTTGTTTCATTTTTTAATGAACTTGACACAAGACAAGGAACTCTCCTCCAAAGACCTTGATCATAGACCAAAAGAGGCCATGGCTTCCAATAGGTTCTCATCTGATGGGAGAACAACACTCTGGAAGGGATACATGTCTAGCGATCCAAATGAAAAATCAGGCTCCAATGCTCCCAGTACATGGTGTACTACATCACCCACTAAATCATCAGTAGTTGTGGGCATGGAACAGGTGGCTACGTAATTAACCTGTGGCGAGGGTGATACAGCTTGCATATGAGAACCATTTAGGGATGATGGTTGATGGGGAGTCGATTTAGGACCAATGAATGTAAGTTGATCAATGATCACAATGCTTCCTTCATGCTGGAAACACATCTCTCGAAAGAGGGAGGAAACAAGAGCTCCCATGACGTAAACATAGTCACAATGAAGGAGTAGATTAAAATCCAATGGGCCTTGGACAACCATCGTGTCTATATAGATAGTCTTTCCTGACAAAGGTATAGGAAACTTAGGAAGGATCCCTAACAGTTGACTGGTTCCTTTGTTAAAAGCTAGCAAATTTAGGGTGATGGGGACAAGTTGAGGAGAACCTAAAGCTTGCCAATAAATTGAGGACAGGATGCTAAAAAATGCACCCTCGTCTATGAGTGTGCTAGGTACGGCCATATGGTAAGCCTATAATGTAATCTAGAAAGGCACATAAAGTGGAAGACGATATCCTACCGGTCGACTCCAATCAAAAGAAGTGACCAAACTACTTGGAGGGGGTGTCGTAGGAACGGGAGAGCTGACCTCTTGCTCTATGGGAACAAGAGAATTTCTCTCATGCACCTCGGGAACAGGAGGATTTCCCTCCAGGTCATTCGAAACTGAAGAAATTAAAAGAACTTGAGCAGGACGAGGTTCACTCTCTACCGAAAAGGTACGGTTAACTAAAGGTGGAGTCAAGTCTATCGTTTTCTTAGCCAATGGTTGGTCGAGAATAGACTCACGAGACTCACTTTCAGAGAGAGTAGGGTTGACCAAAGATGACTTTTGATCAATCACTAGATCAACTAGTGAAGTATTAGGGGAAAGCTTTCGATAACCAACCAGAAGACGAGACTGAGAAGCTGTAAGGTTTTCCAACTCTTTGGAAGCTTCATCCATAAAAGGACAAAGGTGAATGGGATGATTACATTTACAAAACTTACAAGGAAATTTGACTTTTCCTTTTTCCTGTGGACTTTACTAGTTGAAGGTCCATCACCAACATGTACTCCAGAGGTTGATGACAAAGGTCGATGTGAACCTGTGGGCCACACTTCTATGACCTTGGGAATACCAGGACAATTTCGAAGAAGGTGGTCACCCTTACATAACATGCAAGGGAATTTTACTTTCTGGGGCTAGTTGGAATATTTTTCTTCATTAGTTTCATCGGTAACAATAGTTGTTTGGTCACCCCCTTGCTTGTTTTTCTTCTTCTTCTTCGTCCTATTCTTCTTCTTCTTAACTTCCTAGTTACTAGAATCTAGACTTTCACCAGGCGAAGAGGAAGAACGGGGTCAAGAAATAGGCGAAGAAGGCAAGGGGTCAACTTTAGGATCAACATGAGGTTGATGTTGTTCAAGTGGAGGAGAACTCGGTTGAAAGCAGTTTGGACACTCGGAACCACCGAGGTAAAAAATAACCAAACTGGTAAACCAATGGTCAATCTAGGAAGGGACAACGTCACCATATAGGGAGCACTAGTATTTCCAAAAGAAGGAAAAGGACTAGGATTCCCATCAAAGGGGTTTCCTTAATTGGTAGACTCAAGAAATGTTTCCATTGGCATCAATCTAAGATCTATTAAGGAGTATTTCCACCGGAAGGATGTTGTTCTGCGGTCAATTAATTGATTTTATAACTTTAACAACAATAAATCAAAAAGGGGTAATCTAGGAAAGAGGGTTTACCAAGTATTTGTGAACCGCTATATACACCTTAGCTGAAACCAAGGACTTAACATACGGCAGCCAATCTCCCTGAATGTTGTGTTCGGTGTATCACATTTACAAGGCGGCTGACTCGGTTACCTGTGGCTAAAGGATAGCAACCTAGTGGGGTCTCCCAATATATACTCGACGGTACGCGGAACACAAGTTCGTGTTAGCGTTGTCTAATGCAGAACCGTTCAATGAGAGCATCCTGATATACTTACCACACTGAAGTGCTTCCTATATACCCGAAAGTACTGGAGAACCTTCTATATACTTTCATACTAGGATAGGATTTCACCCCCAGGATACAATGTAGGCAGTTAACGGTAGCTGCTATGTTTAAAGACACTAGAACATGTCTCTAGCCTAGACCTCTAATTGTTTGCATTAAGTTCCAAATGATCCTTAGGTCAATTGAGGTAAATTTTATGTTTATCTTCAATTAATTTTTGGTTTTGGGCTCAAAACGATGTCACCTTAATGCCTAATATGCAACTATATGAGGAAAAAGAAAACTTTTCGCTTCAATGAAAGCTAGACTAATCAAGGGAAGAAATTTCAATCAATAATGCATCAAACAAAATGCATCAAGCAAAATGCCTTCCACTAACTTTCGCTTTCCAATGCAAAATGTGAAAACGAAATCTAATCTTTCATTTCACTAAATGCAATGCCAAGATGCAATCCTATAAGAAACGAAAATCACTTTCCTTTCACTAAGATGCAATAATGATTTTTCTTTCACTTTGATTCATTCAATGCAAACTAATGCAATGAGAAAAGGAAAATGCAATTGACTCAATGAAAATGAAAATTTATTTCAATTTATGGTTTCCAATGCAAGAAATGTCTCAAAAATACTTAAATGACAAAATCTTTCACTTTTTCTTTTCGAAACATAAGAATGAAAACAAGCACTCTCTGATAATCCAACCAAAGCAAACAATTTGTAATCTATGCTTGACAATGGAACTAAAAATAGTTTCAAAGTATCAACATGACTCGACACTAATGAAAAAAACTTGACATCAATGAACTAAAAGTAACTTGAAAAATATGTCTTGATTGCAAGGAGACTCTTGAATGGGAGAAATCAATCCCATAGAAACATACCAAATAATGAGTGGAGGGTGACCTAGAAGCCTTAAGAACCCTAGAAAGCAATCAAGCTTCAAACAGACATTAACAAAGTCAAGAGACAATTGCAATCATACAAGCATAACAACCAAGACAAATACACTATAGACACACTCGAAAATCATTGACAGAGGCCAAAAACACTGAAAACAAGAAGAAGCTCTAATTTTTCTTTATTGTTTGGGATCAGCGCACCTGTTATAGACAAAAGAGTGATGCAAGGGTAATCAGCGCTACTGTAATTTAAAAAGTAGCGATGACAGCGCAGTTATTAAAGCTAAACCCACGATGGGCAAGAAAAATAGGGAAAAATAAAAAATATTCAAGACCAGAATAGACTGAGTGTCCTCAAGCAATAACCAGTGAGTGTAGTAGCTACAGAGAAGCAAACAAGCCAAGAAACTGACGGTTAGTCAAACTCATCATAGAATCAGGTTGAAGGATTGGATGGAAAGGGTTATAGCTTCCCTAGTGGAGTCGTCATTTTGTTATCTATGTAATCCTCTCTGCGGATAGAGACGATCCCTCTAGCACAATGAGTGGGACTAGCAACCTACGTGACAATTTACTAGACACTTTCATAAGTTACAATCGAAATAGGAGAAGAGGGAGATGGCCTACCTCATTCTGATGCTATAACGTCCTCCTTTGTTGAAGACCTCGAATCACTTGCGCCACGGGCCCGGTCCTACTGCTCACAACATTTGAATTCCTACACAAGGGATCAAGACACAAAAAGCATACAAGTACAAATAGTATATTGAAAGTAACCTACTTAACAGATCAAGGAGCATTAAGATAAATGATGCATTAACACATACATTTATGGAAAGTGAACCAACAGTTGTATATATTAATAAAATAAAGGAGGAAGAATACAACCAAGTCTTGATGTCAATAAGCTCTCCTTGAGTGAATATCCAAGTCCAAGCTTAGGCCCTCCAAGTACTCCTTCTCCAAGCCAAATGAGTAGCATGTAAGCACAATCTTAGCATAAGAGTGCAAATAGCCAAAGACCAGCCATTTGGGAATGGGAGAGGATCTAGGAGAACTCGACCTCATCCACACCGAACAACCTCCAACTTGTCATTTTGGAAGCCTCTAGATCACAAAACTTCTTATCCTCTTTAGGAAAATTTCCTTTTAGGGATCATCGCGGGTATCAAAGCCAAAATCGCTTGGGCATCACGAGGCTAATATAGTGCAACTAGTGACCATCGCGGTTTTCAGTGCCAGGGGGGCGATGATGCTAAAATTAGGGTTTTAGAGCCCTTTTCTTCAGGGGAAGCTCAAGGCATTTTTCCATCAGTGTTTTAGGGAGGATCTGAGCTGCATATCTAGATGAGTACACTGCATTATGGTCATGTTTCGGGCACTTTGGGGTATGTCACAGGGAAGTGCGAGAGGTGTGAAAAACTATTGTGTAACAATTCTTGATCCTCGACATGTATCTTCTTGAAGGCCCAGTCCTTGATGATGCCTTTTATGAGCTTAAGATTTGCCTCAAACTAACTAGCTACAAATACACCCACTTGACGATCAAAATCTTTCCAGTGTTTTTTTTTACTAAGGAAGATAATTCTTCATCTTTTAAACAGAAAGAATTCCTTTTGAAGACGCTAGAAGGCTTATCTTTAGGTCCTTTGACTTCTAGGAGAATCGAAGAGTGATAAAACACCTCCTACATTTCTATCCCATTATCTTATCAGATTAAAATGATCTACAAGAACCCCATAAATAAAAAAATGATCTATTCTTTTTGCAATACGCTCTTCTCCATCTCAATTATTTCTCCAGGTTGCTTTGAGAATAACAGGTTCAATATCCAATAGTTTAAAATTTGCAAGCTTGTGGGTGAAGTATTCAACTAGTAGATTTGGCCTAACACTCAAGGCCCATACCTCTGAAGACCCAAGGGAAAAAATTAGGTCCCCACCAATTATCAACGAATTCAAGTTCACAATAAATTTTGCAAAAAATTGTCCCAAAATTCAATCCTATTTAGATAGGGTCCATGCAAATTGATGAGGTTCAAGGAAGTTCCAATTTCTTCATAGAAAAAAATTATGCCTTGTCCCAAATCCATACTTCAAAAAATCAAGACTTTAACATTTTTGAAATGCCACCCAACAACCAGTCTCCTCGAACAACCCCTCACATGAAGGCCAATAATATTCCATCCACCAAATATAGATTCCAAAAGAGATGAAGTTGAGAAACCATCTCCCAATGTTTCTTGGAGCATAATTATGTTTGGTTTATTCAAGTCAATTAATCTTTTGAAAGCACATTTTTTTTAGGGACATTCTAAACCCCAACAATTGAAGGAGAGAAATTTCATTGGGTAACTTCTCCAAGGACTATCATTAATCTAAGCATCCCATGATTGAATTATTGTTTGCTTGCAACAAGGTCCTCTTGTGCTTATTCTTTAGATTTTGACATATGTGACTTCCTTACCCTCCCTTTTCCCACTTGAGTCAACATAAAGAGTTTCCCCAAATCCCCCACAATACCTTCTATACAGGTGAAGATTTTTTGAGTGCGGAGATTATATAGGATGTCCTCCTCCATATAATCGTCAAATATAGTCTTTGAAACATAAACCACACGGGAAGAAAAAATGATATCGATATTAGGACACGAGCAGGTGGCCATTAAGGGAGAGGGGAGTGAGAATAACGAGCAAGACTTTGATGAAGTAAAAACTATAGATAATAGACCCTCGAATTCCGCTTTTTCTAAGAGATTTTACCACCTTAGTAACAAGAAAAGAATAAATAATAAAAATCAAAGATGGATTAATACCTCCCTTTCTCTCAAGTACCAAGCCCACTTCAGGAATCACTGTATCCTGAGGAATATAAGCCATCATCTACATGGACAATGCCCCAACTACTCCTCCACTTTGAACCTATTCAGGATCCTCAGTCGATTGCACCTCTCCCCTTGAGTCCAGTAAATTTAAGGTTGGATTCTTTGATTTATTCATTCTGAAATCATGTGCCTTCTTATGCAAAGGGAGCTCACAATATTTGACTATATGACCATAATTGTGAAATCTCCTACATCTGAAAGGGGCCCCTTCATAGTCAATAATTTATCCTCCTTCCTCACTACTCCAATATCCATCATTTATGACAAAACTTCATGAAGATTGCGACAACCCCAGTTATTTCTCACTTGTGAATGTCATGTAAACACTTCCATGTATTTGGATTTCTAAATTAAAATGGGGTAAGTAAGGGACACAGATTCCAGGGACTAAGGGAGGTTGCTTATTGGGATGTTGTAAGTCTCCTTAAGACAGAAAACTCTAAATTATTGGGAAAACCATTGAAGATTGGTTGTTGTGTGTTTTAATAAATTGGTTCCTGAAAATAATAAAATTGCAAGAAAGGTACGCAGGCCTTGATATCTTGGAAAGAAAGTGGCAAGCAACAAGGAACAAAAATTACTGGAGTATGGGGTTGTGTAGGTAGAGAGAAGAATGAGGAAATAAACCACAAGAGTGGAATGGGAAAAATGGGAACCACCATGGGCATGAAGGGGAGAGCCAGAAGAGACAGAGGGAAGCGCATTAGAGGAGAGAAATGAAGATCGGTAGTAGAGGGAGATCCTAGAGTTCAAGGCTAAGAAGAAGTACCTGGATAGTTGATTTCGGTTGGCAAGATTAGCATAACAATATATATCAGGTGAGGACAATGGCCTCTTGATTCCCTATTGGCAAGAGGGTGGATATAGTTTTCTCTAGAGTCCCTTGAGGGTTGGGGTAGAGGAATTGTTCCTTGTATTCATGGAGACAGGGCTTCTAGAGCCTTTTCGATTGTGTTGTGTAGAGTTAGCTGGAGCCATTGTGCTACATGTTTCAGGGTGGAGGTGGAGCCTCTACAGTCGTTGGAGTTAGTTTTTTGTTGAACAACTAAAGGGTGGAGGCAGCAGACCTCTCGACTCCCTGTGAAGTTATTAACTATTAGTTGATTGGTGGGTGGAGGTAGGAGAGCCTTTGGAGTTCATGTTTCAATCAGCAGCAATGATCAATCCATGGAGCAGAACCACCTCAATATTTGGAATCTGGATGGGGCATGACATCTACAAATGAGAACTGGTTGTAGTTTGTTTATGGTTGGGTGGATAGTTGTCGTTCCAAACCCAGCTGCCCATTTCAGCATAAAATAAATATAAGTGATTGTAAACAAATTCCTTGTTATTGAATTCTCACTGAGTTGTTAAATTAATGTTGTATTCATTGCATGAATGGTTAATGGATTCATTGTGATTAGAATGGTAAATTATGATGAATGTGTACCTTATTGTTGTGGTATTCCACTAACGTTCTTTATGCAGGACCATATATACATATATATATATATATATATATATATATATATATATATATATATATATATATATATATATACATACACTCATTGTGTTATTAAATCAATGTTGTATTCATTGTGTGAATGGTTCATGGATTCGTTGTGATTACAATGGTAAATTATGATGAATGTGTATCTTGTTGTTGTGGTATTCCACTAACGTGTGTGTATATGTGTGTGTGTGTGTGTGTGCACTAAGTATTATTTGTGTATGTGGTCATGGTCATTTAGTGTTCAATTGTAAGGCATGTGCCTATAATAATTCAATCGAGAAGGGACCTTCCTAATTTTGGTGGAATGTTGATCTTTTTACAATCTATTTGGGTTTTGTGTGCCCTTTGGTTGTCCTTATAAGTATTGTAGTTCTCATTCGTTCCTCTAGGAGACTTGTAGATATCTAGGAAGAGAGTAGTTGTTTTCCTGTAAAACATTAAGGATTAAGGGACCATAGGCCTTTGAGAGGTTGAATGGATAAGCCCTTGGTCTAAATGGACAAGTCCCTATATGGTGCATCCCAATGTGGCCATCAGAAACCCCTGAAGGGAAATCTTGTTGTAAGCTCAGGAAGGATAGAACTAAAACATGCTTCATAAAACTATAAGGGTGATGGCAGAGTTCTGTCACAAGTCCAAGCGATTACAAAATGACCATAGCCGATCCATGGGCGAGACCCTTCACAAATGGCTCATGATGTATTTCTGGCAGAAATCTTATCTCATATCCTTATTCTTTTAACCTTATCCATGATCACAGATGAATTTATCAGACTGCGCGATTGTTGGCTTGAAATCTAGGTCATTTGACATATGACTGCAACATGAGACCAAGAGTAGAGGTTAGTGTGATCAATGATTGAGAGTAAGTGAGAGGAATTAATGGCTTGGAGGAAGCTTGGGATGACATGTCTCAGAGGTTACGTTCCCAAAAGCCCATAAGAGATGGCACAAGAGAAATGTCGGGATCACGAGGGTCGGGTTAGCATGGTATGGTCGGTAACGTGGAGTAGATCAGGATGATTTGGAGGTTGTACATTGGCCAATCGAAGGACCAATTCCCATACAAAAAGGCTTATCACGACATTAGGAAGTGGAAGGCTCAACCCATTTAAATGGGATATATTGCGGTAGTTTACGGAAATATGTTTGTCCCGTAGTTCGTCTCCCGAAGGTAGCAAGGCACAATGTTCACATGAGAACCGAGATGACTCAACACAGGCTATCATGGAAGGAGCAAGGTTGTCGAAGCTGTCAAATGAGAGCAAGAGCATGTGGACCAACCGAAAGCATTGACAGTGCGAAGGTTTGAACCCGCCAAGACATGTAAACTCATACGCAATGGCATACATGTGAGCCTAGCATATCGTTCATTGGCGTAAGGGAGGACCCATAGACAAGTTAGCCTAAAAGGCCTTTCCCGGAGCCGCTTGTGAACGCACAAGGTGAGAAAGGTTGGGGTAACGAACCCGGGTAACAGCAAAATTCCTGACAGTTAACAGTTTGTCTACTCGTTATATAGCAGGTTGACTAGGATAGCCACATGGGTTCTAAGTGGTAAGGTGATGATGTGGCTAGCGCCTTCTGATTCGTTAAAAATTCAAATGGTTATATCTCTTTGCTGGGAGGTTTAATTGAAGTAAAATATTATATTACTAAATCTTCTAGATGAAACGAATGCAACGGTGATGTTTACTTGAGGCTTTAAGCTAGTTGAAAAGATCAAAATTTTAGACCCTGTTTCAGTAACGACACCGTGGATCATGGGTCAATCTAGTAACTCACCTTCTCCCACCCTATATTGTAAGGGGCTAGGAGGGGATGGTGTTACAAAGATCTACATTCAAAATAATTCTAGCCATAAACCTATCCCCAAAATGTTTATAAGAAGAGTCATGGTCCAAGTATATGCAAAGAGAAATACCCAGATCTTTGAAAATCAACTTGTCCCTATAACTTGATGGAATGTCAGGAAAATGGACCCAAATAAGGACTATATCCATCCTTTCCCTACTTGCACCAAGAAGAAGGGCCCAAAATTTAAAGAAAACTAGGGAAGAGTCAATTTTCCAGACCTTCTGAGATGTCCATAGAGCTTCAACATGATCCTAAAAATTGAGTTGAATGCAATCTTTGGCAAGCATTATAATATCGGGGGGTGATTTTATATGAGGATCCAGTTATTTTTCTGCCCAAGCTCGAATAGTGTTGATATTAAACTTCTGACCTCAAGCTTGACCCACTAGGGATTTTGCCACCAACTCTACATCATTTCCATTCATAATGTCTTCCCCCAACACCAACACCAACTTCAAATTCGTCTAATTATCTTTTTTCTTTAAGAAGCGGCTCTTCCTCCACTTCGAACCATGTTCCTTTGCTCCTGACAAGATATATTTAAATTTAATCACATATTACACCTTTATTTCCTTCTTTTCTTAATACCTTATCTCTACTGCCAACCAAGTTATGTCCCTCTCACTCTTCTACAGCCAAGACATTGTTAAGGAAACTACTTGAGTTCAATTAAAGGACCTCTACAGGAGAGAATGGTTGTTCATAAGTCAGAAAAGAACCAATTAAATGAGGAAGAACTTGAGCTATAAAACCATCAAAGTGAAATGAAATACTTGGTACTGTAAAACCCCCTAAAACCCTAAAAAGAATCGATAGTAAACTGCATAAAATCTAAAAGAGAAGGAGGAGGAGTTAAGGAGAGGCCCCATGAAAATCCTGAAGGAGTTTGGTCCCAAACCTCAACTTCTAAGACCAAAGCTTAAAAATACCCCAAGTTGGGACCACAAAGACCACTTTAACGGCCAACCCTCCAGCCAGACCCTAAAGCCTAAACCATGTCAAGAGTTGTAGGTAAATCTTGAGAAGTCGAGAAAGAACCCTCAATGTCCACGCAGTTTGCCCCAGCTGATTTTGAAAGTAATTCTAGGATAATTACCCAGATTAACCCATCCCCAGTCTCCTCTAGTTCTTAGTCAACAAGCCTTGTCCTCCATGATTCCCCTTCATGCCAGATTATTCATGGACCCGATCCGCTCCTTCCAAGGCATATGCACAATTCACCTATGTGTGTGTGTGTGATATTTTAAACTATTTTTTAAAAAATCCAAACTTTTAATAAAAAACATTAGAATTTAAAATAAAATCATTATCATCCTAATATCGTATCTTAGCCAATACACATCAATATTTGAAATTTAAAGGTGGAATTATGGGTATTTATAACCAATTAAAAATGATGGTCAATTTCTTTTGACAAAAAAAGAGGTCTAATTAGGGTTTAAATAAAAAATAGGCTCAATTAGACCCGCCCTTGTTTGGTTTAGAATTTTCCAAAAGGTTATGATTCTACCACCTATATGATGTGCATTAGCAATTAGTTATCTTTTTAATGGTTTAACATGGGAAAGGGGGGGGAGATCTACTATGACATAATAATGTGTTTAAGGAAACCTGCTACCACATAACATAATAAATGAAAGTTAACTAAAATAGTGTTAAAGGAATCTCAAAAGTAGTTCAACCACAAGTAGACTAGCTAGATGAATTACAAAAACATCTTACTACCACAAAAATGATACAACCATGCCTAATACGCGGAAATAAATCTATGATTTACCATAAATTTTTGATAAATATTCACTGAAATTTTCAAGTAATTCATTCATGCATGAAAGAAGAATCTAGATTGTGTTAGAAATTATTACTATAGGTGTCAGGCATATTAAATTGTGTGTAGAAGAACCATTGATTGTGCGGTGAACTGGAAGACGGCGATGGAGGCGACTCAAGGGTTTCGGTTTTCTGCAGATTCGATTTGCGTAGCCGCAGGCCCCAAGAACTTGCTCGACTGTGGATCGAACAGAAGACTCAACGCTGGATACTCAGCAAACGTTGCTTCCCCATGGCACAGGACTGGATCCGCTGACGGCAAGAACCCTCATGACTCGAACCACAGGAAACAGAGACTGGAGCGTTTTTTCGCTCTCTGGTCGCAGGTTTGGCTTGATTCGCCCTCCCTCACAAACGCTCTGCTCAAGATTGGCAGATCCGCCTTCGATCTCCGACAACAGAGGTGTTTGACAGACCCCAGACCCCTTTTTGATCTCCCATGGATCCGATCCGCTGATCTAGGGCCGTCTTTTCAAGGCATGGTCGAGGACAAGGTATGGGGTGAGAGTATGGACCTGTACCCTTGGTATCTTGAGTTTTCTCTGTTTCTTTCAATACAGATCGGGGCTGTTACCATCTCGAAGCATCGCTCCAACAGAGGGTTTGAAGGCTATGACCTGGAAACGAGAAATAGCCTCATCAGGATCTCTGATCTGGGGTACGGCTCACCAGATTGGGTCGAATACTACAGAATAGGAGCGGATCTATCAGATCCGGCCAGATCCAGACAGAAGCAAAACAAAAATTGGCCAGATCCAGAACACAAAGCAGACACAACGGATCTGAAGCAAATTTTTATCAGATCAACAGAAGGCAGACACATTTGTGTGCAGATCTGGGACCGGATGAGTGTCTTGGAGCTAAAAAAAGAGATCCAGGAAAAAATAGGGATTCCAGCTGCATTACAAATCCTAATTTTTTCTGGGTACTGCTTGCAGGACCAACTCACACTCCAGCACTACAGGGTGGCAAAGGACTCAACTATTACCCTCAATCATCGACTGCGAGGCGGATCTAAGGGAGCTACCTCAAATCCTACAGGTACCTACCGCGATGCAGCCAAAGGGAAAGAATCCCCAAAGGTGAAAGAAGCTACAACTGATAATGCACCCCCAGGGCAGTACATTGTGGATCAAGCGCCAGAAAGCCCATCTATCTCGCTGGATTTACCAGAGGTAGAATACATATTCTCAGATCTACAGAAAAATGCTATTATTTGTAGATTTAACGGCTTCTAGCCTAGAACTGATGCCTTGTACAGATGGATCTACACGGTCTGGACAAAAAATTGTCAAATAAAACTATGCTCTAAGGGTTTTTTCATAGTAACTTTTCTCGCAGAAGAAGACAAGGAAAAAATACTCAATGAGGGGCCATGGTTTTGGGGCAATGCGGGACTGTTCATTACCCCATGGTTCCCGGAGTTTGATGCCAATACCATGGTGGTATCAAGGATGCCAGTATGGGTAAGGCTGCATAATCTTCCGATACATTTTTGGCACTACAAGGCTTTACTAGCTATAGGGAATGCCCTTGGAAGAATGTTAAAGATTGATTCAGAGAGACACATAAAAGGAATCTTTACTTTTGCCAGGATATGTGTCGAGGTAGATCTTAGCCAAGGACTACCTGATAGCATCATACTAAATTTCAACAATTCACAGTGGAAACAAACTCTGGATTATGAGAATACAGCGTTAAGATGCAGGGGATGTCAACAAACAGGTCATCTGTTTAATGCATGCAAAAGTCAAAACAAGAGCAAGCCGCAACAAAGGAAGCCAAAAGGATGGCAGAACATAGATGTCATCGTAAAGAAGAGAGCAGCAGCAATGAAAGCCTCACAGAGAAAAGAAGACGAAGAAACAGAAGCAGAAGAAGATGATACCACTATAGAGGAAGATGAAACAGAGAACCAGAAGGAAAACACATCAGACAACAAGGCTTCACAGGTTCAGATGACAAGCGTGGACCAAAGCATGGGAGGCACCAAACGGTATCATCACTCAGACACTTCAGACTCAGACAAAGAAACAGGCCCTCAGAATGCTGAAAAACAGATAGTCATTGCCTCGATCGAGCCCACTCAAGGAGAGTGGCGTAAGGTCGAAAAGAAGAAGGGGAGGAAAACTTGAAATGTCTATTTTTTCTTTTTTTCTCTTCTCTTCTCTGTTCTTATTCTTTGTGCACGTCTATGTTGGGTGTGAAAGCACTCGTGCCCAGGTGGCATCTTACGGAATGCTTCATTACATCTGCTAGTGTAACTTTTCATTAAATATTTTAATAAAAGGTTACCGTTTTTTTTTCCTTGGAAAAAATATTAAATTGTGTGTAGAATAATCCACAAGAATAGCAAATCCATGTAGAGATTCAATTTACCTTGGCTCTTTTAGAGCTTCTGAAATGACTTTTGAAACAATTTTCCAATTACATTCTAGAAATTTTAGGCATCATCCAAAAGCCCTTTCTTAGAGAACGATTTCTCTATTTATCATCATTATATTATCTAAAAATAGTGTATTTAGAAAAAAATATAAAACTGAGAAAAATGTTAATAATAGTATGAGTCAAGATGACTTGGGTGATTTTGATGATTTCATATTTGCATGCTTTCCATCAAGGTGACTCATTAAGCGAAAAAAATCCTCACACTTATACCGATCTATTAATACACTTAAGTTATCTTTACTCTCTCTGTAACGTTAAGTGTAATTCTCTTTCTTTGGTGTCAACTACTCTAGTATATTAGCCACTTTGATTTCATCGACAAAAAACTTATGTGTATTCACTTTCGACTCAAGTTAGTTGTTTGATGTTTTATTGGTGTTTATCAACAATTTGTTTAAATTTTTATCAATACTTCCATATCATCAATTATGGCTATCCTTCCTATAATTGTTTTGGGCTAGATGTCTCTACTAGTCCCTTGTCATTCATTCTTAGTTTCTTTAAATATTTGCAAATATGGGTTTTCCTTGGAGGCATTTTACTTCCAACCATAGAATTTTAAGAGTAATTAACCTCTATATGCCACTAAGAAAATAACAAAACTAAAGGAAGGTTAAAGCTATGAAATTTAAATTTGTGTATTTGATGCCATTAAACTTGAAATTTTAAGATACATGCCAAAAATTGGATGAGAAACCAAAAAAATTGGTTTATGTGGCTAAGAATCTAGTCACGTAACATTTTTAGATGTAGGGGCAAATGGAACCCTACCTTAGACGCTTTTGAAAATATTTATTTGGATTGATTTAATTCTCCATTGTCGTTCAAAGGAAAAGTAGTTGCTTTTCGGGTTTTAGATGAATTTGGGAAAATGTGTGACAACATATTATGGGGATTATTCTTATGAAGGCTCAATGCACTTTTATCTAGTTTGTCAGGCTTCGACCAATTCGTGAGGTTGAGTTATGAAAAAATTGGAGCATTTTATCAATCTTTAATCATCGACACTTAGGATTGAAAATATTTTTATTGTACAAATGATGATGTGGAGCATGCATAAATATGACAAAGATTATGGCATGTCAAAAGTTCATGAAGAAAAAGTTTTATGTGATTGATGACATGGACTATACATATATGATGTAGGCAAGATCCATGAAATGGGATCAATGGATGAGATTTAATATTTCCTAATTAAATGGATGGATAGGATGTCCTATTGGTACTTGGTAGAAGGTACATCAACATCAATGAAAAAGGTTGCATTGCAATTTTTTTGCACAAAGGATTCCATCAAACATCAACTTCATCGATGATCAACAAAATTCTTGTGGTTTGCCATTGTAGCACCCAAAGGATTTTTTTGAATGTTGATGGCTTCATTAGTGATCAATGAAATGATTTTGGTTTGTCATTGCAAGGGCCAAGGGATTTTACCTAACGCAAATGGCTTTGTTAGTGATCGACAAAATCTTTGAGGTTTGTCATTGCAACACCCAAACGATTTCAATGAACACAAACAACTTCATTGACAATCGATGGAATCTTTTCGGATTTGTTCATTACACTCATAATATTTTGTCGATCACTAATAGTTTCGTTGACACTTTGAGAAAGTTTTGGGATTTGGTTCCTTTATTCATTTTTTGGGTTTTTTTTCATTTACTTCAGTAATGAATGGGATATTCTTGGGGTTTTCTAGTACTTTTTAATTTCAAAAGCGAAGAAAACTTAAGTGAATCCAAACAAACTACTAAAATAAAAGAATGTGCTTCCTAGAGAAAACATGCATGACAATATTTAAAAGTGACAAAAGATGTTGATGCCCTAAAATTTTGACAAAAATTTAAAGGGTGTGTTCAGTACTCAATAGGATGTAGAAGTGGGAGATGATGATTTTCTTGATCTTAACATAGCTAACATTATGGAGTTTTGAAGAGTAGTCATGGGGATCTATGAGTTCTAGTTGATAGTAAGCGAGTTAGAAGGATCAGGGTCCACACTATCAGAGGAGGCAGTTTTGAGATACTTGAGCATGAAGCTCAAGTAAAACACTTTGGTTAGTAGTAGCTCTATCAACTACTTTCCATCTTCTTTATTCTAATGAGTTACAAGGTGGCTCATAGCCTAGAGCGCCTACAAAGAGGGTGCCTTGGGAAATTTTGTTCTAGAGACGACTTAACAATATGAAGGTGAAGATAATGATCTTACCTTACTTCCAAAAGAGTTGTATAGGATGACTAAAGTGTGGATGGAAAACATTTTTATGGACGTGAAATGTGTGTTCTTATGGACTAGACATAACAGTTGGGTTGATTGCCTAACTAGTTCAAAGGATGGGAGAGCTTAGTGTACAAATGCATGGCAAAATTAGTCAAAGTACTCATGCATTACTAGGTTTGTATAGTGTTGCAACGCTTGGACATTTTGATGATATTCTTGATGAAGGTTGAATTGTAATAGCATTAGGTAATTACATTAGTGTTTAAGATAACAACAATAACAAAATACATCCAAGGGGCATTATTGGTAGAATTTGGGAAAAGGCACTTACTTAAAGGACGAATTGGATAGTGGTCAATTGCGTAACAATTCTAGCATGTATAGTGTGGAATAGTTGAAGAAGTCAATTGTAGATTGATGCATGGGTTTGGGAAACTACTTAGAGAATATTATGCTCTTGATGATGTTGCTAAGAGCAGTAATGAATTTTAATTGGGGGGTCTAAGGCCCTAGCCTTGAATGGATTTGAGCATCTTTATCAAATTGGCACCTTAGTGGTCATTAAATGAGATGAATGGCATGACAAAGTATTTGTGGCTACAAGATTTAGCTTTGAAGTGCCTTGGAATGTTGGCAAGGAACATAACATACAAGTTGGGTGCCCTTACTTGTAAACTAGGTGCAGCATTGAGCTTTGCAACTCCCATTAGCTGGATGCACTAAGAGAAGCCTGGAAGGGAACTTGATGAGGAAAGGAAAAAATAATTGCTTTATTTGCATATCTACACCACACATGATAGACATGACTAGCATAGAGAGTGTGACTAGCTTGGGTGCTTAGACTACATGTGGACCAAAGGAGTTTGGTGGCCCATACTTAGGCGTTACAATAGATGATAGAGGTGCCTTCAAGCACAAGTATCCATAAGGCATAGTTGTGGGGTACACTTGTTTGGTGTACACTCATCGAGCTCACATTCATTAGATGCACTTACGTGCATTACTAGGCACACGTGGGCACAGTTGGGCATACTCAGATGAACTTGGGCACAACTAGGTACACTTAGGTGCACTTGGGAACAATTGGATATACTACGCAAAATTTCATCATCGCAGGAGAACTTAGGTAGACTTAGGCAAACTAGGTAGAGACCTTGGCGAACTTGGGCTAAGTTGCACAGACTTGGATGAATTAGGCTTAGTTGGTAGACAGACTAGGTAAAATTAGGATCACCTAGGCAAACTTGAGCGCACTACTAGATGTATTTCCAAGTGCACTTATTAGATGTGGGAAGTCAGCGACCAAATCACCAAAGGTAAGAAAGTTGACATACAACACTTGGGTCTACCTTGGAATGAAGGGATTTTCAAGTACAAGGAAAGTCTCTTATAAAAGGAGGATGTTTGGATAGTGTTAAGGAAAGAAGTGATTGGTCATTCACCAAGAGTGTAAAGGAGCTCTATAATTGTTTTGAGTTTAAGGTTAGGCACAATAGGGTGAATTGTGCTAGTTAAGTGAGAAGAGAAGAACAAGAAGATGAGACTTATAGGATGAAAGTCTACAATTTTTTCAAGGGTTGTATTATGGAATTTTGTTGTGCAATAGGAAAAAGGATATATTACATTAGATTCATTCTACATATATAATAGATTTGCAGGTAAGTTGTTGCAACTCCCTTATTCTATAACTATGTCATTCTTCATAATAAAGCTAGGGAACCTACCTTATGTGTTGCCTATACATTGTGTTGTGGACTCTTTATGATTTTGAACGCTATTGTTCCTTACTTTAATTTGTGTCTGCTAAGTGTTGAAATATCAATTGTGTTTTAAAGTATTATTGAGATGTTTTAAAGGTTGTGGTTGGATGTGTGTTGATAAATGAAATTGGTTGAGCAGGACTTAGTTACATTTAACAAATTGTAACTTAAAGCAAATTTATGAGTAGACCTTAAATGAAGAGGCATAGTCTAATTGCAATAGGCACAAGCTAGCCAAGCAATTATGGTAGAGGCAAGACAATGTTTCACAACTTCAAGTGTTAAAACAAAGTTGGGAGCAACTCAAATTTACCCACAAAAAAAAAAAATTGACACACTAAAAGTCCATGACAATTATGTTCTTAATTGCCCATTACAAGACTACTACAATTTTGAAGACACACAATTTCCTTCCATATTTCCCTAATTCAATCAACAAGAATTCATGGATAAATTCTCTTTCACGAAGTGGCCCAAACCTCTCATGCTTCCATCTCATTTTTTAACAAGCATTCTTCATAAAGAACACGGTCTTAATCCTACATAACCTAATGACTTAACCTTTAATGGTAGAACATATTTCACATGGATTTATTTGTTTCATCTCAAAATATACCTTCCTTTAATTTTGTATGTTATAGAAAGTAAACATTGATTGATAGATGTTGTTAAACATTAAAATATATAATCATGATAAGATATCTCATCCTATTTGGAATAGTGATATGGTTTCAATAGTGATTTATTCCTTCCCTAAATCTTTCCTTCTTGTAATTCTTATACTTGAATTAATTCACCAATCTTCACCATTCACGCTATTAGTGATAGTGATTATTTTTCATGATTCTAAGTTCATTATATTATACTATCTTAGTTTTTAATGGTGCATACTATTTGCTTGTCCATTATATTCCCTTTGACCAAATGTCTTGTTCCATAGAAAGAGAACAAGAAAGACATTTTTTACAATCTACAATGAAGGTGTAATTTCCCTTATGCTAATAGCAAAATAAATAATTGATATTAGCCATAAAAATATTTCAATATTGACTATAAGTTATATGTATATAGTTAAGTTTATTTTAGGTGGTTGGGAGGAATGATTGTTATCCCCATTTGATTCAATTTCCACAATTGACATGATAAGCTTTGTTGTAATGGCTTCTAACCTTATTGAGTTTGAGCAAAAATTTGTATTTAGTATATAAGCTTTTTTCACATCCCAATACAAGGAATATATGTAAATCCTTCCTTATATGTGTGTGTGTGTGTGTGTGTGTAGATAGATAGATATAGAAAGTAAAAAATTTCTTATTACCTTTATAAGTTCTTTTTTTTTGTAAGTTTGATGGAACTACATCTTCATCATGTCCAATATATATCACCCATATCGGGGCAGGAAATTGAACCAGCGACTTCACATCAAGGAGTGCTTTAACAGAGCACCCGATCATCGTCTATCCAAGACCCTGTGGACCTCTATAAGTTCTTTTTGAATGACACCTAATGTTTAATTGAAAAATTATAATAATAATACCAAAAATTATCAATGATAACTATAAATAAAATATTTCAATGTCCACCTTAAGTAAAATAATTTTAATCAATTTTATTTTTATATATAAAGAGAAAGAGTACAAGAGGAAGGAGATAAAGTAAATAATTGAAAGTCCAAAATTTCTTATTTGTCACTTTGTGCTTCCTAATTTTTAATAGGAGGGAGTTGTGTAATTCATTCAATGCTTAATATGGAGTTGACACATTTATCCAATACAAGGGAGATGTGTAATTCCTTCCTTTTATATATATATTGAAAAAACAGTGTTTCAAAAAGAGGATTGACACTCACACAAGGTTAGTAGGAAATCCAAGAAAACAATGAAGGCATGCTCAGCTTTCTCCATCTATGCCCCTAAGCATAAGTGAACATATCTTTTAGATATCAACAATTATGTATATACCATTATGCTCTCAGTTGTGGCTAGGACATGTTACGTTTTTTTGGATACTCCAAAGGCATCCCAAATGTTTGAAGAAGATGGATTTAGAATTTTCATTTTGGTTTATTGGATACAAGAACCTCTTTCAGTTTGCACCTACAAGTGGCTCTATGTTAATGGAAAGAACAGTTTATAGCTTGAAATTTTCGTCATTTTCATGCACATGGGATGTCCTCATATTGAGTGATAGATGGAGGCCAAAGGGAGTAAAATTATGATGTTTTCTATTAAGATTATCACCAGAACTTTTAATCATTGGCAGTGTTTTTTTATTCTACTCTATGACAAGAAATACATGAACGTCATTTCTAAACAATTCCTTGTGAGGATATGGTGATAAACTCAATGGGCTACTTTCCATATGAATGTTATAGGCATCCGCGTCAATGCATTTGATTTTACCTATAAATAAAATATGTGTTTTTTCCTTAAGGTATATATATATATATATATATATATATATATATATATATATATATATATATCCTCTATAAAAAAAATTACATGGCATGTAGCATTTAAAAAAAAAAAAAAAATTGGTATCAATCATAATAATATATCAATATCCATCTTAAGTAAAATAATTTTACATCAACTTTATATTTATATATATATAGAGAGAGAGAGAGAGAGAGAGAGAAAAGTGCTAGAGCAAAGAGGATATAAAGTAATTAAGAGTCAAAAACTTCTTATTTGGCAACATGTGCTCCCTACTTCTCAATATGAGAAAGATGTGTAAATCATTCAATGTTTGATATGGAGTTGGCACAAGATCTTTAGCAAAAAAAAAAAATTGGGTGTGACGAGCAAATAAAAAATTTAGTGTCCATGTTAAGTAAAATATTTGAATATCAATTTTATATATGGAGTAGGCATGTGACATTTAATGGAAAATAATAATAATAATAATAATGTGAGTCATGGCATGGTGAAGGATAAAATAAGTTGTAATCAAAGTTTTTTCCCATATTTATTATCCTTGTAAAATTTGGTTTGTTAATCTCTGATAGTTAGCTGCGCGCGCTCGCTTGGCTCTGCAACCTGCGAGATCTGCATCCCGCGGAATTTGAAGACAGCGCACGCGCCCGCTTTCTGTATTCTCCGATCCCTGCGGGCCGGTCCGCCGAGGGCTCTAGCTTCTGGCTGCGGTCGGCTAGGGTTTGATCTGCTGGCTCTCCATGGAGGAGCCGACTCCCCCCAGGGGTCTTCCTCCCCTTCTCCGCCTTCCGCCGCTGAGGCCTTCAGATCCTTGCTGGCCTCTCTGCCCAAAAAGAAAGTTGTGGAAGCTGACAAGTTCATGAAAAGTCTAGAAGGCATCCCCGAGATCACTCTTCCTCCTGAAGGTCCAATTCAAGTAGCATTATCTCTGGCGGATCGTGCTCTGGTCGGTCAGTTTACAGGTCTTTGGCCCTCCCCGAAATCAACAAAGAATTGGGTTGCTAGGAACTGGGCTCCGCTGATCAAAAACAAGGTTACATCTTACTTCCTCGGAAGAGGATACTTCTTATTTGAATTCTCAAAAAAAGAGGACAAGGATCTCATTTTCAGAAATGGCCCCTACTTCATGGGCCCTCAAGGGCTGTATTTAAATAAATGGACGCCAAACTTCGATCCGGCGATGGATGTGCCTTCTGCAGTCCCGGTGTGGGTAAGGGTCCCCAACCTTCCGGTACACTGTTGGAACTGGGACTCTTTGAAGCATATCGGAAACACTCTTGGGAAATTCATAGACAAGGCCAACAACAAAGATCAGTACAACTACGCCAAAATTTGTGTGGAGGTAGATCTGGAGGTCGGATTACCAGAAGCCATCAAAATAAGGGTAGGTCCTTGGACGCATGTTCAGAGGTTGGACTATGAACAGTTGCCATTCAAATGCCGGAAGTGTCAAGTGTACGGACATTTCGCCAGAGATTGCCCGTCTAAAGGTGTAGAGGAAAAAGGGAAGGAAGAAGGATGGAATCATGCAAAAAGACCCAAAACTTCATTCAGGAAGAATGCAAATGTTAATGCTAGAGCCTCCCAAACGGGCCCTGCTCAACATCCACCCATGGAAAGCCAAGGAAAAAAATTTGAGATCCTTGGATCTGAAATCATGAATACCTAGGAGACAGAAACTCCGAAAGAAGCCTCTCCGCCTAAATCCAAAAGCGTACCAGAGAGATCCAAAGAGAAGATGTCAGAAGAAGATGAGGAAACCCAAGAGTCCGAGGAATCAGAGGAAGAAGGGGAAATAGGGGATGCACAGTCTACCCCCAGAAGATCCACAAGAGGACGAATGTCATCAAAGGAAAAAAGAGATCAAGAAACATATAAAGACAAGATTCAGGGCAGCCAGCCAACGCTAGAGAAACTCCTAGCAAAAACCCCGAAGATGAAGAGGATCCAAACACAGAGCTCCAAAGGAGCTCATCACAGCAAAAGTAAATGATGAAGATAGTCTCCTGGAACTGTAGGGGAATGGGATCCAAAGCTAAGGAAGAAGCAATGAATAGTCTAATAAGACTGGAAGCCCCGGACATTATTCTCATCCAGGAGACTAAACTGGAGGATTCAGTCTTCCTCCAAGCAAGCAAAAAATTTTGGAAGAAGGACGGAGCGCATGCAACCTCTGCCCGTGGAACATCGGGAGAGCTTGGGTCGCTTTGGAACCCAAATAAGTTCTCTCTAATCTCTGAGTCCCTAAACACTCATTGGATTTTGTTAAAATTGCAGCACTTAGAATCTAAAAAAATTATTAGTCTAGTCAATGTATATGTTCCTAACAATGCAGGTGAAAAAAAACTATGTTGGGATTCCATCAAAAATTTGGCAGATCTAGAAAATTTGGAGAACATAATCATAGCCGGAGACCTCAACCTCACCCTCCTCTCGTCAGAAAAAAGAGGAGGCAGTATTGTCAGAGATCCGGCAAGAGAATCAGTGGAAGATCTCATGCAAGATTGGGACCTGATAGACATCAAGCCGACTATTGGCAAGTACACGTGGTCAAACAAGAGGGTTGGCCCGGGTCACATAGCTGCAAGACTGGACAGATTTTTGGTGCAAAGTTCCTTCCTGCTACTTGGATTAGAAGCTAGATCGCACATCCTCCATAGCAGCATATCAGATCACAAGCCTATTATCTTGGAACTGCTGACCCCCAAGGATCTAGGGCCTATTCCATTCAGGTTCAGCTATCTCTAGATCAAAGAGGCAGACTTTATGGACAAGGTTAGAGACTGCTGGAAAGACCCAGTCAAGGGATCCGCCTTCTTTGTGTGGGAAGAAAAACTCAGAAGAGTCAAAGGCATGCTAAAAAATTGGGCTAAGACCCTACCCAACCATGTTGCGCAAAGGAAAAAAATCCAAATCGAGCTAGAAAACCAGCACCTTAATCTTGAAGCAGCAAAAATTACGAAAGAAGAGTTGGAAAAGGAGGCCAGGCTCCAACAAAGCTTCCATAAGGCCTGTCTGGCAGAAGAGGAATATTGGAGGCTCAAGTCCAAAAGTCTTTGGCTTAAATTTGGCGATAGAAACTCCTCCTTTTTCCATAAACAAGCCCAAGCCAGGAAAGGGCGTAATTCCATCATGGAAATAAAAGAAGAAAACAACATCTTGAAGGAATTTACATGCATAAAAAAAGCAGCCTCTGAACACTTTGGGAAGCTGTATAGGGAGGAACTATCAGTTAAACATAATGACAGCCTGTTAGACGTTGTCCCTAGCCTCATCACCTCCAAGATGAACCAGACACTTGAAAACAAAATCACGCACAAGGAAGTCAAAGAGGCCCGTTTCGCAATGGATCCCGACAAAGCCCCGGGACCGGACGTTTTCACGCCTAGATTTCTACAAACCTGTTGGCAGATCATCGAGAAGGAGTTCCTCAAAATGATCCAGAAGTCCCAAGACTGCCAGAAGGTTGGAGGTTGTACAAGTTTAGCCTTTCTTTCCCTTATACCCAAAGAGAAAGGAGCAAACTCTTTCAGCAGATTTCACCCAATTTCCTTATGCAATATTGGGTACAAAGTTATAACCAAAGTGATAACTAACAGGTTGAAAAGATTTCTCCCCAAAATCATCCCCGACAGCCAAGGAGGATTTATTCAGGGCAGACAGCTGGTAGACAACTTCGTGCTGGTTCAAGAGGCGATCCACTCCAGCCTTCATCGAAAGGAAAAAGGTATGGCTATTAAATTAGATCTTGCAAATGCATTCGATCGTGTTAGGCATAAATTTTTGTTTGATGTGCTTCATAAACTGGGGTTCGGTCAAAACTTCATCAAGTGGATCAGAGCATGCATTTCAAAACCTTGGATTGCCCCACTGGTGAATGGTAGGGCGGCGGATTTTTTCAAAGCCTCTAGAGGACCAAGGCAGGGGTGTCCCCTTTCACCCCTCCTATTCGTCCTTCAGGCCTCTGTCCTCAGTTTCTACCTAGATAAAAAGTAACAAGAGCAAGAAATCATTGGCCTGTGCATTGCAAGAGGGGTAAAAAATATCAATCATGCCCTCTTTGCGGATGATACAATCCTGCTGGGGGTTGCTTCTCTTCACTCAGCTATAAAATTCAAAGAAGTTCTAGAAGATTACAGTAAGGTTTCAGGTAGCATATTAAACAAGGGCAAATGTAATATTTACTGTTGGAATACCCCTGTTTCAACTGCAAATTCAATAGCCAGATGCCTAGGATTCGCTGTCTCTATTTCCTGGTCCTCATTTAAATACCTTGGGCTCCCAATTTTCCACAGGAGGGCCTTGAGAAAAGACTAGTACCCACAGTTAGACAAATTCAAAACCAAAATGCAAGCCTGGGGATCTTCATGGCTCAATATCGCCGGAAAATCAGTGCTCATTAAAGCAATGCTCAGCAGTCTTCCACTATTTAAATTCTCAGTCCTTCTGGCACCTGTGGGAATCATCAAAAAGATGGAGGAGCTAATCAGACAGTTCTTCTGGAAAGGAGGCAAACAAAACGAGAAGAGGATTTCCCTAGTCAATTAGGAAACAGTCACCAAGCCAATTTATGAGGGAGGATTGAATTTCAAAGATCTCAGAGCTCAAAATCTAGCCATGGGAGCCAAAATAATATGGAAAATCATAGCACCTAATCCAGGTTGGGTTCAGATTGCTTTGTGGAGAAAATATTTTAGAGGCATGAGACTCAAATGCCTGGAACAGCCTAAAAACCAACTCAGAATGCCTCTCAGTATGTTCATCAACAGAATTGGCCTACTGATAAGCAATCACACATTCTGGATCCCAGGGAATGGCAAACGAATTCATTTGTGGACTGATAGTATCCTGGGTAGACCTCCGCTGGCTGAGCTGAGAGGCACGTCAGAGTTGAAGCGTTGGACGTCTGAGGAGAATATCAACACTCTGTGGGATGTTTCAACCTGGAAGGATGATGCCTGGGTGGGTTGGAAGCAGCTCCCTATTCCTCACGCTCTGCTTTCAGAGCTGGCAACGCTCTACACGAATTTACACGGGCTGGCTCCCACTCACGCGCGCAGGCAGGACGTGAGAGGCTGGGGCTCAACGCGTGCAGGCTACACGGTAGCTCAGGGATATGTTAAGTGTCTGGAGCGTCCCCATGTGCCCCCCAATCCGGCCCCCTGGGTTGGCGTTTGGAAAATCCCTTCAATTCCAAAAATAGATTACTTCTGTTGGCTCCTTTGCCATCAAAAAATTCTCACAGAAGACAGGCTCCAGAAAAGGGGCATCTATGGCCCCTCTAGATGCATGATGTGCAAAGAAAACTCAAAAACTTCCCTCCATCTCATGGTCAAGTGCAAGTTCGCAGTCTCTATTTGGCAGGAGCTTCTTGAGGCCTGGAAATACAAGTTCACCTTCCCCACCTCAATTCTGGAATTGTTCGCAGGCTGGATGACCAGATATCTAGGTCCACTCCCAAAAAACAAAACAACCAGGTCAGCGTGGAGTGCTTTGCCTAAATTTCTCAGTTGGCAAGTCTGGTTGGAAAGAAACAGAATAATATTCCAGAGCAAGGAACATGACTACAGATTAGTTGTCAACTCAGTGAAAAGCCAGCTAGTTGAGTGGCTGACAGACAAAGGAGATGATTTAAATCTTAGTCAGTAGGACAGAGATTTAGGATCTGTCCTCAACTTCAAATTCCAAAAACTGAGCAGCTCTCCTCCATCCCTCAAAGAATGGCAAATCAGGAAAAACGAAGAAGACTTCCAGTACTGGCTGTCCAACCAAACAATTCCCTCTCTCTTCTTTGATGGGGCAGCAAAAGGGAATCCAGGAATTGCTGGCGCGGGAGGGCTTATCATAAATCCAGATGGTTCTTCTTCACTCAGATTTGCTTGGGGATTAGGCCATTCCTCAAGTATACAAGCTGAGGCAATGGCCCTCTTCCAAGGTATCAAACTCCTCAAAGAGCTGGGACATGAGGAGGCAAACGTCTTTGGAGATTCCCAGGTTATCATAAGTACAGTGGTGAACAATTCCAACCCAGCTGATCTGCAACTTGCAAGTATTATTACAAGGATCAAAGGCATGGCAAAGTCCCTAAATCTGAATTACTTCCATGTTTTAAGAACCAATAACAAAGAAGCTGACATTGAGGCAAACAAGGCAGTCCACTTAGATACCGGCACAATTCTCAGAGACAAGGAAACCCTTTGGGATCCAATCCCTTAAAGAGACATGTTTTATTTCTTTATATTACAGCAGTTTGTTTCTATCTTTCAGATCGGGAAAGTAGCAGCCAAAGCTCACTATTCCAAGTGTAAAAAAGGAAGCTGAAAAGAGTAGGAGACTTAATCCTTCTGTTGGACAGCCATGCAGAATTTTGTTCTTTCTCCTGTAACCGAATTTGAGGCTATCAGCCAATCAGTTAATGAAATCCTATAACCGTTCTTGTAAAAAAAAAAAATGTGAGTCATGAATAAAATATTTCAATGTCCACATCAAGTAATATATATATATATAGAGAGAGAGAGAGAGAGAGAGAAATCATTTCAATAATGAGTTGTTGAATATAAGAGAGGTCTAATTTCTTGTATGCTCGACATGGAATTGACTTAGATCCATCTTAATTTTAGACCTATTATACATTAAAAGGGCTAAATCCCTTAATGTCAATTTTTTTAGATTAAAGAAATTGAAGGAAAACATGTCTAAAAATATCCACCTTCAAGTCATGAGACATTACACATAACATTATTCCTCACCAAAACAATTCAACTTAATTTATCAAAGTTCACCTCCTAAATCAACTTCACAATTAATCCTTACTTTGCAACTTTAATGATAAGGAACTTTAATGATAAGCAATGGATTGATAATAATCAATAAATTGCTAGAGATATAAATTGGTTTAATAACAAAATTTGTATATATATATATATATATATATATATATATATATAGCATAAAAATTGTGTAACGATAAATATAAATCTAAAATTTTAAGGGATTTTTTTTAAGTTGGAGCATAATAAAAAATAATTCAAGAACCGAAATATGTCTATTTGGGAAATTCGCGTTTGGAGTAAATCTCAACAGTGGTATATAGTCACTCTCAAGAATGGACCGCAAGACTTGTAGGGACTTAACCCCACATCAACAGTTAGACCACAACCTCAAGACTATAATAAAATTTATTATATTGATAAGCCAAAATGAACATCCCTCTTATTTAAAAGTAAAGGTGGTAGAATAGTATTTTTTAATTTCAAATTGATTAATAACTAAAAAATGTCTCCTCTAAATCAACCAAATAGATTTTAATACTAATATTTTTACAATCATAAATACATATATTTATTATTACTTAACGACTTTACTATTTCACATTTTCGTAATTACCTAGGAGTTATAAAATTGGAAAACACATCGTGAATGCGTAGGTTCATAAAATACATTGCAAGTCTAATATCATGAAGCCTTTAGGAGAAACCTTGTGTATACCACTTAGAAGTTCTACAAGGCATCAGGATTTCCATTGATTCGATACCTTATGAGATAATGTTAAGTGAAACGGGAGCAACTCCCATCGAAGCAATTACTATGGTGCCGCTGATAAGATATCTAAAACGAATTGAGAAAATGGGAGTAGGTAGATGGCCAATGTTATCTTCAATGAAGGCATGAGTGAAAGAAAGAAAACATGGATGAGACAAAACCACACATGGATGCGAAAATGGAATATCTCCCTCAACGTCTGCCCCACAAATAGCAAGGAGCTAAAGAATTTTGTTATGGAGAAGTTTTCTAAACTGGTATGGGGAAAAGAGGTGGGTAGAGAGAAGTACTACATTGAGCAATGCAACCCTACGTGTGATCTACAACAAAATGTGTTCATTGGAGCTAGCATTCCGTGGAGGGCAAAGGTTCTTATTGCTCAATTAAGAACCAACTTGCATCAACTTTGGTGTGAAACAGGACAGTGGAAAAGGCATAAAGAAGCTTGGGAAGAATGAGTGTGTACATTTTGCACGTCTGGGGCAGTGGAATCGAAAAAAACATTTCATTTTAGAATGTGATGCGTTCAAAGACATCAGAGAAAGTTATGGGAATATGTTAGCATCGGTTTCTTGGAATTGTCTTTTCAGCAAGGGGATTGTTGGAAGGTTGGGCCAGCTCATCATCAATTTCAATAAGAAAAGGATTGAGTTGCAAAAGGCAAAAAGCACGGAACCGATGGTCCCATAGACTATTTTTAGCCTCATGGACGTTAAAATATCATTTCATAGGTAAAGATGAAGAGAATGTTGATAGTGACTTTGCCGCAAGACAAGATTGTTAACAGGATTTTAAGGGCTTTACCAAAATATTTATAAAATAATTTAAAAAAAATTATAAAATATTTGTTTTTTTAATTTTTTTTTTTTAAAAAAAAAATTGAAAAAATATTTATTTATCAAACACTATATAATTTCAAAAATAAATGCTCATAAAATTTAAAACATTCTTTTAACTGAAGTATTTATTATGAATAAATAAACAATTTTTCATATTAAAGAAATTATTCATTAAAGGATAATTTTTTTTTTGTCAGCTTAGCAGGACTACATCTTCATCATGTTCAATATATCACCCTAATTGGGGCCAGGAATTGAACGGTGACTTCACATCAAGGAGTGCCTTAATAGAGCACCTGATCACTGTTTATCCAAGACCCCGTGGACTCATTAAAAGATAATTTAAAATTAATGGTTTGAAGAAATTAAAATTTTGTTTAGTATAGTTTCCCAAGTGGCTATCCAATGATCTATAAACTGTCATGGATATTCCACTGGACAGTTCGTCACAACATATCTAATAATATTGTATTAAAAATATGAAATTTCTACACTATTACAATCTATTAAACTTTAAGATCTATGGATTTAACTGTAATTAGTGCATGCATGCAAATGGAAATTATGCAGAAAAGTAGAGAATGAAAAATTAGCGCACACACACACACATAAGACACAAGATATGCTCTCTGGGAAACCCTTTCATGAGAAAACCCAACTAGAAGGTGAGGTCGCTTTGCTCTCTTTCTCTATCTGGAAATATGGTTGCATGTACAAAGATGTAATGCATGTGGCCCATGGGCTACTACAGCACACATATCCTCTATGTGTGCTCTACCTCCTATCTCTCCTGGCTACCTTTTCTCAGCTATGGAATAAAATGCTCTCAAAATAATGGAATGCCTCTTCCTCCCAGTGGCTCGGTTATAGCATAGCCTGATAGCCTAATAGTGGTTAATTTTGACTACATCAACTCTTAACTAGAGTTAAAATATAGACTCTTCGAGAGTATTTTACATCACAAATACGTGGCTAGCCCCTTTCCATAAATAATGGCGGTTGACGCAGCATCCTCCCGAACCATAGGTGTGAAAACAGGAAGGTCAACTTCTGAGTGGCATAACTTTTGCATATAGACTCTGATTGACGTGTTTCTTGCGTCGTTGAAAAGATATTTGTTTGTATAATAGAATGAAAAGGTGCTACACAAATGCAGCAAAGTTTTAACGTTAAAAAAACGTCAATTTTATGCCTCAAGACACTCTTAGAAGGTTTCAGACCTTGTTTCACCAAACTGGGTCCCGCTAGAAAAAAATGGTCCTGTGAGATGATTCCTCCACTTTTTCCCCTCCAAATGCATCAAGATGGATGAAAAAAAAAATATTGATCCAATTCGGATCACACCTCCCAATTTTGGGAGGCTTTTGGTCCCCAAAAGCTTTTACTAAATGCGGTGAGGAAAATTTTCCTCCACCTTCTCTCTGGTGTACCATTTAGCTTTGCCTAGAAGTTGTCCCTTCAACATAATCTGCCAAAGGTCATGTTGCCCCTGTCTTGTATTTATGGACCTCTTCTGCAAAATTGTATCTTATGTCCTCCACAAAAGATAGGACACGTTCCTCTTCCTGATCTAGCATGGAAGGCTCATAGAGTTTCAAATTCTCTACATTCGTAACTGAGTAAATGTGCATATATGGTGATAAACTAAGTCAATAGGAATTATCACCCACCTTTTCTAGCATCTCAAAGGTACAATACCTTAGAGCCTTGATTTTCTTACTAGGCCCCTGCAGCCTCTCCTTGTTCAACTATATCCATATTCTATCTCCCACCTTAAATGATTTCTATGTTCTATGTTGATCATGTTTGGCCTTATACTTCTCCTGCGACTTCTACATTGTTTCTTGTACCTGTAGATGGATCTGCTTGATCTTCTCTGTAAATTTTTCAGCCCTAAAAGCGTCTCCTGTAAGATCTTCCCCACTCCTCCTTGTTTCCCATATGCAATATCCAAAGGTGAAGGTGGAAAATATCCAAAACAAGTCTCAAATGGGGACTTTCCTATAGAAGTGTGGACTGCTTTGTTATAATAATGCTGTTTATATACCAAATTTTCATCCCAGGCCTTCAGATGCTTCTAGTTATATTCCCTCAAAAGCTACACCAAAGTCTTGTTGACTACTTTTGTCTGCCCATATGTCTATGGATGGAATGTTGTAGATCTCTTCAACTTTGTGTCCCTATTCTCCCACAATGTAGTCCAAAATGCACTAAGAAATATTATGTACTTATCTGAAATGATGCTCCTTGGTATCCCAAAGTGCACCCAAACCTGTCCAAAGAATAAGTTTTTTGCTTCTTGTCTACTGACGGTCTTTTTACACAGCATCAAAGCACACATCTTACTAAACCTGTCAACTACCATGAAAAGGTAGTCATGTCCCTTCCTGGTTGCCGGTAAACCTCCCACAAAGTCCATGGAAATGCTTTCCCAAGGACGAGTAGGTACAAGTAAGGGATGATATATACCATGTTTCATGTTGCTAGGCTTACTAGAATATCAAAGCATGCATCCTCTTATGAACCTAGCTACCTACTCTTGCATGTTGGACCAATACACATACCTTTGCAAGTTAGCCACAGTCTTCCCTACACCAAAGTGCCCTGCAACCTTGGAGGTGTGAGCCTCTCTAATCAGCTACAAATGCTCACCTTTAGGAATGCATAGATTATCAAGCTTGTAGAGTAACCCATCCTAGATATGGTAGTCAATGGTGTTGTCACCATCATGCACATGACTCGGACTCTGCAACTCATGATACACCTCCTTGAAGTCCTCATCTTCTGAATATTCCTCTATGTATGCATCATGGGTGAATGGCTCCCTGTGCATAAGAGTCCCCAAAGTTGTAATCTTTTATGTGGGTGGCCTTGAAAGCATATCAGCCAACTTGTTTGTGTTTCCCTTGTTATACTTGATCATCAAATGAAATTGTTGTAAAAACCCCATCCACTTGTAATGCCTGGTATGTTGTAGCTTACTCTGGGCCTGCAAGTACTATAATGGCTGGTGACCTGTGTGGATTACTATCTCCTTTCCAATCAGATAGTGCTTCCACTTCTTCACAGCTTACACCATGTCATAGAGCTCCATATTGTAGGTAGGGTACTTAAGAACTGCCCCATGAAATACTTCAGAATGGTAGCAAATAGGCCTTCCTCCTTGCATCAAGATATCTCCCATAACATATCCACTCGCATATGTCTCCAATTCAAAGGGTCGCTGCAAGTTTGGTAATGCCAGAACTGGTGCTTGACTTATTTTTTCCTTAACTCCTCGAAAAACTTATCCTGAGCTTTTCACCACTGGAAACTCTTGCTATTATGGCATGGAGCAGTGCTACTATCACTGAAAATGAGGCTATGAATTTCCTCAAGTGTTGTGTTTCCCCAATGAAACTCCTGACCTCAGAAGAATTAGTAGGCATCGGCTATTTCATGATGGCCTCCATCTTGGAAGGATCTATCTTCAACTCTCCTCCACCAATCACATACCCCAGATACACCAAAGACTACTACGCAACCTCACACTTCTTGAGATTTGTTAGCAGTTGGTGCTTCTTCAATGTTTCTAGCACATGTGTCAAATGTGAAATATGCTCCTCCCAGGTAGCACGATATACTAGTATATCATCTAGATATACAATAACAAATTAATCTATAAAATGGCCCAGTATATCATTCATTAATCTCGTAAACGTAGTTGGTGCATTACATAGGCCAAATGGAATAACTAACCACTCATACAAACTTTGCCTAGTTTTGAAGGCAGTCTTCTATGTATCTTCTTCTTTGACTCGAACAAGGTGATATCCAGACTTCAAGTCCAGCTTGGTAAAATAATTTGTTTGTTGCAACTGATCTAGTAGATCGTTTATCCTGGGCAAGGGGTATCTATTCTTGAGCGTGATTTTATTCAACGCCTTGTAATCTATGCATATCCGCCAAGTCCCATCCTTCTTTGGCACAATGATGATGGGTAACCCACATGGTGATGTACTCAGTCGAATGACACCCTGTTCCAACAGCCGCTACAACTGTTTCTTCACCTAACTTGCTTCTATAACAAACTACTTGTACAACCCAATATTTGGAAATGCGGAGACTAGCAATAGATGGATCTCCACTTCTCTCTTAGGTCATAACCCTTTAGGCTCTCAGAACACATCATCGTATACCTATAACAACTCCTCCAAATGTTATTTTTGTTTTTTAGTACACCCCCCAGGGATGCCTTGCCTCTTATTGAATCCTCTTCAAACTGACCTGCTCTTAAAAACTGTAAAACATACTTCTTTATGGAACTGATTAATTTCTTGGCTTGGTTGGCACTTACCAGTGAAATTTTTAACTTGCCTTTGTGTGCGTTAATGATGAACTATTTTCAATCCTTGATGAGTCAGTACTTGTTAGCTCTCCTCATGAATATTGCATCATGCATGTACATGTATGGACTCCCAAACATGACTCCACATACATCAAGGGGAACCACATACATATCCACTTCATCAATAAAATCAACACCAATAGAAAATATAATTTTGCACTATTTTGTTACTTTTAGCTCTGCATCCTTATTTACCCATCCCAGTGGATATGGGTTTGGATGATCACGAACCTCCAACCCCAACTTTTTGACTAGCTCTATTGTAATGATATTCGCCTACGATCTTGAGTTAAACAGAGCATCAGTCTTTGTCTTCTTGACTTGTATCTTTATATGGAAGAGTTTGGCCATTTCTTTCTCTTCCTGTTGCTAAAGGCTACTCAGATTCACCTCCTTCTGCACTGGTGTACATATGATCTTATCATCCACGTTCAAGGTGCTTTCAACTTGGTTGCTTGAATCAATGGCCATAAGATTCTTCTTCTCATTGTCTTTCTTCTTGTTCTTCAAGTTTAGCTCTGGATGCAACTTCCAACACTTCTCCTCTATATGGCCATCAATGTTGTAGTGGTTGTTATGATCTTTGCACTGGTGTGTTGTGGTTGCCATCTTTTTATATTTTCCACCTTTTTTCTTCTTCTTCCCCTCCTTAGAAGCTTATTATTACTCCCTCTGCTTTGATCCACTTAATTGCACTCTTTTTAGGCCTTTGTTCTCCAGGTATTGTGCCTATACACAAGACTCGTCCACCGATTTGGGCTTGAACAACATCACTTACGCAGATGTCGGTGCAGACCCCCCAAATACTTTAGGAGTACATCTAGGTTCTTTCGAGAGATACCCAACATTATAACCATCTTTCTGAATTTTATGGTGTACTCCTGCACGCTTTAGCCCGACTTTTGCCTGAAGTAATGCCACTGGATCCACTGGTCTTCCACATTCCCAATGGGATAAAATTGTGACATAATAAGGGTTTTAAAATCCTCCCACTTAGTCACTAGAGGTTCTCCCTCCAACCTCAGGGTTTCCGTGTGGCTCTCCCACCAAGTCACTGCATGGCCCTCTAATTTCAATCACCCGAATGAGATATTTTTCCCTTCCTTGATCTGATAGACGTTGTAATGAACTTCCAGTTGTTGTAAATAATGGTTCAACTTTAGAGTGTCAATCTCGCCATGTTATGGTCGAATTTTGCTTCCATTTTGAACAGGGATTTATTCACAGCGTTCGAAGTGCATTGATCTTTTTCGGGTTCTTTCTTCAACTAGTTCTTTATGTCTTCCTGATCTCCAAATACTCCTTCTAATTTGTCCTCTGCATTCAAACCCCCATCTTCTCCAAATATCCCCAATTTATTGCTTAGGGTCACCATGAGGAGGTTTACATTGTTGTTTATATCCACGACTTATTGTTCGAGCCGCGAAAACCTTACCTCTACAAGATCACGAGGTTCGTTTACAGATGCGTCAACCATGATTAGGGTTTTATGATTTTAGACGCTACCGACCTAGATCCCCTACAAATATGCACAAATACCCAAACAAACCTGCTCTGATACCAAATGATCCATAAATTGTCGTGGATATTCCACTGGATAGTTCGTCACAACATATATAATAATATTATATTAAAACTATGAAAATTATACACTATTACAATTTATTAAACTTTAAGATCTGTGAATTTAACTATAATTAGTGCATGCTTGCGAATGGAAATTATGTAGAAGAGTAGAGAACGAAAAAATAAGCACACACACAAAACACAAGGTATTCTCTCTGGGAAACCCTTTCAGGAGAAAACCCAGCTAAAAGGTGAGGTCGCTTCGTTCTCTTTCCCTATCTGGATATATGGTTGCAAGTACAAAGAAGTAATGCATGTTGCCTGTAAGATGCTACAATGCACATATCCTCTCTGTGTGCTCTACCTATTATCTCTCCTAACTATCTTTGCTAAGCTATGGAACAAAATGCTCTTGAAATAATGGAATGCCTCTTCCTCCTACTGGCCTGATTATAACACAACCCAATAGCCTACTAGTGGTTAATTTTGACTACATCACCTCTTAACTAGAGTTACAATATAGACTCTTCTAGAGTATTTTACATCACAAAAATGTGGCTAGCCCATTTTCCATAAATAATGGGGGCTGGCGGGGCATCCTCCCGAACTATAGGTGTGAAAACAAGAAAGTCAACTTCTAAGTGGCATAACTTTATCATACGAACTTTGATTGATGCAATTCTTTTCCGTCATTGGAAATATATTTGTGTGTAGAATAGCATGAAAAGGTGCCATACAAATGCGGCAAAGTTTTACCCCCAAAAAATGTCGTTTGATGCCTCAAAACACTCTCGAAATGTTTCAGACCCTGTTTCGCCAAACTGGGTCCCACCGGTAAAAACGGTCCTGTGAGATGATTCCTCCATTTTTTCCACTCCAAACGCATCAAGATGGATGAAAAACAATATAATGATCCAATTCGGATCACACCTCCCCATTTTGGGATGATTTTGGTCCCCAAAAGCTTTTACTTAATGAGGTGAGGAAATTTTTCCTCCACCTTCTCTTTGGTGTACCATTTAGATTTGCGTGGAAGTTGTCCCTTAAACCCAATCTGCCAAAGGTCATGCTACCCCTGTCTTGTACTTCTTGACCTCTTCTGTAAAATTGTATCTTCTGTCAATTGTGCCTAAGAATCTGGTGCCAAATCCTCCACATAAGGTAGAACATGTGTTCCTCTTCCTGATCTAGCATGGAAGGCTCATAGAGTTTCAAATTCTCTACTTTCATAACTAAGTAAATGCGCATATATATGGTGGTAAACTGAGTCGATAGGCATTATCATCCACCTTTTCCAGTATCTCAAAGGGACCATACCTCATAGCCTTGATTTTATCACCATGCCCCTGCAACATCTCCTTGTTCAATTGTAGCCATACTCTGTCTCCCACCTTGAATGATTTCTTTGTTATGTGCTAATAATGCTTGGCCTTATACTTCTCTTGTGACTTATGTAGTGTTTCTTGTACTTGTAGATGGATTTGCCTGATCTTCTCTATAAAAGTTCCAGCCCTCAAAACATCTCGTGTAAGATATTCCCTCACTCCTCCTTGTTTCCCATATGCAATATCCAAAGGTGAAGGTGGAAAATATGCAAAATAAGTCTCAAATGGGAACTTTCCTATAGAAGTGTGGATTTCTCTGTTATAAGAATGTTGTTTATATAGCATATTTTCATTCTAGGTCTTCAGATTCTTCTGGTTGTATCCCCTCAGAAGCTACACCAAAGCACTAAGAAATATTGTGTCCTTGTCTGAAATGATGCTCCTCGGTATCCCAAAGTGCACCTAGACCTGTCCAAATAACAAGTTTGTTGCTTATTGTCCACTAATGGTCTTTTTATAGGGCATCGGAACACACATCTTTTTGAACCTGTCAACTACCATGAACAGGTAGTCAAGTCCCTTCCTGGGTGTCGATAAACCTCCCACAAAGTCCATGGAAATGTTTTCCCAAGGATGAGTAGGTATAGGTAAGGGATGATATAGACCATGTTTCTTGTTGCTAGCCTTATTGGTACAACAAATAATGCATCCTCTTATGAACCTAGCTACCTACTCTTGCATCTTGGGCCAATACACATACCTCTACAACTTGGCCATGGTCTTCGCTACACTAAAGTGCCCTACAACCTTGGAGGTGTGAGCCTCTCTAATCAGTTGTAAATGCTCACCTTTAGGAACACATAGCTTATCCACCTTATAGAGTAACCCATCTTGGAGATGGTACTCAATGGTGTTGCCGTCATCATGCACATGATTCTGACTCAGCAACTGTTGATACACCTCCTTGAAGTCCTCATTTTATGAATATGCCTCTCTATATGCATCATGGGTGAATGGCTCCATGTTCAAAAGAGTCCCCAAAGCTCTAATCTTTGATGTGGGTGGCTTTGAAAGCATATCAGCCAACTTGTTTATGTTTCCCTTCTTATACTTTATCACCAAATGAAACTGATGTAAAAACCCCATCCACTTGTAATGCCTAGTTTGTTGTAGCTTACTCTAGGCCTGCAAGTACTATAACAACTGGTGATCTATGTGGATTACTGTATCCTTTCCCATCAGATAGTGCTTCCACTTCTTCATAGCTTGCACATGGCATAGAACTCCTTATCGTAGGTAGGGTAGTTAATAATTTCCCCATGAAATACTTCAGATTGGTAGCAAACGGGCCTTCCTCCTTGCATCAAGACAATTCCCATAACATACCCACTCACATCTGTCTCCACTTCAAAGGGCCACTGCAAGTTTGGTAATGCAAGAATTGGTGCTTGACTAATCTTCTTCTTTAGCTCCTCATAGCTTGCACATGGCATAGAACTCCTTATCATAGGTAGGGTAGTTAATAATTTCCCCATGAAATACTTCATATTGGTAGCAAATGGGCCTTCCTCCTTGCATCAAGACAATTCCCATAACATACCCACTCACATCTGTCTCCACTTCAAAGGGCCACTGCAAGTTTGGTAATGCAAGAATTGGTGCTTGACCAATCTTCTTCTTTAGCTCCTCTATATCCTTCTACTGACCTTTTCTCCGCAGGAACCTCTTGCCACTTACTGTTATGGCAATGAGAAGTGTTGCTATCATTCAAAATGAGGCTATGAATTTCCTCATATATTGTGTTGCCCCATTGAATCTCCTAACCTCAGAAACATTAGTAGGAACTGGCCATTTCATGATGGCCTCTATCTTGGAAGGATCTATCTTCAACTCTCCTCCACCAATCACATACCCCAAACACACCAAAGACTGTTGCACAAACTCACACTTCTTGATATTTGTTAGCAACTTGTGCTTCTTCAATGTTTCCAGCACATGCGTCAAATGTGAAATATGCTCCTCCTAGGTAGCACTATATATTAATATATCATCCAGATAGACAATAAAAAAATGAATCTATAAAAGGGCGCAAAATATCATTCATTAATATCATAAACATAATTGGTGCATTACATAGGCCAAATGGCATAACTAACCACTCATACAAACCTTGCTTGGTTTTGAAGGTGGTCTTCCATGTATATTCTTCTTTGACTTGAACCTGGTGATATCCAGACTTCAAGTCCAGCTTGGTGAAATACTTTTCTTGTTGCAACTGATCTAGCATATCATCTATCTTAGGCAGGGGGTATCTATTCTTGAGCGTGATTTTATTCAACACCCTATAAGCTATACACATCTGCCAAGTCCCATCATTCTTTACCACAATGATGATGGGTGACCCACATGGTGATGTACTCAATCAAATGACACCCTGTTCCAACAACTGTTGCAACTGTTTCCTCACCTCACTTGCTTCTATAACAAACTTCATGTACAACCCAATATTTGGCAATGGGGAGTCTGGCAATAATTGGATCTCGTGCTCCACTTCTCTCTTAGGTGGTAACCCTTTAGGCTCTCAGAACACATCCTTACATGCATGTAGCAACTCCTCCAATTGTTGTTTATGTTTCTTAGCACACCCCTCCAGGGATGCCTTGCCTCTTATTGACTCCCCTTAAGACTGACTTTCTCTTAAAAACAACAAAACATTCTTCTTGCTGGAACTCATCACATTTTTGGCTTGGTTGGCACTTACCAACGAAATTTTTGACTTGCCTTTATGCGCATCAATGATGAACGATTTTCCATCCCTGATGAGTCAATACTAGTTATCTCTCCTCATGAATATTGCATCACTCATATACATGTATGGACTCCCAAACACGACTCCACATACATAAAGGGGAACCACATCCAGATCTACTTCATCAATAAAACCAACATTGATAGCAAAAATAATTTTGCACCATTTTGTTGTCTTCAACTCTACATCCTTATTTACCCATGCCAGTGGATATGGGTTTGGATGATCACGAACCTCCAATCCCAACTTCTTGACCAGCTCTGCTGGAATGGGATTCGCCCATGATCTTGATTCAAACAAAGAATCAATCTTTGTCTTCTTGACCTATATCTTTATATGGAAGAGTTTCGTCATTTATTTATCTTCTTGTTGCTAAAGGCTACTCAGATTCACCTCCTTCTGCATAAACGATTTTATCATCCACGTTTGAGTTGCTTTCAACTTGGTTGCTCAAATTAGTGGCCATGAAATTATTCTTCTTATTATCTTTCATCTTGTTCTTCGGGTTTAGCTCTGGATGCAACTTCCAATACTTCTCCTCTACATGGCCATCAATGTTGCAGTGATTGCTAGGATCTTTGCACTGGTGTGTTATGGCTACTACCTTTTTATCTTTTCCCCCTTTTTTCTTCTTCTTCCCCTCCTTAGAAGCTTCATGTTGCTCCTTCTGCTTCGATTCACTTGATTGCGCTCTTTTCAGGCCTATGTTTTCCAGGTAATATGCCTATACACAAGTCTCGTCCACCGATTTGGGCTTGAATAACATCACATGCTCACGCAGATGGCGGTGTAGACCCCCTAAATATTTGAGGAGTACATTTGGGTTCTTTGGATAGATACCCAACATTATAACCATATTTCTGAATTCTGTTGTGTACTCTTGCACGCTTTGGCCTGACTTTTTCCTAAAGTAATGCCATTGGTCCTCCACATACCCAATGGGATAAAACTGTGACTTAATGATGGTTTTGAAATCCTCCCACTTAGTCATTGGAGATTCTCCCTCCAACCTCAAGGTTTTCGTGTGGCACTCCCACCATGTCAGTGCATGGCCCTCTAATTTCAGCAGCGCGAATGAGATATTTTTCCCTTCCTCAATCTAATGGGTGCTGAAATAAACTTCCAGACGTTGCAACCAATGGTTCAGCTTCATAGCATTGATGTCATCATGGTACGACATGATATCGACTTTTTCTTCCATTTTGAATAGGGATTTATTCACGATGCTCGAACTAGGTTGATCTTTTTCGAGTTCTTTCTTCAATTGGTTCTCCATGTCTTCCTAATCTCTTGGTCCCCCTTCTAATTTTTCCTTTGTATTCGAACCCCCATCTTCTCCAAATATACCCAACTTATTGCTTCGGGCCACCATGAGGAGGTTTACATTGATGTTTATATTCGCGACTTGTTGTTCGAGCCCCGAAAACCTCACCTCTACTAAATCACAAGGTTCGTTTATAGATTAGTCGGTCATGATTAGGGTTTTACGATTTTCAACCCCGACGACCTAGATCCCTTAAAAATATCCACAAATACCCAAATAAACTTGCTCAGTACCAAATGATCCGTAAATTGTTGTGGATATTCCACTGGCAGTTCGTCATAGCAAATCTAATAATATTATATTAAAACTTTGAAAAATCTACACTATTACAGTTTATTAAACTTTAAGATCTGTGGATTTAACTGTAATTAATGCATGCATGCGAATGAAAATTATACAGAAAAGTAGAGAACGATAATATAAGCACACACACACACACACACACACAAGACACAAGATATGCTCTCTGGGAAACCCTTTCAGAAGAAAACCCAGTTAGAAGGTGAAGTTACTTCACTCTCTTTCTCTGTTTGGAAATATGGATGCATGTACAAAGAAGTAATGCCTGTGGCCCGTGGGCTACTACAGTGCACAGATCCTTTCTGTGTGCTCTACCTCCTATATCGCATGGCTATCTTTTCTCATCTATGGAACAAAATTCTCTCGAAAGAATGGAATGCCTCTTCCTCCTAGTGCATCGGTTATAACGCAACCCGATAAGCTACTAGTGTTTAATTTTGACTACATCAAATATTAACTAGAGTTACAATATAGACTCTTTTAGAGTCTCTTACATTAAAAACATGCGGCTAACACCTTTTCCATAAATAATGGGGGTTGACGCGGTATCCTCCCGAACTATAGGTGTGCAAACAGGAAGGTCAACTTCTGTGTGGCGTAACTTTTGCATACAGACTTCGATTGACATGCTTCTTGCACCATTGGAAAGATCTTTGTGTGTAGAATAGCATGAAAACATGTTGTAATAAGCACCCAAGTTTCACCCCCAAAAAACATCGTTTGATGCCTCAAAACGCTCTTGGAAGGTTTCAAACCTCGTTTCGCCAAACTGGGTCCCACTGATAAAAATGGTCTCGTGAGCTGATTCCTACACTTTTTCCACTCCAAATGCATCAAGATGGATGACAAATAATATAATGATCCAATTCAGATTATCCAATGATATGATTGTAAATCTATCATTTAGAGGAATGAAAAATTTTACTTAATTTTTTTATATTTAATTATTGCATAGTCTAATTAATAGATGAAATGACCTTTTTCTGAGCATTTTTTTCTCGTTGTTTTTTTCAATATCCATTACATATTTTTAAAACTCATATGTTTAAGTTGTTTAACTTGCAAAGAACTAGTGCCTCATGGGATTTTAGGGTGTTGAACCCATTTATGTGTTCAAAAGTGTATTTTAAACAACGAGAAATCACAATCTCACTAGAAATTATATTGTCAGATTTCGTCTACGCCTAAAATTAATGGTGTTTATCCATGTCTATCTTCCTCTTTTACTTAAATGTAATTGTGCTAGTCATAGCTTAGTTATCACTTGGTAGTGATAATATCCATTATTAGTTGCTACCATTAAATGTGGGTTGACTCATCATCATTATTCAAGAAAAACCATACAACTTGAAATAACCCATTTATAACCATACCACTTAAAATAAGTCATTCTTAATAAATTCGTTTACGAACCAACTTCCACTTTTTATTAAATATCTTTAAATATTAAATCATTAACATATTTATTTACATTAAAAAAAAACACATTTTTGTTAATTATATACAATTTTAAACTATGTTGGACGAGTTTTTGGAACAAGGGAACATTGGAAACTTGGATACGGGTGTCCGGAATAGCTAGAGGTTTTCTCAAAATTTATAGTAAACGGTTGATCGAGAGTAGCAATATTATATAATAAAAAATATAAAAATATTTTTTTAAATATATAATTTAAATTTCTTTTATTTTTGAAACTTTTAAATAACTTTTAATATATTAGTAATAATATCCATTCAATAATCAAAATTAATTTAGAACAAAATTCGAGATTCAATGAAACATTTAAAAAATAAATAAAAATCATTTACTTAGTACAATATAGGATCCAAATGGAAAAGATCATATTTCAAAACACTACTAAAATTTGACAATTACAATCATCATTGAATGTTTGCGTCATGTCCACTAGCAAACACTTCAATGCTTACAAAGTTATAGGTTACAGTAGTTCCTATAAAGTTGATGTTGATAAGCAATTTGCAACATTTCATTGTGTTGCTCTTTAGAATGATGACATTTTTTAATCCCTTGATTTTCATTCCCCATCAAATGGGCAACCACCTTATTGTAGCTTCCCCTAAATATGAATCCACATAGATTGCATGAGTATTTTTGAGATCCAATTTCATTGTCAAGCATAGTAACAAAATGTAAAAATGGTTTGTTAGCCCTATCCATTTTATTAAAGTTGAAAAATGAAACACCTACAAAGGGGACTCGAAAACAATAAACCTGAGTATGATATTGTGATGTATGAATGTCATTTGATTAATGAACCAACATTAATTAGTAAATTTAAAATTAGTATTACCTATTAAGTTGGAACTTGGTACATGCAAAATGTCAAAATATTAAATCAAAATGTTCAAATATTAAAATCAATTTAAAATTTTAATTCATTATATGAATATCAAATTCAAATCTAAAAATTTGAAAATGTAAATAATTCAAGGGACACTTTTGAATGTAAGAAACATAGTGAAAATCAAAGAACTCGTCATATTAATATTCATATTGCTAGCATGCCCAATGTAGTACATAGTAAAAAAAACGGCAAATGCCCAAAGTGGCAAAGTAATACATGGTCCAAAAATGCTCAAAGGCCAAAATATAACATTAAAGTTGAAGATGATTATAAAGTGCAATCTTCGACATCATGACTATCTATATTGGCTTGAGCTTCGCTCGCACTCTAATTCCATCATCATTACCATCATCAATACCAATATCACCTTTTATGTTATCCAAAGGTATGCCAACTAAACCTGCATCTAGAGAAGGATTATCCTCATCATCGTCAATCTGAGAAGCATCCTTAGCATCAACATCCCACCATGCTACAGGGCCCTCTAAATACTCAGGTAGCTTCCTTGAGTGAAGTCGAAGACTACTATGCATATAAACCAATTTCTCTACTCTCTCTAAAATCCAAATTTTAATCCCTAAAACTCCATAGATGGTTTTAATCGGATAATATCAATAATAAATCCTAGCCCGAATCAAATTTTCTTTTTATGATTGAAGAAGATGAACTCCCGACCAATGTATGATTGTCATTAATGAAATTATGATTATATTTCTCCTTAGAGGTAATCATATTCCTCTTAACAGAGTGAATGAAACTATAATTGGACCAATTCCTTTCAGCAGTCGATGAGCTAGAAACCTGAGATAACAAGCATGAGGCAAGATTTCGAAGCTCTTAGACTTCCCCCCCATATAATCTACACCATCCAATGGGATTGTTTTGTGCATAAATGTTGATGTCCACCCTTGCATCTTGAGAGAATGTTGAGGGGTTTTAAGGTACCAAAATAAATAAATTGTACTCACATTACATTTTCTTCATTAGGTCTATAGATTTTGCTTATGGCATCAAGAAAGCCTTATTTTACTCCTTCATCATCAATGGGTAGAACTATGTTTTGTCTCTCCATATACCACTTTGGATTAAGGGAATAACCAGCCAAGTGAAGAAAGGTATTGAGTTTGATCCGTCTCTTCCCTATTATCTTGTGAGTTTCATTGAAGAACTCCCAAGAGGGATTTCTGTCACGAATTATGTGACTTATCTTGCCTACCATGTTATCAATACATTCATAGATTTCTCCAAGAGTGGGGGAATCAGAATCTGCATACCTAATCAACTCCACAATTAGAGTTGTGAAAGAAACAACATATTTACAATCATACCACCAATCATCATTGAGAAGTTGCTCTCTTATCTTCTTTGCTTGCACTGATTTAGATTCAAATTATGCATTCCACTCTTAAGAAACAACATGGTTTGTAAGGATGCATGCACCTCAACCCGTGCCTCAACCATACAATGAAGAAGAATAAATTATGTAGCATATCTTATTTATGCATGTTTCAAAAACCTCTTCCTTGAATACATCCTATAGATTTCTAAAGTGACATGGTGGTTGCAAATGTACATTTGTGCATCTCTTACATCTGAAATGAGTTTTGCAATCAAAGATATTTTTCCAATGTCTTTGAGGACATTATTCAAGCCATGCACACAACAAGGAGTCCAAAAGATATGCCTATATCAACTTTTAACCATCAAAACTGCTACTTTGCTAACAAGTGTTACATCTATGATTAAATGTACTACATTTGAAGGACCAAGCACATCAGTAGCTTCTTTCAATACTTCACATGAAGGTAGCATCATTTATTTTCCCACTACAATCAATTGCTCTTAAAAAATAGGGCTCAACCGGAGATGTAAGAATTATACTAAAAAATGTCCTTTGTTGAATGTTTGTCCAACCATCCATGACTATTGAACATCCTGAATAAATCCAAGATTGTTTAAGGGGGGCCATAAGCCCCTGCATTCTTGTCAATTAAATGTACTACATTTGAAGGACCAAGCACATCAGTAGCTTCTTTCAATATTTCAAACATGAAGGTAGCATCATTTAGTTTCCCACTACAATCAATTGCTCTTAAAAAATAGGGCTCAACCGAAGATGTAACAATTATATTCAACAATGGCCTTTGTTGAATGTTTGTCCAACCATCCATGACTATTGAACATCTTGAATAAATCCAATATTGTTTAAGGGGGCCCATAAGCCCCTGCTTTCTTGTCACCCCATTATCTAATAATGATGTCCTCATTTTATTGTAACTTAGGGGTGCATATTGTGGCACAACAACAATGATTTTTTGCACCATTTCTTTGTAATGTGGAGAATGGGTAGCATTAAATGAAATTCCATTTTCCATAATACATTGTAGATTTTAGAAATATGTTCGTTAGCAAAACTAGCAGACCTCTTACTCCTCCCAAAAGTAGAGCCCCCCCACAAACTCAAATCGGTTTGATGAATTTTGATTCACCAAATCTTCCATATCACGGGAAGAAGATCAAGGTACCTTGAAAGTACAATCATTGTCCAAGCTCATTACATTGGATCCTAGGGCAGCCATGTGAAGCTTTTTCAACTCCATCTTTTTCTCAATAATACATGTAGAACCCTTTACCCCATCACCAAATAGGGATGGAAGATGATGCCACACCCTAGTGTATCTTCCTTTAAACACATGGTTACTCAATGTGCACATTCATTATTCACAACCACCACTATTCTTTTTCTTGTTTTTAGTAATTTTCTTCACAAACTTTAACAAGGGTTTCTTAGGGTTTGTTCCTGTTGGACTTGTCCACTTAGAATTGGAGGAAGAGAAGAATTTTCATATCCACTAGTTGGTATTGAATACCACCCTCCATGATTTCCCTGATTAATATAAGGGACAAAAACACATTATAAACAAAATGTACAATGAGAAATGGAAAAATAACATGTTAAAAAAATTAAAAGCATGAATAATGCACATTGAATATTCAATATTGTTTCTTAAACAAAATTTACAAATGTAGATATGTTTAAATAATAATATAAAGTGGGAAAATAATATTAATACATTAATGTACAATGAGAAGCGAATATAAAAATATTTTTAAATATAATTATGGAAAACATGATTAATATGTTCTAAGACAGGCTAGCTACCACTATAATTTCTGTTGTGGATCCTTTCTTAGATGTTGATATGTTTAGACATAGTATTATTAAATGTGAATATATTGAGCTAAAATTTATTCATAACTTACTTCAAAGGATAATCTATTGCAAATGTTTATTTCTAGCACAAGAAGCGTTGATGGCTCATTTAAATCATTTTGATTTTTGTAAAATGTTTCAAATTAACTCCTTATTTTCCCCTCTTGAATGTTTGCCTAGAAACGTTCTATTAATATGAAGTAAAACATTTATACAATAGAAACATTAGGGTTGCTTAATGCATTGCCTATTATTTCTTCAGGAGACCATCATTCAATGACCTTTTATATGATAATAATATGTTTCATAATTGAATGTGCCTTGGTATCTCATAAATATGATTTTCAATATCATAGAAAGTTTATTTATTTGAATGTGTTTTCAAATTGTGTGAGAAATAAAGCTTGATATCTAAATCTGATAAAATTTCCTTGTAATTATATGGTTGGTGAAATTTACTTTTAATGTATATGCATTAACATCTCAATATAAAAACAAGTATTATGCAAAATTATTTGTATCAAAGTTGAGTTTAATTGAAAATTTTGTATCTTAAAAGAGACTTTATAAATATATGTGACATAGTTGTGTAATAAAAGTTTCATTTTGCGTATGAAACTTTGAAGAAAGGAAAATGAATGTCTTAACACTAAGTTTCATTTTCTGAAAAACCATGCTTCTCAGAAATCATTATTTAACCTTTTTTTTTATCTATAGAGCAGAGGATACAAATATCAAACATATATCGAATAAAATATAAATAACTCTAATATAAGTAACATAAAAAGTTAAAAAACATAAAGACAATGAGTTAAAATTTTGTAAGGCTATATTTTGCAGGTCTAAGGGTTGTATTGTGCCCTCTTTCAATTTGTAGAAACCCTAATATGGTTATTCATTCTCACATTTACAACCCAGATGGCAATTACTTGTGGAATTACACATTAAAGACATCCTCCAACTGCAAATCAAAACTATTGGTTTTGATATTAAAATAAAAAGGACAAACATTGTAGTTCATACACACACACCAACACATTATATCCAACCATTCTGCATATACCCAGTCAAGAGTCAAAATCTAGCACCCTGGTAATCACAGATGCTCACAATCAAAAGATTGAGCACCAGACCATCAATTGCAAAGATCTCAGCTTTTCTGAAAATTGGGTAGTAGATCTACCTCAGTCACCCAAAGTTCAAAGTATCACGACTACTCAGATACAAGAAGGACGAGCTAAAGCTACTATGTCCTTCCCTAGAAGATCTATTTTGGATTGCAAAAGAATACAAGAAGCCTTTCAAGCCACAAAATGCCATATAAACCCCGATCATATTCATGTCAGCCATCTACTTCCACATCTATAAATACTCCATCTGTAAACTGATCACATGTTGATTTACTTGAACTCGCTCAACTATTACAATTTCCACTCTCGAAGTAAAATGTCCCTTCTGCCAGACAATATTTTGCTTACAATCTCTCGTAGATCTAGTTCTCCACAAAAATCATAATCCTAGGACTAGAGAAGCCCCTTCTACTGTTACTACAAATTCATGTCCAAATCCAAAATGCTCTGACATTCCATTTCCTCATGACATTGTCCTAATGATTCATGAATTACCCACTCTAGAGAATGAAGACCCTTGTCTCACTGAAATGTTTAGTAAGATGAGACCACCTGGGATGCCAAAATATGGCTTCGGATATCTTGAAAGACTAGATAGTCTCATTCCATCTTCAAGATTTCAAAATCCTATTCCACCAGACTGCAAGAAGCCATCAAACCCAGAAATGTACAAATTCTTCTCCCTCATGGATGGGTGTCCCAAACATAAGATTAATAGAGAATGGATGAAGAACATGCTAAATTGGGATCTCTATACACATCCTGAATCCAAAGAATTTAGTCTCAGCACATCTATTGATGAAAAATATGCTCTTTCTCTGGAATGGAAAAAGTACATGGAAGAAACAAACTCATGGATTTCTTTTTATGTCTGGAAGAAATTAAAGGAACAACCAGAAGTACATATGGCAGATGCAAAAACTTCATCTGCACAAAAACATTTCTGGACAGCTTGTGATGGAAGCAAGTTAGAAACAAATACCACATTCCCTCCATACAAGGGAATTATGCTAGGAGAAGCTAGCAACTCAACCAAGGCCATTCCTTTAGTATTAAAAGATGATTCAACCCTAGGAATAGATGGAAGGATCCAGAAGGCCAATGAACAAATAAACTGGACAAATACAACAATTAAAGGGCTAGAGATGAATATGGTAAAAACTTATGAACAAAAGGAATGTTTTGACTCACTATCAGTCGTTGTACATAGTGTGAATAAAACTTTGAATGATGTCAATTTTTCAGTTTTCTTTATTAAAAGGTTTTGTCAGAGAATCAACATCACAAATTAAAAGCATAGAGGAAAAGGTAGACCCTGAGTTCGACTCTACTCAGACTCTTATGGAAAAGCTTTCTGAAAAATTTGGGCAACTTTCTGTATCTCCCAAAGATAAAAATATCCCAACCTCTATGTTGTTTAGCCACCATGTACCCATTCAGCATGCCTCAAAACCTGTAGAGAGGTTTCCATTTCTATTTCCCCAAGAGAAATCAAAGCAACACACTGGCACCAAAGAACCTTTTAGTGAATCCTATTCTCTTTTCACAGGGACCATGACCAAAGAAGAAGAGCCAAGATCCTCAGGACAACATCTTTTGCCTATATATGAACCTCTGTCTAGCCAATTCACTAGATATCCAGCCCCTGACCTCAATGGCAAGGGAAAGATGCCAAAAACTCATACCTTTCAATTTGGATCTTATAAAGAATATAATATTGATGGCTTGAGTGCTGGCCAAATTAGGTAAATGATTGACCATATGTACATTGAATATAAGCTTATGTGTATGAGAGGAAAATTTGGAATTGAATCCTACAAAACTCTCATCTAGTGCTTTACAAGAACCCTACAGAGATGGTGGGAAGTATAATATTCCCCTAAATTACTTGCAAAAATGGAAGCAAAATTTGTTAAGGATGAAGTTGGAGATGTTATCCACAATGAAAATGGTGACCCCCAAAATAATATGATTAGAGCATTAACCTCCTTCATCCTAGAACATTGGTGTGGAGCAACAATAGAAATTGCAAATAAACATGAGATGGTCCTGATGAATCTCAAAAGTAAGAAAATGTCCCAATATGAAGATTTCCATAGAGATTGGACACAAATAATTTAGGAAGTAAAAGAAAGTCAGAATGCCTGTGGAAACAAGTATATTTAATAGCGTTACCCTCCAAATGTGTTGAATACATCCAGCAACAAGAAGTGTTCCAAACTTCTTTTGAAAACTATACATGGGGAGAGATATATTGCAACATAACAAAAGCCTTGGTAGGACTTTGCACCAGCATGAAAGTCAATAATTCCTTACAAAAGATGTCCTAACTACCTCACAACAAATCCATTTGTAGTAAATATGGATTGATTATTGATTGATTGTAGAAAACACATAAAAGCTCAGAAGAAAGGTCATAAACAATCGGCTAAAAGTCATGCTCATAAGTCAAATAGGCACAGGAAAGGATCATATAAAATAGTGCCCAGAACACACTGCTATGAGCCCAAAGATATCCATCTTAAGTCTCAAAGAAAAAATATGATTACATGTTGGTTGTGTGGACAGACTAGACATACTGCAAACAAATGTCCTCAAGGAAGAGAGTAAGGGACAAATAGAGGCAAAAAGACACAAGAATATGCTTCTAGAAGACCTAGAATCCACTTCAAGGAAGAAATACACTTGATGAAGAAAAAATGTTGCAGTTCATCATAATCATCTGATTCGAGTTTATCTGAGTCTAAACATAGTGAAGAACAGGTGAATGTCCAACAATGCAATTGCACAGATACTGATGAGTGCAACTGCAACCCTTCTGAGACAGACTCAAACTTTAGCTCAGAAACAGAAACAAAAAAGGCACCAGCCAAAGAGAAAGTGTGTATGGCACACACTATTGATGATGATGAATCAAAAGTTCTGGCAGGCATCAAGATGCTTGCAGAAGGAGAAATGAAAGAAAAACTTCTAGAAACTTTTTTACAAATCAGACACAGAGATCTTGGTAATACCTCAAAAGGTAATATTTCTAAAGCACTGTTTGTTGACGCTTCTTATGAGAAAAACACAAAATCTTTTCAAAGAAACCAATAGCATACAAAACCAAGGTCTTTGACTCTAGGAGAAGTCAGTGATGAGATTCATCATTTAAAAAAGGAAATAGTTGAGCTGAAAACAAAAATCTCTTAGATAGAAAAAGAAAAATGGCAAAAACCATCAGAAAATCCTAATGTAGGAATTTTTGAAAAAATAGTTGCGTAGGATTTGGCAATATGAAGATCATGACCATTCAATATCAGCAGCACCTTGCACTATTAAATGTTAATATACAAGGAGAAAACTTCACTCTCATAACATTAATAGATTCGGGTGCAAACATCAATGTTTTAAACAAAAAAGTGATCCCATCCAAATACTGGACACCTGCATATAGGCAAGTCACTGGGGTAGGTACACAGGATTTTAAATATGAAGTCTCTAGTGCAACTCTTTGTTTTTCAAAATATTGTATGAAAGTGAAGTTCGCAGTTGGAAATATTCCAATTGACTGTATTTTAGGCAATATTTTTCTTGTTGTTGTTGAACCACATGGATCGGCCAGATTACGAGATGGAAAAACTAGTTATTTTATATATGTCCCTGATAACAAAGGTTTCTTACAAATCATCACATTGCCTTTTATTTCAATGCCAAGAATATCCACCATGGTTCAGACTATGGAGGAAGTTAATCTGACCGAAATAAAACTGGGAGAATTTAAAGACTTCAATTCCTCTCTCAAAATAAAAGAACAATTATCCCCAAAGGTACAACAAAAAAGCTGAGAGCTCGGAGAGCAATTAGAAAAGGATAGTTGTTTTGAAAACCCAAATGCTTTCTGGCATAGAAAGCAACACAAAGTTTCATTGCCTTTCAAACAAGAATATGATGGAAAATCATGCAAGATTCGAGCCATACCTATGAACAACGAATACAGAACTCTGTGCCAAAAAGAAATCTCAGATCTCTTAAAAAGAGGATTGATCAGAGAATCTAGCAGTCCCTGGAACTGCTACGGGTTCTATGTAAATAAACACTCAGAACATATTAGAGGTGTTCCCATATTAATCATAAATTACAAACCTCTAAATTATGTACTAGCAGATGATACATATCCTATTCCCCACAAAGGAAGCCTAATAAGCCGAATAGCAGGAGCTAAGGTTTTCTCCAAATTTGATATGAAATTTGGGTTTTGGCAGGTTGCAGTAAAAGAAGAAGATAGATTCAAAACTGCCTTCAACATTCTTGTTGGTCATTATGAGTGGAATGTCATGCCCTTTGGTCTAAAAATGCACCATCCAAATTTCAAAAGGTCATGGACCAGGTTTTCAAGCCATACTTTGATTGGCTCATTGTATATATTTATGATGTGTTAATCTTCTTTAAATCTATAGAAAAACATTTCAAAAATGTACATATTTTTACACAGGTAGTCAAGAGAAGTGGGCTTGTATTAAGCAAAAGGAAAATGGAATTGTTTCAAACAAAGATCAAATTCCTGGGACATACTATTGAGGATGGCCAAATCATATTACAAAAGCACGCACTTGAATTCGCTGATAAATTTCCAGATATGATCGTAGATAAAAATACAATTGCAGAGATTCCTAGGTTGTTTGAACTACATCAGCAATTTCTATGAAGGATGTGCCCATGACAGAAAATTGTTAGTCAAAGATTGAAAAAAGATCCAGCGCCTTGGAATTCAAAACATACCAATGCCATCAGAAAAATAAAATCAAAGGTAAAAACTTTACCTATTCTCTACCTTGCAAATGAGGATTTGCCAAAAATTGTAGAAAGTGATGCCAACAACATTGGATGGGGAGGTATTCTCAAGCAAACTAAAGAAGGAGAAGAACAAGTTATACAGTTTGCTTCATGCACATGGAACCAAGCATAACAAAATTATTCTACAATTGAAAAAGAGGTAAAAGTTGCATGGAATTGTATAGACAAATTTGACATCAACCTAATACTTGAAAGGTTTATTCTCAGGACTGATGCTTCCGCTTTAAAGAAAGTATTAACAAAAGACATCAAAAAGCATGGAGAATCCAAGTTTGCCCGATGGCAAGCTTTGTTTGCAAATTTTAATTTTGATGTCGAGCATATAAAGGGAGAAAGAAACTGTCTACCAGATTTTTTGAGTCGGGAGTATTTGGAAAAGGAAAATCATCTAATGGTTATTGTCACTGAATGGGACCCTAAAACACAACAAGAAGAACTTAGAAATATCCCAGACAACACCTCGTGGCCAATTTATGCTAAAAATGGATACCCACTTGGCAATTAAGAAACACCAAAGTAATGGATGTAAATCTACAACCTCATAAGGACTTACAACATCTTGTACCAGAAAGAAAGATTTACCCTAAGTCCAGCACTTGGATACATGATATGGTGTATAAGAATTCAATGATGTATTTTGATCTTGCAGACGAAGCATTAAGGGAAAGTTTTCATGATATCAATCTGATATGGAATGAGGGAAGCAATAGAACCAAAACATTTCATAAATATTATACTATCAATAGAGCCAAATATCTTGAACATCCTGGAAGAATAATGTGGCCACAAAACGATCTGAGCCTTGTATTTCCTCACACTGTCTATAATTTCAAGGGCTATAAATATCTATCGTGGGATCTCTTATGCAGAGAAGAAAGATCAGAAATACATTATACATTATTAAAATTTGGACCTGTCTTCATTACACAGTTACTGTTACAACCAACTTGGTTACAGGAATGGTGGAGATGGTATGGGATAAATAAGACTGCTATGGATCCAAGGTACTTTGAAAGAGACTTTCAAAGTGATTTCTAGGAGTGCATGGAGTGTAATGGCATGGACTGTTTTTGCCTTCCTTGTAAGGCTATTGTAGATATAAAAAAAATCTCTGATGATCGCATATTAGGCTACTTCATGAGAGGACATCATCATTGGTTAGTCTTAACCAAAGTAAACCATCAAATTATCCTCAGGAAACCAATGATTGTCCAAAGGATTTATACAAAATCATGGGAGACTAGTGGGGCATACCATCATAATAATGGCAGATTCCCTGGTACAAATCCATTGGGAATGTAACTTAAAAAGACTCCAAGGGTTCTCGTGGGCTTCTCCTGAAAAGCATCCATAGTGTACAGTAATGTCTTGTCACTTGACTTTGATAGTGACCGATTTTCATGGGATTTTACAACAAAAATCTCCACATTGTAAATATCTTTTCCATAGGATTTGGAATAATCTCTACTTTGTAAAATTTTTGATTTTTCGAGACTTGGAGCACTTCTCCGACTTTTGGTGTGATTTGATCCACATCTCAGAATCTCAATATGATTGTCTGATGTTAGTCCCCTTCTCATCCTATAAAAAGAGAGAAGTAAGGCTCATTGGGGCATTCAGAGTTGAGAATATGAGGGTTAGAGTCTTTTGGTTTTTGAGTCTGAGATAGTCTTCATGCTCTGCATCTACAAACGTCTGTGTTCGATCTGCTTGCATCACGGAGAAAGTCTCTTTCAGAGTCGAGTTTGAAAAGCCTGAGTATCAGGGCCTAAAAACCCTGGTAAGAACCTAAAGTGGTTGAAGTCATTAGGTTTGAATATGTATCGTTTCAGAGAATTCAAAGGCAGAGTCTGTAAAGGGCCAGGTAGCCTCTAGATTGCATCTTATTTTTAAGGTGTAGCATCTGGTAAATGCTCGAGCATGATCCGGATTTAAAAAGGAACGTAACAAATTACAAATATAACCATAAATACAGAGATGCAACGGAAATAATACTTCATTTCATTAATGTAAAATACTGAAATATGCTTACAAACGGAAATGGAAATAAACTAGCTAGGGCGACGGTAGCTTATCTCTGAGAAGAGATGTGGTGACTACATCCCTCTGAATTGTCTTACAATGAGGCTCGAAGGCCTATTTATTGTTGAAAAACAATGGAAAACCCTAAACATCCAAAAACCTAACCCTAGGAGATGAAGCACCAAACTATGGACCCCGTTTTGGGTAAATTGGTACATCAAGTTCCTGGGGTCGTAACTTTGGCATACGATCTCCGTTTGACGCACACAATACCTCGTCAGAAAGATCTATCTGAGGACTACAACTTTGGGATGAGTAACATCAATCCATGGTCCCATGTTGCTCCCAGTTTTCCCAAAAAACGTCATTTAAGGCCTCAAAACGGCTCTGGAAGTTCACGACCTGAAAAAAAAAACTGCTAAAAATAGTAAAATGTGCTACAATTAAGGAAACTAAAAAACTGAAAGAAACAATGGTGGGGGTCCAAGTGGAATTGGCAAGTGGCCACCAATATCCACCTGGATCATTCCTCCCCCCTTAGGAAGCAATGGTCCCCATTGTGTTGAGTTCCTCCATGAGATGAGGAAACTTCTGCTGAACTTGGTCCTTGGTGAGCCACTTGCCCTGGTGAAGGAGTTGGCCTGCTTTGACAACTCGATACAATTGGATCTTCTACTGGCGAGTGTGTTTGATCTGCGTGTCCATGATCCGATCAGTTGTAGCTTGTTCCATGTAATCTGGATTTAACTCTGTTGGTGTGAGTTGTTCTGCAATGTCGGATGTGTCTAGTAATGGTGGAAAGTATGGCCGAAGGCGGTCCACATTGAACACTGGGTGCAGGCCAAGGAATGGGGGAATGCTGAGCTCAAATGCATTGTCTCCCACAACCTTGGTAATGGTGTAAGGACCATATCGGAGTGGTCTAAGTTTCTGATAGGCTCCGGTAAGGCGTTCCTTTTGCAAATGCAACCAAACTTTGTCACCCACCTAAAACTTGTGTGGCACCCGATGTTGATCAAGTCGCTGCTTGTACTTGGCATTTGATTTCTCCATAATTGCATGGACCTGCAGGCGGATATGTTGGATGTGCTCAATGAACTTGTTTTCCTTATCTATTTCGAACTAGACATGAGCCGAATCTGCTTGCGTAGCTGCAAATGGCATGGCCACATCAATGGGACATAGTGGCTGGAATCCCAAGCCCACCTGAAAAGGGTTGTGGCCAGTCGAGCTGTGGAGAGCCCGGTTATAGCTATGTTGAACATAGGGGAGGCTCTCATCCGATGTGCGTGGATGCTTTGAGTTGTACATGCACAGAATATGTAAAATCATCATGTTGACAACCTCTGTCTGGCCATCAGTTTGGGGATGGAAGGTTGTGCACTTAGTGAGTTTGGTGTCGAGCATCGACCAGAGACTGGACCAAAATGTACTGAGGAACCTACTGTCCCGATCTGAGATGATAGACTATGGGATCCCAAAGTGTACCCACACTTGTTCAAAGAAGAGTTTAGCAGTGACTTCTGTTGTGATATTCTTCTTGCAGGCCGCCATAATGGCCATCTTCGAGAACCTGTCGACGACCACAAAAACACACTCGTTTCCATGCTTAGTAGAAGGAAGGCCCGACATGTAATCCATGGAGATGGATTCCCAAGGTCAACTATGGGTAGGCAACAGGGTGTAGAGGCCTTGTTTCTTGATGGTCGGTTTGGAAATGGCGCAGGCAGTGTAGGATCTAATGTACTTCCCGACATCCTGTCGAAGATTCGGCTAATAGATATACTTTTGCAGTACTGCCACCATTTTCTCGACCCCGAAATGCCCAGCAGGCCAACTGTAATGTGCTTCCCAAATCATCTTGACATGCTCGCTTGAAGTAACACAAAGGTGACCCAGGTGGCATAAACAAGGCATCCTTGAGGTGAAAATCTGGAACATGTTGACCCTCCAAGAGTGTCTGGTATGTGTGGCCGAATTCTAGGTCTCTTTTGTAGAAAAGTGGCCAATCAGAAGTCTCGTAACCACAAGAGTTGAGCACGGTGGTTAACGCCATGATCGGTGGTCGACAGAGGCAATCTGTAACATTATTGGTGATGCCCTTCTTATACTTGATATTCAAATGGAACTGTTGCAGGTACGTGGACCACTTCTGATAGCGATCATTCTACAACTTCCCTTAGGTCTGTAAGAACTGCAGGGGCCAGTCGTCTGTGTGAATGACCATTTCCTTCCCCAAAATGTAATGCTTCCATTGTCACCAGGCTTGCACAATGGAATACATCTCTTTGTCATAAGTGGGATACTTTCAGACTGTGTCTGAAAGTGTCTCACTGTGACATGCCACTGGATGTCCGTGTTGAGCAAGGACTGCCCCAATAGCATAGTCAGAGGCATCTGTCTCGATCTCAAATGGTTGTTGAAAGTCTGGTAATGCGAGCACTGGTGCCGAGAAGAAGCAATGTTTCAACTCTGTGAATGCCTTCTATTGAGTTTTAAACCAAAAGAATTTTGCTTTTGCTCCTCCCTTGGTGACTTGACTCAAGGACCAAGTGATATGAGAAAATCCCAACACAAACCTGCGGTAGAAGTTGGCAAGACCCAGAAAGCTACGGAGCTCTGTCAGAGTGGTTGGAGATGTCCAATCCCGAATGACTTGGATCTTGGTTGGATCAACATGCACCCCCCGTTCATCAATAATGTATCCCAGATACTGAACCTGGGTCATGCCAAAAGTGCATTTCTCCAAATGGGCACATAACTTGTGTTGCTGCAGTGTTTGGAGAACCTGTCGAATGTGGTGGAGGTGCTCTTCCCAACTTTGGCTGAAGATCAGGATGTCATCCAAATATACCACTACAAATGAGTTGGTGAATGGCCGCAAGATGTCATCCATTAGCCTCATGAAGGTTGCAGGAGCATTCGTCAACCCGAAAGGCATAACCAACCATTCGAAAAGGCCCTCCTTGGCTTTGAAGGCAGTCTTCCACACACCGGAGGGTTCAATTGGTACCTGGTGATATCCTAACTTCAAATCGATCTTGCTAAAATATTTTTCCCCCTTAAGTTGGTCCTGAAGGTCATCAATCTGTGGGATCGGGTACCTATTCCGGATAGTGATCTTATTCAGTGCCCGATAGTCAATACAGAGTCTCCAAGTCCCATACTTCTTCTGTACCAACACGATCAGGCTCCCACAGGGCGATGAACTCGATTGGATGTGACCTTTCTGCAACAACTCCTGAATTTGCCTCTTGATTTCATCGTTCTCCAAAACGGAGTGTCGATAGATTGGTCCATTGGGCAGTGGCACACTTGGGGTCAGATCGATGGAGTGCTTGACCTGACAGTGCAAAGGAACCCCTACGGGGGAGGTGAAGATGTCCTCGTACTCCTCCACGACCTTGTCCATCTATAGTTGTCGTGCAGAGGGGCCCTGTCTGGAGGTCGTGGCCACCGTCTTCTTCTTTCCTTGAGGGTGTATCATCAGGAAAGCAAATTTCCCTGTTTTGGAAATGAGCTTACTGCATTGTTTTGCAGTAACCAAAGAGATGGCGGTAGGCGGTGCTATCTTCAGTATCCTATACAACTTATTTCCCAAAGTAACATTAACAACACGAGGCCTTGATTCATACACAGCATGTCGCTTCCACAAGTATGGTTGGCCTAATAATACATCACAAACATCAAGGGGAGCAACATCAGACAATACCTCATCCGTGAAGGACTTGATGTTGTATGGAAGGCGACACTGCTGGCTCACGCGAAGATCTTGTCCTTGGTGAAGCCACTCGATGGTGTACGGTTGTGTATGTGCTGTGGTCGATAAGCCTAGCCGCTTCACGACCTCTGTCGAAATGAGGTTCTTTTGGCTCCCGCTGTCGACAATGAACTGTAGTGGGGAGCCCTTTACCCACATCTAGGAGTTGAAGAGGCGCTCCTCCTCCTCTGGATCTTCGGGTTCCTCCTTCTGGATCTCCGTGGTGGCAACGGTGGCGTTGGGATCCGCATCGATAATCTGCTTCCCTTTGTCATTCCCCTTGTCGGGTTCTGGCTCAGAGTTGGAACATGCATTTGATTCTGAAGCCTTTAGCTCGGCCACCAGTGACTGCCTGGCCCGACACTCACTTGTGTTGTGAGTGGAGCTCTTATGGAACTCACACCATTTTCCGGCGTCCTTTTTCGGCTTCGAGGCATTGTTCTTTGCTTGCGGCTTTGGCGGGTTGTCCTGGGCTGCCCCGCCCTGGCTTTGTCCTTTGTTCTGCAGTTTGGGGGCACCTTTCCCTTGCTTCGAATTCACAGATCCAAAGTCTCGCTTCTTCTGTTTAAAATTTTGCTCGATCTTGACGGCATATCAGTATGTCGTGCCGAGCGAGGAGATGCTCAGGAATTCTATTTCGTCCTGGATGTACCTACGTAGGCAATCGCGATATTTGAGTACCAAATGCTGCTATGAATCCTTGATACCCAACTTTGTGCGAAGGGTATGAAAAATATTGGTAAACTCTGGCACATCTTAGTCCCTTCCCTGCCGCAGCGTGGTCCACTTTATGTATTGATCCTCATAGCTTCCGACACGGTAGTACTGCTCCTTGATGGCAGCCCAGAATGAATTCCAAGTGGGTGCAACTGAAAATAGTGAGGTCATACTTTCATCCTTCTGCTCGCATTAGGTTTCCCACGAGTCCTTGACGTGGGGGGCGGCTTTGAGAAGAGCGAAAGTAATCTTTTCCCGGCCGGAGAAATCATGAACAAAAAATACCCTTCTAGCAAATTTAACCATTTATCTACATCATATGCATCTATCTGACCCTCAAATATGGGAATGTCAAAGTTAACTTGTACCTTAAAGGGTGTGGCGCTTCCAGAGTAGTTGTTGGAAGTAGATGTGTCGCCCATGGGTAGCCGCTGAAAGATTTGGGCAAAGTTGTCCATTATCGCGTTCCTTTGTCGCTCGAGGGCCTCTTCAAGCAAGATTTTGATAGGATCTCCTGCCCCCTCGTCTTTCTTTTCATTCGCCATGGGAGGCCGTCGGGATTTGTGAGGCTGGTCTTGCAAAGATTCGACCAGTTCAAGCCCTACCTCCTTATATCCCGACCTCGTTGGGGACATGCAAAGAAAGATAGAGAAAGGGCAGACCACTCTGATACCACTGATCCACTGATCGGGATTTAAACAAGAATGCAACAAATTACAGATATAACCATACATACAGAGATGCAGCAGAAATAATACTTCATTTCATTAATGTAAAATATTGAAATATGCTTACAAACAGAAATGGAAATAAACTAGCTAGGGTGATGGTAGCTTATCTTTGAGAAGAGATGTGGGGGCTACATCCCTCTAAACTGTCTTACAATGAGGCTCGAAGGCCTATTTATTGTTGAGAAACAATGGAAAACCCTAAACATCCAAAAACCTAACCCTAGGAGATGAAGTGCCAAACTATGGGCCCCGTTTTGGGTAAATTGGTACATCAACTTCCAGGGGTCGTAACTTTGGCATACGATCTCTGTTTGATGTGTACAATACCTCGTTAGAAAGATTTATCCGAGGACTACAACTTTGGGATGAGCAACATCGTTTAGGGCCTCAAAACGGCTCCCGAAGTTCAGGACCCAAAAAATTGCTAAAAATAGTAAATTGTGCTACAAATAAGGAAATTGAAAAACTGAAAGAAACAATGGTGGGGGTTCAAGTGGAATTGGCGGGTGGCCACCAATATCCCCCAGATCAAAGCAGTCTATCTCTGATTGAAAGTTCTCAAAATCTTCCAGCATTGTAATCCATCTTTTGAAATCAATAAAAAAGAGAAGTTTTCAAATTGTTCTGCATGAGTTTTTGTTCTATTATGCTATTCTAAAAACTCTGTGAGAGGAGAGGTTCATTTGAGCTTCACCGAGGATCGAGGAATGTTTTGCTCGTGTTGGCAGGAGGTCATTGAAGAGCATTGTTGAGTGAAGATCCAGAGGTTCGTGTATGGGTTCGTGTATCCATCACATAAGACATAGAAATTGCACTACAAGCTTCATTTTCTCCTTCAGGGGAAGCCCCTGCTTCAAATTGGTATAGCCAAAAGGTGCAATGTAAAACGAACTACTTCATAAATGACTCATAGTGGAAAAGATTTTGGATCGTTATTGAATTTGTTGAAACATGAAATAAACACTTTACAATTTTCTTATGGCCTCAAACGCAAGAACAACTCGACTGAATGCACTCCAATTCCTTGTGGGTGTAACCTTTAGGACTACATCTGCACTTTCTCTTATCGAAAACCCTCTATTTACATGAAATCGGTGACTAACCGGAAAGGAAGGAAATTAAAGAAGTGAATTTATTCATGAGAACAATGAATTCTCCATGCAAAGAGACATGTAGACGCCCGACCTGGTACTGCGTTCCACAAAGACATTTCTGGTTAGAACGGTTTGAACCTGTACACATCAACCTGAACATGAAGTTGTATGGGGCGAACATAAAATTAGATGAAAAATTTAAAAGGATGATATGGTCACCTCAAACGGTCGTCAACAAGCCTCCTTCTACAGTTGTGTTGGGTCCTCAACTAGTGCCTCTCCTCCATAGTTGCAACTAGCTTCTCGACACACTATTCATTGCTCAATCCACTGTTTGACCATTTACTGGGGTGAACATAGATCTCTCCTTTGGCTCCCAACAATGCACAAATCGCTCTCTTGTGATCAATACATAGTGCATAGACAGTCACAATTTTCTCACCCGCCTCACACCTCAGTGATCGAATGAATGATGAGGCCCGATCAACCGGAGTTTATGGATATTTGGGAGTAGAGGCAAAGTCGATTATGTGCCAATTCAAGAGAATTGAGGGAAAATTTTGGTGTCAAAGAGGATAATTCGTGCCATTTTCCGTCATTTCAGCGTTCCCAGTTGTGGGAAAGCATGGTCATTCCCACAACTAGGAACGCTGAAAACTCTGCTTCCGAGTTCCCCGATCAGCGTCCTCAAGTTCTGGGAACAATACATCGCTCTCATTGTCATTCTTCAAGAAAAAGGAATGCTTCGCTCTAGTTTCAAAGCTCCTAGAAACACAGGAACCATTGAAACGAGTTTCCCACCTATCAAGAGCAGTTCCCATATAGCTAAAAGTTTAAATCTTCTCCCAAAAACAAATTTATTAAAACAATTTAACAAGAATCTAACTTACCTAGGTTATATTTTTAATTATATAATGGTCATACCAAATCCAGCCGTTATCTATATAGCCGTTACCTAGTCTAGGAATTCAGCCGTTGGAGTGTCTGCTCTATCTATTTAACATGAAAACCCTAATCTGCTCATTTAACTTGTCCTGATGATGAACCAAACTAGCTAATTCGAAACTCGTCGACAAATGAAATATCTTGTGATTTACGCTGAAAAATCTCTCATAAACTTAATATGGATCACAAAAGCCTCAATACAACAATTTAACCATTTAAAATTTTTCCAAATCTTTTTAATAAAATTCATTAAAATTTAAAATAAAATCACTATCATCGTAGTAACCTAGCTCAATCACCAAAAGTCAATGTATGAAATGTCCCGGTGGAATTACGGTGCGTATATTCTACATCTTAAACAATTCAGTCTTCATGAAACCAATTGAAAATGACATTCTATTTCTTATCACGGATCACGATGACTCACTACAACCTCATAGACAGTTGGTACAAATTGTGTCATTACGTAATTCTTAAATATTAAGACGTGTCATTTTTACTAATTAAAATGGAAGCACGATCTACCCTTCTCCCCAAACGTATCGTATTATTAATTAATCAATATCTCGATAAACGCAACACCACGTAAGATAATGTATTCCCTTCTAGAAGCGAAGACTCCCATGTAGATCGATCACTTTCATGCCACGTAAGATTATGTCAATCTTTCTAGAACCCAAAACCCCATATATTGATCGATCACTTTCGGCTTCCTGGGATACAATCTTGTATAATCTTACTCGCTTTTTGGAACAGTAGAGTATAGGATTAATTCATGTATTATCATTAATTTTGTTCAAACCAAGCTTTCATCGACAATATAGGTAAAGTCATGGCCAAGTGATAAACGTAATGATATGATAGTAAGCCACAATTTTTTATGTAAGTTTATATTCAAAATATAACTTTTTATTTTTATCTATTTGTCTTCCACCAAAATATTTATGTGAATAAATTTATGATATAAATATATATCAAATTTTACAATATTTTATAACTTACATAGATTCTGATTTGATTTTGCTTCCATGGTTAAAAACATGTTTTTGAAGTGATTTGGTAGAATTGGTCCACCAAAATATTTATGTGAATAAATTTATGATATAAATATATATCAAATTTTATAATATTTTATAACTTACATAGGTTGTGATTTGATTTTGCTTCATTTATTAAAAACATGTTTTTGAAGTGATTCGGTAGAATTGGTCAATCAAAATATTTATGTAAATAAATTTATGATATAAATATATATCACATTTTACAATAGTTTATAACTTACATAGGTTGTGATTTGATTTTGTTTCCATTGTTAAAAACATGTTTTTGAAGTGACTTGGTAGAATTGGTCGTATGTTAAAATATTTATGTATTATAATTAATACAAAGTAAATTTTAAGTAGTAATACGAGTTCAACATTATATATTTTGATATTTATCCAGGATATTTGGTAAAATTAGTTGTATGTTGAAATATTTATTATAAATTATTATAATTAATATTAAGTAAATTTTAAGTAGTAATATGAGTTCAACATTATATATTTTGATATTTATGGATGATTCCTTGAGGTTGGTATTGTTTTCCCCTAAACTATCTCTCTCTCAAAAAAAAAAAATGTTGATGTCACAAACATTTTCTATTGTGTAAATGAGACTTTTTTGGTTTTTGTGAGAAGCTCAACCCCTCTTTTTGTTATCGCGAGTTCTAGTTCCATTTTAAGTATGTTGCCTTTCTTCTAGGTCTCTAACAATTAGTGTTAAGGCACTTGAATTAGCGAGCATTAGTTTGAATAATGGAGCCAAGTTTATTCCACTATTTATTCCCTAATTGCATTGCATACATTAGAGCAAGGGAAGCATGTAAACCTATTTCTCTTGATGTTAACATTTTATCACCATGTTATTTATTGTGGTCTTTAGAGTCGTTATCTTATCACTAATCTTTTCCTCTCACTTTAATGATCATGAGTATGATGTTGCCTCGAATGAACCTTAGCTTATCACCATTGCTTCAAGGAACTTAGTCACCACTATGCCTCGTTACCTAACTTATAGTTGGGGCTTCATTGGATAGGTTACAGCCTAAAGCTCTCACATGAGTGATGGAAACCATGCTTATTGCACCTAATGCCTCCTAGAATTGTAGTTTGTACTCCTTTAACCTGTGTATTTGGTACAAAGATTATGATCTAGCTCTATGGTAGCTCACAATTTAAGCCTCTAGCTTTAGCCCATTCCATCAATTAACCTTCACTAACTAGCTCATGACTTAACCTATAAACCAACCTCACTTGTGTAGTTGCACCTTAGGTTATCCATTGTTGGATATTTTGACCAAGGAGTTAGTGAAGATCAACTTGTGTAATGTGATATTAGGTTGGAGTATGTTTCTAGTGTGTTTCCTTGATGTGATTTTATATTTTAGTAATCCAATGATCACAATCATGTCCTACACGTGACTAATCAAATAATTTAAACATCCCCTTGATCATATAAACACTTGATCGAGGGCTTAACAATATATTAGTACATGGCCTTTGTTCAAGACCATGGAGGTGTCATTTGTCGATAAATGTCGATATTGAGGTGTGTTCATATAATCTATTCCTTTCTTGCACTAATGTATTGCCTTAAGTGGCCATGTTCATTAAGGCCTTGCATTGTTTCCCTCTTTAAGAGTTCTAACCATGCAAAACATCGGTGCACTGATCTTTGATTTATGTGTGTGAACATTTGTTTTAATGTGTTCACACTATAGAGATATACCTAGTTTTTTGTGAACCCACCACCATGCAGGCCAACCTCGACCTATTGTGTGGCACCTTGGTTGATATTTTGACTTTTTATGGTCTTATTTAAACTTGCATAACTTTATGGTTTAGAGTTTGTGTTAAATGTTATTTGTTTCATTCCCTTTTTTTAAAGCTCTTTCTATTTAAGCTATCAATTTTTGGTTTAAAGTCACATTTCTTTTACGTTGGAATATAGCAAGTTCAAGTGAGATCTTGTTCACAAACACATTAAGTTACGCATATAATTCATTTAGAAGCTTCTTTGAAAGCGCACCTTTGAAGTGCTTTGTTGTTGCATAAATGATCAAGTTATTGACATTTTCACAAAGTTCCTCACAACAATGAAGTTTGCAAAAGTTCAGTCTATGTTAGGCATTTGTAAAGTTGTCATTGAGGGGGGATAGTTCTTATTGCCTCCTCCTTTCTCCTTTTGTTACTTTGTAAATCCTTTAATCATATTCCAAGCTATTCTTTTTCCTTTTGGTGGGTGTGGGGAGTGGGGGTGGGGTTGGGGTTTGTTGAGATATATAACTAGTTTCAGTCTTCATAATTGTTGTACTCATTTCAATATGTAAACTATGTAACAAACAAGAAAAGAAAATTTATTATTATTAAAGCATGGGTTTCATGCTCATTATTTATGGTATTTTAGGTAAAAGCATGTTCATTGTGTTTCTAGGGTTTGTTAGGTCTTAGGATCTATTGTCATGAGTCAAAGGAGTCAACATCATGTTTATAAGACCCTTCCGGGAAATTTGTAATTGTAAAAAGAATTATTTTTTAGTATAGAAAGTCCTGGAATCTCCAAGAGTACAAGTCGGCCCTGAGATCCTCAAGTCGACCTAAAGGAGGGAATTCAACCCCTTAAGAAGGCTATATAAAGAGTAGTTTGACTTCATTTGGAGACACACTCACTCACAAGCTTGATATCAAAGAAAGAATTTGATCTATAGTTGGATAGCTGCAAAAAGGAGAGTGAAGGTCGAGAAGAAGGATAAAATTTCTTGGTTTTTGGGCTCTATCTCTCTCATGCATGAAAAATTCTTGGGTTTATGGGTTGCAAGAAAAGGTCGAAGTTATAGGGTCGAGTTGTAGTAGGACGAAGTGCAGAAACTGGTAGCCAGATGGAAGGAAACTATGTCTAGACCTCACTGACCTTAGGAAGAGTTGTCTTGCTCTTGAAAGGTCCTAGGAGGAGGTAAAATTAGGGTTTCTTCAAGAGATGCAAGGCCAAATTTGCAGGTCAAAGTTGCAAGTCGAGTAGCAGTGTTCTAGTTGACAAGTTGAAGTTGCAGTGTGTAGCAGTTTGGTGCAGATTCACGAAGGACTTGAGGAAGGGCTGACTGGGTACTCGAAGAAGGACTTGTTCTAGGGATTGGGTCTTTGTATCTCATTTGAACCTGATTCTAAGAAGAGAAGTGTTTCCAAATTTTATCCTTGAAGGGGTTTTTCCTTGGCTGAGAGCCTACATCTTTGTCATGTTTTGTTGTTATTGTTTGATGAAAATATCTAACTAAAATAACATAATGAAGATAACTAAGATTCACAAGCAAAAAGTAAGGTTAAAGAAAATAAGTTGCCACTTCACATTTTCTAACATGGTATTAGAGCTAAGGTGAGCAAGGAAGGCAGTGGAAAGGACATGAGAAATAATTTTTAATCGAGGGACAGGAAGCTCTCAAGGCCTAAAAGAAGAAGATTGCCTTTTGAAAGGATCTGGTTAAAGACTCATCAATATAAAACCTATTAATCTAGGGTTTCTACATTGAAGAATATCAAGACTCCATCAGTCTCACAAAAAGGAAGTTTATTTGCAAGACATCAATCTCGGAAGTTATTGGTGGAGGAATCTTAAGGGACATATTTCAAGGGCATCATCAAGAAATCTTTGAAGGTCTTAAAGACATCAAGAAGGTTGGAGATGTTATTCAAGTAAGTATCACACTATCTCATAATGGTTGAATCTTCAAATCATGTAGGTTATTTATGCAATGAGAGAAATAAGCTCATTGGGGCTTCAAACTATCTAGCATGGAAGAAAAAGATTGACTTGATACTCAAAGAGTGAGATGTAATGTGTTGGGTGTGTTATATTCTTTCCACGACTAGTCGCATGCATGGGGGGGTCACTGGGGGTGCGAGAGGCCCCCTTGTTCATTGCGCTAGGCACAGCAGCGGGGTCAAAGGTGGGGCGCAGCCCCCCTATTAGGGTTTTAAGGGTGCGGTAGCCCCTTATATGGGGTCCGGGGCAACGCCCTAGGAATTTTTTTTGGACCCTATATTAGGTGGCCGAACCTACCTATGGTTTTGTGCATGGGTTTTGCACATGGTTTTGGGCATGATGGTTTTCTACCCATGGTATTTTGTAGATACGGTCATGGGAACTATGGTTATGTTCTAATCTAGGGTTAATGGATGCTTCGACATATTTGTGTGTGTGTGTATTGTAACATTGAAAGGAACATAATGAAAAATCAATTTGGCAGTCCCAATTTTGGGATCCAGGGGAAATCTCTGTGTATTTGTTTTATATATTCGTCATTGTTTATTTTCTATTTTTAAAATTCATCTGCAAGTAATTTTTGTATAGGGTTAAAGCCTACATAATGGGATATGTTACTGAGAAAGTTAATGAACCTGAGAAATATAAGAGACAAGAACTAGCAAGGTGCAAGAAAGGGGAAGTAAGAGCTTAAAGGATCATAGTTGAATCAATTAAGGATTCTCTTGTTACATTTGTTACAAATCTAAAGACTTCCAAGGCCATGTACAACAAGCTAGTGAATTTGTACTCCGTAAGTACACTAGGTCAAAATATGTCATTACAAGACAAGCTATATAGAATGAAGAAATTGAAGGATGAGGATATGGCATCCTTCCTCATGAGAGTCTCTCAGTTAAGAGACCATTTACAAGGACTTTGGGAACCCATCGTTGATTTTGAGGTGACCGTATGTGTTTTGACTGCATTGCCACCAGAATGGAACAACTTTGCAACAAATGTCTACTCCAAGAAGGATTCAACTCCCTTTGATGAGTTGTGGGCACAATGCATACTGAAAGAATCAAGGATCAAGGTCAAGGATGACATTGGATCAAATGAGCAATCTCAAGCCTTTCTAGCCCAAGTCAAGAAGATGAAGAAAGGAAAATTTGACAAGTCCAAGAAGAAATATATGTCCAAGGTGCAATGAGTTTGGACACTACAATAGGGACTATCCAAATCAACAGAACAATAAGAGAAAGGATAGAAGTGAAGCTCATGTAGTCGAAGAAATGGGAGAACCTGAGAAGAAGGAAAAAGAGGAAGAAGTGAAGGATCTTTACTACTGAAAGAAGGTTCATTGACTTCTAAGTTATTTATCAATGTTGAACTTTTAGATGATATGTTTTGCATAAGCATCATATGATAGAAGCACATGATAGTATCATGTCTAGAATTTATTAAGTTGCTTAATATAGATCATCTAGGATATAATGTTAAACCGATTTGCATATTGTTCATCCAAGATATTATCTAATGTTATGTTAGAGGTTGTCATCTTGCTAAAATGGATCATAGCGATGCGGGAATGACCATCATTGTGGAGAGCCCTTGGATAAAGCATCATGATAATAATATTATGTATTTTATGTAATGTAGAAATGTACTGCTAAAAAGGGATGAGGGGTTGCAATGGGTTAAGACATGATTTTTTTGTGGGATACATGGATACCTAGATGATTGGATGAAAGCATAGGAATGTATGAAAAATAAATTTTACATAAGATTCACATGTGCAAGAATCTTATGAAATGAAGTTGGTTACAAAGATATGCTTAAGTATTAATGATTCTCGAAAATAATAGAATTTGAATTACTTAAGAATGCATAGAAGATTAGGACTTTCTCTAAAATATGTAAGATCCAAGTGTAATCTTTGGAAGAAATGTTGTAACTTGGTGATCAAATTTGATCCTTGGGCAATCTGATGCATGAAGGAAATATCAAGCGAAGATGGTCAATAAGGATGTTGTTGGTATGTAAAGGTCACCATGGTGAGGTAAGTCTATTTCATTTATGCTTTGGTTATCTGGATAACATATTATTTTTGGCTACCATGAAAAGGATGTTGCATGAATACATAATGACAGTTGGGGCAAGGTCAATTGTATGAATGAGGAGTATTGAGGGAAGCTCAATATCTGGAATCTGGCAACTATAAAGTTGAGATGAGTCCATCTTGGGATTGAAACGGTAGTTGTGCAAGAAGATAACCTGAAGTTCAATGAAGATCACTTTCATAATGAAGCCAAGATAAAATTGAAGATTGGGAAGGCTCAATGCAATGCCTTCATGTTAAAAATGGAAGTGATGAACTAGAAAGATGGTTTGGATCATGTCACAAGAATGAAGAGTGGAAATGGTTCCATGATACCTAGAAAGGAAGCAGGCTCGATGCAAGAGATGCGAAAGAGGGAGCCATGTAACTATGGAGAACTAGTAGTTGATATTCTGATAAAGACAAGCTATAAATACTTATTGTGTTGGCTTCCATCATTAAAAGGCAAGAATCTCCTCTAGTTTGAGAGGGAGAAAAATGATTCTCTTTGGTTAAGGAGCAATGTGTTGGGTCCTTATAATACTAGTGATTACCCCATTACTATTGTAGTTATACCCTTATTTATATTGTTGTGCCCCTATTACCCCCATATTGTTATTTCTGTGCCCCATAGAATCCCTCTATTGTTATTTTTGTGGCTTTATATTATTATTGTTAGGTCGGCTGGATTATATTGTGACTCCTTAGACTCCTATATATAGAAAGGAGGTTTTGTCATTTGTATCATCCAAGAATTGTTCATTTATGTAATGTAAAGGAGGTTGCCCCCTCGAAGAGGCTGAATTCTAAGGCGTTGATCTTTCTTTTCTATCTTTTCTTGAGATGGTTTCATAACATTTGGTATCAGAGCTTTGGATTCTAGGGTTTCGCTGCTCCAAAAAGGTCATCGTGGAATTTTCGCTATAACTTTGTTTCTGTGACATTTCAGAAGTCGCAAAAAAAACCCATTTGAGAAGAAATCGCGCTGAACCTTGGTTCCAAATTTCAGAGCTTTTCGCGCGATATTTTAGGAGATATGATCTAAGGAAGTTGGTCTTTTTGCAGACTCCTGAATTACACTCAAAACAGGTGACCTGGGGAAAATCGTCATAACTTTCTTTCTGAGCATTGGATTGAAATTTTGTAAGAAGGTACAGAAAGAGGACGGACTGTAGTTTTTCTTTTATATATTTTTCAGAGTCAAAGGTTGAAGCAGTGACACGTGGCACTTCATACAAGTTTGCTCTACTGAAATAGCCTATAATCAGGTCACTGCGGAAGATTGTGCATAACTCTTTCTTGGAGAATCCAATTTGGATCAGACTAGTGGCATTGGAAAGAGGACATACAAGGCTACTACAGGTCACAATTTAAGAACTGGATGATTCGAAATTACAGAGATACATCAGATTCAATATCAGGCTTCTACAAAGTAAAAAAAGGTGTGTAGTTTTTTTTTTTTTTAATTTTTGCATAAGCTTGGTTTGAAGGAATTCAAAGGGCATAGTAAAGCATTATTATCGGTAACTGATGCCCCGAGGAAAGAAAATGCAAACACCTAGTAAGGAACCTGAAAGCTCTAGCATGACTCATGAAGAAGAGGAAGAAATGCTACATGATATATCAAAATTACAAGAACAAGTGCAACAAATGTCACGCTCACAAAAGCTAACAGATGCTAAGATAAATGGCGTGGAATCTAAGATAAATGGCGTGGAATCTAAGATAAAGGGCATGGAAGCTAAGATGGATGATCTGAAGACAGATTTGAGGACAGATTTGAAGACAGACATGGCAGATTTGAAGACAGATTTGACAAATTTTCTACAAGAAATACTTACTAATGGTGAAAAGGTTGTAAAGGAAACTCATGATGTGAACAAAAGAAATGTTAATCATGATTCCATAGACTCTAATGTTGGATCGAAGACCCACCATATTCCAAAAATCGATATGAGGAAGTTTGATGGCAAGGATCCCGCCACATGGATATTACAGATGGAGCAATTCTTCGATCTCAATAATGTGCAAAACACACAAAAGGTACGTATGGCAACTTTATATTTGGAACCAAATCAGTTTGTATGGTATCAATGGCTTTGTTCTCGTAAAAAATTTATCACTTGGGCAATTTTTACGGAAGAATTGATAGCACATTATGAGGATACAAAAAGCAACACTTTTTTTAGCCAATTGATAAGTCTCAAACAAAAGGGTTCAATAATGGAGCACATTGAGGAGTTCCAAAAATTGAACATAAGGGTAAAAGATATTCCAGAGGAGCATAGGATTGATGTGTTCATAGGGTCTTTAAAGGATAATATCCAACATGATGTGTGCCTTTGGGAACCTGATTCATTAGAGAAGGCATTCAGGTTAGCAAGAAAAATGGAAAGCAAAATTATGGCAACTAGGAAGCATACCATTCACAACTATAAAGACGGAAGTGTTGTTGCCCGTAGTCTTCCACAACCTACAAGGTTGACACCACAACAATTGGAAGAAAAAAGAGCAAAAGGGCTTTGTTACAATTGTGATAGCAAATACACAAAAGGTCATAAGTGTGCTGAGAAGAAATTATTCTACATAGATTGTGAAGAGGAAGAAGAAAAGGAGCAAGAAAGGTCAAAAGAAGAGGATATATTCCAGGAACAAAGCCTAGATGAAGAACAAATAAATCCGACCATATCTTGTAATGCATTGGCGGGAATTACCACTCCTCAAACCATCAAGATAGAAGGACAAATCAAGAAGAAAAAGGTAATAGTGTTGATTGATTCAGGAAGCACCCACAATTTTATTCATTGTAGGGTAGCAAAAGAATTGAATTGCTTCCTATATCCAGCACCAGAGTGTCAAGTGATGATTGCAAATGGAGGAACAATAAATTGTTCTGGAAAGTGCCATAATATCAAGCTATCCATGGGAGAATATGTATTGACTAGCCCAATGCTTTCCATTCCAATGGGAGGTGCTGATGTTGTACTAGGAGTCCAATGGCTACAATCCTTGGGTACAATAGCTTTTAATTTTCAAGAACTTTTCATGAAATTTTCTGTGGAAGGAAAGGAAGTTGAATTAAGGGGTATTGCAGGGAAACCAGGAAAGATAATCAGCTCTAATGGCATGACAAAGCTTCTAAAAAAGGAGCAAAGAGGTGTAATTGCACAATTATGTTCGCTAGATGTTTCCACATTGGAATCATCTATTTCTCCAGATCTCCAAAAAGTCCTGGACAATCATTCCAAGGTATTTGAGACTCCCAAAGGTCTCCCACCTATGCGTGATCATGATCATGCTATTCATCTGATTCCAGGAAGTGTTCCTCCAAACATCAGGCCGTACAGATATCCATATGTCCAAAAAAGTGAAATTGAACGTATGGTTGCAGAAATGCTAGAGGCTGGTATAATTCAACCGAGTCAAAGTTCTTTCTCAGCTCCAGTAGTATTGGTGCACAAGAAGGATGGATCATGGCGCATGTGTCCAGATTATAGGGAGCTCAACAAGCTCACTATTAAAGATAAGTTCCCCATTCCTGTCATTGATGAATTACTGGATGAATTGCATGGATCAATTTACTTCACCAAGTTGGATCTTCGTTCGGGATATCATCAAATCAGAATGAAGATTGAAGACATTCCGAAAACGGCATTTAGAACTCATGAGGGTCATTATGAATTTTTGGTCATGCCTTTTGGCCTTACCAATGCACCTTCAACATTTCAAGGTTTGATGAATTCAATTTTCAAACCATTCCTTAGAAAATTTGTGTTAGTATTTTTTGATGATATACTAATCTACAGCAAGTCTTGGAAGGATCATGTTGAACATGTTGACAAGGTGCTACAACTATTGGAGGAGAAACAATTATATGCAAAAAGATCCAAATGTTTCTTTGGAGTCCAGGAGGTGGAATATTTGGGTCATATTGTATCTCATGAAGGAGTTAAGGTAGACCCTAGCAAAATTAAAGCCATTAAGGAATGGAAAATCCCCACATCCATAAAGCATCTGCGAGGATTTCTTGGGTTGACAGGGTATTATCGCAAGTTTGTTAAGAATTATGGGAGAATAGCAGCACCTCTAACAACATTATTGAAGAAAGATTCATTTTCATGGACTCCGGAAGCAACAAAGGCCTTTGAACATCTTAAAGAGGCAATGTGCCAAGCACCGGTCTTAGCTACACCGGACTTCACAAAAACCTTTATTGTGGAATGTGATGCTTCAGGAAATGGAATTGGTGTTGTTCTAATGCAAGATGAAAGACCCATTGCTTTTGAAAGTCGTCCAATCAAGGGAAAGTTTTTAAGCAAAGCTATTTATGAGAAGGAAATGTTGGCAATACTCCATGCACTTAAGAAATGGCGACCCTACCTAATGGGAAGACACTTCAAGGTAAAAACGGATCATGATAGCCTTAAATACTTTTTAGAACAAAGATTATCCTCTGAAGAGCAACAAAAGTGGGTCACAAAGATGTTGGGTTATGACTTTGAAATCATCTACAAAAAAGGGAAGCAAAATGTGGTGGCAGATGCACTCTCAAGAAAGGATGAGGATGTGGAAGCATTGTTGTGTGCCATTTCTATTATCCAACCAGATTGGATAAACGAAGCAAAGGAGGAATGGAAGAATGACGAAGAAGTGTGGGCACTTATTCGAAAGCTACAACAAGATTCCAGTACTTCTGATACATTTAGCTGGAAAAATGATTCGTTATGGTACAAAGATCGCTTATACCTCTGTAAGAATTCCCAGCTAAAACAAAAGATTCTTATGGAATTGCACACTTCTCCCTTAGGAGGGCACTCAGGATTTTTAAAAACTTACCACAGGGTTAAGAAGGAATTTTTTTGGGATGGCCTTAAATCAGATATTCAAAAGTTTGTGGCGGAATGTTTGGTTTGCCAACAAAATAAAGTTGAAACAATTAAGACACCGGGTCTATTACAACCTTTATCCATTCCAAGCCAACGTTGGGAGGAGGTTTCAATGGATTTTATCACAGGTTTACCCAAGTCTGAGGGAAAGAGTGTCATCATGGTGGTAGTTGACAGACTTACCAAGTATGCACACTTTTGTGCATTATCACATCCATTTAAAGCCAGTACAGTTTCTACTGCATTTATGGAAACAGTTCAAAAGCTACATGGAAATCCAAAGATTATTGTAAGTGACAGAGATCCCATTTTCACTGGAAATTTTTGGACAAAATTATTTTCTTGTCTTGGTACTCAGTTAGCTCATAGCTCATCTTATCATCCTCAATCTGATGGGCAAACTGAGATAGTAAACAAATGTTTGGAAGGATATCTTCGTTGCTTTGTATCTGATAAACAGACACAATGGGTCAAATGGTTGCCTCTGGCTGAATGGTGGTATAACACTTCCTTCCATACAGCAACAAAAATGACCCCATTTATGGCACTTTATGGGTATCAACCACCATCAATCACATCATATTTAAGAGAAAATTCTAAGGTTCAAGCAGTGGAACATCACATCGAACATCAACAACAAGTCCTCCAACTCTTAAAGGATAACCTCGTGTTGGCACAAAATAGAATGAAACAACAGGCAGATCAACATCGCAGTGAAAGAAGTTTTGATGTAGGTGATTGGGTATTCCTACGGCTACAACCATATAAGCAAATGTCCCTAAAGCAAGCTAAGAAGGATAATAAATTATCACCAAAGTATTATGGTCCGTACAAGGTGTTGGAAAAGATTGGTACTATGGCATACAAATTGGAGCTTCCTGCAGCTTCTCGATTGCACCCAGTTTTCCATGTTTCATGTTTAAAGAAGGTTATAGGCGACAAGCTCCCAGTTCAAACAATATTGCCAGAACTTGACGAGGAAGGAAAAATTATATTGGAACCGGAAGCAGTCACAGAAACAAGAACTCGACAGCTACGAAATCGATCAATTTCAGAGTATCTTATCAAGTGGAAGAACTTATCTGCTGAAGATTCCACATGGGAGGATGAGAATTTTATGCAGAAGTATCCAGAACTGCTCAAGCGTTGAGGACAACACTTTTTTGAAGGAGAGGGGCATGTTGGGTCCCTATAATACTAGTGATTACCCCATTACTATTGTAGTTATACCCTTATTTATATTGTTGTGCCCCTATTACCCCCATATTGTTATTTCTGTGCCCCATAGAATCCCTCTATTGTTATTTTTGTGGCTTTATATTATTATTGTTAGGTCAGTTGGATTATATTGTGACTCCTTAGACTCCTATATATAGAAAAGAGGTTTTGTCATTTGTATCATCCAAGAATTGTTCATTTATGTAATGTAAAGGAGGTTGCCCCCTCGAAGAGGCTGAATTCTAAGGCATTGATCTTTCTTTTCTATCTTTTCTTGAGCTGGTTTCATAACACAATGTTATATTCTCAAGATTAAAGGAGAATAGGGATGTGCTCTCTGGTTAAGAGGGAGTGATGTTGGACATCACATGTGCATTCTTCTCTCCTAGTGATGAAGAGAGAATGGCAGAGCAATGGATATGCATTTGTGGTTTCCTCGAGGATATAAATTCCAAGAAAAGAAAGGTGCCAACACTCTTTGAGGATGGGACAAGAATCCAAGAGAAGAGTGGTCGAAGAGGACCGATATTCTTTGAGGACTTGGGTATGGAGATCCAAGATAAGAATAGTCCTAAAAGGACATACCTTGTGGACATCCAGATGGGGTATGTACCTTAGAGAGGTAGTGCGGTATCACACATAAATCCTCCTAGCATAATGCTCTTGATTAAAGTAGAGCTTGTCCAGTTAGGCCTCAGGGACAATGTTGGTCATGATGATGATTCTTACAATATGGCTTATCAATCTGACTCTTCTTGAGAACTCTTCAGTTTGAGATATGATGTTGTATTGGTTGTACAATTATGAATACCTCCCTAGTTAAGAGGGAGTGTTGAGAAATGTAACTAGTTTCGGTCTTCATAATTGTTGTACTCATTTCAATATGTATGATATGTAACAAACAAGAAAAGAAAAGAAAATTTATTATTATTTAATGCTCATTATTAGTGGCCTTTTAGGTAAAAGCATGTTCTTCGTGCTTTTAGGGTTTGTTAGGTCTATTGGGTGTGTGTTATATTCTTTCCATGACTAGCCCCACGCACGAAGCAAGGGGTTAGAGGGGGGGCAATAGCCCCCCTTTCGTTGCACCAGGCACAACAGGGGGGTTTGAGGGTGGCGGTAGCCCCCCTCTATGGGGTTAGGGGTAGTGTCCTGAATTTTTTTTTTGGACCCTATATTAGGTGGACGAACCTACTTATGGTATTGTGCATGGGTTTCACACATGGTTTTGGGCATGATGGTTTTCTGCCCATGGTATTTTGTAGATCTCGTAAAGGGAACTACGGTTATGTTATAATCCAAGGTTAATGGATTGGGGTTTATGTATACTTCAACATGTCTATATATGTATTGTAACATTGAAAGGAATATAATGAAAAATCAATCTGGTAGTCTCGGTTTTGGGATCCAAGGGAAAATCTTTGTGTATATCTGTTTTATGCTCTCGCCATTGTTTAGGTTAAAACCTACATATGCTTTATTGTCATGAGTCAAAGGAGTCAACGTCATGTTTATAAGACCCTTCCGGACAATTTGTAATTGTAAAAAGAATTATTTTTTAGTATAGAAAGTTTTGGAATCTCCAAGAGTACAAGTCGGCCCAGGGTTCCTCAAGTCGGCCTAAAGGAGGGAATTCAACCCCTTGAGAAGGCTATATAAAGAGAAGTTCAACTTCATTTGGGGACACACACACTCACAAGTTCGATATCAAAGAAAGAATTTCATCTATAGTTGGGTGGCTGTAAGAAGGAGAGTGAAGGTCAAGAAGAAGGAAGAAGGACATAATTTATTGGTTCATGGGCTCTATCTCTCTCCCACATGTGAAATTCTAGGGTTTCTGCATTGCAGGAAGAGGTTGAAGTTGCAATAAGACGAAGTGCAGAAATTGGTAGCTGGAAGGAAGGAAACTCTATCTAGACCTCGCTTACCTTAGGAAGAGCTATCTTGCTCTTGGAAGGTCCCAAAAGGAGGTCAAATTAGGGTCTCTTTAAGAGCTACAGGGCCGAAGTTACAAGTCGAAGTTACAGGTCAAGTAGCAGTGTTGTAGGTGGTCGGTCGAAGTTGCAGTGTGTAGCAGTTTGGTGTAGATTCATGAAGGATTTAAGGAAGGGTTGACTTGGTACTAGAAGAGGTACTTGGTCTAGGGATTGGTTCTTTGTATATCATTTGAAAAAAATTCTAAGAAGAGAAGAGTTTATGGGTTTTCCCCTTGAAGGGGTTTTTCCCTGGATGAGAGCCTACATCTGTGTCCTCTTTTGTTGTTATTTCTTCTTGATATTTTTGATAAAAAAAATCTAACTAAAAGAACATAAATAAGATACCTAAGAATCACAAGAAAGTATCAAGGTCAAAGAAAAAAAGTTTAATAAGTTGTCACTTTACATTTTCTAATAGGTTTGGGGTGGATGTTAGGATATATTAACAATGGAAGTTAGTTAAAGTCAACTTGGTCTAATGTATTCTTAGGTCAAGGTGTGTTTCATTAGCATTTTTGAACTTTACTAATTTGATGATCACACACATGCCATACACATGAGTGATCTAATGATTTAAACATTTCCTTGATCTTAACAACATTGGATCTGTGGCTTCATATTCGATTGGTTCATGGTTTATATTTAGAAAACATGAAGGGTCATTTGTTAATGATCAATATTTAGACATGTTCATGTAACATATTCCTTTTTTGCATTATTATATTACCTCAAGTGGTCATGTTTGCTAGGATCATGGATTATTTTACTCTTTGAGGATTTTAACCATTTAAAACACTAACATATTGACTTTGGCCTATGTTTATGAGTGTTTGACTTAAGGTGTTTGAATTGTGTGGAATGACTTGTTTTTCAAACATCCATCACCCTTGTTTTAGCAACTAGGAATGTTTCCTTTCCTCAAATAGACTTAAGCCTACCACCTAACTACATGGGTTATACTTCCTCATCCCTTGTCAATGGTCTGTCTCCCTTTCCTTGTTGTGAAAGTGAGTATTGAGCAAAGTGAGATGCTTCCCATGTGGGTCACATGTTGTGAGATAATTCATGTGCATTTAAGTATCCTTTGGAACTTAATGATGCGAGTTATGTGTGCAATAACATGCACTTCCATTCCTTGAGCGAAGCGAGCAACTAACATGTGCATCAATGATTTCTTATACCACACAAAATACATGGGCCACAAGCTTTGTTCTTAAGCAAATTGTGAATAGGGAATCCATTTTCTTCCAAAATTCATAATTTGGGCACTAATATAGATTTGTTTCGCTAAATCATGTTTGGGTGCAATTTTTTCATTTTGTATTAGATCAAGCATTTGTATTCATTAAATTTCTACTAATATGGTATAACAATGTACTTGGTAGGTGAAGGTTGTGAGTGATAAAAACATGGCAATGATTAAGAGAATGAGGAATCAAAAGACCACAGAGGATGCATCTCCCATAACTTTGGTACAATGGAAGGATGATGGAGGATCAAAGACAACAACGAGGTTCGAGAATTTGGCTTTTGCAATTGTCATGCATTGTCATGTATAGTATAATCAAATGTCCAAGATATACAAACAAGCAGTCTCATTTCCACTAGGACTTGCTAATTCAACAAACAATGAACATCTCAATGATACCAGGGGAAACCACATGATATAGGGGCCTTACACACATATGGCACTACCCTTATAAGGTTGGTTACTCATTTGGAAGAAATTCAACAACTTGTATAGAGATCCAACTTGCAAGAAAAACAAATAAATATGGATGTTGTAAGATGCATAGATTTTGATGTGTTCAATATTGATGAGGCTTGTGATGACCTTTCACTACAAAGTTTACATAATATGCTCAATCTATGATTCCATTGAGTTTTTTTTTTTCAAATTCTTTCGAATTACAATTACTATGTTCCACACTGAAAGGGAAGTTGAACAACCATGGGGTAAGCCAAAGAATCATTGTAACATAATTGGGTTCTTCTATAAATGTATGTGTTGAACTAGTATAAATGGACTTCTTTTAAGGGCAAGAAGAACCTAGTACAAGGATTATGTAATCAAAATTTCAAGTTCACGTTGGGTGGATATAATACAATGAAAGAGAGTTGGGTTGAAAAAATGTTTAATCAATTTGCTTTAGTTATTCATGGTTGGTATGCAAGTATTGGCTTGTGACTTGTGTGTTCATCAAGTATTATATTTGTTTTTTGTGTTTGCTTAAAAAACAATGGTTCAGTGAATGTGAATTGTGAGTTTGTTAGCTTGTATAAATATAGTAAATTTGAGACTATAGTATATAATAGAATTGTGTATTTCAATTCATGGCCAAGTTTATTGATTCCATTGCTTGAGCTTAAAATTTTCATTATATTATTTTATTTTTGCATCTTTGTGTTTTGCATTGAAACCCCTTTGCAAATATTATTTCACAAAAAATTAAAATAAAAACAAAAATAAAAGTAGCAATTAAGCACCACAAGTTGAAGGAATCATCTGAAGGGTGGAAACCTTGATTTGAGTGTCTTCATTTGATGAGCTCCATGTGAAATTTGTCTTGAGACATTTACTTTTGTCAAAATGACCATAAGTTAAGCATGTTTTATGAGATATTTATTTTCTAAGGAAAAGCTCCTAGGGGAATCCAAGGGATGCTTTCTCATATTTATGGATGACATTCATAGTAAACTTGTTGATGCAAGCTAATGCACTTGACCCAGGGGGATTTGAACTAGGCACTTATCGACACGAAGCTAACTAGATGTCCAATAACATTGACAACAATCAATTGAGCTAAGGTAACATGATTAGTAAAATACAGGGGAATAAATCACATTAATTTTGAGATATGCCACTATAATAGGTCATATCATATAGATAACAACCACAAGTCAAACATGACTAGATCAAAGATGGGCCATAAGGCTTATGTTAGTACTAAGGAGAGGGAAGATGTTATCACATTAACTTGGAGACTTGCATCCTAAATCCAACTTTCAAATTGACAAAAAAATTTCATGCAAGGAATGTCATACAAACCATATTTGTTTCATAATTGTTGTATATGTGGGATTGAATACACATTTAACAAGAATGTCAACACAAACGTAAACAATTTAGAAGACAAGTATTAACATGAAACAAAATTTCAACATAAGAACAATTGTTATAGTAATATATCATGATCATCACATGGATAATCACCACGAGCCAAAGATAGCCAATGAAGAACAACATCAAAATTACCAATGATGTTAATATTACAATGAGAGAGGATGCCATTACATCAAATAGAGACTGCCCTCTGAGTTTATCTTTCGAATTTGCAAAAGAGTATTGACATAAAACAAAATCCCACCATACAAAAGTAACCAACCTAGATCCATCTTAAAGTCAGATCTATTAAGTATCGAGAGGGATCAAATTTCTTAATGTGTATTTTTTTTATCATTTATTTCCATGGTGGAATTAAATGATTAAAAAAACTACACATTAAGGAATTTGATCTCTCTAAGCATTTGATAAACAAAGGTTTAAGATGGATCTAGGCCAATGTAATTTTTTAAAATGTTGTCACATACATGTATGCATGTATTTATTTATTTATTGCTTACATTAAAACAAAAAATAAAAATGAGAATTAGAAAATATGAGTTTACCTTAGAGTAAATTTAGATTTATATTAGTCGATAAGTTTAAATCATATTAGTACTTTTAGATCTTAAAATATAAAACACAGTAGATCAATTTGAGTGATCAAATGTCTAAATTTGTGATTTTTTTATCATTTAATGTGAATAAATTAATATATGACATGGGATTGTATGATTAAAAAAATCACACCTTAAGATTGGGTTTAAGATAGATCTAAGTTGTATTGATATTTTTAAATATTATTACATATATGTCTACATATCTAGTTATTTAATTATTATTTTTTTAATATAATTAATGTAACATTATTTAAAATGACAACATCTTCCCTCCATTAAGTTGTAGTCCACCTAATGCCTCGTGAAATAGGTTGTAATACATTATTCCACTAAGAATTGTGAGGTCCTCTATAGCCAGGTGTGAAGGAGACATTGACATGTAACATCATAGAAAAAAATGATATACTTGCATTTAAAAAAAAAAAATAAAAAAAATACAAAGTTAAAAAAAAAAAAAAAAAAAAAAAAAAAAAAAAACAAAAAAAAATACTAGTCTAACATAAAGTAAATTATTCAGATTATTTAGAAAAAGAAAAAATTTAGATTCATATTAATTTAACAACTTTAAATCATATTATAGATCCATCTTAAAGTGAGATCAATGAAGTAGTGAGAGTGATTATATTTCTCAAAACACATTTTTTTATCATTTAATACATGACATGACATTAAATAATAAACAACATTTTCACCTTAGGAAATTTGATATGAGTTTATAATGATGGACACTGTTTTAATCCTTTAAAATGTCATCACATATATATTTACACATATAGTTTTATTTTTCATTTTATTTAAATTTTTAATATTAACGTCACATTATATAAAGTGACAACATCTTCTCCATATTAAGCTTGTAGAGCTCTGTAGAAACTTGTAATACATTACATTAATGACAAAAAAAGCGTTGGTATCACACCATTACTAAACTAGTACAACCATATAAATTAAATAAGTGGTAAATGCATATAGGTATCAAACCATGATAAACATCAAAGCACTTATTTCATCATACATCTCTCATTGTCCATATTTAAAAAACTGTAAAAATTAACTAAATATGTGACAAGAATTTTAACTATAGAGATTCATCTCAATTTTACTATGGAGTTATTTTTTTTTAGTAAGATAAAAACATTGATTTTATTATGTATATGTAAAAACCAGTACATCTAGTCGAAATGTAGGCGCCCTCAAAGAAAAGATGACCATCCTGCTATATAATCCTTCCAGCATGTAGCCCCACTTGGCCACGGGTCCACAATGAACCACATATAAAGCATAGATAACATATAACTGAAATTAAACAATATATAAAGTCCATCATCTAGCCCATCACAACAAAAAATAAAAGAGTGTCCAGACATATGGAAAGTAAACCAAAATAAAGAACCCGTCATTGTAAAAACATAGCATCAACAAATGTGGATAAGCCAACAGTGGTCCCCTTCAGGGGAAGGGAAGGAAACCACCATTGTAGGAACAACCCTCCACCTCTAGTGCAATATGCAAACCATCTTGTGGAGCAGTGATACCCAGCTTGGACATGTCATCAACAATGGAGTTGTGTTCCCTGTGAATGTGTTGAATGGAAACCTCCTGAAATGTGCCCATGAGATGTTTGATGTTCCGGAGCCATCCCTATAGATGTGGGTGATGTATATTGGATTTTCCCAGCACATGGTTTATGATGCATTGTGAGTCCCCAAAGATCTTCAGATTTGGAATATTTAAAAAATTTGCGAACCATAATAGCCCCCATAGAGCCATCGCTTCAACTTTCATATTGGTACCTCTGCCACCTCCCCAATGAATCTTATATTGTTGGTTTTTTTCCATGCAAATCCAAACCTCACATCCACACTTACCACTCTGTTCTACTCCATCAAAGAAACCCGCAGGGTAGGATAAAATCGGGCTCGTAGTCTTGAGTGAGTCCCGATGTGGCCCAAGTTTTGATAGCAAGAGTGGTCTTGCCCATGTTATAATGTTGTTGACAGTCTGTTCCACATTGAGTGGTTTCCCTTCAAATATAATAAAATTTCTAGATCTCCAGATTTCCCAAAAAGTGACAAGTGGAATGGCCCTCCATGGTTTAGTTTTTCTGCTCCACCATAACAAACAAGATTCAATCGACACATGATCAGTATAAGGGAAAGAGAGTTTACCATAGATCTTGTGCCAAATCTGGAAAACCACCGGGCAACTTAATAAGATATGTAAATTGCTCTCTTCCTCCAGCCTGCATAAAACACAAATACCTGGACCTTGCATGTTTCTCTTCCTCAGATTGTCCCAGGTGAGAGTTTTGTTCTTCCATGCCAACCAGGTGTATAAAATGATCTTTATCAGAATCTTAATCTTCCAAAATCTTGTAAACCAACATACATCAAGTGAGTTATGTATGCAACTACAAATGTAATGATAGCTGTCCAAGACACAGATAGATCACCGCTTCATAATACCGTCCTACCCCATCTGATCTTCGTCCTCAGTCTTGCACATACTAGACTGACGTAGCTCAACCAGAATTTGCTCCCAAATTCCGGCCACATCTCCTAATAGCTCGATCTTCCCCGCCCTCTTCCAAACAGGAAAGACGCCAAACCTTGTATTGGTTGTTTGATCAAGGTAGAAGTATCCTATGTTGTTTAAGTTGCGAGTGAGATGGTCAGAGAAATGTCTTTCAATAGCAGTCCCAAGGATGCAGTCCCTGTCGATGATAATTTCCCTCCCCGAGTCAAAGATCCAGCATGTCCTTTTAAGCATCCAATATTTGACCTTGTTTAAGCTGATCTAGACAGTGGAACCAATCGATTTCCCAACATATCCCTCTTGCATCCAATGCATAGCCTTGATTCCTAGGAGGTATTTGGATATGATGATATCACCCCATAGGAATTTAACAAATAATCCCCACCATAAGGATTTAATTAGTAAGGCCCAACCAAAAAATTTGATGTTCAACATACCCCATCCCCCAAGTCCCTTTGGTTTGGTGATCTTATCCAATTTGGTAAGGTGGAATTTATGGGCTTTTCCGGAACCTGCCCAAATAAATTTAGCCATAATCTTGTTAATTTTCGAAATAATAGAAGCAAGGAGGCAGTATAGGTGTGCCCAATACACCGCAAGTTGTTGCAGGACTGATTGAGTGAGAGTAACCCTTCCTCCAAGTGTTAAACATCTGTGTTCCCATCCAGTAATATTTTTTGAAATCGGTCAACGATCCAAATCCAGTCCTTTACTCTGTAGTTATTTAGCTTGATATTGAAGCCCAAATACTTCAGTCCAACGCAAATCGGTTTTGTATCCACGCCAAACATGTTCTCAATGTGCTCTATCTCCTCCAATTGTCCCCACCCATATAGAATCATAGATTTATCCTTATTCATAAGAAGTCTCGTAGCTCTGTCGAACCTGTTGAAAATTTTATACAAGGATGCCCACACCATCCTCGTTATCATACCAAAAATTAAAATGTCATCAACAAAGAAGCTGTGTGAAATCCTAATGCCCCGACCCATAGTGAGTGCTTGAAACTTGCCCCTCATACACACATTTTTAATTTTATGGCTGAGGCCATCCATGGTCAAAATGAACAAGAGTGGGGAAAGAGAACAACCTTGCCACAATCCTTTGCCAACTCCAAAATATCTTGTAGGAAATCCATTAATAATGACTGCATAAGCCATTATCCATTGAATGTTGCGTACCTGGAGGCCAATTTTGTGTAGAACAATACGTAGGAATGCCCAATCTACACAGTCATATGCCCTTTGGAGGTCCACCTTCATAACAACAACGTTCATATTCTTAGTGTGGATGGTATGCAGACATTCCTGCGCCGTTGCAACTACCTCATGAATCTGTCGATCCTGTAGGAATCCATATTGCTCCAGTGTAATATATGTGGACAATGTGTTCTTGATTCTGAGAGCAATAATCTTGGATATCAGTTTGTATATCAGATTACATAAAGAGATGGGCCGATAGTCATTGAAAGTCCCTGAATCACTATTTTTTGGTATAAGAGCAATGTATTAGAGTTAATTTAAGTTATGATGCACCCACCCAGTTTGGACTCCTCCACCATCCTTAATAAGTCGAGTCCCATTAAATCAAAGAAATGCAGAAAGAGATCAATTGTCCACCCATCTGGGCTAGGGAATTTGTCCTTAGTGAATAATTTAAGGACATAATGAACCTCCTCCAGGTTGACAGCCTTGTATAGTTCTTCATTTTTATCCTCATCAAACATTGTAGGATATGAGTCAGACCCCCATATTTGGTCTTCAATGCAACCAACATCTCTCTTTTTGTAAGCGTCTTCAAAAAATATGGTTGTTGCCTGCTAAATCTCCGAAAGAGCTTGTACCATGTAGCCATTTGAATCCTTGATGTCCCAAATGGTATTAACAATTCTTCTATGATTTGCATATCTATAAAAGAATTTGGTGTTTCTATCACCCTCCTATATCCACAGAGCCCTACTCTTCAGTCTCCAAGTGACCTCCTATACATGTAAAATCTTTTTCTTCTTCTCCTCAAGTTCCTTGATGTTATGAATGAGGTCTGTAGATGGGCTTCCCATATTTAGAGTCTGCCCCAATCTTTCCAGCTCCTCTTTGATGTCTGCAAGCTCTTTGTTCATCCTCTTCTTTTTTTTAGTTATATATATATATATATATATAATATTTTATTTTATTTTTTTCGTTCCGATACCTTAACCACCGATTTTAAATCAAGGAGCTTCCCATAAATCACCTGCATAGGGGATTCCTCTGAATCTCTGTACTGTGTCCATAAATATCTAATCAATGAATTGAAGTTCGTATCTTCCAGCCATATACGATTAATTTGAAGGGCATTCCCATCCTGGTCTGCTCCCTGTGCCAAATTAAGGTGATGGGTCGATGATCAGAGATGAATGATTTTAAAACCTCCGATTGTAGCATGCCCATCCTCTCCACTAGATCTTACTGTATCAGGTATCTATCAAGTTGCTTAGCAATGTGTTGAGATCTAGCCCTGCCATTATGCCAGGTGGGGACTAATTTCTGTGGCAGAATGTCCACAAGGTGATAATCGCAGATAATTTCTTTTAGTTTGTCAGCTAGTGGGTCAATCCTACAAGTCGAGCCCCAACATTCATCCATTCCTGTGGTGGCATTTAGATCACCTGTCACAATGAGAGAGTCGATATTGATGATATCAGCCTCCTCCATTATATCCCATAAATTAGTCCTGTCTTGATATGGGGCATATAAATTGAGAATGTGCAGTCACCACGCCAACTACCTTAATCTACCTGATAGAAAAATACCAGCAAAACATTTATAATCTTTAAATCTAACCCATTTCAAGTTCCACAGAGCAGCTAGCCCCCGGAGAGGCCAATAAAGTCCACCGCTTCCATATGCCACTCAGGTAGCATTTTCCTGAAGTAATCTAGAACCTTCTGTGTTGTAGTCATGGATTCTTGTAATAGGATCAACAAAAGTAAAGAGTCCTTTGAAAGCAAGGAATTTAAGCGAGTCCCCCAGACCCCACATATTAAGAGAAAGGCAAAAGGTCACGACGCCCGATGATCGAGTTGTGAATCTCTAAGAGCCCAAGGTTCATAGGTGGAGAAAATCAGAATGTCAATAAGGGAGGTGGAGTCGACAGGTGAGAAAGGCAAGATCATGGGCCTCCCACGGAAGTGTCTGCTGTGACAGTGTTCTTGCGTCTCACCGTAATGTTATGTGCAGAGTTAGGGCTAATCTTCGGAGAGGATGGTGGGTGCGGTCTATGGATAGTTAGAGACCTAAGATCCATGGTCTTGTTGGAAAGAAGGAACTCGATGTCGCTATCAACCAAGTTCCTGGGGGAGGAGGTAAGCGACCCGAGGGAGAGAGGTGGGGCTCCAGAGGCTCGGATGTTGGGGAGTGGTGGAGGAGGAGAGGTACATGGAAGAAAGGTCCCGTTTTCATGGATCACCAAAGAATCTGGGGGCAATGGGTGCAAGGAATCCCACGTAGGTGGTTGGGAATTAGACGGGGCCAAGGTGTGTGGGATGGAAGCAGAGTCAAGATTATGAGGGGGCACATCCGGTGAAAGGGAGTCTGAAACAATAAGGTTCAGTGGGGATAGAGGGGGGGAAGATGGAACCACGATAGGTGAGGAAGAAGATGTATAATCTAGATATTTCAAACCAAACGTAGAAGGTAGGTTCAAGGGGGGGGTACCTGTGATATGTTGTCGTAGAGATTCATAGGACTGACCCATGCCCGCATAGCCACCGCCTTGTGTTTGGTGTCCAAAACGTTCCTCGGTCAACTTGGTTCGAGCCGCCTCGTTCAATTTATGCTTCCTCCCGTGATTTTGAGGGCATCGTGTCATGAGGTGCCAAATGCGGTGGTAGATAAGGCAACGGAAAGGAATGCACCAGAAGTCCAGTCGCTGGTGAATGTGGGTCTTATCCCATACCAAATCAATGTGCTTAAGGAAATTCCTAGTGAAACCCCTCTCAATTAGGATCCAGGCAACCCGTTTATCTCTAGCCCCTAAACACTTCGGGTCAACATAGATGAATTTGCCAACAACATTCCCAATGTCGATGAAGACCTTTCTCATCCAGAATCCAATGGGTAAACCAGGGAGTTTAACCCATATCAACTTATTTTGGGGAGTATCCCTAAGCGGGTTAAAGAGAATGTACCATGGGTGTAGCGAAAGGAAACCGCGCCCATGCACCCACGGTAATTTGAGTGTTTTCTCCAAATACTCTTGACAAAGAACGAGTTCATGAGCCTACTCATCGTGGGTATGTAGTCGAGGAGTGTTTTCCACTTAGTCACCCCCCAATCCCTCATCTACGCCTCCCGAGGGTCAACAAAGTACCATCATCCCACCAAGGCACGCTTTTGTACGCTGATAACCCGATCCAGGAGCATGTCGTAATTGAAACTCAAAAGTGTTGTTTGTGGTGAAGTTGCAGTAGCCTGACGCTGTTGTTTGGACTTAGGGCCACAGGGGGAGGCATGTTGTTCAACGAACAGAGGAGGATCAACATGTCCAACAAATGTATGTGTTTCCATGCGACGTTTGGCTTTGTAATGTTCTCCCACCAAATGTCCCTCCCCATGTTTGTCTGCATTCCGTGAGCATGACCTGACATCGAGTGCGCGTCTAGTGTGTTGCCAATAGAGTGTGCCACCTCAACCTCCAGGGTGGCCCAGATAAATGCCTCATGATTCAAGGTGTCAGATTTAAAGAGGTACGAGAGGTCCATAGACCCCAATAGGGATAAAACAGGCCGTCAAGCAGCCAATCCAGCACGGTAGAGTTAGGTATGTAGGAAGATTGCCAATTAGATGGAATGGCAATAACGACAAGATAACCTCGGTTAGAGTGATGGGAGGAACGATGACCAAGAAAATATTAAAAAAGGACCCTAGTCCCATCCACAAGCAATATTCACAACACATAGCACCTGCACAACAAATCCCCCAACCCACCCCGTCGCCAGTTCTCGTCCCAATTTAGAAATTTAATGTTTGAAAGTAATAGATTATCCCAAAATACCTATTCCTCGCCAACCCCTATGTCTAAGTATCGTCTGGCAATAGAGAGGAAATAATGACAACATGTAGAGAATTAAGTCGAATGGACGCTTCCTCGAACTGTTGACCACCTCAATTTGGGAACCAAATCACGGAGAAATTTGAATTCTCCAGGAAAAGTCGACCGATCTTTAGTAAGGATACCAGGAAAAACAAGCCACCCCAAGTAACTTGCACAGAGCGAGGCGAACAACACATAGCAATTTAGAAGTAATACCAGGTTGAAATGATGTGGAGTAATGGAGATCTCATCCCTCGCAACAACAACAACAACAACATCCTAAACACGTCCACCACCCATTGCAACATTTGACCCCAAAATCTTTGTAGGGTCTGGAAATGATAAACATTTTAATCCACTTTCTCCAGAGTGTGTTGTAGCTCATCATTGCGAAACAAAAACCCTGTTCCCAATTAGTAATCGGGCATGCAAGTTTAATGATGTCGGCCCAAATAATCATGAGATCTTCCTATGAGATTAAGCAATTGGTCACGTAGCATACAATATAGGATGTAAATGGCGATAAGAAAGATGAGCACAATGTGAAAAACCTCAAAGTAGAGAATGTGAATCATTGCCCAGAGAGGGGGTGGGCAACAATGTCCAGTCAATACCCAACAAAGGATGGGCCTGTTTGGAGCCCAGAGAGACAATGGAGAAGAAGGGATCTCAAAGAAAGGTGAGCAGGCCATGACAAGAAGAGGATGCAATAGAAAAAATCAGAGCTAGTGTGGGAGAGACCATTTGCAAATTGTGATAGATCAAATACCAATTATAACAAACTAATACCAAAATAAGAAACCACTCCAGACCCGAATAAATCCGAACAGAAATGGGTTAAAGAAATTAGTGGTCAGAGGCCTAAACTATAGCCAGTTCCAGATGTCGATAGTTCTGGGGAAAGAGCACTGTAAAATGGACTTACCAACCATTGTTGTAATCGAAACAACTGAGAACCTGTGCAAGATTCATCCCACAACCATTGCAACGCGTCCCAGCTGAAACTCTTGTTTGTGAACGCCTTATGTAGTTTGCAATTTCACAATTTTTATTGTTGTCTATTTTGTTTGGCATCCAAAATCAGGAGAAAGTAAAACATGAGTTGGATTTCAAAGAGAGCTTGTCATATGGCGACCGTGGGAGCCATTCAGGGTATCAGAAACATTTCGTCAATTTAGCGTTCATGGAGATTCTTATCCTATAAATAGACTTTGTTATTATAACATGGACTAATACCATGGCATATCAATACTACATGCTTAAAAACCAAACTTCATTTCTTATGATAGTGGTTCATATAACATTTTTTAATTAATCAATTTAATTAAAAAAGTAAAAAAAGTATAACTATTTTTTAAATAAATTTCAACATTTGATTTATGACTATTGCTAAAAATAATCTTGAATATTCAATAGAGTTAAATCTATATCATTCATTCATTTACTTAATAATTAAACTAAAAATTTAGAAACTCTATTCCAAAACATATATATAAACATAATAATAAACTCTAAAATAAAACAAATATACTTCCATATAAAATAAAAATTTATATTATATTAATATAAAAATAAAAATTTATAATCTCTCACTGATATTTACACATTAAAAAACTTACCAAATATAATATTAACTAAAATTATTATTAAAAAATAAATAACCATTTCATGAAACGAATTTTTTAAATTTAAATTTGGTTAATAATATACTTTACTTCAACCACTAAATCACATAATCACAACTTTATTTCAACTACTAAATTACAAAATCACAATTCACAAACATCAACAATATTAAACACTAAATTGCCCAAAAAAAGAAAAGAAAGAGGAGGCTGTAAACACTAAATAGGAGCTGTCCTCAAAACCCACCATCTATAGCAGCAGGTTAGCGTTTGGGTCAACTTAAACATCTCCCTTTGAAAAATTAAAAGAAGGGAAAACACACAAATTTTTATTTTTCGCATGGGAAATTTCAACCAAAGTCAAAGATAGGAAAAACAACTTTTCATTCATTCTTAAAAAAAGAGAAAATAAAAATTGTTTTAGAAAATGTGAAAAATAGGAATTAGGGGATGAAAAGGCAAGCGAACTATTCATCCAAGTAAACACACTAAAGTCTAGTGGACAACTACGGAAGTGCTTTGGCACTCTGTGAAATGCAAGGCGAGGAAGAAGAAGCGTCGAGGGTTTAGTCAAAATCCCAAAACCTTGATCCAAAAGATGCTCATATGCACCCAGATTGTACCTCCGGAATTCGAAACCCGCTGACGCAGATGTATGTTTGGGAAAAATTGGCCATTGGGGATGCTGATCTGCTCGAGCCTTGAAAGACTTCTGTGAGGATCTTCATTATCGGATATCACCCGAGGACTGCCGGAGATCAGGTGTTCGAATCGCTTAAGCTCATTTTCTTCTCCCGTCTTTTCGCTTTTATTTAAATCACTTTTATTTTCCCTTGGAAGATTTCTATCTTCGACGATGTGCAACTGAAACTACTAAAACAGAGTCTCTGTAAAACATCTCAAGGAATTAAATAGCAGGGGCGTGGAATAAAACGATTAAAGTCTGACGTGGAATAACTGGTTACGAAGAGTGATCGTTAGAAATTTAGGAGACAGGTTTTAGAAGCGAGATCGGGGGTTTGTTTCCGGGTCTCGGGTTTAGATAATAATTTCTAGAATTCGGCAGAAATCTGCCCTGGCTGTTTTGGTTCAAGATTGTAATAAAAGTTGCACGTCATTAGCTAAATGTTGCGGTTAATTCTATGTACTCATGGAATCCAGGAAAGTTTTTGTGGCAAACCAGGAAAATTTCGGTGGCAATTTTTACGTGTTAGATATTTTTCCCAGAATCAGACCAACAAAGTCCCAGTCTGCTTTCAAAGAGCTGTCCGGATTGTCAGAATTTAGCAGAAAAACAATGATTCAGTTCCATATGTATTGGTGTCATAGATTAGGTGCGGGAGGTCTATTTAATTGAAGAAGAGTCATTCTTTAATGCCTGTGGCAGACAAGGATTTTCGGCGTGTTGCAGATTGTTCATGTTCCTGGTTATTCTCATTTAGATTATGCTTCACTAGTAGCAGGCCAAGGATTTGATTCCCGTGGCTACCTTATGGCGTCGATTCAATTACCATCTACTCAATGTGGTTATTCCTCCCTGCACCCTTTATTGTTGACCAGAGACATTAGCTGTTAGGCCATATGCTGGTTGGTTTGCAAGAAATGCGATTTTAAAGTGGAACCCAAAGTATTGATGTGCACATGTCTCATGTAAGTCGGGAACAGTTTAGCTATTGCAGATGTCCTTACCAGACTTTTGGGGACATTGTCCTCAGGCATGCTATTTCTTAATTTGATTCTGCTTCCCTGGGAAAACTATCGCCGAGGAGTAATTATGATCTGGAAATGTAAAATCATGGCTTCAAAAATATACAAAGTCATCTGGTAACGGAAATTCTCTCTAAGATCATCTAAAATGAAACAGAGGCCAGCCCATGGCATGGCTAGAGCCAATTTAGATCTCAATTCTAACTTATCATCATAAAATATTAAAGTTGCCTACCAGACTCGAGAATCATACACATCTGTGGCAGCCGTTTAGAGAAAAGTCTTGGCGGTTATATTTGTGTAACATTATGAACTACAACTATAGAAAGAATAGCCCTGTCAAACTAGGGAAACATCGCATATTACCAAGGTGCCAGGTCTTGAACCCTAGAATTATAATCAATCCGAAGAATTTTCTTCCTCATTTGCTGCTTTGTTATCCACAACTTTGAGTTTTATGTAATTGAATATTTTCAGAACCTTATGTAGCAGAGGAAGTGATCAGTTCATTGTAATTAGGAAATTGCTTTGGGGGACTTTGTTGTAAACTAACAGAAAAGGGGAAGATCACGATATTAGGGGCAAAGGATGAGCAACAAATTCAGGGCAATTTTTTGAAACCTAAACAATATGGTTGTGGATATATAAAGATTCTTAGTTAACATTTGGGTATCGTGACTGGTAGAAAAGAAGGTAGAGGAAGCATGGAGTGTACAAATAGTGGCCTTGGAGAGATGCTCAAGGAATAATATAGACCCAAGTTCCAATATAAAAAGGCAAAGTAGGCTTGCACGTGTCCTTTTAATTACCAATAGTTAAGTCTCCTCATAAGATAGATAGCTGATCTGTCTTGAACGACCTGGTCGGCATTGGAAATATTGTGCAGCAATTTTTGTTATAAATGAATAAGATAAATCCTGTAAATGAGATATTTTAGTTTGAACATTAAATTAAAACACAGGGTCTCCACTTAATGCTTGAAAAAAATGAGTTTATAAATTAGAAGCAATAAATTTGGGATTGATAAGCTGGTGGTAGGGGTTATAATTGATGCTGGACAAAAGTTCGACTTCTATCAATATGACAAAACCAAAGGTCTTCAGCTATGGCAGGTGATGATTATATCAAATAAAATTCCTTTGAACAAGCTTGATATATTACATATGGATGGTGTTTTATAAAACATGCTTCATTAGACAACCAAAGAAATGTGGCTTACATAATGAGGCTATTCTTGACCATCAAGATTCAAAATACTATTGCCCTGCAAGTTTATTCCAATTGCAAATCGAATTGACTTTGTTTGAAGGTTCAATCAACCTTCAACTTGTTAAGCATATCATGTGCTCAGGGATCTACTTATAGGGCAACTGGAATTGTGGTATCTTGTTGTGCATAGTGCCAGGTTAGCTTTATGATAGATCCTGCCTTGACCATTACCATCAGCGATCAAGCCAATTGACTTGATAATCATCATCATCATCATCTAATTTGAAGGTCTGACCTAGCCAACACTAAATTGATGTACGAGGCTCCTTTGTTTATAGGACAATGGACCCCCTCTGTTCAGTGATCATATCCTAACCCACTGCCGGATTCAAATCTGTGACTTCCTAGGAAGAAACACATGTTCTTAACTTTAGGCACCCCTGAGCGGTATTGTAAAGGCTCTGTTATTGGCATGCCTTATGTTTATTCATCAATGCAATTGATAGGCTATGATGTGGTTGTAATATAAATTTGTTGGTCTATATGGTTTTTAGTTCTCACAATAATTTAGAAGTTTGTGGTGGTGGGTTTTAGTTTTTGCAATAATTTAGAATTTATGGGGCTGCTGAAGGGAGTCCCATGTTGTTAATCATGCATGTTCATGCTTGCTTGCTACCTTGTTAGTCTCGTGGTGATCTTGGGATCATAATAATATTTATGAAATATATCTACACTTCAATCTTTAACGTTGTGTCCTGAAAGCCAAAAGTTTTGGATGACAAGGTGGAAGCAAATAGGGGATAAACTTCACTGAATCATCACGCCTTTTCTTCTCAATTGTTTTTGATCTAATGAAGTTGCTATCCTAATATCGTTGCTGTCAATGTAATGAATGTGAAATGATTATTACACAATAAAAACAAGCAAATAAATGTATACTTATCATTGTTGACTTATCGTATCTTTTGTCAGTTAGAACTTAGAAGGTAATAGTTGCACGGGGATGAAAGGAAGACATCATACTATTAACAATTCTAAGCTTCCATTGATCAGTTACAAGTCAGATTGATGGATTTAGGTAAAACCTAGCTGCAAAAGCATTCAAAACAACAGCTGTAAGCATATTTGTATGACAAATCTAGGTGGTTATATAAATTGCTAAACATGCACAATGCTGTTGTAATTTTATAGAACTTCAATGCTTGGGTACAAAGCATTGTTTGACGGTGAAAACTGGAAACAACAGCGGAATAAGCAGATCAAATATAAAGTGATAATTGATTGATTGATGAAGTTAGATATATTGCAGCGAATGGGACACGTGCTTACCAGGACACACGAGAATTGGAGAGTTGCTATTTGATTTGCTTGTCATTTCAACTAAATGTCTATCGTAATAGAATAAATTTATTATATGCCTGTGAGGGAGATAGATGGAATAACATGAACACAGTTCTGATAGCATATTAGGGGTAGCTTTAGGCATGGTTTGGGGCTTGGCAGAGTGTGGTTGGTGAGGCATTTGCTACTAATAAAAAATTCTGTCTAGATGTGGGATCTAGTAAGAGAGCGGAGTAAAAGCAACTTAGTATGTTTGGAGTGCTTACAAAGCAAAAGCTGGCTTCAAATCCCAAGTACCATATCTTAGACCTGAGCACATGCCTTTATTACCAACTTATGAATCAGCTCAGATATTTTTCAATGTGGGCTATTGTGGACACTTGACAGTGATTACATGGAAGACAACTGGCAAAATATTGAATTAATATGAGTTCTAGAAAGCAATGAAACATGGGTGATAAAGTCTGTTACAGTTTGCTTGACTGAGCTGAAGCAGATACCTGTTTTGAGAAACATAATTGGTAAGCTTTTGGACTGCTATTTTTTCACCTTTTTGCATCAAGCACCTGTGATAAATTAAGCAATTTGGACTGGTATACATTTGTCCTTGATCTCTTGTATGGTATTAATGTTCTTAACCACCCAGGCTAAGGAACACTACTACCAAAACTTTCTTTGATACCATAAACTCGAAATTTCTTAGAACATGGCTCATATGATTTTTGATACCATGAAGATTTATGCGGACTGGGACTCCAATATCAACCAGGATTCCAATAATTACTCAACAGCATAGCCTGGTCATTATAGTGGGCCTAATTCTTGTCAATGGGGTACCCCTGGTATCACATTTAGCTCTGTTATAAATTCTAAATGGATACTATCGTGTAATGCAGCATATACATGTCCATAATGTTGAAAAAAATGGTACCAATGAAGTGTTTCCTAGGCATTTGTCCTTTTCGCCTAGGGAGACACTTTAATCACCTTTTGTCTAAGTGACATTATGAGATTATTAATGTCAAGAGGGGCTAAAGTATTTTTTATGTGGAGTTGTACCATGTATTTTAAATTATTAAAGTCACATGTCTAAAAGTGACTTTATGGGTAAAGTCTAAAGTTCACTTTATAATATTAAAGTGACTTATGTTTTATAAGTTACTTTATGGGAAAAGTGACCATGGTGCAAAATAACATTAAAAGTACTAGGAAGTCTTTTTAAAAGAAGGGGACCACATGTATGAGGGGTCAAGTGGAGAATTGATCCTAGCCATTGATCTAATGGCTTGAGATTAAATCTCAGCCATTAGATCCTAGGGATAGGGTTTCAATCTTTTTTCAAGAGACAAAAGGGAGGGAAACAGAATTTTTCATTATTCATTCTTCTCAAAGGAAAGAGGAGAACATAGGAGGCAGAGTTTGAGAGCTCGAGCCAGCCAAGAGAAACTTGAAGGGAGGCGGAGAAACATTCTACAGCAGAGAACAAGGCAGCCACACCACAGCAGATCGAATCTCTCAAGAAGGCCGAGTTTAAGCCAATAGAGGAGGTTGAAATTTATGAAGGCAGCCCTGGCTTCTGTTAGCTCACAGGACGAGGTTCATTTCTGAGCAAAATCAAACTAAAACTCAACCTGGGCCAGCGTATTTTATCCTACAGTCAACACACACAAAATCTGGGTTTCCTAAGCATGCACAACAAGTATTTCAGGCCTGAATAGCGTGATATTTAGGTTAGTTTCTGATTGTATTATCAGCTCGTTGTGTGGAGAGGAGAACTATATATCAGCTGTGTATATTTTCTATATGGTATCAGAGCTTCCCAAGCTCCAGATCTGAGAAAGGACTCTTCAGATCTGGGGATAAATCAACTGATATAATAACCAGCAAGCAAACCTTCTGCTACAAGTCTCTAAAACTGTGTACAACTAGTCAAAAACTACCTTCAGATACCCAAAGTTCAGTGGTTGAGAGGGAGGCAGTTTGCTAACTCACAGACCTGGGATTTTGTGTGGGTTGAGGGTCATGGCAACTGGTATGAGGGTGGAGAACAGATTGGTAGGGACAGAGAACTTTGGCCCCTGGAAGGAGAGAATGATGCTTTTAATGGAGGAAGTTGAAGTGTGGGACATTGTTGATGCTCCTGTGCAACCACCTACTGATCCAGCTCAGTTGGTAGACTTCAACAAGAAGAATGTGAAGGCTAAGAGGATCCTTCTAGATGCCATCAAAGACTATTTATTCCCTCATGTGACCGGGATGGGATATGCCTACCAGATGTGGGAGTCCTTGGTCACATTACACCAAAGTTCCAATGAGAATAGGAAGGTGGTGTTGAGACAGAAGCTACGCAACACCGACCTCATACCGAATCTCATAGGTGAAGGATGAGTTGGATGCCGTGGGAATGGCAATCCTAGAGAACTAGTTGTTTAGGATTGCTTTGGATGGGTTCACCGAGAAATGGGATGGATTCATACATGGCATTGTGGCCAGAGAGCACCTTCCAGATCAGAGGAGGATTTGGGACGATTTCTTCTAGGAGGAGATAAGGAGGAGTGCTAAGGTGGGCAACAAGAGTAGTGGGGGAGGTAAGGAGGAGAATGTCGCCCTTGCGACAAAGGGAAAGAAGAAGGCCAAGCAAGGGTCTTCTTGTGGGGCCAATCAACAAGAGAAGGATGAGAAGTATGAGAAGGACATGAGCAAAGTGAGATGCTTTGCTTGTGGTGAGGTGGGTCACTATGCTTCCAAGTGTCTTAAGAAGAAAGGGAAGAAGAGGGATGTGGCAACATCAACCGAGGTGAGGAGTGCGCCTCAAGGTTTGAGTCAGAGTTTGCACTAGTGGTGAGCTTAGCCACTAGTGTCTGGTTCATAGACAATGGAGTATCTTGCCATATGATTGGTGTGAGGGAGCACTTTACGAGTCTTACAGAGGGAGTAAACCTTGAGGTGGTGCTTGGAGATGACACCAGGGTTAGAGAGACAAGAGTGGGGACAATATCATTTCAGAGGGAGACATTACCTCCTCTGAATTTGATAGATGTTCTTTATATACTGGGCTGAGGAGGAACTTGATATCGGTTTCCTTTGTTGAGGATAGAGGATGTGTCGTGTTGTTCCGGGATGGACAGGTGTTGATGTATCTTGTGGGAGCTAGCGTGGCCTCTACTAGAGTGATTGGAGTCTGTGATGGAAGACTTTATAGGTTCATGTTTCAGCCGACCAGGTTCGTGAGGAGGTCACAAGAGGGTGACAATGTAGAGCAATAGGCTCCTGGTTAGGGGAACATACTACAGGTTTCAGTGTCCACAGGTACAGCTTCATAAAGTTCAGGAGGATGATTGGATTATGGAGTGACAGTTTTATAGAGTGCGGGATCTTAGAGTGTAGGAACTTTGAGTGCAGGATCACTACAGGCCATAGGGGCATCTTCATCAGGACTACATGTGTCAGGTGATAGAGATGATGCTCCTAGACTTGTGCAAGGGATTTCTTCAGGGATGAGGAAGCTGGGAAGGCTTTATGGTTCCTTCAAGGAAGCACATGAGTCAGTGAGGGGAGCAGATCACTTGAGGTGTTGGATGATGATGTGGCGGGAGTAGCAAGTGACAGGATGGTATCAAGGAGTGAGCATATACACTTCAGAGATAAGGATGGAATGGTGGGAAACAACTTCCTTGGTAAGAGGGAGTGTTGAGAAAAATGGTACCAAAGAAGTGTTTCCTAGGCATTTTTCCTTTTGGCCTAGGGAGACACTTTAATCACCTTTTGTCTAAGTGACTTTATGAGATTATTAATGTCAAGAGGGGCTAAAGTATTTCTAATGTGGAGTTGTACCATGTATTTTAATTTATTAAAGTCACATGTCTAAAAGTGAGTTTATGGGTAAAGTCTAAAGTTCACTTTATAATATTAAAGTGACTTATATTTTATAAGTTACTTTATGGGAAAAGTGACCATGGTGCAAAATAACATTAAAAGTACTAGTAAGTCTGTTTAAAAGAAGGGGACCACATGTATGAGGGGTCAAGTGTAGAATTGATCCTAGCCATTGATCTAATTGCTCGAAATTAAAGCCATTAGATCCTAGGGTTAGGGTTCTAATCTTTTCTCAAGAGACAAAAGCGAGGGAAAAGGATCTTTTAAATATTCATTCTTCTCAAAGGAAAGAAGAGAACGTAGGAGGTAGAGTTTGATAGCTCGAGCCAGCCTAGAGAAGCTTGAAGGGAGGCAGAGAAACATTCTACAATAGAGAACAAGGCAACCACACCACAACAGATTGAATCCCTCAAGAAGGCCGAGTTTAAGCCAATAGAGGAAGTCGAAATTTATGGAGGTAGCCCTAGCTTCTATTCACTCATAGGACGAGGTTCATTTTTGGGCCAAATAAAACTAATACTCAACCTAGGCTAGCGTATTTTCTCCTATAGTCAACCCACATGAAATCCGGCTTTTCTAAGCATGCACAACGAGTATTTTAGGTTTGTAAAACGTGATATTCAGGCCAGTTTCTGAGTAATTATCAACTCATTGTGTGGAGAGGATAACTATATATCAGTTGTGGATGTTTTCTACACATAATAGCTCAATAAACATGCATAAAACATATAAACCAAAAGCAACATATATACATCAAAGTAAACACAACATTAAAACACATATAAAGCATAAATAAAACACTTATATAAATCACCAATTGGCCGTAGACTTTAGATGTGCACCTAGCCATAGATTTCACTTCCCCAAATTTCACAGCATTGGGTCACCCCCAAGCGGGGCTTATGACTCCACTAGGGAAAAGGCTTATGTAGAACCTAACTAAGGTCTCACAGATAATGCAAGTGTTTTCTCTCTAAGGTACCAAACTCTAGCAACACTCCAACCTACAGTCTCTTATCCCCCATCAACTTACACAACCCAAGGTAGTACGCCCCCTTTTTTACCTCTGCAGTCCCTTAGGTTGTGCCAATACCCTTCTAGAGCTCTAGCGCAGGTTGTCTAGAGGTCTTAAATCCCTGTGGCTCTAGGAGTTCCAACTTCCCTCCAGGGTCTCAAGATACCCTCTAGGCCTCACATCAGGGATACCTATTCCTACACTTCTTGTTCTGTTGAGAAATCGATAAGGGCAACAATTAAGATGATTTCACTTTACTTGATAACTGCTTGTGAAGTTATGTTGGTTTCTTATTACTTTTGTTATGTTCTATTTATCAAACAATTACCAAAACCATAAATTATGAAGATCACAAATAAACAATGAACACAAGATGTAGGCTCCAAGCCAGGGCAAAGCCCTCCAAGGGGAAACCCACAAAATTCTTCGCTTCTTATATCATCAAATCAATTGAGAATCCCAAGACCCAAACAACAAGACCAAGACCTCAAAAAAGACCCAAGTCAACCTCCTCCCAAGCTCTTCTAGATAGTCAAAGTCAACTCAAGTCAAAACCTTCCAAGTCAGCGCCAACTATAGAATTTCGGCCCCCAGCTTCAGAATTTTGGACTTGCAAGTAGATCTACAACTTCGGCCCCTGCAGCAACTTCAAAATTTCACACATGGGAGAGATCTAGGGCAAATTTAAGTGCAAAAACTTTGATATTCTTCTTCTCTCTCTCTTGCTTTCTTGCTCCTTTTTTTGAATTTCGCTCTTCTTTTCTTGGAGACTGAACTTGCTTGTGTGGTGCTTCAAATGAGGTTGAGCTCTCTCTATTTATACACATCTAGGAGGTCAAATTACCCCTTCCACGGTTGACTTGGTCTTGTGGGTTCAAACATTACATTTTTGACTCAAATAAATTTCTTTTTCCTCTTTCTTTTCAAAGTCCAAATGGGACTTGACCCTAGAACAATAATTTGACTTATAACAAATATTCTTTTGACTCGAAAATCCTAGAAACATGAATAACATGCTTGACCTAGACGACTAATTGACTTGAGCATGAAACACATGCTTGAAAAATAATATTTCTTTTTCGTCTTTTTGATCTTTTACATAAAATATATGATGACATAAATACAATAGCAATTATGAAGACCAAACCTAGTTACATTTTCTAACACTCCCTCTTAACTAGGGAGGTATTCATAATCCCATAATAGGTACAAGGATACTCTCAAACTGAAATGTTCTCATAAGAAGAGTCGGATTGGTAAACTGTCTTTTTAAGCATCAACTTCATGACCAGCATTGTCAAATAGAAAAATAATGAGGCCTTTTCACTAACAAGCTCTAACTCTCCACAAGATTAGAGCACAATGCTGGGAGGCACACATATGGACACCTCAGCCTCTCAAGGCACATACCCCATCCAAATGTTCACAAGGTATGTCCTTTTAGGACTTATTCTCATCTTGGATTCCCAAAACTCAAATAATATCAGTCCTCTTCGACTACTCTTATTTTGGATACCTTGTTAGATCCTCAAATAGTGTTAGTCCATGGGACTACTTCCTATCTTGGATATCCAATCCTTAAGAAGTACCACTCCCCAGATGCTTATCCAATCCTCCATTCTCCCTCCCAATGTGATGCACTAGACGTACGACGGTTAGTCCTGGCCTAATGCATGGTACATATGGAGAATATCGTGCCCACCATCACTTTTTTTCAACTAAGGAGGAGGTCATTACTCCTTTTCAAATATGAAGGAGATTTCTTGCTCCCTCTCAATCAAGGAAACTTCATCATAACTTTCAGTTAATGTCAAACATATGCTTCATCCTTTCTTTCTTTCATGAGCTACTTGTTCTTCTGTGGAGATCATAGCAGTAGCTACAAGGGCTCCTCTCTCTCATCATTATATCATATTTGAGCTTCGACCTTCCTGGATGTGGTGGAGCCAAACTCTTTCTCGTTCTTCCTTTGTGACAGGGTTCTTGCCATCATCTTTTTATATCACTTTCCATCGATCATTACTCAAAGTATCTTCTTCATCAATAGTTTCTTGCCAAACCAATCAATGTAGAGCTAATCATAACTCCCTCTGTCCATTGGGAAAGTGAATATCATTGGATCCAACATGACCAACATGCTATCTTGTGACTTGCTACTTTTTCAGCCTTCATGATGTGCACATTTCTGTCATCAATACTTCTAAGCCAAAATCAATGTTGTCCACTCAATCCATGTGATTAGAATTGAGCTTAAACCGAACAATTGTGTAATTTCAATTGTTATTTTTCCAATCTATACTTCTGCAATATGTCCATCTAGTTAGCCAAGTCATATTTTAAACGAATCATCAATATTAAATTATCAAAATCAGAGTTACCCAGTTATGATAGCCTTTAAGATGTCATGTTTTTCTAGTAGCTCCCTCTGAGATCAACATCCCTTTGTATGGTCCATCTTCATATTAGAATTCTTCTTCATGCTTTCTGCCTTTCGAGTATCGATCAATGTGGAGTGAACTAATCAACAAGCTTCAAGATCATATCTGTCATAGTTTATGCAGCTTCCTTTGAAGTTGTCCATCTTTCATTCTTCAAGAGACCAAATCGGATGTTGATCAATATCATCATATGTTCTGCCCATTCATCATATTTCTATATACCAAATAATCATATGGAAGAGTTCCAAACCATATCATCTTGCTGATCTATCATGCTTCTATGTATATGGAAGAGTTCTTTCATATTCATCATGCTTCTTTGTGTCGAGTAATTGAACAATAGTGTTGTGTCCAAACATATCATGCTTGTGTTTCCAAGCTTATTTCTGCAATGAGCTCTTCCTACAATATTACTTGAAGACATGAATTCTACTTCTTAATGAGAAGCTCTTAAAGATATACATATTACATACCTCTTTTTTTATGCTTGCCATCTAGTATTTTGAACGAGCTGCATCTCTTCTTGAGGATGATGTCTAGAATGATGTTTAAGATGTGATTCCTTCTCTAAGATGAGAAGTACTTTATTATATCTTCATGTTGCAACTAGATTATCTTTCATTTCTGCAAGCTTCTTGATGCTAGATTCCATAATTTTATTAGAGATATACCTTTTATCATGTTATAAAGATTCTTTCACATAGTGAAGAACCCTCATAATCACTATCAAGGATCATTGCTTCTATAATGATGTGAATGCCAAAAAGTAACTTCATGAATGGTGGAGTGTTGGATGATCCAAAATCTTCTATCTTTGCTTTAATGACTGCAACTAATGAGATGCAACTGACTATGTAGATTCTAATCCTTCCAATGCTTTATGCTTCTTTCCATGATGCCATGCTTCAAACTTCTAAATGTATCTATACATGCTACTATAACTACATCTTCTAATGAAAATGAAAACATGCTGTAACCAGACTTGATATTGGGAGAGTCCTTCAATAGTATAGATCCTTGGTGTCTTCATTCTTCGGTTTCTTTTTGGTTTCTTCTTTTTCTTCAGCTGTATGTGTTCCACTTCTTTCCTTCCTCTTATTGTTCTTCTTATTTTGTGGGTCTTTGGGACAATCTCTCTTAAAACGTCTTTATTCATTGCATCCAAAGCGTTGTACTTTGGACATATCTAGATTTCTTCATGGCTGATTGTTGTTCCTTTGACGAGGCTTAAATTTTCGAAACTTCCTTTTCTTCTTCTTTACTTTGGTAGCAAAATCTTGAGACTTTTCATTTGGTTCAGTGTCATCCTTTGCCTTCAATCTTGTCTCTTCTATCATACACAAAGACCATATCTCATCAAAATTCGGAGTGTCCTTTCTTGAATAGATGCTTGTCACAAAGCTACTCCATTCAGGAGGTAATGCATTGAGTATACAAGTTATTAGTTTAGAATCAAAAAAAACTTCTCCAAGCCCTTGTAATTGATCCTTCAATTGTGAGACCTTTAAGAGATATGAGGTCAAGTCTTCATCCTTTGATAACCTTGTCTTGTAAAGCTTATTCCTCAGAGATATCTTCTGACCTATAGTACTAACTAAATACAATTTCACCAACTTGTCATATATTGCTTTAGATGTGCCCAAATCTGCAACAAAAGGAATTGTTAAATTTGGACAACTAGGTCCAAACTCCATGTTCTGATGCTCAGATTAAGAGGCTAATATTTTTGTTGGATTCCTCTTTCTGAGAGGTGTAAAATCCATATAAAGATAGTCTTAATCCGATGAGCAGAACTTATATTTTGAATTTATTATTCTTAATAAATTATATGTGCAAGGTCAGCCAGTTTTGTAATGTAGGCTCACATGCCCAACAGATGTGTCACACACCCTCATTGATGGATATATATACAGGAAAAGTTGGAGAGAATTTGATCATAACACAACTCACATCTTCCTCTCTCATCCTAAAAGTACGAGCTACCTGGAGGACGAATTTCAGCCACTCGTGGGAAGGACGAAGAGGATTTTTCTACTGCTAGGGTTTCTGCTGCTAGGGTTTCGCAGAAGTTTGACCAGCATTGACTTTGGTCAACGCTTGGTCCAAACAAGCTGAAAACTTGTGGGAGGTTCGATTTTTGAAGGCCGTACTACCTGGCACAAAAATCGAGGTCAAAGGGTTGACTGTTTTGCTGCTGCGTTGACTTTTAGCTTGCTGCCCCTGCGTTGACTTTTCAGGACATCGTTGACTTTTGTAGAACTGACTTGGGTTGACTCATCTACTGGTTGGAGGGTTGTTGTGACACATGCTGGGCTGGCTGACCAAAGGAGACTTTGCTGGTTGAAGCATCCTGTTGACCGCCGAAACGAACACATACATTTTTCTTGTTTTTGATTTGTCTTCTGTAAGATCTGCTTATATGTTCTATCTGCATTTTGCTTATCTACTTGTATGATTGCTGTGAGAAAAGCGAAATTGCTCTTAGCATAGAACATCTACAAAACTTTACATGGTATCAGAGCTGAGGTGAAGACAAACTCTATCTATAGCAATCATCATCGAAGAATCGGTCTCTCTCTTGAGTATTCGAATTTAGCTCTGCGTAACGGTGAAGGAGTGCGCGCCTCTTGTGCGTGGCTCCGCAGATGCAGATCTGAAATAAGGTGCCATGAGTGAAGTAGACTTGCGCAGGGTGGCGTAAGTTACGTAGACAGAAAGCTGGGTATGAGAAAGCGTGGAGATTATATACTCGGAAGTCTGTCTCGGTGGTAAATAAGGTTGGACAACAGACGGTAGATATACCCTACGGGCTGTTTCAGTAAATCGCCTCGGTGAACAGGCGGAAATCGTATAGCAGCTAAAGGTGGCACTGTGCAGACTTTCAAGGACGTGAAATACTTGAATAAATAGCGCAAAGGTTACACAACCGGTTGTTGGTGGACTGTTACGTGGACGCATCGTCACGTGGGCAGAGATCTTCAAAGTAACGCAGGTTGGACTGCGTAGAATGGACGGTAACTGATAAGTTCAGTGCAGGTCTATTAGGCGACACGTGGACTGTTACCTACAGGCTTATAAATATATAAGTCGGAGTGTTAAGGCAAACAGCCAAGAAAGTGCAGGTCTGTTAGAAGACTGACACTTGGACAGTTGTGAAGTTTATATCTAAGTCACGAACTGTCGTGATCATTGGAGGCTGTTCATAAGTATAAGGCTGACGGTATAAGCGCAGGAGTTTGCGTAGGTTATCCGTGGCATAACCTCATGAACAAAAGAGGATAATACGACGAGGGAACAGTTTGATTGTTGCGGGCAAGGACTGTGGCTTGATTAAAGATTGCGCAGACGTATATAAGCGCTGGTAACAACGCAGGAATCGCATATGGCGATAGAATGTCGGGCTTGAGCTAATTAATAAAGGCAACAAGTTCGAAATTAAATGGTTGTGAAGTGCTGTACTGATGCGCATAATTTATGTGCCTCGTTCGGTGAAGGCACGGAATAATTACTTGGAGTTTGATCGAATAAAGGACGCGGTTCTATGAACATATATAACACAGGTTATATAAGTATTGAGAACGCGTACAGAATTTCACCAAAGAAGCTGATACGTGGCAGGGATATATGGTGGCCTTGCGCAGGACTGCCAAGGATCCGGCACGTGGACAACATTATCTATATATACAGTTTTATATGCTGACGCGTTTGGGAACAAACAGCGAAGGAGATTGCGCCGGTTTGCAGAGGGAACGCGTGGACAGTGTATATGCAGTTCTATGTGAGTGCTGAGACTCACTAGTAAATGCGCAGAAGTACAATACACAGCCGGCTGGAAGTTCATTAGACTGCCACGTGGTAGCAGGAACTCAGGTCAACGGCTAGGCATATCGCTATGCATGTTTATGAAGCGTAGGACGCCTGAATAAACGGTGCAGCAAATTATTGTGGAGCCGTCACGTGGACAGTCCAGAGGACTACGTGGATGGTAAGATATATACGCAGGTATATATAGATATATATGCCAGTGCGGGAGTGGAAGACGTGTCAAACCTCGGTTGGTGAACTCGGACAACACTACAACATACAAACGCGCAGCAGACAGAGTTTGTATGTGGTTACAGGTTTGTCGAGTTCTGAAAATCGGTGGAGCATATGACTTGTAGTAGATTGTTACGTGATCAAAAGATTGCTGCATAATACAGGTTTGGAGTCTCGACTTATACACAGTCGGTACAGATATCAGGTGCAGGTTTCAGTGAGCCGTGAGAGCATCGGTACAGGTGTATAGTAGTGTATAAGAAAAGGCGGAAGGCCTGTTGTGTAGTATTTAAGTATGGCCGTGAGTTAGCCGGCATACTTACATATATTGTATTGTTGAAAGTAATTTTCATAATATAAGTTTCGGGTGAACTCGGTTGGAGTTGCCCTTCACATATATCTTGCATACAATTATTGTTATTGTGGTTTCGGTATATGGTTATTAAATCTGATGATCAAGGTTAATATAGATTATTGAAGATGTATCTTTTGAGGAAGCCATCAAGCATCAAGTCTGGAAGGATGCTATGCATGAAGAATATGAGGCTATTATGAAGAATGATGTCTGGGATGTGGTCCCGAGACCGAAGGACAAATCTGTTGTCACCGCTAAATGGCTCTACAAGATTAAACATGGATCTGATGGGAGTGCTGAAAAGTTTAAGGCAAGATTTGTTGCCCGTGGCTTCTCTCAAAAGGAAGGAATTGACTATGACGATATATTTGCACCTGTGGCTCGATATACCACCATCCGATCCATCATAGCCTTTGCTGCTACGCAAGGATGGAGTCTTCATCAGATGGATGTCAAGACCGCTTTTCTGCATGGTGCAATAAAGGAAGAGGTGTATGTAGAACAACCTCTGGGATTTGAAGTTCAAGATCGAGACACTTATGTCTGCAAGTTGAAGAAAGCCCTCTATGGGTTAAAGCAAGCACCCAGAGCTTGGTATGAGAGGATGGATAGTTACTTGATGAAGCTGGGCTTCACTTGAAGCAATGCTGATCCAAACCTTTACTTTAAGGTTGTGGAAGGAAAGCCTCTCATTCTAGTGCTGTATGTGGACGACCTCTTCCTGACAGGTGATGACCCTCTCATTCATCAATGTAAGAGGGAGCTTGCTGCTGAGTTCAAGATGAAAGACCTAGGACTGATGCACTATTTCCTAGGCCTGGAGGTCTGGCAGAGACCTGGAGAGATTTTCCTTTCTCAAGGAAAGTATATTGTGAAGCTTCTGGAAAGATTTGGGATGGTGGACTGTAAGTCCGTGTCGACACCAATGGAACTCAACTTTAAGAAGTTGAGTGGCAGCGCTACAGGGCCTATCTTGGCCAATCCTACTGAATATCGTCAACTCATAGGAGCTTTGATGTTCTTAGTGAACACCCGTCCGGACATATGTTTTGCAGTGAATACTTTGAGTCAACAGATGGTTGAGCCTCATCATTTTCACTGGGTTGGTGCCAAGAATCTTTTGAGATATCTTCGGGGCACGATAAACCATGGGCTGAGATACACTGCCGGGAGTGTGATACTCCGGGGATATACTGATGCCGATTGGGCTGGCAGTGTGGTGGATCGTAAGAGCACATCTGGATGCTGTTTCAATCTTGGTTCTGCTTCGATCTCATGGATGAGCAGGAAGCAGAAGTCGGTGGCTTTGAGCACCGCGGAGGCCGAATACATTGCTGCTAGTATGGCCTGTTGTGAAGCAGTTTGGTTGAGGAAGCTCTTTAGTGAGCTGTTCCAACATGTGCTAGATACCACTGTAATACTCTGTGATAATCAGAGTGGGATTCGTATGACTGAGAATCCTGTGTTCCACGACCGATCCAAGCATATTGATATCAGGTACCACTTTATCCGGGATATGGTACAGCGAGGCGCCGTAAGGCTCGATCATATAGGAACTGATGAGCAGGTCGCGGATATTCTCACTAAGCCCCTGGGGAAGGTCAAGTTCCTAACCTTCCGTGAGAGTCTTGGTGTCGTGGAAAGACCCTATGATGTGGGTCCTGTTGGACGATGAGCTCTGGGAGCTCTGGGGGGCTTTGGGGATAGCTTCTCGGAGCTATAAGCACTCATAATGCTTCTGCCCCACCCTTGTGATTATTGAGCTGGTTCGCCACTCATTTAATCTGTGCCCCGTATGCATCCTACCCATTGAGTTCAGGGCTCATGGGAAGTACCTCTCATTTGGCCAATGAGGTGTGGAAAAGCTAGAGACTATTAGCAAAGACTGATGGACGCATCAGAGATTGCCGTACTCTCTATCTAGGATGGCATGGTCCAACCACTTGATCTGGGATCAAGATTTGTGAGGTCTGGGACCTCTGGACTGATTATGTCAGTCGGGGAATGATGTCTTTGTGACTGACCCACTTCTGTTCTGAAATAAAGAAGCCAGCAAAGCAAGTTTCGGCGGGATGACTCACGATGTTAATTGCACTAATAGATGGAGTTCTCCCTAGTTGAGAGGGAGTGTTAAATTTGGACAACTAGGTCCAAACTCCATGTTCTGATGCTCAGATTAAGAGGCTAATATTTTTGTTGGATTCCTCTTTCTGAGAGGTGTAAAATCCATATAAAGATAGTCTTAATCCGATGAGCAGAACTTATATTTTGAATTTATTATTCTTAATAAATTATATGTGCAAGGTCAGCCAGTTTTGTAATGTAGGCTCACATGCCCAACAGATGTGTCACACACCCTCATTGATGGATATATATACAAGAAAAGTTGGAGAGAATTTGATCATAACACAACTCACATCTTCCTCTCTCATCCTAAAAGTACGAGCTACCTGGAGGACGAATTTCAGCCACTCGTGGGAAGGACGAAGAGGATTTTTCTACTGCTAGGGTTTCGCAGAAGTTTGACCAGCATTGACTTTGGTCAACGCTTGGTCCAAACAAGCTGAAAACTTGTGGGAGGTTCGATTTTTGAAGGCCGTACTACCTGGCACAAAAATCGAGGTCAAAGGGTTGACTGTTTTGCTGCTGCGTTGACTTTTAGCTTGCTGCCCCTGCGTTGACTTTTCAGGACAGCATTGACTTTTGTAGAACTGACTTGGTTGACTCATCTACTGGTTGGAGGGTTGTTGTGACACATGCTGGGCTGGCTGACCAAAGGAGACTTTGCTGGTTGAAGCATCCTGTTGACCGCCGAAACGAACACATACATTTTTCTTGTTTCTGATTTGTCTTCTGTAAGATCTGCTTATATGTTCTATCTGCATTTTGCTTATCTACTTGTATGATTGCTGTGAGAAAAGCGAAATTGCTCTTAGCATAGAACATCTACAAAACTTTACAGGAATGAGATGTTCCTTAATGGATTCAACGAGAATTCTTTGAGCCCTCACTTCTTCTTTCATGTACTTGGCCAGTTCTTGAGTCTTATCCTTCTATGGTTCTGCAACCTTGCCTAGAACATGGTCCATGACTTCATTTTCTTTAAGTACCAAGTCTATTTTTTTCTTCCATGCTTGAAAGTTTACCCATCAAGCTTATTGCCTTCCTTACAAATGAAGTCATTTGATTTGAAGATTGAGCCATAGAGAATAATGTAATACTTGATATCAGAGAGTCTTCAAATACCTTGATGCTCCCAAGACTTCCAAGAGACTTCAAAGATGACCTAGAATGATGACTTTCAGGATGCTTGGAACAATAATGACTTCAAGCTACTTCAAAGTGCGGATGATGCTCCTAGGATTCTTGATGCTTTCTTGAATGATGACTTCTATACAGATGTATTCCAAAGAACCTTCAAAATGATAATCTTCAAGAGAGAGAGATCAATGTACTTCTTGAAGATGATGATGTGTAAACAAGAGCCTTCAATGGAGGAGTAGTAGCCTTTCTTCAAGATGGACCTTTTTGAGTCTTCTTCCTTGTATCCTTCCTTATGTCCTTCCTAGTGTCCTTCCTGTGAATAATGTCCTTCAAAGTATCTTTAATGAAAGCCTTCTTCTTGTGCCAACAAGAGTGATCTTCAAGCTGCCTTCTTCTTCACCTTAGCTCTGATACCATGTTGAGAAATTGATAGGGGCAACAATTAAGATGATTTCTCTTTACTTGATAATTGCTTGTGAAGTTATGTTGGCTTCTTATTACTTTTATTATGTTATGTTCATCAAACAATTACCAAAACCATAAATTATGAAGATCACAAATAGACAATGAACACAAGATGTAGGCTCTAAACCAGGGCAAAACCCCTCCAAGGGGAAAACCCATAAAATTCTTCTCTTCTTATAGAATCAGATCAAATGAGAAATCCAAGACCCAAACAACAAGACCAAGACCTCCAACAAGACCCAAGTCAACCCTCCTCCCAAGCTCTTCTAGCAAGTCAAAGTCAACTCAAGTCAAAACCTTCCAAATCTGCTCCAACTACAAAATTTCGGCCCCCAACTTCAAAATTTCGGCCTCCAGCTTCAAAGTTTTGGACCTGCAGTAGATTCGCTACTTCGGCCCTTTCAACAGCTTCAAAATTTTGCACGTGTGAGAGATCTAGGGCAGATTTGAGGGCATAAACTTCGATTTTCGTCTTCTCTCTCTCTCTCTTGCTTTCTTGCTCCTCCTCTTGAATTTCACTCTTCTTTTCTTGGAGATCGACCTTGCTTTTGTGGTGCTTCATGATGGAAATGAGATTTTGGGGGTAAACCAAAATCCCATTCCCTAAAGAAATTGATCTTGAGGCCTGTGGGTTATTGGCCCACTAAGCTTGTCGGAGGCGTATTGAGGCTATAAGCCTTTAACCGTGGACTTACGTTAAAATCGGAGCCACCACACTATCGACCTTTTCCCCCATCTATCGGGAGCATTACATATATCGGGTCTTTAGCCTTAACCCTGCAGCCGCAACACTTTACACAATACAAAGAATACACGGGAAACCATAGGAATTCCGCTTGAACACAGACTTCAAACATTATAGACCCGCCTCTATAAATATCGGTGGGTCCGTCCTTATTGCTCTTCGCTGCACCGATTCCCAATCGCCTGATTGCCGATAAGGCAGCGCTCCGATCGCTGATTAGTTTATCGACGATATCGCCATCGGCGTATCGCCCTTCCACTGCGCCACTGTCCAAGTCCTCTGCCGCTCCGATATGCAATCGCTGATCGCACTTAAGCCATCGATCTGGACCCTCGATCCGACAGTTGCGATTTAATCGGCTATTGCAATCGCATCGATCCAACTGTGGGTTCTGATAACTCATAAAGAGTTCCGTCGATGCAACAAAGGATTTGGACCGTTGATCCTTCAGATCCAATGGTTCCAGGGCATTCTGGCAAGTTTCCCCTTAACTTGATTTATCTGCCATTTAAAGGATTTTTGTGTTAATTTATCTGCCATTTAAAGGATTTTTGTGTTAAAACACAGCTCCGCCACCGTCTCTGCCATTCACGCATAACTTCCATTTGCATCTCTGAGCCGCCATCAATCCTTTCCATGATCGATGGTCGATCAACACATCAAAATTGGAATTTAAACCCTTGTACACACATATGAAACAGAGTTGGATAGAAACCATTTACGCATACATATATATAAAACACAAACAGGCACACAGTTCACATGAACACACATATATTATACTAATGCAACACAGTTACAACTAAGGCATTTCAGCCTTAGAACAAAACCTCCTTTTGACTACATCCGTCCCTATCTCTGATTTCATAAATTCTATTCTATATTACTCTGTTTCTCTTCTCCCTACTACTTTGAACGCACAGGTTCGTTTTATATAAGAAAACATTGTTGGATTATTGGATCGGATCACGGAAAGGATTCGATCATATCCTCTAACAAAAGCCCCAAAGCTCTCATACTTGAATGCATGCATATACACATGGCAGATTACATTAGTAAGTCTCCTCGAGAGACTTATCCATCTTTTTCCATCTTTAAATCTGTTTTTAAAACATATTTTTCTTTGTTTTGCTCTCCTTGTCCACGCGCTCCTCTTCGCTCCGCTTTGGATTCCTCCCTTTGTTTAAGGGTGCTGGATGCTCCTGCATCAAATTCCCGAGGCACAAAAATTTATGACCTCCTGGTCATATGCTTCTCCTTATCCTTAGCAATTCTACCCACTGATACTTCACTTCTTTAGTGGAACTGCCTTCATAGTCTTTTGTGAGTTGCAACCAAACCTCTGCAGTAACAGTCTTCCTCTGCTACACGATACCTCACCAAGCCCTCCTCACTCGGTCTTTTGGCATCCTTCAGGTTCTCTCCTCTGGAACCATATGTTGACTAACAATTCTACCCAACACTTCTTTTGTTGGAATTGTTATCTCTAAGACAACTCTACCCACAATTGCAACTGTGGAGCTGCCTCAACAACTTCTACCCAACCGCAGTTGGAAGTTGTTCTCAGCTTCTCTTGAGCACTCCTTGCTCTTAGGCTATTGCTGCAATCTTCTCACCTTCTGCTGTCGTTCTCTGTGCGACAGTAAGACCATAAATCTTCAGCTCTATCAGCTGTACCTCCTTCTCCTTTCTTCTTTCTCTCTGGAATCCTTAATCATCTCTTACACTTCTTTTTCCTTCTCCTCGTAGGAAACTTTCCCTGCTTTGATACCAAATGATGGAAATGAGATTTTGGGGGTAAACCAAAATCCCTTTCCCTAAAGAAATTGATCTTGAGGCTTGTGGGTTTTGGCCCACTAAGCCTATTGGAAGCGTATTGAGGCTATAAGCCTTTAACCGTGGACTTACGTTAAAATCGGGGCCACCACACTATTGGCCTTTCCCCCCATCTATCGAGAGCATTACATATATCGGGTCTTAGCCTTAACCCTTCGGTCGCAACACTTTACACAATACAAAGAATACATGAGAAACCATAGGAATTCTGCCTGAACATGGACTTCAAACATTATAGACCCGCCTCTATAAATATCGGCGGGTCTGCCCTTATCGCTCTTCGCTGCACCGATTCTTGATCACCCGATCGCCGATAAGGCAGAGCTCTGATCGTCGATTAGTTTATCGGCGATGTCGCCATCGGCGTATCGGCCTTCCACTGTGCCACTGTCCAAGTCCTCTGCCGCTCTGATATGCGATCGTCGATCGCACTTAAGCTGTCGATCTGGACCCTCGATCTGACGATTGCGATTTAATCGGTTATCGCAATTGCACCGATCCAACTGCGGGTTCTGATAACTCATAAAGAGTTCCGCCGATGCGACAAAGGATCTGGACCGTTGATCCTTCAGATCCAACGGTTCCAGGGTATTCTGTCCTGTGTTAAAACACAGCGCCGCCACTGTCTCTGCCATTCACGCATAACTTCCATTTGCATCTCTGGGCCACCATCGATCCTTTCCGTGATCGATGGCTGATCAACACATCAAAATTGGGATTTAAACCCTCGTACACACATATGAAACAGAGTTGGAAAGAAACCATTTACGCATACATATATATAAAACACAGAGAGGCGCACAGTTCACATGAACACACATATATTATACTAATGCAGCATAGTTATAGCTAAGGCATTTCAGCCTTAGAACAAAACCTTCTTTCGACTACATCGTCCCTATCTCTGATTTCACAAATTCTATTCTATATTACTCTGTCTCTCTTCTCCCTACTACTTTGAACACGCAGGTTCGTTTTATATAATTAAACATTGTTGTATTATTGGATCGGATCACGGAAAGGATCCGATCATATCCTCTAACAAAAGCCCCAAAGCTCTCATACTTGAATGCATGCATATAAATATGGCAGGTGACATTAGTAATTCTCCTTGAGAGACCTATCCATCTTTTTCCATCTTTAAATCTGTTTTTAAAACAGATTTTTCCTTGTTTTGCTCCCTTGGTCCACGGGCTCCTCTTCGCTCCGCTTTGGATTCCTCCCTTTGTCTAAGGGTGCTGGATGCTCCTGCATCACTTCAAATGAGGTCGAGTTCTCTCTATTTATACACATCTAGGAGGTCGAATTACCCCTTCTAGGGGTGACCTGATGAGGTAGAGCCGACTTGGTATTGTGGGTACAAAAATTACATTTTTGACTCAAATAATTTTCCTTTTCTCTTTCTTTTGAAATTCCAAATGGGACTTGACTCTAGAACAATAATTTGACTTATAACAAATATTCTTTTGACTCAATAAACGCTAGAAACTGGAAGAACATGCTTGATCTAGATGACCAATTGACTTGAACATGAAACCTGTGCTTGAAAAAGAATATTTCTTTTTCTTCTTTTTCATCTTTTACCTAAAATATATGATGACGTAAATACAATAGCAATTATGAAAACCAAACCTAGTTACATTTTCTAACATGTTCCAGAGCTCCAACCTTCCCCATGGCAACCCAGGGAGAAGTGTGCACACCCAGACCCACCTAGGATCCACAGGGCAAAGCTTGTATAGCAAAGGGGCACCACCCCCCAAGAGCAAGTATAGAAGTCAAAAGAATGTGAATGATAGAATACCATGGAGAATTACACTAAATCCTCACTTTTCATATGCATGGGATTCTCATGACAAGTGTCACTTGTTGAAAATAATAGCGAGAAAGGGTTCCTTGATTTTTGCCTTAATTAAAGGAACTACAACGTATTTCTCCTTGAGCATACATGAGTTCCTATGACTTAGGAGCTAATTCCTAAAAAGTATGACATATTCCTAAAATTTAGAAAGTGTTCATGAAGCAGTTAACTATTGTGTCAAAGTGGAAGGCCGAGTTATCAATCTTCTAGTGCGAGTTAATTGGGGAAAAGAACTTGTGGTTGAGTCTCAAGAGATAAGACGAGTTGCATTAGCAGGTACCTCATGTTAACTCAACCAATCACAAAATCATTCCTTAATTAGAAATTTGCTAAACTTAGCCATTCAGATTGCTTTAAAAGGAGGAGCGAAGGCACATTGTTATTCATTGTTTTTTGAGCATGGGCTGGTGAGACAAAGCAATAGGAGTAAGAACAAGGTTGCATGTGAGCTTGTGAGGAAGAGTGTGCAAGAGAAACTTATGCACACAATTATTTTGAGGAAGACTTCCATTGGGTAGTGCACATAGAAATAGGAGGAAACTCCAATTTAATAGGAGCACCTATTGTGCAAAGATTTAGGGAGCAGATTAGGCTACAACGAGCGTGTTTTTCAAGCCTAGGGAAGGTAGGGAGAAGGGTGTATTCTCTATTGAAAACATAGTTGTATTGTAAGAGATCATTCCTCAGTTTCTATCAATAATATTATCAACAAGCAGAGGGTTTTCCCAGTTGGCTTCCCTAGAAAAAATGTGTTATTGAATTGTGTGAATGTGTTTTTAATTCTGTTCTATTCTTCTGCAAATTGAGTAGAGAAATTCTGTGTCTATATGAAAAGAAACTAGTTTTCATATTGTTCATATTAGCAATTGCAGAATTTCGCGGATTTTCTACATGGTATCAGGGAAGAGAACAAAATAAAGACTAGTACAAGTTGAGAGCAACGTATCATAGGAGAACAACTTTTGAAGCAGCCTAAGAACAACAAGTGTATAGATTGTTAGTGGCTGATGTGCAAGCCCTAGATCAGTCAAAGATTTGACTGTGTGAGGGCAATATTGGAGGCCTTGAGGAGAGTGATAATAGGGCTGATGTGTCACTGTGACAGGGCAGATTTGTGTGCCCTAGGAGCAGCATTCTGGAGCAGCGAGAATCTTGACAAGTGCATAGTGCTTGAAGTCCTCATGTACAATTATCATTGAAGGACTGAAGCACTGTTAGGAGGCAGAGTTGTGGAGCCCTAGTTTAGTGGATCGCAGATGGCCCAACCACTAATAAGAGGGCAGATCTAAAAGACCCAATGAGCAAGACTTCTTAGTGGAGCTAGAGGCCTGCTATTGGGCAGATCAGTGAGCCAAAGTTCAGTGACATAAAAGGAGTTGTGATCATTGATAGTGGCAGATTGTGGACTCACAAAACATGGTGGGAAAGAACAGGTCTTCAAATCAGGTTCTGCGGAGGAAAGCAGGGCAGTCTTCTTGTTCAGAGGGAGTTGCTGCAGCAACAGAGAACATGGTAGTGTTGGAGATAGATCCAGGTGGATGAGGTTCTTCCAGAAGCACCTTCCTGGCTAAGAGGGAGTGTTGAAAGTAGTAGCGAGAAAGGGTTTCTTGATTTGTGCTTTAATCAAATGAACCACAACAAGTTTCTCCTTGAGCATGCACAAGTTCCTATGAGTTAGGAGCTAATTCCTAAAAATTAGGACGTGTTCCTAAAATTTAGGGTGGATTCCTAAAATTTAGGAAGTGTTCTTGAAGCAGTTAATTGATGTGTCAAAGTGGAAGGCTGAGTTATTAATCTTCTAGTGCGAGTTAATTGAGGAAAAGAACTTGTGGTTGAGTCTCAAGAGATAGGACGAGTTGCATGAGCAGTTAATTCATGCTAACTCAATCAATCGCAAAATCATTCCTTAATTAGAAATTTGCTAAACTTAGCCATTCGAATTGCTTTAAAAGGAGCAAAGGCACATTGTTACTCATTGTTTTGTGAGCACGGGCTGGTGAGACAAAGCAATAGGAGTACACACAAGGTTGTGTGTGAGCTTGTGAGAAAGAGTGTGCAAGAGAAACTTGTGCACATAATTATTGTGAGGAAGAGTTCCCTTGGGTAGTGCGCATAGAAATAGGAGGAAACTCCTATTTAATAGGAACACCTATTACGCAGAGATTTAGGTAGCAGATCAGGCTACAACAAGCGTGTTTTTCAAGCCTAGGGAAGGCAGGGAGAAGGGTGTATTCTGTATTGAAAACAAAGTTGTATTGTGAGAGATCATTCCTCAGTTTCCATCAATAATATTCTCAACAAGCAGAGGGTTTTCCCTATTAGGTTCTCTAGAAAAAATGTGTTGTTGAATTGTGTGAATGTGTTTTTAATTCTGTTCTATTCCGCTGCAAATTGAGTAGATAAATTCTGTGTCGATATGAAAAGAAACTAGTCTTCAGATTGTTCATATTAGCAGTTGCAGAATTTCGTGGATTTTCTACATCACTCAAGGAAGTCCTCTCCCCATCACTTGTGATTTTTTCCCCCGCCTTGGAAACTCAAAATAAAAACATGGGCATAGAGACACCAAAGCTTATTTTATTATATTTGGCTTAGACCCCAGGCTTAAGCCCGCTTTACTTAGCCCTTAGCCCCCTTTCCCATGTGTGGAGTCTGACTTGGTCTATAGCGGTGGTGTATTTTCTTAACAAGTATATGATTACATATTACATTGCTAGGCTCACTAGCCTTTCAGCACCTAAGCTCTTCAGTCTAAAACCATAGAGCCATGCAGGCCCCAAAACATATTTACATAGGCACGCAGGGCCCATAATGATTATGTACATAGGCATGCAAGCCCAACACATCCTGGCTCACCTGACTAATAACAATTTGTACAAAACATACAGGGGTCAACCTTGGGATGTTGCACCATGTGAGCTTAAAGTGATATCATTGAATCAAAATAATATTTTTAGTAGCATATATCTTGTTCCATCATATACATTTTGAATGCAAATATCTAAACTGTTTCAATTGTCAGTAATTTTCTATCCTAACTCTTAGAAAATGTGTTTTTTTGTCATTCCATAGAAGCAATTGTTTTTAACCTTTTATTTGCTTTTTGAGTGATTTTAAAAAATTCTAGTTTAAATTGTTTAGTCAACAATGTGGCTGCAAATATGATACCTTAAAATTTTTGAAAAAACCATAGATGATATTAAACATAATCCCATGTTAGAGCAATAATATGCTAAATATTAGATAACAATGTATCCGAGACAATTTTCTGAGTGATAATTGTTCCTTTGTTAATGAAGTGTTGCTTTGCCTTTGAGTTAGATACATTGTCCATGATAAATTTGTGTAATGTCTTGAAAATAGTAGCGAGTGAAGGTCTTCTTTGACTTGTGCGTTAGTCAAAGTGACCACAAGCAGTCTTTTCTTAGCATGGACAAGTTCCTAAAAGTTAGGATGAGTCCTAAAAAATAGGATGGGTGCATGAAGCAATTTAACTCTTTCGATTAGTTGGAGGCTCAGTTGTTTGTCTCCTAGTGCAAGGTAGAAGTCTCAATGGTTATTTGTGGCTAGGACGAGTTACATGAGTAAGTTAGACTTAGTTAATAACCAGTCAATCACGAGACCAAGTTCCAAAAATAAATTTGTCAAATTTAGATGGTTCGAATTGTTTATAAGGAGGTTGAAAGGCACATTTGTAATCGTTGCTTTGTGAGCATGAGTTGGTGAGACAAGGCAATAGAGAGCACAAGTTTGTATGCAGAAGCTTGTGTGTGGGAAGGGTGTACTAAGGAGAAACCTGTGCGCAGTTGATAGAGGAGAATTTCCTTGGGGTTTGCACAATGAAATAGGGAAGCAAGATCAGGGTTCTTGCAAGGTGTTTTAGCTTAGGACAAGTAGGGAGAACAAGACTGTTTTTCTATTGAAACAAGATTGTATTGTAAGATATCTCTTGCTCAAAATTCTATCAATAATATTCTCAAATAAGCAGAGGGGTTTCCTGGTTGGGTCCTGTAGAAAATCTTGTGCTTTTGTCATTGTGTGACTGTTTATTTCTGTTCCTATTCTGCTACAAACAAGTAGAGAAATTCTGTGTCTTAATGAAAATAAACTAGTTTTCAAATTGTTCATTAGAGTAGTTGTACAATTTCATGGATTTTCTACATAATGTCCTCTCTAAATTGATGGCTAATGAAGGTCGAAATAGCCTATCCGGTCCTGTAGGATATAGTCCTGTTAAAGGAGTTAAAAAGCCAATTTTTCCTATTTTGGGGACACATTGGGCAAAAATTGGGTTGACTGGGGCTAAATTAGGGATTGCAAACACAACCCCTCACATTTTGGAGCCCATGGAAAATCTATAAATAGAAGAGGGTTGAGATCAAATGATGCATCATCAATTTTGGATCAAAACATCTGTTTTTTGAGCTGTGGCTCTAAGGGTTTTAAGACTAAACTTTGCAACTTTTATCTTTCTTATCTTGTTCTGGCACAACAGGGAGACTTTCTTCTGAAGGATTGAATTCTATGATGGGAGATTGAAGCACTGAAATCCAACGAAGGAAAATACATGAAGTGCTCTATGGCAATTCTCAGATTTCCCGAGGGAATCACATCTTTCTGTGGGCAGTAAATGAAGTCTGTGGCACCAAAGTATTGATCTATGGCAAGCTGTCCGATCTTTGAGGTAAGGAGAGGCCTCCCGAGGTTGATCTTGAGACGTCTTAGGCAAACCAAAGATATATCCTGCCTCCTGAGGTTGATCTTGAAACTTCCTGGGCAAATCGAAGATATATCCTGCGTCCTCCTGTGATCCTTCCGATGTGCTTCTGAGGGCCCTACGTAGTGTTGAGAAATCTATAGGGCTGCAATTAGGATGATTTCTCATAAACTTGATAACTGCTTGTGATGCCTTTTTACTTTTTCTCACTTATTAGCTTGTTCTCTTATTATTATGTTATTCTTATCATCAGACAACTACCAAAACAAGAAGATCAACAATACACAAGCGCACAGGGTATATGCTGCAAGCCAGGGCCAAAACCTCTCCACTTGAGAGGAAAACCCACAAATCTCCTCTTCTTATAGATTCTTCAAATGACAAATTCCAAGACCTCTAGACCAAGAGTCAAAAATGTCTTCCACAGACCAAGTTGGCTCTCCTGGACAAGTCGGCCAAGAGAGGCACTTATTCGACTCCCTGGACATGTATAGAGACAACGCAGTTCAACCTCTTTTGTTTTCCAAGCAATTACTTCGATTTATGTGCAAGTGCCAAGAAGAAGAGGAATTTCAGCAAATGTCAAAGGAGAGAGAGAGCGAAGTCAAAGGAGAGAAATGTTGTTTTTATGCCCTAGTTTCTGTTCACACGTGCGAGTTTTCTGAAGCAGCTTCTGTGGTATTGCAGGCCCAAAATTATAGGGCCGAAATTTCAGGAGATGATAAAATTTCAGATGTTTGACCAGCGTTGACTTTATTGAGACCTGTTGGAAGAAGGTTTGATGGAGGGCTGACTTGGGTCTTTATGGAAGTATTGGTCTTGGTCTTGGGTCTTGGATATCTCACTTTGATCTGATTCTATAAGTAGAGAATCTGTTTGGGTTCCCCCCGTGGGGTTTTGCCCCGGATTGGAGCCTAATTTCTTGTGTTGTTTGTCTCTTGTGATCTTCATGTTTTGTATTTTGGTAATTGCTTGATGAAGAAGAAAGCATAAAATTTAATAAGAAGCCAACAACAATCACAAGTAATTATCAAGTAAGAGAAATCTACCCTAATCTTAAAACCCTCAGAGCCTCAGCTCACTAAACAGAAATATCCAATTCAACCTTTATGAGAAAATGGTTTCTCCTCTTTCTTATTTATAGATTCCTTGTCAGGGTTCTTCTTCTTATTTTGATGTGAGGGATTACAAGTTTAGCCCCCAATTCTGGCTTTTTTTCACTAGTTACCCCAAATTTACCCAATGTTGCCCCAAAAACATTAGATAATGGGTTCCCCCCTTTATCATTGACTATAGCCTACAGGGTTGGACAGGCTATTCCATCCTCCTTTGGACATTTAATTGGAAGAGGACATTACATATATACTATTGTCCATCCAGGTTTGTAGATAATTCCTTCCCCACCTGCCGCCCCAACAGCCGATTCTGACTTTTTAAAAACATTGATTATTAACTATTATAACATGTTTTAACTTGATATTTTTGGCCATGTGTGCGGAAATGAATATGAAACTTCAAAATTTCTAACTGGAACTAAGAAATTTCATAGTTGCACATACTGCATCATATGCCAAAAACTTATTGGCAAAAATCCACGATGTGTAGCACAATCTGTTATGCAAGCAAAAGATTTACTGTATTCCGAATGGAAAATTTAAACACCTATTGAATGCATGGCATTTTTTCAATTTAGATTTTGTTCTGCTGACCACACCTGTACAAGTTCATGGTGAATAATGTACTATAGTTTTTCCAGGTCTAGATCTGTTACTTCAGATAAACTTACATAGGTAATAATGCAAGCGTTATTTTCATTTTAAGAAACATCTCACCTCTGCTATACTATGCAAAATGTCAATTATTTTTTGTAAGAGTTGTTTCATGGCAGTTATAGGAAGTTCTATATTTATGTTGTCTTAAAATCTGGTAAGAATGAATGGTATCGTTTAGAGTTTGTCTTTTCTATTTTGAATGTTGAACAGAAAATATGACTCTTGCTTATTACACAACCACCTGGAATGACGTGTTATGTCCTGATTAATCTAGAACTGTAATTGCGAGTTGTTATGTATCGTTCCTTTTACAGGTATTCTTTCTCTATAACATTCTTTTCTGTTTCATTTGAAAGGTATACATTTTTGATGCGAATATTGCAAGTATAACATTACAGATATGATTTTTTAGGTGTTTCTGCAATGCACCGTGTGGGCAGTACAGGGAATACTTCAAATTCGTCCCGTCCTCGAAGAGAAAAGCGGTTAACTTATGTGTTAAATGATGCAAATGATTCCAGAGTGAGTTTGAGTCTTCTATTATTTCTTGTCTGTTTGTCAGTATCATAATTTATTTTTCTTGAGCCTGGAATTATGTGATAGACAGTGGAAGTGCTTGTTTGCCATAATATGCAAATCAACCGAAAGAGAAATCTGTCGAACTGTTTAAGTGTGTTGCATGTCAACATTACTACTGAAATTGACGTGTTTTCTATATTCAGCATTGTTCAGGGATAAACTGCTTGGTGATATCAAAGTTATCTTTGCTTGGTGGCAATGACTATTTGTTCAGTGGTAGCCGAGATGGAACACTCAAACGATGGGAGTTGGCTGATGATTCTGCTGTCTGCAGTGCAACATTTGAATCTCATGTTGACTGGGTACATTCTGCCACCCATGGTGGAGCATAGTTGACCTTTAGTTTCCATGTCTTCTATATAAAAATTCTTGTGTTGAGGTTTTGTATTTTAGTGATTTAAATACAAATTCAAGTTGGCATTTGTCATTTTGATTTTGTGTTCAGAATAGAATCTTTCTTAGACAGTTGAAAACTGTGAAAATTGAAAGCTTTTATAATCATTCAGGGAGTTAAAATTAAATTTTGTTAATTTCTTGTCGTGATAACAAATGGTTGATAGGACTGAGCCATATCAGTAGTTATCACCAGCAAGGAAATGCATAATACATTTCCAAATTTAGTACCCTTAACTTAAACAGGATATGGATCTGCTCGGGATAATTTTTGATTCGGAAGTGGCAGAAGATCTGCTTGAGATCTATTTCTGATTTTCTGCAAATTTCAAGCTGGTGGATCCTCCAACAAAACCATCTTTTTATACACAAAATATGAAATAAAAAAATTAAATTGTGGGTCGCTATAACTCTAACTTTGCCTATAAAATAGCTCCTTTGCCAACTCTAAATACTCAAGTCTGAGTTTTTCATAGTAGTCTGCATTTCTGAGTTTGTAAGAGTGATTAGGAGCAAAATGTGCTCAGAGCTTGGATTTTCTATGTTTCTAGTTCATGGTTTGTTTGACAAAATGGAAACTTTTACATTGGTATTCTGTTATACATGTAATTTCTCCATATCCAGATATTGACTTTGAAAAAAATCTAGTGGATTCTGATTCAGATCTGGATCTCTGTATCTGTTTCCATACAACTTAGATAAAGCCTTAAGTTGATTTAATTTAATTTAATATCATTGAATGCCATTTCAAATACACACCTTTGTTTACTTGGAGCAAGGCCACATGCATTTCAGGGGGGCCAATAGAGCAGTGAACAATTTTGTAAGATTTCTACATTGTATTTAATGGTCATATGTGAATAGTTTTCTAACTGGGGTTCTGAAGGGTCTGGAACAATGTTACATTTATTGTTATTGGCAATTTATTGCCGGGGGTCCAAAATTTGAATTATTTGCAATATCGGGGAAAATATTGGAAATTTTTGGGAAACTTAAAAAATACAAAAATGATCTTTTTGTTTTTTTATTTTAAAAATTTTTAACTTCTAAGGCAACATCACATCAAACAAACACATTGCTACTGAGCATCTCAGTGCAATATCTGATTGCTCGCAGAACTTCCGTTTTAATATAATAAAGACCGTTACTGGTGAAAGCCATTCTTATTTCAATCTTGGTGCCAAGTTGTGTGAATATCCTGTTTAAACCTTAATCATGTTTTCAAAAGTCAAATAAACAATTAATTATTAAACTTTAATGTTACAATTAATAATTAATTGCGATCATTGAGCATCATAATCAATCATAAATTAATTTTAATCATAATTAATTATGTTTAATCAATTGTAATTATGTGGTAACCATAATTAATTGGAATCATAATTATTGTATTTAATTAGTTGTGATTATACACGGTGATCATAATTAAATCGTAATTCATTTAATTATTCAACCCAAGGAGAAGGGATGGGTCAGACTCTGATAATGGGTAGGTTATGGCACGCCATGCCCACCACATTGAAAATTAAATGCCAAATGATGTGGCAGAAATAGGATTGCCCCATTGAGTGGCCGTTAATGCAGTTGTGCTGCCAATTGCGATTGAATTTCCTCCTCATACATGGAAAAGGTAACTTAGTCAGCAAGGCAGCGTGAAGAGTCACTCGGGCAAGTGGCCCCAAACCGTTTAAAAACCTGAGCTCATATGAATGGAAGTTCAACTTTTAGTTTTGAAGGGAGCATTCTGGAAAGAGAACGATTATAGTGAACGTCCATAGGAGCATCTGTTACTCTGGATGTTGCTGTCCATTTTTTTTCTTTCCCAGCTTTCATTCAGAACTGCCAAGACCTGAACACAAAGGGAGGTTGGTTTCACGAAATGGGTGCTTGCTGGGGGTGGACAAACCACGGTGCTTGCTACCGCTGATAAACCACCATGCTTTTTTCTAGCTGATAAACCACCTGCATAGTAACTCACGGGTGCTTGCCGGGACTGATAAACCACATGTGCTTGCTGTGGATGAAAAAACCACCGTTCTTGTTCCTGGCTGATAAACCACCTGCAAGTATTTTTCACTCTCAGCTCATTTGGCAAATTTAACACTTACAAATAAGTAATCTCTGGTTTAAGCCCTATTCGTGAATTCTGAATTATTAGTATGTATTTCACTGTGAATCTTCTGGAATGTTTAAAATCCTATTCCTGAATGATAAGCAGAACTTATCCTCCAGATTTGTGCACGATTGTGAATTATTCTGATTGAAGTGATGTCATTTAGATTGGCTGCATGTCTCACACCTCGGAGATTGCATGGACAGGGAGATGCAGGTGCGGGGAGACGCACAAGGGGGACGTGTGGGAGTACCCTAAAATTTTATTGAAATTTAGGGGGAACGGGGGGACGTCGGGGTATATAATTTTTTTCCCTTTTTAATATTTTAATATATATATAGATATATGTATGTATGTATGTATTTCAAATTGATATTCAATAATGAAAGCATAAATAGAACGATACACACATAATTGAATTAAATAATGAAATACATTGATCCATACTCATCATCCTTACTAATACATACATGATTCATCCATAAACCACGAGATTCAATAATGAAATACTCTGATCCATATTCATTATTCATTATTCACCATTCCAGAATCTATATTGATTTAAAAATTAAATTCATCATTCATCATTCTAGATTTTAAATTGATTTAAAATTAAAATTCATCATTTATCATTCTAGAATCTAATAGTATTAAGCAAAATAGACTATAATAGATACTGAAATCTAAAGACTGAAATATCAAAATTGATATAACTAAAACTCAAAAACAATGGAGTGACGAGTCTAAAAGTCACTCTAAAGTACACAGAGGGTTTGGTGCTCTTGATTAAAGACTAATTCCATACCCTTGTACATGACAAAATGCAATGGAAACATTGCAATCCATCGTATCCTGAATTCCTGAAAAACTGTTAAGTCTGCTGGATTTTGAGTGAGATCTAAAATTCTACTTTCTCCATATGAAATCCAATGAGGTCGGAACCACTCTCAAACATCCTGAGTCATTTCATGGTAATGTTAAAAATTTAAATAAAAGTGACATTCTCCTTTATCTTTCATTTTCATCCCTTTACTTTCAGAATTTAACATTACCATGAATTGCATAGCATTAGTAGGGAAATATGGTCAAATACTAGGTTTTCCCTGTCATAAATCATTGTTTACAAGCAAAATTAAGGGGGACACATAACCCATTTTGAGGGGGGGTGTCCAGGCGTCCCCCTTTTGGGGAGTCACATCCCCCACACTAGGGAAACATCCCCACCTGTGTCTGCTCGCGTCTCCCCAAAAGGGGGACGTGGGGAAATGTTTCCCCAGACGTCCCCCCATCCCGAATGCGTGGGGTGCGAGGGGTACACGCACCCGACCCTGGGGGACGCGTCCTCGTGGAACACTGATGTCCAATTTCACTTCGTACCTCACTGGAATTGTACTATTGCTGTTCATGACATGCTCTGTTGTTCTAAAACGAATTCTGAATTGGTTTGTGGTTAAATAGTTCGGCAGTGTTTTGTTTACACACACACACATGTGTTTCATAACTCTCATAACTAATGAGGGATTGCAAACAATGCAGTAAACATCAATATACTCTGTTAATTCCTTACACCACAATCATATATGGTTGTAACAAGAAATGTGTGTGCACAATTATCTGAGGCTGTACCCCCTTGTCTTTCTTGACTTGGTTGAATGCGAATTTTGCGACATAGCATTTTCTTCTTTTAATTCGATGGGATTGCACATTTACTTTGTTTGGAATTGCATAGTTTATACACGTATATATTGTGATTGTTTCGGCTAACCACATTCAATCTAATTGATTCCCCACTTGTTGCTGGTGCATTAAATTACACCCGGTATAAATTAAACTATAATGGCCATTGGCATATACTTTGGCGCATCACAACGTCAAGCAAGTTTAAAATTTAGCATTGGATATATATCGCTGTACCTCCAAATGATACAATAGTATACTCGTATATATATCCACCTCGTGAAGTTGGATGTAAATGATATTATTTAGACTCATTTGCTGTTAATGAGACTGATGCCCATTCGCTGTCAGCACATTGGATGGTTAAAGCTTGGCCATAAGGTTAGCTTGAGTGGTTGGGATTGTGGTTTGCCATCCCATCCACCCAGGTTCAAGTCTACGGAGGCATGCTCTAGCTTGTATTGATTAGGCTCAAGGAGTAGGCAGCCCTAGGGAGTTTTCACTCCGTCTGTGGTCAATAAGGGATGTGTCGGCTCTTGCTTGGTCATTGGGTCTTTCCTGTAAAAAAAAAAAAAACTCGACCATAAGGACTGGACCCCCAGATGGGGTGAGGGGCGGTGAGGGGCGGGTTCCTCGCTTGTTCATTACATCTGGCCGATGAGGGTGTTTATACTTGCAGGTTGTCGTATGATGCTACCTCTTGGGACCCCCGTAAGGGTAGACAGAAGGTCCTGTTGTCCTTTGAGATAACTCTAGGTCAATTAGTTATGGCAAAGCATCTATAATGTTTTGTTGTTTTGAATTATTGGATGACTAGTGAACAATTTATAAACAGGTGCTTTAAACTCAGATAGATTTCTAAGTAAAACAAAAGGTTGTTTTTTTAATTGCACATAGTTAATTTGATTTTAGTGGGGTGGAAAAGGAGAGCATAAAGAAGTATAATTCATTGAATATTCAAACTGAATACTTAACAAACTATAAGAAGAATTTAAGAAAATGGTGTTTGCTTAATCAACAAAATATAATTAAACTGTTACAGATATCTGATGTAATTTATAATTAAAGAGGAACTTACAATAACAAACAGTTATGTAAATTATTCTCTTTTTATAAACACAATTTCACAAGGGATTCAAAATAAGACTGAAACTCAGTTAGATTTTGCCCAGATTATTGTAAAAGACTTAATTTATATGAAGAAAACATAATGAATGAATAACATGAAATAGAACTCACTGAGAAACATACCATATGAGATAAATCCAGAATCCTTTATTATTCCAAAAAAAATGCTCCAGCTTAGTACAAATCTACTTGATAGCTTGTTCAAGGGTTCAACCCATAATAACTCAAAGAAGGAGTTATTTATACAAAATTTGAAAAAGATCTACGATTTGTTGGAACAACATACCAAAATAGGACAAAATTACAAAAATAGGACAATATTGTAGGAACCGAGAAATTGCTGAAGAGGTGGCTCTATCTTTTGGGAATTTGTTGATGATCTGGCCTGAAAAAGCTGATGAGCTGTCATACTGTTAGGATCAGAAATTACTCAATTGTTTCACACAATTGATCCCATCTTTCTTCACTTGGGATTTCCAAATTCACCATCTTTCTAAATATTTCATCCACTTCTGTGTACCTCTCGAAAGTTGGCTTGTTAAGGAACATATGTCTAATTTCATGCTTGATGGTCAAATCAAACTCCAAGGCTTCCAGAAAGGCCTTCCCTGTTATCTGTCCTTTGATTCTTGCAAACTTGGCTCTGTCCACTGCAATAGTATACAATTTCTTGCAATAATCTTCTAATTTGATCAACTTATCATTTAGAACTACCAATCTTGGTAGTCCTTTCTGATTTAAAATATTAAATTTTGAATGAAACCTTTGGACAACAATAGCTAGGGTTTGACATTTTGTTTCTAGCTGGTTAATCAAATTCTTCTTTTGTAAGACCTTCTTAATTTCTAAGATGGTAGCTGTTCTGTCAGAAACTAAGTTGCAGGAAACGTGGGTCTAGGGTTTCGTTTCCGTACGGAAACGAAACAGAAACGGGGAAACCCGTATCGTACGTCTCAGAAACTCGTTTCCGGCTGTACTGGCCCGTTTCTCGAGGAGGAAACATGGCCAGTACAGTTGGAAACGAGTTTCTGGGCCGTACGACGAAGTTTCCTCATGCAAATTGACTTTTTCTTATGTTTTTATTATTATTTTGTTTTCTATTTTTTATTTGGTGACTAAAGTGGCTTTTAAATTTAATCATAATGTTTAAATGTAATAAATTATAATGTATCACGTATGCTTTATGATTGCACATAACATTTCTTAAATGTCCTAAATTCTAATATATATATATATATATTCGCGTTTCCCTGTTTCCAAAATTTGGGGAGGTCGCGTTTTGTACCCGTGCTCGTTTCGAAAACTCATACCCGTTTCCCTATTTCGTGCAACTTAGGTCAGAAATATTTATTTCTTCCAGTTCTTCTCTGCTCTTTGAATTTAGCACCTTTATCATATATGTGGCTTCTGTTGGCATGGTCTTCAAAGCTGCTTTCTGTTCTTCTATTACTGCTCTGCATCTGGTAATGAGTTCTTGTTGTTCAAAAATTATTTGTATGGATGGCCATACATCTGTCATAGATTGGCTGATGTGTGTCCAAATATTTTCCTTGGCTTGGGCCAAAGTATCTACCATTAGGGACTCACTTTCTAACTTCTGGATCTTAAGTTCCAATCTATGGGACTTCTGCATCTCCTCTACATACAAAGTATCATTCTTGACTTTCTGCAATTCTAAATTTTGGAATTTTTGTAGTAACTTCTCATTTTCCTGTTTCTGTGTGGCCAATTCTTGTGATAATCTTGTTGGATCAACTGTTGTTGATGTAGACTCAATGGCTGTTGATGATGAACTAGGTTCTGTACCTACAACTGCTATTGGGACTGCTGTGACTGGAACCATAACAAGCTGTGCTGCTTCTTTCTCCTTTAGTAACTATTCAACCTGCTCTTCCATTTTCTTTAGTTGTATATTTTGCTCAATGATAAGCTTGAGCATGTCCTCCTTTTGTTGTTCATTTTCTGCTATGTGCTTTGTTAGAAGGTCTTCTGTAGAGGGCAACTTCAATTGTTTCTCTAATGCAACAACGTCTGCATCTTTCTTTTTGAGGAGTAACTTTGCAGCTTTGACATCTTTGGGATCATTGAATTTATGCTTCTGTGATCCATATCAATTTTGAGAAGAATCTTCGGCGAAAATCACATAGAGATAATTTTGTCGACGCGTTTCGAACCAACCAGTGTGGTTCATCGTCAGGGCAAGTTGAATGAGTAGATCTTGCAATGCATTATAAATAGATCGGGCAGAATATCCAGGTAACGGCTAGAATCATGACAGCTCGATTTGACCGGGAAACAGCTAGTTAGACCAAAATTTAATTATTATTATTATTATTATTTTTTTTTTTTTCAAATCAGTTAATTCGGTTATTAATTTTCATATTAAATTAAACATAAATTGACAATTTTATAAATATATATTAAAATAAGTGAGTTAATATACTATACTCATAAATAACTCGATTAACTGATTTGAATTAAAAAAAATAAAAAAATAAAAAAATAAAAAAATTAAATTTTGGTCTAACTAGCCGTTTCCCGGTCAAATCGAGCTGTCATGATTCTAGCCGTTACCTGGATATTTTGCCCGATCTATTTATAATGCATTGCAAGATCTGCTCATTCAACTTGTCCTGACGATGAACCACACTGGTTGGTTCGAAACGCGTCGACAAAATTATCTCTATGTGATTTTCGCCGAAGATTCTTCTCAAAATCTTTGGGATCATATCTACTTTAATCACCAAGTCCTCCAGTGCCTTTATTCTGTTATCTTGAGCTGAGATTGAACATTAGATAGGGCAGTCCTAAGTTTGGAAAGAGACATAGCGGTAGTTGTCATGGTGGAAAACAACATCTCACTAGACTGTCTGTGCATATCCATCTACAATCTTGAAAAGGGAGTCAGCGAGGGGAACATGGTCAAGATTGACTGCGGTGGTAGCAGTGCTTTCTTCTGTACTTTGCTTTTTAGATTTCCCTTTTGGGGCCATGTTGAAAGACAGAAGAATGAGTGACTCTGGTGAGAGATTGATCAAATGGCAAGAGGTTTTGCGCAAGGAAACTGTTTCACCTGCAACCAACAGTAAGAAGTCAGACGAAAGTGAAAAAGAGATGGGTGTAGGTTTATTTATAGCATGCAGGGTTTAGCTAACGATTTGTTTTATGACTGTGGCGGCTTTAATGTTTTAGGAGCGGAGCTGCAATAGACGAATAGGAAGAATGGGTATGACAGCAAGGCAACGGATATGTGAGGTGGCGGTGTTGGACTGGTCAAGGGATAACGGTCAAAGCGCAGGATGGAGAACCGTTGGCAGATTTCGGAGGGGGTAGCAAATAGTTTGTTGTTTTGAGCGCGAGGGTGGGGGTGCGGAGTTGTGAGATCGCGGCACGTAAGGTTGGGGCATCCGCCATTAAAACCACTTTTTGGACCCCCCCGCCCCCACTGCGTTAACGAGAAATGGTCGAGGGGGGTGTGAAGTCTCTCCCCGCCATTGATCCGGGCGGGGAGTAAATCCACCGTCCGATGATACACGCCTTTTATTTAAAGCCGACATGATGTTTTGTCGACTAGTGACTTTGGCCTAAACAAATATATGCGCCATATACATAAAGTTTAATGTCAAAGATTTATAACAAAGATTAATACCTTTTAAGGGAAATTAATCATTAATTAGTAAAAATCTAACATTTCTAGTGTGGAGCATTTAAACAAGCAGCCTTTGAATTTATTCTTTTTGAAACCGAAGCATTTATTTTCTTTTTGCTTCCCTAGCATTTTTTGTTTTCTTTTGCCTCCATTCTTTAGGTTAACTAACTCCTAACATTTTATTTGATATGGATATATATAAGATGTACAACTATCCTGACTCCTAACATTTTTTGATCTTTTTCTTTTTCATCCATATCGTAACTTTTAACATTTTGAATATATTTTTGACAAATATACTAACTTATCAAAACCAAATAATGTTACAACAGGTCCTCGCATTTCTCCATACATTCGGTGGATGAAGGTGTTTACACTCGCAGACTGTGGCATAACGCTACCTCATTGGGACCCCTGATGGGGTGGAAGGGTGGGCCACTGACCGATTATTTGGTGGAATGTAGGGTGTGCATAATGGGTGATTTCTTCAAGCCCTTGACCCCCGATGGGGCAACGAGATATGGGGGGGGGGGGAGATGCCCCACATTCTTGTGTGGGGGAGTGTCTCACATTCTTGTGTTTATAAGTCTATGAAAGCCTATCAGAGGGTTGAACGACATGGTTAATGACACCATTTATTGATATGCTCATAGATGACTCTCATATGATATTGAACAATATGGTGAATAACACGGTTTATTATAATGCTCACATGGTTTATTCATATGCTCATAGATGACTCTCATATGATATTGAACGATATGGTGAATAACACGGTTTATTATTTGCTCACATGTTTTATTCATATGCTCATATATGACTCTCGTATGACATTGAACAACATGGTTAAGGACATGGTTTATTACATGCACATATATGGCTCTCGTTTGATATTGAATGATATGGTTAATCACACGGCCTATCATATGCTCATATATGACTCTTGTTGGATTGAACAACGTGGATAATATTCACGTGCATGCACCACGACTAAGGTTGTTATGGATACTTAATTATGTAAAACATTTTCGTATAGCGTGGCTGCTACATATAGGCACAATGTGTTAAAGATTGGTTTATGAATTGTTCATGTATATGTAAAAAATTTTCATTCATACTTTTGCTTATACATTTGTGGGTGTACCTATTTGCTCATGTATCAAATAATTGTTTATACAATGTATGTACATAACATCGTTTTTAGGAGATGGTATATGTGTATATATATATATATATTTTTTTTTTTTTTTTACTTGGAAAAGAAGTGTAATTTCATTGCAATTTAAAAAAGAAACAATATTACATTTTGCAGATGCTAAAAGCATTCAGTATGAGCAAGACCACAATCTTGTGAGAGTAGATTAGCAGCCTCTGGGCTTAAAAACAAAAAAGAAAACAAAAAATAAAAATATAAACGAGAAAGAAATTAAGTGTTATAATAATCGCTTAAATTTTGTTTTTTTCCTTTCTTTCTTTGGACCTTCAGCCATCGCCTAAATAAGGGTCAATAGGTACCACCACCAACTCGTTCACAGTCACCATTGGGGGGTGTTCTTTATCAAAATTTGAACTTTCTGAGACATGGACTTTCTTTGAGCCCACCAAACCATCCTCTTTGCATGCCACTGCTCCAGGATGTTTAGGTTCAAGGATCGGTTTTGTTTCTGAAGCATTCTGCAGGGGACGTGCATGTCCATCAGTAACCAGAGTACTCATATCATCTTGTTTTGGATGGTCCTTCTTGATTTCTTCTTTTTTCATCCTTTGTCAAAATGGGATCAAAAGTCTACTAGCCTTTTGTTTTACGGACTTGCCATTTTTTCTTTTTTGGGGGTTTTCTCTTGTGGACATGTGTCCTGTAAGTGTCCTATTTGGAAACAAGTGCGACATCTAAATGTTGTGTTTTGATAGTCCAAGATTTGTATCCATTGATAGGCCTATGTTTCAGCAAAATGGGGTCGGGTAGGCCCTTGCTTAGATCTATTTCAACACAGATTCGAGCAAAAATAATTAAGCCTTTCTCCATTCTTTCAACATCCATTTTTTGGAAGGATCTCAAGGCATTTCCAATATCCTCTAGTACCTTATGATGCCAAAATGGAAGAGAATTGTTTTGAAACCTTACCCAGATTGGCATCTTTTTTTACCACCATTATTCAAGAATCAAACTCCGGGAACCAAGGGGTGATGAAAATCCCTGCTGTTCCCCAAAGCCAAGGACCTTCTTGTAAGACTTTCTCTAAATATTCTTGAGAGTGAAACTGAACAATGAAAAATGCTTTTGAACAAAGATAAATCTCACAATTATTTGTCTAGATTGTAAAGACCCACTGATGCAATGCTTCAGATTTGGGCGAAAAACCATTAAATCTCCAAAACGACCCTAGAATGTAAAACATAAGAGAGATGGTTTACCTCTTTAGTATTGACCTCCAATGATAAGATATTTCGGCAATATATGGTCTTGGAATGAACATAGGCTAATTTGTTGAGATGGGTCCCTTATCATGTGTTGCATCCTTATATGAAGCTAAAACAATTGGATTCCTAGAGCCCATTGAACCCCCATGCAATCTCAGTAACATGACAATGGTGGAGTTCCTAGAAATACTATAATCATGCAAAAATAATAGATCCTGCAACTGTTTCCCTTCACAAATTAGCTGCTGCATGTCTACAGGAATCCCCAAGTGATTCTCCAAGATATGCTTTAGGGACACCACTGTTTCAAATTTAGAGACCCATATTTGGATTGTGTTCCCTTTGTGTGTCTTGACAAAAACTGGAAACCCTTCCACATGGTTTGAAACTTCTAGGCTTCCCATTGACCCCAACAAGGAAGAAAGAGGGGTTCTTTTTATCAAATCTACTTCGATCTAAGAAGAACAATGCATGGTATGAAGGAAAAGAAAAAAAGAGGTTCGATGTCCTGCACATGCGAACCAAAAAATCCAAAGAAAGAGGGATGAACCCAAAACAACCAATCCAAAACCTCTAAGAGAAAAAGACGCTGGGATCTAAACCACCAAGAATCCTCCAAACCCCCAAATCTAATAGGATCTGGTGAGGTATACATCATATCTTCAACCCGAGAGGACACCCTCATCACTGATGCCCCATGCAACAAAAAAAAACTTGGCAATTGAGAGAGGTCGGATCATAACGACACCAAAATAGATCCAAAAGGGATTCATAGGCGCATTGATTGGGTTTGTATTGAACCCTCACGATCTCAATGTGATTGATCAATGTGATTGATCTTGTCTATACAAACATCAGGATAAGTGGGGTTGGGAAGAGCTTCCTGAGAATATCCAACCTCAATGTTGGTGATCACTGATGCCATGAATTCTCTGGAAGGCAAGCTCCACCCCCGAAAAGCACCCAACCACGAACTGAGAGTATTTGCCGTCAAGCTTCTTGATGTCGTAACCCAAATACATCTTTCCAAATGACTTGATATTTGTCACGACTCCTTTGAATGAATAAATGTACCTTCCCAAATGAGAGAGAAGCTCGACAATGGCCGCCACCCGAGGCTCCGGTAGCAACATACAATCGTACAGAGGCATTCTTGCACCTCTAGTCTTAGAACCCTCCATATATATATATTCAAAACCTATAACATATAAAATCCACCTAAGGGCCACGTAGCTCGGTTGGTGAAATGTTTACATCACTAAAGGAACTCTTATCGAGCTATCCTGATAAACCCATTCTAGTTCCACAAGGCTTTAGATATTTCCATTATTGCAACTTAGTATATTGATTATCGTTGAGAAAATTAAATTAAAAGGTTAGTATCACCTCCCAAAACCCATAAAAATACATGTGGTATGGTAGGTAGTGTTACATATAATATTTGGTTTGAGTCGTAAGATCTGAAAAATGATAAAAAATCATATCAAAACAAAAATAAATGTATCTCATGAGGTGAATCATGGCAATGAAAACAATGGATTTTCCTTTGTTGGCTTGATGGTAAATAGTCACAACATCCCCAACGATGTTTTCAGAACCGGACCAAAGGATTGGTCAATCAAAAAATACATTAAATATTCAAAATTTGGAAATAGCATAAAATTCATATGCATCCATATGAATCCAAATAATTATACACTAATATGCAACATTTCTCATGTATATAGAAAGGGTGTAATAACCAAAATAACATCGAGTGCAATCCATCTTTGAATCAAAATACATCAATAGAGAGGCTCTAAATGGCCTCTAGAGTCCAAATAAAATCATGCTACAACAAGATCACCTTCTAAGTATTAAATTAAGATAGAAAAATCTTAACATCTTAATCAATGATTTTGCTTGTGTGAAGTGTACATTTTTTCTAGGGTCACGACGGAAGAGTTCAACAGTGAATGCAGTTGAAAATAATTATATTATTTTGCATTAATGGAGAAAATGGTTACATAGTTGTAACGTATCTCCCTAGTTTAGGATTAGTTCCTAGAGTTTAGGGGTTTGGTTGCAACTTCCTAATTCCCAGTGTTGTACTTAAATGATGTAATCTTTCATTCATGGGCAATAGAGTGTATGAGAGTGATCTCTCTGTTCTGAGTGTAGTCTCCAGGTGCAGGCCTCACCTGTGAGCTACATCTCCTTTTTCAATTCTGTTCACATTTTATCTTGGTATCAGAGCTCAGATTGGGTGAGCCTGATCTTGTATCACCTCTTGTGACTGAAGTGCCTTTGTGGCCAACTTGCCTTGTGGCAGAATTTCCTGTGTGGCTTGAGGTGCCTCTGTGGCTGCATGTACACAAAGAGCTTTGTGCTCAATTGAGCAGGTGGATTGCAGAACACCTGGCTCAGACTCGGATGTTTTTTTTTTCTCTGAGTAGAAGGGAATTGGTGCGCTTTTCGCGCTGACAGTAGCGCCAGGAAGCGGAATTGGCGCGGCTGTTCCGCTAATAATCGCGCCAGAGTGCCAAAATAGCCGATTGGCGCGGAATTTCACGGATTAATCGCGCCAACAAATTTTACTCTAACCGATTTTATTTGGGCACGGTTTTCTCGCTCGGGAATGCGCCAATCCGCTTGGGAACGCGCCAATCCACCTTCAAGGAGATCTGCGGGAAGCCTCATCTTCGCTTGATGATTTGCAAAGGGAGCAGATCGGAGAAGTTGCAGATCTATCTGGGAGAGGCAGATCAGATCAGTTTTGATCAGATCGATTTTTTGGTTGTATTGAAAAACGACGAATTTGCTCATCGGAGCGGAATTGATCTTGCTGAGTTGTCAGATATTGCCGGATCTGAATTAGTGAGTAGATCACGAGAGCAGCAAATCGAACTTGCCCGGTGGTGGCGTATTGGAGTTCCTGATCTGTTCAGTGGCAGCAGATCGGACTTGCCCGATGGTGGCGTATTGGAATTCCTGATCTATTTGGTGGCAGCAGATCGGACTTGCCCGGTGGTGGCTCATTGAAGACTGATTCATGAGAGGATCAGAAATTTATCAGCCCAATATGAATAACAGTGATGAGTACTCTCTTAAGCAAGAAAAGACGTGGTCTATTATCAGGCCAGTAGATTATTTGCTCAGGGAGCAACGGTTGCTGTTAATTTTGATAGGAATCGCCATCGCATCGACTTTCTTTATTCTTCAGCGTGGTTTTTTGGTTTCTAATGTTAATGGAAATGGAAGGTTTGTGCCCAACAAACCTCATCGGGTTGTTTATGAGACGCCTGTTTCTCGTTGTGCTCAGTATCATTCGGGTTCGATGGTGAATTCGGGGGCTAAAGTGCTCCTAGGTTTGAAGAGAAAGTCCCTGCGAGTTGTCGTGACAGGTGGAGCAGGCTTTGTTGGCAGTCATTTACTTGACAGGCTCATGGCAAGAGGCGACAGTGTTATTGCTGTCGACAATTTCTTCACAGGAAGGAAGGAGAATGCTGTGGTGCGGATTGTTCGAATTTTCAATACATACGGTTCGCGAATGTGCCGTGATGATGGTCGGGTTGTAAATAATTTTGTTGCTCTGGTTTTGCACAAGGAGCTTTTGACAGTGTTTGGAAATGGGAAACAGACACGGAGCTTCCAGTTCGTTTCTGATCTGGTTGAAAGCCTTATGCGATTTATGGAGGGCGAACATGTTAGTCTTTTCAATCTTGGGGATCCTGGGGAATTTACAATGTCGGAACTAGAACAGATTGAAGAAGGAAAGGATGACTCTAACAGTGATTGGCACATTCCATTGCTAATGGGAGAAAACAGTAAGGAAGATGAAGAGCAGGAGCAGAAAGAAGAACAGGAAAAAAGTGATAAAGCAAGCCCATTTAGAGCTGACAAATTTGAGGTAAGTCCCCTACCAAGGAGATCTGGTAGGAAGACTCAATTACCATTAAAATTGAAAGACTATGCATTAATGTCAAAGTTTTTAAACATTGTAGAAGCTGCAAATTATGAGGAAGCAAGTAAATTTGATGCGTGGAGGGCTGCAATAGAATCAATAAATAGAAACCATACTTGGGATTTGGTTGAATTGCCTGAAGGTAAAACCCCCATAGGATGCAAATGGCTGTATAAACCAAAAATAAATGCAGATGGGAGTATAGAGAAACTTAAAGCTAGACTGGTAGCAAAGGGTTACTCACAGCAAAAGGGAATAGATTTCGATGACACCTTTGCTCCTGTAGCCGAATTAAACACCATTAGAAGGCTAATTTACTTAGCAACAAAATACAAATGGCAGCTACACCAGCTAGATGTTAAGTCTGCATTTTTGAATGATGACTTGAAGGAAGAAATTTATTTAGTACAACCTGAAGGTTTTGTGAAAAAGGGGCAGGAACATCTTGTGTGTAAATTGAAAAAGGCACTTTATGGTTTAAAACAGGCACCCAGGTCGTGGTATGAGAAAACTGACTCATTTTTTGTACAGCATGGCTTTCATATGAGCTTGAATGATCCAAATCTGTATACCAAGTTTAATAAACAGAGGCAAATTAGTTTGATTTCTTTGTATGTAGATGATATGATTGTAACAAGGAATGCTAACAATCTGATCAAAGAAATTAGATGTCACAAGTGTATGAGATGGAAAGACTCTGGACAAACCTTTCTTACTCAAGGGAAGTATGCCAGAAGCTTGCTGGAAAGGTTCAGAATGGTTATTCTAGTAGGTTTTTCAGATTCAGACTGGGCAGGTAACTTGGATGGTCGAAGGTCCATCACAGGTTACGCATTCAGCATAGGATCCGGGGTCACAGCATGGAGCAGCAAGAAGCAGAGTAATGTAGCTTTGTCTTCGTGTGAAGCTGAGTATCAAGCATTGTGTGCAGCAACGTGTGAAGCAATCTGGTTGAGAAGTCTTCTCAATGATGCAGGGAAAGAACAAAAGAATTCCACTTCCATCAAAAGCGACAACCAGAGCACCATTAAATTGGCATACAATCCAGTGCTTCACAAAAACACAAAACATATAGACACTCAGTTAGAGAAGATACAGTCAAAAGAAATTACTGTTGAATATTGTAAAACTTGTGACAATATGGCTGATATTTTTACAAAGCCTCTTGCACATGTGAAATTTGAAAATTTTAGAAGGATGCTAGGAGTCCAGGACAACACTTTCTCCATTAAGGGGGGGAGTTGAAAATAATTATATTATTTTGTATTAATGGAGAAAATGGTTACATAGTTGTAACGTATCTCCCTAGTTTAGGATTAGTTCCTAGAGTTTAGGGGTTTGGTTGCAACTTCCTAATTCCTAGTGTTGTACTTAAATGATGTAATCTTTCATTCATGGGCAATAGAGTGTACGAGAGTGATCTCTCTGTTCTGAGTGTAGTCTCCAGGTGCAGGCCTCACCTGTGAGCTACATCTCCTTCTTTTTCAATTCTGTTCACATTTTATCTAATGCCACCAGCATCAAAGTACATAGAGGGCTTGGTGCTCTTGATTAAATGTCAGTTCCATGCCCTCATACATCACAAAATTGAGTAGAAACGTTGCAATCTTTGTAGTGAGCTAGTGTAATTTTTCCCTAGTGTTTTCTTCTCTAGTACAACAGTTAAATTTAATTAGTTATTGATTCGTCTATTCCTCCCTTTTCAGTGGTACAACAAGTAGTGTGACTTTTCAAAGAAATAGTAATACAATAGAACCATGTATAATCCTCAACATAATAACCCAACAATGTAGTATTATCAACGTATAAAATACAAATTTGGCAGTTACAGTTCACAACAAATAGACCTATAATCCACACGTATCATGCTACAGATCATGAGTTCCAAAAACCAATTACAAATTTTAATCAAGTTCCTGCCCTATATAGATCCTTAGAGCAATTAAAATTCTCTATAACCCTAGGCTTCTTCCGGATCACTTGATCAACCTTCCCCTCTATCAACGTTGGTCCTTCTGTTGGAGGGCTGAACTATGGACTAACACCGTGTTACGGGCAAAAACCTTCGAAAACCTAGGTAGATATGTCCCCCCAAATGTGGGAAGTCTTTGGGGTTTTCATAGATCAAATACGTGATTTCACAAATCTCTGACTTCCAGCGCTAGGTTACGAATTAAGCTACAGGACTTCGCTTTCTCCAGGCCCTTAGTCGTCTGCAAAATTCAGATTATAAAGCTACTGTGGTTTTGTTGAGCAATCTAGATAGACCCTGCTTTAGGACTAGGGTTCGGTCCTATGCCAGTACTTCAGAGATCTATAGAGGAATTTGATTTCTTCTTGAGCTATCTTGCTCCAATTCTCCCTTGTGGACTTGTGCTAGAACATATTTACGAACCAATAGGAATCCTCGCTGTCCTCTTGGATGACGTTTCTGTGCATAGACCTAGAATCCAAACCCCAACAAAATTCACTGTCCTCCCAAATAGTATTTTGTGTCAAGAACAAAGATCAAACCAACATAGAACTTCACTCCACTTTCAAGAAGTGTTCCTGTGGCTAGACAAGACAAACAAGGGAATTTCGCTGCCTTTCAAAGGTCTCCTTGTGCCAAACAAGAATAAATAGAAGATTTTGCTTTTCCTCGTTGCCTTACATAAATTCTTGTGACAGAGAGAGATCAATCAACACAAAACCTCGCTGCTAAACAAAGATCAATTATCAGAGAACATGTTTCCGAAACAGAGGTCAATCAACACATAACTCACTGCCTCAGATAAAACTTGTGCTAAAATAGAGAGAAGAAAGAGAAGGATGTCAACTAGGGTGGAATCTTTCACCACCGAAATTGACAAGGAGGAAAGGTTCTTAAAACCCTCAGAGCTAATGCTCAAGAAACACATGAGATGATCCACAATGATGCTCCAAATTGAATTCAACCCTCTTATGTTTATAGATTTCCTAGAGGGGTCTCTTCTTCTTAATTAATTGAGTACATTTTACTCCAAACCCCAGTTTTTGGTTTCTTTGCCCAGCTACCCCAAAACTTGCCCATAATTGGATATTTTGGGGTTTTCCCCTTTATTGAGGATTGTAGCCTAAGGGGATTGATAGGCTATTTTGTCCTTCATTCATCCTCAATCATAGAGGACATTACAATCTTGCTAATCTTGAAATTCTGAAAACTATTTAGTCTGCGAAATTTTGATTGAGATCTAAAATTCTACCTTTTCCATATGAAATCCAATGGGGTTGAAACCACTCTCAAACATCCTAAAACAATTAATGGTAATGTTGAAAATTTAAGTAAAAGGATTAAAATAAAATATAAAGTAGAATGTCACTTTTACCATTAACTACTAGGGTATGTTTCTCATTAACTACTAGGGTATGTTTCTCATGCGATGAGTCCTGGGAAATGAAAACAACTGATTTCAAGGGTATATATCTCATGTGATGAATCATGGATATGAAAACAAATGATTTCCCTTTGTTTGCTTGACAAAAAATAGTCATAGTACCCTCATAGCTCAATCCCCTATCTCACTTTTGAAAAATTAGGGTTAAAGGAAAAAAAACGGTTATAAGTTGAAACTAACAATGACAGGGCAATAGTTTTGAAATTGTCATGATAATTACCAAAATTATCATGATAAATTGAATTATCACAACAATTTCAAAAGGGCAAATTATTGCTATAATTACTACTGAATTATTGTCGAGGTTAGTTTTGGCGATATCATTGCCGTGATTCCGATATTATTGTGATAAGTGTAACAAACTAAAATATTTTTAAGCTGGTGTCACTTTGATTTTTACGAAGTTAGAGATAAGATAAGATAATTGTATTGATGTCTGATAAATGACCACTAAAGCTTATGTTCCACCAAGTTTCTGGGATGAGGGAGTGCGTGGGTGGGAGACATGCAAGGGGGATGGGTGGGAGCCCCCCCAAATTTTAGGGAAATTCAAGGGGTGATGAAGGGATGCCAAGATCCCTAGCATAGGGGTGCGGAAAATTTTAGGGGCCAATATTCACAGGTGCGTTGACTTTCCATGTTTTTCAAAAAAAAGATTTGTGAATTTCCTTTTTTTCTAAAACTGGTTTGCCCAAATTTTATAGTATAAAAATATCATAAATCGCCAAAAATTTATAGAGACTATATAAAATCATTAGAAATTTGAATATTTTTACAAAAAGATCACCAAGCATCTTACAATGTGCATATTAGGGACTAGTTATATTCGCCAAGGTTTCTAAAATTACAGATAAATTTCTATCTGTAGAGTTTTCATTGCACAGGGGTTTCCATGTCTAAAATTATAAAAATAAACATAATAATGATAAAATCACCACAATAACAATTCATCCCATGCAAATTCATCATTGTGCAATCTAGTGGAAATGCTATAATCTTGCCAATATTGAAACCTTGAAAAACGTTAAGCTTGTTGAACTCGAATATGAAATTCTACTTTCTCCATATGAAGTTCGGTGAGGTTGGAACCTAAGTTGCTGCATTCGAGTTCGACGAGCTTGAAATTCAACAATAAAAATTTTGAGAATAAAATTTGGCAGTACGTTCGACATACTATAAAATTTAGAAACTAAAAAATATATATAATTAAACTCAAACCTAGACTTGACATTAAAAAAATATATAATTAAACTCAAACCTAGTCTTGAAATTAAAATAGTATATAATTAAAGTCAAACCTAGCCTTGGAACTGGAGCTAGATCTGTACAATGTAGTATTTTGAATCCATCACGGGTCTCAAACCCTACCCGCGAAGCACTTCACAATTTGAATCAAAGATTTGAAACCCAGCCGCAAAGTAGATCACTACTCGACAGACGACAACGCTCGACAATTGACCAGAATGCGTGTCACGACGACACCAACAACAAAACAGATACAAACCCCAACTCAACGTTTTACTATCTAATTCGACGGGAAACTAGTTGGCAGTAACCATCACAAGCACAGGGGCACTATTAGAATTGGTAAAAGGCGAAATTTTGGGAGCATTGAGGCGACCCACAAGATTTAGCTGGGACTCGACTGGATAAATTTTAAAATGAAGCTTGGTGGTAGCCATTTTTTCACTTTAAGTGTAAGGATTTGAGTTTGCATTGAAGTTCGACGAACTAAAATGAATAAGTTCGAATTTGAATGGAATTCGGCGAATTTCGAACTTATAGGTTGAAAGTCGCCGAACCCGGTGACTTAGGTTGGAGCAACTCTCAAACATCTTGAAACAATTAATGATAATGTTCAAAATTTAAGTAAAAGGATAACCTTTTCTATCCTTTTACTTTAAGAATTTAATATTACCATTGATTACCAAGGATACAAACTCCTCAAAACTCTTTCCCCTATCTTTGTTCTATCATCATGGTTTGTGGGACAAAAAATCTTGGGGGGGCCTGCCCACAAGTATCCCCCTACTGTGAGGGGGGTGCCCAGATGCCCCCCTAATGGGGAAATACTCACTTCCCACACTGGGAAACATTACTCCATGTGTATCCCTGAATTTCCCCAAAAGGGGTGGATGTGAGGAAATGTTCCCCTAGGCGCCCCTTATCCATGGAGCATGGGAAACATGGGGGCAATGCCCCCTACCCTGAAGGATTCGTCCCCATGGAAGACTGCACTAAAGTAGGTCAATAGGACTGTTAGGTACAATGATGTGCACATAAAGTGGGAGCGCTAAAGCAGCTCTATATAAAAGCAAGATGCAAAAATTAAATAAGGGTGTAATCTAGATCTTGGAAAGCCAACTCTGAAGATAGAGAGATGATTCGGGAGAAAGATGTACAAGGTGTGGGCATTTAGAATATATGATTACCGATGGTACAATCCTATCCTAGTCCACTGGAACCATCTCATCTTTCCTAAATTCCAAGCCCAAAAGGAGAAAGCTCAAAATAGATGTCTGTCCGGAAGAAGAACTAGAAGAGGAGCTCAACTGAGTGCTGTCCTGCTGCCTGGAAGGGATAGCTTGTCTCTGTGGTCTGGAAGATATTGTCCGGCTAATGGTCTGTCTGCCAGTGGGAGGTCTGAACTGGGAATGCTTCTGGGGCCTTATGGAAGTAATAGTAGTTAGAGAAAAATGAGGACTCATTTTTAATAAGGAGCTTTTCAACTTTTCTTAGAGAGAAAACGATATCAATGTATTATCATAAATCCAGCTTGTTAACAGTAAATGAGGGTGAATAAGAGAGCCAGAGCATATGTTGTGTTGGTATGAAGAAAGAAAGAATATGTTATTTTTGTGGAAAGCTAGCCATGTTGCCTGGTTTTACAGAGCACGTGCAACAAATTTGCTTAAGGGCACAAAGAAACAAATTGAAAGTTGATGTCAAGCCCTTGTTTTCTAGAGAAGCCGCCTGGGTATGTATCGTATCTTTAATTGAAAAACAACTGCATTTCTCCAGTAACTGATTCTCTTCCAGAGCCAATTAGTGGTTGCTTGCTCAGGTCACCATCATGCTCATTTTGATGTTGAAGGCATAAATCACCTAGACAACTGTCCATATTCAACCTCCTGGCTTGGGGACTTGCCTACTAGGAAATCAATGACTCTTTTCTTCCTTGTTTCTTTGGGATAAAAACACTATATAATCACCTTTTTTTTGTTCAAATTGGTTTCCACTAGATGCTGGGAATCTATTCTATACCAGGAAAATGCAAAATACATATCTGGATTCTGGAATAAGTTTTGGTGTGGTTCTGTGCTAGATGGAGAGAGTCGGTCTTGTTTATAAACCGATTACTTTATCCTTGAATATTTTTTTCCATATTCAACATCTTTATAAGTTTTTTCTGCTCCTGTTTTGAGATTTATATTCATGCGCCAAGAATATTTCCATTTGTTTTCAATGCATCGGTTTCACGAACAAACTTCAACAACAAGAATTAAATACCTTTGAAGTCTGAAAAACTAAAAGAACAGCCCTGGACATTCTGGGTGTTAGTCAGAAGACTCTGGAGCCTCTGCTAGTGTTCTGACATGTTCTGCCGTTCTCATATGTGAACTTTCTTTTGTCGCCCTGTCTCAAGACTGTGGGCTAGCCAGGCCAGAGCTTCACTTAGTCTAAATGTTCTAGCACATCACTGGTTTCAAATCTGCTAGAGTGTCACACTGTCTGAATCTTTTGGGCATTCACATCACATGGACTGGATGCTTTCTGCTTCCCAAATTTTCTGCCACAATCTGAAATTTATACTGGGATTTCTGCACCATGATTTTCTTACCATGATCTAAAATTTACACTGAGATTTCTGCCCCATGATTTGAATTTCTAGATTTCATTTACAACCTTGTGCATCTGTTGCAAGAGTCACATCTGTATGTTCTGCTCAATGACTGATTGTTTGTGCCTTTCTCTGATTTGTGGCTGTCTCAATGCTTTCTGACCATGTTCTGGTCTATGTGGATGATTTCCTCTGTGGTGGAGCATTTTGGTAAAGATTATCTGTTTCATTCATGCCTTACTGTAGGCATCTATCCTAGCTCAGATTTCCTCTGCAAACTTTCTCAAAATAATATTGCACGTGGGCTACTTCATGTCTTCAATGAGAGGCCTGACTGCAACTTTCTCTCTGCTGGGGTTGGGTCTCTCTCTTAGACAGGTATGTCTGTCTGTTCAACAGTGATCTGGTGGGTGTTTTGTGTCACAGATGTAATTTTTCTTGTTTGCGGGTCTTATCTCTTCAGACATTTGATTCTCCTTCACAATCCATGGGTTTTTCTTTTGAATACTTCCATGGATTCTCTCAGATTTTCTTCCTTCTTTTATTTTTCCTTTGTTAAATTTAGGAATATAAAAAAATTTAATTATCAATATTTTTTAAATTACAAGCTGTACTCGTTTTTTCCTCATGCCATCAGTTCCTTGGTGGTTCTGTTTTCACACTTTCATCCTTGTCCTCCACAAGGTTCACAGTCTCCAACAAATTTGGTCTCCAATCCTGTCGTCTCGACTCTTCATCACAGGTTGATTGGGTCCTAGAGTGTTTGCTCTGATGATACCATGTAGGAAAATAGGGCGCAGAGAAGGTGGTGAGAGAAAATAAAAGAATTAGTTAAATAATAATGTTGCAAGGTTATATCTATCACACACATTAAATCACCATATGTGACGTGTTAATAGCACCCCTATTTGATGAGGTGCTTAGACCCCCTAACCTGTAACATCAATAGCTAAAGTTACATTGCATTGATTACAATTCAATAACACATTTTATGTGACATAAACATTGATTACAGTTCAACAACACATTTTATGTGACATAAGCATTAATCACTGCTAAACAAAAGTTCTTGAATGTTATGACATGAACAGAATATGGGACAAAACTTACCCCCTGCCTATAAAAGGGAGATGTCATTTGTGCCTGGTCTTTGGTACCAAGCTTTGTTCCTTGTAATTAGATGTAGTTTTAGTTTTAATATTTATCATATTTTGAATAGCTATTCTAACTGTGCTCTCAATTAACTGGCATAAACCCTTGTTATTCGATGGCATCCTCATTTCATTGTTACTTTGACTGAAATTGAGTGAACACTGAATACTAGTGATGAAATATTATATTTTGATTTTTCAGGTAAATGATGTGGTCCTCACAGGCGAGACACTTGTTTCTTGTTCTTCAGACACTACTCTCAAGGTACTTGCTATGCATTTTCACTAAAATTTACATTTGGCTCACTTATGCAGTTTTTTAATTTTATCATGCTTTACCAGACCTGGCGCCCTTTCTCTGATGGTGTCTGCACCAGAACTCTTCGTCAACATTCTGATTATGTTACATGCCTTGCAGCGGCATCAAAAAATGTAATATACTATGTCTATTAGTAGGAGTTAATCATTCTTTAATAATTAAGTGGGTAAATAAAATTTGTATTTTTCCAATATCATGAGAAATAGGTTTGGATTAGTTTGAGGCTGAATGTTTTGTTTTATGGAGGCATCTCAGAAGTTTGAAGTCGTTGTTTTTACAATTCTTAAATAGGATAGCTTTGCTTTGCTGTATTTGGAACCAAAACTGTCGAGTCCAGTTTACTTTGTTCTCTGATCCTTACTTAATTCTATGCATTCTAGAGCAATATTGTTGCTTCAGGAGGTCTTGGTCGTGAAGTGTTCATATGGGATATTGAAGCAGCAATGGCTCCAGTCTCACGGACTAGTGAAGCAATGGATGATGATACTTCCAATGGAGTTTTGAGTTCTGGGAATTCTGTTCTATCTGGTACAACTGTTCGTTCTACTAATGCCACCAACAGTGCTTCTTTACACACTTCACAACTACAAGGCTACACTCCAATTGCGGCCAAAGGCCACAAAGAATCAGTTTATGCATTGGCTATGAACGATGTTGGTACCTTACTCGTATCTGGAGGAACTGAGAAGGTACTATCATTTGTCCATCTAATAGCTAGAACCTGATCAAGTTAGCTGCTTCAGTGTTTCCACAATTGTTTGCAAGGTTTCTTAGGCAGTGATTGTTTTTGCTACAGGTGGTGAGGGTGTGGGATCCAAGAAGTGGGGCAAAGCAAATGAAGCTGCGGGGGCATACTGACAATGTGCGAGCTCTCATTTTGGATTCTAGTGGCAGGTAGTTGTAAATATAGTTTATCTAATTTAAGAAAAACTTTGCTGGTTTAGTGAATCATTTCTTCAATGCTGGCCACCCATGTAGTATTGATGATTAGGGTATGTTTGCAATGAATACTATCCCAGTTGCTGTTATTTGCACCATTGCATGAACAATGTTCTTATGCCTGTGAGATCCCATCCAAAAGGATGTGAAAGTTGTAGGCATTTCTGATGAAAATTATATGCTTGTAGAAATGGGATAATTTATTCATAAATTTGGTGTTAAAAACCATGCTTGCACCCTTTGCAGTAAGGAAGAAACAATTGAGCATGTTTTTCGAAATGCAAATTTTCGAGGAGTTTTTGTGCATGTTTTCATGATGGTTTACAGTTTCTTGTTATTGGTCCGCTCTCGTGTAGACACTTGGATGATTAGGGACATTTGCAAGTCTTTATGGCATGCACTTTGGTTGACGGCAATTGGCTTCCTGTAGAAACGCTGGTGTAATGCTACTTTTAATTTGGAATCATCTTCCCTTAGCCTTAGGGAATTGAGGCATTTTAAGAAGGAATTGGCTATGCTTGTAAATACTAAAATCAAGCTTACTGTCTTCCGTAGAGATGGTGAGTCCTTTGCTATGGGGCCCACACTCACATGCTTGTTTTCTGTGTTTTTAGGGCAGGACTTTTCCCTTGTTCTCCTGTTGTTTGGTCGATGTATCTCTTTGTTCCATGACATAATTATTTGCCCTAGGAATGAATTATTGAAGCATCTCTCTAGAAATATTGTTCTTGTTGTCCAGAGTCCTGGCTTCCAAAGAGAATGATTTTTATGACTGCATGTATTTATTCATTTATCTCTTCATTTGCTTATGTATTTGGATGCCTATGAACTTCTCCCTTGGGTGGTGTGCAAGTGTATGCTACTAACTATAAGAAAACTTGTACTGATGCCAAATATGATAATCATGAACACATCAAAGTCAAGCTTGTTTTTCGAGTTTTTATATTGTATACTAAAATGATCTTGCGTGGTGCTCAGTAGTGTTTTATGCTTGTCTGTCTTGTGCTTCGTAATAGAAATGATTGTGTTGTCTGATAATTGTTGTAAATGGTACATAGCTGTGCTGTACATGTATAGATTTTGACTAGAGATGTTTTTGGAACTCTTACTAATGTAGCATTACATGTTTGTTCTTTTGATTTTTAATTGACGCATAGACTATTATTGGTCATGTGGACATTTTATGCTTTCTTTCGCTTCTAAGTTCTAATTTGTTTTCCTGTATCTTATGGTCTCGTTCATTGTGACAGAAGAACTATATTTTTGGTTGGACTCAGGTTTAATGCATAATCTGGCAATAATATGTTAGTGACAAAGTAGTTTGTGTTATATTTTGTGTTATATTCCATTTTTTTGTGTGGGTTACACATGACCAATAGAATGTAGAAACCCCTCGAAAATCTGCAACTGCTGTAGTGAACAAATATGAAACTAATTGTTGCACCCAGATGGAGAATTTTTCTACCAATTTGCAGCAGAATAGAACAGAAATAAAACACAGTCACACGATAGCAAAAACACAAGATTTTTTCTAGGGAAACCCTACTGGGAAATCCCTCTACTAGATGTAGATTTGATTGAGAGAATTTGAGCAATTGATCTCTTACAAGGCAGTAAAATTTGAGTAGAAAACACACATGTTTTCCCTGCTTAAACTGAGCTTGAACACCCTGCACACAATCCTGATCTAGCTCCTTTTGCTTGCGTTGTTTCTCTTCCCCTATCTTTTAGCACAGGAAGTCTTCTTTTTCCTAGTGCAGATTTAGGCTCCTATTATTTAGGATCTTCCTAAATCCTAGCGCACACCTGCAAGCAAAAAAATTATCTCCTCTTGCTGCATATAGGCTTTTCCTTACATGCTCTCCTAGCAAAACTCTCTCACACACAATCTTGTGCATACAAGAATGAATAATGATGTGCCTTCGTCCTCCTTATAAGCTTTTTGATCATGCTAAAACTGGCAAGTGTATTTTTGGAACTCGGACTTGTGATTGCTAAGTTAACTGAGTCTAACTGACTAGTGTAACTCATCCTAGTCTCAATTTAGAACTTGAGACTTCTCACTTGTCCTTTTCCAAATCTAACTCGCACTAGGAGACAAACGAACTAAGCTTCCAACTATATGTTATGAATATAATTCATATAAAAATAATAAATATAAATATAATAATAATAAATAATAATTAATTAACTAATGGTTAGTTAGGTAGTAATGAAGAGACATTTCTTAGAGACATGGCCATTCGTGAAAGAACACCTACCTAGGGTATATAAGCAGGCCCTCATTCTCATATGTAATCATCTCATATCTTACATCAATTCAATATACAATATTCAATATACAGTTATATGTCTTATAATGGACATTTATATCTTTGAAGTAATTTAAAGATTTCTGCTACGTATGCGACTTTTGGTCGTTACAATTGGTATTAGAGCATTCTTCTGAGTATACAAACGTTGTTCGTTACGTTGGTATCAGAGCATTCCTCTGAGTATATGAACGTTGTTCATTACATTGGTATTAGAGCAGGTTGATTCTTTGCCTGCAAACACACAGATTCTCTGGGAGCCGTCTGTGTACCTTCCATCCGTGACACTGCCTGCCACAGACGTCATCGATCAGCCGCCATTCTCGCTGTTGCTGTAAGTCTTTTGGCCACCAACAAAACCAGTCCCACTGTCAACTCACTCTTGCCCGACCAACATATCGTTCTCACCAAATCGACTCAGTTACCGCCTCCGTTTGTTTTTCCTATCGGTTCCCTGACCATCGGTTCTAGCAATCGCTATCTTGTTCCTGCCGATCGACTGTTGTTGTCGTTGCCCGGTCCCTTCATTCGCGTCCCTGTTGTTGCGGATCTCTCCCTTCCTGACCGCCGTGCTCTTTCGTGGCTATTTCGTTCGATAAAAAATTACATGCCATATACCCCTCTTTAAAATTTATAAGATACGACTTACTTTATATATATATATATATATTTTTTTTTTTAATTTTTTGTTTATATATATATATATTTTTGTTTATTTTTCATTTATTTTATTTATTTATTTTTTTCTTCTGTTTAATGCTGAGTTTATCCACTCCATTTGGTATTAGAGCATTCCTTTGAGTATACAAATGTTGTTTGTTACATTGGTATCGGAGCATTCTTTTGAGTATATGAACGTTGTTTGTTCATTGGTATCAGAGCCATGTTTGCAAATCCCGGCCTTTGGCCATCAACTTGTCGTCGCAACTAAAGTGTATCGTTACATGAGTTGGAGTTTCTCCATTTTTGGTCAGGCCCTTGGCCACTTCAAAAAAAGAATTGGAATATATATATATAATAATAATAATAATAATAAAATAATAAGGCCTTTGGCCATTGACATTTCAATGATTCTAGTAAAAAAAATAGTTCGATGTAAATTTTGAAGGAGAACATTCATATATATAAAAAGGTTCTACATTATTGATAAAAAGTGCATGATAAAGTCAAAAGGGAATCTTTCCAAATATCTTTAAAACTATACGTAAGAGAAGGAAGAGTAGATAAAATTATCTTGATTCTTCATTAAGTGGTTTACAAGTTCGTGGTTTTAGCAACCCATGGTAATTGCCCATGGTATTTTCAAGGTAAAAGAAGAATAAAAGGAATACAAAATCCCTTTATGTGAATGGTAAGTTTTACTTTTTACATGGAGAAAATTAACCAAGTCAAAGGCACATAAGTGGACATATATTTTATATTATACCCCAAAGAGGTGAATAGCCATGTTTCACTAGGGTTGTAACTTTTCAAAAAGAAAAAAAAAGATTATAAATATATATAGGAAAAAAAGTTTATATAAAAAAGACAAAATAATGTAAAAAAGAAGAAAAAAACGTTAAAAAAATTATAAAAAAGAAGAAGAAAGTTTAAGAAAAAAACAATTGTTGAGAATATATATATATATATATATATATATAGATATATATCATAAAAAAAATTAAATTAAATTACTAAGGAAGGTTATCAAGTTAAGAAAAATGGAGCCTAATTTGAAAATAATGAAGTAGTCAAGATGAGTCCCACACAACAATCACTATTTTGGACTAAATGTCCAAGTTCTCTAGACGAAATTGGATATACATATATTAAAAAATAGTGCAATTTAAGTTGTCGAAGGTGTAGAAGATTTTTAGTATAGAAGAACATCAAGACAATGAGCAGATGCAAATAAAACAATTAAAGGAAGAAATCGCAAAACTTCAACAAAAGAACAAAGGATCAGAGAAGAAATATAAAGATCTCGAAAATCGGTTTCATGAAAAATCAACAGAAAGCAACGATGAAATTTGGTGTCTAATGGACCACAATGAGAAATTGCTTCCACAGATAAAAAAAATCTAAGGTTAAGAAACAAAGACTAAAACAAGAAAAGGAAAGTTATGATAAGGAACTAAAGGAGAATCTATCAGAAAAAGAAAAAGAAAATCTGTGCCAAAAAACCCTTAATAAAAAATTATTAGAGCAAATAAAAAATTTAAAAGATAAAGAGAAAGATACTAAATACACATTCAACGATTCAGAGAATGGCGAACTTTCATGTCTAAGGAATCATAATCAAGCCTTACTTATGCAAATAAAGAAGCTTAAACGTGGCAAGAAATCAATAAATGACAAGTTAGAACAACTTCAAGAAGTAGTATCGAAGTCTCCAGTCGTTCTAACAACTTCAAGAAGTAGTATCGAAGTCTCCAGTCGTTTCATTCCAAGTTGAAGATAAAGAAACAAATACTGATCCAGTCAAAATTGTAACTCAAGCAGAGGATAAACCTACTAAAGTGAAGACACATGAAGAAGTTGCAGTGCAAATGATGGACATCCAAATGATGATTCAGTAGCCAACTCAACAACACTAGTGCCTAAAGGAAATGAGGAAACAACCACTAACATGATAAGGGAAAGTCCAACCAGAAGAACTATTTATTGACATCCAAATCACAAGAGCAGACTTTCCAATCAATCTACGTACCAGTATCACGTAGAACATAAACGACAAATTTGAAATTTATGTTCCCAAGAATACTGAAGTTTGCAGAATCCAGTCCTACAATAACTATTCATCATAAATTTTCAGAGATCAGAAGATTCCATAGAAGATTAATCTAGGATGGTCCTGTCCATTCTCAGTATCACAATTTTCTCTATCACTCGGAGCATCATATCATCTTGTATCAACGAAGATGAAGGTTTAGAGATGAGAAGATATTCTTAGTAAGCTTTGAGGACAAAGCTTCTTGAAGAGAGAGGCAACGTTATGAATATAATTCATATAAAAATAATCTATATAATAATAATAAATAATAATTAATTAATTAATAGTGAGTTAGTTAGTAATGAAGAGGCATGTTTTAGAGACATGACCATTCATGAAAGGGCATCTGCCTAGGTTATATAAGCAAGCCCTCATTCTCATTTGTAATCATCTCATATCTTACATCAATTCAGTATACAATATTCAATACACATTTACATGCCTTATAATGGACATTTATGTCTTTGAAGTATTTTAAAGATTTCCACTGCGTATACGACTTTTGGTCGTTACATTGGTATCATAGCATTCCTCTGAGTATACAAACATTTTTCGTTACATTGGTATCATAGCATTCCTTTGAGTATACAAACGTTGTTTGTTACACTATACGCATGAGTTAAACTGCTTAATGAACTCATCCTAATTTTTAGGAACTCGTGCATGTTAAAGAAGGATTGCTAGTGGTCTTCTTGACTAAGGCACAAGTCAAAGAAGACCTTGCTACTATTTTTGACGTAGAATTATTATTTATATGATGTATTTTATTACATCATGAATAGGTTGTAAATCATAACGTCATTATTATGAAGACGTCATTAGAAACTCCTAACTATGGAGTTCTAATTAGTTGGGGAAATAGTTATGGTCCTCAACCGTTTTGTACATAGGACCTCTGTGTATAAAGAGGAATCTTATTTTGACTTGAGTTATTATAATAAGAGGAGGAAACACCATTGTATATTGTGCTTTATACCTTCATTTATGTTGGTGATGCTAATTAGTGTTGAAAACATCGACGAAATTTTGCAAATATCGTGATATTTTCAGGCAAACGAAATTTTGCTTAGAAAATATCGCTATATTTTCAAAATATTACCAAAATTTCGGCGAAATATCATGCAATGACATAAAATTTCGTTGGGCGCACAGGTCCACGACTTTCAAAAGGGATTTTTGGGTTTTCATTTGTCATTTTGCTTTGTTGGTCTGGGAGAAGGAAGGTGAAGAGCTTTGTGGTTATTTTCAAGGAGGGATTGAGTATCAAACAACCATTATCATCACCAACCAATTTTTTTTTTTGTGGATCAAAGATTCAAGATCAGTGAAACAAACTTCATTTCTTCCATTCACAGGCATGTTCTTAAAAACCCATATGTTAATAATTTATTTCATAGATTTAGGGCCTTAGGCTTATGCTTGCTTACCTCTTTTCCTAACAACATTTTCCTTCTTTTTTTTTGTCATTTACTATGATTTTCATGCCCATGAACCAATGCAAGAGTTCTTTTCTATATTTGGACAACAAACTTCATTTTTTGTTTTCAACTTTCTTATGCACCCTCTTATTGCCATTTTTCGTTGCAAATAATGTAGTAAAAAATTGATTTTTTAAAACGAGGATGTTATTTTTTGTGTAGTGGGGGTTTAATGCCATTTTTTTTTATCTTTTTGGTGCCCTAGGACTGAATTTTGAAGTTGTGCATTAAACACTTCCACTACAAATATGCCAAAGCCCTTGGACCCATTTTGGCAGTATGGGGAACCTGATAGTGGGACAAATTGGCAATATCTAAGTTGCAAATTGTGTGGGGACAAGATGACAAGAGGGGTTACCCGATTGAAATACCATCTGGCTAGACTCCTTGGACATGATGTTGGGCTTTGTAAGAATTCTAGCCCAGAGCTTGTAAGAGTTGCATATGAAGCAATTGAGTAAAAAAAGAAAGAAAGAAGAGGCAACTGTAAACAAGGCCGAATGTGCAGGTAGATCTTCAAGGCTATTTTCTTATTAGATTGAGCTTGAGGGTAGTGGGAGGGACTCCATAGCTTCACCTATTGATGCTGCTGGGACTAGGAAGTCATCATTTTTTGTTCCATGAACCGGACATGGAGCACAACCCTCAATAAAGTCAGTGGTTAAAAAAACGAGAAGCAAGAAGCAAATAGAGTTATGGGGAGGTGTCTTTACTATAGTGTTTTACCTCTCAGCATCACCAAAAACAATTCATTTTGGCAGCCAATGTGTGAAGCTATTGCTATTGTGGGCCCAAGGTACAAAAGTTCTACATATGAGGAGTTGCGGGGCCTAATCCTTCAAGCAGAAAATGACATCAACTTTAGATCGACGGAGTTGAAGCAATCATGTGAGGTCTCTGGATGCACAGTGATGTCTGATGGTTGGATAGATAGGAAGGGTAGGACCCATCTAATTTCTTGGTACATTTTCCTAAAGGTACCATGTTTATTAAATCAGTGGATGCCTCAACACATATAAAATATGCAACATTGGTATGTGAGTTGTTAGATGGGTTCGTCCAGGAGATTGGTGTGTAGAATGTGGTGCAAGTCGTAACAGATAATGCAACTAATTATGTTGCTACTGGCAAGATGCTTATGGACAGGGACAACTCATTGTTCTGAACTCCATGCACAACACATTTTATCGATTTGATGCTTGAGGATGTGGGGAAACTTTGCTTCATCAAGGAGGTGATTGATATGGCTAGGAGCATCCCCAAGTTCATATATAACCATACTTTTGTTCTTAGTTTCATGAGGAGATGCACTAGAAATAGGGATTTGCGGTGTCTTGCAGTCACACGTTTTGCCACTAACTTCATTAATATTCAGTCTTTGCTTCAATGTCAGTTTGAGTTGATACAAATGTTTGTTTTTGATGAGTTGTGTGATTGTAAATACAACAAGAGATAGGATGGGAGAGCCATTGCAAAAATGGTGTACATTGACACCTTTTGGCAAGGAGTGGAAGAAGTGTGTTCAGTTAGTGAACCTATAGTAAGGGTTCTGCAATTGGTAGATGGGGATAAGTCTGCAATGGTTTATTTGTATGAGTCCATGGATAGGGCCAAAGAGACCATTCGTGCTTATTATGCAGACAAGGGTTCCATTATGTTTAATAAACAAATGATGTTATGGGATGTGATTGATAGTTGGTGGACATGGATGCTTCATCGAACCATTCATGCAAGAACACTTTTCCTCGACCTCGAATTTTCCTACAAATGCAACTTTGATTTTGATGACGAGGTGATGGAGGGCTCCATAATGGTATTCATAGGATGCTCCCTAATCCTGAGCTTCGCAGCAAAATCAATTGCGAGATACAGATGTATCAAGATGGTGTTGGACTATTTGGCTTTGATGATGCTATTCATGAAAGGACCTTCTTCATGCCACGTAGTGACAAGTCATGACTCATTAGAAATTCAATTATGTTTGATTTGAAAGTTTAATTATGTTTTAAATTTTTAACTTTTCTTTATTTTGTTGTAGATGTTTGGTGGCGAAGCTATGGTGCAAAAGCACCAAATTAGCAAAAATTGGCCATTAGAATCCTTAGCGAGACCTGTAACGCTTCAGGGTGTGAGCGCAATAGGTTATAACTTTGAGCTTCAACCTTCAATTGAACAATTATATTTAATGTAATTTATGACCCTCAAGTGTCAAGGCTCATTAATTTTTTTATGACACTCTTACAGGTTGGAGTTCTCACGCCTCAATGACTTGGTGTATGTGCATTACAATCTTCGATTACGGGTGAAGCAAATAGAGAGAACACTGGATGTGGATGCCATTTCCTTAGACAATATTGATGTATTGTCTAAGTGGAGGGTGGAGTCTGAGGTTCCCATCATGGAGGAGTCACCTACATGGTTAGAGGAGGAACCATTAAGTACAGGGGCAACAAGAGGAGTAGGAGGAGGAGGAGGAGAATGTGGGAGCATCAACACCATCTGCTACAGATATAGGAGAGCACAATTCCATACCCAACAATCATCATTTGAGATTAGGTGCAGGGCCAGGGCCTTCTATTGCTAGGGGCAGGCCTAGAAAACAACCCATTATCTTTTCTCATAAAAGGGGGAGAGGGCACTGATCTCAGATTTGCTAGCTGCTAGTGTTGTTTGTTTCGATACATATAACTCATGATGATGAGATACATTTATATATGCGATGTTATTTTGTGTTGGTTCTCCACATTTGAGTCCTTGATTGGACAATTATCAGGGATCGACAAGATTTGGTATTGCCTTTGATGTATCATTTTCATTTGATGCCCACTACATCATATATATCAGTGTGTTCTTCATATTTATGTGCAGATGTGTTTATTTCATGTTGTTGTTGCTTTATATGTTTAAAAATCTGAAAAAAATGAATATATTTTGAATTTTTTAATGTTTGCCAATTTTTTACCGATTTTTTCGCCGATGTTGCTGAAAAGATGTTTTTAGGATCCTCGCCGATATTTTGTTGATGTCGATGTTTTCAACGTTGATGCCCATATAAAATGTGCATAAGATTATGAGTTGGAACAAGAGATTCAGTGATGATCCCAATGTTCTGGTGAATGATGTAGTGACCTTTATATCTCTTATTTATTTAGTTGAGGGCTAAGTTGTAGGAAACGCAACTCCCCCCTGTATTGTTGAAGTTTGTAGCTTGGGTAGGTACTTCTGCACAGACATTGTGTCTAGGTGTGCATAAATAGCCCACATTCTCCTTAGAACACTTGCTCAAGTGTGAGCAAGACGCTAATGTAACTTAGCTTAAGTCTAACTTCGAAAAAAACACATATTAGTATGTTGGATTATTGAGCTAAAAGAAACCTAGGAAAATGTTATGAAACCAGCTCACAAAAAGATAGAAAAGATAGATCAACGCCTTAGAATTCAGCCTCTTCGAGGGGCAACCTCCTTTACATTACACAAATGAACAATTCTTGGATGATTCAAATGACAAAACCTCCTTTCTATATATAGGAGTCTAAGGGGTCACAATATAACCAAGCCGACCTAACAATAATAATATAAAGGCACAAAAATAACAATAGAGGGATTTTATGGGGCACAATAATAACAATATGGGCACAACAATAATAATAAGGGATATAATGACAATAGTAATGGGGGAATCACTAGTATTATAGGGACCTAACAGAAAAGTATTTTACTTTAGTGATTTTGTTTTAATCTTAGTTGTTGATCTCAAGTGAGGCAACATCTAATCTCAACCATTAATTAATTCGAGATTAAGGTTAGGGTTATGGATTTAGCAAAATGTAAAGTTAGAAAAGCAAGGCCATGAAGAGGAAGAAGACACCATACAATGACAATAGCCTTAGGAGGAGGAGTGTGATACTACAAAGTGTTGGGTTTGAGGAAGTACAAGAGGGGAGCTTGGAGATCGGATCTGCCAAGGAGATCGAGCACTGATCTAGGGCAACTTTGTTGGATTATATCCAAGACAATTGCGTTTTCTTAGTTGAGCCATTATCCCAAGACGAGAATCCACGTAAGTTTGGATTTTTTTAATGCAAAACTTGTTGGGCAAAATCTGTTTATGTTGCTTTTGAGATTGATTATTTAAATTTGCTTCCATTGAATTTGTGTTAGGAACCTAGCTGTGTATTTATTTAACATATTAGTATTATGTTGAGAATTAAATACCAAGTGCTAGGTTTGCTGGAAATCTAACATGTATTAGGCACGTTTTGGTACAGAAACATCAAAACTCGTTTGGTAGCACCTAAAACACATTTTAGGTGCCATACCACGCTTTTCGTTGGCGGCATAGTGTGTATCAACAATGTGTGTGGGATGGACACAAATAATTTTAAGAAAAACAATAATCTATTACTGGGGCAACCTAATATTAAATTGTAGGGCCTTACTAATGCTTCATCCTTTTACTTAAATTTTTAACATTACCATTAATTGTTTCAGGATGTTTGAGAGTGGTTCCAACCTCATTGGATTTAATATGGAGAGAGTAGAACTTTAGATGCCACTCAAAATCCAACAGACTTAGTTTTTAGGATTTCAAGATTTGGGAGATTGCAATGTTTCCATTGGATTCCATTGTGTACGAGGATATGGAACTAGCATTCAGTCAAGAGCACCAAGCCCTCTATGTACCTTGATGTTAGTGGCATTGATTGTTGAACTCCTCTATCATGACCCTAGTAAAATTGTATCCATCACTCAAATAAAATTTGGATTTGACATGTTAAGATTTTTTCTTCTTATTTTAATGATTAGAGGATGATATTGATGATGAGGATCCCAATACAGTGAATGATTTTGATGATATGTAAGTATTTGTTGTAGCATGATTTTCTTGGGCTTGGTATTTGCTTATTCATTCATGAATTTGTATTTGTATTCTAAATTAGAATGTTAAAACTTAAAACTTAAATGCTTTCTTTTAAGGTTTCAGTCTAACTTTTTGAATATACATACACACATCGTGTTTCCCCATTTCTTGATTTTTGGGGGGTCACGTTTCCAAGCACGTTCCTGTTCAGATACACGTTTCGTTTCCCCTTACCATGCAACTTAGGTTGAGAGTGTTCTTCCTCATATCTACCTCGCTTTCCTTCAAACTATGCTTAATGATCGAGCAAAGAGAAGTTGGCTCGTTGTCTTGCTAAAACAATGTTTGTTTCAGCATTTGAAGTTGCTATTGCAACCCCACTTCTAGTAGATGAAGCACTAGTTGTGCTTGAAGAAAATGAAGGAGGGGGGCAACATTAGTGGGGGCATTCCTCCCTTTACTTTAACCTTTTCCAGCTACCCATGACGATTCTACCATAATTTCTATGAAATGAGAAAGACAATGGGCTCCTGTAGTAAAAAACTTGAAGATTAGCGGACAAATACACTTTCACAACACCGGGAATCCCTTCTAACACTAGACAATAACCCTCAGTTGCACTCCAAAACATTTCACACCTCTAACCTATTAAGTGAAATGAGCTCAAATAAAAAAGGAAACCTATTCTTATGGGTTCGTGGGCCTCTTTTACAATGGGCATGGTGAGAGCATGCGTCTGATTCATAGGGCACGTGCCAAACATGTGCCCTCACATATTGGTGTCCGACACATAAGACATGGGACATGGGCCCTGTTTGGATGTTTTCTATCACTTATGTCACAAGTTATTAGTATATATGGCTTGTAAGATGTTGGATATAATCTCGGGTTGTAGTTGTAGCTAATAGGTTTGATCCTGGGCCTAGATCACTCTAGTGAGTTATCAATTCCCATGCTTTCTTTTTTTTTTTATAATGTGGAGTGTGAGTTCTTACATAGGCACCTCCACTTCATTCTTTATCATGAAACACCCTTCATTCCATCCAGTTGTAGAGCTGATGGATACCTCCTTTGTGGCAAGAAACACATCCATCATTTGCCTAAATCCTTTTGATGCACCCTCCTTGCTAAGGACATTGCGTCTTTTTCCATTGACCATAATTCCTTGTTCTCTCATATCACCTCTCTTTATGATGTACTTGAGCAACCCCTAGTCCACATCTCTCACCTTCGTGCAATTTATTTGATATTAGGAGAGTAGTTAGGATTATGAGCATAAGAAATGCTGTAAATGAAGTTCTCTAGGCAGAGTTCCTCAAACATAGAATTGATTCTTTACATTCTTTACATTATGGATCTGTTTAATCATGTTTTCGATTAGTGTTTTCCTCCCCTTTGGTGCCACCATATCATCCACTCCATCTTCAAATTGAGGATACATCGACCCTAATAATTATAGAAATAATATGGTTGGATGCACTTTTTCCAAGCTTTACTTCTTTTTTCCCCCATGTCCTTTGTAGCTTTGCTGACAATCGTGATCTTTGCAACACTACTTGTGATTATGTTCTACACTGCTTGTGTTTTGTTTGTACTTGTTCATGGTGCTAGCCATTTTGTTTGCACCTATTTATGCTGTTGTAGCTAGGCCTATTCCCCTCCATGGCTTGACCACCTTTGTTCCCCTCCCCTTCACATGCTTCCTTCTTGTTAATTTTAGGATAACAATGGTATGTTCTATGCTTAGAGCAATTTTACTTCAATTTCATTATTAGCCCAATATAAATATCCAATCTAGCAATCTCATTAACATGATAGTAAAATCCATATGGAACATAAACAATAATAGTAGAAGACTAGCCAAGACAAGAGGACACAAGATATGGCACCAGCCAGGGACAAACCCCAATGTGGGGAAACCCTTGATCAATTCTTCTTATAATTCTTCAAAAGTTCAGCACAGAGAGAGAGAGAGAGAGAGAGAGTACAATGTATATCATTCACTTGTCAAATTACAGTGAAAATCTAATCAGTCAAACAACAGAAACATAAAGCCTTAACCAGAAAGTCAATGTTGGTCAATAGGGGAGATTTCTTCCTTAATTCAGATCGGTCAAACCTTGTCAACTTCAGCCTCCAACAAGAAGTCTAATTAGCCCAAAATAGTTTGAAAAAGTCCAGTCAAAATTGGTCAGCAAAAGTCAACACCGCGGCCAACGCTAGTACAGACAACGTTGGTCAAACATGAGGTCAGATTGCCTCGTTTCTTGTGCCCAGATCCGCGGCCTGCTAAGACAGAATTTCTCCACCCAAAATCGCACCAAAATAGGTCAATGCTTGGTCAACACAGTTAAAACAACCTTCGAAATTTTCAGCCAAATCTGGTCAATGCTGAAACAAAAAAAACCCTTCCTTCCCTTTGCAGGTGTGGAGAGCAGTTTCTGATTTTTGTACCCAATCAAATTAGGAGAGAGATGAGTGAATGACGTGTGTGCAAATGAGGAGGAGGCATCATGTATTTATAGGCAATCGTTGAGGATGAATAGACGTGATTGTTGGGCTTCTGAGCCTACATGAGTTTGTTGGCCGACCTTGACAATTTGTCCATAATCAAAATAAATTCATAATTTCATTTTTACATGTCAGAATGGGATGATCTTTAGATCAATCCTACACCTCTCAGAGAGAGGAATCCAAGAAAAATATGAGCTACCTCATATGAGCTGTCCAATGTGAAGTTTGGCCCTAGTTTCCAAATTTAACACTCCCTCTCAACTAGGGAGAACTTCACCTGCAAAATTGTCTGACAATCTGTACCATCACTGTCTCTGCTCTGCTCTGCTGAACTATGAAGAAAGAAGAAATGATCGAGAATGTATCATACCATTCTCCATTGACCCGAAGTCAGTCTCCAATAATAGAGAGTGTGTCATACCACTCTTAACCGACCCGAAGTCAGTTTCCATTGATCCCAGATCAATATCAACATCCTAGCATAGGGAGTACGGTAGTACACGATGCGTCCATCAGTAGTACTATGGTCCCTATCCTCATTTCCCTACTCATTGGCCAGATGAGAGGTACTTCCCATGAGTCCCAGACTACATGGATAGGATGTGCCGTAAGGAGAAGGTGAACCACTCAACCTATGCATATGCCACCATGGGGTATCACAGGGGAAGGTGAACCACTCACCTTGTACATTGTGCACCATTAGGGGAAGGTGAACCACTCACCCTATGGTCGCTCATCGCTCCAAGAAGTACCCCAAGCCCCCCGGATCTTCCAGAGCTCAACATCAATCTCATACGAAACCCTCGTAAGAGGGTTTCTCCACGACTTCAAGTTGTTCATGGAAGGTTAAGAATTTGACCTTCCCTAGGGTCTTTGTAAGAATATCGGTGACCTGATCATCAGTGCCAATGTGTTGGAGCCTTATTGCTCCCCGTTGTACCATATCTCGGATAAAGTGGTACCTGATATCAATATGCTTGGAGCAGTCATGAAACACGAGATTTTCCGAAAGACAAATCCCGCTCTAGTTGTCGCAGATGATCACGGTGGTATCCAACACATGTCCAAACAGCTCACTAAAGAGGTTCCTCAACCAAACATTTTCATAGGAGGCTAAACTAGCAGCAATGTATTCAACATCAGCGGTGCTCAAGGCAAACAAATTTTGCTTCCTGCTCATCCATGATATCGAAGCAAAACCTAGAGAGAAGCAACATCCATATGTGCTTTTACGATCCACCACACTGCTAACCCAGTTTGCATTAGAGTAACCATGGAGCCTCACATTCTAGGCAGTGTATCTAAGTCCATAAGTGATTGTGCCTTGAAGATATCTCAAGAGATTCTTGGCAGGAATCCAATGTCTGTGATGAGGCTCGACCATAAACTGTTTCAATGTATTTACTGCAAAACATATGTCCAGACGAGAGTTCACCAAGAACATCAGGTTCCCCACGAGTTGACTATACTCATAAGGATTTCCCAAATTGGGCCCAACAACACTTCCGCATAACTTCTTGAAGTTAAGCTCCATCGGAGTAGTCACGGACTTGCAGTCCACCATCCCAAATCTTTCAAGTATCTTCACTATATATTTTCCTTGAGAAAGGAAAATTTCCTCTGGCTTTTGTCAGACCTCCAACATTAGGAAGTAATGCATCAATCCTAGGTCCTTCATCTCGAATTCGGAAGCCACCTCCCTCTTACATTGATGAATAAGAGGGTTTGCATCTGTTAGAAAGAGATCGTCCACATAGAGTACCAAGATGAGTGGTCTATCATTTTTAACGTTAAAGTAAAGGTTCAGATCGACTTCACTTCTTGTAAATTCCAACTTCATTAGATAGCTATCAATCCTCTCATACCAAGCCTAGGGTGCTTGCTTCAACCCATAGAGGGCTTTTTTCAACCTGCATACATGTGATTGACAATCTTGAACTTTGAATCCCTCAGGTTGTTCTACATAGACTTCCTCCTTAAGTGAACCATGCAAGAAGGCAGTCATGACATCCATTTGATGAAGATTCCATCCTTGCGAGGCAACATGGGCTATAATCGAATGGATGGTGGTGTAGTGGGAAACCGGTGCAAATATCTCATCATAATCTACACCTTCCCTTTGAGAGAAGCCTCGAGCAACAAATTTGTCCTTGGGTCTAGGGACCACATCCTAGACATCATTCTTCATAATCGACTCATACTCTTCGTTCATTGCATCCTTCCAAACTTGGTGTTTGGCAGCTTCTTCGAATGTGCAAGGCTTAGATTGAACAATGGTGCTCATAGCAGTTAAGTACACTTGGTACCTTTTTGGCTTCTTGCTTTCACGAAATGTCCCCCTAGGTGCAACATGTTTCTCGACATCTTTAAGAGTCTCCCTAAGCCATCAGGGTCTCCTTTTCGAGGAGGATCAATGGGATCCATTGGTTCTTCAGCATCGGGCATCTGCTCATCCTGTGGTTTTCCTTGCTTTCCTTAATCTGCATCTTTGTCCTTCCTTGGAAGAGGAAGGTTATTAATCTTCCCAAGGGCAACATCCTCATCAATAGTGACATCATGACTTATCTCCACTTCTCTTTGGCCAGGCACATAGATTTTATATGCCTTAGAAGTTTTCACTGTAGCCCACAAATGTTCCTTTCTTCCCAGAAGCATCCAATTTGCTTCTCTTTTCTTTCTGCACATGAAAATATACGGGGCTACCAAAAATTCTAAAGTGAGAAACATTAGGTTTCTTATCAGTGAAAACTTCTTCGGGAGTCTTGGAGTCCAACACTTGATAAGGGCATCTATTTTGAACATACACGATGATGTTTGTAGCTTCGGCCCATAAGAACTTTGGAAGGCTTTGATCATGAAGCATGGCACGAGTGGCTTCTACGATAGAACAATTCTTCCTTTCAGCAACACCATTTTGCTCAGGAGTATATGCGGTAGTAGTCTCCCTCTTAATGCCAACTTCTCTACAATAATCTTTGAACTCATTTGATTCGTATTCGGTTCCATTATCGTTCCTCAATATTTTTATCTTTTTTTCCGGTTTGATTTTGGACCAAAGCTTTGAAAGAACGAAACCTGAGAATACTTCATCCTTCTTCTTCAAGAAATTTATTCAAGTCTTGCGAGAGAAATCATCTATCAAGGTTGCATAATATAAGTATCCTTCCAATGAGTTCACAGGTATTGCACCAGATAGATCAGAATGAATCAATTGAATTATGTCAGTAGTCTTGCTATCACTTGAGGGGAATGATCCTCTTGTATGATTTCCTTCAGCACACCCTTGACAAACACCTTCATGTTCTACTTTAAATTCGGGTATACTTGTTACCATCTTTCTTGCATCGAGTAGAGCCTTATAATGTAGATGAACAAACCTCTGGTGCCATAACTCAGATTGAAGTAATGTGTCGCAAGACATAGCTCCCAATGGGCTTCCTCCAACCTGAAAAAGGCAATCAAACCTGAAGCTAATTGTAAATGCATCTTTGAAATTTTTATTCCACACATGTACCTTTCCATCGATGAATGCCAACTTGAAGCCTTTGTCCTCCATTGTCGAGATAGATACCAGGTTCTTCTTTAGATCGGGTACATATAGTACTTCTTGTATATGAATGGTGTTAACCTGATTCAATTGAAGAGTAATATTCCCAACTCCCTTCACGGGATAGGTGGCATTGTCTCCAAGGATAATTTTTAAATTTGTATCCCTTTCAATTAGATTTGAAAGAGCTTCCTTATTCCCGGTGAAGTGCCTTGAGGCACCACTATCAATCAACCAATTTTGCAAAGTGTGCGGAGGAGATGTAGTAGAAAGGGCAGATATAAGATAGAATTCTTTTTGCTTGTTGTCAACAACATTAGATTCATCATACCTGGTGTTTCTTGATCTCTTGGAAGGGCAACCATTTCCTTGATGAGAAGCGGGAGCATTCCTTTTTCCTTGGTTGTTGAATTTGCCATTGCTTTGATTGTTGTTGCCCATGAAATTGTTTTTTTTGTGGTTGTCATCATCATGAGGTGTATCCCTTCTATTAGGGCACTCCCTAGCATAGTGACCAAACTTGTTACAAATGAAGCATCTTCCCTTCCTTCCATTTTTGAAACCCGACCTTCCTTGACATTGCTTCTTTGAACTTGCATTGTTCTTCTTTTTAGCATGAGCGGAGAATGAAGTAGGATCATTCGTATTTGAAGGCATATCTAGTTCCATCATCCTTGTTTCTTCTTGAGAGCATCTAGTCAACAATTCTTCAAAACTTGGAATCGTGTCGTTGTTAAGAATAGTAGTGTTGAATACGTGCCATCCACGAGGGAGTCCTCCAAGGGCAATGAGGGTAAGCTCCATATCAGCAATAGCTTCTCCAATAGAAAGAAGATCAATTTTGATCTCAGTAATCTGTTGAAATTTGGTACCGGAGGACAGGTGGTTCCCTAAGGCTTTGATCTTTGGCCTAGGGAAAAGTGTCCAAAAGAATTTAATTTTTCTCCTAAAGTGACTTTATAATTTTTATAAATTCAAATCTAATTTAAAAGTGACTTTAAGTGATAAAGTTACTAAAGTTTAATTTTAAAGTGACTTTAATAAAGTCAATGTAAAATTAGAAAGGAAAAGTGACTTTGGAAATAAATGACTAAGTGGGTCTTTATTAAAGTGGGGTGAATTAAAAAATAGAAAGTGAGATTTAAATGAACATTTAATCTCAGCCCTAGATCTCAATCTATTTCAGCCATTGGATTTAGGGATCACCCAAAAGTCACTTAGGGTTAGATTAAAGGAGGAAAATGAGGAAAATGTCATTCATTCTTCCATGAGCAGATTGGGAGAAGGAGAGCAAGAGAGCAAGGGAGATTTCTGGACAGGGAGGAGGAGGCAGCAGCAGCTTGGCATACATTCCAAGGCAGTATTCCAGGAGTTCGTATAGCTGAGTTAGCATACAGTGAAAGGCAGATTTTTGGGCACGATTTTCAAGGAGGTCGTACAACAGTTTGCACAGAAATCGAGGAGCAGAAATCTGAGTTTGCTGGCACGATTTTCAAGGAGGCAGTACAACAAATTTTCAAGGGGGCCGTACAGCAGTTTTCGGCACAAAAATCGAGAAAATCGTACATCAAAAAATCTGGCAGCTTGCACGATTTTCTAGGCAGACCGTACAACAGAATTTAAGGCTGAAAATTGGCACAGAAATCGAGGAGGACGTACAACATTTATTGCTGTTCAGATTTTGCTGTTTGCAAGTTTTTCCAGTTGGCTGTGAGGCACAGAAAACGAGATAAGTTGTAAAAGTTTACTTGCTGATTTTTGCTGAATATTTCTCACTGTAAAAAGCATTTTCCAGAAATAAGAAAGAGCTCTCGAACTGGTTTTCCCCAAGAGTTGTAGGGGGTTTTTCCAGGGTCACCTTGACCAAAAATCATTGTGTTTAAATGTGTTAAATCGCTGTTTGTATGCGCTGATTTTTATATTTCTGCATTTTCCGGCATTCTGTAAAATTTCCAGAATTTGTGTTTTCAGCAAAATTTATTTTTCAGTTGTTGAATGTATGGATATGGGAAAGGGCATTTAACTATTATGGGAGAAATAAGGTGAAACTGAAAACCGGGGTGGGAAATGAGAAATTTTTACATAATCCTCATGAAGTAGGATTGAATATCTTCATTTCTTCCTTTTTTTATATCCTTTAGCTTGTTCTTGAGGAAAAGAATTTGATTTGCATTACTAGATTTGAACATGCCAACCAACCTGTCATATATCTTCTTTGAAGTGGTCAAATTAGAAATATAAGCAACTAAATGCTTATGAACAGAATCCCTGGTGATCTTCTTGGCTTTGACTTCACACGTCTTGTACTTGGTCTTAGCAGCAGTCGGTGCATTAGAAGGAGGTTATGAAATCTTTCCCTGCACATAATTCATCACATACTGCTCTTCTAATTTCAAATCAAGAGACATCTTCCATGCATGATAATCAAACTTATCATGAAGTTTATCATCAAACTTGAAGTAGGATGTGGAAGCCATTGAATCTTGTCTTTGATCAGTGATTGCTCCTCTTGGTGATTGCTCTTCTCACTCTTTCTTTGGCTTTGTCTTCACCTCAACTCTGATACCATGTTAATTTTAGGATAACAATGGTATGTTCTATGCTTAGAGCAATTTTACTTCAATTTCGTTATTAGCCCAATATCAATATCTAGTTTAGCATTCACATCAACATGATAGTAAAATGCATATAGAACATAAACAATAACAGTAGATGACTAGCCAAGACAAGAGGACACAAGATATGGCACCAGCTAGGGACAAACCCCAATGTGGGGAAACCCTTGATCAATTCTTCTTATAATTCTTCAAAAGTTCAATAGAGAGAGAGTACAATGTATAATATTCACTTGTCCAATTACAGTGAAAATCTAATCAGTGAAACAACAGAAACATAAAGTCCTAATCAAAAAGTCAACGCTGGTCAATAGGGCATATTTTTTCCTTAAGTCAGCTCGGTCAAACCTAGTCAACTTTGGTCTCCAACAACAAGTCTAATCAGTGCAAAACAATTTGAAAAAGTTCAGTCAAAATTGGTGAACAAAAGTCAACCTCGCGGCCAACCCTAGTACAGTCAACGTTGGTCAAACATGAGGTCAGATTGCGTTAGTTCTTGTGCCCATATCTGCGGCTTGCTAAGACATAATTCGTTCACCGAAAACCGCACCAAAACAGGTCAACGTTTGGTCAACGCAATCAAAACAACCTTTGAAGTTTTTGGTCAAATTTGGTTAATGCTGAAACAAAAAAACCCTTCCTCCCCTTCGCACGTGTGGAGAGCAACTTCTGATTTTTGTACCCAATTAAAGTAGGAGAGAGAAGATGAGTGAGTGAAGTGTGTCCAAATGAGGAGGAGGCATCATGTACTTATAGGCAAATGTTGAGGATGAATAGACATGACTGTTGGGCTTTTGAGCCTACATGAGTTTGTTGGCCGACCTTGACAATTTGTCCATAAGCAAAATACATTCATAATTTCATTTTTACATGTCAGAATGGGATGACCTTTAGATCAATCCTACTACACCTCTCGGAGAGAGGAATCTAAGAAATATCTGAGCTATTTCATTTGCGCTGTCCAATGTGAAGTTTGGCTCTGTTTGTCAAATTTAACACTTCTCCATTGCATCCACACCCTCATCTCCTCTCCACTTAGGGATTTCCCTTTCCCCTTTGTTCACATTCTCTCCATTCTTTAATCTCACACCTTCTTTGCCCATGTTTTTCTCCCCTTCCATACCCTATTCCCTCTCTCTTTTGTCACCTTTCCTTGCTACCTTTGTTTCCTCTCTCTCGTACTCTTACTCGCAATCCTTAATCCCCGCAATACCATTCCTTTGCTTCTTCCCCCTGTCCTCACACTTTTGTAGGTTATTCTGCTTGTATCCTTCTTACCCACGAATCTCACTTCCCCACCCACAACCCTTCCTCTGACACAAGTAATGAGGAGGAGGCATCATGTATTTATAGGCAAATGTTGAGGATGAATAGACATGACTGTTGGGCTTCTGAGCATACATGAGTTTGCTGGCTGACCTTGACAATTTGTCCATAAGCAAAATACATTCATAATTTCATTTTTACATGTCAGAATGGGATGACCTTTAGAACAATCCTACTACACCTCTCGGAGAGAGGAATCTAAGAAATATCTGAGCTGCCTCATATGCGCTGTCCAATGTGAAGTTTGGCCCTATTTGTCAAATTTAACATTTCTGCATTGCATCCACACCCTCATCTCCTCTCCACTTTGTGATTTCCCCTTCCCCTTTGTTCACATTCTCTCCATTCTTTAATCTCACACCTTCTTTGCCCATGTTTTTCTCCCCTTCCATACCCTATTCCCTCTCTCTTTTGTCACCTTTCCTTGCTACCCTTGTTCCCTCTCTCTCATTCTCTTACTCGCAATCCTTAATCCCCGGCAATACCATTCCTTTGCTTCTCCCCCTGTCCTCACACCTCTGTTGGTTATTTTGCTTGTATCCTTCCTACCCACGAACCTCACTTCCCCACCCACAACCCTTCCTCTGACACAAGTCCTTTGATGGCAATGTCTTGTTCAAGGCTTTCAATGTTGGCAAGGAGAATTGAACAGACGAAAATAATGACTTTAAAATGCAAGGAGATGCATAAAACCTTTCCAATATGGTAGTGGAACTAGAATATATTAGCCTAGGGAGACATTGGTTCGACTATAATTCAACTTTTTCTCTGACTTATGTCATTGGGAAACTGTCTATGAATCTTTTGGGTGAAATAGAGGACTTCCTCCCTCCCCCAAGAGATTTTCTTAGATGAGGATCCCACTCGGTGCTAGGTCATATATCTTAATCACTCCAGGGAATAGGTGGCAATTGTACAATAGAAAAGGAAATGGGCAATTATTAGAGATCTTAGGGTGGTCATTCGTGATTCCCCTCCTTTAGGGTGGAGTTGCCTTGGAATTCTTCAATTACAAGTCCTTGGGGGGAGGTGATTGGTTTTGGGAATTATAGTTGGGTGTTGGAATTGTAATGAGTTAGTCTGGTCTTCCCTCGGAGTGTTCTTTGATGCACTTAGACCTTGGTATATTCTCTTTATAATTAAAACCCACCTGAGCCTCCATTAGGACTATAATATCAAGGGTAGGTCGAGAGGTGTTTGGGGTTTGGGAGGTGTAGTTTGTTTCTATTGGATGTATTGAGATTCCCTTTAGGCTAGAGTCACAAGTGGCTGCCTCAGATGAGCTCACCATATTTATGCGGGTTTGGGATAGTGGAGTCCCCCCATCCCTTTGTGACCTTTAATTGTCTAATGCTAACTTTTCATCTACCTCTTCAAATATTGACTTCCACATAGTTTTGTATGGGGACTTGTAATGGCCCAACACTATCACCTCAACAACCTGTGCTCTCATTTCAGGATGGCTCTTTTTTTGTCTCTGTGGGGTATCCCTATTAGGATTACTAAGGCTTAAACAATGAAGCACAATGTGATATCAAGGATAACTTCAATAAAATGAATTTTTTTGGAGATCTTTAGGATTTTTGAAATAAGTGATGAAGGCAATGAAGATCAATACTAATATTCAACTATGGCAATGGAGTCAATAGGAATCAAGTGAAAAGATGAGATCAAGGAGAAAATCCTCTTAAGGTCAGTTACTCGGTCAGTCGATTAGGGAAAGAGGCAAGAACCCTAGAAGATAAATTAACCCTTTGTCTAATCAAGTCAAATCATGAAACCATTGCCCCACTAGAAAGGATCCCTCCAAGGGGAAAGGCCTTCAGCCACACGATCAACTATGGCATGAAACAAGATCAAAATCCTTGCTAAGGAAATTTGGAGTATGGCTTAGCTTAGCAAGGAGGATTGATGCTTACCCCAACCCAACAAAGGAGAGAGTGAGAGACAAACCTTGGATGTCCTCCTTCCAAGTGACAATGTTTCCCTTCAATGGATTGATCTTAGTAGCCTTGTGGTAGTCTTGAATAATCACAATGATGCCCATGAACATATAGCAAAAATAACCAAGAAAGGAAAGCTTGTAAAGTTGAAAACATTGACCACATAATTTCCTTAACACCAAAAATGCTCCCATAAAGATATTCCATCAAGATCCAAGGAGAGGAATGCACTCACAACCCAACCATGAGTGAAAATGAGGGAGTGCATCTCTTTATATAGGCGTTGCATCTTTGCCTTTACAATTAAATAATAATTCTTTAAGTGATTCCTTAAATTTAGCTGAAGAAATCAAATTTCCCTCTAAGCTATCAAACCAATAAAATAAAAGTGGTCAAGCCACACATACGATGATAAGATGAATAAAAGCCCCACAAGGGGGTTCAGTCCACCCAAAAAGAGAAAACGTTGGTCTAAATTGCCACGTGAACCCTTCATATGGTCCAAGGTTGTAGATAGTAAACATACCATGGAAGATGGCGGTCCAATGCTGTCTGAAGTCAAAATATGTCGAACATTGTTTCTTTGCTAGTGCAACGACCTCAAGAAAGGATGGAAATGTATCTTCAAATGGGGCAGCATCATGATAACAACTCCAAAAATCATGTGAAATAATAGTTCAAGATCTTTGTCACCCACCAAAATGTGGGTAACCCCATAGGAGAAAACATTTCTCCTTCTTTGGATAGCCAACCAACCAACAACCCTACATTTGCTTAATACATGATATTGTGCCAAGATCCAATACTATTTGCATTCGTTAGAATAACTCTCCTCATTCGTTAGAATAACTCTCCTCCATCTAACATTCTCTTGAAGGAAGGTGGGTTATCCTTTAGCAGGTACTTTTACCATCTCGCAATTATGTGCTTTTACTTAATGTTTCGGGCATTATAACATGGATTAAGGGGTGATTTGGATGATTGATCAATTTTGACTGTAAACTTGTTCTCTTACTTCACTAGGTTAGAATTTGACCCTAGTTTATTGGGACCTCCTCTAAGGCCTTAGGGTTATAGGAGGGGCACTAATTGGGAGACTTGGTTCGAAGTAGTATGTCCATGATATTTCATACTTGTCACTTTCCATCATTCTCTAGATTTCATATCCATTCTTCGAGCTTGTGGTCATTGGCTCATTAGGATTAGCACTCTTTTATCCTCTATAGAAATTTTTAGCATCTGCTGTAGCTCCTTCAGTTTAGGTTTGTTTTGTATATCATTGTTTAATGCCCAACCCCATATTTAAATGCAGACATAAACATAGATACAAATATAAACTAAACACTGCTGGGCTACTCTACTTCACTTTCACTTTTCAATTTTCAGCTAATAAGAAGATAGAACAACCATTCACACATAAATGAGACACTAGGATTTTTGGTCAACACTTACCCTAGAAAAACCCACAAGGTAAAAAACCAATATAGAAGAGGATTTTATTTTTGCTAAACTCAGAGAAATTTTTACAAGGCAATTAAATTATTAATACAATTCAGTTACTAATATCTCCCTTCAAGTTGGTAAAAGTCTAGAAATTTATACCACTGTCCTTGAAATCCGAGCCATGGTTCTGACCTCTGCACGTCGACCTGTGTGCTACTGTTAGATCTATGCCGCCATAGATTTCTTGCTCAGATAGACTTTCTCTGTTTAGAAAGTGATGCTACAAGTCTGCAAATTTTCCTCAAACCTGCACTGACAGACTGCTGAGACCACCATTTTATGTGCAACTGATCAGTAAGTTTCCTCCTCGAAACTTGGGCTGATACTCCTGAAATTCGACCTGACAGACCCACATTAATTGTGTTGTAGCTACCTCACTCAGTGCTGAAACCTCCTTGATTTTCTGGCCTGCTTTAATGGCTGAGTCTCCTTGGTATGCATGCTAGTTTCCAGCTTGGGATTGGAATTGGGATGGTTTCTTCTTCTTGTTGTAATTTGTTTTTCTTTTAGCAAATCCTTGCTCTCATAACCTCCTCTTCTCTAGCTCTTCTCCTCTTCTCCAATTTTTTGCATGACGAATGAGAGCTCTTTTCCCTTTTCTCCTCCTTTTTAGTCTCATTATGTTGAGAGAACTGTAACCCTTAGATCAAGGGCTGAGATTAGATCTCAACTCTCCTTGATTGAGGGTGGAGATCTAATTTCTCACTGATCCCCTAGTCACTTTAATGTTGTTTTTGTACCTTGTACCTTTTTCCACAGTCACTTTATAAACGTAAAATAACTTTAATAATATAAAGTACCGTGTACTTTTTCTCACAAAGTTGTGATAATTTTAATAATATAAAGTATTATGTACTTTTTCTCACATAAAGTGACTAAAGTCACATGACTTTAATAACTCATAATGTCACCTACTAAAGATGTGTTTCTCATGTGTTTTCCTATGCAAAAAGGCAAAAGCACTAGGAAACACCTCCTTGGTACCTTTTCTCAACACTCCCTCTTACGGAACATGGTGTTTCTCACCACTCCCAACTTGTCTTTGAGATACACATGCTTGCCCCTTGGCAATGACTTGGTGAGAATGTCTACAACCTGCTCCTTAGTGGATATGTACTCAAGCTTCACTGCTCCTCTCTGAACCTAATCCCAGATGAAGTGTTACCTGATCCTATGTGCTTTGATTGGTCATGAAATATTGGATTCTCTGTGGGTTTAATGCAACTCTTATTATCATAGTATATTGTAGTCTATCTCAGCCTCTGACCAAATAATGCACACAAAACTTGCGAAGCTAAATAGCCTTGCAACTGGCATGACTAGTTGCAATGTACTCAACCTCCATGGATCTCGGTGCCACTGATCTCCGTTTCCTGCTGAACCACGACACCACTACCAAACCCAACCTGAAACAACATCTGCCACATAGCCACCCAACCTCTTTTGTGGTCTGATCTCCCTCACTGACCACTTGGGTTTCCTCAATGACTCTTGTGGTTCCTGCAAGATCTCACGAAGCCATCTCGGCTTCTTCTTCCTTGAAGTAGCCTCCAAAATTGGTGTGGGAAAATCCTCCCCTGGAGTCTCCCCTCTTAATGAGGGTGCCCCTCTTGTACTTTGTGGTGCACTTGTACTCTGAGATCCTGTGCCCTGTGATCTTGAACTCTGTGATCCTATCACCCTAGAAGTCAGTGATCCTTCTGACCCTAGTGTACCTCTTGAAGATCTAGATACTTGTGGTGTGGCCCCCTGTTGAGGAGATTGCTACTCTACCCAATCATCCTCCCTCGACCTCTTCAAGGCCCCATCTTTCCAAATCTCACATCCCTCCTCAAGACAACTTTCCTTTGCGCAGGAATGCATATGCGGTAGGCCGTGGAAGTCTCACTGTAACTGACAAGAATACCCTTCTCTATGGTGGGTTCCAACTTTGTCCTCTTCTCCTCAGGGTTGTGTGAATATATAAGGCACCTAAAAATCCTTATGTGCCCAATCTCATGCTACTTCCCAAAAAAAACCTCCTCAGGAGTCTTACTCCCCATGACTCTATGTGAACCAACATTGCACGAAGCGGGGACGAAACGGGGACTTTTTTGGAAGTGGGGACATGGAAGCGTTATTTTCCAAGAATCTAGGAGGCGAAGCGTCTATTATATATATATATATATTTTTTATATTTCATTTGCATTTATATTCAAAACAAACATCCCAAATACCAAATTAGTTGTAGAAGACATGAAAACATGCATTTTTTTACATAAATCAAGATAGATATGGCATCCATGATTCCATTGTACATCGATGATTAATTATTCGAGCATCAACCATCTATATTATAGCAATTAGAAACATACATCAAATTTTTAAGTATAATATAAAACATAAAACATTTAAGCATATTATAAAACTTAAAACATAGAGCATATTATCTAACAAGTGAGAAATTGTCAACATTTGTCATGTCCAAAATTCAAATAATAATGTTTACAAAATAGGCCACTTGGTCACCGCCAAGACAAAAAGGTTCAAATTCACAACAAGCCTACAAGTCTAATGATTAATCAATGACAAAAGTAGTAAATTGTGAATATATCTACCAATCTCTCCTCCTTCCACCACAAAGAGAATGTGGCGGTGGGCCTCCACGTGGTGGCAATGAAGAAGGTGCTAGTGGAAGTTGTGGGAGTGGGATTGAAACTCATGAAGATGAAGCCCCTGTTGTTGGTGTTGAACTATGGAACTTGGGAACCAAGGGACTGGATGTGTGTGGCATCTCAACTCAATCATCATCATCCTGGAATCGCTCAAAAAATTCATACCAAAGAAAACCACTAGTTAAAAAAAATAAATTAAAAACATGAATTAGAGAAATGATTTATAAGCAAAATTAATACCACCATGGACATCCCTGGATAAGAGCATCCTCTAATTGCTCTAATCGCAACACTCCATCCTCCAAATTGGGCTCCTCTGGATTCCTGTCCCAAACATTAAGGTCTTTATTAGTCTTTGCATCATCACAATAATGGGACAACAATTGCAAGTTGGAATGAACATAAACCAAGCTATTTGCCCGGTCTAAACTCAACCTGTTCCTTTTAACACTGTGGATGAAAGAATAAGAGCTCCAACACCTCTCTGCAGAAGAAGTGTTTACCACTTGTGATAGCACCTGCAATGGCAAAGTCTGTTGAAGTGGAGTAGCACCTCCATGCATGTTCCACCACTGAAGAGAAGAAAAAGCCTCTTGATCTCTAATTGCATGCTTGCTCCCATATGGACCAGTGTAAAGCGTATACTTGCTCAACTGTCTCCGTACCATGGAAGGCTCCTCATCAGGGACTAATTACTCAATGCAATCATATATTTTTCTTGAACTTTTGGATCTAGGTGTGGTTTTCTCTTGCTCCCCCCCACTCCCCAGGTGCTGGCATTGAAAGCCATGATGGATGATAGTATTTAGGTGTCAAAACATATGCTTATGCATGCAATGGAACATTTAGCATTTCCCATTGGTTTTCCACCTCCGCATGAATATAATCATACAAGGTGATATCTCTAGGCTCAACAATGTTTTTAATTTGCCCCAGCATGCTATCCATTTGCTCATACACCTCCCCAATTATTGGATCTGAATTTGCAAACTTGATCATGTAATAAATTGGTTTGGTGATTTGCAAAACATATTTAATCTGTGACCAAAAGAACATGTCAAGAATAGTGTCTTTGGCTACATTAGCACCATCTCTATTAGTGTTAATTTCCTCTCATGATTCAGAGGTCACCATATTAGTTAAAGCTTGTCTCACCTTCACTAGCCGCCTAAAGGTGAGGTAATAACTTGCAAATCTTGTTTTTGCAAGTTTAAGCAACTGCAACTTGGAGTAAGTGCCATGGAAGTAGTTTACCCTTGTATGCCTTGTCATAAATTTAATGAGTTGCTCCCCTCTTCTATAAAGCTCATTAATCCATCCACATTCTTTATGCTTCACAATATCATGCATCAAAAGGTTTAATGTGTGCACCAGGCACCCAGACCAAAAGATGTGTGGATGAGTACACTCAATAACTTTTCCTGCCGCCTTACAATTTGCTGCATTATTTGTGATCGCTTGAACCACATTATTCAGACCAACATCTCTGATTGATTGCAATAGGAGATCTGCAATGTTTTTGGAAGATGCAATGATGGAGGAAGAGTCATGACATGTAATAAATACTGCACCACTAGCAGAAACACCAAGAACATTTATCAAATGTTGGTTTCTAATATTTGTCCACCCATCTGATACAATGGATACCCCACAATCCACCCACTCATTTGTAAAACGTGTCAAAGCTCTTTGAACCTTTGCTTTTTCTCTTTCTAATAACACTTTTCTAGCTTTCTCAGAGTTGGGGGACTTGTATCCTTTTGGGGCTTCATTGATGGCCTTCACCATTTCATGCCAATAGGGAGAGCGAAGCACATTGAATGGTACACCGCAAGCACACAGAAATCAGACTATCTTTCCATCCACATCATCCCTTCCAACAACATTAAGGAAATCCCCTAGTGTTCTTTTACCTCCAGAGTTTGCAGAAGTACCATGAGGAGATGAGCCACCAAATCTAGTGGTTTCTCTTGATTTAGACTGACTTTTTTGTTTCTTGCTTTTTTAGCACATTGAATGGTACACCGCAAGCACAAAGAAATCAGACTATCTTTCCATCCACATCATCCATCCCAACAACATTCAGGAAATCCCCTATTGTTCTTTTACCTCCGGAGCTTGCAGAAGTACCATGAGGAGATGAGCTACCAAATCTAGAGGTTTCACTTGATTTAGACTGAGTTTTTTGTTTCTTGCTTTTTTGTTGTGCAACCTCCTATATTTGGATGTATTTTCTTCTTTGTTCAGCTGAACTGTTTGGGCAAATTTGTATCCCTACAACACCCTTTTTATCATCATTGTCCATCACCCCACAAAGACGCCTCCTCACACGGGTATATGAACCACTAAATGGTTTTCCTCCATGACAACCATGAGGGCACAAAAATTTGTAGCTTCCACCACCCTTTCCCCCTTTAAGTTTGGTCACATAGTTCCACAAGGGTGTCAATGCAGCTTTCCCCTCTAGTGTTTCAGTGTTCCCTTCAGGTTCATCCCCTTCCTCTCCAAACCCTTCCTCCTTATCATACATTGGGTCACTCATATGGGGACCACTATTCTGTTGTTTTTCTTCCCTTCTATTTCTACTCCCCCTTGCCATCATTAAAACCAAAAGTGGAATGATATATAGAAGCCAAAAGAACACCATCTTGGAATATGAATATAGATGGTAGACAACCTGCAATTAAATGAGCAAGAAGAAAGAACAGGAAATAGTACGAGAGGTAGGAGAAAAATATAGAAAACAATGACAAAAAAATGAGGGAGTTTGGGGGTTTTCAGTTACCTCTTTAGCTCTTGTAGATGGAAGCCTTTCTTTACTCCTCCAAGATCCTCTTCCTTCTCCTAGCTCCTCCCTCTTCACTCCTCCAAGATCTCCTCTTTTTCTCCTCTCTTCTCCTCTCTTCTCCAAGCTCTCATAAAATAGAAGTGAGCAAATGAGAGATGAAAGGGCCTTTTAATCCCTTTACTTCGCACCCTAACCCAACTTGTACCCACCCCCAACCAATAGAAATAATAAAAAAAAGCGAATTAGTGGGCCGAGCAGCAGAAAAAGCTGGCTGCCCAGTGAAGCGGTCGCGATCCGTACGGATCCGGGCCGAAACCTTAATGTTTCGTACAATCGATCCATCGGTCGAAACACGTTTCAGAAATTTTGAAACGCAGATCGGGCCGGACGGTTCCGACAGGGCAGGAACCGTCTTTTCTGGTCCGATCCACGTTTCGGCCAACAGATCACCCATGGATCCGTACGTATCACGTTTCGGTCGACGGATCGCCCATGGATGCGTACGTATCATGTTTTGGGCTTTTGATCCGGGGGGGGGGGAAGGGGGGCGACGTTTCTTCCAACACTGGTGTGAACTCCTGTTTTGCAAGTACATTACAGTGTTACATGCCTCGACCCATAAAAAGAGAGGAAACCTTTGATCATGCAACATAGCTCTAGCTGCACCCACTATGGCCCTGTTCTTCCTCTCCGCCACCGCATTCTGCTGGGGGTTATAAGGCACTATGGCCCTGTTCTTCCTCTCTGCTACCCCATTCTGCTGGGGGTTATAAGGCACTATGTACTCCCTCCCGATGCCTGCACTCCTACAAAACTCCTTCATCTCATTGGAAGTATACTTGCCCCTATTGTCTGTCCTCAAGACCTTGATCTTCTTTCCCGCTTGGTTCTCCACAAGAGCCTTTTTCTCTTGGAACCTCTTGAAAGCCTGATCCTTGGTCTTCATAAAGAAAATCCAGGTCTTCTTGGAGTAGTCATCAATGAAGGTAACATAGTACTACACACATCAACGTATCAAATCCAGAATACCTGCTACCCTGCTACCACTGCTCGGGAAAGGTGTCTTGGTGTACTTTCCCAAAGCACAACCCCTACACACATCATGACGCTGAATGCTGAACTCAGGTAAACCTGTAACCATCTCTCTCAGCATCCTGAATGATCCATGGTGCAAGTGGGCCATCATCCTGTGCCATATCTTGCGCAACTCACTGCTGCTGGTCTGTGCCACTAAGGTTCTAGTAGGCTGTAACATAAACCTGTAAAGTCTCCCACTACAGACTCCAATCACTTTAGCACAAGTGATACTAGATCCCTTGGGAGACATAAGCACCTGTCCATCTCGGAATACCAATACATATCCCTTGTCCTCAACACTCGAGACTAAAATCAGGTTCTTCTTCAGCTCTGGAACATATAGAAGCTCTGTCACTTTCAAGGGAGGCGATAGATCTCTCTAAAAGGATACAATCCCCACTCCTGTTGCTCTGACCTTGGAGTTATCTCCGAGCACCACCTCCAAATCTACATCATCTTTAGTAAGACTCGTGAAGTGCTCCCTCACTCCAGTCATATGGCAGGAAGCTCCATTGTCTACAAACCAAACACTGGAAGACATCACACTGGTGGAAAGACTCACCAGTAAAGCAAACTATGTGTCAAACTTGGTGGAAAACTCATCCACCTCCGCTGAAGCTGCTACGCCTTTCTTCTTCCCCTTCTTGTTGGGACAATGAAAGGCATAGTAACCCATCTTCTTACAAGCAAAACATCTCACTTTGCTCATGTCCTTCTCTTTGGCCTTCTGCTTCCCCTTCTGCTGCTTGGCCCCACTAGAAGACCCCTTCTTGGCCTTCTTCTTGCCCTTAGCTGCGAGGGAAACATTCTCCTCATCTACCCCACCACGCTGGCTGCCACTCTTGGCACTCCTCTTGGACGAAATCATCCCACATCCTCCAATCAAGAAAATGCTCTTTGGCAACAATGCCATCTATGAATCCATCCCACTGCTTGGGAAAACCATCTAATGCCGTCTTGACCAACTGGTCCTCAGGGATAATCTCTCCCACTGCAGCCAACTCATCTCTCACTTGTGTGATCTTGGTGAGGTATGAGGTCACTGTGTTAGTCTTGGTCATCTTGGGTTTCTTAACTTTTAATGCAATACCATCTTCCTATTTTCATTGGTGCTCTGGTAAAGTGTGATCAGGGACATCCTCATCTCATAGGAAAACTTCTTCCCTGAAACATGAGGTATAAGGTTGTCTTTCACTGCATCTAGAAGGATCCTCGTAGCCTTGACATTTCCCTTGTTGAATCATGACAACTGAACAAGATCAGTGGGAGGTTGTACTGCACTCTCTATAATATCCCATGCCTCAACTTCCTCAAGCAGCAACATCATTTTCTCCTTCCATGGGCCAAAATTCTCAGCTCCACTTAGCCTATCCTCCAACCTCAGTGCAGTAGCCACGACTCTCTCAACCAACACTGCTTCTCAATCACTGAAAAAAATAAATAGAGGGACAAACAACCTCCCTCTTAACCACTGTTCTCTGGTATATAAGGCAAGTTTTATGTTTGTTGTAGGTTCACTATTTCTGCTGAGGTTCACTAACAGCTCTGATACCATGCAGAAATTTTTAGCATATGCTGTAGCCCCTCTGGTTTAGGTTTGTTTTGTATATCATTGTTTAATGCCCAACCCCATATATAAATGCAGACATAAACATAGATACAAATATAAACTAAACACTGCTAGGCTACTCTAATTCACTTCCACTTTTCAATTTGCAGTTCTCTGCTTAGAAAGGCCACAGATCTGCAAATTTTCCTCAAATCTGCACTGACAGACTGCTGAGACCTCCACTATTTTCATGCCTGTCAAACCCAGATTAATTGCCAGGAAATGCATGCAGCTGATATCTAAGTTTCCTCCTCGAAACTTGGGCTGATACTTGGTGAAATTCAGCCTGACAGATCCACATTAACTGCGCTGTAGCTACCTCACTCAACGCTGAAATCTCCTTGATTTTCAGGCCTGCTTTAGTGGCTGAGTGTCCTTGGTATGCATGCTACTTTCCAGCTTGGGATTTGATCCTGGGATGGTTACTTCTTGCTGCTGTAATTTGTTTCTCCTTCAGCAAACACTTGCTCTCACAACCTCCTCCTCTTCTCTAGCTCTTCTCCTCTTCTCCAACTTTTCACATGAAGAATGAGAGCTCTTTTCCCTTTTCTCCTCCTTTTTAGTCTCATTATGTTGAGAGAATTATACCCCTTAGATCAAGGGCTGAGATTAGATCTCAGCTCTCCTTGATCAAGGGTGAAGATCTAATCTCCCACTGACCCCAGTTTTATTTCTCCCCGCTCATGAATGAGCTCCTTAGTCACTTTAATGTTGCTTTTGTACCTTGTGCTTTTTCCCACATAAAGTAACTTTATAAACACATATTAACTTTAATAGTATAAATTACCATGCACTTTTTCTCATAAAGTCACATTAAAGGCATAAAATGACTTTAATATAATAAAGTACTTTGTACTTTTGAACCACATAGAGTTACTAAAGTCACACATGAGTTTAATAACTCACAAAAGTCACTTGCTAAAAAGGTGTTCTCATGTGATTTCCTAGGAAAAAAGGCAAAAGCACTAGCTTTTCTCAATGTCCTCATCCTTTAGTATGGGCTGGAAACTTTGTCATGGAGGTTGACACAAATAAAAGAACATTAAAAGCATAAAATGGCCAAAATCAAAGAAAAAGAAAGTTAAAATGCAAAATATGGCCGGGACAATAATTAGCACAGGTGCAAGAGCCTAGCATGAGGTCTACCCCCCTCATTAGCCATGACCCAATTCCTTGAGCGATTAATGCCCCAATAAATCGCTCAGGTCCCAAAGGAACTCTTGCAGGTCCCAACCCTAATGAGCGATAAATCGTCTCATCATTAAAGGGTAAATAAATGCTAAATCATTAAAAGCAAGCTTGGGCTCCTAAGCTATGCTCCCAGTCAAAACATTGTAAAAAAAGGTAAAAGGTGCACCAAACGGGTGGAAAAGCAGGACAAGAAAAGAGGTAATTCATGCCTCCATGATTGTTCCCCCTTACATCTATACACCCAGGATGTTGGACATCGATAAGCTAGTTCCATGGCTGTTGCACCTTGCCATGAAGTCCTTCCCTTCCATTGCCACTATTATCGCAAACACCTATAGATTGAAGAGTTGACCAAGGACTTGTCACTTCTCTTTAGGGGTTGGAAACACTTAATATGGTTGATCATCTAGCCATCCCTAACACAAGTAGGGAACACTTTTATGGGACTTGGTCTAGTTAGATGGTTGAAAGTGATCTCAGTTTGAGGTGCGGTTACTATGTTGCACGAGTTTCCAGTACGTGGGTACTTCAGGTACGTGGGAACAAGTATCTGGTATGTCTAGAAGCTTTGCCCAAATTTATAGGAAACATCAAGTTGGGAGCGCCAATTATATAATATATTGAAAATCAAAATTTAATATATATTAAAAATAAAAATAAATTATATTTTTTTATAAATAAAGTATAAATATTAAATATACATACCAAATTAAAACATCATAATCATAAGAACACACCGATTTATAGTGGGAAACCCCAGGATAGGGAGAAAAACCCGCTTTGGTAATATGTCTTAATTATCATTGCAAGCTATTACATAACTTGAACATGGCCATCCAACATTCTCGCACAAGGAATTATATGTTCAAATTGGTAACTTGTGGTCCACCTCTAGTCCCATATGAAGATCTTGTTAAAACCCTCTCATCTCTTGTCTTTAAATGGGACTCTAACTTTTAACTTAGAGTGGTCCCTTAGACTCTAAAACACAATGGTTTGTCACTTTTAACTTGATTCCTTCTAGTAGGTGCAAAAACTACACAGGCTCCCTTTCCTTGCACTTGCGGCTTGCTCCTAGGCTTGCAACTCCTTTTCCTAGTTCGTGGATGCAACTATAGGCCTGTGGCATGTCTCTTCACGTCCTAGGTCTCCCTCTCTCAGCCAAGAACTAGCTCCTTAGGCACGTGCCCAACCCTTCCTGGCTGCAACCTCCTTCAGCGCTTCCCTGGTTCACTTTCCTTAGCTTTGGCTAGACTTGCCAACCTTCAAACTAGGGCTCAACCTCCTCTTTTTAGTCTGCGACTTGTTCCTTTCTTTCCCCCTTTGCTAGGGCTCTCCTTTGTCTAGCCTTTCCCACTTGCAAACAACAAAACCAAAACCAAAACCAAAAGCCCTTTCACCATAGAAAAAATGCCATCAAAACCCTTGCTGCCCTAGTTGTAGATTTGTGATTTCCTTCTTCAATTTCAGACCTCAATGAAGAAGAAATCCATCTCATCTTGTCCATATAAGTTCGACCACAAGCCTCTCCATTGACCTCTTATTTATACTTGTCCATTGGTCCCTTTGGAAGCGCCCTTTTCTTTCAAGAAACCTCCAACATCAAACTTGAAATTAAATTAGAATACTAAATGTTTTCCTTGGGCATAGAACCCCGTCACTTTGGGTACAAAGCCCACACACTCACACTTTATGGCATTTCTCTCTCACAAGCCTAGCACCAAGAGCATGGGAGAGTACTTGATGCTACCCAATTTCAACAGCCTGGCCCTTGCTTGTGATTTCCCCCAAATGGCTTGCTAGATTTTGCGGCAACAATCTCCACATAGTGTATCAAATGAAGGCCTATGGTCATACCTTGCGTCAAGGCACTCCATGAAGCATGGTAGATGCGTTTATAAGTAAAAAATGGTTCATTAAATCCCCATCCAGCTAAGTGACGTCAAATTATAATGAAATTAATCTTCATTCCAACCCATCATTCTTTAAGACATTGTATTAACACGTTTGTCCACATCATCAAAGACATATCATGAGAGTGCCACCTTATCCTAGTCACCCTCCAAGTCATCAAACGTTGAAATGTACCCCACAGTAGTTGTGTGTACCATTCATCTCATTAGGCAACAAATAAGGACAATGCTTAATGATCCTCCATGTGGCATCTTAAGAAGACGTCCATGTGTTCTCAAATAGCACCAACAATGCTTTGGTAGGTGTGACCAATGCCTTGATATATGTGAAGTGCCTCGATGAATGTGAACTTCCTTGGGAAATATAAAAGTACCCAAAATTCATAATGGAACTAGACCATAAAGGGGGGACTATGCCATGCCACAAACTACTTTGTTCACCAAAAGTTTTACTAAGGGTACCTTTGCTAAGAGGAGAGGCAATAGGACCCATATTGGAACATGTATGTTGATGTCATACAATAATTTGTGCATGGGGATGTCTTTCTTTTGGAGGACTTCATCTCTTGTCCTAAGACTGAACATGATTCCCTTCACGACAAGTCAAAACATGTTTTTTGCCTCCAAGAGATTGAGCTAGCAATAGTTTGTGTGCATATGTTATTGGATGATGGCATGGAAGCCCTCTTAGCTTCCGGTAGACACCTCTTGCACCTAATCCCATGATTTAATGATCATGAATGGTATTCCTTGCTCCCTTAACTCTCCAATACCTTCAAGTATTTCCAACATGTTGGGGGAGCTAGTGTAGCAGACTACATCGTAGCCATCTGAGATATGCTTCAATATATACGCTAGCTCTTCACTCCTAAGATACCTATACTCGACCACAGACTCCTCTCGTTTTCACTTTATGCTAACCCTTCCCCCTAGCCTCTCTTTCCTAAAGTCCTTTAAGAACCACCATATTCTTTTAGGAAAAGGACTACAATGTGTACACTATCTGCGTTAATGAACTTCTTCCTCCCATATCTAGTTTTTCATTCCTTGAGTCAACATCCTCTAAGTAAGATTTTGTTTCCATAGCAACTTGGGAAGTGATCATTAGCTTTTATCTTCACACCACTAGCTTCACCTCCTGCTCATCAAAGTCCAATTTTGGTCCTATGAACATGTGGTACGATAATGTAAAGCCTTTGATAAACATCTTTGTGATAACTTTCACAATTCTTCTTTATAAACATTAGTAAAAAAATCTTATTAGTCCTTCCCCTGTCGCAAGAAAAGCCTCTTTATAGCAGAAAGGAAATGTGAATTGTTTGCCTCACTTTGCCATCCCTCCAAAGATTTATGTTGTACAGTTTGCCCCATCATTCCATCTTACACATCAATCTCGATCCGTAGTTCATGTTCACCCACATTACTACCCTTTATAATGCCCTGCCCTAGGCAGCTCCTCCCCATCCTCTTGCCACATGTTCTACTACATGCATATTAGGTGGGCAATGTAGGAGATGATCATAGGTAGGGCGATGGATGAAGAGGCATTTTGGGTAGAGCTATTCAAGCATAATATGCACTCATTGGTGTATCACATTGCTCATTTGTTTAGCTGTGTTGTTTGTTGAGGGTTCCCATCTGCTTGGTCCCACTAGACCATCAACCCAATACATAAATTTGGCTCTATTGCAAATCCAAATACGTATGGGACAATCATGGTGGGACACATGCTCCCTAACTTCTATGCTATTTCCCTTCATTTACAGGGATCTAAGGAGCTTGAGAGGAGATATCTATGAGGTAAGGACACTTAGTTTTCAAACTAAGTTATTAAAATCATGTTCTCTCCCCATAGGCAATTAATGAGGAGGAAAGAAATTGCTCTTTGAATGTCTTTTAGCACTTTTTAGAATTTTGGAAAGAATTTCATTGTATACCATGGGCGACCATGTTCTAGAGGCTTAGGTACATAGCTATTTCAAAAATTCTAATCGATGCTATTGTTCAACTCTATGAGGTTGTCCTTGGTCACCGTTTTGCAACATGTTATCACTATTATACTTCATACGGAGCTCTATTAAAGTGAAGCAATGGTTCCCCCTCTTGCCCATCATATTTGAGATCTCGATAGATGAGGTGGAGTCATTCTTATATAAGTACATCTTTCTAGGTGACAACTGTCTCCTCCACCATGTCACACTCCCTTTGGTTGATGATGTGGTCCTTTTGGTCTCCACGCTTAAGGGTCTACAAAGATAGTTGGATGCTCTTGCGATATTTTGTGATCTTTAAGAGTTGGTGGTTGAACTTGGGAAAACCAAGGTGATAATCTTTAATTGCTTGAAGAAGGCCCTCCCAAGTTTTCACATTTAGTTTAGGGACGAGGAGGTTGAGATTACCATTGCATACATTATTGGGAGTTCAATTTTGAAGGCTTTGAGTTGGGTTGAGGTAGGCTGTCCAACCCATGGTGGATAAGGTGTATGGGCCTCTCACTCTTATAGAAAGACAATGTAGGTGGATGGGTCCCTCACCATTATAGAGAGAATATTTCTAGCACCACTTTGAGGACATCTTATCAAAATTGGACCGCATGAATTCCATCATCACATACATATTTTTGTATGATTCAAAGGTATAGGGACCTAGCTTACTTGAGTTGGATTGGATTCATATGGAGAGAGTTTAGACTTCTTAAAATTGGAAACTAGGGCCAAATTCCACCTTAGGACAACTCATATGATGGAGATGATTATTGGATTGGATTCCTCTTTTCGAGAGGTCCAATTTTGATATAAATATCATCTCATATGACAAGCAGAAATGGAATTTTGAATTTATTCTTTCTCATGCACAAATTTTCAAGGTTGGCCTCAGTGAAATGTAGGCTCATGAAGCCCAATGGATGTGTCTCTCCACCTCAACAAAGTGTATAAATAGGTGTGACCTCTCTCTCATTTGGACATCACTCATCTCATCACTATCTTTCTCTCTCCTCTGTTGATTGTTTCGCACAACTTGGAGGCAACATCTTCCTACTTCGCATGTGAGAGAAGGACGATTTTCTGGGTAGTTTGTTGGCCAAAAATTTTAGGAAACAGGGCAGCGTTGACTTGAGTGATTTTGACTACCGTTGACTTCGATCTTGAGGGCAAAATTCCTATTTTTGAAGGCCGCATTGATTGGCACAATTTTCGAGGTGATTGGGACAGTTTGAGTTCAGCGTTGACTTCAGCCTTTGACCGTAGAAATTACAACAAAGTTTGACTGGGTTGACCAAACTGTTTTTGGGCTAACTTTGACCCTTTTGGAAGGTGGAAATCTTTTGCTGTTGACCGAGCTACTTGGAGGACTTTTTGGAGTTGCTTTGACCAGCGTAGACTTTCTGGTTAGGGTTGTAGTTGACTGTTGTTGACTGCTGATTTTGACATACTGTTTTGGGCATGTAATTATGATATTTGTACTCTCTCTCTTTGCTGAACTATTGAAGAATAATAAGAAGATTTGATCAAGGGGTTTCCATGGCATCCGCCATATCTTGTGTCCTCTTGTCATGGTTTGTCTTCCGCACATGTTTTTATGCTCTATCTGCATTTATTGTCAATGTGTTTAAGTTAATGTGATTGCTACTGAATACAATTGCAAATTGTCATTGGGCTGATAAGGAACATTGAAGTAAAAATTGTGCTAAAGCATAGAACATACCATTGTTATCCAAAATTAACATGGTGAAGACAAAGCCCAAGCAAGAATGAAGCAAAGCAATCACTAAGGGAAGATGTTGGACAAGAACTTGGAACTAGTCCTAATGACGACTACAACTTACTTCAAATCCGAGGACAAGCTTAAGGACAAATCTGACGATCATGCATGGAAGATGTCTTTAGATTTGACATTGGAAGAAAATTATGCCATGGACTATGTCAAAGGAAGAGCAGTGGAGCCTCCTTCAAATGCATCCGCAACTGCACAAACAAAGTACAAGAAAGGTGAGGTTAAAACTAAGAAAATTATTGTTGATTCTATTCACAAGCCTTTGGTTGCCTATATTTCTGATTTCGAAACATCTAAGGAGATGTATGACAAGCTACATGGTATGTTCAAAGTAAATAATGCAAATCAAGTTCTCTTTCTCAAGAACATGTTGAAAGACATCAAGATGGATAGAGGAGAATCCATCAAATCCTACTTCATGAGGATTATCGAGATCAAGAATGATCTCCTTTCTATTGGAGAATTCATTGGTGACATGGAGCTTACTCTTATTGCACTTGGAGGCCTTACAAGAGAATGGGATGTATTCAACACTACCATCCCCAACAATGACAGGATTTCGGGATTTGATGAATTATTGGCTATATGCACTCAAGAAGAAATAAGGATGATGGGAAGAGACAAGCCCTCAAAAAAACAATCCTACCGCCTTCTCCACTCATTCTAAGAGGAAGAACAATGCTGGTCCAAGAAATCAAGGTCAAGGGTTCAAGTTGGGATTGAGAGAAGGAAGAAAAGGAAGATGCTTCAATTGCGACAGGTTTGGCCACTTTGCTAGAGAGTGTCCTCACAAGAAGGATACTCCAAGAGATGATGACAACAATAACAACAACTAGAAATACAATAGCAATCAAAGGAACATCAGGTTCAATAACAAAGGAAAGAGGAATGCTCCCGCTGCTCGAAGTGGAAATGGTTGTCCTCCCAAGAAATCGTGAAACTCCAGGTATGAAAAGTTAATGTTGGTGAAAAGCAAAAATAATTTTATCTTATTTTTGCCCTCACCACTGCCTCTCCCTTGGATACATTAGATAATTGGTTGATTGATAGTGGTGCCTCAAGGCACTTCACTGGGTACAAAGAGGCTCTCTCAAACTTGATTGAAAAGAAGACGAATATGGAGATTATACTTGGGGATAATGCCACTTATCTTGTAAAAGGAATTGGGATTGTTACTCTTCACTTAAATCAAGGTCAAACCCTTCATTTACAAGAAGTGTTGTATGTACCCGATCTGAAAAAGAACTTGATCTCTATTTCTACGATGGAAGATAAAGGTTTCAAGGTGTCATTCAGTGATGGGAAGGTTCGTGTTTGGCAAAGGAACCCAAGAGATGCATTCACTCTTGGATTCAGGGTTGAAGGTCTCTATCAGGTTGGAGGAAGTCTGTTGGGAGCAGTGTTGCAGGGGAGCGCCCCTCTGATCCCGATTCCAATTCGCGCTCCGGGTGGGAGCGGGTCGGGAGCACGCTCCCGAAAAGGGAGCGATTTCGGGAGTGCGCTCCCTAAAATATTTTTCGCTGCCTGCCTTTTCGGGAGCGTTTTGTCTTTTTTGCAATTTTTTTTTTTGTAGTAATGTTCGAAATGCAATTTTTTTTGAAAGAAACAAATAATTTTTGAGTGGGGCAGCTCAATGATCAAGTCTAGGCCCTAGTATTGTTATGTTATTCATGGTAATGTTAAATTCTTAAAGTAAAAGTGACATTCTCCTTGATCTTCATTTTCATCCTTTTACTTAAATTTTTAACATTACCATGAAATGACTCAGGATGTTTGTGAGTTGTTCCGGCCTCATTGGATTTCATATGGAAAAGTAGAATTTTAAATTTCATTCAAATCCAGTAGACTTATCAGTTTTTCAGGATTTCAGGATTGGGGGATTGCAATGTTTCCATTGAATTTTGTCATGTATTAAGGTATGGAACTCGTATTTGATTAAGAGCACCAATCCCTCTATGTACCTTGATGTTAATGACATTGGTTGTTGAACTCCTCTATCATGACCCTCCTAAAAATGTATACATCACTCAAACAAAATCTTGACTTGACATGCTATGCTTTTGTTATCTTATGTTAATGCTTAGAGGGTGATATTAATGACAAAGATCCCTATACAGATACAGAGGTAATGACAAAGATACCTCTGGATATTAATGCTTAGAGGGTGATATTAATGACAAAGATCCTGATTTTCCAGCAAGACTAAAAAATTAGACATTTCTCGTGGTGGCAAGAGGCCCAAGCATAAGAAATAGATAATAGATTTACTTCTCTTTTCTAGTTTCTAGTAGCTTTTAGAACTATTGACTCTTTCATATTATTATGATATTTTTTTAAACAATATATGACAATTTAAGTTTGAAGTTGGCAATTATAACTCATTAGTAATGAATTATGAATATGATGCTTCATGAAAGTTGAAAGTTGTTTCATTTCATTTCATTTTATAACATATCATTTCATGTTAGATATTATTTGTTGTAATGGTTACACGTAGCTTACAAGTACAACTTTGGTGATCAATGATGATAAATGTTATATATTGAATTTTGAAAGCTGAAACTTTAAGATTGATGAATCACGAGACTCAATATGTTGTATGTTACTAACTTGTGGACGTGGTTGATGAAGATTATAACTTCTAGACGATTGTTGTTATATGGTTCAATCTATGTTTTTTTATGTTTTTAATATCTAATTCATTATTCTACATGTTTTTGTTGACATATATGTATCAAAATATAAAAAATATATATATATATATATAAAAAACGCTTCGGGATTCGCTCCCAAACCGGGAGCTTCTGAAAATGTCGCTCTCGCTCCTGTTTTCGCTCCCGCTCCCCGCTTTCGCTCCCGCTCCCAAGTAACACTGGTTGGGAGCAATGACTTGTGATACATCTCTTCAATCCGAATTATGGCACTGGAGATATTCTCACCTTCATTTCACTGCCTTCTATGATGTAAGGAAGGTGGTCACAGGTATGCTGGAACTCAATTTAAATCATGAAGGTGTTTGTTAGGGATGTGAAGCTGGAAAACATACAAGGGGAGCATTTCCCTCAAGTAAAACTCAAACCACCGATATTTTTCAATTGGTCCATTTTGATCTATCAGTTATGTTGCCCGTGACATCTTTAGGTGGATATTTGTACTATGCTTTTTTTGTGGACGACTTCTCTCGCAAAACATGGATCTATTTCTTAAAGAAGAAGGATGAAGTGTTCAAATGGTTCCGCTCTTTCAAAGCCTTGGTCGAGAATCAAACAGGGAAAAAGATCAAAATATTGAGGACCGATAATGGGACCGAATATGAGTCAAATGAATTCAAAGACTATTATAGAGAAGCTGGCATTAAGAGGGAGACCACTACTGCATATACTCCTGAACAAAATGGTGTTTCCGAAAGGAAGAATCATACTATCATAGAAGCCACTTGTGCCATGCTTCATGACCAAGGTCTACCGAAGTTCTTATGGGGAGAAGCTACCAACACCGCTGTATATGTTCAAAATAGATGCCCACATCAAGCATTGGACTTCAAGACACCCGAAGAAGTTTTCACCAGTAAGAAACCTGATGTTTCTCATTTTAGAATTTTTGGTTGTCCCATATATTTTCATGTGCCAAAAGAGAAAAGAAACAAACTAGATGCATCTGGGAAGAAAGGAACGTTTGTGGGCTACAGTGAAACTTCGAAGGCATATAGAATCTATGTGCCTGGTCAAAGGGAAGTGGAGTTAAGTCATGGTGTCACTTTCGATGAGGAATCTTCTCTTAGAAAGATCCGAGATCTTGCTATCCCTAGGAAGGACAATAATGATGATGAGCAGGAAAGTAGGATGAACATCCGCCTGATGACCTGATACCCGATGTGGAAGGTCCAATGGATCCCATTGATCCGCCTCCTAGTGAGCCCTCTACTTCAAGAAAAAGACCTTTGTGGCTTAAAGATACTCTTGAAGACGATGAGAAACATATTGCATCGAGGGGGACATTTCGTGAAAGTAAGAAGCCGAATAGGTACTAAGGGTACTTAGCTGCCATGAGTACCATTGTACAATCTAAGCCTTGCACATTCGAAGAAGCCGTGAAGCAACAAGTTTGGAAGGATGCAATGAATGAGGATTATGAGTCGATCATTAAGAATGATGTTTGGGATGTGGTTCCTAGACCTAAGGATAAGTCTGTGGTCACTTCAAAATGGCTCTACAAGATCAAACATGTAGTTGATGGGAGTGGTGAAAAGTTCAAGGCTTGATTTGTTGCTTGAGGCTTCTCTCAAAAGGAAGGAGTAGACTACGATGAGATATTTGCACCGGTTGTCCGATATACGACCATCTGTTCGATTATAGCCCTTGTTGCCTCGCAAGGATGGAGCTTACACCAGATGGATGTCAAAACTGAATTCTTGCATGGTTTGCTTAATGAGGAAGTTTAAGTGGAACAACCTGAGGGGTTTGAGGTTCAAGATCGTGAGACACATGTATGCAGGTTGAAGAAAGCCCTCTATGGGTTGAAGCAAGCCCTTAGGGCTTGGTATGAGAAGATCGATAACTATCTTATGAAGTTGGTATTTACGAGGAGTGATGCTGACTCGAACCTATACTTCAAGGTTGAAAAGGACAAACCTCTCATTTTGGTCCTTTATGTGGATCTCTTTCTGACAGGTGATGACCCTCTCATTCATTAATGCAAGAGGGTGTTGGCTTCTGAGTTCGAGATGAAGGACCTAGGACTGATGCATTATTTACTAGGGTTGGAGGTCTGGCAAAAGCCAGTTGAGATTTTTGTTTCAAGGAAAATACATTGTGAAGCTACTTGAGAGATGTGGGATGGTGGGCTGCAAGTCCGTATCTACTCCGCTGGAACTCAACTTTAGGAAGCTATGTGGAAGTGCTGTTGGGCCCGGATTAGTGAACCCTTCCAAGTATCGTCAACTTGTGGTGGCCCTGATGTTCTTAGTCAACTCTCGTCCTAACTTATGCTTTGATGTGAACATGTTGAGTCAATTTATGGTCGAGCCTCATCACATTCATTGGATTGTTGCTAAGAATTTGTTGAGATATCTTCGAGGGACAATCCACTATGGACTGAGATACACTGCCAGGGACTTGAGGCTTCATGGATATTCATACGCTGTTTGGGCTGGCAGTGTGGTGGATCGTAAGAGCACGTCTGGGTGCTGCTTCTCTTTGGGGTTTGCTTCAATATCTTGGATGAGCAGGAAGCAGAAATCAATTGCTTTAAGCACCGCCAAGGCCAAATACATTGCTGCAAGTATGTCGTGTTGTGAAGCTGTTTGGTTGAGGAAGCTCTTCAATGAGCTATTTGAGCATGTGCTGGATACCACCGTGATCTTTTGTGATAACCAGAGTGGGATTCACCTATCAGAGAATCCTGTGTTCCACGACATTTCCAAGCACATTGCTATCAGGTACCACTTTATCCGGGATATGGTACAACGGGGAGCAATAAGGCTCCAAAACATTAGAACAGATGAGAAGGTCACATACATTCTCAGGAAGCCTTTGGGGAAGGTCAAATTCTTAACCTTCTGGGAGAGACTTGGAGTCGTGGAATAACCCTCCTATGAGGGTCTCGTATGAGTTGGACATTGAGCTCTGGGAGATCCTAGGGGCTTGGGGTACTTCTTGGAGCTATGAGTGACCATAGGGTGAGTGGTTCACCTTCCCCTAGTGGTGCGTTAGATACATGGTGAGTGGTTCACCTTCCCTTGTGATACTCCATGGTGGTTGACATGTGTGTAGGGTGAGTGGTTCACCTTCCCCTACCATTGCGGACACATGTATGTAGGGTGATTGGTTCACCTTCCCCTACGATTGACATATGCAAAGGATGAGTGGTTCATCTTCTCCTATGGCATATGAGCAGGATGAGTGGTTCACCTTCTCCCGCCAATGCCCCAGCACACATCTTACCCATGGAGTTCGAGACTCATGGGAAGTACCTCTCATCTGGCCAATGAGTTGGGAAAAGATGGTTAGGGACCATAGCACTACCATGCATTGTGTACTGCCGTTCTCCCTATGACTAGGATGCATGGTGTTCAACAACTTGATCTGGGATTAAGGACTGACTTTTGTCAGTGGAGAGTGGTATGATCTTATGATTGATCTCGATCACTTCTTCTTCATTATTACTTCATTGTTCAATAGAGCAGAGCAGGGCAGTGATGACAGGGATGGTACATGATGATGACAAATGGATTGGCAGGTGGAATTCTCCCTAGTTAGAGGGAGTATTAAAATTGGCAACTAGGGCCAAATTCCACCTTAGGACGACTCACAGGATGGAGATGATTATTGCATTGGATTCCTCTTTTTGAGAGGTCCAATTTTGATATAAATATCATCTCATTATGACAAATAGAAATGGAATTTTGAATTTATTCTTTCACATGCACAAATTGTCAAGGCCGGCCTCAGTCAAATGTAGGCTCATGAAGCCCAATGGATGTGTCTCCTCACCCTCAACGAAGTGTATAAAGAGGAGTGACCTCTCTCTCATTTGGACATCACTCATCTCATCACATATCTCTCTCTCTCTCCCAATGTTACTTGGGAGCGGGGAGCGGGAGCGGGAGCGGAAATGGGAGCGAGAGCGACCATTTTCAGAAGCTCCCGGTTTGGGAACGAATCCGGGAGCGATTTTTACAAATATATATATATATATATATATATATATATATATTTTATTTATATTTTTTAATTTTTGATACATATATGTCAACAAAAACATGTAGAATAGACATAAAAAAACATAAAAAAAACATAGATTGATCATTGAAACATATCACATCAATCATTTAGAAATTATAATTGTCATCAACCATGTCCACAAGTTAGTAAAATACATATTACAACTGCAACATATTGAGTCTCGTGAATCATGATTCATCAAATTCAATCTTAAAGTTTCAACTTCAAGCTTTCAAAATTGAAAATTCAATAACATTTATCATCAGTGATCACCAAAGCTGTACTTGTAAGATAAGTTTAACCATTACAAGAAGTAATATCTTAGATATTTCTAAGTCCTAACTTCTAACTGTTAACATGAAATGAAATGTTATAAAATGAAACATGAATAATGAAATGAAATGAAACAACTTTAGTCTTTCACGAAGCATCATATTCATAATTCACAATCATTACCAATGAGTTATAATTGCCAAGGCCCAACTTCAAACTTCAAATTTTCATTGTCACAGTGATATATTGTTTACAAAAAATATCATTATGATATGAAAGAGTCAAGAGTCAAGAGTCAAGGACTCAAAACTCAACAGTTATGAAAACTAAAGGAACAAGACTCGGACCTTGAGCACTGCTATTGGATGGTGGAGGTGGAGGTGGCATCGTTGTTGCAGCTGCTTCATCTTCATCCATTACAAGTTCCTCTTCCAGTTCTTCAACATGTACAGTGCCATCCTCCAAATTGTCATCCTCGGGTGATTGTCCCAAATTTTATATGTGGGATCCTCATAAGCCCGATCACAGTAATGACTCAACAACCTCAAGTTGTAGTGCACATAAACCAAGCTTTCTACTCGGTTTTCATTGAGTCTGTTTCTTTTCACATTATGTATGGCGCTGTAGGTGCTCCAACACCTCTCTGCAGAAGAAGTATTTACAACCTGTGAAAGAACTTTTTTTGCCAATTTTGGCAAAAGTCCCTGGCCGCCATATGTTTCCCACCATGAGAGAGTATCAAATCTATCTCTGTCGTCCATTGCATGGAAGTTACCATACAAACCAGTGCCACTGAAGTATTTGCCTATTTCAAGGCGCACAGCTGCACATTCCTCCCTGTCAGGTATCAACTTTTCTAATGCTTGCAAATATCCACTAGTTACCTCTGCATCTAAATGGGGTTTGGTCCTAATCCCACCCCCTGGTGCAGGTTGGCCCAACCAAGATGTAGAGTAGTATTTTGGCGTAAGGATATACGCCAAGCAATGTAGTGGAAGATTAAGTCTATTCCACCGTTCACACACACAATCGTGAATCAGTTTGTACAAGTCGAGATCTCTGTTATGAACAATATCTTTTATTTGCCCCAACATGGTATCCATCTGCTCATACACCTCGCCAATCACTGGTTTGTCTGTATCTGCAAACCGAATCATGTGATAAATGGGCTTGGTGAAATCCAATACTTGCCTCACACTTGTCCAAAACTGACCATCAAGAGCGGCCTCCTCCACCAGTTCAAAACCTCGCCTGTCAGCTGCATTTGTAGCCCTTTCCTTTAATACCTGCCAATGTGGACTTGATACCATGCTAGCCAATGACTCTCTTACCTTCAAAAGGCGCCTGAAGGTGAGGTAATAGCTACCAAATCTGGTCTTCGCAATCTTCAACAACTCCAATCTCGAGTGACTGCGGAAAAGGCCATGGGTATTGCTATGATTTGTAATAAATTTTATCATTTGTTTGCCTTTCTTGTACAAATCACCAATCCATTTGTATTGTGCATTTTTGTTCTTGACAACATCATGCATCAGAAGGTTCAATGTGTGAACCAAACATCCAGACCAAAATATGTTGGGGTATTTATCCTCAATAATTGCTCCCGTTGCCTTACAATTAGGAGCATTATCAGTGATGACTTGGATGACATTGTATGGCCCAATACGCTCAATTGTTTCAAGTAATGCTTTTGCAATGTTGATGGTGGTCGTGAACTTGTCTGAGTAATCATGTGCAGTTAGAAAGATGGCACCACTAACAGAGACAGCAAGAACACTTATCAATGGCTTGCCTTTTACATTTGTCCATCCATCAGATACAATGGACACCCCATGGTCAGTCCAAGAACTTGTCATTCTATTCAAAGAATGTGATATTTTTGCTTTTTCATGATCAAGTCCAACGGTTCTTGCCTTGTCATACCCAGGGCTCTTGTATCCTTTAGGGGCATCATTTATGGCAGAAACCATTTCGTGCCAATAAGGTGAGCGAAGAACATTGAATGGTATCCCACATGCATAGAGAAACCTGTAAACCTTTGAATCCACATCATTCCTACACCCCTCATCAAGGAAATCTGATATGGTTCTACGCCTTAAACCTGATGACCCTGTGCCTCCATATCCACTGCCTTGGGAGGATGCTGAAGGAGTTCTTTGTGATTGTGAGCTTGGTTCAAAGAAACCCCTTGATTTTTTTGATTTGTATTGGGCTTCCTCCTCTTCCCTATGTATTTGGCTCTATCCGCTGCTGGCACTGTTGGACAAGTTTTGATTTCTATTTGTTTGTCTCCATCCCATGGCCTTTTCCCGCAGAGGTGTCTTCTAGCATGAGTGTATGAACCTGTGTAATCATTGTTGCAATGGGGGCAATGAAATTTAGTGGTTCCACCCCCTCTCCCTGTTTCAGCCCTGTTAACATATTTCCACAATGGGGTTTGGTCTCGTTTAGTTTTTTGAGGGTCATGTTCACCCTCCTCTGGCTCCTCACCGAGGTTTTCATCAATTCGACTTTCTCCAGCTTCTTCATCCCCCTCTTCAGTTTGGCCCCTCCGTTTTCTACTCTCCAGCACCATAATAACCATAAAAGGGACCAAGAAGAGGAAAATGCCAAGAAATATAGCCAGGTCCATGGTGTTTGATATTTGTAGGCTTTTGAATCTGCAAATTAATTTAATTTATTTAGATTAATAAATTTAATTTATTAATTTAATTTAGATTCATGATTTTTAAACTAAATAAGCTTAATAAACTAAATAAAATAAATTAAACTATTTAAATTACTACCTAACTAAATTAAACTAACTAAACTAACTAAATTACTAAGTTACTTACCTCTTTGCAGGGTTGCTCCTTGCTCCTTGGCGCTTGCTCCTTGCTTCTCCTCGCTCCTTTGCTCTTGCTCTCCAGCTCTTCTCAACTCATTCAAGTGATAATGTCTGCGGATTTTTTTTCCCCGGAACGCTCCCGGCGCCGCTCGATTTGCTCCCGTAGTGATTTTTTAAAGGTCGGGAGCCTGGGTTTTAAATTTTGCTCCGGGAGCGACGCTCCCAATAATGCTCCAAAAATTAGCAGGGAGCGAAATTTTCTTTGTCGGGAGCGCGCTCCCGACCCGCTCCCAAGCCACTCCGCGGATTGGGAGCGGGTTCGGGGGGGGGGGGGGGGGGGCGCTCCCCCGCAACTCTGCTCTTTCCTCTCTTGATTGGTTCATACAACTTGGAGGCACCCTCTTCCTACTTCGCACATGTGAGAGAAGGATGATTTTCTGGGTTAGTTTGCTGGCTGAAAATTTCAGGAAACAGGGCAGTGTTGGCTTGGGTGATTTTGACCAGCGTTGGCTTCGATCTTGAGGGCAGAATTCCGATTTTTGAAGGTCACATTGTTTGGCACGGTTGTCGAGGTGATTGGGACAGTTTGACTGCTTTGACTTCAGCCTTTGACTGATAAATTACAGCAGTGTTTGACTGGGTTGACCGAACTGTTTTTGGGCTGACTTTGACCCTCTTGGAAGGCTGAATTCTTCTGCTGTTGACTGAGCTGTTTGGAGGACTTTTTGGCGCTGCTTTGACCATTGTTGACTTTCTGGTTAGGGCTGCAGTTGACTGTTGTTGACTGCTGATTTTGATAGGACTGTTTTGGGCATGTAATTCTGATATTTGTATTGTCTCTCTCTCTCTCTTTGCTGAACTATTGAAGAATAATAAGAAGATTTGATCAAAGGGTTTCCCCAGATTGCGGTTTGTCCCTGTCATCCACCATATCTTGTGTCTTCTTGTCTTGACTTGTCTTCTGCACATGTTTTTATGTTCTATCTGCATTTATTGTTAATGTGATTGCTACTGAATATAATTGGAACATTGAAGTAAATTGTGCTATAGCATAGAACATACCATTTTTATCCAAAATTAACAAGACCCTCTTGCTTCTTTGCATTATTAGATGCAAGAGGGCCATTCCTTAGCCCATCAATTAAGTAGCGTTTATGATACAACCCTTCTGAATCAAGACTATCTTTAGGCTGGTACAGTCACTGCATTGGCTTTGGTGATTTATTGACTCAATGGCTTGCCACTCTCTTTGGAGGTACACTGAGAACATATGGGGAAGAGTTGGTGAGTATGGAGGAGTTTTAAGACCTAATCCACATGTGCCACATGCGTTGCCCAAATTTTGTTGTAAATCAAGATGTCATCAAAGAAGACTAGGACAAAATGGCATAGAAGGTGTTGAAAGATTTTGATCACAAGACTTCAAAAAGTGGAAGGCACATTACAACAACTAAAAGGCATCACAAAAACTTGTAATGAGGTTTATGAGCATGGAAAGCAATTTTAGGAATATTTGCTTCCTTCATGCAAATTTGGTGATAATTGAAGCATAGATTAATTTTGGTGAAGAAATGGGCACTATGGAGCTCATTTCGAAGAGATTATTAATGATCAGAATGTGAAATTTATCTTCGAGGGTTAAGTTGTTAAGAGCTTGAAAGTTGGGACACATGTCAAGTGCCTTATTTTTTAGCAACCATGACAATTGAGGAGGACTAAGTGCTGCGATGAGGATGATGGTGCTCGCTGGCAACAACTCTTGGATAGCCTTTTCGAGTTCATGTTTTGGGTAAAGGATGATGATATTTGTGCACATTGGATGGTAGACTACCTAGGAGAAGTGAGATACTGTGGTCATGCTCACCACGTAGGGGTGGCATGCTTGGGGCAGTTCAAAGACTTGTTGGTGCTTGTCCAAAACTAATTGCAGGTTTGAATGAATCGGTAAAGAAGCATCCTCAAAGGCTTCAATACCATCGAATTGTTCAATAATTCCAGATTGACCACTTTTTAGGAGATATTCAATATGGTAGGAGCTAACTATTTCTAGAGAGCATGCTTTGAGACCTTTGAGCGTGTAGGAATGCCATCCTTTTGGAAATTCATGTATAACCCTGGGCTTAGTGTTGTCAACCATTCACCACTCGAAGCAATGTCACAACCACTCATTTCAATGACGAAGATGTGAGTCTTCAGGGAATAATCTACCATTAGAAATTTCACAGTTTTCACATAGGCTGCCTCATTTCATAGATCCTCCATTGACAATCATAATCTGAAAGTTGTTAACAACATGGACATAACAATGTGTTTCTTGGGCAATGTGGCAATGAATGAAATTAATGGTGCTATCACTTTTGATTAAGACAAGACCTTTTGATGCTTGATACAGTCGACCAACTTTAACTCCCCCAGGAAGAGGAAACACCAGTCAAGGCACAAAGAGAGATTTTGGGTTCTTCACTTGGTTGGTCAGGAAGAGGGACTTCGTCAATGGGGGAGGGGGATGTCTTCCTGAGTCCCTCCATCAACATCATTATTAGAAACGTTCTCGGAGATGGCCATACAGTTTTTTTGTTCCTTACATTCATTTCTTGGAGAATATATTTCATCCCAGTTGTACTAGAGACTCTTGAGTTTCTGTTTTTCTATTTTGGTCTATGTCAACATGTGGACATTAAGGGGTGGAGGGTGTTTGGTCTAGGTACACTACACAATCTGTGTGTGACAAGCGAGTTGAGTGGCCTGCAGCTAGGGAGCAAGTTGATTCATCTCCACTTTGGGCTTTGTTTTGCTCAAGACCACTGATAAAGCATTGCTTACAAGACTCATTACTATTAGTTAAGTTTTCTGTTTTGATGGCCAAATGCTCAAAAGCATCGATATATTCTTCTATTGTGCCAGTTTGAAGCAATATTTGGTAGGTTGGCCGACAAAATTAGTATCCTTGATACAGCAGGCTAACACTTCTTTCACAAAGTGCTTCCATGTAATGAACCCTGGAAAAGAAATTAGTATCCTTGATACAGCAGGCTAACATGACTTTCAGAAAGTGCTTCCATGTAATGAACCCTGGAGAAGATTTCTTTTGCCATAGCTACCACTGCTGATGTTCACTATGTTTCGATAGATGATTTGCTATGGCATGGACTCATGGAGGGAAAAGTAACATTCCAGTTGATAAACCCAACTGTCTGATCCGACCCATCAAACTTATTGAGATGAATTATAAGGAAGCGAGGCACTAGATTATGGGAATGGTCAGAAAAGTAGTGGCTATTATTGTAAGCTTCTTATTAGAGCCTTCATTAGATAAATTGCCATCCTCATCATGCATACCTTCCAGCTTGTCAATCTTATCAAAACAAAGGCCGACTTGGGCATTGGGGGAAGACATGTTGGTCTTCATTCTGTTGATTGACCAGGTGAGAGTGTTGATGGACTAGGATAGAGACTAAATCATTTGCTTTACTTCATCCATGGCTGTCATGTTGTGGGTCGGTCATGGGACCACGGGGTCCATCTGAGAGGTAATTAAAGAGCTAGCTTAACATGGTTAGTGTCAGATGAAGAATCTACGGAGATGGGTCACAAGCAACTGCACTGGTGGGTCCATATAAAGCGGTTATTGGAGAGTTGATGGTACCTTAGTGGCTGATGGCTCCAACTCACATTTTCATCTCTGACATTGATATTGATCTCGGGCCTTGCTCTTATATCTATTACTTCTCTATTTCTTACGTTGTTTTGACATTACTTGATCATTCTCTTTCATGTATTTTCATTAATTGTTAGTTTAGCTTACTATATGCTTTTGGAGTAGCCTTGGGTACTCCTTCAGGTGCATATAGCTGATTGTACTTTTCTTTCTGCAGCCCCATGGCCAGACCGTTCTGGTCATTTGTTGGATGTTGATATAACTATCTTATCTTAAATTAACTCTTTTTATTGGTATTTCCAAACTCTTTTTGAGTGGATTTATTCTTCACAGAATTCAGATTTTCCTTTGGCTGCCCTTTTTAAAAGGACTTAGAATTCTTTGGTGTCTGTTGCTGTATTTGATCTATGCATTATAATAGGAGAAATATTCCTTTTATCTTTGCGTATCATGCTTTAATATTTTTTCAGGTTTTACAGTAGGAAATGTTACACAATGGTACAAATTTATTCCCTTTTCCATTTTGATAAACAGCCATCGGCAATTTGACATGAAATTTTGTTTACTTATCACTGTGCAGGTTCTGTTTATCTGGGTCTTCTGATTCTATCATACGGTGAGCTCTTTTCCAAATCTGCATCCCTAATTTTTGTTTGAATGAAGAACAAGTTGTGGTTTTGCACTGGTTTGGCTAAAGTGACACCTTGAACATCGAGTATACTATTTTTGTTTTCAAATTCTATGCTGTATACTAAAGCAGCATACCTTAACTGTTAGTATTGGACTGGACTAGACTGCTAAGGGATATCTGTTTAGATGTTAGCATTGAAGTTAAAATTGAATTTTGCAGGCATTTTTCCCTTTCTTCAGTTCTAACTTCTTTCTATGCATCATCCTTTCTAAATGCAATGTTCAATTCGCCATGTTAAGCTATTTTGGAAAAGGACAAAAGCCACTTGGCTTTGCACATAATTTTTTTATGTTACAGTGCTTGCCACAATTTTTTATTGGATGGGCAAAACACGTGCATGCTACTCTGTTTCAGTGATCAAAATTGCATCCATGTTCCAATAATTTCCTGTTCATTTTTATTTCGACTTGAAGATGTGTGGATCAAAAGTAGTAAAATTCATCCTGTGGAACCTGTCAAAGCATGGATCCTCCAAAAAATACAAGATACCCTTGATATGTAAAAAATAGAAGATAACACTGATATTTCTGTTTACAAGATTGAATACCACATTGTTAATTTTTGTGGTATGTTCTATGCTTGCAACGATTACTTCAATCTCTTATTAGCCCGATAGCAATTCTACTTCAGATTCCAATAACAATCACTATAGATTTCAGTAACAATCACTTAGCATTTACTTTAGATCATTATTGACAGTAATTGTAGATAGAACATCATCAACAATATGCACAAGAAGACAAGCCAAGACAATGAACACAGAGATTTAGGCTAATGCCAGGGAAAAACCCCACAAGGGGGAAAACCCAACCAATCCTTCTTATTGATCAATATCAAATGTTCAGCAGAGAGAGAAAATCCAATTAAGTACAGTGATGACCAACCAATATCCAAAACAAGAAGCCCAATCTGATCTGTCAAAGTCTGCAAATCTGAGATCAGTCAACAGCAGTCAATATGCCCTAACCAGTCAAGTCAATGGTGGTCAAAAGCAATCAAACAGCCTCCATTTAATTCTGTCAATGCAGCAAGAAACTCGGCCTCTTAAACAGGTCAAAGTTTGCCCAAAACAGAGAGAAGATAAGTCAAATTTCGGTCAACTGCCTGTGGTCATTGCTGGTTAACCTGGCCAGAATTCCTCGTTTTGTGTGCCAATGAATGCAGCCTGCTGAAACAGAAAGATGCCCAAAAGATCGAAGTCAAAATCTGCTCAGAAAGTCAAAGTCAATGCTGGTAAAAGTTGCAGACAGTTCAGATTTTTGGCCATCAGTAATTTCGTCATCCTTCCTTGCATGTGTGAAGAAACTCCTGTAATTTTCAGAGCTATCGAACCCAAGAAGATAAGAGAAAAGTGTGATGATGAGATGCCAAAATGAGGCGTTATGCTGTATTTGTAGTGGTTAACATGGGGTCAAGAGACATGTCTTTTCAACAATGCGGCTGACTTGAAGGTGAGGCCAACTTGAAAATGAGGCATTTGTAGGTGTCCAAAAATTCTGATTTTTGAGGTGGAGGATGCCATCAAGGGTAGTCTATTGGAGTGATGAGCCATCAAAGAAGGGCTTCTAGGAAGGGGAATTAGCCCCTAGTTGCACCTTTTAACACACATTGATCAAAGGTTTGGAACAGAATTTTCCAATCAATTCTGCTGTTAAATCCAATATGGTGTCTTCACTCTTCAACTACCCAGAATTCCTTAACAAAGATGGTACCTAGCTAGAACAAATTAATAAGCCCATGTCATGCAAGTCACATAAAATTCTATAGCCAACTATCAAATAATCTGGGATGTATAGACCCCGAGCAATGCATATCTATTATCAAGGGCCCAGTTGCTGCAACCAATATTTTTGGTTGAGAAAAATGGACTCGTTTGACATTTGGTTCTATTTGTCAAACTTATTCGGCACTCACAGATTCTTTATGGGGAATCCATGGCTTTCATGCACTCCACTAGAGATTCAAGGCATAGTACGCAGTTTCTTTCCTTGAGAAGCTCGCAGAAAGGTAGGAAGGATCCTTGATATTTTTGAAATGAAACCAGGGGAGAACTTTAAGTTGGAAAATCATAGGTGACAGAATTTGATTCGAAAGCTATGTCATCAGGAGCAGTTGAACCCATCAACTGGAATTGAACTGTGTTAATTTTAGGCAACAATGGTATGTTCTGTGCTTTATAGCAATTTTACTTCAATTTCTTTATTAGCCCAGTATCAATATTCAGATTAGCAAACACATCAACATGATAGTAAAATGCAGATAGAACACAAACATAAACAGTAGAAGACAAGCCAAGACAAGAGGACACAAGATGTGGCACTAGCCAGGGACAAACCCCAATGTGGAGAAACCCATAATCAAATCTTCTTTTAGTCTTCAATAGTTCAGCACAGAGAGAGTACAATTTACAAATCTGATAATTTATAACAGCAGAAAAAGAGCCCTAACTAGAAAAGTCAACGCTAGTTAACAGGGCAGATTTGACCATCAACAAATCGGTCAACTTCAGTCAACTTCAACCTCCAAACAGCAAGATAAAACAGCCCTCAAAATAGTCAAATTCATCCCAGGCAAAGTCTGGTCAAACAGCCCACCTGCGGTCAGTCCTAGCTGCAGTCAACATTGGTCAACACTTGGTCAAACTGTCCTGAAATTCGGTCTCCTGAAATTTCGGACATGTGGAGAGAGAGGCCCAAAAATCCGTACCCAATCAATGAGGAGAGAGAGAGAGAAGTGTGAAGATGAGTGTGTCCAAATGAGGCTAAGTCACCTTCTATTTATATGCAACGTTGATGATGAATAGACGTGACTGTTGGGCTTCTAAGCCTACATAAGTTTGCTGGCCGACCTTGACAGTTTGACCATAATCAAAGTAAATTCATAACTTCATTTGTACATGTCAGAATCGGATGATCTTTAGATCAATCCTACACCTATCGGAGAGAGGAATCCAAGAAAAATATCCACTGTCATAAAGAAGATGACCTATGTGGAGTTTGGCCCTAGTTGCTAATTTTAATAAACTGGAACTAGTGAAAAGAATCAGAAACAAAACCATTCGACCAGGTAGTACATAAAATATTCAGATTTTGAATAAAGAATACATTCATGTGAATCCAACCATTAGATGCGAATATGCAAAGCTTTCTCATGTACATAGCATCTAAGGGTGAATATAAAAAATAGCACCAAGTGCAATTCGTATCTCAACCAAAAAACATAAAGAGTTTCTAAATGGCCTCTACAGTCCAAAAATAAGGATAGTTATAACCATAGCTTTAAAAACCGAGCGGCTCGAACTGAAAATCGACCGAATTAGTTGTTTAGTTTCCTGAGATATCAAACTGGCCCAATAAATCTGATTTGTTCGCTGGTCAACAACGGTTAGGTGTTGAAAAATGCAACAAGAAAATCCTAATTTAATTTGTCCTTGAATTAAATTGTAATTCCACATTTCATGACAACTTGTAATAGTTAACTAAGTTAATTTGACTTAGTTAGCTTAGTTAATTCGAGTTGAGGGTCTAACTAGAGTCGTGTTGAAGTTTCTAAGTCTACTTAGTTAGAAACCCTACATGCACATTATCTGAATTATTCCTACCTACTTGTTCTGTTACTTAACAAGTTATTTACAATGTAAATACTGAAAATAAACACTAGTGCAAGCTCAACATATTACAGATCAACAACTGAAGGAAACAGAAACAATCGCACCAAATGACACCGTTATTTTTGGATTGATGTCCTCGGAAAAACCCAATGTGGGAAAACGGGTGCAACTATCTGAGGGTTTTTTGATTAAGCAATATTAAAGTACAGTCTGGGTGCCGAAACTGGCCTACCCAACAGAGAATTTCCTTGGCAGTGATACCTCTTAGTTTGAGACAAATTTGCTGGTTAAAACCCCTGATAATCCTTCCAGCAGCTCCTTAGCTACAATCTGCCCCAAAAACCCCAGTGTCTGCCTTTCTGGACTGCATCAGCCTCTCTCTACCCAACGCTGGCCCTGCGTCACCCCGGATGGGTCTGCATCAGCCTTCTGGCCCTCTGCGTCAGCAACGCTGGCCTCTTTGAAGCTCTGTGCAACTCTCGGCTACCTCTGCGTGGCCTTGCGTGAGCTTTGGCTGCTACTGCGTCACTCTCCCCGGCTACTGCGCTGCTCTCCCGACACTATCTTTGCCTCTCTGTCTCTCTGTACTCAATGCCCCTCAGCTGCAACTCTGATCACTGATTTTATCTCTCTTAGCAAACCTTGCTCTAGAGAATAGAATGATTGATCACTCTGGTGTCTCCTCCAAGTGACCCTCAAGCGTCCTCTTATACTTTTCTCGTTGACATATCAACGACCAAGATTAAGTCCTTAATCAACGGCTAAGATTAGATCTGGCTTGATCCATGTCTTTTGGAACATTCCAACACGGTTTCATATTAATACACATTAATATTTTATTTTCCCTAAGTTTAGACTTAGGAAATATTAATTATTTTAATATCTCCTGAACTGTTTAGAATCTGCCCAAACCCTTTTGGGTATTGGAGATCTTATGTGCCCCAACCTCTCCACCAAATTTTGTGGCTAGAGCACATTCAATGCTACCCCAAATCAACACTCCCTCTTAGCGAGGACTGTGCTTTAATAATACTCCTCACTGAGTATTACTCTGATCATCCGGCATCAGTCCATGTGCTGATGCTAGGCCTGCTGCACACCATCCTCTGCACTGTTGCCCATGGTTCTGCCACTGCCACTGCTGCATCTGTACGACAACTCCCTCTGCATCTGTGCTGCTGCTGGTCCTTTCTCCCAACACTGCATCCGCACTGCACCTCCTCTCATCATGTTGCATCGTGCTGCCCACTGTTGCACTGCAACTCAGTTACTGAGAAGTAAGTAACTGATCTCCCAACTCTAACCTCCCTATTGGGCTAGAGACCCTCCTGATGTTGAAGCTCCCTTTGCTGTTGACAAGTGCTCCCTCTCTGACCTCTTCGCTGCTGCAACAACTCCCTGCATCTCGCACCGTTGCACACCTCTCTGTGCCATCCTGCACTGGTGCAACACTCTTGTGCCTCTCGCACTGCTGTAGCCTGCTAGCCTCACGCTGTCTTGGGACTCCTGCACTGTAGCTTTCTCTGCTGCTCCATTCGCATCCGTCTCTACCCACATCAGCCAGTCCTGCTACTCCTCTTCGGGGCTCTTGTAGCAAGGTCTAATCCAAGAGGCTGGGTACCTCAAGGATCTTGCCCCTCATCGCCTGTAGTCCGCCTAACTACAACTCGATGTCTCCCCACTTTTGCTCAAGTGGTGCACTGCCTTAGTCATCGTCTGTCAAAACTTCCTTCTCTGCCCTTGCGTGCGCTGCCTTAGTCTCGGAAGAATCTCCCTTACTCTTCTTCCTTGGACACTGGGTCGCATAATGACCTATCTCCCCACAGTGGAAGCACTTGATCTTGGAGAGATCCTTCTTATTCCGCTTTCCTTGCTTTCGCTCAGATGCTAGGGCAATATCTTCCTCTTCCTGCCTGACTTTGATCCCCTTGCTGCTGCTACCCGTCTTCGACTGCCGTCTAATCTCTTCTTGATGAAGAGCAACCCACATCTCGTCCCAAGGTGGAAGTGTCCCTCTGCCCAGTATACTCTGGAAAAATACCTCCCTATCTTTTGAGACAACATTCAGGGCCGTCCTCACCATCAATTCCTGATCCGGTGTGGCTTCTATAGCAGTCAACTGATCTCGGATCTCATTTAGTCCTCCGAGGAAGGTGTCAATCGGTTCTCCCTTATTCATCTGATACGACCTCAATTGATTCTCTAGTAACATTCTTCTCTGCACAGAAGTATGCTGGTACAATTTCTTGAGGGCCTCCCACATCTCATATGCCGTTTCCTTCTCAGCAATGTGTGGTACTACATGGTCCTTGACCTCGTCAAGGATGACGCTCTTGGCCCTCGCCATTGCCTCCTCGTACTTGTCGTTATCATTGGGGTCAATTGGGATAGCTATAACCTTTAAGGTGAAGTTCTTGACATGATTTTTGTCAAGTACGGATAAGATTCTGGCCTTCCAGACTGCGAAGTTTGACGCTCTGTCCAGTGTATCTTGGTCTCTTACTCGTGTAGTGCCATGATGCTCTTCTACTTCCCTCCTGGAAGTTCTCGGTCCGACTCCTTCTGAGTCTTGATTTCCCTCCTGGAAATCCTCCTGCTGATGTCGAGATGACCCCTACTCTGATCATCTGTGTTGCCGCACCACTGATCCGAGTTTCTCGGCTAGAAACCCTCGATAGCATCTCCCTCCTCTTAGCCTTGCCTTGTCAGTTATTGTTCTGACTACAATACCTCACCAACTCCACTCTACAATATTCCCACAACCTTCTAAACCCCAGCAACCTGAAGGTGAGAGCTCCTAGGCTCTGTGCAATCCCGACACTAGCAACCCGGCATCCTCAGCTAGCTGCGTCAACCTTTCTAGCTTCTGCGTGAGGCTTCCTTTGCCTTCCTTAGCCTCTGCGCTGCCTCTTCTTGGCTCACCCTTGATGACGCAGGCGCTGCGTCACCCTTCCCTTGTCGCTGCTCTGCAAGAAACAACTTCTGTCACCTCGGGACAGCTGTTTGCTGCTGCTATTGCTTTGCTCGGCTGATGTCCTCAGTCCTCCTGTGATCTGCAACCTCGCTCTGATACCATATTGAAGTTTCTAAGTCTACTTAGCTAGAAACCCTCCATGCACTTTATCTGATTTATTCCTACCTACTTGTTTCGTTATTTAACAAGTTATTTACAATGTAAATACTGAAAATAAACACTAGTGCAAGCTCAACATATTACAGATCAACAACTGAAGGAAACAAAAACAATCACACCAAATGACATCGTTATTTTTGGACCAATGTCCTCGGAAAAACCCAATGTGGGAAACAGATGCATCTATTTGAGGGTTTTCTTATTAAGCAATATTAGAGTACAATCTGGGTGCCGACACTGGCCTACCCAATAGAGAATTTACTTGGCAGTAATACCTCTTAGTTTGAGACAAATTTCTTGGCTGAAACCTCGGATAATCCTTGCGGCAACTCCTCAGCTACAATCTGCCCTAGAAACCCCGACGTCTGCCTTTTTGGATTACGTCAACCTCTCTTTGCCCAGCGCTGGCCCTGCGTCATCTTGGATGGGTCTACGTCAGCCTTAGGAGGCCCTGCGTCAGCCTTCTGGCCCTCTGCGTCAACAACACTGGCTTCTCTAAAGCTCTGTGCGACTCCCGGCTACCTCTCTGTGGCCCTGCGTGAGCTTTGGCTGCTACTGCATCACTCTCCCCGGTTACTGCACTGCTCTCCCGACACTATCTTTGCCTCTCTGTCTCTCTGTACTCAATGCACCTCAGCTGCAACTCCGATCACTGATTCTCTCTCTCTTAGCAAACTCCGCTCTAGAAAATAGAATGACTGGTCACTTTGGTGTCTCCTCCAAGTGACCCTCAAGCCTCCTCTTATACTTTTCTCGTTGACATATCAACGACCGAGATTAAGTCCCTAATCAATGGCTAAGATTAGATCTGGCTTGATCCATGTCTTTTGGACCATTCTAACACAGTTTCATAACAATACACATTAATATTTTATTTTCCCTAAGTTTAGACTTAGGAAATATTAACTATTTTAATATCCCCTGAACTGTTTAGAATCTGCCCAAACCTTTTTTGGGTATTGGAGATCTTATGTGCCCCAACCTCTCCACCAAATTTCGTGGCTAGAGCACATCTGATGCTACCCCAAATCAACATCATGTAGAGTGTGTCTCCCACAATTAGGAGCACTAGTTGAGTTTATTTTGAGTTGTAATTATTTAATTCAGTCTAACTGAGTTAAAGTCAGTTAAACTAGTTCCAACCGATGGAGGAATTAGTGGGAGATCCAGTAGTGAGGTGTAACCTACAGTAGTGGTGTGTAACCTGCAATGGTCAACCAATAAACTGAAGATTCAGTCATAATTAACTCATGCATGTCAGATCAAAAAAAGACCCAGTTGAGATTGGAGTTTAGGGACAATGTACTATCAATTGTAAAATCATCTAAATTAAACAGATGGTGCATGCAATCAGAGGAAGGCCTATGAGGATTGTGCAATTCATAATTGTGGAATTTCCCAATTAAATATGGGTTAATTCCCAAGGGAACAACGCAAGGAAATAGGGACTTGGGCAAACAAGAATTTGGCTAAGTATTGGCTTGAGCTTGTCTAGGAAGCAGTGAGATAGATAGAGATGGTGCAGAGGTTGCTCGGGCTTGAGCAAACCATTGTAATCTTCTCCTTTTTATGATTAATGCAATATACATATAGTAGGGGTTTTAGCTGTGGCTTTCCCTAGAAAATCATTGTGTTATGTGTGATTGAATTCTTTCTCTTATAGGCTTCGTGATTTCATCAATCATTTATTGTTTTCGCTGATGAGTAGAGTAGATTCAAGTAAATTGCTTTAACATATTACAATTTGTAGTTTGAATCTACAAGGAATTTCTACATGGTATCAAAGTTGAAATCACTATAGAAGAGGAGAATACAAGTTTGTCTTTTGCAGGAGAAATCGAATTTGCGGCATCATACTTCAGAGTCAGTAGGATGTCGTTCTATGGATTGAGACTCGAATATGCCCTTGAGGGTAGTTCGAACTATATTGCTTGGAAGGACAGGATGGAGGCAGTGTTGGAAGACAACGAGCTTAAGGAATTCATAGACGAAGATATTCCTAACCCAGCGGATCCTCGAGATCTGACAGAGTGGAGAAAGTGTGGCAAAGGTGAGAAAGATTATCCTAGAAGGAGTTTGAGATCATATTGTGTCGAACCTCCACGATAAGGAGACTCCATTTGCAATGTGGAAGGCCTTGACATGCCTGTTTCAAAACAAAAGTGACCACAAGAAGTTGGGATTGAAGGACAAGCGCAAAAAGATCAAGATGGAGAACAACAACACTATACCAAAGTACTTGACCAAGTTCACCCAATGTCGGGATGAGCATGGAAGTGTCAGTTTTATAGTTGCTGAAGACAATATGGTGAGCCTAACACTTCTAGGCCTTCCCAAGAGCTGGCACAACTACCAAGACTTAGTTAGTGGGACGGAGAAGCTACCAGAGTGGGAGCCTATGTGGTTCGACTTGGTACAAGAAGAGATTCAGCGAAACACTAGAGATGGATCCTCATCCAAGCATAATGATGAGGAGAACTGTGCCTTAGCTAGAAAGGCGAAGAAAGGGAAGGGGAAGTCACCCCATTCCAAATCAGATTCCAGTAAGGGTGGCAAGAAGAAGGACTTGTTGAAGATTAAATGTTTTCATTGTCACAAGCTTGGACATTATGCCACAAAGTGTCCACACAAGGAGGACGGTAAGAAGCCCTCAGAAGGAGTGGCAAGTGAAGCCCATGCTTCACAATTTGAGCTGGATTTCATTGTCATCACTTGCATGATGACATCGGTGATGGGTAGTGTGTGGTACCTGGATAGTGGAACCTCATTCCATATGACTGACAACAAAGAGTTGTTCAGTGACTTGGAGGAAAAGGACCTCCAGATGCACATCAAGATGGGAGATGATGGGAGGTATAGCGCAATCGGTATTAGCACTGTTACCTTTAAGAGGGAGTCTGGTTCTCTTCTCACATTAAAAGATGTCATGCATGTTCCAGGTTTGAAGAAGAATTTGGTTTCAGTTGCCATGTTGGAGGACCGTGGCTACAATGTGATATTTAGCAAGGGAAAGGCTTTCCTTCGTCACATAGCCTCAGGATAGATGAAGCGGATCAGAGTTCGGGTGAAGAACCTTTACAAATTGGATGTAGAAGACTGTGTTGCTTTGAGCACAAAAGCAGAGAACATGCAGAGCCAAGACATTGGTGAGTTGTGGCATAGAATATTGGGTCACTTGCACCACGGACCTTTGAAGATCATGCAACAAATTTCTACAGGACTTCCCAAGGGTACACTAGAGCAGAGAGACACATGCAAAGGTTGTACATTGGGGAAGTACATCAAAGCTTCCTTTCATGATAAAAAATAGTCGAGCGCAAGCGATCCTGGATAGAGTTCACTCAAATGTGTGTGGACCGTTCTTGACAGCCTCCACGACCAAGCACATGTATTATGTAATATTTGTTGATGATTTTTCTCGTAAGTGCTGATTTTCTTCATGCAGAATAAAGATCAGACATTTGCTAAATTTTGTGAATCTAAAGCACTTGTTGAGAAAGATAATGGCAGGAAAGTTAAAGCTCTTAGAAACGATAATGGTGGAGAATGTATCAAATGAATTCAAGAATTTTTGTGCATCAGAAGGCATTCGGCGGGCGTCAATAGCACCTCATAACCCACAACAGAATAAGGTGTTTGAGAGGAAAAAAAGAAGTATTGTGGGAGCTGCACGTGCGATGTTACATGATCAGGGCCTACCGTTGCACTTGTGGGCTGAAGCATGCAACATAACTGTTTATTTGTAGAACAGAAGTCCTCATCGAATTCTCAAGGTGAGTACACACCAGAAGAAGCTTTTTAAGGTAAGAAACTAGATGTGGCACACTTTAGGGTCGTTGGTTCATCAATATACTGTCATGTAACCAAGGATACACGAAAAAAGCTAGAGCCAACAACTGAGTTGGGCATATTTGTGGGGTACACTAATACACCTCACAACTATCGGGCGTACTTGCCATCCATCAGGATGACAATAGTTCGTAGAGATGTGAAGTTCGATGAAGAGAAGGCCATGAGATGTTCCCTTGAGAGGGAGCTTCAATTCCATGCATATGAGGAGCTTTTAGCTCCAAAGGAGGAACTTCAGGAATCAGGATGATGTGGAGGAGCCACATACAAAGGAGCAGAGAGTGGAAGCACCCAATCATGCAGAGACTTCCAGAGATGGAAGGAAGCGCACCAGAGAGGCTTACGAATTAATGCATGATGCTAGAGAGAATGTGGGAGCACTCACATCACAACGCAGGTAGAGGAGGTCTCTAGATTGGTACACTGGCTACATGGTTCTGATAAGCGAGAGTGTAGAGGTTGAGCCATCTTCATTCGAGGAAGCTTTGCAACAACCAATATGGGTTGATGTCATGGTTGAGGAGTATGACTCCATTATCAGAAACAGTGTTTGGGAAGTGGCCCCAAGACAAACAGACAAGTCAGTGGTGAGTTCCAGATGGCTTTAAAAGGTAAAGCAAGCAACAAATGGGAGTGTGGAGAAACACAAGTCCAGATTTGTGGACAGAGGATTCTCTCAGGTGGAGGGAATTGTTTACGATGAGACCTTTGCTCAAGTAGCAAGGTACTCTTCAATCAGATTTATTTTAGCATTGTCAGCGCAGATGGGATGGAAGATATATCAGATGGATGTGAAGATAACATTCCTCAACGGTATGATTGAGGAAGAGGTGTATATTGAGCAGCTAGAAGGATTTGAGACCTTGAACAAAGAGTCACATGTGTGCAGACTCAAGCGAGTGCTGTATGGACTAAAACAACACTCTGTGCTTGGTACACCAGGACTGACAGCGATTTCACTGGGTTGGGCTTCACCAAAAGTGAAGTAGATGTGAACCTTTACCATATTATGGTTGAAGGTAAATTGTTGATTATAGTATTATATGTTGATGATTTGATTCTAACAGGTGATGATAAGTTGATAAAATCTTGCAAAGAAGATCTTGCAAGAGAATTCGAGATGAAGGACCTGGGGCTCATGCATTACTTTCTTGGCATGGAAGTATGGCAAGGAGATTTGGAATTCTTCATCTCTTTGGGCAAGTATGCCAACGAGATACTGAAGAAGTTCCACATGGAGAGAAACAAACCCATGGAGACTCCTCTAGCAGGTAATTGGAGGAAGGAAGATGCTACTTCAAGTGAAGTAGTGGAGGCTACTATTTATAGACATGTTGTGGGTTCAATTATGTTTTTGGTGAACACACTACCGAACATGTGTTTTGCAGTTAACCAACTTAGTCAAGCCATGGTTAAGCCAACCAAACTCTATTGGAAGGTAGCTAAACATGTGTTGAGATACCTCAAAGGCACCACTCAGTTTGGTTTTTGTTAAAGACAAACAGAGGGAGTGAAGATTCAAGGCTTCACAAATGCAAATTGGGTAGGGAGTCCATCCGACAGGAAGAGCACATTAGGGGGAATCTTCAGTATTGTGTCGACAACAGTTGCTTGGTACAGCAGGAAGCAGAGATCAATTGCACTTAGTTTAGCAGAAGCAGAGTACATGCTTGCTAGTCAAGCAGCTTGTGAGGCTATCTGGATGAGGAAGATCCTTGTTGGGTTATTTGGTCAACAGATAGATCCTACATTGATTTACTGTGACAATCAGAGTTGTATCAAATTCTCCGAGAATCCAATTTTTCATGATTGGTCCAAGCACATCGACATTTGGTATCACCATATACGAGATTGTGTGTAGAGGAGAATCATGTTGCTGGAGTATTTGCAGAATGAGGATAATCAAAGATCCTCCATTGGAAACTTCATTAGAAGGTTCACCTATCTTTGAAGAAGCAACTGTCTCGCTGATCATTTCACCTTGTGTGGAATCCATTGTTTAGAAGGATGATGGTATGTTGACAAAGGAGTGCAACATGTCAAGATGGTTGAAGTACTTTCAATCAAGGAAAGGAAGTTGCCAAAGGAAGTGTAGATGACCGAAAGGAGAAGAGGTATGTATATGCTTAGTAGATTAAGTCATGTCATCATATAGTTGCAAATAGTATGGGTAAATGCTCTACTTCATGAGCATGATCAAAGAAAAGGGATGTCTTCCTTTGAAAAGATGCATGAAGGCATGATTCACATATTGACAAGATGAAATCTACATAATATGTCCTCATATGGAATATGAGGTAGTTGATAAAAATGAAGGAACCATGGATGATAGTTCCTGGGGGGACAATATGTGAAGAAATAAAGAAGAGATTGTGAAAGGAGAAACTGTGGTCACATAAGAAGAGGAAATCAAAATCCGATGACTAGAAGAATTAGACGTGACATCTCCATAGAAGGTATGAAGACCCTGCTAAGATTTGTAAAGAGAGGAGACCCTTGACATTGAAAGTCTTGGAGATGTGTTTATAAATGTGCAAGATGTTGATGTTGCAAGCAAGCAAGATGTCATGATGAGAGGTCATCACAAAAGGTAACTTTGATTTGATGTTCATTTTTTATTTTTTTGAACACCTAGATGTGTTTATAGTAGATACAGGGCTATCGAAAGAGAGTTGTAGATGTCACCTACAACTAGCACTCATGTGTTTGGATGAAAGATCCTAAAGGGAACATGACTTGGAGGAGTTAGCTATATGAAGGACTAGAAGATGACTTTCAGATGAAGAGAAGGATGATGACTAACATGGTTCGTGAAACAAAGTGATGGATGGCTGATGCCCTACAAAGAAAAGATGAAGGCTCCATAATGATGAAAATGAAATTCATGACATCGAAAGGAGGAGCGCTACAAGCGGTTGATGGTACCATGATCTCTACCAAAGAATAGATAGCTATTGTTTGAATCAAGTCCCTGGTTAATAGGGAGCATGGACAAGTCCATAGATAAGATTGAGCTTCGGTACATTCCTTTGAAGGAATGAGTAAATTCTCCCTGGTTAAGAGGGAGAGATAGACACATCATTCTTGTCTCATATTGTGAAGAAAGAATGGAGGATTAGGTAAGCATCTGGCATCTGATACTCTTTGAGGATGAGGTAGGGCATCCAAGATAAGAGTAGTTGAAGATGACCAATATTCTTTTAGTATTTGGAATCCAAGATAAGAATTGTTCTGGAAGGACATACCCTATGAACACTTGGGTTAGGTATGTGCCTTGAGAGACGATGATGGTGTCTATTAGTCATTGGTCTCGCTAGCATTGTGCTATGCTCTTGTGGAGATATAAAGCTATTAGTCAAGGCCTTGCTATGTGACAATGCTGGTTGGTTTGATGCAAAGAGATGGCATACCAATCCAACTCTTCTTATGAGAATTCTTCAGATTGAGAATCCAAGTACCTTGTATGGATTACGAATACCTGCCTAGTTAAGAGGGAGTGTTGAAATATGTAACTAGGTTTGGTCTTCATAATGCCATATGTATTCATGATTTTATGTAATGAGAAAAATAAATTTATTATTGTTATTCTTGAGGCATGGGTTTCATGCTCAGCAAAATTTATTTTATAGTTCAAGCTCCCATTGAGAGCTTCTAAGGCTTGTCATCGAGTCTACAAGTCAAGAGTCATTGACATGTATGAAAGGCCCTTCTTGGGCATGTTACATATTGTAAAAGGAATTTATTTGAGTCAAAATAAGGTCAAAAGACCCTACACGACTTCGTCATGATACAAAGATCAAGTCAACCTTCTCAACGGCCTAAAAGGAGCAATTCGTCCTAGTGGGAAACCTGTATATAAGGGAGACTTCGGCCTCACTTAGGGTACTCAATCACTTCTCACAAGTTTGATCAAGAAAGAGAAAGAAGTGTGAAGAAAGGAAGGACAAAGAGAAGGAAAGAAAAGCAATATTTATGGATTTGTTTTGGGCTATTACTCTCCACACGTGCGAAGGAATTAGGGCATCTATTGCAGCAGTAAAGGCCGAGTTGCAGAAGTCGAGTTAGGGCATCAAAAAGTACATCTTGCAAGCCGAGTTCTCTACTAGAGAGAATCAACTCAAGCCAAGAGGAAAGGAGGAAGAAACCATCATAATCTCTACACGTGCTAAGGATAGGATTTCTGCAGAATAATCTACTGGAGGTCGAAGTTGAAGAAGATTCTACTGGGGAGTTGAAGTTGTAGAAGATTCTGCTTGGGGTCAAAGTTGCAGAAGAATTTGTTGGAGGTCGAAATTATAGAAGTTGCCGAGGAATTGCTGGAAGGAAAGCTCGTCAAGAAGGAAGGATTTGACTTCGTCTTGGAGGGTCTTGGTCAAGGGTCATAGGTCTTGGAATTCGTCAATTGAGGTTCTATAAGAAGAGAAGAATTCTTGTGGGTTTTCCTCTCAAGTGGAGAGGCTTTGGCCATGGATGATCGCCTACATCGTGTGTCCTCTTGTCTTATTGTTCTTTATAGTTTGGTAGCTGTTTGGTGAAAAGAACACCAAATATAATCAAGAAAAATAAGAAGCCAATTAAGTTAAGTAAAAACACATCGTAAGCAGTTATCAAAGTAAGTGAAATCACCTAATCTAGCTTCCCTTGATTTATGAACAAGACAGACCGAGTGACTTGCCTCAAACAAACCCAAATTGCTTGCACACTGAGGAGGACAAAATGGCGTGTATATATAGGGCCGACCAAGTCATCTTTGGAGCCAAATTGAAAGTTAAAATTCACAATTTTCCTCTTTTAAATCCGACATGAAGAACACACCATTATTTTATCTTTTGACAATAGGATGAAGAACCTGCTTTATATTTATCATTATAAATACATCAAGGGCTAAAATGTTAATTACGAAGACCGACAATAACTGCAAAAATTCAACATATTGATGGTGTTTTGTTGGTATACTTGGTTATCGTAATGAAAACATTGTAGTTGGTCATGTAATGTTCTAGCCTTCAGTTTTGCTAGATGATTAGATATGAGCATATATGACTCCCTTGATTGAATGCTTTAATACTTTTGGGCTAGTTTGGTAGTGTACAATATTTTCATTTGGTTGGCATCATAATGGCATGAGTGTATGACACTTTCCCTTTTTCATTTACTTTCACATTCTTTTTGGTGTGATTTGTCAGGGTTTATGTTAATTTTAGATAAAAATGGTATGTTCTATGCTTAAGAGCAATTTACTTCAATTTTCTTATTAGCCCAATATCAATTTCCAGATTAGCAATCACACTAACATGACAGTAAATGGAGATAGAACATAAATAAAAATAGTAAAAGACAAGCCAAGACAAGAGGACACAAGATGTGGCGCATGCCAGTGACAAACCCTAATGTGGGGAAACCCTTTGATCAATTATTCTTATTATTCTTCAAAAGTTCAGAAGAGAGAGAGAGAGAGTACAATATACAAAATTCACTTGCCCAACCACAGTCAAATATGTCCAGTCAAATTGCAGTCAAATGGATGCCCTAACCAGAAAGTCAACGCTGATCAAATCAGTAGAATTACACCTCCAAATCAGCTTGGTCAAACCCAGTCAAATTGGCCTCCAAGGATAGTCCGAATCAACCCAAAACTGTCCCAAAAATATTAATCAAACTCGGTCACCGCAGAGTCAAACTTGCAGTCAACGCTGGTCAAACAACTCCGAATGCCTCGAATTTTGTGCCTAGAAATGCGGCCTGCCCAAACAGAATATTCCCCAAAACACAGTCAAACTCGGTCAACTACTTCCCGGACAATGTTGGTCAAACTCTCCTGCAATTCGGTCAATGCCCAAAACAGAAAATTGTAGAGTTGTACTTCGCATGTGTGGAGAGAGAGGTTGCCCAAAAATCCATGCACCCAATCAGATGAGGGAGAGATGTGTGAGTGGTGAGTGACCAAATGAGGTAGATACTCCTATTTATATGCAACATTGAGGATGAATAGACATGTCTTTTGGGCTTCTGAGCCTACATTAGATTGTTGGCTGACCTTGACAATTTGTCCATAAACGAAATAAATTCATAATTCCATTGGTACATGTTAGAATGAGATGATCTTTAGATCAATCCTACACCTCTCGGAAAGAGGAATTCAATAAAAATATCAGCTGCATCATATGAGTTGCCCAAGGTGGAGTTTGGCCCTAGTTGCCAAATTTAACACTCCCTTTCAACTAGGAAGAACTCAACCTACCAAATCACTTGTCATTCTGTACCATCTATGACATCACTGTTATACTCTTCTCTGCTCTGTTGAACCATGAAGAAATTATCGAGAATGTGTCATACCATTCTCCATTGACCTGAAGTCAATCTTCAATAATCAAGAGTGTATCATACCACTCTCCACTGACTCGAAGTCAGTCTCCATTGATCCCAAATCAATATCAAACATCCTAGCATAGGGAGTACGGTAGTACACGATGCGTCCATCGGTAATACCAGTGTTACATGGGAGCGGGAGCGACATTTTCAGAAGCTCCCAGTTTGGGAGCGAATCCCAGAGCGTTTTTTATATTATATATATATATATATATATATTTATATTTTTTATATTTTGATACATATATGTCAACAAAAACATGTAGAATAATGAATTAGATATAAAAAACATAAAAAAACATAAAAAAAACATAGATTGAACCATACAACAACAATCATCTAGAAGTGATAATCTTCATCAACCACGTCCACAAGTTAGTAACATAGTAACATACAACATATTGAGTCTCATGATTCATCAATCTTAAAGTTTCAAGCTTTCAAAATTCAATATATAACATTTATCATCATTGATCACCAAAGTTGTACTTGTAAACTAAGTGTAACCATTACAACAAATAATATCGAACATGAAATGTTATAAAATGAAATGAAATGAAACAACTTTCAACTTTCATGAAGCATCATATTCATAATTCATTACTAATGAGTTATAATTGCTAACTTCAAACTTAAATTGTCATATATTGTTTAAAAAAATATCATAATAAATATGAAAGAGTCAATAGTTATAAAAGCTACTAGAAACTAGAAAAGAGAAGTAAATCTATTATCTATTTCTTATGCTTGGGCCTCTTGCCACCACGAGAAATGTCTAATTTTTTAGTCTTGTTGGAAAATCGGGATCTTTGTCATTAATATCACCCTCTACGCATTAATATCCAGAGGTATCTTTGTCATTACCCCTGTATCTGTATAGGGATCTTGGTCATTAATATCACCCTCTAAGCATTAACATAAGATAGAACAAGCATAGCATGTCAAGTCAAGATTTTGTTTGAGTGATGCGTACATTTTTAGGAGGGTCATGATAGAGGAGTTCGACAACCAATCTCACTAACATCAAGGTACATAGAGGGATTGGTGCTCTTGATTAAATACGAGTTCCATACCCTAATACATGACAAAATTCAATGGAAACATTGCAATCCCCCAATCCTGAAATCCTGAAAAACTGATAAGTCTGCTGGATTTTGAATGAAATCTAAAGTCTACTTTCTCCATATGAAATTCAATGAGGCTGGAACCACTCTCAAACATCTTGAGTCATTTCATGGTAATGTTAAAAATTTAAGTACTCCTTAATATTCATTTTCATCATTTTACTTCAAGAATTTAGCATTACCATGAATAGCATATCAATACTAGGGCCTAGACTTGATCATTAAGCTGCCCCACTCAAATATTATTTGTTTCTTTCAAAAAAATTGCATTTCAAACATTACTACAAAAAAGAATTGCAAAAAAGGCAAAACGCTCCCGAAATCGCTCCCAAAAAGGCATGGAGCGAATTCTTTTTTAGGGAGCGCGCTCCCGAAATGCACTCTCGCCCGGAGCGCGGATTAGGAGCGGGATTGAGGGGGGGGCGCTCCCCCGCAACACTGGGTAATACTATGGTCCCTATCCTCATTTCCCTACTCTTTGGCCAGATGAGAGGTACTTCCCATGAGTCCCAAACTATATGGGTAGGATGTATCGACAGGAGAAGGTGAACCACTCATCCTGCTCATATGCCATAGGAGAAGGTGAATCGCTCATCCTATCCATATCTCAAGCATCATGGGGTATCAAAGGGGAAGGTGAACCACTCACCCTATAAATCGTGCACCACTAGGGGAAGGTGAACCACTCAACCTATGGTCGCTCATCGCTCCAAGAAGTACCCCAAGCCCCTCGGAGCTCCCAAAGCTCAATATCCAAATCAAACGAGACCCTCATAAGAGGGTCTCTCCACGACTCCAAGTCGTTCACGGAAGGTTAAGAATTTGACCTTCCCTAGGGGCTTCGTAAGAATATCTGCGACCTGATCATCAGTCCCAATATGATGGAGCCTTATTGCTCCCCATTGTACCATATCTTGGATAAAGTGGTACCTGATATCAATATGCTTGGAGCGGTCATGAAACACGGGATTCTCAGAAAGACGAATCCCACTTTGGTTGTCGCAGAAGATCACGGTGGTATCCAACACATGTCCAGATGTCTCACTAAAGAGCTTCCTCAACTAAACAAGATCACAGGAGGCCATACTAGCAACAATATATTCAACCTCAACAGTGCTCAAAGCAACTGATTTCTTCTTCCTGCTCATCCAAGATATCGAAGCAGAACCTAGAGAGAAGCAACATCCCGATGTGCTTTTACGATCCACCACACTGCCAGCCCAGTCAGCATCAGAATAACCATGGAGCCTCACATTCCCGGCAGTGTATCTCAGTCCATAGGTGATTGTGCCCCGAAGATATCTCAAGAGATTCTTGGCAACAATCCAATGTATGTGATGAAGCTCGACCATAAGCTAACTCAATGTATTCATTGCAAAACATATGTCTCGACGAGAGTTCACTAAGAACATCAGGGCCCCCATGAGTTGACGATACTTAGAAGGATTTCCCAAATCGGGCCCAACATCACTTCCGCATAACTTCTTGAAGTTAAGTTCCATCGGAGTACTCATGGACTTGCATTCTGCCATCCCAAATCTTTCAAGCAGCTTCACAATGTATTTTCCTTGAGAAAGGAAAATCTCACTTGGCTTTTGCTAGATCTCTAACCTTAGGAAATAATGCACCAGTCCCAGGTCCTCCATTTCAAACTCGGACGCCAAATCCCTCTTACATTGATGAATAAGAGGGTCTACACCTGCCATAAATAGATCATCCACATAAACTACCGAGATGAGAGGTCTGTCATCCTTAACCTTAAAGTAAAGGTTCAGATCAACTTCACTTCTTGTGAATCCCAGGTTCATTAGATAACTGTCGATCCTCTCATACCAAGCTCGGGGAGCTTGCTTCAACCCATAAAGGGTTTTCTTGAACCTGCATACATGTGTTTGATGATCTTGAACTTCGAACCCCTTGGGTTGTTTTACATAGACTTCCTCCTTAATTGAACCATGCAAGAAGGTGATTTTGACATCCATCTGGTGTAGGTTCCATCCTTGCGAGGCAGGAAGGGCTATAATCGAACGAATGGTGGTATATCTCGCACCTGGTGCATACATTTGTCCGCTGATCTTGAACTTCGAACCCCTTGGGTTGTTTTACAGAGACTTCCTCCTTAATTGAACCATGCAAGAAGGCGATTTTGACATCCATATGGTGTAGGTTCCATCCTTGCGAGGCAGGAAGGGCTATAATCAAACTAATGGTGGTATATCTCGCAATTGGTGCAAATATCTCATCTTAGTCCACACCTTCCTTTTGAGAGAAGCCTCAAGCAACAAACCTGGCCTTGAGCTTTTCAACACTTCCATCAACTCCATGCTTGATCTTGTAGAGCCATTTCGAGGTGACGACGGATTTGCCCTTATGTCTAGGGACCACATCCTAGACATCTTTTTCATAATCGACTTATACTATTTGTTCATAGCATCCTTCCAAACTTGGTGCTTCATAGCTTCTTCGAATGTGCAAGGTTGAGTTTGAACAATGGTGCTCATGGCAATTAAGTACTCTTGGTACCTATTCGGCTTCTTACTTTTACGAAATATCCCCCTTGGTGCAATATGTCTCTTGGCATCTTCGAGAGTTTCCTTAAGCCATGAGGGTCTCCTTTTTGAGGAGGAGGGCTCATGAGCAGGTGGATTAATGGGATCCATTGATCCTTCAACATTGGTCATTGGCTCATCTTGCAGTTCTCCGTGCTTTCCTGTATCTGCTTCTTTGTCCTTCCTTGGAATAGGAAGGTTACTAATCTTTCCAAGGGCAACATCTTCATCAAAGGTGACATCATGACTTATATCCACTTCTATTTCACTAGGCACATAGATTCTATATGCCTTAGAAGGTTTACTATAGCCCACAAATGTTCCTTTCTTCCCAGATGCATCCAATTTGCTTCTCTTTTCTTTCGGCACATGAAAATATACGGGGCTACCAAAAATTCTAAAGTGAGAAACATCAGGTTTCTTACCGGTGAAAACTTCTTCAGGAGTTTTGGAATCCAATGCTTGATGAGGGCATCTATTTTGAACGTATCGGTATACAACAATGTTGGCAACTTCCACCCATAAGAACTTCGGAAGGCTTTGATCATGAAGCATGGCACGAGTGGCTTCTATAATAGAATGGTTCTTCCTTTCAGCAACACCATTTTGCTTAGGAGTATATGCGGTAGTAGTCTCCCTTTTAATGCCATCTTCTCTACAATAATCATTGAACTCATTTGATTCATATTTGGTTCCATTATCGGTCTTCAATATTTTGATCTTCTTCCCTGTTTGATTTTCGACCAAGGCTTTGAAAGAGCAAAACCATGAGAATACTTCGTCCTTCTTCTTCAAGAAATGTATCCAAGTTTTGCGAGAGAAATCATCCACAAAGATAGCAAAATAGATATCCTCCCAAAGAAGTCACGTGCATCATACCAGATAGATAAGAATGAACCATTTGCAAAATGTCAGTAGTCGTGCTATCAGTTGAGGGGAATGGTCCCCTTGTATGTTTTCCTTCGGCACATCCTTGACAAACACCTTCATGTTCTACTTTGAATTCGGGCATACCTGTCACCATCTTCCTCACATCAAGTAGAGCCTTATAATGAAGATGAGCAAACCTCCAGTGCCATAGTTTGGATTAAAGAGATGTGTCACAAGACATAACTCCCAATGGAATTCTTCCAACTTGATATAGGCTATCAAGCTTGTATCCAAGAGTAGATGTTTCTTTAAAATTTCTATTCCAAATATATACCTTTCCATCGATGAATGCCACCTTGAATCCTTTGTCCTCCATCGCCGAGATAGATACCAGGTTCTTCTTTAGATCAGGTACATATAGTACTTCTTGTAGATGAATGGTGTTACCTTGATTCAGTTGAAGAGTAACATTCCCAAGTCCCTTCACGAGATAGGTGGCATTGTCCCCAAGAATGATTTCCAAATTTGTATCCTTTTCTATCAGATTTGAAAGGGCTTCCTTGTACCCAGTGAAGTGCCTTGAGGCACCACTATCAATCAACTAATTTCCCAAGGCATCCGGAGGAGGGGCAGTAGAGAGGGCAAATATAAGATAAAATTCTTTTTGCTTGTTATCTACAACATTAGATTCATCATTCCTGGAGTTTCTTGATCTTTTTGGAGGTCGACCATTTCCATGTTGAGTAGCGGGAGCATTCCTTTTTCCTTTGTTGTTGAATCTGCCATTCCTTTGATTGTTGTTGCCTCTAAAATTGTTGTGGTTGTGGTTGTCATCATAATGAGGTGTATCCCTTCTATTAGGAAACTCCTTAACATAGTGGCCAAACTTGTTACAAATGAAGCATCTTCCCTTCCTTCCATTTTTGAATACCGGTCTTCCTTAACATTGCTTCTTTGAACCTGCATTGCTCTTCTTTTTAGCATGAGTGGAGAATGCAGTAGGATCATTCCTATTTGAAGGCATGTCCATTTCCATCATCCTTGTCTCTTCTTGAGTGCATCTAGTCAACATTTCATCAAAATTTGGAATCCTATCATTTTTGGGGATAGTAGTGTTGAACACACGCCATTCACGAGGGAGACCTCCAAGGGAAATGAGGGTAAGCTCCCTATTAGCAATAACTTCTACAATTCAAAGAAGATCATTTTGGATATCGGTAATCCTCATGAAGTAGGATTGGATATCTTCACCACTTCCCTTCTTTATGTCCTTCAATTTGTTCTTGAGAAAGAGGACTTGGTTTGCATTGCTTGCTTTGAACATGCCAACAAACCTGTCATATATCTCCTTTGATGTGTTCAAATCGGAGATGTATGCAACCAAATGCTTGTTAATCCATAACATCCTGCTCTTCCAAAGTCAAATCAAGAGACATCTCCCATGCATGATAATCAAACTTATCATTGAGCTTGTCATCAGGCTTGAAGTAAAGTGCGGAGGCCATTGACTCTTGTCCTTGTCAACAAATCTTAGTGATTTCTCTTTTCATTCTTGCTTGGGCTTTGTCTTCACCTCAGCTTCGATTCCATGTTAATTTTAGATAACAATGGTATGTTCTATGCTTAAGAGCAATTTACTTCAATTTTTCTTATTAGCCCAATATCAATTTCCAAATTAGCAATCACATTAACATGACAATAAATGCAGACAAAACATAAATAAAAACAATAGAAGACAAGCCAAGACAAGAGGACATAAGATGTGGTGCATGCCAGGGACAAACCCCAATGTGGGGAAACCCTTTGATCAATTCTTCTTATTATTCTTCTAAAGTTCAGAAGAGAGAGAGAGTACAATATACAAAATTCACTTGCCCAATCACAGTCAAATCTGTTTAGTCAAATTGCAGTCAACAGGATGCCCTAACCAGAAAGTCAATGCTGGTCAAATCAACAACATTACACCTCCAAAGCAGCTCGGTCAAACCCAGTCAAATCGACCTCCATGGACAGTCCGAATCAGTGCAAAACAGTGCTGAAAATATTAGTCAAACTTGGTCAACGCAGAGTCAAACCTATGGTCAATGCTGGTCAAACAACCCTGAATGCCTCGATTTCTATGCCTAGAAATGTGGCTTGCCAAACAGAATATTCCCTAAGAAAAACGAAGTCAAACTCAGTCAACTGCTGCTCGGACAATGTTGGTCAAACCCTCCTGCAATTCGGTCAACGCCCAAAACAGAAAATTGCAGACTCATCCTTCGCATGTGTGGAGAGAGGGGCTACCTAGAAATCCGTACACCCAATCAGATGAGAGAGAGAGAGATGTGAGTCATGAGTGACCAAATGAGGTAGATGCTCCTTCTATTTATATGCAACATTGAAGATGAATAAACATGTCTTTTGGGCTTCTGAGCCTACATTAGATTGCTGGCCGACCTTGACAATCTGTCCATAAATGAAATAAATTCATAATTCCATTTGTACATGTTTGAATGAGATGATATTTAGATCAATCCTTCACCTCTCGAAAAGAGGAACCTAATAAAAATATTAGCTGCATCATATCAACTGTCCAAGGTGGAGTTTGGCCCTAGTTGCCAAATTTAACATTTTAGTAGTATAGGAGGCTTGACGTGAGAATGCCTTTACTTTTATGGAGACATTGGGCACTTATATGGTTTCTTGTTATCATGGATTATGATAGAGTGCTGACCTTCTGCATGCATGTTCAAAGGATTTTAGTATTTTCGATCGCTAGTTTGACCACAGTTTGACTTAGTTGAAGGCTTAGTGCTCGAATGTCCTAGCTTATGTGAAGGATTTTGAAACTTGGATTGGTTTATGCTGAGGTCCACTATCCTTGTATGTGGAGCACTCTCCTCTTCATGATGATTTGGCTCTTATGTGGGGGCACTCCAGACACTTGGTGTATTTTGATGAGGACGTCCCCACTTTTTTGATGATTTGGCATACAATTTGGATGACCTGGCTTCTAAGTCACCTAACATGTCCCCTCCTCTCCCCCTGGTGTCATGAATCCTTCGTGTCGGACACGACACCATGATGACACATGTTTGAGGTGTACTACTCTAGGGGAGTTTCGCCCTAAATTTCTAGGCACTAGGGTTTCAACAAGCTTCTATTATATTCAAATAAAAGAAGTATTCTAGCATAAAAGTAACATTCTGTAAGTAATCTCACACTTTCAATCATACAGTACAAAGCAATGATTCAATATTTCAACAATGAAGATATAATCCATATTCAATTGTTAAAGTAATCCAATCCTCCTAGTATAGTTTCCAAGTAACCCTAAAAAAGTTTAGAATGAAAAAGAGGCAAATAACAAATATTTACAAATTCAGAATGCAAGAGAGGGAGATAATAGATCTTTGTATCTAATCTAATGACCAAGCTACAATACTTTGATTATGACTAGGTAAACTAATTTCAGAACTATCTCATCTTCTGCTACATGACTATCTGCTATACAATTGTGGCTCGGAATGTATTTTCGTGTTCCCTCAAGAAGATTATGTTTAACTGAAGGGTGGTCTGGCTCTGATCTGACCTTGAATTGCTCAGATGGTTCCAATGATTGCTTCAGTCAGCCCTTTGACATGTTCTAGAACTACGCCCAATCCCAATTTGAACACGATCTACCTTGAATGATTTCGTTTTATGCTTAGAATGGTTATCCCACCCTAACCTTGGCCTCAAGAACCTACTCAGATTTAGACGTTAAGCCTAAAATACTTTTGTCCTCTGTAGATGACATCCGCAAGGGTTGAATTTAGGAGAACTTCGCTCCATCTCAGAAAGAATTCACTTGGCTTGAGAAACTTCTCTCTTTCTCAAAAATGATCCGCTTGGCTTGCTTTGTCCAGAAAGGATCCACTTGTCTTGAAAAACTTCGCTCTGTCTAACACTAAATGTAGAGAAAATCTGCCCAGGTACAATGTGTTTCACTCTTCCTTGACTTGGCCTCTTCCATGAATACTTCACTAGCCCTTGTAGGGAAATATTTGTTGCCAGAGCAAAGTAACAAAAAGGAAAATAGGACTAACTAGGGTGGAATCTTTCACAACTGAAATTAGTAGAAGAGAAGGGGTCCTAAAACCCCAGAGCTCCCGCTCAAGAAAATAGATGATTTTATCTACAATTGGTGATTATTCATTTGATGTCAACTCTCCTTTATTTATAATTTTTTCATGGGCTCCCAAGTTGTGAGTGCAACCCCAAACTTTGGGTCTTTTTTCCTCAGCTGACCCAATTTTTGCACAATGTTGCCTCAGCATTGGAAAAATTTGGGTTTTTACCCCTTTATCAAGAGTATAGCCTACGGGGTCGGATAGGTTATTTCGTCCTTCATTAGTCCATCAATTCAGAGAGGACATTACATAATATGAGGGACGCAAGTTTGACTTGTGTCGGGCACGTGCCAAAATCATGTCCCAATTTTTTGACATGTGTCTACTGAAAATCAACCCCATGTGCTTTGGTTTTGGGCCAATTTCGCACATTTTTGTTTGTTGTTTTAGCGCTATAGGTGTGTGTGGGTGACCAACAAGGGAGGAAGACGAGATTTAGAGGAGATTCAAGGTGTAGGCAAGTGGATTTCCGTTCCAAAGGGGTAAAAGAAGGGGAGGAATGTCCCCATTGATAATGCCTCCCCTCTTTCAATTTCATTAAGGTTTGCTAGTATTCACAACAATCATGGCTGAATCAAGGGCAATAGGAAAGGGGTAAAAGAAGGGGAGGAATGTCCCCATTGATAATGCCTCCCCTCTTTCAATTTCATTAGGGTTTGCTAGTATTCCATTTGTTGGAAGTGGGATTGCAACAACATCTACAATGGAAGTGGGATTGCAACAACAAATGTAGATGTTGAGAAAAAAATCCTTTTAGCAAGACAACATGCTCAAAAACATTTGGATTTTGAAGAATTAATGAAATGTAGTTTATGGTTAATTTATTTTGTTTGTCATTTTATTGTCATTGATGTAGAAGTAAGTACTGGACTACTAGTTGTATGATTGATGAATCATGATTGTATGTATAATGTAAGATTGAATTCGTGTCTTCATCATGTACATGTTTTAGTTTATAAATTGAATGAAAATCTGTTTTAGTTTCGAATATATATATATATATATATATATATATTTTTTTTTAAGGGTGGTTCACGGACATTGTGTGAACACTACATCCATAGGAAAAATCCAGGCAGATCAACCTGAAGGGATCTACCTGTTGGCCAAACAAACAAGGCCTAACCCCAGGGGCATTGAGGAGATTTGACCCTGTGACCTCCCAACTGGCGAGGTAGTTAGCAACGTGAACTCAACCTACTAAGCTAGCCCTTGGGGCTATATATATATATATATATATATATATATGTGTCCTCCCTGTCATGTTCTAGAGAGTTGCCGTGTCACATGTCAGATACTCAGTATTTTCGTGTCCTCCATGTCTCGTGTCCTCGTGTCAAGTGACTTAGCTTGGCATATGTTTGTTGATGATACATGTCTTGCTTGGCTCCTTCCTCCATGGATCTAGTGCCTTGCACATACTTTGAGGATGTTTTGGTGGATTGATTGCACACATATGGAGGCTTATTGTCGTACTCTTTATTGCTTGTGTAGGAACGCAACATTTTGAGGGATCTTAGGTGTATCAAGGAGCATCTTTACTTGGTCATGTTGAGAAATCTAGGGGCAGCTAGATTAGGTGATTTCTCTTACTTTGATAACTGTTTGTGATGTATTTTTACTTAAATTGATTAACTTGTTCTTTTAGTTGATTATTATTAATGTTTTCTATCATCAAACAACTACCAAACAATGAAGATCAATGAGACAATAGGATACAAGATATAGTTTATTAACCAGGGTCAAAACCTTTCCTCTTGAGAGGAAAACCCACAAGAACTCCTCTTCTTATAGAACTTCAAATGACGAATTCCAAGACCTAGGATCCTTGTCAAAGTCCCCTCCAAGACCAAGTCAATCCTTCCTCCTTGATGAACTTTCTTTTCTCTAGCAACTTTGACCCGAACAACTTTTGCAACTTTGACACCGAACAATTTCTTCTGCAATTTCAACTCCCAACAGTTTCTTTTGCAACTTCGACCCTTAGCAGTTTCTTTTGCAAAAACCCTTGCTCTTGCACGTGTGGAGAAGATGGTGATTTCTTCCTCTTTTCTTCTTCGCTTAAGATGGTCCTTTCTTCTTAGAGACTCGACTTTGAAAGTATGCTACTTGGAGCCCTAACTTGACTTTTGCAATTCAATCTTTCGCTGCTGTAATATATGCCCTAATTATCTTGCACATGTGAAGGATAGCAGCCCAAAGACAATCCCGAAACTTTGCTTTCTTCTTTTCCTTCTTTCTTTGGTATTGATCATCCTTTTTCGTCCTCTTTTTCTCTTAGATCAAACTTAGTGAGAGCTAATTAGATGATGTTCAAATGAGGTCTAAGTCTTCTTATATATACGCTTCTTTCTAGGTCGAGTTGCTGCCTTTAGGCTGACTTCTCCACTCATGAAGGCCAACTTGTTCTTCTGATGATGACACTGTCTTGGAGGGTCTATTTGACACTTATGACTTTACATACATTTTCTTTACAAGATGTAACATGCCTAAAAGGGTCTTCCATACATGACAATGACTCAATTGACTTGTAGACTCAATGACAAGCCATAGAAGCACTCAATGGGTGCTTGACCTATAAATAATTTTTCGTTGAGCATGAAACCCATGCCCTAAGAATGACTAAATTTATTTTTTCCTTTACATCAAATATATAAAATCATGACTACATATGTCATTGTGAAGATCGAGCCTAGTTACACATTTCAACACTCCCTCTTAACTAGGGAGGTATTCATAATCCATACAAGGTACGTGGACATTCTCAAACAAAAGAATTCTCATAAGAAGAGTCGGATTGGTAATTCATCTCGTAGGCGACTTCCTTAGCTTATGCCGGAGCATCTCATTATAACAACCAACATTGTCACATAGTACCAAGGCCTTGACTAACTGCTCTATCTCTCCACAAGATCATAACACAATGATGGCGAGACCAATGTTTAATAGACACCATCATCATCGTCTCTCAAGGCACATACCCCACCCAAGTGTTCACAGGGTATGTCCTCTCAGGACAATTCTTATCTTGGAATAACACATCCTCAAGGAATTTCCTCGTCGACTACTCTTACCTCATTAGAGGAAATTTTAGCCTAAAAGTGCCCTTGAAATTTTCATATGTAAAGCAATCAAAATCCTTTAAATCTAAAAAGAGGTACATGTAAATAGTTTGGAGGGAAAAGAAGAAAAGCTACTTTTTTTAATTGAATTTTTGGCTTTTCTCTTTATAGGTCTACTCAAATTTCAAGTGTAGACGCTTGTTAGATGCAGAATTTAATTCCGCATCCAACAAGTACCCATCATACATACCTTTTAGAAGACCCACATTGATAAAAATTGAAAATACATTAAAAAAATGTATTCAACACACTTTTTTAATGTATCTTCAATTTTATCAATGTGGGTCTTCTAAAAAGTATGCATGATGGGTACTCATTGGATTCAGAATTTAATTCCGCATCCAACGAGTGTCTACACTTGAAATTTGAGTAAACCTATCAGGAGATATGTCAAAAATACAATTAAAAATCTTGTTTTCTTCTTTTTCCTCCAAAATTCATAACTCTTATTTTATTACTTTAACTATTATTTTATTATTTTTCCTTAGGTGGCCACTTTTAGGCTAAAATTTCCTCTAATGTATTGGATGCCCTACCACATCCTCAAAGAGTATCGGAATCCATCTTAGATGCTTACCCAATTCTCCATTCTTTCTTCCATATGAAGACAATAATGATGTGTCTATCTCTCCCTTTCAACTAGGGAAGATATACTCATTCCTATAAAAGGAATATACCCAAGCTCCCTCTTACCCAGGGAGTTGTCCTAGCTCCCTCTTAACTAGGGACTTGTTACCAACAACAACTATCTGCTTTTTGGTGGAGATCATGGTACTATCGGCTGCTTGTGGTGCTCCTCCTTTTGATGTCATGAACTTCATCTTCTTCATTATGGAGCCTTCATCTTCTAGATTTTCTTCGTAGGGCATCGACTATCCATCACTTTCCTTCAACGAACCGTAGGTTTGAATCAATAGGAATGTCATCCTTCTTTTCATCGGAAAGTGATCTTCTAGTCCACATCTGGCTTTTTCTTCATATAGCTACCTCTTCCAACTCATGTATTTTTTAGGATGTTCCATCCATTCCTATGAGTACTAGTTGTAGGTGAGATCTATTAACTCTCTTTCGATAGCCTTGTTTCAACCCAACTAGATGTTGTTCAAAAATCAAAATGAACATTAAATCAAAATTACCTTTTATGATGGCCTTTTATCATGACATCTGCTTCTTGCCATATCAAAATCTTGCACATTTATAAACACATCTCCAAGACATTCAATGTCAAGGGTCTCCTTCCTTTACAAACTTTATCTGCGTCATTATACTTGTTGAAGAATGTAACTAGGTTCGGTCTTCATAATTGTATTTGAGTCATAATCAAATGTTTTTATCAAAAGAAAGAAAAATATTTTTTTGTTATTATTATTATAACTTATTAAAGCATGGGTTTCATGCTTGGGTCATCATGTTTTAGGTCAAATTCCCCATTGAGGACTTCTAGGTTTTATGTTAAGTCATTAGAGTCATTGTCCATTTAGAGAGACTCTTCTTGGGCTTTTGAATCATGTAAAAATAATTATTATTGAGTAAAATAAGTCATTTGTCACCTCCACACCAAGTCGACCCTTACCTGATCAAGTCAGCTTACATGAGGGTAATTCAAACTCTAAAAGAGGCTATATATATAGTGCAGTTCGATTCATTTGGAGCATCACTCACAAGTTCGATATACAAGCAAAAGTGTACGAAATTGCAGGAGAAAGATTGCTAGATTGAAGCTTTCTGGGTCATCTCTCTCACACGTGTGAATCTACTAGGCTATTGTTGCTGGGTTGAAGTTCTACTGTAGGTCAAAGTTCTGTTGTTGGGTCGAAGTTTTGCTGTTGGGTTGAAGTTCTGTTGTTGGGTCGAAGTTCTGTTGCTGGGGAAGTTGAAATTCTGCTGCTACAAGATCGAAGTGTGAGGTTGAAGTTGTTGCTGGAAGGTTACTATCTGCAGAAGAAAGGAAGGGCTGACTTGGTGATTGGAGGAAGTCTGTGTCTAGGTCAAGGAGTCTTGGATCATCTTATGAAACTATGAAAGGAAGAGTTGTTGACTGGGTTTTCCCCTAGATAGGGGCTTTGCCTTGGCTACCCGCTTACATTTGGTGTCTTTGATGTTCGTGTTATGGTTTTGGTAATTGCTTGATGAACTAAGATAAAAAAAAATAACATAAGAAAGTTAATAAGAACAGAAGAATATCACAAGTAATTATCAGCATAAATAAAATCTTTCTGCTTTTCTAACAATACCTTCTCTATGGAGATGTTCTGGATGTTGATCACTTATCTTATCTGATGTGACTATAGTTGCATTTTTCACGAACTCTTCTTCCTTTCCCATATTGCTCCCCCAGGAATATATATAATTCCTTCATCTTGTCAACCACCTCATATTCCATATGAGGTCATATTATGTTGGTTTCATCTTGTCAATATGTGAACTAGTTCAAGACATATGTCTTCATGCATCTTTCCAAAGGAAGAGATCCTTTTTCTGCGATCATGCTCATGAGATAAAGCATTCGACCATGCTTTCTGTAGCTATATGATGACATGACTTAATCTATCAAATATGTACATACCTCTTTTCTCCTTTCGATCATCTAGACTTGCTTCGACAACTTCCTTTCATTGCTTGAAAGTGCTTCAACCATCTAGTCATGTTGCACTCCTTTGTCACCATACCATCATCCTCCTAAACAATGGATTCAACACAAGGTAGAATGTAGACCATCAACGAGACACTTGCTTTTCCCAAGTAGAGGTGAACCTTCGAATGAAGATTCCAATGGAGGATCTTGATTATCCTCATCTTGCAAATGCTCCTTAGCAATGATGATGTATGATGACCTTCCTATCTTCTATCATGCTAGATGACTTTCTTATCATTTTGGTTGACCTTCTCATGCTTTCAATGGCGTTACCATGAGCTACTTTCTTTTCTCTCATGATGACTGCTACAACCATGTAGTCTTTCTACTCCAGCTATACTTCCATGCTTTTGTGATGATGTCATCTCTATTTTAGTTCTAATGCATCCTATCATTCTTGTAATGCTTCCTATCATGATAGCTATCTTTCACAAAATTGAAAAGAAGTAAGTGAAGGAGATTATCTCAATCATAGTAGAGATCTTTCACTTCCTTCTTCTTTGATTTCTTTTTTTCAAGTACTTCTTCAGTAACATGGGCTTCTTTTCTTTCCTTTCTCTTCTCGTTGTCCTTCTTGAGTTTAGGACAATCTCTCTTGAAATGCTCATATTCCAGACATCCATAACATTGGATCTTTGACATATTGGTCTTTTTCTTTTTCTGAGGACCAAATTTCCCAAACCTTCCTTTTCTCCTAACCATGACACCAAATGCTTGAACTTGTTCATTTGATCCCACAACACTTTTTTGCCTTTAACTTGGTTTCTTCAATCTTACATAATGACCAGAGTTCACTGAATGGGGTGGCTTCTTTCTTTCCATAAATGCTTGATACAAAGTTGCCCCATTGATTAGGTAGTGCATGGAGCACAATGATGGTCATTATTTCCCCCAACTCTTGCAATTGGTCTCATAATTGTGACACCTCATAAGATATGAGGCTATCCCTTCGTCCTTTGATACTTTCTTTTTGTATAACTCGGTTCTCAAAGATATAACTTCTCTTTCAGTGCTTACAGAGAACAATTCTACCAGCTTATCATAGATATCTTTTGAACTATCCAATTTTTCTACATAAGTGATGAGAGAATCCTTGATTGATTCTATAAGGATTCTTTGATCCCTTGTTTCCCCTTTCATATATTTCGCTAGAGCTTGAGCTTCTTCTTTTGGTGCTTTATTGATTGAGCCATTAACATGTCCAATGACTTCATTTTCTATGAGGATCAAACATGTCCTCTTCTTCCATGCAAGGAAATTTGATGACCCAAATAGTTTGTTGCTCTCCTTGCAAAAATGAAGTCATTTTAATGGTAGATTCAAACATCGATATAAAAGTACGTACTTGTGAAGTGAAGATGCTTCTTTGATGGTGATATCTTCAACTTGATGACTCCTTTGATTTTGAAGTGTTAGAAAATCAAAAAGGCATAATTTTCTTCTCATGTTGATAATTACTTATGATATCTTTGAGTTATTATTAACTTTCTTATGTTGTTCTTTTATCTTTGTTTCATCAAGCAATTATCAAAATCAAAACACGAAGATCAAAGACACCAGATGTAGGCACATTGTCAGGGCCAAAACCCCTTTATATGGGAAAACCGCGTCAAACTCTTCCACTAGCAAATGAAGTTGTGATAGACCAAGACCCTAGACCAAAAGACCTTCCTTCACCAAGTTAGCCTTTCAATACGATTTAGAAAATTTTACTTGTCTCTTCTTGTCCAGCGGCTTCTGCGCAACAACAACCCAAAATTTCGACCCAACTATATTTTTGCAACTTCGGCCCTTCCAATAGCTCAATAGCTTCACACGTGTGTGTGTGAGAGAGAGAGAGAATTTCGACTGCTTGTGCTTAATAGAGACATCCTTCTCCTTCGCTAGCCCTTTCCACCTTCTTCCTTGAATTTCACACTTTTTACCAATGTTGCGAACATCGACATCGGCATAAAATTGGCAAGGGTCCAGAAAACCATAAAATTGTAAAAATCGAGAAAATATCTGTAAAGGCAAACATCGACAAGCTTAAGATATCATAATTTTTTTTCTAAAAATTGGCAAACATCGGCTAGCCCAAACAATCATGATTTCGAGATAAAATCGGGATGTTCGCAACACTGCTTTTTACTGCGCCAACAACTGCAAATCGAACTTGGTGAGTGAGTGCTTCAAATGAGGTTGAGTTGCTGCCTTTATATAGGAGATTCCTCCCCTCAGTTAGGCCGACTAATCTATTTTGAGGCTGACTTGGTTGAGGAGGCCTAGAAGACCTAATTTACATCAAAATATATTTGTTTCTTGGTTGATAATGCCCAAGAAGGGTCTATTACATTATGACATGGACAAGGACACTTGACATAAACCCTAGAAGCCTACAATAGAGGCTTTGACCTATAAACAGTTGACCCAAGCCTAAAAGCCACGCTTTAATGAGTCAATTTCTTTTCTTTCTTTTGACAAATACATTGCATCATGACTCAAATACAATTATGAAGACAAACACTAGTTACATTCTTCAAACACTCCCTCTTAACTAGGGAGGTATTCATAATAACATATTTATAGAGGTACATGGAAGATCTCAAAATGATATGCTCTATGAAGAGTCAGAACACACGCAGTGCCACATATTAGATCCCTGACCAGGGTAGTCTAATTGGGTGGGAGTAATATGGACTCAAGCTTTAGCCACTCTAGGTACCATCAGGGTTTTAAGCTATACTACGAACCTAGGGATCTAGGTGTGTATTTAAGGTCGTAGCTCCATGACCAATGCCACCCTCCCTACCTCGAGATCTAGACATCAACACATAGGCCGACCAAATATCCTCCCAAGCATCTTGGCATAAGATGCTTCATCTCTCCTAATCAACTAAATCAGATATATTCACCAATCCAAGCATGCTTTGAATGTTCAACCTTTTATGGAGAGATCCTGCACAATCACAACCCCAATTAGTAATAAACTTTTATATATATATATATATATATATATATATATATATATATATATATATATATATATATATATATCACAAACCTTCAAGGTCCTTAATCATTCTGATGCTGCTTTTATCATCATCAAGTCATCCAAATACAACTTATTAGAAGCCTTCTCCTTCGTTTCTTCAGTAGCACCAAATACAACCTCAGTACTTCTCAAGTCCTTTGTTTGCAACTTGATGAATCACAAACATTTATTTGTAGTACTTCTGTTTCATCCTTACTTCAAGGTATTCATTATCACTGTTATAATATGCCCTCCCTGTCAACTGGGGAGATATACCCTTTCTTGTATCTAGGCTCCCTCTCAACTTAGGGAGATCAACAACTTCATAACATTGAAGAAAATTCATCTTTTCGAGGCTTCATGTCATCTTGATCATCATTATTCTTTTAGATTTCTACGTCATGTTCATCATTATAATCTTCAACTTATGAATATCTTGAAGATTATGTACCTGGAAATCTTCAACAAGTACAATCAAATACAAATATAAAGAAGTATGAAGACGACTATAATATGTTTATCATGTCATTACGATGGAAGCATCAAAACATTCAAGCTTTAGACATCAAATCCCTAAACCTAGTTAGGTTCATAATTAGTAATAGACACATCTTTTTATATACTAGCCTTCAACTTCTTGCTAGGGTTTTGTTATAAATCCTAGACTTCATCTTCGAGACTCAAAGTGTTAGATATCAACAATTTAATCGAATAACAATCCTACTATATATCTATGGTTTCAACAATATACATTTAGAATTACATGCTGGACTCTACTAGGGTTTGTTGCAAACCCTAGATTTTATCATCAAACCTAAATCATATCAATAATCGAAAACAATATCATCATGTCGTAGAATATCAATCTCTACTAGGGTTTTGTTACAAACCCTAGATTTCACAAACTAAAATATTAAATTAGCATACTTGCATATACATATTAATATTAGTTAGGTAAACCCAAGACGCAAACATCAATGCATCAAAGTTAGATGTACAACAATTTCAATCAAGCTAGGGTTTTGATTATGCAGAAGAATACACACCTAGAGTTTCATTCCTAGGACCTTATTTTAGCTAATACAAGGGTCTTGCTCATAAACCCTAATTCATCAGACCTTAAAGATCTAGGGTTTCGATACATAACTTAGACATTAACAACAAACCCTAAAGAACTAGGGTTTCTATCATAACAATACCAAAACCCTAAACATCAAAAGAATAGGATTTCTAGACTTCCTCACCAACACTAAGTAGATTAGGGTTTTGTAATCAATGCCCTTGCATCAAAAGGCTAGGGTTTTATAATGAACCCTAAAGGTTAGGGTTTCATAAGAATGATCAAATAAGAGACAATATAATGAGGATAGATTCAACTATCGATTAATCACCCTAACAAGAATCTTTAAGATTCAAAACCCCAAACATAATGATGTCAATAATGTGAAGCAAATTTCAAAAGAGAATGAACATACCTTTTCTATGAAGAGAACCTTGTAACAAAACTTGTAGTTTAAGACATACCTTGAATTGTTTTCTAACAAACCTTGTAGGACATCAAATCTTGACGAGTTTCCTTTGCAACAAAACTTCTTCCATGCTTCAAGTCTATCCTTTGAAGTCTCCTCCATAACCACTGAGCATTCAACAAGCTTTCCTGACCAAGGAAAATATTAAGAAAAAGTTATTAGCATACAATACAAACAAATTTTGATGTGAGGAGGAAACTAAACATAAAAGAGAAAAACAAGGAACAAGATACTTATCTTTTAGTAAAACGGTGAAGGCTCCCTCTTAATCCAATCCTTTTGAGGGATACCTACAACTTATCAAAACAATTCAAGAATGTTCGAACAAGATATGTTAGACATACAAACTTTAGAAATCAAAACATAAAGGAAAATATGGAAAACTTAAGATAGAAGGATGTGCGAGGGATGGTATTCCCTGAGAGTCTTTGACAAATAGATCTTTGATTTCAGATTCTTTAGTCTTGTTTCTCTTGTTGAAAAATGTGTAACTAGGTTCGGTCTTCATAAGTATGAAATGTATTCTTGTAAATTATAAAATGAAAAGAAATTATTATTATTGGAGCATGGGTTTCATGCTCAAGTTCTTTTATTTTATAGGTCAAGCACCCATTGAGTGCTTCTAGGGTTTGTCCTAGGTCTAAGAGTCATTGTCATATATTGAAGACCCTATGGGCACATTGTATCTTGTAAAGAAAAAGTTGTTTTTGTCTTTAAAGTGTCAAAAATGCCTTCCAAGATCAAGTCGGCCTGGAAGCTGTCAAGTCGGTCTACATGAAGAGCCACGTCTACCCTTGAAGATGTTGAAAAACGTGTAACTAGGTTTGGTCTTCATGAGTATGAAATGTATTCTTGTAAATATCAAATGAAAAAGAAATTATTATTATTATTGGAGCATGGGTTTCATGCTCAAGTTCTTTTATTTTATAGGTCAAGCACCCATTGACTACTTCTAGGCTTTGTCCTAGGTATAAGAGTCATTATCATATATTGAAGATCTTATGGGCACATTGTAAAATGTAAAAAAAAAATTATATTGTCTTTAAAGTGTCAAAATACCTCAAAGATCAAGTTGGCCTAATGAGCTGTCAAGTCGGCCTACATGAAGAGCGACGCCCAACCTTGAAGAAGCTTATATATAAGAGGAACTCCTCCTCCATTTGGATGACTCACTCACTCATATATTATGCGAAGAAGGAGAAGTCAAAGAAGGAAGTGCGAAGAAGTCAAAGTTTCTAGGCCTTATCTATTCTTCTGGGAAGGTCTAAGTTAGGGTTTTTCTGCCCTGGATCTTCTGGGGTTCGATTTTGAAGGAGGAGAGAAGGGAAGGTAAGAGAAGGTCCCTTAGGGCACCCTACTAGCCTTAGGACTCAAGTCAAGGTAGGCAAAGTCAAGAGGAAGGCTATTAGAGGGAGATCGAAGTCTCCTAGAGGAGCAACAACAATTGCAGTAGTTGCTGGGGAGTAGAATTTTCGGATCTACTGGGAGGTCAAAGATATTGCAGTTGGAGGTCGTGATACACTTGATCTTGGAGGGTATTGGTCTAAGTCTAGGTCATGGTATTCGTCAATTGAAAGATCTAAAAGATAAAGAAGAGATTTATGGGTTTTCCCCTCAAGAGGAGGGGTTTTAGCTCTAGTTTGCAGCCTATACACTATGTCACTGTTCTTACTATTTTGGTCACTGTTTGATGTATTGCACATTGGAATAATAACAAACAAAGCTAATAAGTAAAAAGGTAACACAAACAATTATCAAGTTAAGAGAATTAACATATTCCTTGCCCTACTGAATTCTCAACAGAAGAGGCCTATATATAGAGAGGAACTCGTCCTCCATTCGCATCACTCACTCATTACTCATTCTATGCGAAGAAGAGGATAAGAAGAGGTTGAAGAAGAAGGACGAAGAAGCGATCGAAGAAAAGTCAAGGTGCTTGGGCTAGTTCTCTCTCCCATGTACAAGTTGAAGAGAGGGTTTTCTGTGCAAGGGTTATCTTTGTTTCGATCTTGGAAGAAAGAGAGGAAAGAAGTCAAGTGAAGGTCATTGAGGGTATCTCACTAGCCCTAATTCTCAAAGAAAGGCAAGTGAAGGGAAGAAGAGGCCATATGAAGAATATCAAAGTCTTCAAGAGGGGCAACAACGGTTGCAGCAGTTGCCAGGGGACAGAATTTTAGATATGTAGTAGGAGGTTGAAGATTTTGTAGTAGGAGGCCAAGATGAACTTGATCTTGGAGGGTATTTTTCTGAGTCACTAGGTCATGGTATTTGTCAATTGAAGGATCTATAAGAAGAGAAGAGATTTAAGGGTTTTCCCCTCAATAGGAGGGGTTTTGGCCTTAGCTTGTAGCCTATATACTGTGTCACTGTTCTTATTGTTTTGGTAGTTGTTTGATGTATTTCACATTATAATGATAAGAATCAGAGCTAATAAGGTAAAGGTAACACGAACAGTTGTCAAGTTAAAGAGAATTAACACATCCATTGTCGTATTGAATTCTCTACATCTCTTAGGTGGAGCTTCATCAACAACATTCACATGTTCACTTTCTCTCTTCCTATTCCTTGGAGTTTCAGGACAATGACTTTTGTAGTGACCCATCGTATGACGGATGTTGCATTCAACCTTGGATAGGTCAACTTTCTTCTTTGGTCCTTTGAACTTCTTGAAGGTTCCCTTCTTCTTGTGATGAGTAGAATAGGCATTAAAGGTGTTTTCTTCTTCATCCTCCTCCTTGTTGTTTACTAATGATATTAAGGCTTCTTCTTGACTGCATGCATTCCATATTTTTTCAAATGTTGGCGTATCTTTCCTACTGTTAATTCCTGATGCAAAAGCACTCCAATATTTTGATAGTCCTAGAAGATCAGCAATTATAGGCTCCTTTTCTAGTACAACTTCATCTATTGCTTGGAGTTCATCTCTTATTCTAGATATCTTTACAAAGTATGATGATACAATATTGTCTCTTGTCATCTTTATTGTCCTTAGTTCATTCTTGAGGCTTGCTATTTGACCAATGTTCTTGATGGTGAATAATTTTGAGAGAGCCTCATACATTTCTTGAGCGGAGTCTATGTTGGATATGTATGGAATTAGGTTGTCCTTTACTCCATCTACTATTAGATTTATGGCCAATATTTCAGTTTCTCTAAACTTCTCTTTCTCTGCTTCATCTGTAGGTTTCTTGACTTTTCCTTGAACAAGGTCCAAAACTTTGTGCTTAGCGAGAATAAGATCTATCCTCTTTTTCCATGCCCTGTAGTTGGAGGCTCCTTCTAGTTTGTTTTCTCCCTTCATTAAGTTTGTCATATTGCTATCTCCTACTCCTTGTGGCCTTCCTTGAAAACCTTTTTCCTATATCTCTCTTATCAATAGATATTGAGTCTTCTTTTTCACCTTAACTCTGATACCATGTTAGAAAATCATAAAGGCATAAATATTTTCTTATGTTAATAATTCTTTTAGTTCTTATTAACTTTCTTATGTTCTTCTTTTATCTTTGTTTCATCAAGGAATTATCAAAAGCAAAACACGAAGATCAAAAACACCAAATGTAGGCACTCTGTCAGGGCTAAAACCCCTTTAGGGGGGAAAACCCAGTCAAACTCTTCCACTAGCAAAATTAAGTTGAGATAGGCCAAGACCCTAGAGCAAAGGACCCTCCTCCTCTACCAAGTCAACCTTCCAATACGATTCAACAAATTTTAGTAGTCTCTTCTTGTCCAACAATTTCTGCCCAACAACAACCCAGAATTTTAGCCCCTAGCAAATCCAAAATTTCGGCCTTGCTATATTTCTGCAACTTCGGCCCTTCCAACAGCTCAACAACTTCACACGAGAGAGAGAGAGAGAGAGAGAGAGAGAGAGAGAGAGAGAATGTCAACTTCTTGTGCTTGATAGAGACCTCCTCCTTCGCTAGCCCTTTCCACCTTCTTCCTTGAATTTCACAATTTTTAGTGCCCTGACAACTGCGGATCGAACTCGGTGAGTGAGTGCTCCAAATGAGGTCAAGTTGTTGCCTTTATATAGGAGATTTTGCCCCTTAGTTAGGCCGACTTGGTGGAGGAGGCCTAGAAGACCTAATTTACATCAAAATAAATTTGTTTCTTGATTAATAATGTCCAAGAAGGGTCTATTACTCTGTGACATGGACAAGGACACTTGACATAAACCCTAGAAGCCGACAATGTAGGCTTTGAACTATAAACAATTGACCCAAGTATGAAACCCATGCTTTAATAAGTCAATAATAAAATTTCTTTTTCTTTCTTTTGATAAATACATTAAATCATGACTCAAATAAAATTATGAAGATCGACACTAGTTACATTCTTCAACATGAAGATTGCTGATGATGATAAATTCCTTGAAGATGACAATGCTTCTTCTTCTAGAGATGTTTTTCTTCAAATATGCTTTGGCTATGATCCTTTCTTCAATGAGAGGGAGATCACCTTGATGTCTTTAATGATTATGACAATGTTTCTTCTTACTAGCTTGGATGATAGTGTAGAATGTGGAGGCTTTCGAAGGTGCTTCAAGTGTAGAATCCTTTTTTGAAGGTCTTCTTCTCCTTGAGTTGTGATGATGCGATCCTTAGATCGTTTCTTCAAGTTGATGTGAATACCAGTCCTTCTTGATGGTTTGATGTCCTCTTTGATGTCTTGACTTTCTTGATGATCCTTCTTCAAGTTGCCTTTCCTTGTCTTGTCACCTTAGCTCTGGTACCATGTTGAGAAATCTTGGGGTAGCTAGATTAGGTGATTTCTCTTACTTTGATAACTGTTTGTGACATATGTTTACTTAACTTGATTGACTTCTTATTTCACTCGATTATTATTATTGTTTCTATCATCAAACAACTACCAAACAATGAAGATCAATGAGACAATAAGACACAAGATATAGGCTATCGGCCAGGACCAAAATCTCTCCTCTTGAGAGGAAAACCCACAAGAACTCTTCTCTTCTTATAGAACTTCATATGATGAATTCCAAGACCTAGGACCCTTGTCAAAGTCCCCTTCAAGACCAAGTCAATTCTTCCTCCTTGACGAACTTTCTTTTCTCTAGCAACTTTGACCCCAACAATTTCTGCAACTTTGACACCTTGTAGCTTCTTCTGCAATTTCGATCCCCAATGGTTTCTTCTGCAACTTCGACCCCCAACAGTTTCTTCTGCAGAAACCCTAGCTTTTGCACATGTTGAGAAGGTGGTGATTTCTTCCTCTTTTCTTCTTCGCTTGAGATGGTCCTTTCTTCTCAAAAACTCGACTTGCAAAGTATGCTACTTGGAGCCCTAACTTGACTGTTGTAGTTTGATCTTTAGCTGCTATAATAGATGCCCTAATTATCTTTTACGTGTGAAGGATGGTAGCCCAAAGGCAATCCCAAAACTTCGCTTTCTTCTTTTCCTTCTTTGTTAGGTATTCAAATTCCTTTTTCATCCTCTTTTTCTCTTAGATCGAACTTCTTGAAAGCTAACTGGATGATCTTCAAATGAGGTCGAAGTCTTTTTATATATAGGCTTCTTTCTAAGTCGAATTGCTGCCTTTAGGACGACTTGTCCACTCATGAAGCCCGACTTGTTTGTTTGATGATGACAAGGTATTGGAGGGTTTATTTGACCTTTTGACTTTACATAAATTTTCTTTACAAGATGTAACATGCCCAAAAGGGTCTTCCATACATGACAATGACTCAATTGACTTGTAGACTCAATGACAAGCCCTAGAAGCACTCAATGGGTGCTTGACCTATAAATAAATTTTCCTTGATCCCGAAACCCATGTTTCAAGAATGAAGATATGTCTCATTACAACAAATACATAAAATCATGATTACATATGTCATTATGAAGACCAAAACTAGTTACACATTTCAACAGGTCATACCATAGAGTGCTCCCTTCTTTATGACTTGATGCATAAGTTGCATGGTTTAGAAGGTGACATATGCCATCTTTGGAGGGGTATCTGACACACATGTTGAGGCATAGTCTTATTTTATTGGTTGAATAGGGCTTGTACCCTTTCTTTATGGACTTAGTTCAACATTGACACTTTACACATGTTTTCTTGATAGCTTTGATATATTTTTTCATGAATCCACTTTTTTGGCACTTGAAATGAGTTGATTCAGAAATTCTAAAGAGGATAGCAATAAGTTGATGTAGTGAAAAGTGCGCCAAAAAACACTCTTGTAATGAGAAAAACATCTAAAATTGACTCAATGTTTGAGAAACCAGAGATAGTCCAAACAAATTTACAAAAAACTTAAACTTTATGCATATAACATTCCCTGTGGTAGTTGATAGATTCTCTAAATATGCACGCTCCATAAGGGTGAAGAAAAAAAATTCATCAAATGCAAAAATGTTGATAAATTGCATAGTTTTTTGAAGATAATTGTCACTGATAAGGATGCCAAATTTAAAAGTATCTTTTGGAAGGAAATTTGTTTCTTTTAGAAGAAGTTTCGCAAACAAATTGGGACTTCCCTCAACATGAGTTCAACTTACCATCCTTCAGGAAATCTGCCTATTTGTTTTGTAACCGATAAGCAGAATAAGTGGTTCCAATTGTTGCACCTTGCCAGGTGTTGGAACAACTCCACATATCAGACATTAGGTAAAATGACACAATTTCAAGTTATTTATGATTATGAACCTCCTAAGTGAAGGAGTTTGCCATAAATGAAACAAAAGTTCTAATAGTAAAGGATTATTTAGATGAAACCCAGAAGGTTATTAAGATATTCAAGGAAATCTTCACGATCGCAAGAACCATATGAAACAAGCCGACCAAAAGAGAATAGAAAGTGAATTTAAAGTTGGAGACCTGAATATTTGTTAGACTCCAACCACGCAAATAATTATCTCTAAAATAACAAAGAAAAAGCAAGTTGTCTCCCAAGTTCTATGGAACATTTCAGATTGACAGGAAGATGAAGAAAGTAGCATATGGTTTGGACTTGAGAGATTAGAGTTGCATCCATAGTGTTTTTCATGTATCATGTCTCAAAATAATGTTGGGACAACATCTAACAACATAGACATCGCTTCCTATATTTGATGATGAGTCATTCTAGAGCCAACAACTATCATTGCCACTAAGGAGAGAAGATTATGCTCTAGAGTTATTAAGGAGTATCTTTTTAAATGGAAGAATTTGCTAGAAGAGGATGCATTTTAGGAGAGATAGAAGTTCTATCAAAAACATCCTTTATCACCCTTTCTTCGAGCACAAAGGAATTTGAAGGGGAAGGAATTATTATATACATAAAATTCAAGCAAATAATAAATAAACAATAGATAAAAATAATAAATGATAAAATATATAATATATAATATATCAAAAGATAATAATAATTAGTGATGATACAAATGATTAGAAAAAGTCATAATTTGTTATCAAGAGATACCTTAGCTTATATTTATTGTTGGGGCCCCTCCAAATGCAATTCATCATCATTGTTCCATTTTTTAATATTAATATTATTTTATCCTAGAACATTGAATAAAAAATAGTGGGCATTATGCCTTAGACATACATCACTTGATGTCACATTGCATGATTATTGATGATCGATGAATGGAGTGACTTCTCTTGGAGGTTTTATGTAAGACGTTGGAGCTATTGCATGGTCTTACTCCCTCTTTGATGGAAGTGTTCTACCCTAATGTAGCATTCTTTATTGGAGATTTATAAATGTGGCTTAACCACCACTATTTTATGTATTTGTTGACTTCATAGTTGGAGTATATCGTTCCATTTCTCCTCCCTAGCATAGATCTAGGGTTTTGGTATTGGATATCATTATTTTATTGTGGATGAAGATGGAGCTCAAACCTATATAAGGGTTTGATCTCTTCATTTATTCTCATGGTTCGAGTTTGGAGGAGATCCCCTCGTTGGAGCGTAATTAATATATCTTTCTTGGAGCATATGTGAATTGTGAGGTGTTTCTCCTATCAACATGTGGCTTATTGTTTCCTAGTATTGTTGATGAATGGTGGTAGAGATAGCTTGAACTTGATTTGTAGGGCAAAGAGAGAAGGGTATATCTACCCTATTGGAAGTGTTTTATGTGAAGAGTTTCTCCCTTTTGAATCCTTTGTTGTCTTATACATGATAGTATTCTCTTGCATGTAATGTCTTCTTGGCTGGGCGCTAGACTAATACTTCATTGTGTATGGTATACCATAATGGCATAGTTTTGATGTGGCAGGGCCCTCCTACTACATTTTTCTGAATTCATTTTCAGCATATTAAGGTTTATTGTAGTCTGTGTGTGGCATGTGCAGCACTTAAACATTTATGAATCACCCTATTGGATTAGCTTCTTGGATCCATTTTTCCTTTGTTGGTACTAATCTCTTGATCCTTCCATCATCCCTTTATTTTCTTTATACTATTAAAACATTGTTTTTCCCAGCTATTTCTTTGCTTCACTTTCAGGCTCCTTGTCACAGCCTTAGCAATCCTACTTTGGGATAGCTCCTTTGTGTTGGAGAAGAGCCAGCCTAAAGTGAGAAAGGGAGTTCTTGACGTGACTCACGTGAGAAAGGGAGTCCTTGAGGTGACAGTGAGTAGCTCCTCTAAGTTGCCCTTGGGTTGCATGTATGGATTGGGATTTTTCTAAGATGCAAAGTTGAAGAGTTAACAAAAACAGAAGAGAAATTGCAATTTCCTCATTACAGTAAGGTGGATAACTAGGGCATACAATAATTCATGCAAAAGATAAAAGCTATAAAAGTAAAATTAATCAGAAGGGATTTCCTGATACTTTTAACAATAACAATAATTACAGAAATAAAAATAATACCCCTTCACAAATGTCTCTCTGAGATGATAGCTTGATATCTGGAAACAATATCTCCATATTCACCGAATGCCTTTGTTAACTTCAAAATGATACATTTATGTGGAAGAGAAATTTAGGACGAGAGGTGAATATCTGTGTTTCTAGAGGAAGGAGGCACACTCTCTGAGTACAAATTGTCATGTAATGCTGTTTGATATTATGCCCCATTATGGGTATCGATTTCCTCATACTTTTAGCAATAATCAAAGATATGAAAAAAAACCCCTTTACAAACATGTTTCTTGGAAGAAGACAGCTTGATCTCTGAAAACAGCAACTCTTTATTCATATATCCATTTTGTTATAGTTTTGAATTGATAAGGTTGTATTGAAGATAAATTCAGGATTGGAGATAGGTCTCCATCGTTATAGAGGAAGATAGCTCACTTTTTCAGGAGAACTTGGTGTAGAATGCTATTGTGTAATGCATCTTGTATTTATACAAGTAAATATCCAAAGTTTCCTTGTTCAGTTTGCCTAGAAATTCCCTTTCTGGGTTCTGTTATTGCCCTTGATAAAGATCAGTGTGTCTCTTCAATTACTGTTCAGTATTTTTGAGGATAAATTGCTGTGTAATGTTGTTTGATCATGAGCCCTATAACAGAGTAGGGTAGGGATTTCGTCATTTTCTTAGCAATAATTACAGAAATGAAAAACGTACCTCTTTACAAATATGTCTCTCAGAAGTGGACAACTTGATTGTTTAAACTTTATTTGCCGGGCATCTTTGTCATAACTTTGAAATGATAAGGTTATATTGGAGATAAGTCTCTATCACTATAGAGGAAGGTGGCTCACTTTTTCAGGAGAAATTGGTGTAGGATAGTATATTCAATATTGTAATGCACCTCATCATGGGGTACTTGTACAAGTAAATAGTCCATAATTGCAATATTCAATCTGCCTAGAAATCCCCATTCTGCATTCTGTCATTGCCCTTAACAAAAGGCACTCTGTCTCTTCGATTGCTGCACTGTATTTCTGTGCTCCAGTTAGCCTTCATCAGCATGAAATAGACTTCTTAGGAGATCTGGCTTCTCTATATTCACAAGACCTCTTTGCCAACCAATTTGGTTATTGTATAGTACTTTATGATGCCATTGTAGTGTTTAGTGAGTTGTGGGGCCATGACATGCCTTGGGTGCTCCCTTGGAATATGCCATGCATGCCTCTCAAACGAAGAGGGTCTGATCTGTGAACTGTTTATATGAAATATGGCTTTGTTTTAACTTTGAAATGATGAGAGTATATTGAAGATAAATTCAGGATTGGAGACTCAGATGAGTCTCTATGGTTATAGAGGAAGGAAGCTCACTTTTGGAGAAGAAATTGGTGCAGAATGCTATATGGTAATGTGCCCCATTATGGGGTATTTAATCAAGTAAATTCTCCAAAATATCTGGCTCCATCTTCATGGAAATGCCCTTTCTAGCTTCTGTTACTATCTTTAATAAAGGGCAGTCCATCTCTCCAACTACTGTGTTGCATTTTTATGATTGAGTTAGTCTTTATCAGCATTGACTACAGTCCGTTAGAGTGGTGTTTTCTCTATATCAACATTTACTTCTTTTGCAAGAGATTAGGTTGTTTTTTATTACTTCATGATGCATATTTAGTGTTTAGTGAGGGTTGGGGCCATAACATACCTTGGGTGTTACTGCTCCCTGGAAATGTACCACGTGTTATATTTCTTTCTTTCTTTCTATCACATTCAATTTCAGTTACATACTGATTCCCTATGTTGATTATATCCGGCTGGATTTAACTTTTTAATTGACTTCTGGCTTTAATAGGAATTCTCGAATAATGATACAAGGCAAACAAATCAAATAGCAAGTTTTATTGGTCATATGTTTGTTTGATAGTGCTTTGTTTTGGGGGTAAACATTTGTGTTATTGTATCCTTCCTTTTCTGTAGGTATGCATGTGTTGAATAAACATATTGTGACATGCCTCATATTTTAGGGATATTGGAATACAAGTCGATTTTCCTAGAATATCTGGCTATTTTTGGTATGAATGGTTTGTGATGCATCTTTTAATGATCATTGTCTTGTGTAGGCTTTGGGATCTTGGTCAGCAGCGTTGTGTACATTCATATGCTGTGCATACAGACTCTGTTTGGGCACTTGCAAGTACACCAAATTTTAGTCATGTATACAGTGGTGGGAGAGATCTTTCTGTGAGTATTCTTTCAGAGCACTGTTGACAGGTGGATCAGAGCATAAAATTTTTGTGCTCTGTTAGAATAAAGTTTTAGCAATTCATGAGAAACAGGGTATCTACTTATAGCTGGGCCCTAATGTTCAATCTGTTGTTCAGTTATACCTGACAGATTTGACTACAAGAGAGAGTTTACTGCTCTGTATGGAGAAGCATCCTCTTCTACGGTTGACATTGCAGGATGACTCAATATGGGTTGCTACAACAGATTCTTCTTTACATAGATGGCCAGCAGAAGGACAAAATCCGCCAAAGATGTTCCAAAGGGGTGGGTCTTTCCTGGCTGGAAACCTATCCTTTACAAGGGCAAGGGCTTGTTTGGAAGGATCAGCGCTTGTAAGTTGTTTCCAACCCGCTAATTTAGTGTAATATCTTCTTAGATACTATATTCCTATTTCAGTTCCCATGTTCTAAATTATATCAAATTACAGTGCTTAGGTTTAAGCATGTTGTGTGATTTATATTTTGAATTTCCTGTTTCACTGTTCAATGTTCTAGTTCTTAAGTCTTTTCTGAAGGCTATTTTAATTCAGTTGAAGGTTGTGGGCTATCAGTGCAATAATTTTATATGGTCAATATTATTTTTATGATTCACCACTTGGAAATAACAACTGCGATACTCAGTCTAAGAGGGGTTTCACATTGAGAACCTGAATTTTTCGAGCAACTGAAGCGAACAAAGTTCCTTCTACAGATTAATTACTCCAAAAGACTTGGAATATAAAGATATCCACGAGGATACAAATATTATATATTAAAGTCTCTGAATAAGAATGAATGATACAATGAGAATGAGAGGCTTGCTTATATACCAAGCAGGTATCTCTTCATGGAGAGTCATGTCTCATTTAGACATGCCTCTTCAACCTAATTACTAGTTTAACTAATCATTATTTATGATTATTATCGTTTAAATTATTTTACATTATTTCTTATATATTTATTCATAACATTGCCTACCTCTTCAAAAATCTTTGTCCTCGAAGCTTGTTAATGAAAAAGGCTTGATTTCATTTTCGACTTCAAATGTCTTTTTGTCTTGGAACAATCATCTTCATCGATACAAGCTGATATGATCTTTTAAGTGACAAACAAAAATGTTGCACTGAGAAGGGATCAGAGCATCCTAGATTAATATTCTGTGGAATATTCTGATCACTGGAATTTTGTAACGACTTGTCATCATAGGACTGGATTGAAGTTACATCACTATTCTCTGGAACATCAATTTGTTGTTTCTGGTTTGAATGGTCCCGATACGTAGCATAGCTGAGTTGCCTACTCTCATGATTCAGATGTCGATATGGAACTTTTTTGGTTTGACATTCCCTTATTAAGTGTGTGGGAATTTTTTGATTTACTTCAAGTGACGATGTTGTTGGGTTGGTTACAGAATCTTCACTTGGGATGTTTATCATCTGAACTGCAATATCTAAGTGTGTCGTTTCTTCAACAGACTTGTCTTCTCGAGTTGTCATATTCACTGGATAGGTATTCGTTCCTTTACCTTCAACTTGGACTGACGACTTCGACATTTATTTCGTGATAAGTTTTTCTAACTTATTTTCCAATGATTTCCTATCATCCTTAAGTTTTTTAATTTGAGTGAGTAGACTTTGATTATGGTTTCTGAGACGTAAAAGTTCCTCATTTTCTAAGTCAACTTTATTTTGGTATTCAAGCTTCCCAATTTTTAAACACTTGATTTGTTTTAATAACTTTTGGTTAAGGTTCTTTAAGCATAAACTTTCCTCTTCTTTTCCTGATAGATTCTCATTGAGTTTCTTTTCAGAAATTTCCATTTCTTGTTCTAACTGGTGTTTCTTAACTTTACATTTTCTTACTTGTGTAAGAAACTTCTGATTATGCTCCTTCAAACATGAATTTTCCTTATTTTTGTTGGATATGACTTCTTCAAGCTCTTTCTGCTTCTTTGATACTGTTTCTGGATTCTCTTGAAACATTAGTTTCAAAATATCCTTAAGATCCTTCGCTGAAGGCATTATCAGTTTTGATTTTGTTGTCATGTTTTGGAACGTGACCATCTTCTTCTTGCAAGGGAACATCAAGAATTTGTTTTCTATGTTTAGAATGAACGTACTTAATTCCTTGAACCAAGGTCGACCGAGAATTATGTCAACCTATTTGTCATGCATAGTTACGACACAAAATTGAGCTATGTACTCATAATAATCAATTGTCACTTGTAAATCATTAATTTCATATTCTTTTTCGCCAAAAAATCCTTCTCGTTCGCCTATATTTGGCTCTAGAATTAATAGTTGATTTGCTAAACTAATATTAATGTAATTATATTCAATGTTTGGATTAATGGTGATGCGAATCTATTTCTTTTGGATACACCCTTTTAATGTAAATAATTTAAAATTTACAATTGGAATACCTTTATAGGAGAATCTTCCTTCTTTCATTTCTGATGTAGAGTCCATTTTGCTTCTTTGGGACAAACTTAGGATTTTAAAAATAACCCCTTCAAAACTTTTAATTTATTTCTTTTTCTTTTATTATCTTTAATATAATATCTTTCCCTTTTGGTAATATAATAATATTTTCAATTTCTATAAAAGTAATAATCCCTTTTTTTATTTTGTAACTTTGTACTTTGGAACTTAACTATCTTTTAATCAACGTGAACTTTTAAAGTATCCCTTTCTTACCTTTTCACCCTCTTTTTTTTTTTTTTAAATAACTTTGTTACTTTCCTTAAACGCTATTTATTTTTATTATTTTTTTTAAGACGTTGCCATAATATATTTTATACTAAACGCCCAAAGTGAGGGGTTATTATTTTTTTAATTTCTTTAAACTTCACAATTGGTAGATTTTTATGTCCTCAACCATTGCAATCTTCCCTTGAGCAACGTTTAGCACTGTATCACTTGATTAAACCGTTGCCCTGTATGGACAGATCACCACAATAGGGAATTAAAGGCAATTCTTTGAATTTGATTTCGTTCCTATGATTCGATGTATGGTCGAAGCGGTGGATGTGTCTAGTTACGACAGGGTGGCGTCCACTGTTTGGATTGGATGGTGGAGACAACATTTAATGGCAGCAGGAGACCGACGTGGTTATGCTAATGGCGACAATGGGTAGCCGCAACAAGGGCATGAAGGTTGTTTGCGGCACGACGATTGTTGTAGGGTGCAATTATATTGCGGGGTGGCAACTTGTCGGCGAGGTGGATAATCGTTTGTTGGTCGAGGAAAACGTGCACGATGGGCGTGGTTATGCTGTGGCGCAACAACCTGTTGACAGAAACTGTGAGTGCAACAGTGGAGATGGCAATCTGGTTGAAAGGTAGAACGGGTGATAGATGGTGTTGTGGGTGGTCTGCGGCAGTGGCATAGACGACTGCTGTGGTAGCCGTCGTGCATCTGGACAGCTGACTGTTGGATGGCGGTGCTGGTTGCAGATTGCTTTTATATATATTCGTCTTTTATATCTTTCTTTCTCTCTTTTAATTTGGCGAAAGGCCTAGTAGTGACTGGCAGAATGGAGAACCTCCACTACGTAGCGAAACGCTTGAACTTGACAGCAACAAGGTTGACGACAAGTTGAAGGCCAGGGGCCGGATCAGACGTGGCTCTGATACAAAATGAAGTGAACAAAGTTCCTTCTATAGATTAATTACTCCAAAAGACTTGGAATATAAAAATATCCATGAGGATATTAAAATGTCTGGATAAGAATGAATGATACAATGAGAATGAGAGGCTTGCTTATATACCAAGTAGGTGTCTCTTCATGGAGAGTCATGTCTCATTTAGACATGCCTATTCAACCTAATTACTAGTTTAACTAATCATTATTTATGATTATTATCATTTACATTATTTTACATTATTTCCTATATATTTATTCATAAGAGCATCCCCTTGTGTAATATGTTCTAATATGGAGTTTTATTTGGTCTTGAACATGAAATGAACTCAAATTTTTATCAAGTTGGTGCCATAACCTGCTTAATACATACTGATCTCATGTCTTTGGATTGATTACCAACTGTACTAGTAGTTATGAATGATACCATATTCATATTGACCAAATGATGTTGCAACAATCTCGGTTTTAGAATTAGTTAAAATTTAAACAAAGATCATCTGCAACCTATTCTGTTTTGAAATGAGGTCCTTGACATCTGACTTTGGCCTTATCCCAGTTTCACATAAACCAAAACAAAATGTTTAACCCATGGCCAAAATACCTTTGCCTGTAGGGGTTAATCTTAGTAATAGCATACTGCCACAACCCTCAGCTCTCCCTTATGCTTTGGATGCCTCATTTTGACATTATTCTTAGTGTGACCACAAATCTTGATTGACTTTGTTTCTATATGATGTTATCCCAATGTTTGTTGTCCATACCAACTCTTTTTACCGTTTCTTTATCACCTGGTTAAAGTGCCGAGTACCACCTACATTCCTTTTTTTTTTTTTTTGTTCAGTTTTGTGACCTGCACTTATTTCTTAATACCATCTCCCATCTTTATCTCCTTAATGATAGTGCTTTTTTAATAGTCTGCTTACCTTTACCAATATCAATCACTATTCTAGATTTGTATTTTTTAATTCTTAGCATTCAATTGTTTTCCTTCTAGTCTGTACTCTACAAGGCCTTTGCCTCTAGTGAAATCATGTGCTTATGTTGAGGTCATGATCGGGGTTGTAGGGGAGCTGCTCCCTCCCCTTCGAATCGCTCTTGGAGCGCGCTCCGAGAGGGAGTGACCCAAGAGTGCGCTCCCGAAATTCGCTCCTACAAAAAAAAATCGCTCCCTTGTTTTTCACGAAATTTTTCTCACAAAGATGTTCCAAACAATTTTTTTTTTCAAATAAACAAGATTTTTTGAGTAGGGCAGCCTAATATTCAAGCTTATGGTCTTGGTATTGATATGCAATTCATGGTAATGTTAAATTTTTAAAATAAAAAATTCGCTCCTTGGATTTTTCACAATATTTGTCACAATGATGTTTCAAATGCAATTTTTCTCAAAGAAACAAGAGTTTTTGAGTAGGACAACCTAATATTCAAGCTTATTGGCCGTAGTATTGATATGTAGTTTTTTTTTTATTATTATTATTTTCTATATAATACTACCTAAGCACCCACGGGGGATTTGAACCTGTGACCTATGCAAGGAGTACCTTAACAATACACCCATTCACCGTCAATCCAAAGCCCCGTGGGCAGTATTGATATGTAGTTCATGGTAATGTTATCTTTCATTTTCATCCTTTCACTTAAATTTTTAACATTACCATGAAATGACTCAGGATGTTTGAGAGTGGTTCCAACCTCATTCGATTTCATATGCAAAAAATGGAATTTTAGATCTCACTTAAAATTGAGTAGACTTATCAGTTTTTCAGGATTTCAGGATTGGGGGATTGCAATGTTTCCATTGGATTTTGTCATGTACTAGGGTATGTGACTCGTATTTAATCAAGAGCACCAAGTTCTCTATGTACCTTGATGTTAGTGACATTTGTTGTCGAACACCTCTATCACGACCCTATTAAAAATGTACCCATCACTGAAACAAAATCTTGACTTGACATGCTACATACTTTCTATCTTATGTTAATTGCGTAGAGGGTGATATTAATGACAGATCCCAAGATAGGTAATGATTTTGATGATATGTAGCTATTTGTTGTAGCATGATTTTTTTGGATGTTAGAGGCCATTTAAAGCCTATTTGTTGATGCATTTTCGATTCGGAGATGGATTGCACTTGATGCTATTTTGGTTATGTGCACCCTTAGATGCTATGTAAATGAGAACTTGTAACTTGTGGACATGGTTGATGAAGATTATAACTTCTAGATGATTGATGTTATATGGTTTAATCCATATTTTTATGCTTTTTATATCTAATTCATCATTCTATGTAATGTATCCAATTTCAATTTTTCTATCTGACGAGGTCAACCATGATTCTGTGGGTGGTGCTAAGCGTAACACGATTTTGAAATTCAGGCATTGGAGGCAATTTTGATATGGGTGGCATGAGGACTTAGGAGTATAGGAGAAATTTCAGCCTTGGTGGAATGTGGGGACCACAAAAATGAGGCAATTTGACCCTTGGAGATAATTCTCACTTATGGAGGAAGAGAGAGAAAGAAAGGGGGTGCGAGTTAGTGGAAAATGGTATCCACCAAGAGGGAGAGGACAAACTTCTATAAATAAGGGAATGAGGCATCCATTTGGTATATTTGACATTCTAACTTTTGAATAAAATTTTTCTTGAGCTGTTTAGCCAAGTAAACTAGTGTTGTTTAGCACAAGGAATTCCCAAGGCGACAATTGCACCTCTACCTTCGGTGAACTTCGAGTGTCAGCCTAGGAGAGTATTTGGGAGTCCGTTTCGGGCAATTAAGGTTCCAAATTTGCAGGTAATTCTTCAGTTGGTGCGTTCTTCTCCTAGGGCGCATTGGATAATACCTTACACCAATATGGTAAAATGGATAATAGACAATATTAACATTTCCGAATGGGCATTCCAGACTTCAAGGCAAACGGTTATTGGGTCCTTCATAGCAGAAGCCTCTAAGAGAATGTATCATATACCAGACCCACTGAAGGTGTATGATAAAGCCTTTCACGAGCATTTTGCAGCCGAGAATGATGAACCATCTGACCCAATTAAGCAATGGAGGTCCAATTCAAACAAGCACAAACATGAGAAATCGGGTATGTATTCTATATCATCTCTCGTTGCTCCCTACTCTTATATCGCAGCTATGATGTGTAGATTGTTTGGATATGCCGATACAACCAAGTTATCTGTTGAGTGGGTTCCCCTAATTGATGCAACAGTAAATTATTTTATAATGGATTAGGGCACTATCTTGTCTAACAACCTTGCCTTACAAATTCGGGAATTTAGACAACACCGATATGTCACCTCTAGAACAATCCCACCATTTTTTATGAGTGCCTACATTATGGATGCAGTCTGTTTCACTACTAGTTTCCCAACTATGGGGTGGAAATGGACTATTCAAGATCCTACCCCCATTCATATATATCACAAAATCCTGTGGGAATCCAATTTCCACACCCATTTCTACAAAATTTGCCAAGGAGTTATGCTACCCATCCACCAAGCTGTTTTTGACAAGAGGGCCCCAAGGTTATTTGATGAGGCCAAGATTGATTTTATACCGATAGGTAGGTGGTTTGGGGAAGAACTGTCTACTTATGTTCGAGTCTATGGAACAATGTTACTTGGGAGCGGGAGCGGAGCGAAAACGAGAGCGGGAGCGAAAACGAGAGCGGGAGCGACCATTTTCAGAAGCTCCTGGTTTGGGGGCGAATCCGGGAGTGACTTTTTAAATATATATATATATATATATATATATATATATTTTTTTTTTTTTATATTTTTTAATTTTTGATACATATATGTCAACAAAAACATGTAGAATGATGAATTAGATATAAAAACATAAAAAAACATAGATTGATCATTGAACCATATCACATCAATCATCTAGATTCTAGAAATTATAATCTTCATCAACCATGTCCACAAGTTAGTAAAATACATATTACAACTGCAACATAATGAGTCTCGTGAATCATGATTCATCAAATTCAATCTTAAAGTTTCAACTTCAAGCTGTCAAAATTGAAAATTCAATATATAACATTTATCATCATTGATCACCAAAGTTGTACTTGTAAGCTAAGTTTAACGGTTAACCATTAGAAGAAGTAATATCTTAGATATTTCTAAGTCCTAACTTCTAACTGTTAACATGAAATGAAATGTTATAAAATGAAACATGAATAATGAAATGAAATGAAACAACTTTAGTCTTTCACGAAGCGTCATATTCATAATTCACAATCATTACCAATGAGTTATAATTGCCAACTTCAAACTTCAAATTTTCATTGTCACAGTCATATATTGTTTACAAAAAATATCATTATGATATGAAAGAGTCAAGAGTCAAGAGTCAAGGACTCAAAACTCAACAGTTATGAAAATGAAAGTCTAATAGAAACTAGAAAAGACAAGTAAACTGTAAATCTACATGTGGCCCTTGCCACGAGAGTCTATAGGAGTATAAGCAGGTCGTGGTTGTCTTCTAGGAGTCTCCCGCACAGACCGACGACTAGAACTAGAACCTCCACGTGAGGGTGTAGATGGAGGTGGCGACAACAAAGGAACAAGACTCGGACCTCGAGCACTGCTACTAGATGGTGGAGGTGGAGGTGGAGGTGGCATGGCTGCTGCAGCTGCAGCTGCTTCATCTTCATCCCTTATAAGTTCCTCTTCCATTTCTTCAAGATGCACTATACCATCCTCCAAATTGTCATCCTCTCGGTGATTGTCCCAAATTCTATATGTGGGATCCTCATAAGCCCGATCACAGTAATGACTCAACAACCTCAAGTTGTAGTGCACATAAACCAAGCTTTTTGCTCGGTTTTCATTGAGTCTGTTTCTTTTCACATTGTGTATGAAGCTGTAGGTGCTCCAACACCTCTTTGCAGAAGAAGTATTCACAACCCGTGATAGAACTTTTTTTGCCAATTTTGGCAAAAGTCCATGGCCGCCATATGTTTCCCACCATGTGAGAGCATCAAATCTGTCTCTGTCTTCCATTGCATGGAAGGTACCAAACAAACCAGTGCCACTGAAGTATCTGCCTATTTCATGGCGCACAACTACACATTCCTCCCTGTCAGGTATCAACTTTTCCAATGCTTGCAAATATCCACTAGTTACCTCTGCATCTAAATGGGGTTTGGTCCTAATCCCACCCCCTGGTGCAGGTTGGTCCAACCAAGATGTAGAGTAGTATTTTGGCGTAAGGATATACACCAAGCAATGTAGTGGAAGATTAAGTTTATTCCACCATACACACACAAAATCGTGAATCATTTTGTACAAGTCGGGATCTCTGTTATGAACAATATCTTTTATTTGCCCCAACATGGTATCCATCTGCTCATACACCTCGCCAATCACTGGTTTGTCTGTATCTGCAAACCGAATCATGTGATAAATGGGCTTGGTGAAATCCAACACTTGCCTCACACTTGTCCAAAACTGACCATCAAGAGCGGCCTCCTCCACCAGTTCAAAACCTTGCCTGTCAGCTGCATTTGTAGCCCTTTCCTTTAATACCTGCCAATGTGGACTTGATACCATGCTAGCCAATGACTCTCTTACCTTCAAAAGGCACCTGAAGGTGAGGTAATAGCTACCAAATCTGGTCTTTCCAATCTTCAACAACTCCAATCTCGAGTGACTGCGGAAAAGGCCATGTGTATTGCTATGATTTGTAATAAAATTTATCATTTGTTTGCCTTTCTTGTACAAATCACCAATCCATTGGTATTGTGCATTTTTGTTCTTGACAACATCATGAATCAGAAGGTTCAATGTGTGAACCAAACATCCAAACCAAAATATGTTGTGGTATTTATCCTCAATAATTGCTCCCGCTGCCTTACAATTAGGAGCATTATCAGTGATGACTTGGATGACATTGTATGGCCCAATACGGTCAATTGTTTCAAGTAATGCTTCTGCAATGTTGATGCCGGTCCTGAACTTGTCTGAGTAATCATGTGCATTTAGAAAGATGGCACCACTAACAGACACAACAAGAACACTTATCAATGGCTTGCCTTTTACATTTGTCCATCCATCAGATACAACGGACACCCCATGGTCAGTCCAAGAACTTGTCATTCTATTCAAAGAATGTGATATTTTTGCTTTTTCATGATCAAGTCCAACGGTTCTTGCCTTGTCATACCTAGGGCTCTTGTATCCTTTAGGGGCATCATTTATGGCAGAAACCATTTCGTGCCATTTAGGTGAGCGAAGAACATTGAATGGTATCCCACGTGCATAGAGAAACCTGTAAACCTTAGAATCCACATCCTTCCTACACCCCTCATCAAGGAAATCTGATATGGTTCTACACCTTAAACCTGATGACCCTGTGCCTCCATATCCACTGCCTTGGGAGGATGCTGAAGGAGTTCTTTGTGCTTGTGATTGTGAGCTTGGTTCAAAGAAACCCCTTGATTTTTTTGATTTGTATTGGGCTTCCTCCTCTTCCCTTATGTATTTGGCTCTATCCGCTGCTGACACCGCTGGACAAGTTTTGGTTCCTATTTGTTTGTCTCCATCCCATGGCCTTTTCCCGCAGAGGTGTTTTCTGGCACGGGTGTATGAATCTGTGTAATCATTGTTGCAATGGGGGCAATGAAATTTGGTGGTTCCACCCCCTTTCCCTGCTTCAGGCCTGTTAACATATTTCCACAATGGGGTTTGGTCTTGTTTAGTTTTTTGAGAGTCATTTTCACCCTCCTCCAGCTCCTCCTCACTGGGGTTTTCATCAAATCCACTTTCTCCAGCTTCTTCATCCCCCTCTTCATTTTGGCCCCTCCGTTTCCTACTCTCCAGCACCATAATAACCATAAAAGGGACCAAGAAGAGGAAAATCCCAAGAAATATAGCCAAGTCCATGATGTTTGATATTTGTAGGCTTTTGAATCTGCAAATTAATTTAATTTATTTAGATTAATTAATTTAATAATTTTAATCTATTAATTTAATTTAGATTCATAATTTTTTTACTAAATATAGTTAATAAACTAAATTAAACTACCTAAATTACTACCTAACTAAATTAAACTAACTAAACTAACTAAATTACTAAGTTACTTACCTCTCTGCAGGCTTGCTCCTCGCTCCTCGGCACTTGCTCCTCGCTTCTCCTCGCTCCTTTGCTCTTGCTCTCCTTGCTCTGGCTCTCATTCAAGTGATAATGAAATGTTTGTTTGCCCCATTGGGCTTTTAAAACATTTTTTTTTTTGTTAAATTGGAAAAAATTTTCGCGTCCGCGGCTTTTTTTCCGCCCGGATCGCTCTCGGCGTCGGGCGATTCGCTCCCAGAGCGAATTTTTAACGCTCGGGAGCGTTCGCTCCCCGATCGCTCTCGAGCGTTAAAAATCGCTCCGAGAGCGATCGGGAGTGTTCGCTCCCTGATTGCTCCCGATCGTTAAAAATCGCCCAGGGAGCGACGCTCCCTATTTCGCTCCCTAAATTGGCAGGGAGCGCGAATTTTTTTATCGGGAGCGCGCTCCCAAGCCACTCCCGCCCGGAGCGCGGATTGGGAGTGGGGGGGGGGAGCGCTCCCCTGCAACACTGCTATGGAAGCATAGCACCTCCCCATGTTCTCCCATGGTATGTACCAGATAAATTGCTTACCAAACTATAGGGGATGGGATAACCAAGACCCTAAAAGAATCTAAAAAGTCTCTTTGGCCTTCCTTTCCCCTCCAATGCGGTGTTTATGCATTACACGATTTCAAGCATGCTGCGCTTGAAATCGATCACATTACATGTTTAAAACTTGCCACCATTCCTGGTAGATAGTTTGACCCCAATAAGGTTGCACAAACTTCACTGCCCAAGTGAAAATAAGACAGTTCAACCATGAGGATGATGATTTTGATGACCTGTTTGAGTCAACTGAGCTATTTTCACAAGTGCAACATTTGGCTACTCTGAGATTGGACCCACAAAAGTTAGCTCAATTCCACTAGTACAGGAGGAAAAGGTTACAAAAGGTCCCTTTGGATCTGTTAGAGATCCCTCAGCCAGTTGTTTAAGAGGAACAAAGCTCAAGCCAAAACTCAGAGAAGGGCTCAGAACATAGTTTCGAGCATAATTCAGAGAAGAAATCAAAACAAGGTTCCGAACAAACTTTAGAGCAGAAATCGACACAAAGTTCAGAACATGATTCAGAGCAAGGTTCAGAGCATAACTCAGAGCACACCTCAGAGAAGAACCAAAAGAAGATCCCAGAGAAGAGTCTAGAAAAGGACACTGAGAAGGAATCTGAAAAGGTCTCAAAAGAGAGAAGTGGAAGATGTTTCCACTAAAGTGCATATAGATGACCCCCCCCTAAAAAATCAACTGGATGAGGCATGGAAACAATTTGACCAACAACTAAGATGACACAACAAGGGGAAAACGATGTTGAAATGGAAACAACATTTCAACACACCCCAAAGCACTGGACAAAGCTCGCTCATTGGAAGGGCTACTGACAAGGCTATCACCACAGAAGAAGTTGAGATCATCCCGACCTTCCCGTCAACTGAAGTCGTTCTCAAAGTGGAGGAAATCCCTCCTCGTGATGTCTTTTACAGTCCCAAGCATTGGGTTGTGGTAAAAAGACAGAGGAAAAGGAGGAAAACAGAATAGTCGTCAACAATAATCCCTGATAATGAACGTATGGATATAGTATGGAAGGATATACCCTCATGGATCCTTTAGACAATTTGACAAAATTGTCACAGTTTGCAGGTGCTTATGCATTTGCTACTATTGACAAGACAGTGGGAGTCAAACAATTGGTAAGGGAGAAAGAAGAAAGAATACAACAATTAGAGCAACAGTTGGCAGAAGAGAGACAAAGTGTCGACCATCAAAAAAAGGCACAAGTGGCCCAATTACAACAAAGCTTTGACCAATTGAATCTCCAATATCAAGCAGAAACAAGTGCCAAAGATATTCAAATACAACAGCTGCAGTATTCTATGCATTAGTTGAAAGATAATCCTAAGAGGATTTTATAAAAGAAGCATTAGAACTCAATTCTTTATTATCAATGCAACATGCGACATTTTGTCAGAAGCTATCTTTCATCAATCTGATGTGCAAGACTAGTGATTCACTGATGAATCAAGCATCCGATCTGAGGATCACTTTTAAGGAGATTTATGATAAGATTTCAGGACACATAACATGGCAGGATACTCCAGAGGGCAGAGCAACAGATCTTCCCAGGATAGAGAAATCTCATAAAGACATCCTCTTTACCGATTGGGATATTCAGCTAAAGCAGGTAGAAAGAACAATTTCAAGAGCGACTGATGTTGCAAATAATATCACTGAAACCATCAATGATAATTTGCACAATGCTAATTTGGTACAGGAATGCCCATGTGGGAGTCTACTTGATATCAAAGCCCTAGAAACACAATGGCAAGAAAATTCCAAAGCAAGAGAAGAGGCAATTAAATAGCTAACAAAACTTGACTGGGAAGTATATTGGAGATATCTGGTGAAGCCACATAGTCAGTGGCTAATGCTACGTTGCCTCACTGACTCATCCATGCACATGCTTCCTACTCTTTCAGATGCAGTGTATTCATGACAATTGCGTACGAGGACAGGTCAGCCTCTTGAAGTCAAGTTAATGATGGATATCTATGAGTTTGAACAACGAATGAAAGAGTAGACACCATTACATGTTGAAGCTCGTCATTGCAACAATTTCTATTTTTGTATTTCTGTCACTTATTTTAAGGAGAGTTGTTTAAACCTCCTTGGAACTTTCATGTAATATCTATTTTTGTACTTTTTTTTTATTATTTAAACCCTTTTATGTCTTTGAAGAAAGGGTCCCCAATTTTATAAAGCTTTAAAAGCTTGCACTTCTGTACTTTTAAAGTGTATCCTAGTAGAATGACTGGATCAGAGTCCTAAAGTTTTGTGAAGAAGGCTTTTGGAAGCTTGCACTTGTGTACTTTTGGAAACCGTCATAATGAAAAACACTGGACTGGAGCTATTTACTTTATGAGCAAAGTTATACGCATCGGGTATTTCTATAATTGTGTCTTTATTTGTTCACGAATTGAAAGCCATTTCTTTTTATATTGTTTGTCATATGTATCTCTTTTTATGCAGTTCTGTATTCATTCACTTCTGAACATACTAGGACTGTTATCTTTAATACATAGATGAGCAAGTGTTTGAACGATATTTGATGCGATATATGTTTATCAATTATTTTGATTAACTATTTAATCAAAATAATTATTTCAAAGGCTTTTCATTTTTGTTAGTGTTTGATTAATCTTCATTATCATACACTAAAGATAATCATTGCAGATCGCATAAGTAAAATCCCAGGTAATAAGTAGATAGGTTAAATATACATGTATTTCAGTTGAAAACCACCCCATCTATCACTTAGTTTTTGGTAATCAACACCCTATCCATCCTATCACATTTTTATTGGGAAACTGGTCCCATTATATCCAGTCGGAGCCACTAATCCAAACAGATAAGGGACGGTATTCAAGTCCCTGACCGAGTGTTTTTCCCCCATGTTGTTGCAGTGATTTTCGAGGCTTCAAAATTTTGGTGCTAGGAGGGCCAAGACTATGAATGGAAAAGAGAACTCAATCTAAATTAACAAGCCATTCCAAGAGTCACTCCCCCTCAAGATCACCTCCAACTTCTAGATCCTCATCTAAAACTCCTATTTCTAGATCAGAAGTTGAGCAGTCACCTCTGAAATCTCCTAGTACATTTCCTAAAGCACCTTCTTTAGATTATAATCCCGAATGACCCGAGGTCCAGACTTTAATAAAGAAATTAGAAGAAATCTCCATTTCAGCAGAAAAGCCTGTGTCATCTGAAGCATTCGAAGGAAGTATCACTTCTATTTTGCAGCCCATTCAGATTCTAACTCATTCTCAAAGTGAAAAGCTTGGAGTTCCTCCATTTGAACCTCTTCCTTCTTTCTAAAAGAAGACCAAGAAATCTGGGTCGCAGACATCAACTAGTGAGGTTTTATCAAATTCCCCTCCACAAACACCTTAATTCCCTTCGTTCATTCTTGTTAATACCCATTCTTTTCAAGGTATTGGTGCTAGTTCATTTAGCCCAAGTACACAACCTGCCTCTTCTTCCACACAAACACCCTCAATATCCACTTCCTCCCAAAACCCAATAATGGCAGGAAGACAACAACAACAACCACAACAACCACCACCAGTCAGACCATGGGCCAATCCTGGAGCTGTGCAAATGGCAACACCTATTCATGATCTACCTAAGCATCCTGAAAGATGGCTACCAAAATTTAATCCTGATGATGGATTACTTGCTGAAGAGCATCTCCATAATTATATGTTAGCCATTAATCTGAATGGAGTAGTTGAAGAAGACTGTGTAGTAAGATTATTTCCCTACACTCTCCAAGGATTAGCAGGTTCATGGTATTTCTCATTACCACCAGGGTCTATTACTAATTGGGACATGTTTGAAGAACAATTCTTAGCTAAATTTGGTGATGACTATACAGTTGCATCCCTTATCAATGATCTTTCTAATTTAAAAGCTAAGTCAGATGAAAAGATCAAAGATTTCAATTCTAGATTCAATAAATTGCTAAACAAAATCCCAGCCACATCAAGCCCTGGTGTTGATGTCCAGATCGAGTGGTATATTTCTTCTCTTCCTTCCAATATAGCAATTTTTGTAGATAGAGCCAATAAGGCTACTTTGGTAGAAAACATGAAAGAAGCCCTGTTTGTAGAAAAGAGAATAGTTGCATTGGAAAAGAAGACAACCCAGGAAGATAGGAAAACGAAAAAGGTTACATTTAAGGATGAATCAAAGAAGAAAGCCCCTAAGGATCCTTTTGATCTTGAAGGCCTGCAAAAAGTCCTTAAAACCATGTCAAATGAGATGGTAGAGATTAAGAAACAAGTAGCTGAATCCTCTTCTAAGAAACCTTTTAGATCCTTCAAGAGGAATCAGACATCTAATCCTCAACCACCAAACACAATATCCAATGTTGAATCTGATTTAGATGAAGATGAAGAAGAAACTGCATTGTTTGATGAAGAGACTGAAGATGAAGAATTGGTTGAAGTACATGGAATGTGGGATTTTATCCTTCCTGCTTCTGATGATGAAGATGAGCAAGAGGCTCTGCCTATCAGCACTAGGAGTAAGGGCCTTGCTGATTCAACATAGTCAACCCAAAAGCAAAAGCCCTCAACCTCTGCTACCAAGGATAAAGTGGCCAGTAAAAAGTCTTCTCCTAAATCTCCTCAACCAACTCCATCCTCATCTAATCCTCCATCTTCATCTAAAACTTTGGTAGTTGCTGATACCATGGAATATAACATAGTGGAGGACATGAAGAAAGCTAGAGCAAATATCTCTCTTCACGAGCCCAGTAAGCTTAAATATCAGCAAAAGCTATTACTGAAAGAATTGAATGCAGTTCCTGCTTCTCCTCTTCCTGCTACTGTGATATCCCAAGCTTCCAGAGGAATGGGTAAGCCTCCCAATGATTCATCAAATAAGGTCAATCCTACTGATGCTATCTTAATTGGTGACAGATCCAATTCACATACTCCCCCTTCCCTCTTAACTTATGCAATCTCCAATAAAAATATTCATAACTGCTTAATAGGCTTAGGGGCCTCTTCAAATATTATGCCAAGAACAGTCTGCACTAAATTAAATGTTTCACCCCAAAATTCTGTTGTTCACATTGTGCAACTTGATAGAACAAAAGTTGAGGTCTTAGGAGAAATGAATTCAGTCACCATTAGACTCTCTTCTAATCCGAAAGTTTGTCAAGTAATTGACATACTAGTTGCTGATATTCCCGAGTTCTATGGTTTAATTCTTAGTAGAGACTGGTCTGAGAAACTTCATGACTATTTTGCAATAGATTGGTCTCACATGTGGCTCCCTTACAACAGAAAGCCAAATCAAATCAGAATTGACCGAGAAAAACATTTGAAGCACACAGTAACTGATTTTGAAGATGAAAATGAGCCAATAGCTTTTAACAACAATATCATTGGAAACTACTCTGCTGAGTCATTTTTAGGAAATTTCAATGCATAGAAGTCACCTTTTTTGGATAACTCTGTTACTTCCTAGATTGAGAACTTTTCTCAAACATATTCTTCCAGATGTATAAATCTTGTAGATAAACCATTAGTTAAAACTTTGTTTTGGACATTATATTTTGATGGATCTAAATCCAATGATGGTGCATGAGCCGATTGTATATTTATCAGTCCAGAAGGAGAAAAACAATGCTAGCATGTAGGTTAGAATTTGAATGCACAAATAATACTGCTGAATATGAGGCACTGATCCAAGGTTTGTATAAAGCAATAGGCCTTGATATCAAATATCTTCAAGTTTTTGGAGATTCAGAAATAGTTATCAAACAAGTAAGAAACACCATTCATTGTCTCTCTAGACATTTAAAACATTACCAATCGTTAGTCCAGGATCTTACTTCACATTTTGTAGCAATATCGCAATATTGCAATCAGAGGTTTTCGGGAGTAGCGGAGAATAGATATGGCTGAAAGCTTTGAGCGATTGCGAAATTGCGAGAAGTGACGTGGCATTGTAGCGGGCCCATGGGTTTATTATTAAGCGCAACTTTTATTTTAGCTTTATGATTTTCCTTAGGTGCACTCTTGAAGAAATAACTTTATTGTAATTGAGGGGGGGGGCGGGAATTGGGAATGATACAAGCGGGGAGCATGTTGATACTCTTGCGATTTATCCAGACGCGATGTTTTTAGAGAGTGTGTTTTATTGTTTTGTCGGGTTTGGTAGCTTGTCGCATTTCGCAATAGGGATGTTCCTTGGTCTTATGATATATCACTTTTATTATGAGATTGCGATGCGGGGAATTTCCGCCGTGAAGGAATTTCATCAATACTTAAGCTTTTTAAGGAATAGATAGTTTTGGTTCCCGGGGGCTATCTTTTATCGCAATCGCAAGTTTCGAAAGGGTAAATGAAACTTTGTTTCTTTGAAACTTTGCGACATGCGATATTGTCGGGTTTTCTTTAAGGTAAGCCTTATTCAAGTCATTCAAGATTTAATGAGGATTTGTTTATTAAAAAATCAAATTTCTTCTTAACAAAAACCCTAAACTAAACTATATTCCTATGTTTTTCAATTTTTAAGGGTCCCTATTTATTTATACAATAATCTCCTAAGTCATTTATGTAAAATAAATGGGGGGTGGTTGCACAGCACAACAGGGCCACTATCACTACAACCACTACCTTTTGCTCTTTTTTGGGCTTTAACCACTAGGGAGGCTTCCCTTTAGCAGGTCAACTAGAAGGATATGTCAAGTACACAGGATAAGGTGAGAAGATAGGCTTATGGAGGACAACTCTACCTAAGAACAAGTATTAGCAGGCATAATAGGGCAATTTGTTGAGAAACGTGATTAGTTTCGGTCTTCATAATTGTTGTACTCATTTCAATATGTATCCTCTGTAACAAACAAGTAAAGAAAAGAAAAGAAAAATCTTTTATTATTAAAGCATAGGTTTCATGCTCATTATTGATGGTATTCTAGGTAAAATCATGTTCTTTATGCTTCTAGCGTTTGTTAGGTCTTAGGATTTATTGTCAGGAGTCAAAGGAGTCAACGTCATGTTTATAAGACCCTTTCAGGCAAAATGTATTTGTAAAAACAATTCTTTTTGAGCCTTGAAAGTCTTGGAAGCTCCAAAGTACAAGTCGGCCTTGGGAACATTAAATCGACCTAAAGGAGGGAATTATACCCCTGAGAAGGCTATTTAATGGAGTAGTTCGACCTCATTTGAGACTCACTCACTCCACAAGTTCAATATAACAAGAAGAAGTTGGATCTGTAGCTGGGAAGAGAAGGAAAGAGAGCGAAAGTGAAGGAAGAGAAGGAAGGAAAAAATTTTCTTGTTTTTGGGCTCTATCTCTCTCTTGTGAAGTTCTAGGGTTTTTGGTGCAATAGAAGTAGGTTGAAATTGCATGATTCAGTTGCAGTAGGACAAAGTGCAACATCTTACAGCTGAAGGAAAGGACACTCTATCTAGACCTCGTTGACCTTAGGAGGAGCGGTCTTGCTCCAAGAAGGTCTCAAGAGGAGGTTGATCTAGGATTTCCTTGGAATTTGCAAAATCGAAATTGCAGGGTCGAAGTTGTACACTGAGTAGCATTATCGAAGCTGACAGGTCGAAGTTGCAATGTGTAGCAGTGTGGTGCAGAATCAAGGAAGGACTTGAGGAAGGGTTGACTTGGTACTAGGAGAAGGTCTGGTCTAGGGTTTGGGTCTTTGTATTTCATTTGAAGCAGATTCTAAGAAGAGAAGAGTTTTTGGGTTTTCCCCTTGGAGGGGTTTTCCTTGGCTGAGAGCCTAATATTCGTGTCCTCTATTGTTGCAGTTTATTTTGTTGATATTTGTTTGATAAAAGATATCACTAAAAGAATACAAGAAAACTAATAAGTTCACAAGCAAATATCGAGAAAGGAAAATAAGATTAATAACTGCCACTATGAATTTTCCAACATGGTATTAGAGCTAAGGTAAACAAGGAAGGAAACTAGAAGGACACTAGAAGGAGTTACTTGTCAAGGAGGGAAAAGGAAACTTTCAAGAAAGGATTGAAGAAGAAACTTTGAGAAGGATTGAACACTTGTTGAAAAACCTAGAAGGAGGATTTCTAGAAGGCGATCAAATCTACATCAAGCTTGTATCTAAGGAAAATATGAAAGGAAGACTTCAAGAAGATTGCTTAGCTCTCTCTCTAGAAGAAGATATATTTAGAAGGGACTTTTGAAGAAGGCATCAAGGATCTTGGAAACTTTTGTTGGAAGAATCCCTGGAGACATCTTTAAAAGACATTGTTGAGGACTCTTCAAGAATCTTGAAGGCATCAAAGAAGGTTGAAAACATCATCAAGGAGAATCTTGATCTCAAGTAATTAACATATTATTACATCATTCTTGAATCTTCAAGTTATATGGGTTCTTTTTGCATGGAAAGCAATAAGCTTGTTGGGGCATCAAACTATCTAGCATGGAAGGAAAAAATTGACTTGATACTCACAAAACAAGAAGTAATGGAATATGTTACTGGGGAAATTACTGAACTTGAGAAAGATAAGGCACAAGAACTAGCAAAGTACAAGAAAGGGGAAGTAAGGGCTCAAAGGATCATAGTTGAATCAATTAAGGATTTTCTTGTTCCATTTGTTGCAAATTTGAAGACTTCCAAGGCCATGTATGACAAGCTAGTGAATTTTTACTTGGTAAGTACAACAGGACAAAAGATGTCGTTGAGGAACAAGCTGTATAAAATGAAGAAATCAAAGGATGAGGATGTGGCATCCTTTCTCACGAGTCTCTCAACTAAGAGACCATCTGTAAGTACTTGGGGAACCAATGATTGATTCCGAAGTAACCATCTGTGTACTAAATGCATTGCCACCAGAATGGAGCAACTTTGCAACTAGCATCTACTCCAAGAAGGACTCAATTCCATTCGATGAGTTGTGGGTGCAATGAATATTGGAAGAATCAAGAATCAAGGTCAAGGATGATATTGGATTAGATAAGCAATCTCAAGGCTTTCTAGCTTGAGTTAAGACGCTGAAAAAGGGAAAGTTTGGTAAGTCCGAGAAGCAAGACATGTCCAAAGTGCAATGTTTTGGATGCAATGAATTTGTACACTTTAAGAGGAACTGTCCAAACAAGTAGAACAACAAGAGAAAGGAAAGGAGTGAAGCTCATGTATCTGAGGCAGTGGGAGAAACTAGGAAGAAGTCAAAGAAGGAAGAAGTGAAGGATATTCACTACTAAAGAAGGTTCATTGACTGTCAGGATCTTTATGATGACTAATATTTCTTTTAGGATAGTATGTTTTTCATGTTATCATAGAAAGAAGCATATGGTAGTAGCATGTATAGAATTTACATGGTTAAGTTTCTTTGTATAGATCATCTAAATAGATGGATAAATAGACCATTTTTGCATAATGTTCATCCATTAGTGTCTAACTATGTTGCACAGGTTCGCAAACACGGGGGTGGGGTTATCGTCCCCAAGTACCAGATTCTATTACGAGTGCTCCTGAGAAGAACCCATAAGAACCGAGTTCTTTATTAAAAAGATTTGGGTTCTTTTGTCTTGACGAGTAAAGAGAACCCTGATGATGGGTACTTGGAACCCCAAAATCGGGTTCTTTGGGGTTCATTTTAGTTTTTATTTTCAAAATTTTAATTAATTTAATGGGCTTCCCCTAATATTCCAAGTAGCTAGTTCTTCATCTTGCAAGAAGAATTGGAGTACTTATGCCTTTATCCATTCAGTAAAAAGAAATAGGTTGGGCTCAAAGAAGGCAAAGAACTTAGTGTACATTCATAGCACACTTCGTCTCATATGTCGAAAAGACCTTGGGTACAAGGAGGGTCCTTTCAAGAGATGGGACCAATACACAAATGATGCTATGTGCGTGGATGAGGAGATACAACTAGATGGCCTTATTGAGCTACCTCCAGTTGCTATGGATGAGCAGGGGCCTCAAGATGAGAGTGATTCCTACCTGGAGAACATGTTAACTGAAGATCTGAGTGATGCTGATGACATGGATGTTGATGGCATGGCTTGAGGAAGCCATTGTTCACTATTAGTTATTTTTATTTTAGTATTTTAAAATTTCCTAGTTCTTGTTTGGAGGTGCCTTAAGGCAAATTTTGAATGTAGTATGACAATGGACATATATCATGATTCTTATTAATATGTAAACTCCAATTTGCACTTGATATCAAACTGGAAAATTTTAAATTTCATTGTGAATGTTGAATGTTCAATGATGTGCATGTTTAAATATATAAAGTTTAAATCATAAATATTTTAGTTTTCTTGTTTAAAGTTGAAAAATATACAAATTCATATATGTTATAATTTATAAAATACAATATTTATCTCTGTCAGAATGGTTTGGGCATTACGCATTATAAATGGTAGAGATATGAAAAAAGATGATTACTTTTAGTTCTCCTAAAGGATTGAACACTCCTTTTTATCTATTCCTTTAGCGAGTAATGAGGAGATCCTATCGATTGCTGTTTCCTACGGACCTTCAGCAAAAGCATGAAAAGGCTCGAATGGTTTTATGGAAATTACAGATCAATTCACTCTATCAATAACTAAGCCTAGTCAGGTTCATGATCAAATTTCTTTTGATATTTATTATCACATGAATCCATTATCAGTTAACTACTTCTTTCCATTAGATCTCCAGATAGAGTGGATCCGATTGGTCCATTTGTATAGAAATATGATAGAAAATAGGATCGAACTGGTATTATATATATAAATTATAATATACCTTTGACGAACCCATGCACCCTGTTTCAAAAATTTATGTACCTGTCCCCGTACCCATGTTTCCTGGCAACATAGGTGTCTAACATTATGTTAGAAGTTTTCATCCCGCTTAGTTGAGTCATCATGATTCAGGAAAGACCATCATTTTGGAAGGTCTTTGGGAAAAGTATCATGGAAAGGTTAGTAGACATTCCATGTAATGTTGAATCAATATTTGTAAAGGGATGAAGGAATGCAATGGGTTAGGATGCAGGCTCTTTGTGAGATATATGAATAGCTAGATGATCAGATGAAAGCTTAGGAATGCATGTAGAATCTTGTGAGAAGAAAGTTGGTAACAAAATATGCTTAGGTAAATGAATATATGATACTTGAAAAGAATAAGTTTTGAATGACTTAAGGATGTGTAAAGAATTTAATACTTTCTCTAGAATATATATAAATAATTAACATCCAGGAGATTCTCCGGAAGAAAAGTTGTAACTTGGTAATAAATTTCGATCCTTGGGCACTCTGATGCATGAAGGAAGTTTCAAGTGGAGATGGTTGATGAGGATGTTGATGGAATGAGAAGGTCATCATGATGAGGTAAGTCTGATTTTCATTATTGTTGGTTATCTGGTTAACATATTATTTTGCTACCTGGAAGATGTTGTAGGAATATATGATGGCAGTTGAGGCAAGTTCAATTGTATGGATGAAGGATATTGAGGGAAGCTCGATATCTGGTACCTGACAATTGTGAAGTCAAGATATGGACATCTTGGGATTAAAAGGCTGCAGTGCGAGAAGATAACATGGAGGTCAAAGGAAGATAACTTGTAAGAAGAGGCTATGATCAACTCGATGTTTGGGAAGGCTCAATGTAATGCCTTCATATCAAAGAAGAAAGTGATGAGCAAGAAGATTGGCCTAGAACCTGTCACAAGATTGAAAAGAGAAGGTGGCTCCATGATACCTTGAAAGAAAGAAAGCTCGATGATGTAAAGGAAAGAGGGAGCTGAGCAACTATGAAGAACTGATAGCTAATACTCGTATGAAGACAAGTGGTAAGGCTTTTGATGATGAATTCCCAAATAGAAAGGAAGTCTAGATCTCCTCTAATTTTGAGAGGGAGTAAAGGAGGTTCCTTGTATAGGAGAAAGGTTCTATTCTGAAGATTAAAGGAGAATAGGGATGTCCTCTCTAATTGAAGAGGGAGTGGTGTTGACATCACATGTGCATTCTCCTCTTTAGGTGATGAAGAGAGAATGTCGGAGGATTGGATAAGCATCCGTGGTTTCCTTGAGGATATAGCATACAAGAAAGGAAAGGGGCCGACACTCTTTGAGTATGTGATAGGTATCCAAGAGAAGAGTGGTAGAAAAAGACCGATATTCTTTGAGGACTTAGGATTGGAGATCCAAGATAAGAATAGTCCTGAAAGGACATACCTTGTAGACATTCAGATGGGGTATTTACGTTGTAGAGGTAGTGTGGTATCACACGTAAAGCCTCCCAACATAGAAAGCTTGTCCAGTTAGGCCTTCGGGGCAATGCTAGTCATGATGATGATGCTTAGAGTATGGCTTATCAATCCGACTCTTCTTGAGAACTCTTTAGTTTGAGATATGATGTTGTACAGTTTTACAATTATGAATACCTCCCTAGTTAAGAGGGAGTGTTGAGAAGTGTAACTCGTTTCGGTCTTCATAATTATTGTACTCATTCAATATGTATCCTATGTAACAAACAACAAAAGAAAAGAAGAATTTGTTATTATTAAAGCATGGGTTTCATGCTCATTATTGATGGCCTTCTAGGTAAAAGCATGTTCTTCATGCTTCTAGGGTTTGTTAGGTCTTAGGATTTATTTTTATGAGTCAAAGGAGTCAAAATCATGTTTATGAGACCTTTCCGAGCAAAATGTATTTGTAAAAATAATAATTTTTGAGTCTAGAAAGTCTTGGAAGCACCAAAGTACAAGTCGGCCAAAAGGAGGAAATTCGACCCCTTGAGAAGGCTATATAAAGGAGTAGTTCGACCTTGTTTGAGACTCACTCACTCCAAAAGTTCAATATCACAAGAAGTTCGATTTGTAGCTGGGAAGAGAAGGAAGGACAAAATTTTCTTGTTTTTGGGTTATATATCTCTCACTTGTGCGAAGTTCTAGGGTTTTTGGTGCAACAAAAGGAGGCCGAAATTGCAGGACCGAGTTGCAGTAAGACCAAGTGTAGCATCTTGTAGTTGAAGGAAAGGATACTCTGTCTAGACCTCGTTGACCTGAGGAGGCGCTGACTTGCTCCAAGAAGGTCTCATGAGGAGGCTGATCTAGGGTTTCCTTGGAAGCTGGAAAACCGAAATTGCAGGGTCGAAGTTGCAGGCTGAGTAGCATTATTAAAGCTGGTAGGACGAAGCTGCAGTGTGTAGCAGTCTGGTGTAGAATCAAGGAAGGACTTGAGGAAGGGTTGGCTTGGTACTAGGAGAAGGATTGTCTAGGGTTTGGGTTGTTGTGTCTCATTTGAAGCATATTCTAAAAAGAGAAGAGTTTCCGCATTTTCCCCTTGGATGGGTTTTACCCTAGCTGAGAGTCTAATATTTGTGTCCTCCATTGTTGCAGTTTATGTTCTTGATATTTGTTTGATAAGAGATATGACTACAAAAATACAAGAAAGCTAATAAGTTCACAACCAAATATCAAGAAAAGAAAATAAGTTAAATAACTGCCTCTATCAACTTTTCAACACAATTGACATCCTTCAATGTGCCTAATTAGGGCACTATATGAACTAGGGCTTAAGAAATAGCGAGGAAATAGGATTCACCTATAATCATAAGGCGGAGAAAACGCTTTCAAACAATGTAAAACTTGAACCAATGGAACAAGATGCCTTCAATAAGCCCCAAGTTGAAGCCTAGTGCAAATGAGGGCTTTTCTAGGGCAAAATTTACCTAGGGAAAAAGACTTTAACCCTAATATAGATGGTTTAGCCAGTAAAATGAGTTGATTTTGAGGATGTCACCTTTTCTTTAAAGTGTTGAATCCTTCCAAAGGCCAACTAATTCAACCTTAGTTGAGATTTGTGCCCTAGCCCTAGCTAGCGACTTATTCTTGAGGGGTCGAAATCAAATTTAAAGAGAGAAAATGAGATTTCGGTGTAAGGTTATGGATGAACAATAGAGTGACCAAGGCTAGTGCCCTTGTCCTTGGAGATGGCATCAATATGGATGTAAAATGTGCTTAATCTTGGAAAGGAGTAAGGGAATAATGAAACCCTAGTTATCACTTTTGTGAAGGAGAAAAGTCAATTGGGAGAGCTAGTTGAAAGATTCACTAATGGGATTGCCATTCACATGCTGTAACTGAGTAATGCATGCAATACTATCATCTAGAATCCACACAATGACTTTCAACACTAACTAGCACAATATAAACCCTAAATAATTATCCATTCCATACATTAGACACAATAAGCAAAAAATTACCAAATCTAAGGTTTACTTACAAGATAGAATGCATGAACAAGCCTTTATTACTCCAAAATGACATCTCCAAAGCCAAAGAAATAGGTCCGATACCAAAGATTCACATATCCACAAGATATATGCTTAGGCCAAAATTCTCTAAGAGGGCTGAATATAGTCACAAATGATCGTGAACAATGAAATGAACCTATCCTCTATTTACTTATGCCTTACAAAACCTCTAAAACAAGTTTGATTCTTAAATTTACTTGGGCTACAAGCCAACACATTAGCTAACAACAAAATGAGCTTAATTTTCCCACACCTGTGAGTCACAACTTCCTTTATTGCTGATGTCATGCCTAACTCAAGCTTCAAATGCTATGTGAAAGTGTAATGAGGTGTACAAATATGTGTAGATACTTGTATGATCCAAAACTTGAGAGCTGGTGCTCAAATTCACGTCAATTTCTCTTGTGGGGTCCCAAAATCCATCTGGGGAGCCACAAAGTGGTCTCCATGGGTCTCCATCTGTTAAACAAGGCCTCCTTCTCTCCAGCGTTAGGGCTCCCTCTGGTGCAACAAGCCATCCCTAGTCTCTTACTGTGAGACCAACCTCATCTGGGCTCTGAATCAACTCTAGCTCGTCAAATTGTGTCAAGGCCAACCTGGGGGCATGTTGGGTCTAGTGGTGTCATTTGAAGAATCCTCGAATCTGGGTCAAAGTCAATCAATGTCGTGGGTACGGGAGGTGCTTTGGGGTGTGTCATCTGATAGTGCTGCTATGAGGATCTAGACTCTTAATGCTTCACTTGTTTGGGCTAATTTACTCCTCTAAAGGGCTTGGGTACATGTGGATTAGGTGCCCAAAGCTTGGGCTACTGAACCACCTGACAAGAGCAACATGGATTCTAGTGATATCAACTAGTCATTAGAGACGAATGCATCTAAGTGAGCCAAACTTGAATGTCAAGGGAAATTTAATACTTCAAACAAGGATCCCTTTCCAAAATTAGGACCAAGATCTCACATAGGTGTTTTCTCCTTAGGTAGTGATGGCTAAAGGTCAACCCTATTAGGTGCTTCCATCCCCTAAGGGGAAATAATAGTTCCATGGGCCACCACTCAATTGATAGGTTTTAGTGAATAATAATGTGGTGCACCCATTATCCATACTAAATGCCCAAAAGCAAACAAGTATAAGCACTAGATTGAAAAATGATCAAAGTAGCTTTTGAATGGAAACCTGCCTTTGTCCACGTGCTAATTCTGAATGGGTGAGAAGCACATAGCTGATGCAAGTGGCAGAGGCTCATGGCATATAATCATCAAATGGTGGCTGACAGGGGTTGCTATCTCGCTGATCGACTGACTATCAAATGTAGGAGAAAAGTCTTATGGGGTTGTCTGTTTTGGTGGGTAATAGGTCCCACATTGAGGGATGCTCAGGAGTATTTTGATGGTCCTAGGAGCACTTTTAGAGAGAGAAAACCTCTGAAGAAGTTCCTACACTACATGGCATTGATTAGTAACATCCTAGAATCCTAGCCATTTTGCTTTAAGGAAGAGACGAATTGGTAGGTATGGTTGGATACCATGGTGGAGGAGTACAACGCCATCATGATGAATGATGTTTGGGACATAGTGCCATGGCAAGAGGGGAAGTCAATTGTGAGTTTTAGGTGATTATACACAATCAAGTATGGTGTAAATGGTAGTGTTGGGAAGTTCAAAGAAATGTTTGTGGTATGGGGGTTCTCCTAGAGAGAGGGAGTGGACTACAAAGAGACATTTGCTCTAGTCTCTTGGTGCACTTCCATTAGAGTCGTTATTTTCTTGGTTTCAATCATGGGATGTAGGATACATGAGATTGACATGAAGACAACTTTTGTTAATGGGATCATTAAGGAAGAAGTGTATATAGAGCAACCCTCGTGCTTTGAGGTAAATAGGAATGAGTCCCCATGTTTGTAGGCTTAAGAAAGCCTTGAATGGACTCAAGTAGGCACCAAGAACATGGTGTTGTAGGATTGATGGATATCTGTAGAGTAAGGGATTCATCAAAAGTGAAGAAGACTCTAATCATATTATACTTTTCCTGGGACTGATCTACCCATTTTGGTGTTGCATGTAGATGACTTGTTCTTATAGGTGTAGAGAAGCTCATTATAGGGTGCAAAATAGACATGGCAATTTAGTTCAAGATGAAGGAAATTGGCATGATGCATTACTTCTTGGGGTTGGAGGTTTGACAAAGACCAAGGGGTAATTTTTCTTGGGAAAGGTAAGTGTGTGCTTGAAATTTTGAATAGGCTTCAAATTGAGTACTGCAAAATATGTCCATGTTTATAATTGCTAATCTAAAGAAGGTGAAAGCATCAAATTCAAAGTTGGTGGATTCCATGATGTATACGAAATTGGTAGGTTCCTTGATGTATTTAGTCAATGACAAGCCAAATATATTATTCGCTGTGAGCAACTTGAGTTAGTTCATGGTGAAACCAAGGAAAGAGCATTGGATAGCAACAAAACATGTGCTCAGGTATTTGAGGGGCACATTATGGTCCGAGATATCTTGGAGATGGTGAAGTGAAGATACAAGGGTACTTAGATTGGTACATAATGCAGTAGATAGGAAGAGCACCTTAGGGAGCTGCTAGAGCCTAGAATCAATGACAGTGTCATTTTTCAACAAGAAGCAAATTTGTGTGGCACTTGGCTCAACAAAGATAGAATACATGGCAACTAGTACTGCTAGTGAGACCATTTGGCTTCTACAAGTTACTTGTAGGTTGTTTGATTAGGATTTCCATCTAATGTTGCACGAAGTGGGGACGTTTTTTGGAATCGGATCCGCAAAAGCGTCATTTCCCAAAAATCTAGGAAGTGAAGCGTCTCGGAAGCATCTACTATATATATTTTCATTTATATTAAAAAAACTTCCAAAATACCAATTAGTTGTAGAAGACATGAAAACATGCATATTTTTACATAAATCAAGATAGATATGATATCCATTGTACATCAATGATTAATTATTCCAGTGTCAACCATCTAGATGCATCAACCATCTAGAATCTATATTCCTCTTCTCTTGTCTAGCCTTTTTCTCTACTTTGATTCTCTAGGGATATTAGTTAACATTGCCCAATTTTGATAAAACAACCTAATCCAAGCCTTATAATATGGTAGAGAAAGCTTAACATGCCTGATCAATGATTTTGACTTGAGTGAAGGGTACAATTTTGCTAAGGCCATGATATAGGAGTTCAACAATCAACAACACCAACACTGGGGTACATATAGGGCCCAATGATTTTGATTAAATGCCAATCACATGCCCTCATACATGATATAATCCAATGAAACATCACAATCCCGTTGATCCTGAAAAGTCTGTTAAATTTTGAATTGGACATGAAATTCAATTTTCTCCATATGAAGTTTGATGAGGTTGGAACCACTCTCAAAGATCCTTAGTCATTTCATGGTACTGTTAAAATTTAAGTAAAAGGATGAAAATGTAAAAAGGATGTGTTACCACTCAAACCAAGGGGACCTAAAAGGGGTTCCTAAGAGGGCAACTGTTAGGTTAAGGCAATGGTGGAGTCTTAGCCCACTGTCACCACAACTAAGTTTTCATGCTCTTAACGAAATTTCACCGATGGGAGGAGTGTCGGTAGTGTAGGAATCTCTGGTAAAGTATATGTCCATGGATAAGTGGAAAGTGACCCTGGAAACCCTTTCCCAAGGATGGAGTGAAGAATGGAACTTGCTTGCTCTTGAAGCAAGGGACTGGTCCTCCAGGGGTAAGGGGTGAGGATTGGAGGGTTGAGGGAGAAGGAATAGGCTTATAGACGAGGTTCTCAATCCCTATAATCTTTGGGAAAGTTGGATTCCCAAATGGTCCTTGACAAATAATCTTTATTGAGAAGTGAGACTGTTACCACTCAAACCAGCAGGGGACCTAAAAGGGGTTCCTAAGAGGGTAACTGCTAGGTTAAGAGCAACGGTGGAGGCTTAGCCCACTATCACCACAACTAAGTCTCCCTATACTTTATGGACTTTCATCAATGGAAGGAGTCCCGATAGTGTAGGGATCACTTGTAAAGTATATGTTAGTCAATAAGTGGAAAGTGACCTTGGAAACCCTTTCCCAAGGGGTAAGGGGTGAGGATTGGAGGGTTGAGGGAGTAGGAATATGTTTATAAACGAGGTTCTTAATCCCTATAATCCTTGCGAAACTTGGATTCCCAAATGGTCCTTGACAAATAATCTTTATTGAGAAGTGGGACCACACGGGGCCAAATGGACCTTGTCTAGGTTCGGGTATGGGATGTAGCAACCAATGATGTTCCTATCTTGGACAAGGTGAAAGGAAAGGACCAAACAAGAATATTTACTTCAAAAGGTTGAATTGATCCTGTTGAGGTCTAGCCTTAGGGATGCCTAGGCAAAATTCGATCCTAGAGCTAGGGCTTGGGATTTCCAGAGATTCCACTGTTAGAATTGCCTCAAATTTGGAGGAGAGGGAGGGGACCCACCAACACAGTACCCTGTAGGAGATCGAAATTTTTCTGTGGGTCAATTCTCGGGAAATTGATGCCCTAGGTGATCTAATGGGGCTAGAACTAGGGATAAAGGGGAAACGGGTAAAAAGAGTGTTACAATGATTACCCTTTTTGAGGAATCAATGCCTAATTCACTTGGGGATATGGAGTCACGGATGATGATGAGTAAGAACTTGGTTTCTTGATCAAGGTGGCTTGGAAAGTCAACTTCATCCAATGTTGAGAGAAAGAAAAGAAAAGTGACCTTCAAGCATTTATACTTCAAAGCAAATGGTGCAAGCTTATCGAGACAAATAATCTCTAGGACATTTCATTCATATAACATTGGCCCATACATTAAATTAGCTAAAACCTCTGAAACCGGATTCGTTGAAATAGGCCGACTTGTCCCGAATTCGACGAATCAGACATGATTCGTGCCAATTTGTGTCCGGAAATCGGGACATGTCGTGTTCGATTAGGACACAATCGTGTCCCAATCAGGCACATCATGTCCCAATTTTCGGACACGAATTCGGAAAAAGTGACCCGCGCGACATAAAAAGACGAGTTGTTTTTTCTATTCATTTTCTCTTCTGTCTTTTGCTGTGAGGGGTTTGGAGCAAGGAGCAAAGGGTGTGGGAGCGTTTTCAAGGAGATTCAAGCAACAAGTAAGTGCATTTCCTCTCTATTTTTTTGCATTTGTATTACAACAGTTTGCATATGCTTTTCTTTTACAAATTTTTTCATTTTTGGTGTATTTTTTTATAGTATTCATTGCTCAATCAAGGGCAACAGGGAAGGGGCAAAGGAAGGGGAAGAATGTCCCCATTGGAGATGCCCCTCCTCCCCCAATTTCATTTGAGTCTGCTGCAAGTATTCCCTCTATTGCAAGTAATGTTGAGGGAAGACTTCCTCCTCAATGTAACATCGAGAAATATCCCTTGTGGAAATATGTCACAAGAGAGCAAGGGCCAAGCAACAAGGTGAAGGGAGGAGGCAATGTGAATTGGAAATGCAACTTTTTCCACAGTACTTTCACGAGCACATATTTCCGTGTGAAAGGCCATTTGTTGGCTTTACTAGGTTGTGGAGTTGGAGCTTGTACAAAAGTTTTTTTACAAAAGAGGAAAGGAAGGAAAGAGAGTTGAATATTAGTATGACAAATGTGGCTGGAAAATAAAAAAACCAAGAATGATGACCCCCTTCCATTTTTGAGGAAAGGTCGCAACAAATTCCCATTTGAGAGTTCTAGTGCGGGACAAGCAACAAAAAGAAAAGGAATTTCACTTGGTCCAATGGACAAGATTTTTCAAAAGGGAAAACGGGAAGAGCTTGATCTCACCATTGCCTTTTTTTCCTATCAAAACTTCATATCCTTTAATGTTGCACGCTCACATCTATTTATTGAGATGCGCAGAGCTCTAACTCAAGGGGCTCCGTCAAGGTTTATGCCTCCTGGTTCAGAGAAGCTTAGAACCACATTGTTGACGAAGGCAAGAAAAGAGGTGCAAAAAATGCTTGAGCCTATTAAACTATCATGGCCAACATCTGGGGTTAGCATTGTTTCTGATGGATGGACAGATCTAGCACGACACCCACTCATCAACTTCATGGTGTCTTCCTTGAATGGTCCAGTTTTCTTGAAACCATTGGATACACTTGGAGAATACAAGGATGCACAATATATGCGTGAGTTTTTTATTAAAGTTATTGAAGATGTAGGTGTTGATTCTTGTGTGCAAATCATTACAGATAATGCACTTGTTTGCAAAAATGCTGGCATGATTGTGGAAGCTAAATATCCACAAGTGTTTTGGACACCTTGCATTGTCCATTCATTGAACTTAGCACTGAAATCCATTGCTTCTGATGTGCTTTGGATTGGTAGCATTATTGAGGATGCACGACATATCCGTAACTTTGTACAAAGTCATACAAATGCCCTCACTATCTACAAGGAGTACAACAATCTATCATTGTTAAAGATTGCAGATACACGGTTTGCCTCTTCATTATATAGCCTCCTAATGAGTGTATCTAACATCAATATATAGCCTCCTAATGAGTTCGAATTAGCCTATGGGCCTACATTAGCCCCTAATGATAAAATAATGTGTAAATAAAACCTCTATTGGTGACAAACCCACCAAACTAGCTCACAAGTGTAAAAATAAGCCTCACAAGGGGCCAAATAATAATATGTACATGTCGTGGGGTCCTCCAAAGGCCTAATAATGTCCTCAAGTGCCATACTGAGGAATGAATTCCTCGGAATATGATGGACAAGGTGGTGGCCCCTTGTTCTCCAAGTAGTAGACCTGTGGTGCTCTTAGTGGGTTCGAGGGCACATAAATGACGCCATGGTTCTCCATTTGAATTGGAGATGCCTGCAGATCGTTTGCAACGGTCTGAGTAGTGGAATGAATGCTGCCATGACATTGTACAAGTCTTGGGACACCTACCAAGAGTGTAGGGCCACTGTGGGGGCCTGCTGGGCATAATGTACCAAGCATATCACCATCATCCTAAAAGTAGATCTCTAGTAGTCTCTGAGCATCGATAAAGATCTGTGGAGTGTTGTCTGTTGTTGTGGAGGCCAATGTCTCTCTATGCACACTCTATGTGCCAATGTAGACCTCTGGGGGTTGGGATCCCGTATAGGGAGACCAAACCCAAATGGAAACCACTTGTAATCCTGCATAAGATCCAATGCGTCCGTAGGCTTCTAGTACAACTAGTCATTAAAATAATCAGATAAAATAGTTTACAAATCATGCATAACAAAGTGGCACTTCATAATGGCATGCCCTTCCGTAGTGGGCTTTGGCATGTGCTAGTGTCTCCAAGCTCCAAAGTGGGTTAACCATGTATCTTATTAGGTGGTTTCAACCCTTAAAGGGGATAGTATGTCCAAGTACATCCCTCTAATGGGGATGGCAAGTGATAAATAAGTGGAATGAAATAGGGAATGAGAGGGGCAATTCTGGGCCATATATTAGGGCATAGGGTAGTTAGATAAGGGGAAGCCCACACCTGGGTATGTAATGTGTAGGAGGGAGCAAACCTGGTACATGAGGTGCCCCGACCTGGATTTTTCGACTCTTGTTTATGTGCCTTTTGCCTTTTATGATTTTTTTTTAATTAACTGCTCGGGGCTTAAAGGACAAGAGCATGATGTGTAAGATATAGCAGTGATTACCCAATTTTAGGTAGGGCAGTGCATTGCCCTCCAGTGGTTGGGACAATCATGGGTTCTTGAATGATAGTGAGGCTCATCTAGGGCCCTATGGAACCAGGGTGATGACCATGGATTTGGGTAGAGCTCATGTATTGGCTTTTGCCCACGTGCTAATTATTTTTGTCCCGACCATCTTTTGCATTTTGGGGATTTAGTGTTTCATGACATGTCCAAGCATATAGAGATCAGATATCACTTCATATGAGATAGGCTTTGGAAAGTAGTGAAGCTCCATTGTATTCCATAGGTTAGTTGGCTGCTGATATTTTGACCAAGCCATTGGCAAGAGGGAAGTTTGAGGCGCATTCAGTGGCAGACTTGGATTGGAATAGAATTTTTTTTTTACTCGCTAAGAGGGAGTGTTGGGAATTGTAGCCTGGATAGGAACTTTTGCACAAGTTTAATGTAGATGTGTGAGAAGTAGCTCAAGATGTATTCAAAAAGCCATTTTATTTTGTAATTTGCTTTAGCAAAAAGTGAAAGTCTTATATTTAGTTGTTAATTATAAAAAGTGCATTTCATGCATTCATGACTTAGATTAGGACTAAACAAAAAAATAGATTAGGGTTTTGGCCTTAGCTAAAAGTATAAAGATAGATCAAGATAGAGAGTTTTATTGCATTTGAACGGCTGACTAAGTTGAGAGAGAGCATGGATTCAGGCAAAGGGGAACCTGGGCACCAGGCCATACACGGTGCTGTACGGAATAGTTCCATAGAGTTGTACAGACAGATCCGTACAGTCATACAGAAGTCCTTATGGTTGTATGTACAGCTCTGCATAGTTATACAGACAAGTCCACACAGACCATACAGCCAGTCTGTGCAATCTATACAGCATGCCAGACAAGTTCAGTTTAGCATGATTTTGTAATTGCGCAGCTACTGTTTTTTTTTGGTAGCTTGTGGAGGTTTCTGTGTAAGTTATTTGAACCATTGAAAAGCTGATTTTGAAAGAGAAACTACCTGTGTGTGTGTGTGAAACTGTTTTATGCTTATGCATTTTAATTTCTGGGTATTGTGTGATTGATGCTATGGCCTGAATTTAATTTTTGCATTAATTAAAAACAGCAATTAACGTTTTTCATAATTTCATTGAGATCATAAGGATGTCAGTCATCTAGTCTTAGAGTTTTTACATTATTCTTGTTTCCTGTTTTATTTGTCTATAGCATGGATTAATTAAGTTGAGTTTCTTCATTGATTAGAATCTCGAGTACTTTTGGTTCATCTATATTTTTAGAGAGTTTAGGTGGCAGTTATATCTCTTAGGTTCTTGTTTTCTTCTGTCAGTGGCTTTTGATCATTTGCAGGTCTCTTTTTCTGGATAAATTGTGCTGGTATAGTGGGATAATGCATGCTGCTTTCCACAATATTTCTATCAAAATTGTCTTTCTAACTGTCCTAATTCTTTGGCTGATGTCAATGATCTCTCTTCCTTGTTTTTGAAAAATGTAGTGGACTTTCTTATCAATGGGTATAATGTAACTGCAACTTCCATTTTTATGGGAAGGGCTTCATTGTCCTGTACTTCAGGGTATTGAGTTAGCTGTTTCTTCCAATTAATGGTACTTTACACACATTGATGTTGTTCAAACATAAGCAATCTATAAAAGGATGCTCTCTTCTTCTCAATATTATAATGTCTAAAATTAGATATCGGACAGATTCATTATATAATTATTCTCAGAGGTAGTGAGATACAACATTTAAAAGGGTTGGTCACTAGAAGGATACTATCTTTCTGTTCCACTACATTAATTCTGACTTTATTTTCGTGGATGTTGTACCATTCAATGTCACATGGTTTGGGTTCGGCAATGATTAGGTTCGGTTTGAGTTCGAATTTTTTGATAAGGTTTGGATGAGGTTCGCCATATATATATATATATATAAATTTAAAATGAAATATAGGATAAAATAGTAAGAAATCAACATCAGTAATTCAAAAATGCTATCATGAACATGAAAACTGCAAGGATAAATTACAAACTTGAGTTGTGACATGAAGTTATGAGTTTTGATCTATGGACTTGGTCAATGGCTATGAGGTTCGATGAGGTTCGCCAAACCTCATTTTTTTTTTTAAGGTTCACCAAAATTCAAACCTCAAGGTTAAAGTTCGATGAGCCTTGTGACATAGGTGCCATTGGTGATTCCAATACTTGTTTCTAATATCCTAATGACATGGCTCTATAATTTTCATTGTCTTGCCAATGTTTTGTGTAGGTGTTTGTAATTATTATTAACAGTGACGGTATTGTGGTTGCCTTGCATCTTCTTTAATGGAAAGTATTGGGGAAGCACTCTCAAAAACTTTATACATAATGCCTAAAACATGTTATATGTTTCATAAGTTTTATGATTGTAGTAGGATCAATCTCACTGTATGCACAAGGATATGCTAAGAGGAAACATTTAGAAGAAGATTTCATGAAATTTTGATTTGATATGTTTTCTATTTTAGGTACCTGTGAACACACAACCTTCACTTGTTATACCAGGCTCTCCAGGAATTGTACAGCATGAAATACTGAACAACAGGCGGCATGTCTTGACGAAGGTAGTTTTGATCCTTTCTTTCTTGAATGAAAAATGATTTTTATCTGAAATTTCTTGATAGTATTCAGATGATTGATTGCCAAAAATGTTTTCTGTTCATATTTGTTTTGTTTAGTCTCTTTACGCAATAATCTGGAGTATTATATGCTTTTGGCATCTGTAGCGTGATGATTATTTCTGGGTTGGTTCACTTTTAGGATGCTGAAGGTACTGTAAAGCTATGGGAAATTACTCGGGGAGCAGTGCTTGACGACTATGGAAAGGTTTGTTTTCATGGAATATTTTGTCATCATTTCACATTTTTTTTCTTGTATTTTAAATGGAAAAAATCAATTTTTATTTTTATTTTTTCTTAAAGTTGTCTTCATCATGAAGCAAGTGAGACTTTTTGTTGCAGGTTTCCTTTGAAGAAAAGAAAGAGGAATTATTTGAAATGGTATGAAGCAATGACATTTACTTGGAATGTGAATATTATATTTCATTACATAGCATTAAAGAATTACTGTTGTGGAATAACAACATCTATTATGATTCAATGTGCAAGGGAATCACTTACTGTTAAAATATATTTGCCTATAGGCAATTTACATGTCTAATTTTATCTTCTTCACGAGGTGACAATTTTTTGCAAGCTGAAGATGTATTTCAAAAGGGGATATTTAAATTTTAAACTTAACATGATTGTATGTATTCTTCTCTGAATTTCGGCAGGTCAGTATTCCTGCCTGGTTCACAATGGATACCAGACTTGGAAGCATGTCTGTGCATTTAGATACACCCCAATGCTTTACTGCTGAAATGTATGCAGTTGACTTAAATGTTCCAGATGCACCAGAGGAACAGAAGGTACACAACTGCTTGTCTTTATGGTTCGACCATAGATTAGATATCTTACTTACCTTCCATAATCATGTTGTCTGCCTGAACAAACACATATTTTTAGGGACTATCATGACATTGCACTCAAAATGGGAAGGGATGTACATTATTTGAGGATGTTCGAGTTAGGATCCTATTTTTTGGGCATTGTACACTGAAGGATTGGATAATGTTATTTTCTTTTACATTGACTTGGATTGCACTTTCGATGAGGTGTTGTGGTATTCTCTTGTAAATTCTTGAATTGAAATCTCTATAGTAAAGTAGTTTGCGAGTGTTAAACCCATAGCACAAGATCGTTTGTAAATTTGACTCGTTCGCCTGGATATTTTCTCGTTTTCTCTTCCCTTTGGCTGCAATTGCAATTGTTAGATGTGATATTTTAGAAGGAACTGTTAGCTAAAGTAGAATAGTGTATTGAGAAATGACCAATACTACAAATTAGATGTTGCCTTAAAGAGGCAGAGGTCTCTGTAAATCTCTTTTTAACTGCTGAGAATAAACATGTCCAATAACCTAATCTTTACCGCATTATATATCTAAAGCAGTGCAATTGTTGCTTATATAGTGAGCTTTATGCTATTATATATATATTAGCAAAGAGCACACATGTTTTAACTTTTGTCTTTCCATTACCATGTTCTACAGTTAAATGCATGAAATATGCTTTAATGGCACATCTTATATTCTAACTGGGGAAATTTGAAGTTCCGTATCAAAAATTGCATACGCAATAGCAGAAATTTCAGACCAGCAACAGAAAAAATGAAATGAAATTTATATTAATGTCCACTATAGACCAAACAAGGTCAAAAGTACTAGAGGTTACATCCATCATGAGAATCCCATATGAGTAGGGCAGGGTACACAAGTCCCCAAAAGATGAGAACTGAAATGAAATGAAAAATGACACATCAACAATAGAAAATGAAACAGTGTACCTAGGCATGCAAGTAGGTTATTTCATGGTGAAAAACCTAGAAAATGAACTAGAGCTGGTGAAGAAACAAAGCTGTGAAAGAAATCCATTTGCAAATAAGAGAGTAGGAGCAAGTCCTATTCATCCTCTAAATCAATATTGTGATTTTCCATACCTTGTGCCTGCTGGATAACGTCCTTGGGAGAGTGGCTTGGATTGTAGGGCCTTGGGTAGTGATCTCGAGTTGTATCCGTTGAAATGTGTAACTAGGTTTGGTCTTCATAATGTCTATTGTAATCATGATTTTATATATTTGATATTAAAGAGAAAATAAATTTATTATTGTCATTCTTGATGCATGGGTTTCATGATCAAGATAAATTTATTTATAGGTCAAGCACCCATTGAGTGCTTCTATGTTTGTCATAGGGTTATGAAGTCAAAAGAGTCATTATCATACATGTAAGACCCCTTTGGGCATGTTGTATCTTGTAAAGAAATTTTGTGTAAGTCAAAAGTGTCATAAAAACCCTCCAAGACCTTGTCAAACAAGTTGGCCTACAAGAACAATCAAGTCGGCCTCACGGACAGTAATTCGACCTCCTAAGAAGCCTATATATAAGAAACATTGACGTCATTAAGGATCAATCAAGCAAGCAATAAAAAGTTCGATTAAGCAAGAAAGAGGAGACCTAAAAGAGTGAAGAGAATGACTAGAAGAAGGAAAGGAACAAAGTCTTTGAAAGTTGTTTTTGGGCTATCATCTCCTCACACATGCGAAGATTAGTGCTACATCTCTACAACAAGACCAAATTGCAGAAAGGAGCCGAGTTAGGGCACCCAAAAGTTTACTTTGCAAGCCGAGTTCCAAAGAAGGAAGAACCAATTCAAGCGAAGGAGAAAGAAGGAAGAAATCAGCATCTTTTCCACACGTGCAAGAGCTAGGGTTTTTGCAGTAGTCAAAAATTGCAGTTAAGACGCTGTTAGATCGAAATTGAAGAAGTTGCTTGGGAAGTCGAAGTTGATGGGGAGGTCAAAGTTGTTGAACACTGCTAGGTCAAGGTTGCTCATCAAGAAGGAAAGTTGGCTTGGTCTTGGAGGGCTCTTTGACAAGGGCCTTAGTTCTTGGAATTTGTCATCTGAACATTCTATAAGAAGAGAAGAATTCTTGTGGGTTATCCTCTCAAGAAGAGAGATTTTGGCCCTGGCTTATAGCCTATATCTTGTGTTCTCTTGTCTCATTGCATTTCATAGTTTGATAGTTGTTTGATGATAAGAACATAATAATAATCAAGTGAAAGAAGAAGATAATCAAGTTGAGTAAAAATACATCACAAGAAGTTATCAAAGGAAAATAAATCACCTAATTAAGTTGGCCCTAGATTTCTCAACAGCATCAATTGACTCCCTTTTGCGACAAAGACAGGGATAGGGTCATTTCTAACATCTAAAGCCAATGAAATCCCTATTGAGGAGAAGAAACTATAACTTGTTGCTTTAAATATGGATGGTTCTCTCTAGTAGCTTATTCTTCTTGAATCCCTTGGTTATATATGACAAGAAGCCTGAGTGGTATGGGGGAGACCAAAGCTAAATGGTCTTGGTGGTGTTTAACTGAGTGCTATTGTTATACTTCATCAATCCAATCCTTGGGAAAAAAGGGAAGAAGGAACTAATATGTGTAGATGTGATAGGTTAGCCATGAAGTAATCACTACTAAAAGAGAATATGCCTCCCCAATATATAAGATAAGGTACCATTGATCATAATATCTGGAGAAGATTGACAAGGATTAATTCAAACCCTTGTTGGAAGTTTGGAACAATGAAATCTCCCTTTGATCCCATAGTAGAGATGGCATTGAAGAATAAAGTGCTCCTTAATCTCAAAGTTGCCCAAAGAACAAAGGTTACAAATTTGTTCCAATTTGAGAAGATGGTAATCTTTCCTAACACTCCATTGACATGAGCACACTGGAATTTATCGTAGTACGTTGTGAAGCCCATAAAGTAGATGGCACTAGAGACAATGTGGTTGACCGTTGAGCAACAATCTTGTCAAAGGTTTGGAGGGAGTGCTTAGAGTAAATGACCACATGGGGGCCAATAGCCAAACTTCATATCTAGAAAGTTTATTGAAGATCCTATAAATATCCTTCTTGATTGTATCAATAGTTTTATTCTTAAGGGGGAGGAGTGCTAAGAGAAATTGAATATGAAGGGAGTTGGTTAATTGAGATACACACCTCCTCAAGGAATGACTTCACCCCAGAAAACCAACAAATTTGTTAGCTCACCTGACCAAGGGAGGAGAGCCTCCCATAAGAGTGCCATATAAGGGTATCTCTTCTATGCTAAACAGGGGTCAATAGTTTGTTGTACCCTGTGAAGATAGGTTATGAGCTTGAACCTCATAGTAAGGTGAAGGTGGTATGCACCAAACTTTGTTTGTATGACAAGCTAGGGGACAATCCATCTACATTGGATATGGCATTAGAGAATGAGAGTTTGAACCTTCCATATGAGACAACTTTAGGTGAAATGAAATGAAATGTAATTATATTAATTCCCACTGATGGCCAAAATAAGTCAAAGGGACTATGAAGTACAACATATCAAAATAGTAAATATGGGACTGCTAAAGCCATCCCCCAAAAGTACAATAGAAAACCTAAAGCTATGAGAAATGAAAAGAAAAATAAATATTTATTTCAAATAGAGCCACCTCTAGGTAAAGTCACAAGTTGAAGTCATGTTGAAAGGGAGGAGGATAAGTCACTATCATGGTTAGGTCCAAGAGTGGTAATCCCCCAAAAAACAATGTACTTACAACCTAAAAATAATGCACTTCATAGCATCGTAGGCCTTAGTCCTTCATAGCGCACCCTTAACACTCCAAGAAAACTCTTTAGACTCCTCTTGCACACCTTTAAAGCCCAATAATACTCATTAGCTCCTTGCACACCTTAGATCTCTTTTGTGCACTTGCACTTGATCATCTTGCTTGTATACACTTCAAATGAACTCATCTATCCTTCATTTATTGTGTTTATGCATTCACTTATGGGGCTAACTTGTAAAACCTGCTAAGCCAACTTGTAATTTTTGGCTAGGCTGACGTAATAGAATCTTTCATATCTCCTCATTCTTATGGACTTATAGGGAGTGCCATATACTGTTGGAATGGTCTTGGAATAAGCTTTTCAACTGTATATCCTATGCTCCCATTTGAGCTATGTATTTGGAGTAAAAAGGCTTTCAAACATAGGGTATCCAAACCAGACATCAAAATTCCAAAAAAAATGATTCCAACAATCTTCATCTTGCAATGTTTATCATGGACATTTGTAGTCTCCCCCTATCTTTAACATCAATGACTAATATTTCCAACAATCTCCCCCTTTGTTATTGATGGAAACCCTTAGTCAGTTCTGCAACAATACTGTAGTATTCCCTGTGTTTGCAACTCTCCCATCTACAATTCTTCCTCTTTTGCAACTTCTCCCCCTTTAACATCAATGGCAAAGGGTTGCGGCCCCTCTGCTTGTGCTTTCGTTTACTGATGAGCTGAGAGGGTCACTCCCAGCTTCTGTCTGAGATATTCAAATGTTTCTATGGAAGGGGTTTGGTAAAAATATCTGCAACTTGTCCTTAGTGGCAATGTATTCTAGCCTGGCACATTGTTTGACTATTTGTTCTCTTATGAAGTGCCACTTGATGGGAATATGCTTTGTCTTTGAGTGACAACATGATTCTTTGAAATGTTGATTGCACTTGTGTTGTCACAGATGATTAGGATTGGCTGATCATATTCCACGTTGATATCCTTCAGTGTCTGCTTCATCCATATAACCTGTGTGCAACATGTTGTTGTTGCAATATATTCATCTTTTGCTGTGGATAAAGTCTTATTCTTGCTCAACCATGATACTAGCCAGTTGTCTAGAAAGAATGCTTCTTCGTACTTTTCTTTTCATCAATACTTCCTTCCCAATTTGCATCTGTATATGTTGTTAGAGTGAGGTCCTTACGTCTTGAATACCTCAAACCAAAGTCCAATGTGCCCTTTAGATATCTAAATATTCTTTTTACAACTTGCACATGTGTCTCCTTTGGTGCAGATTGAAATCCTGCAACCAATCCTACTACTTGCATGGTGTTTGGCCTTGATGCTATCACATATAGTAGGCTTCCAATCATTGACCTGTATAGTGCTTGATTTGCTTTTGGGGATTCATCATCTTTGCTCAATCTACATCCTTTGATCATAGGTGTATTGACAACTCTTCCATTACGAATTTCTTCAACATCTCCTTGATGTATTTGGTTTGAGAAATGAATATGTCTTTGTTGGATTGAGAAATCTACAAACTTAAAAAGAATGACAATTCTCCAAGCATGAACATTTGAAATTTTTTTTGCAAACTCTTGGCTCATTCTGTCAACTTTATGTTTTGATGTAAAGGTTGTTGTTTGCGGCTCCTCTTTTGAAACCTTGTTGTTATAGGTATTTGCCAATTGTTGAATACCAAGCTTTGGGAGCTTTCTTTAGTTGATAGAGCGCTTTCTTCAATTTGCATACATGATCTTCGTTTTTAGAAAATTGGAAGGGTTGTTCAATATATATTTCTTCTTGTATATTTGCATTTAGAAAGGCTAACTTGACATCCGTTTGATGGAATTTGAAGTTCTTGAAACACATAAATGCCAAAAACGGTGTGATTGCTTCTAATCTTGCAATTGGAGCAAAGGTTTATGAAAGTCATGCTAAATTTTCATAACCTAGTTATAGGTTAACTGCTCAACAAATTTTCATAGAACAGAATTGAAACAAGTTTTATCTATCTGATTTGTAACATGAAATACTCTTGGTTAATTAACAACAATAAACAATGAAAGCAAGCTTGCATGAAACCAATCACTTCAACAAAATAACATAGTATACCCAGGTAACCCTAGTGTGGGGAAAACCTGCAAATGTTCGTTTCTTTTATTCAACTTTAGGAGCAATAAATCTTATAATAGTTAGATGAATTTGCTACAACAATTTCATATCAATAATATCGGCCTTAAAACCCTCACTTGACCCTCTCAAACAAGCCATGCTTGGCCCTCTCGGCCCACACATGCGACAATTGATTTTCTGAAGCGTACAAGAGAAAACTCGGCCTCTCGGCCCTGGTGAATAAAAGACGCCCTGCTGCTCAAGGAACTTGACCTAACTCGACCTTTAAATGACTCGCCTTGTTGCTTAAGCAAACTCAACCCTCTCTTGACCCCTTAAGAAACTTAACTTCTATGATAAGCAAACTCGGCCTCCTTGCTTATCAATTCGCTCTTGGTCTCGCTATAGCTAGCAGGACCTCACAACTCAGCTTCTTTGCCTAGATACTCGCTCTCACTAAATCTCCAATTCGTGCTCATCAGTTGTGTCTTCGCCTTAATGCATAGTCTCAATTTACAACTTTTCTAAGCTAAGATTGATGGCGAAAATTAACTCATTAGGTTAACTGAAGATAAATTACTTATCTTTAGTTAACTTCCTTATCTTTAGCTTTCTTTATTTAACTCAAGTACTGAACATAAATTTAGCTTGCGTTACATGCCATATCTCATGCATAACACATCTAACTCGTCCGCATGCATGCCACTCTGCATGTAGAATGCAACCCACTTGCACACATGCAAATTCCACATGTCGCAAGAAACTCACATGCTTGCCTTACCTGTTGCATGCAAGCTCCTAAAGAGGCAAAACAAGTTTCTTCTATTTAAGACACAAGGCTAGAAGACATTCTGCAGCTACATAAATCAAGACTACTTCTTAGCGAGGAAGGTGTTTTGCACAACACCCAACTTATCCTTGAACAATACAAACTTGCCTTTCATCAAGGCCTTGGTCAAGAAGTCTGCTACTTGTTTATAGGAATGTACTGCAGTTTGACCGTCCCCTTTTGCATACAAGCTCTGATGAAGTGATACTTGATCTCAATGTGCTTCGACTTGTCATGAAGCACTGGATTCTTAGAGAGTTAGATGCAACTTTGATTATTACAATAAATGACAATTGGATCTAGCTCTTGATAAAAAAACCCAACAAGAAGTTTTTGAAGTTAGATCGCCTCTCATGTGTTGAGAAAATGTAGCTTTGGTCGGTATTTTCATCAATAAAATTAGAGAAGAAAATTTGAATTTATATTTTGGTTTATAACTGCACAAGTGTACAAGTCGGCCCACCATGTAACAATTCGGCCTGCCCTTGAAATACACCCTTTCACATGGATGAAAGACTATAAATAGAGCCTATTCTCTCTCCTTCAAGGACAAACTTCGAATCATCAATAGATCTATGATCTTGTGCCAATAAGACAAGGAATTCAAGGACGAAGATCATAATGAAATAGTTGCTTGCTCTAGCATATCAATTGACCAAATTCTGTAGAAGTTTATGTGGTGTATCACTCTATAGTAGAGTGCGAACTTCCCGTGGAAGAATGTGAAGGTCTGAGGCACATTCTTCAGTGATATATGTGAAGGTTTGAGGCTCATTACTCTGTGATATATGCGAAGGTATGAGGCTCATCATCTCTGTGACATATGTGAAGGTTTGAGGCTCATTGCTTTGTGACATATGCGAAGGTATGAGGGTCATTGCTTTGTGACATATGCGAAAGTCTAAGGCTCATTTGTTTATGATATCTTTACTGTGGAAGAGGCCAATTTTTAGACTCTTTGTGATCTGATGTTGACCTAGTTGCAGACCTTCTTGGAGGACAGATTTGTGACATTTTGTTTTGGCATATTGGAGGGTTGGCTTGACACTTGTGGGAGGTCATCTTGCTAGTTAGTTTCTGTCTATGTCTTGATGTCTTGACTGGAATATTCTGATGTACAATTTGATGAATTGAACTCTCTCTATCATAAGGATAGATTACCGAGTTTTCCCCCTTGTGGGGTTTTGTCCCAAGAAATTTTGTTGTCTCTTGTTTTATTGTTTCAATGTGATCTCTACTGCTTTACTAATCTTAATGGTTGAAATTTTCTAAGTGTAACTGCTTGATGGTTTCAATGCTATAAGATGTTAAAAGGCATCATTGGAAGTAGTTATCAGATTGAAAATTGTTCTAATCTACCTAGCTACTAGAAAATCAACTGTTGAGAAATCTAGGACAACCATATTAGGGTGATTTCTCTTACTTTGATAACTTCTTGTGATGTTCTTTGCCATCTCCCCATTTTTATTCTTCTTCATAGTACAACCAGGGTTGATTTCCAAGGCAGGAGATGGCCAAGTCAGTGGAGCAGGTTTACGTCATCAGGGGTCTCTATGGAGTTTTGAGGAGTTTTTATGGGATTTGATGGCATTCGCTTGGTGTATTCCATCATCCACACAATTTTCCTTTTGTTTCGTTGGATTCCGACAACTTACAGAAATCAACATTATTATTGGGCACAACTTAATTAATTATGTTTGAGGTGGCGTTTCGGGGAGATTAATAATAGCTCGTTGGAACCAAAACGAGAAGATCTACAGGATGGGATGCTGAGAAGAGACTTCCAGTGGCCAAAGAGAGTATGGTGGGCGATTTGCCATTTTCCTCAGTTAAAAATGACTTTTATTAGTCATTTAATTAAGGAAAAATAATTAATTGGAGAAAAAGGGCCAAAAGTGACTTAAGTGAAATAAAATAAAATTAAAGGTCACTTAAGATAAAGTCAATGGAGGAGCTTCTAGAATAATAATAAAATAATAAAATAAGATGCTTCTAGAGGCTTGGATATCTATCCATCAGATCTATAAAAGAGGAGGTGGAGTTCATTTAGAAACATCTTGGATCTTGGTTTTGATATTGTTTCTTGTATGAGAGGTTGAGAATCCGATTCTCTACTCCATTGGTAGCCCCAGGACGAAAACCCTCAGGTGATATAGAGAGATTGGGCGAGCACCCGTCTCCCCTTGGTGGATTCATTTAGAATACACGTGTAGTGATTGATTTCATGTTCAGTTTGGAGGCCGGTTTCAGTGTTATTATATATCTTGGAGGGCCATTCGCAGCTATTGTATTAGCATATATTTCTATAATAAAGCTAGATTTTATTGTTGCATTTCTCATTGTTTCTCATGTTGTGATCTTTTAATGAGATTTTTTGCAATTTATAGATTTATGGTTTGGGTTTTACATGGAAATCCTCTGGTGAATGCATGATAGTTTTATACAAAGTGCATGTTCCAATTATTTTTGATTTGGGACATTACATTCTTTTACTTCAACTTGTAGAATTTATGATTAACTTCTTCTCTTGATTATTATTGTGTTCTTATCATCAAAATTTCTCTTTTAATCTCTTTCTCCCCCTCAATTAGGTCGAGCACACCCTTGGTTGATCAATTCTATCCCCTTGACCTAATTTTGGGTCCACTTGGCCCCGTGTGATCCCATAACATTTTAAAGATCAATCCACAAAGACCACTTGGAATCCAAGTTTCTAAAAGGATTTTAGGGGCTAGGAATCTCCTTGACAAGTCATATACTCAAACCCTAGACCTTGGAATTCCCCTAAGCCCTTCTTAGAGAGCCTTTCATCTTGCGTTCCAAGCAAGTAAGCAATACATTTGAGCCTCTCTTGTGAATAGGCTTCTAGGATCACCTTTCACCCTATCATTAACCCATTCGTATTTATGATCCTCATTATATTGGGGCTCCTCCCATCGGTGAAAGTCTGTAAAGAGCAGGGATCCATAGTTGAGGTGATAGTGGGCTATCGCTCAATTGTTGCCCTTGACCTAGTAGTTGACCTTCTAGGATCTCCTCCTAGGACCCCTGCTAGTTTGAGTGGTAATAGGACCGAAACGAGGTCAAGAGTTTGGGATGAAATTTCAAACAAAGGGACTTGGCCAAGTGAGAGAAGAGAAGAAGGATCAAGAGATTGGATTTGACTTGAGACTTTAATACAATGATCCTTGATAAAGCTGCTAAGCAAAGGAAACCTAGGGAGAATGGTTTGCGAGCTAGGGTTTGCCCAAACGCAAGATTCCACTGTCGGAATAGCTTCAAAATTGGAGGACCTCTCAAGGATAGACTGACGCAACTTTAGATCAAATTTCATCAATTTTGAATGGCTAGAGTGGATTTCGTGTGATGCTCTAGGAAGCCTACTAGGGTTAGGGCTTGGAAAAAAGAAAAGGAGGGAAGAAAAATCTTCATTTAGTGATCACCTAGGGCTAAACTAGTTCCTAGGTTATTGGGAAAATGGAGTCAATATGATTCAATGCTTAGAGATGTTTATACCCAATCAAGGAGTTCCCCAACCACTTCACATGGCCTTAGAGGAAGCAACTAGGCTACTAGGAAAATTTATATTTCTTTGATGCTGCAATTGATGACTTATCAAGGAAATTATGAATAATCATATACCCCTAGGACATTCATTCACTATACTTTTCATAAACATATGAAAAATCCCTCACAAAGACAAGATCAAACAAATTCACATTTCATTAAGGCAGTGGCACCAACTTCATGAGTGAAAATTTTCCATACATTATACAAGTGCAAGAGATGAGAAAGAGACCATGTAAAAGACACAAGTTTAGCGAAATTTTCCAATCACCAATAGAGACAAAAATCAAAGCTCCAAGAATCCAATACATCCATCAATAAGGCTAGCAAAATTCTCAAGAAGCAAAATTCTCAAGAAGAGATACAAGTCCAAAACCAAGTGATGATCAAATGAAATGATCATCACATCAATATATATCCTCCCTAAGGGGTTCGATTTGCCTAATAAGGCCTAATAATGCCTCAACTAATAAAATAATGTGCAAAAATAACATTCCTTGGTGACAAGCCCACCAAGATAGCTCCATAATACAAAATAAGCCTCCCAAGAGGGAGACATAATAGGCATAATAGGTCGAAGGGCCATTGAGGAGGCCTAGTGGAGTCCAATGTGTGCCAAGATGAATGAATGAGCTCCAAACATAATGATAAAAGGGGGTGGTCCCTTGATGTCCAAGCAAATAACCTGTGGTGTCCCCAAGTGGATATGGGGGCACAAAATATCCTCATAGGTCTCCAAATGGATCGAACAAGCCTGTATCCGATCTGTAAGGGTTGGAAGAATGATGCAAGCCCTCCCATTTTCCCATGACGAGACACATCCTCATCTAGGCCTTGGATCAACTGTTAAGTGTGTGGTGTAGGAGTGGAGTCGGCTAGGCAAGGTGGTCTGAGTGCATCATCATCGACCAATAGGTGGAACACGAGAAAGCAATAAGTGAAACAGAAGGATCCCATGAAATGGCAACCTACTCTCTAATATGGTGGAGACCTGTGGCTCTCAATGCTCACCCTACAAATGCCAATATGACTCTCTGGAGGGCTTGGACGTTGTATAGGGAGACCAAACCCTAGACAAAGACCCATTTGGAATCCTGTATAAGATCCAATGTGTCCCCTTATCTTCCAGTACAGCCAAACATTAGTGCAATTGAGTAAATGAGCTTACAAATCATGGAACCAAGTGGACACTTCATAGTGGCATGCCCTGCCATAATGGGCTTTAGAACGTACAAGTTTCTCCAAGCTCAAAAAGGAGGTTAACCAAGGACCCTAGTGGGTGGCTTCAACCTTTAACGGGGTGACATGTCATCCATCAAATGGTGGCTGGTATGTGAAGGGATGATGGAATGGAGTGGGGCATTAGGGGAAGGCTACAAGCCACATGCCACAGTACATTGGTAGCTAAAATAAGGGAAGCTCACACTTGGGTATATGAATGTAGGAGGGAGCAATCGTGGTATGAGTAACCCCGAACATTGTTTTTCCACCCTTCTTCATTTTTATTTTTACTTTTATAGGTTTTTCCTTTGGAACTGCTCGGGGCTCCAAGGGATGAAAGCATGCTATGTAAGACATAGCAGTGAATACCCCCTTAAGGTGGGGTAGTTCATTGCCTATTAAGGTTTGGGACAATCATGGGTTCCTTAATGATGTAAGGGGCTAATATGAGGGGCCTTAGGAACCAAGGTGATGACCATGATGATAGGGGTAGAGCTCATGTTTGGCTTTTGCACACATACTAAATTTGTATGTCCTGGCCATCTTTTGCATTTTATGGTACATTACCTATTGAGAGTAGCCAAATTATGCTTTTTTTCTTTTTCTTTTAGCTGCATCAATCTCTGAGGCATTGTTCTAGGCCCGATGCAAGGTGTGGACAAGGGGAAGGGGAGGCTAACTCCTTGTGGACCCAATGGACAAATGTGGACCCAGATGGGAAATATGGTGCGTGGGTTTATAATGAGAGGAGGGGAGTGATGTATATGGTGTCGGGAAGCGGCACCACACAACCAAAATCAGGGTTTCTCATGTAGTGCCACCCCGAAAGCCAGTAGCCAATAAAGGAGATCCCACGGGACTAGGATACAAGGTTAAGCATCAAATGAGACAGAGTAGACAAGAGTACAAACTACACCCACTCTCTCCGCCGAATCCTCCCATTAATCCATCCCCAAAAATGTCCATGATAAATAAACAATAATACCCAACTACACAATGAAAAGCCATACCTTTAGGGTTGGAAGGCCCACCTTCAAACATACGATCATAGCGGATGGGTGTGATGCAGGTAAGTTCCCTCTGCGGACAGAGATAACCCCTCTAGCCCTAGAGTGGGTGTAGTCACAACAAGACAAAGACAATAGCTAATTCCTTAAATATTTATCGTTGAAGAGGCCTACCTTATACCGGTGTTTGATGAAGTCGTTGTCACGTCGCTTCAGCTATCGCTTTCTTCTCCTTAATGAATGATTCACCTAAAACAACATATGAAAAAGACAAAAAACATAATAGAACACAACAATGAACTATCTACTTATAGAGTCAAGGAACCATAAGCTATCAACATACATTTCATACATGATATAGGAATAACCATTGATTGTATTAATATAAACATCAGTAAAGCTTACAACCACGCCTTGACATCGCAAGCTTCCTTGAAGGGTCCGATCAGTATGTCTCCATAAGCATTCACTCTCAAAGGTCTCCCAGAAAGACTAATGACTCTCTCTCACTCAAAAGCTCAAGAATGAAACGAAGGCAATCACAACAAGGCTTCCTTCTTACAAAACCATTTCACTTTCAATCCACAACATGAAAGGCTATTCTCATACCTCACAAGCTATTGGTAGGCTATCAACAATCCACACTGTAAGCTATCAATCCAACAAACCAAAAACTAGCTAACTAAGAACTAGCACTCCAAAAACTAGTTGATCATAATCATGGAAGATGCTTTTATAAGAGGAGGAGCCTCCATAAATGAGGGGAGAGGACGCTTATCTTCATGGGAGGTTACTTAAAAGGCAGAACCAACATCTCAAATGAGGAGAGGCAAACTTCTTTGACCCAACAACCAGCTCCAGAACCACCTAGAAGCATTTTGTTTGAACTAATTCACCATATCTGGGTCGTTGCTAGTCAAACACTGAGACTTAGAGACGACGATGCGAGGCGTTAGTTCATTCTGGGCTATCGTCGCACGCAGGATGTTGATGACCTGCGACGATCTTGAAACATGGGTAAAAAGGGGTCAACTTCAGGAGTAATGAGCTTAGGCAATCTTCTTGAGTAATATGGAAGATTTGGACACATATTTTGGTATATGACAAAGAGCAGATGTCATTCAGGGACCGACTCTATCCAGGATCAGGGGATGCAGGGTCGGTGACAAAATACTGTGTAACAGATGCCCCCTAAAGCATGAAGGCCGAGAGAGTGGGAGGGGTGAAATGCTTTACGAAACCATAACTGAACCGGAACACCATCGCAGAGAACCTGCAGACGCAAGTACAACTGATATCTCTAATAGTGAAAGAAGTACATGTAGTCGAGGTATGGGCGTAGCCATCCAAAAGACAAATAGAACTGGTCTGTGGTATGGACACAACCATCTAGTCGAAAAGACCATATGAAAACACAGGTATGGTCGCAGCCATCCAGAAAGACTCAGGTATGGGCACAACCATCCATTCAAAAGAGGCATGTATAAATAATCCACGCAACCTGGACTTGTGTAATCTGAGCCCAGGGTCTCGAATCCCGACCTGTCCATCGTACAATTTCTAATATGCAAATAAATATGTCGAGGTCAAGCATACTAGAAAATCGCTTGATTACCGGCCAATGGTGTGAACCGTTAACAAGCGCAAGAGAGACCACCAGCAATATCAATGGTTCTCAAGGTACTGCTAGTACAACCCACAAAGTGTGAAGAATGATGTGGAGTCGAACACTTGTGAAATCACCTGATCGAAGACCAATGATGCAAGTCTGTCGTCGAATGCGAAGAACTTGCCATTGAAGAATGCAAGTTCCAAGGTACCCGAAATGAGTCTCTAGATCAACTTCTTGGATAATGAGTTGATGTCGACAGGAAGCGATCCGTCGTAGGAGGGCCATAACGTTTCCCACATCAATGACACAAGACAAATGAACAAGATGAAGATGAATGAAATAGAGAATTAGAGGAGGATGTAAGGGTGCAAACTGCAGAAGGATTAAGCGCTTGAACATATCGACGACACGACTCCGGAATGCGGCAACATTTTGGTACCAAGGGATTGAAGGTCATGCAGAGACAACAGGGATCAAATAGAATGAGGCAAAATGAAGAACCCAAATCCCGGGAGGCCAATGACAAAGTGAGGATATCCCAAACCCGACGAGAAGCAAAAAGTGTCGATGTTCAAGAGCGATAAGCTGGCGTAGGTAATCAACAAAATATTCCCAAATTTTCCCCCACCATTGCTGGCGAGTACCCCAATTATTTTTGAAACACAAGGTTGAAGGGGATAGCATATGCTTGCAATATAAGTTTGTCCTTCGGACAAATCCAACCTAGTAAAAGTTTAATGAGCCCTAGGGAGGAAAAGCTTGGGTTTCATCATGGCGACGAGTCCAATGTCGTCAGGGTTTAACGAGTCCGACATAGGTAAAACTCAGAGTTTTTCTCATATTTAGAGAGTTTGAAAAAAACACGAAAAAGAAAACTCCAGATAGGCCCTTTTCGTATGTTTGTGTCTCTTGAGCCCGAAAAGGTAGAAAACAATACTTCAGAGAACCGCTTGACCATTTTAGTGAAGGAGTACTTTTTGTAAATAGTGCCTCTAGTTCGAAAAAGTAAAAAACTTACTGGATACACGACGTTTCGCAACCATTAACGAGCTCGAAACGACAAGGGCTCGACAATCTTTTCACATTTCAAGAGTCAGAAAAGAGCTTAAAGTTGACTCAGAAAGGACTTTTTGGTATTTATTGAGTATATAATTCATGGATCGATCATCGTCAATGTTCGAAACACCTGTCGCTGCACAAGAAAATTCAAGCATAAGATCTGTCTCACAAAAATACGCAAATATAGATCAAAACCCTAATGAAAACCTTAAGTTTTGAAAAAAAGGTTATAAAAGGAACACTTTGGTAAAAAATCTATTTACTTGTGTTTTTACTATGGTAAAAAAACTTCTACCATTGCATACCTTGTGAAATTTGGTGATCGATTCCAGGAGGCTCAGGGATCCATTGCTTGTCACGCTACTTCCAGGTAAATGCCATAGCCTTACCTCTGTTTTTATGCCAACATAGGATTCAATTTCATGTTTTGAATCGTGGTTTAGAGCGATTTTTTGGATTAAAAATCTGCCTCGATCATCGCAAGTTTCCCTCTTGGGATTGTGACGACCGAGAAATTTACACTCGGCAAAAACGAGATCGTCGCAAGAGATTGATGTACACCTGTGACGACCCGAAATTTTTTACACTGAAAATTGGCTCGTTGTGTTTTAAAAATAGTTGCAACGAGCGTTGGAACCAAAAAACTTTCATTTATAAGCAGTTTCAAAGGATGAAAATGGATGGATGGCATTTGACAAAGGTATGTTTGTGCATGCAGGGACAAGAAATGGCTTTTGTATGGCAAGAACGTACTCATGACAGTGATGATGAGATGGGAATGGCAGATCCTCATTGTTTGAACATCTTGTGAAATTGTGGGTTGTTAAAATTCTTCGTGACACCACTTCTGAGAGCACAATTGGATCTCTTAGAGTACCTAATCTGAGCATGGAATCCAACATAAGGCAAATTCATAATCTGTGGGCAAGAAGTTGAGTTTGATGCCACAGATATCTACTTTTTGACTGGGTTGTCAAGGAGAGGGGAGATGCCTCGCATGGTGGGAGCTCGGGTTACTGGAGACTCTATGGACACACTTATTGCAAGAGTGTGCCCCCCAGGAGCATGGAAATCATCAACAAGTGGAAAGCTACAAATTGCCACTGTTAATGATTTTCCACTACGGGTATTGCTGTTCAACATTACCAGAGCAGCTGGCTCCCAAGCTCAACATGAGGCGACCAAGACTCAATTACGGTTAGCCCAAGACTGTTTGAATCCTACCATGTTTAACTGGGTGGAGGCCGTGTCTCTCAATATGAAGAGACAATTGACCAAGTGCCATTGGGGTGAGATGAAACAGTTCGGCTACGGTTCAATCTTAGTACCACTCATGCTGGAACGAGTACCAATCCTCCAAAGATAGGACGTAACAGTAGGATGGCCAGGACCACGACAGACACGGATTACTCGTTGGGCTCTCGTGATGCCGCGAGGAGGCGGTGGCCAGCCTGTATCATGGGGTCCAGAATTTGTTGAGTGGATGAACCGCCAACAAGTTATAGTTGAGGATTGGCCGTATGCTGGGATGGATTTCAGGGGCGATCCAGACATGTTGCTTCCTCCTGGCGAACAGTGGGACGAGAGAGGTAAGATACTCAGTTTGATCGACAAAGCTTTTGTAATTTTTTGGGTTTTTAAATATATATGTCCTAATTATTATGTTCAATCTTTGTAGATGTTGGACCTGAGAGACCCGTAGGTCTATCTCCTATTGCTCGGAGGGTTGACAGGGAGATTGACTTACCGCCTCCGGGTGGAGAGGCCGAGGACGAGATAGCTCGTAACCTAGAGGGCTTAACCGCTATACAGGTTTCGAGGAGATTCCCAGGCAGTATCAGTGACATACTGCGGGGGTGTCGAATAGGATACACCGACGGCTTAGACGCGTGGCCCATGCAGTAGTTTGCTACAGAGAGCATAATGCATAGTAGACTTCTAGGTTTCTTTTCCGCAGATTTTGAGAGACATGTCTGCAGAGGGAACTTACCTGCATCACAAGTTGGCGACCAAAGTGGGAGGTTACTCAAAAGGCGGAACCACCATCTCAGATGAGGAGAGGCGAACTTCTTTGACCCAACAACTAGCTCCAGAACCACCCAGAAGCATTCTGTTTGAACTAATTTGCCATATCTGGGTCGTCGCTGGTCAAACACTGAGACTCGGAGATGACAGTGTGAGGTGTTAGTTCATTCTGGGCTATCGTTGCAGGTAGGATGCTGCTGACCTGCGACGATCTTGAAACATGGGTAATAAGGGGTCAACATCAGGAGTAATGAGCTTAGGCAATCTTCTTGAGTAATATGGAAGATTTGGACACATATTTTGGTATTTGACAAAGAGTAGATGTCATTCAGGGACCGACTCTATCTAGGATCAGAGGATGTGGGGTTGGTGACAAAATACTGTGTAACAATGGGTGAGGGAGCATATGGCCAGCTCAGGTGGCACATCGAGCTATTTGGTGGCTGCAAGGAGCTGCCGACTGAGGACCATCTAGGAGAAAATTTTTCTCCTATGGATATTACCCATAGTTGGTGGGTAACAGGTACCATCAAAGAAACTATAACTGATTTAATGAGCCATCTGCAGTTTCAGTCTGAATTAGTTCATACTTAGACATGCATGGCTTAATCTTTGAGACAAGCATTTGACCACTGGCAGGATCAAACAGGGAGGTACCATCAAAGAAATTTATTTAATGAGCATGTCTAAGTATGAACTAATTCAGATTGTGAAACTGCGGATGGCTGATTAAATCAGTTATAGTTTCTTTGATGGTACCTACCTGGTTGATACTGCCAACAGTCATAGTCATATGCTTGTCTCAAAGATTAAGCCATGCACGTCTAAGTATGAACTAATTCAAACTGTGAAACTGTGGATGGCTGATTAAATCAGTTATAGTTTCTTTTATGGTACCTACCTGGTTGATCCTACCAGTATTCATATGCTTATGTCAAAGATTAAGCTATGCATGTCTAAGTATGAACTAATTTAGACTGTGAAACTGCAGATGGCTCATTAAATCAGTTATAGTTACAATTAGTCAATGGATGGAAGAGACAATAACTAACACTTATTAATGATGGATGACTGACTTGCATTTTAATTTGTATATCTACCAATGATCGGGAATCATTGCCATTGGTAAAAAATGTTACTTGTCTTATTTTATGCTGGAGCAACCTATTGCATGGAACGTGGGATTGACCTTTAGCACTTGAGCAAATATGGATGGTGGATTGAAATCTTTATTCCTGCAGCTACATACTTTTATATACTGTGGCTATAGAATGAAAGAGTTCAAATCTTTGGTTCCTGGTTAGTGTATTAAGCCATGATATAGTGGGTCCAGCTTCCAATTCATGGTTGCACGAAAGAATTTGTCTTTGTCATTGTGAATGCACTATGGCAAGATGGAGATCATATGCATGGTTACCTGTTTGGCTTTTGGATAGCATTAACATCTCAGACCTTGAATCCTTCTGGAGCAATATAGTTATTTATTAATTGTAGAGTGTTGTGCAAGACTCCTTTTATAAGTAGCATTGGAGAATGTTAGTATGCTGGTTATCATTTAAGAAAGCAGTGAATTGAGTCCAATCATTCTGTGATTGAGGAAAATAAGAGTGCTAATATGTCTTGTACTCATAAACGACATTGATTGGTTTCAGAGTACCTCTTGTTCTGAGCTTATACATTTTACTCCACACACACACACAATTATGATCAAAGATATGGGTTTCAATCATTTTACTTTGTGGTGGCCTGTGAGGCTTGTTGTGGAACTTGGCAATCTTGAGGCAACTATACAGTTTTTGTAGCTCTGGATGTTATTTGTTCTTGTGTGATGGTTCAACGGTCAACCTGGAGCAGTGTAGCCTTAATACAATTTCTCTTGAAACTGATAACTGGTGACAGAATTGTATTTTTTTATTTTTTATTTTGTTTTTATGTTTTATTTTTATTTTTGATATGTTCAAATTTGCAGCAGAATGATTATTATTTCAGAGAAACTCTGATTGTTTGATGGCTAAAGATATGCTTGTGGTAAAAGACATCAGAGAAACTCAGATAAATGTGGCCAAAAGGCAGAATCAGCAGAAGTGCTTGAAAAAGGGCTGTGATAGCATTGTAATGAACAATAGTTCATTCACTGAAATATCCAATATAAGAAAGACAATGAGTTGAAGTCCATATAGGACGTTACAATCTCTCTCTCTCTAATAATAATAATAAATGCTAAGAGACAAAACCTAACTTAGGGACACAATCATTGAATGAGTTAGATGATAGATGATTGATACAATGATTTGTGATGGTATAATTATTTGCATTGGCTAGTTACGAAGGGTCAATGATTGTGTCCTTTAGATAGGTTATATCTTTTAGTATTTATTATTATGATGATGATTGTTTATTTTTATATTTCATATTTCATATTTCATTTCGGCTTATAGGAAAGAAACCCATCCTTACCACTGCTTGGATAAGGTTATAACTGAAATTTTCTCCATATCATTTCTTTAATTTTCAATCTTCAGTTTTTAAATATGTATATTATCACAAACTTGCATACAGCCTTGCATATCTTACTGATTTTGTTCATATCTCGTTACATTGGTTTATTGCCCAAATATCTCCATGCTCTACCCAGGTTGAAGTGTCCATACCAAGTTCTACTTTAAGAGCAACACAACCAACAGAGCATTTGTTCTTCCGAGAACAAAAGTGGGTGATTGAAGAATTCATGTCCATCCTTGAAATCATATCTGCATGGTTGTAATTTTGCTTTGTTTAATGCCAAGAAGCTCTTTTAATTGTCCATTTGTATGGGACCATTTTTGTTGTTATTCATTGTCCTTAATATTGATGGTACACATACTAGAATGTTCATAATTTATGAAATCATAAGGATAATATTGACGTTACACATATTTGAATGTCCATTATTTATGAAAATCATATCTATGCCTGAACCATCTTTTTATCTTGAAGGAGTGACAGGATTTGTTTGGCCCATTGGTCTTGTAGATAAATCTTGCACAGGAGACTCTCCGTGGACTTTTGGCACATTGGTTGTCGAGGAGACGACAACGGTTGGCAACTCAAGCTTCTGCTAATGGGGATTTTCCAGCAGGGCAAGAAAATGCTCTCAGGAATCATATTTCATCCAGAATAGATGTCCATGATGATGCCGAAACCCATATTGCTGGAATTCATCCAGCATTCGATTTCTCAACTACGTCATCACCATCAATAATTACCGAAGGTTCTCAAGGAGGCCCATGGCGTAAAAAGATAACAGATTTAGATGGAACAGAGGATGAAAAGGATTTCCCATGGTGGTGTCTAGAATGTGTACTGCACGGCCGACTTTCCCCTAGAGAAAGTTTAAAGTAATTCTTATCCTCATTTTTTATTCTCTTTATATTGAATGTGGCAATTAGTTTGGGCACAGTGGACATTGGCTATTTTTCTTTGCACCATTCACTTAAAAAATTGAAACTTCTGTAGACATATGGTGAGAGTATTTTACAAATTTCATCTGTTTTTCTTCATAACCCTGTTTATAATCAAATTCATACCAGAGTATGAGGGCATAAAAAATAAATGTATTTGTTTTAATGATGTGTGAATATCTCTAGTTATTGATACTATTTATGAAGGAAAGAAAACAAATAATTCACGATGACTTGTTAAATTGACATTCACTGATTACCACAAGATTCAAATGGGAAACCAAACAATGAAATATTGTAACCAATAAATCAGCATGCATGCTAGGATGTTTGTCTAATGGCAGTAGCTTTGTGATCATATTTCTGAAGTTCTAAGGTATATAGTGGAGATGCATGCAACTCTCCACATTAGGATGTTTACAGTCAATAGTGCCAATCAGTGATTGGCAAATTCATACCATACTATGAGACGATAAAAAGTAAATGTATTTCTTTCAATGATCTGAGAATATCTATTGTCATTGATTCTATTTAGGAAGAAAAAAACAAATAGCTCATGATGACTTGTTAAATTGACAATCATTGATCACCATAAGATTTAAATGGGAAACCAAAGAATGCAATATTGTAACCAGTAAATCAGCGTGCATGCGAGGATGCTTGTCTGATGGTAGTAACTTTGTGATCAGATTCTAAAGTTGTAAGTTATATTGTGGAGATCAAAGCAACTCTCCATATTAAGATATATAATGACTTGGCAACTTGGATTGGCAGTCACTTATGAAATGCACTAAATAATTTTCAGTTTTCTCTATTGTAATTTGTAATATCTGCAGCAACAACTAATATGCTCGGCATGTTAACTTTAGGTATGTTCTATGCTTATAGCGATTTATTTGAATTTTCACAGTTAGTTCAATATCTTTTCCAGATTAGCAACCACATCAGCATTAAAGTAAACTGTAGATAGAACATAAACATAGATCACAGAAGACAAGCCAAGACAAGAGGACACAAGATGTGGTGCTAGCTAGGGACAAACCCCAATGTGGGGAAACCCTTGATCAATTCTTCTTATATGTTCTTCAATAGTTCAGCAGAGAGAGAGAGATAGTACATTTACAACAGGAGTCAACACTTTGACTTATAATAGCATAGATCATCTCTAAGAAGATGATACACGAGGTAGCTGAATTCAGTTGAAGACATGCTGCTTCAATTGATTCTCCAAGGTGACTCCATCACCTATCATTGTGCTGCACCTCGTCATCATGTTCACTTCACTGTGCTGCATCGTGCTGCACCCATCATCACTATGCTGGACCTCATTACCATGCTGCACACATCATACTGCTGCACCTTCCGGTATTGCAACATCTTGCTGCTCTTACCAGTGTTGCCTCATCCTGTACCTTACTGTGCTCATCACGCTGCATCTCATTGTAGCATTTAATATCACTGTACTATACTAGCAAGTGCTGCACACAACATGCTACACTTCACATTGTCATGATGCCCATCATTGTGCTGTAGCATTTCACATCATGCTGCCCCTTATCACAATGCTGTCACTGCTCATACTGCTGCACCATGATTGCTTGGTGTCCCATGCAAACACCATGTCCTTGCTGTCCCATCTATCATGCTCCACCATGATTGCATTTGCTGCACCTTGCTGTTGCTGCTGTCCCATTGCACCATGCCATCATACAACTAGCACTGCTGTTCCACTGTTAGTGACATTGCTATTCCATGTTTGCCATACTTCTGCTCTTCTGTTTATGGGCAGTTTTTTGGTCACTGGTTAGGGCTCCCATAACCCAACAGTCATGCCCAAAAGACACCTTAACTTATACGTCCTTTCCTCTTCAAGTTATGTGACCTGGCTCTTTGAGGGGGCACCTACAGCTCTATGTTTGACCCCCAAAACAGCACCTATAGGCTTGTGGCCTAGTCACAATAGAAAGGTCCCTTTACTCGGCTGTTACAAGAGATATGCCTGTGTTTTCTTGCCCAGAACAGTCCCAAATTATGGCAGCCCTCAGCAAGGTACTTCAGCCCTCCTTCCAGAACTCGGTCACCTGAATAACGTCCCTACAACCCCTCGCTGGCCTGACTTCATTACTGCGGCTAGGGCATGTTATAACCCTCCTTGACTGCGGCTAGGTACAGCTTGTTAAGGCCTCCTCTATAGCTGCGTCTAGGGCTTGTAGAGGGCAGTGTGTAGGCCTCCTTAACTGCGTCCTCTAGGTTAGGCATAGAAGCTAGGGCTGTGCTAGGACTGCGGCTCGGGCAGATTGTTAAGCCTCCTTTCCTCCTGCATCTTAGGGGTACTTCCTCCTAGATTTTTCTCACACTAAAACCCAAAATAAATGGAGAGAAATCAAGAGTGATGTGTGTGTCAAATGACTCTCAAGTCATCTCCTTTTATGCTGTCCGACCTTGACGAATTGCCCCATAACACAAATAAATTCATATCTCCATGAATACTTATTGGAATTGGATGATCTTTAGATCAATCCTATATCTCTCGATGAGAGGGATCCAAAAGAAATATCAGCTGCCACAAATAAGATGACCCACATGGAGTTTGGCCATAGTTGCCCATTTTAACACGCCATGAAAATGATGAACATAGAGAAAACTTTAAGGTGTAAAAAAGGAAAGCTAAAACATATCATAAACTGAATTTGGGCATTTGTTTCTTAGTCTTCAAGCTACTTCATCTGTCATTCTGTTTTATATTGTAAGTTTGAACCTTTCATCATAAAACCATTTGTAGATAAGATAAATAAATGTCCACCAGTGACCAAAATATTTCAATGGGACTACATAATAGAGCAAGTAAAAACAGTAATATGGAACTGCCACAACTCCTCCAATGTGACTACATATTACAACAAGTCAAAAGAGTAATGTTGGAGTGCCACAAGTGCTATTCATCCAAAGGAAAAGAAAAGTAACACAGTAAAAAAGGTGGGGAGTAGGAAGTGGTATACCAAGATAGTAATAAATGCTTTCTAGAGCTTTTATTAATTATAATGTAACAAAATTTCCAGTCATTTATACAAACAGTGCAGATAATCATTAGTACAAGCATGCCAAACTTGACTAGCATTAGACACTAAGGTGCAAGGGTGTTAATTTTAGGTATGTTCTATGCTTAGAGCAATTTATTTCAATTTTCACAGTTAGCTCAATACCTTTTCCAGATTAGCAATCACATCAGCATTAAAGTAAATTGCAGATAGAACATAAACATAAATCGCAGAAGACAAGCCAAGACAAGAGAACACAAGATGTGGCGCTAGCCAGGGACAAACCCCAATGTGGGGAAACCCTTGATCAATTCTTCTTATATGTTCTTCAATAGTTCAGCTGAGAGAGAGAGATAATACGTTTACAAGAGAAGTCAACACTTTGACTTATCTAGATAAGAGCATAGATCATCTCTAAGAAGATGATACATGAGATCAGTTGAAGACATGATGCTTCAACTGATTCTCCAAGGTGACTCCTTGACCTATCGTTGTGCTGCATTTCGTCATCATGCTGCACCTCACCGCGCTGCACCATGCTACACCCATCATCACTATGCTGTGTCTCATCATGCTTCATTAATCATGACTGTACCCATCACTGTATTGCATTATGTGCCATTGCTGCACCATGTTGCCATACTGACCTATGTGTTGGCTGCATCTTGCTTGCTTGTTGCACCTAGCTTGCTTGTTGTCCCTAGCATGCTTGTTGTCCTTGGCATGCTTGCTGTTGCATGCTAGCTGTCCCTTGCATGCTAGATGTAACATTGCATGCTTGGTGTATTTGTTGCTAAGTACCATACAACTGTCCCAATGTTTGTTAGTTGTCACTCGCATGCTGCTCTCCTTCGGAGACAGATGCTCTGGCTATTCCGACAGTTCCCAGTAGTTTCGGTAGTCCCGGCTGTTCCTGGCAGTTTTTGCAGTTCCGGCTGTTCCGATAGTTCCCGATAGTTCCGTCAGTCCCGACAATTTTCGCTGTTCCCGACAGTTCCGGCTTCTGCCTTCTGTGTCAGCTTTCCCGCTTGTTCTGGCAGTTCCTGACAGTTCTAGCTGTTCCCGACAGTTCCGACAGTTCTGGCAATTCCGGCTATTCCCGGCAGTTCCGATAGCCAATTCCGGCTATTCTCGGCAGTTCCGGCAATTTCGGCTATTCCCTGCAGTTTCGGCTTCTGCCCTCTGCGTCAACTTTCTCGGCTGTTCTGGCTTCTGCCCTCTGCGTCAGCTTTTCCGATTGTTCCAGTAGTTCCGACTATTCTCGACAGTTTTGGCAATTTCGACTTTTCCTTGCAGTTCCAACAGTTGCCGGCAATTTTAGCAATTTCGGCTATTCTCGGCAGTTCCCAGCAGTTCTGGCAGTTCCAACAATTCCCGACAGTTCCGACAATTCCAGTAGTTCCAACAATTCTTGCTAGTCTCGGCAATTCCGGTTATGCCGGGAGTTTCGGCCTTTCCCTGCAGTTCCGGCTTCTGGATTAGGGCAGCGTTATCCCTTAAAATCTGTCTCCTACTAAAACCCAAAGACAAGTAGAGAGGAAGAGATCCCAAGTGTGTTGAAATGACTTGAAGGCCACCTCTATTTACACTAAAAAGTTGAGCATAAGTGGGGTTTATTTGGTTGCTGGCCGACCTTGACGAATTGTCCCATAACACAAATAAATTCATATCTCCATGAATACTTATCAGAATCGGATGATCTTTAGATAAATCCTACACCTCTCGATGAGAGGGATACAAGAAAAATATCAGCTTCCATTAATAAGATGACCCACATGGAGTTTGGCCCTAGTTGCCAATTTTAACACTCCCTCTCAACTAGGGAGAACTCCATCCGCTGATCCATATGTCCGACTGTACTATCTCTGCCATCAGTGCTATGCACTGCTTTGCTCTGCTGAGCTCTGTTTTGCTCTACTCTTCTTTGCTCTGCTGAACTATGAAGAAGAAGAATTGATCGAGAATGTCTCATACCATTCTCTCCTGACCCGAAGTCAGTTTCATCTAAAGAGAGTGTCACACATCACTCTTACTGGCTCGAAGTCAATTTCATTGATCCTAGATCAATATCACAAGAGAGTGTCTCAAGCCACTCATACTGATCCTAGATCAATGGAGGTCATCCTGGCATAGGGAGTACGGTAGATACATCGATGCGTCCATCGATAGTACTACTATGGTCCCTAAACCCATTTCCCTGCTCATTGATCAAATGAGAGGTACTTCCCATGAGTCCCAGACTGCATGGGTAGGATGCCTCGACAGGAGAACTAATCATCCTGCCCACGGGAGAACGAATCATCCTGCCCCACAGTTGCCATGGGAGAACTAATCATCCCGGCCCACAGGAGAACTAGTCATCCTGTTTCACAGTTGCCACGGGAGAACTAATCATCCCGGCCCATAGGAGAACTAATCATCCTGTTCCACAATTGCCACGGGAGAACTAATCATCTCGGCCCACAAGAGAACTAATCATCCTTTTCCACAGTTGCCATGGGAGAACTAATCATCCCGGCCCACAGGAGAACTAATCATCCTGTTCCACAATTGCCACGGGAGAACTAATCATCCCGGCCCACAGGAGAACTAATCATCCTGTTCCACAGTTGTCATGAGAGAACTAATCATCCCGACCCATAGGAGAACTAATCATCTTGTTCCATAGTCGCCACGGGGTATCACAGGGGAAGGTTGAACCTGTCATCTTGTACATAGTGCACCACCAGGGGAGGGTGAGTCACCTTGTGGTCGTATGTTGCTCTAGTAAGTACCCCAAGCCCTTTAGAGCTCCTAGAGCTCAATCCATGCAACATGCAGGACCCTTATAAGAAGGCCTCTCAACGACTCCAAGTCGTTCGTGGAAGTCACAAATTTGACCTTTCCCCGGGGCTTTGACAAAATGTCTGCGACCTGTACATCAGTCTCAATGCGATGGAGCCTCTTCGCTCATCGACTTACCATATCCCAGATAAGGTAGTGTTTGATGTCTATTTGCTGGAGCAATCATCGAATAGGAGATTCCTCAATAATTGAATCCCCCCTTTGGTTGTCACAGAGAATCACAGTGGTATTCATCATGCGTACAAACGACTCACTGAAGAGCTTCCACAGCTAGGCAACTTCATACGAGATCATACTCGTAGCTATGTATTCAGTCTCGACGGTGCTTATAGCAACCGACTTCTGCTTCCTGCTCATCAATGATATCGAAGCAGAACCCAAAGAGAACCAGTGCTGAGAAGTGCTTTAGTGATCCTCCACACTTCTTGCCTAGTCAGCATTTGAATAATCATGCAGTTTCGTATTTTCGGCAGTGTATCTCAATCCATGACAGATTGTGCCCCGAAGATATCTTAGAAGATTCTTGGCACTAATCCAGTGAGGCTCAACCAAATATGAGCTCACCATGCTAACTGCAAAACATATATCTGGGTGGAAGTTCACCAAGAACATCAACGCGAATGAGTTTATGAAACTCAGAGGCATTTTCCAAATCTAGTCCGACATCACTACCATGTAACTTCTGAAAGTTAAGATCCTCGAGGTAGTCACAGGCTTGCAGTTTATCATTCCATATCTGGAATCCAACTCCCTCTTACTTCTGTAAATGAGAGGGCTTGCACCTGTCAGAGATAGGTCGTCCTCATAAGGTGCTGGCATGAGAGGTCTATCATCCACAACCTTCAAACAATGGTTTGGATCGGCTTCACTCTTAGTGAATCTCATCTTCATCTGACAGCTATCAATCCTCTCATACTACGCCTGGGGTGTTTTGCTTCAAGCCATAGAGGGATTTCTTCCACCTGTATACATGAGATTCCCGATCATGAATCTCAAACCCCTTGGGTTGTTCCAAACCTGTGGACCTGCTACATGAGGGGAATGGTCCCCTTGTAAGATTTTCCTTCGGTACATCTCAAACATGTACCTTCATGCTCTTCTTGAATTCAGGCATCCCTATCGCCATCTGACTCACATTGGGTAGAGCCCCATAGGTAGACCTCCGGTGTTATAGATGTGATATGTCAATTGACATGATCCCTAATGGACCATCCTGCAACTTGATACAAATTGCCAACCCTGAACCCATGAGAAAAAGCATCTTTGAAAATTCTATTTTTTAACATGTACCTTTCCATCGATGAATGCCACCTTGAAACCTTTGACTTCCATTTCCGAGATGGACACCAGGTTCTTCTTGCGATTAGGTACATAAAAGATATTCTTGTAAATGAATAGAGTTACCCTCATTCAATTGATGGGTAACATTCCCTACACCCTTTCCGAGATAGGTGGTATCGACTCCAAGTATAATTCCACAGTTGTTTCTGTCTCTACCAAATTCGAGAGAGCATCCTTCTATCCAATGAGATGCTTGAAGCACTACGATCAATAAGTTAGATTCCCAAAGCATCTGAAGGAGAGGGCTAATACAAGATAACGCTTCTTTATCTTATCAGAAACAACATTTGATTCTTCATACTTGGGGTTCCTTGCTTTCTCTGAAGAGTTGGTCGTTTCCTTGATGACCTGCATTACCTGTCATTCCTCTGATCATTGAATATGTCCTTGGAATGATTGTTATCACCATCAAGTGATGTGTCCCTACCATTTGCACACTCCTTCGCATAATGGCCGAACTTATTGCAACCAAGGCATCTGCCTTTCCTTCCACCCTTAGATCTGGACTTCCCAATGAAGTGATCTTTAGGTAGGCCATTAGAAACTTCCGCTGCGCCATTCTGATAATATTCTCTGCTTCGACTTCACCCTCGGTGAATTTGAAGAGGAATGAGGAATCCACTGATCCTTTTGTCCTTTCCCAATTGACTTCGGTGATTTCTCTTTCACTCTTGCTTGGGCATTGTCTTCACCTCAACTCTGATACCATGTTGATTCTAGGTATGTTCTATGCTTAGAGTAATTTATTTCAATTTTCACAGTTAGCTCAATATCTTTTCCAGATTAGCAATCACATCAGCATTAAAGTAAACTGTAGATAGAACATAAACATAAATCGTAGAAGACAAGCCAAGACAAGAGGACACAAGATGTGGCGCTAGCCAGGGACAAACCCCATTGTGGGGAAACCCTTGATCAATTCTTCTTATATGTTCTTCAATGGTTCAGTAGAGAGAGAGAGATAGTACGTTTACAATAGAAGTCAACACTTTGACTTATCTAGATAAGATTATAGATTATCTCTAAGAAGATGATACATGAGATCAGTTGAAGACATGCTGCTTCAACTGATTCTCCAAGGTGACTCCTTCACCTATCATTGTGTTGCATTTCATCCTCATGCTGCACCTCACTGCGCTGCATCATGCTGTACCCATCATCACTATGCTACATCTCATCACGCTTCATTAATCATGACTGTACCTATTACTGTATTGCATTATGTGCCATTGCTGCACCATGTTGCCATACTGACCTATGTGTTGGCTACATCTTGCTTGCTTGTTGTCCCTAGCATGCTTGCTGTTGCATGCTATCTGCCCCTTGCATGCTAGCTGTAACATTGCATGCTTGGTGTATTTGCTGCTAAGTACCATACAACTGTCCCAATGTTAGTTAGTTGTCACTTGCATGCTGCTATCCTTCAACTGACCAAGTTGAATCAACAATAGTTGCAACAGTCAATTTACAAATAGTGGATAGGGGAACTCTCATTGATGCAATTGGAATTGAAAACCTGAGTGTCACTAATGAAGAATCATCCATCATCTATAAAGTCACATAATCGATCGACAAAGCACACTAACAAATCCTTCGAAGAACTTTCTATATCCACTGATGAAATTATATCTCAGCTTTAGGGTGTTGACATACCAAAGAACAATAGGATCATTTTGTGATTCCTGTGTTTCAGAACGAAAGCTCAATTTCTACATCCTATGATCGCTCTAATCACATAAGTCCTCATGGTGAACAATCATCATTCCAATATCATTTGGAAAAAAAATTACTCTGCATTCCTAGTTATCAGGATGCCAATTGAACTTGTGTCCAAATATATAAAAATAATAGCAATCAAAGAAATCCCAATAGTTCCCTTGATTTTAACTTTGGAAGGGGTGATTGGAAATCATTTCATAATAGGACATGAATTCTTTTCTCAATATCAACTTTTCAGGTAGTCTCCCTTCTGATATTTTAAAGGAGGAGATGTTTTCCATGGCTTCGTTGGAGTCTAAAGCCTTAAAACCTTTAGTGAGCCTATCACTAATTTTTAGCTAATGAAGCATGTCTTTCAACTGGTGCTTCTTATCTTAAACACTTTTTAATTGTGTTAGATGCATGTTAAGTGGCCCTTAAGATCCTTGTTAAAGGGATGAAGGCTGGAGTGTTGGTTTACCTATGCCAACTCCTCTTTGAGGACCTTCATTTTCTTTTTTACTAATGGAAGTAACCTGTCATCCAAACCCTCCAAAAAAAGACATGGCTTTGGTGATTGCTTCTTTCCATTTGCTGGCCAACCTATCTTACCCTTGAGGCTTGGAAACAAGGTTTCATATTTGCTTGATAGAGTTAAGGCTCAGGTTCTCATGATGTGAAGCATTCATGATGCAATGCAATCTTGGCATATGGTTTCTCTTAGCCACTGAAGCAATTGATAGTTAAATATGTTATTGTTTTGAGAGAGCATATTCAGCTAAAACTTGCATAGATCAAGACCTCAAGTAGTGAAAAGAATAGACATTTCACTTAGAAACCATGGCTCAATCTAGTTGTTTGAAAATCTGTTCATTATCGTTTCTAAAGTTGGAGTAGGTGAACCACATCTTTGTAGAATCATTTTGTTCAAAGTTGTTAGGTGCATGAAGCCGAAGCATGTTCTAAGCTTGAGCCCTGCTTCTTTTCTTAGTTACATAGCCCGACTAGCAATAATCCTTCTTTGTCTTCAACTGTGTAAACCTTTTCAAAATATCCGAGATTTTTTTGGCTATCCATCTCCAAACAAATCTTTATTATCAACATCATTTCAAGCATGCAAGTTGGAAACCGCTATAGCTAATTGTGTACATTAACCCAAATCAATCACCAATAAGGGTTGATACCCAATCCGAAACAGAACCAACCATATGAGTGAAGACTAACGATAGTGATACTCCTTTTCCTTCCTCATAGTTTGTCTAAAAAGCTGTGATAGACGATTGTATATTATTCAAATAATTCCGTAAATTATATTCAATAATTTTAAGGTCTTGCTTGTAAACATATCTAAATCCTACGCCAAATTCCTTATTCGTTTCACCATAAGTTTACTGAATGGGTTGGTTATTCCATGATGCCACTTACATTGAGTTGGGTTGGCAAGGGATTCCAAATCATCTCCTTTGAATCTTCATATAGACTTGATAGGGCATTAAAAGGGTCTGATTTTGATGGGTTTGTTAGTTTCTGTAGCGTCGGATATGTTCTAGCCACGAAATTTGGTGGTGGCTAGAATACATGAAATATCCCAAACCCAGAAATCGTTTTTGGAAATTCCACCTAGAGATGGCTTAATTAGATTATTGACCAGTTTTTAAATATTTCCTGAGTCTAAACTTAGGGAATATGGTTAATTAATCAGAATTAATTAAGTCAAGGTGAGAATTCCATAGAAATTCACACGAATCGACTTCAAGATGATGTTGGCCATTGATTAAGTTTTAATCCTGGCCATTGGTGCTCCAACAGTGGATTATAAGAAGAATTCGATGGGCACTTAGAGAACACACACCAGAAGTTCAATTTCCTTGGCAAATCGATTTCGAGAGAGCAACAACACTTGTTGGAGATCCAGAGATTGAAGCAGAGACAGTGAGGCTGGAGGAAGATTTCCAGATCCAGTGAGTGCATTTGTAGAGAGGCAAAAGTACCATAGTGAGGCTGATGCAGGGGCTGCGTAGAAGCATCTAGAGGTTAGTTTGATTTAGCTGGAGAGAAGCCGAGTTTCAGTTCCAGAGGCCGGGAAAGGGTTCCAGAAAGCTGAAGAGATAGTTTCTCAGCCAGTGGTAGACATGATGACTATGGGAGCAGTTGATTCAAGCTAAGCGTGGCAGATACTGCGCTAGGATGACATAGGCCAACACAAAGGTAGTTTGGACGACTCACTTAGAGTTGTAGTCAGAGCCCGAGTTTGCCCAAGGGGTGAGGAAAATTCCTCACTAGAATTTTGCCAGTATTTTTCTCTGTAGGATTGCGAGATTCAACATCCAAAATATTGTACTCAAAATTTCTCATTGCTGCATAATAATAAAACCCTTAGCTGCTGCACCGATTTTCCCAAGTTGTGATTTTCCAAGGACAATTGTCCAAAAATAATGGTGCCATTTTTATGTGTGTTTTAGTATTTTCTCAGATTCTAGCGCTATTTATTTTCCGCAGAATTTTATTTGTGAAGGTTGCAGTGTGATTTATTTGATATTTGCAGTGGTAGAAAATTGTTAAAATAATTAACAATTAGAAAAATAAATTCCAGTTTCTGGAATAGGATTTCAATTTTGGAATTTTCACAGGGTCTTTGAGGGCATGAGCAATTTAGTTAATGGTCATGCATAACTTTTCACTTTCTTTTGGCTTTTTTTGAACTGTTGGTTATACTGGGAAGTCAAGAGCAAAGTAGGAGAGTGAGACCTTATACTTGAATTACAAGGAGTGGCTCCTTGACAGGAGTGAGTTGATTCCTTAGTTTGTAGTTGTGAAGCTTGTGGCCTATAATTGGCCTATGAGGTATAAACTTGAGGCTGAGAGACATGGCACCACTTGTTGACCTTAGCCTTGTTAGCATGGGAGTTTTTGTTTACAACTTGGGTCCAACCTAAAACAATTTCACAAAATCCCTGAGAAGCTAAAGGAGTTTGACGAACTTGAGGCTGTTCGGTTTTGGGCTTAAGCATAAGCGAGAAATCCTTTATTTTATGGTTATTAGGGCTTTGATGTCTAAAGCAGTGATTAAGTAGGTTGACAATTAAAAATATCTTACCAACTAGTGAAACATCTTACTCACAATTCGGATAAGTTCAAATTATTTGGGATCCTTTTGATGCATACTCATTTTGGATGTAAAGTGTTAGAAAACCTCTTTGTCTTGTGGTGAATGTTGAAAACTGAAGCCATGGTCGGTATTTCCATCAATGAAAATAAAAGGATGAAATTGGAAAATTTAAATTTATATTTTTGCCTCCAAAGTTGTTCAAGTCAGCTGAGCCCCTTAGAGGTACCCATTCAACGACCTCTTGGTGACTATATATGGCAGACACTTGCTCCTCATTTGGGCATTCAATTTTTCTCATAAGATCTCTGTTCTAGCAAAGGAAGAAGAGGGTTAGGAGGGTGAATTTTTGAGGAACTCTTGGCACTTGTGGGAGGAAACTTTATTGGTCAGATCTTTTGTGATACTTTGGTTTTGATTGATATACTGAATATTCTCTTATAAGGAAAGCTTTTATGGGTTTTCCCCTTGTGGGTTTTGCCCCAGCCTCAAGGCTAATTTCTGTGTCTCTTGTATCCTTGTTGCACTGTTATCATTACCGCTCTTTTGATGTGTTAATGGTTGAATTTTCTTTTGCATAACTACTTAATTATAATGATTAATGTATAAATAATTTGTGCTAACTAATCATTGGAGTAGTTATATGATGAAGAAAATAATTTATAGTTTTGCCCTAGAAAATCAACATGGTATGAAAGCCAGGTTGATTGAAGAGCAGTTTGAAGGCAACCAAATGTTTGGTCAAGATTCTAAAAGTTATTTGACTCCTCTATAACAAGTTATCTTTGTAGCCTTATTCTTCCCTAGAAGGACAAAATCTCTGTGCAATTAATCTAAAAGTCAATGTTTAAGGTCCAAGGGCTGCAACTTGTCTCTGTGAAAGGAATTCGAGCTTCCTATTGTGTGAGCTACCTATAGCATGTCATCGATTCGTGATTTGTAAAGTTCTAAAGGCTTATATCTTGAGAATAATTCTCAAGCGTCTTTTTCTCTATGCTTTATGGCAATTCTTATGCGAGCTTATCTCTGCTATGCGAGCGTCTCTGCGAGCTCTTGTAGTGCGAATTCCTGTGGCAAGCATGATATGCAAACTTTAAGGCACCTTTTTGGTATCTTTGTGCCATCTAGTCACTTCGAAAATAATGCGAGTTTTCTAATCTTTGTGCAAGTCTAATCTATGTGGATGTACGAGTTACTTTCAGTGGCACCGTTTAGCATCTCCTATGTGGCAGTTGTTGAACTTTGAGTGAGTATGAAAAGTTTTGAGAAGTTGCGAAGGTCCGAATTTATTGTATGAATTTGTGATAAATGCATTTGACCTCTCTGCAGTTCATGTGAGCCTATCTATCTATCTACCTATATATATATATATGACGTTTTGCCTGATGTTTCAATTTTTTGGGGTCGTGCTATATATGTTTGGAAGTTTCCGAAACAGGTATGGCTAGAAACACAACCCCCAAAAAATTGAAATGTCAGGCGAAACATGATATATATATATATATATATATATATATATATATATATATATATATGGATGTACATAATATTTTTTTATAAATAGGTTAAAAAAGGATGAGACGCAAATGACATTTTAGAAGGAAAACCTAGTCTTTGTTAACTCTCACAAATGATTAAATGATTCAAAATCCAAAATTATCATTTTTGAATGAGGCTTTACATCCAAAATCAACCTTTATGCGTGGCTATATGTGTTGAAAATGAAACATAACATATGCTAATGACAAGTACAATTACATATCTTATAATTCTAATCTTCACCTTCATTAACAAAAATAGAACAAGTTCTTTTAGTAGAACTAGAGCGTGGATTGATTAGAGATTATTTAATCTGTGGAGTGATTAGACATAAAATTTAGTGTTATAGTAAATCTATTTTGGGCATGGAAGGGCCCCACAACCTTCTTGGGTGCTTGAGTGAGCTCTTAGAAGCAAAAGATCCACGAAAATGGGTCAAGATTGGCCGGAAATGGGGCAGTATTGGGCTGAAATGCCACCCAGACGTTTTAGTGGCGTTTCCAATTCAGGAAACGCCACCTAGATGTTTTAGTTGTGTTTCGGTTGCGTGTTGGCAACGTTTCGGCTTTTCGGGAAATTTTGGGTACGGGGATGCGACCTTGGGGGCCGTATCCTGCAACATATATGGGGGCCGTTTCATTTGCAAGTTTCTCTAGTTCTATGGCATCAAATATAAGTCTATATGTTATGAGCCTCTTTGTAATATTCATACTTTGTCATGCGAGCTACCCATCTTTGTTCTAATGCACCTAGTTTATATTTGCAGTTCTGACATCGTATATCTGTAGTTCATGCGAAAGTTGTTACTTTGAGGTATGACCAAATTCTGGGTCCATTAAAGTTCGATCTATGAATTATAATGAAGCAAAGTTTGGGGTGGCATCCTAGCTCCTTGTGGCATCCGATCCGAATCTTCTGAGGTAAGTGATCCAGGCTCTCTGCGATAGTTTTGTTGTGACATTATGTTAAGACTAAGCTAGGGAATGCGAGCCTTTGTGGAAGGTCCCTTGATCCCAGAATCTAGTCAGAGTCTTTTAACTCTGAGGAAATGTATCCAGGTTAAGGTCCAATCTCCTCTGTGGCTCATGCTAATGGTGGTGTGCCAATAGTTCTTGAAAAAGATTTGCTTCTATAAAAGAAGGACAAATTACTCTGAAGGAAGACCAAGTTTGAGCATTAAGACACTATATGTGAATCTCTGAAGCACTTTAACCTTGTGTAATCAAGACCAATTTGAATTTGAGACTTTGTTGTTATACATAAAAGAATGACGACATTCAAAAGGAGCTGACCTATCTATTTTGGTATGTATTATTAACGTTTGTGGAGAATTATCAAAGCTTCTGTGGAGGAAATGTATCCAAGTTAAGGTCCAATCTCCTATGTGGCTCATGCTAATGGTGGTGTGCCAATAATTCTTGAAAAGATTTGTTTCTATAGAAGAAGGACAAATTACTCTGAAGGAAGACCAAGTTTGAACATCAATACACTATATGTGAATTTCTAAAGCACTTTAACCTTGTGTAATCAAGACCAATTCGAATTGAGACTTTGTTGTTATACATAAAAGAATGATGACATTCAAAAGGAGCTGACCTAAAGAATGATCTCAACAATGTTGCAATACTTTTATTTTGCTAATGAAAAGTTCTTAAAGAATCAATCAAGAAGTCATATGAGTGGTAATTGAAATTAGGAAAGATCTCTGATTTTGAAGATTTCTAGGATTTTCTAATTGAAAAAATCTAGGGTTTGTGAACCCTAGCTAGCATCGGAACTTGAACCAGTATGGTCATAGGGGATAATGAAGTTGAGGTTTCAACTCCTGCTAAGCAAGTTATAAAGATGTCAGAGCTCTTGAGAAGTTGAATCGAAGTAAATCTTGTCACAAAAGTCTGAAGGAATATGTTGTGAAAGACTATGTCATATAAGTTGGGTCTCTGTGAAAGACAGTCAAGTTGCAAGTCTGTAAATTAGCTTCCCTTGATCAAAAGGGTTTGCTAAATTTAGAGATATTGCTTGTTTTTTAAGTCCAATATCTCTCTTGATAAGTGCTGGCATAAATATTTGAATTGAATGTTGAAATCTTCTGCAAAGACATTTCAATGGTTACATTGTTATTGTGGTAAAAGAGTTCCTTGATTTAAAGCAGGTAGCATTGAACGTTGGAAATAATTGAAGAGATGACATAGTCACACCATCTGCTAAGCAAGGTTGTCATATCATGACCCTGAAGTCTGATCATTACTGGAAGATGGAATCTTGATGTTTAGAAAGGTCTGAAAAACCCTAGCAACGATTTGAATAAGTAAGTTGTAGGGTGTGTGAAACCCTAGGATTACCAATATTGAAAAATGAAGAGGATGAAGAAGGGTGCAAATGAACATTACTTGGTCTGACTGATGAAGATAAGCATTAGGGTTTGTAAACCCTAGTCTAAATCTGAAAAATCATTAGGGTTTGAAATTGAAACCCTTGCTATATAAATTGCCATCCCTAGCCAAATAATTTATAAATCTATTTAGACAAAGGGTTGAGAAAGTGTTGGGATTATGAATTGATTGCTTTCGCTTAAATAAAAAAGAAACCCTAGTTCCTAGAAGATTTGACATCTTGATGATGAGTTTGATTTTGCAGGTTGGATTAAGAAAGAACTCAACCTTAGGTTGGATTTTTTTTTAATTGAGTCAAAGGCCACCAAAAGTTGTCAAGTCGACCCTCCTTGGGAACAAGTCGGCCCAGGCCTCCGATTTGAAAGATGTAACTAGGTTCTGTCTTCATAATAACATATGTAATCATGATTTTATGTATTTAATGAAAAGAGAAAAATAAATTTATTATTGTTATTCTTGAGGCATGGGATTCATCCTCAAGGGAGATTTATTTTTAGGTCAAGCACCCATTTATTTATTTTGAGTAAAAAAAGTCAAAAGACCCTCCAAGACCTCATTATGGCGCAAAGATCATGTCGGCTTACATGAAGGGACAAGTCGACCTAAATATAGTAATTCGTACCCCTCAAAAGCATATATATAAGAAGGAACCCAACCTCATTTGGACACACTCTCAAGCAAGTTCGATCTCCTTAAGATAGAAGCTGGAAAAGGACGAAGGAGAGCATGAAGAACAAGATCGAAGTTTTGGAACTCTCTCTTTTGTTAGGGTTTCTACAGTTATTGGGCAAGGCGAAATTCTGAAGTTGCATCGAGGCGGTGAAGCTACATTGAAGTTGTGAAGCTGCATCAAAGCTATGAAGATGCATCGATGCTGTGACGCTGCATCGAAACTGTAAAGTTGCATTAAAGTTGTGAAGATGCATCAAAGTTGTGGAGTTGCATTGAAGCTGTGAAGTTGCATTGAAGCTGTGAAGTTGCATTGAAGCTCTGAAGTTGCAACTAGGTCGAAGCTATGAAAGGTCGAAACTGTGAATCTGCTGGAGAGGTAGAAGTTGTAGAAGAATTTGCTGGAGGTCGAAATTGCAGTAGTTGCTAAGGAACTGATAGAAGGAAAGCTTGTCAAGGGACTTGGTCTTGGAGGGTCTTGGTCAAGGGTCATAGGTCTTGGAATTTGGCAATTGAAGATTCTATAAGAATTGAAGATTCTATAAGAATTGAAGAATTCTTGTGGGTTTTCCTCTCCATTGGGGAGGTTTTGGCCTTGGCTGATCACCTATATCTTGTGTCCTTTTGTCTCACTGTTCTTTATGGTTTGTGGTTTGGTCACTGTTTGATGAAAAGAAAACAATAATAATTAAGGTGAAAAAGAATCTAATCACGATAAGCAAAATACATCACAAGCAGTTATCAAAGTAAGACAAAGCACATAATCTAGTTGCCCCTAGATTTCTCAACAACCAAGAGCCACCTGTTCGACCCTCCTGGACAACTATATATAAGAGGCAATTCGACTCATTTGAAGAGCTCAGTTATTCACGAACAAGAAGTACATTTGAAGCATGCAAAGGAGATAATTTTTCTTGATCGAATTGCAGACTTGAAGGATGAATTTTTCTGTGCTACTAAGGTGTGAAATTTCAAGGGTCGAAATTTCACGGCTGAAATTACAGGGCCGAAATTTCAGGATTTGACCAGATTTGGGATAGTTTTACCTTGTTTGACTTTGACAATGGGGGTGACTTGGAGGAGGTTTTGACTTGATATTTTGATGGTACTTTTTTGGTCATGGTCTTGGGTCTTGGAAGTCTCATTTTGATTTGATTTTATAAGAGAAGGATTTCTTTGGGTTCTACCCCTTTGTGGAGTTTTGCATTGGCTTAGAGCCTAATTTTGGTGTTGTTTGTCTCTTTGTGATCTTTATGTTTTGGTAATTGCTTGATGAAGAGAACATAAATATTAATAAACGACCAACAAACATTCACAAGGAATTATCAAGCTAAGAGAAATCAATCATTATCCACCAGCACTTGATTTATCAACATCACCTATCGTCGGTTGTGGATCATTCTTCTTCTGTGGATCGAGACATCATTGTTTAGTTGAGATGGGTGATGATGCAACTATCAACTTTCCTTATGATGAGACATGTACACTTGAGATGAGATCTATGATATACTCCTTTAGGTCATGGAGCTTGACCTGGAGATTAGTAGGGTGTGTGTGATCTTTGCCAAGGTCAAAAGTGACTGTAATGGACTTGGTTGTGGTAAATCGATCTCCCCTATCATCAATTGTGTATTGAGACATCATTGTTCAGCCAAGATGAGATCTATGGTGCAGCGGGAAGTATGTCTCCTTGGCTGAGAGGGAGTGTTGAAATTGGATTGTGATGTTGTTTGCTTTCCTTATGATGAGACATATGAGAGAGAATGAAAATACCTCCCTGGCTAAGAGGGAGTGTTGAAAATTGTAGCCATGGTCGGTATTTCCATCAATGAAAATAAAAGGAAGAAATTGGAAAATTTAAATTTATATTTTTGCCTCCAAAATTGTTCAAGTCGGCTGGGCTCCATAGAGGTACCCATTTGACCCCCTCTTGATGACTATATATAGGAGACACTTGCTCCTCATTTTAGCATTCGATTTTTCTCATAAGATCTCTGTTCTAGCGAAGGAAGAAGAGGGTTTGGAGGCTGAATTTATGAGGAACTCTTGGCACGTGTGGGAGGACACTTTACTGGTCAGATCTTTCATGATACTCTGGTTTTGATTGATGTACTGAATATTCTCTCATAAGGAAAGCTTTTATGGGTTTTCCCCTTGTGGGTTTTGCCCTGGCCTTGGGCCTAATTTCTATGTCTCTTGTATCTTTGTTGCACTGTTATCTTTACTGCTCTTTTGATGTGTTAATGGTTGAATTTTCTTTTGTATAGCTGCTTAATGATTATGATTAATGTATAAATAATTAATTTAAACTAATCATTGGAGTATTTATCTGTTGAAGAAAATAATTTCTCCTTTTTTCCCTAGAAAATCAACATTGAATAAAGTCCCAAGTAGGCTGAGAAATCCTATTTTGGAAGGGCCAACATTGCGTAGGGGAGCTTGTGAATTCAATCTGGATAGGGCAATGGAACTCTACACTACTCGTAGCGAAGAAGGTCTTAGCTCAATGAGAGAAAACAACCAACACATTTTGGCAGACAAAGGTCCATTTGAGACAATGTCATCACATGCATCTTTGCCAAGAAAGCAATAGAAAATAACCTTTTTTCTGGTTATGGGTGCTGTGGAAGCAGCCGCATTGAGGCTTCTAGAATTCTTCCGTATAGGCCTTGATCATGTTCTTGGAGGAATATCCAAGCAGTGTGTGCTGAGAATGCTAATTAAAATACCACCTTATTTAGAAATTGAAATATCTATTGGTATGTCCCTAGACCCTCCCATTAGGTTCATTACTTAGTAGAATACAAGGGTCTTTGGGCAGAACCATCTTGCAGATTACATAATCTGTGGCTGTGAAGCATATGACTTATTTTTGATTTGGGAAGTAGAACCTCAGGGCTGAAAGGCAGGGCCCCTCTTGTTGACTAGAGCCTTGTTGGCCTTACAGTAACTAAAGTGTTTTTTGCTTTTTAATCAGCTATATTAAGCTCAATATGACCATATGGGAAGGCATGACTATTGGCGTCCATGAATGGGTATTCACGTGAAAAGGCAATCAGTAATGTGGACATGAGACCGAGCAAATGATCTAGAGCTCATGCGACCTCAAGTCACTCCAGCTTCAATTCTCCATTTAAGTTATTTTCTTCCCCTAGTCCATTCCAAAATTGGTTTGCATAGAAATGTTATATTTTAGTGACAATATTGCAGATTCACAGGAAATTAAGAGGTGTTAAGTTGTAAGGAAGATAAAGGGCTAAAACAATAAGTGGCAATTCAACTGTTGAAAGAAAAACACGTAAATTAAATCCTAGTAATGAAATACTAATCATCAAGCTCATAAACACTAGTGTGTCAATCTAGAGCTCCTTTGCATACTATCGGACTTGACTATTGCCCATTAATTATAAAATTTTATTAGTACAGCTATACTCATACTATTATGATGTCTCTACTTTAGTGATGAGATCTCAATAGGGATTCTATATCAAACATTAAGTGCTTGAATGATAGCTATAATATAGCTTACTTATTGTTGTTCCCCAGCAGGGGTTGTAGAATCTCTTTGATATGATACTACGTAATGGTCTGAGTTTCTTTGCTCAACGGGATTTATACAATTTTTCTTCACTGATCACTTGTTTGCACTATGAATGGGTTAATGAATTCTCAAGACCATTTTTGATGCTTGATCAATCTAATATGCCACTGATACTCTCCTTGGTTTTCTTCTTCTTGCTGAGATGCAATGAAAATCAACAATTTTCTGGCACCACACCTCGGTTATACTTGATTTGGTTCCACTCTTTGTTGTGAGTATCTTTCTGTGGTCTGTTTTCAAGAGCTGCAATCTGGCTGATACATGTGATTGTGGGGTCTAAGTGTTCTAAGTTCCTCTAAGTTCTGATAATACTATTTCTCTTAGCAAAGACCTTTGGAAAATTCCTCCCATTACCTTGTCTCCCCTTCCTGAAAGTTAAAAGTCTCAGAACATATTAGCCTTTATTGGCTGCTTGATAGGCTGATTAGGTCAGGAGTGCAATATCCGATCAGTTGATATCTTAAAAGTTAACTTCATCTCACAATTTTGATATTCTTGAGCACGAGTAATGTATTTACTTTTCTTGCCCAACAACATCAATATCCTTCTCGACTATTGATTTTGAATTATCTCCAACAAGCATTATCTCCAATTCCATCATTTGATTTTGAATTGATTGAAGAGAAATGAAATTATGAGCAAAACTAGTAATAGGAGGATGCATTAACTCCCTGTTGTTTGGCGATATCCTCATGAGGCTATGTACTGAGGCAGGATACAGTGAATTTAATTACGTTCCTAGTGTACTCGATCACTCCCTAACAAATGTTAAGCTCCAATTTCCCAATACCTTCCAACATCAGGTATCTGTCCATTGACTTTATTCCGGCTGCTAAATAATTAATTACATTATCACTCATCACTTGGATATGTTTATACTTCTCTCTCCACAATTAAATCCTCTAACAAATCACAAGGAAGTGAAACATCCTTAATGTGAGCTGATGTATCTATGGATTTTATAAACGTTGCCCTGCTAGAAGCCTAGAACAAAAAGCCAGAGAATTTAGTAGGTTCCTATCATTCTCTCCGGTCAATCATGTGACATAACTGTGTAAAATATCAGAGCTAAATTATGCAAAAAATTTCAATAAATTTCAAAACCTTTTGTTGTTGCCTTTTGACAAACAGTTAATGCACAGAGCTTTTGTCAAACATTTCACAATAACACTGGAACACTGATAAAATTAGAGGCAAATAATATTTTCATTCAATTGATGAAGAGGAATTACAATGCTTAGGAAACCTGATACATACTCCAGGTGAGCAATTTCAGATTAACAGTAATTCCAGCCCTCTGAATTTCTTCAAATGGAGACTAGTGATAACCCAGATGGCTGAAGATGATGAGAATTCTCGCTTCCTCCAATATGAATAAGCAGTCTGGAATGTCAAGAACCAGATTCGATCTCCAATACATAAACAAAAGACCAAACTTCTGAGAATTGATAGAACTCTGCCCCTATGATCAGAAAATAACATTCTGCTCCAATAACGAGTATAGAGGTAAATTCGGCTTGCTACTGGATGAGATTTCGTTCTCTGAAGTGTTTTAAAAATCGGCCGAGACGACTGATCCAAACCCTTGCCTGGGCCGGCTTGGTACAAAGCCAGGCCAAAGGTCGGTCTGTTTCCGAACTGGCTGAGTCGGTGATGGTCTGTTACCAAATCGGCTGAGTCGGTCATGGGCTTGGCCGGTTTGGTAACGGACCAACTGGCTTGGCCGAGTCCGACATAAACCGGCCGAGCCAGCCAAACCCGGTCAGCGGCAGAAAATGGTGGGAAAAGGAACTCCAAATTTGGTTTTGTTTGTTTGTTTGTTTGTTGTTTTATTTGTTTTTTGGTTTTAGCTTTTTTGCATGTCCATCTAACCTCTCCCAAGCCTATAAAAGTTACCCAACCCCCTCACATTTCCTCACAGCTATCTCATTGCATTTGTGTGAGCATTTGTGAAGAGTTGTGGAGTTGGTTTTTGTAGCAGCAGTGAGGAGTCTCTTGGGCAATCATTGGAGGAGTAGTGAGGAGCTTCTTGGACAGTCATTGGAGCAGCATTTAAGAGCCTAGAGGTATTTTTTTTTTTTTTTTTTTTCACTTCTCAAATCTGCCTTTGCTTGTTTTTTTTTGCAAATCTGGAAATTGAAAAGATTAATTTTTGTAAAAGAAATGAACATTGAAGAGTTTTTTTTTATTTTGTTCTTTTCATTTTCAGATTTGTTTCCTTTGATTTCCAAGTCCAAATATCAGAAAATGGCTCCTAGAAAGAAAGATGTTGCTTGGGCATATGTTGAGATGATTGATAATCAAATGCATTGCAAATTTTGCCATAGAAAAATTATGGGAGGTAGAGGGGACATTCATAGGCTAAAACAATACTTGACTGGTATTAGAGGCCAAATTGCTCCATGTTCAGCACCAACAGAACAAATTGGGGATATTAGGAAGGAGTTGCTAGAAAAATCTTAGAAGTTTGAGGAAGAAAAAGCTAGGCAAAAAGAAAGAGGTTGAAATTGGGAGGAAGAGGAGTATAAAACACATGATCGCTACTAACCCCAATTTTGATTATGAGGGCTCTTCATCTATCCCTCGCACTGATGCATCTAACCCCATTCACTATGTTCCTCACTCTTTGGAGTCTATTCAAGGAAAGGGTAAGGATAAAATTAAAAAGAAGGGTGATATCAAAAGTTATTTCACACCTTGCTCTCTCTCCGATAGTGCACATGGTCCTCAAGCTAATAGAGGTCAAATGCAACCCACTTTAGATGACCATTGGAAGAAAGAATTGAGAGAAACTGCGAGTGATTACATATCTAGATGGTGGTATGCTGTTGATATCCCCTTCAATGCTTCTCGTTCACCACATTATGAACCTATGTTTGATGCCATATTTGCTGCTGGAAAGGGCTTCAAAGGCCCTACTAGGCATTAGGTAAGGGGATCTCTTTTGCAAAAAGAGGTTTTGTCCATTGATGAATATTTGAAATATTGCAAAAGCTCATGGGCAAAAATAGGATGTACCATCATGTTAGATGGATGGACTGATCAAAGGAACTGTAGCATCCTAGGAAACCGGATTCGTCCTAAACCCCCTGCGAATCCCGAATCCAGCGAATCCGACACGATTCGGTCCGGATTCGTGTCCAAATCACAGGACACGTCGTGTCCGAGGGTGTGTCGCGATTTTCAGGGGTGTGTCGCGATTTTAGGACACATGTCCAGTTTCCAGGACTCGCTAGGCTCAGCGCGGGTATGAAAAGGGCGTGTTTGCTCATTAATATTTTCATTTGGTAAGTGATTTGTGCTGTTGCAGCAAGGAGTAGAGAATTTTGGCAGCTTCATAATCAAGTATATGCCCTAGTATTGATATGCTATTCATGGTAATGTTAAATTCTTAAAGTAAAAGTGACATTCTCCTTAATCTTCATTTTCATCCTTTTACTTAAATTTTTAACATTACCATGAAATGACTCAGGATGTTTGAGAGTGGTTCCGGCCTCATTGGATTTCATATGGAGAAAGTAGAATTTTAGATTTCATTCAAAATCCAGCAGACTTATCAGTTTTTCAGGATTTTAGGATTGGGGGATTGCAATGTTTCCATTGAATTTTGTCATGTATTAGGGTATGGAACTCGTATTTAATCAAGAGCACCAAACCAAGAGCTTCTGAATATGTCGCTCCCGCTCCCGTTTTCGCTCCCGCTCCCCGCTTTCGCTCCTGCTCCCAAGTAACACTGTTCCTGATGATATGGGTCTGGACACCATTGTTGAGTTGGCATTGGCCAACATGGATCTCAATGATCCAGTGCTAGAGCCTGTTAGATTTGATGACTTAGAGGGGCCAGCCTCCACACCAGCAGATGCAAAGGCGACTATGGATACAGGGGAGGAGGAGGATGTAGAGGAGAGCAGTGGGGACCATGATGATGGGGACAGTGATGCTGATTCTGATGCTGATTGATGCCTTGAGGCTTGTATACCTGTAGTTGTTTTATATTTTCTATTTCTATTTGCCATTGGCATTGCACCAACACTACCTATGTAACACATTTTGATTTGATGACTTAATGAGAAAACTACAGTTGTCAGTGTGTTTATCTTACTATCTTGTAGTTGTAAGTTGTCTTTCAGTTATGAATTATGAATCATGATTTAAATTTTTAATAGATTTATCATTTATGTGACCAGTACCACTGACATTTATTTGAATTTTGTATGTACTATGCATGCTAATAGCTATAGATGAAGATCTATGTTTGAAATCAATAAATTTGTATCATTAATTAAAATTTGTGTAAGAAATATGATAATATCTAATTTTTAATATATATATATATATATTAAATATATATATTTTAATAAAATAATATATAACGTGTCCTAACGTGTCCTGTTCTGGGGGGTCAGCGTGTCCCGAATCCGACACCACGAATCCCGAATCCTACGTGTCCCGAATCCCCGTGTCAGGTGACTTAGGTAGCATCATAAACTTTCTTTTCTTTTGCCTATAGGGAACCATGTTTCTAAATTCAGTTGATGCATTTGATAGGGTGAAAGATGCACACTTGTTGCTTCAGCTTTTGGATGAGGTTGTTGAAGAGGTGAGAGTGGCTAATGTTGTTCAAATCATCATAGATAATGTCTCTAACTATGTTCTTGCTGGTAAAATGTTGAGGAAAAACAAAAAACTATATTTTGGACCCCATGTGCTGCACATTGCATAGACCTTATGCTTGAGGATATTGGTAAAATAGATTGGATCGAGAACAATGTAGAACATGCCAAATGCATAACAAAATATATCTACAATCACTCATGGATTTTGAACCCAATGAGGAAACACATAGTGGGCAAGGATATTGTTAGGTCCACCATCACTAGGTTTGCAACTCATTTTTTGGCATAGCAATCTATGCTTTCCCAACATAGAAACTTGCAAAGGGTGTTTTCCAGTGATGAATGGAATGAATGTCAATGGTCTCGCAAATATGATGGAAAAATGTGAGAAAGAAAGTTAATGAAGAAATATTTTGGATAAAGGCAACAAAGATTGTGAAGGTTGTTAAGCCACTAGTTAAGGTGTTGCGGTCGGTGGATGGCGAAAGATTGGCTATGGGCTTCATTTATGAGGCTATGGTTCAAGCAAAGGAGCAAATAAAGGCAACATACAAGGATAGAGTGACTAAGTATGGGCCCATTTGGGAAATCATTGATCAAAGATGGAACAATCAACTCCATCGCCCTATACATGCAACCGGGTTTTTCTGAACCTATGGTATCATTATAAAGCTTTGCAGGCAGAAGCTTTGACTGGTGAGGTTAGAGATGGATTGATTGACGACATGAAGAGTGACCAGTTGGAGAGACACTGACAGATCACTTGTTTCAACAGAGCCATAGGTGCCTTTGGCAAGAACCTAGCAAGGATTGCAAGGGAAGCAGATCAGCCAGGTAAACAAACAATTCCAATTTTCAAATTCTTATTTTGTTAAATTGTTTATAATTTGAAAGTTGGATATAATTTGTTGACCTAACTCATTACACAACTATGTTTTTTGCAGCACAATGGTGGGAAGCATTTGGTAGCCATTGTCCTCAATTGCAGAAGTTTGCAATACGTATTTTGAGTCAAACTTGCAGTGTTACTTGGTGTGAGCGCAATTGCTCTGTCTTTGAGAGGATTCACACAAAGAAGAGAAACCGTTTGGAACATAAACGGTTAAATGATCTAGTCTATGTCCAATACAACCTCCGACTAAGATGCAACCAATTCCTGAACAAAAAACTTGATACAAATCCCATTGTGTTGGAAGATATTGATCTAACATCATATTGGATAGTGGAGAGTCATCCAGCAGAGTTTGATTCTGATGAGGATTTTGGTCTTGATTTGGATTTACAGATGGTGGCATTAGTTGAACATAATGTTCAGTTAAATACAAATCCATTAATACCAGGCCCAACCCTAAGTCCTCCACTTGCAGGCACTTCCTTTACTTAGCCACGACGCAAGTGCATAGCTCGTCAATCTCATCATGCAACTGTTGCGCCTACTAGTGCTACTACTTCTACAGTTGTAGTTTGAGATTGTGATGATGAGGAGGAGCCATGGGTTTGCCCGTCTGACTCTGATTCAGAGTCTGAGCCAAATGATGTTGGCTTCCCTATCAGTAGCCAGTAGTGACTAGTGATGTTTTACTTTTGTTGTAAAGGCCATTTAGAGCCTCCTTGGTTATGTGTTTTTGTTTTGATCTCTATATATTACATGTATTGGACAGTGCACTGGGTGCCATTTTGATATAATGGATATATTCACGAGTCTACTTTGATCATGTGTTGTCGTCTCTCTAGATTCTAATGCTTTGTGTTTGGAAAGATGAATGGAAATATTTAAAATTAAGTTTTTTTTTTTTTTTTTGATCGAGTCATTGAAATCAACTACACCTAGTCGATACCGAGTCGGACTCGGAGTCGACCTTCCACTGGTTCACAGTCCGAGTCAGAGTTTTAAAACATTGGTTCTTTGTGAAGTCTAGATTAGGCTTCTCAGCAGTCATGGGATTGTCCAAATACTTGACCTGACAAAATAACTCACCCTCCCGAAGATAGTGCCCAGTTTAGGTGATTGATTTGACCTTCCAAAGATAATTAGTTCGTAGCCCTAAGAATGATGCTCAACCTTGTTACACATCATTTTGTGGGTGATATCCATAGAAGATTTTTTTTCTCCAAGATGGTGCTCAGCTGACAATCGGCAGCCCCTTGCAGCCACCAACTACCTCATTATGCCATTTCTCCACCACCTGAGCCAGCCATGTGGTCCCTCACCCATCCTCCATGATCGTTTGAAGGTGGGCCTCTCGAACCTAAAGGTATGCCTTGTCATTTGGTAATTGAGTAATGTAGTTTGCTTATCATGGACACTTCTGGGCATGGATTAATGGGGGGATTCGATGGAAAGAATGGGTCAGGTCCGTGCCCTTGTCCCTTAGACCCCTTTTGGATATTAACCTTGGATTCTAGTCCCATGGAATCTCTTTTACTGACGATTTGGCTTTAGGGATGGTATTTCATGGGAAACCCCAATTTTGGTTGCGTGGTCCCGCTCCCTTATCCGCTCATATTACCCCCTTTCCACTCATTGTTACCCCGTTCATCATTTCTCCCGCTTGGGTCCACATTCCTCCACTGGATCCACATAGGGTTAGCTCACCCCTTCCCCTTGCCCACACCTTGGGTCAGGCTTGGAATGATGCGCCAGAGGGTGACGCAACTAAAAAGAAAGATAAAAGCATATTTGGCCACATTGAACAGGAAAATGTACCACAAAATGCAAAAAATGGTCGAGACAAACACATTTAGCACGTGGGAAAAAGCCAATACATGAGCTCTACCCCATCATCATGGTCGTCACCCACATTCCTACAAGTTCTATGAACCTCTTTCATCATATAGGAACCCATGATTGTCCCAATCCGTGGCAGACAATGAACTGCCCTACCTTAAAAGGGGGTATTTACTGCTTTATCTTATACATCATGCTCTTACCCTTTGAGCCTCGAGCAGTTAGTCAAAGAAAATCATAAAAAGGCAAAAGGCATGTAAAGAAGGGTGTAAAAATCAAGGTCGGGGCACCTCATGTACCATGATTGCTCCCTCCTATAGATTATAAACCCATGTGTGGGCTTCCCTCTTATTAACTACCTTTGTACCCCAACATGTGACCCAAGGCTACCCCTTCTCATTTTCTACTTCATTCACCTATTTGTCACATGCCACCGCCTTTTGAAGGATGTACCTTGAGCATATTATCCCCTTTAGAAGTAGAAACCACCTAATGGGATACTTGGTTAACCCCATTTAGAGTTTAGGAGACATTGTTACATCGCGAAGCCCATTATGAAAGGGTAGGCCATTATGAAGTCCCCACCCGTGGTCCCTGATTGGTAAGCTCATTTACTCGATTTCTCTAATGACTTGTTGTATTAGAAGGCTAGGGGGCGCATTGGATCTTATGCAGGATTGCAAATGGTCTTGATCTTAGGTTTGGTCTCCCTGTACGGGGTCCTAAACCTCTAAAGGGCTACATTGGCACATGTAGGGTGTGTGTTGAGAGCCATGGGTCTCCACAACAGTGGAAAACACTCCATGGATCGCCGAGGATGGTTAGAGATGCTCGAGATACTCCCATTGGACGAGGAAGATGCACCTGGTTCATTTTTGCCCAGCTGACCCAAGACTTGTAGGACGATGTGGCATCCCCTACATCATCATTAGAGCCCTTGTAGACGATCTATAAGCATCTTCAACTCATTTGGAGACCATGAGGTTGTTATTGTGCCCACACACCCATTGAGAGCACTACAGGTTTATTGTTTGGAGAACAAGGGCCAACCCCTTGTCCATCACTTTTGAGGGTCCTACTCTTCATTATGGCACCCATGGACCTCATTAGGCCTCTTAGAGGACCCTACGACATGCATAGATTATTATTTGACCTCTTGAGAGGCTTATTCTTTCATTTATGAGCTAGTTTGGTGGGCTTGTCACCAAAAGTTAGATTATTAGAACATTATTTTATTTTTGGGGCTTATGTAGGCCAAGGAGGCTAATTCGAACTCCTCATTAGTGTATAATAAATAAAAGTGAGATGAGTTCATTATCTATCTCATCATCACTTTGGATTGGATCTCTTCTCTCTCTTGATAATTTCACACTTTTTCTTAGTGGATGAATTAGATCTTTATGGATGAATATTGATGTGTGGATTTGGTCTATCTTATTTTGGAGCTTCTCTCTTGTCAAATTGTGGATGGTGGGATATATTCTATTACATGTAAGTACATCTTTTTAATGTTATTCTTGTTTTACTTTGTCATATACGTTGGACTAGGATTTTCGCTATTCTTAGGGCTAATTGCTGCATGCATTTATTGTTTTAAATTGTGGAATTTTGTCTCTATTATAACATGTCTCAATGTATGGGCCATGTAATGTGAACGAAATCTCCTAGGGGTAATTCTATTAATGAATTGATCTTGATAAGCCATCACCTTTTGCACATCGAAGTATAAAAGTTGTAAGATTGCTTCTCTTTGACGTAGAAGGCTAGCGAAGTAGTCTTGAGGCCTTCTTGATCAAGAACCAAAGGTCCTCACCCATATTCATCATAGACTCCATTCTACCAAAACTAAAGGCACTGATCTACCAAAAGGTGGTCACCTTAAATCAACTTCTTTTACCTTTTCTTGAGTTAAGTTGGGTCCCCTAGGACATGATTTTCCCGATGAACTATCCCTCTAGAAAGTTTGATCTCCTTCCCCCTCCTGGGCTGGTGTTTTCTCAAGACCTCCTCCAAATTTGAGGTCATTCCGACAGTGGAGTTGTGAGAAAAGCCAAGCCCTAGCTCCAAGATCAAACTTTGCCCTGGGCTCTAGCATCCCCAAAGGCTAGTACTTTATTTGGTCAATTCAACACCTTTAAGTGAATATTCTTTCATTGATCCTTTCTCTTAACTAGAAATTGGATTGAATTTGTTGTTAGATTAAACAATTTCTCTAAGAAAAGGTTGTTGGGTTTTTCCCTAGATAGGGTTTTCGCAAGGTAAAAACTTTGCCTTGTGTTTGGCTCTCTTCGTGATCGTGAGTCATTTAACCTTTCACTGTTGATATTTTCTATGTGTAATTGCTTAATGATGAATGTGACAGAAGAAGAATTAATTAAGGAATTATTGGAAGTAATTATTAGACTAGAAAGTCTTGAAAAATCAATATGGAACCAGAGTGAGTTTTAAGAGAAGCTTTTTGAAGTATTTTTAAGAAGATTTGTGGATCAATTTGAGATATATTTGAAGCAGTTCGAGTTAGTTAAAAAGAAACGAAGGAGGCTTATTTGTAGCATGAAGTGCAGTGATCACGGCTAAAGAAGATCAATTTTCTTCCTGTCTTGGTTTTCTTTTGTTATGTTGAAAATTATTTGTTCTAAGCTACTTTCCTATCCTTGGAACTCAGACCTCTTCAAGGCTTAGGAGAATTGAATTTCGGGCTTGCCACAAGCTTTTCTGAGGTCTATTTTCACACTTTGCCTGAAGCTAGCTTCGACCATCTTGAGGCCTCCTCTATGGTTGTCTTAGAGGCCGAATTTCAACCCCTTTTCTGAGGAAGATTCGGCCCCTGTTTAGGGTTGTTCTGAGCAACCTTCGGTCTTGTTTAAGGTGACTTACTGACTCTCAATTCGGGCTACCTGAGGCCCATTCTCAAACTTGTATAGTTCAATACCAAATTTTTAGATAGAACTCATAAGGAAACATGTGTCCGGTAGGTCATATAGAATCAATAGATTAAGTTTTGAGGATAACCAACTACCAGCTGGGGAAGTGTTCAATTATATGGATGGTCTTATGTCCCTCAGTGATGCCCTTACAAAGGGAGTTAGTGTCATTGCAGATTGGTGTGCTAGAGTTGTTGCTTTAAACTACTTAAGGAAAATGCTATAGCAAGGGCCTGTTGACCACTAAAGTACACTTGAAGACTCCATTCGCAAGGATATTTTAGAGCGTTCTTGCACTTATTGAGTTCCAAATTTCATCAGTCCTTCTAAGCCCTTTTCTCTCTCTTTATTTCTTCGTTGTACTCAGATTTCACAGCACTGTGGGGATGTTGTAAATGTGATGTTAGCATGATGAATAAAGACATGTAATAGGCCTAAGTAGCTTAAGACTTTTCTATCAAGTGAGTTCACTCTAGGGAGTTTTTTTCACTTAATTAATTATTTATGCTTTTCAACGCTTAATAATTAATTGCATTTTTTCTCCCAGATTTACTCCAAAGTTGGAGTGTGGCTTGATGGTAAGGCCTTAAGTGAGTCCTAGTGTCTAGAGTAAATGTATATTACCATGTTAGATCGCTCATAGAATTTCGCGGAATTTGATTAGGTTTAGATGTCATTTATTAAATTATTAAAATTTCTCGAAGATGAAATTTTTAATAATTTTTTTATGTAAATTGTAATAAGTGATGTCTAGAGAAGTTGTAGGGGTCATGAGTAATCAAAATTATACCTCAACACCTCGGCTTTCTACTAAGAAATACTTTAAGGGGTGAAAATCACTTTTAGCCCTAGAAAACCCACTTTTGTTGTGTCTAGGGGAAAATGTGGCAATAAAATAACCCAAAAAATAAAAAAATGGGGAAAAATAAAAATACCCACATGCCAGAATAATGTGGAAATTACTTGGAAAATAATCTCAAGTCGAAGGCAGTCAAGGGGACAAGTGGAAGATGATTTGGCAATGGATTTTTGCACATGGGTAAAATTAGTTGGTGGCCCAAACTTGGGGCACGAATTCCTCACATGGCAGCATGATTTTTCCAAGAGGAAAATTAACGCATGAGATATTTGGTTGAATACTATACTTTGAGAGATTCATGGGAAATGTTTCCACCAAACACTACACCAACATTACAATTGTACATTGCTTATCAATTTCAAGATATAAGTTGCCCCGCTTTTTAGCAATGCACTTTAGTTTCAACAGTCTATTCACAACATTAGCAGAGGTGTCAAAGAGAAACAATTTTGGTTGAGAAACTTGTGGGAGATGGCTCCCATCTCACCCACCATTCATCACACATGGCAGCCAGCAGGAGCAATTCGATTTTGGGCACATGATGGAAGAAAAATAACGCTGGCACATCTCAAATTTGACTTCTACACATGGATGGAAACTCCACACTTAGCAAATTCGAATTTGCCTTGAGTTTTCTTTAATTCTCCACTTGGCATTGGGGTTTACATTTGGATTTTCTCCCATTCTCCTATTTAAATGAGCCATGGGCTCTATTGTGATCATCTTGGAACGATCTAATGCGCTTGGGTAGACTTTAGTCAAATTTGTAATCTCTCTTTCATGCTATAATAAAAGACTTTGGGGTTAAATCAAGTGTTGGTGTTCTTCTTTTATGATTTTAAGGTGATATCACTTCAATCTCTATGCTTCATTTTCTACATGGATTCTAGATTGTATTAGCTCTCATTTTTCCATTATTTGGATTAATGTATGTAAGTTACCTTGCATAATTTTTGGATTAGAGAAATACTCTAGGAAGAGGAGCACTAGAAGATTCTCGGTTGAATCTCTAGCCTTCTCCTCCATTGTACAATCTAATCCCTTTCTGAGTGCTAACATATTTTCAAAGTGTGTAGAAATCTATTGATTTGTTGAAGAATATTGGGCATGGAGTTGCTCTTCATATAGATGAACTCACTCTCAAAGACAAGAGTAGAAGGACCCATATCAAGTTGCTCTCAAAGATCTCATCAAAAGAAATCGAAGAAGGGGGTTTTCTTTACCTTAGCTTGCTAAGATCACAAAATTTGAATGCAAATCTTTCTTGATCTATACTATGTGCTTTAGTTGAATTTATCTAGCTTTTGAGAGCTTGTGGAAAGCTCTAGCCTTTCCTATCTTGCGCAAGAGAGGAAGTTTCTTCCTCCTCTTGTTGCATGCATTGTTTCGTATTGTATATCATCTGTGAATAACCATTATTCTAACTTGTGTTTCTCTCTTGCCTTGTGTAGAGTTCTAGGAGGATTCGAGGTTTCATTTAAAGGAGCAATGTTTGAAGATCAAAAACATATTGTTGGAGCCTTTTTTGTCCAAACTTTTTTCTTACAAACTATTTCTTTTCTCTCATCTTCCAATTGAAAGGAGTTTCTTCTTGAAGATCCATTGGCTGAGAAATTATTTTCTTTGAAGAAAGCGAAGTTTCCCATTCGGGGCTTCCTATTGTACCTTGCTTCAAGCATTTGTAATTGTTCTTCCATTTGCATCTAGTTTGTTTGGGGAGGATTATTGCTTTTTGAGCTTTTTGTAAACTCCCCTCAAAAAATCAAAGTCCTCATTCCATTGGAGGGCTTTTTCATTTAATAAAATAACAAAGTTTCTTTGAGGGAGGTTGAGGATTATCCTCTTGGCTTCCCACCCCTCTCTAGGGAGAAGATCCTTTGCATGTGTGTGATCTGAATTTTTCCTTAAATAGATCTAATTTTCTGCAATTTTATCTTCATTTCTCACATGCCATAGATCTAACATTTCACACTGTCATTTGGGTTTGTTGAGTAACTCCATTTCTCACTTTACATTGTCCTTTTGGAGCAATTTTAGATCTGATTTTGCAGCTTGTATAACTCATATTTTGTAGCTGATATAACTTATTTTCTTGCTGATATATGTTTTCTCTCATTGCCTATTTCATAGTTTACATTCATAATCATTTTCACATGCTAATATTGCTCCATACTTCATGTTAATTCACTGATTTTAACACCTATATTGCGGCCATCTTTCAACATCATTTAAGTTCCATTTCATTGGTTTATGCAAGTATTTTATTTCCTAAATTGTGAATGAGTATATCTCCTTGAAACATCTTGAAGCACTTCACATTTGGAATACTATTTTTACCTGCAAAACACATCTTTGCATCACTACTTGCACTTCTAAAATTAGCCTCCAAGCATTAGATTGGTTGATAGAAATCTTAGGAAACTATCCTACATTTCATTCAATTTGATAAGTTTGAGTCTTGAAGAAAGGTTAAAACGTATGACCTCACAGTTCTCTTGTGTTTCTTAGCTCCCTTGTAGGAACGAAGGCATGCGGGTTGCATGAAGAACTAGGTGGTTATCATAACGATGGACTAGTGCCTCATCCTAGCCTTCTTGCAATTCACCTCACTCTTTACTAGGGTTTGAGAAATTGAGAGGAAGTCAAATTTAGAATAGGCATTAGTTAAAATCAACCAAGAACACATTTGGCACAGAAGCACCACAACACATTTTGGAAGTCTCTTTTTGGATGCATTTGAAAGTTAACATCTTTGGATTTGTTGAAATATATAACTAGTTTTGGTCTTCATAATGTCTTATGTACTATTGATTTTATGTATTTGATGTAAAGAGAAAGAAAAGTTATTATTATTATTTTTAGCATGGGTTTCATGCTCTAGGTCAATTTGCTTTTAGGTCAAGCAACCATAGTGGGCATCTAGGATTTGTCATAGAGTCAAAGAGTCATTGTCATATGTAAAAGACCCTATTGGGCATCTTGTATCAAATCAAAAGAATTTATTGTAAGTCAAAAACTCAAAAGTCGCCATCCAAGACCAAGTTGGCCTGCAAGAAGACAAGTCGGCCTACAAAGATGAAGTCGGCCTCATTATGACTATTCAACCCTCACAAGAGGCCTATATATAAAGGAACCTGACCTCATTTGAAAGAGACATCCAAGCAAGTTCGATCACAAAGAAGAAGAAGTAAAACAAGAAGAAAAGAACAAGGAGAAAGAGCAAAAAAATCTAGGAGAGATAAAATCGAAGTTTGGGCCTATATCTCTCACACTTGTGACAACTAGGGCATCATTTTTGTTGCAACAAGACCGAATTGCAGCCATCTCTAGAAGCCAAAGTGTGGTGTCAATAAGATCAATTTTGCAAGCCGAATTTATGAGGACGAATCAATCCAAGCAAGGAGAGAGAATATCAAATTCAACCTCTTTTATCCACGTGTGTGAGCTAGGGTTTCTGTGGTAAGGCCGAAAAATTGCAGGTCCGAACTTGAGATTGAAAGTGAAATTGAAGCAGCTTTTATGCAATTTGGCTTGGGTTGACTTTGTGAAGGGCAAGCTCATCAAGGGAGAAGTTGACTTGGACTTGGAGGGGTCTTTGTCTTGGGTCTAATAGGTCTTGGAATTCATCATTTGAAGATTCTATAAGAAGAGAAGAATTGTTGTGGGTTTTTCTCTCTAGGAGAGGTTTTGGCTCTGACAAGCAGCGTATATCTTCTCTCCACTTGTTTTGTTGATCTTCATACTTTGATATTTGTTTGATGATATGAACACTCTAATAATCAAGTAAAGAAGCTAATTACAAGTGCATCAAGTTAAAGAAAAAAAGCATCACAAGCAATTATCAAGTAAAGAGAAATCACCCTAATCTTGCTGCCATAGATTTCTCAACATGGTATTAGATCTAAGGTGACAAGAAGAGGCACTTTGAAGATCACTCAAAGAAAGAAGGATACATAAGGGCCAAATACAAGAAGGAGAGCATCAAGGAGGACTAGCTAACATATCACAAAGACTCTATCATCTTGAAGGAAGAACTCTTGGAAGAAGAAGAAGACCTCAAGGACCATACCTCCACTCAAAGAAAGAAGAACTCTACACACGTGATGTATTCTTGGAAGCCTCCACATTCTACTTTATCATCAAAGAAAACAAAGTGATCTCCCTCCATTGAAGTAAGGATCACACGTCAAGCATCTTTGATGAAATACATCTCCCCTTATCTTGAAGAAGTAGCATTGCCATTTTGAAGAAGGAAGATCACCCCTCCTTATAAAGTTCACAAGTGTTGAGAATTCTATAGGGCAATGATTATAGTGATCAGTGTTGAAAATATCGGTATCGGCAAAATATTAGCGAGGGTCCAGAAAACATCTTATCGGCAATATCGGCAAAATATCGGCAAGCATAAAAAATGCATAACATATTCATTTTTTTTTCAGATTTCTAAACATATAAAGCGATAACAACATGAACTAAACAGATTGGCACATAAATACGAAGAAAGCACTAATATATATGATGTCAAATAGAAATGATACATCAAACTTCAAAGTCAATACCAAATCCTGCTGATCCCTGATAATTGTCCAATCAAGGACTCAAACAAAATAACATCACATATCCTACTGATCCCTGATAATTGTCCAATCAATGACTCAAACAAAATAACATCACATATATAAAACTTTAAAAGTATTTCATCATCATGAGTTATAAACTTATATGTAGCAAAAGTTGCAAAACAAATAAAAGTAGCAGCTATCTATCTGAGACCATTGGCCTCTCCCTAGCAACTTTCTTTCTGTCTTGTTCAACAATTGCTTTAAGAGCTTTTTGTATAACCTTCACACTAGAAACCATACAAGGCATTACATCTACATCATGTGCAGGGAGTCTAGCGAGATGGTATTTCAATTGTGTAACCCCTCCTGACATCTTGGTCCCACACAATTTGCATGATATATATGCCCGATTTGCCCCACCAACAACCTCCCAATACTCCCAAAATGGGTCCAAAGCTTTTGGCATAATTGACATTTGTAGTGAACTAATTCAAACCTAGGGCACAAAAAAAACATAAATTAAACCCCCCAACACAAAAAAAATAAGTAATAACCACCTCATTTAAAAAAAAGTTACTACATTATTTTCATTTTGCAATGTGAATGAAAAATGGCAATAAGAGGATGCATAAGAAAGTTGAAAAAAAAAATGAAGCTTGCTGTCCAAATATGGAGAAAACTCTTGCATTGGCTCATGGGCATGAAAATCATAGCAAATGGCAAAAAACAAAGAAACAAAATGTTGGTAGGAAAAGAGGCAAGCAAGCATAACCCTAAATCTATGAAAAAATCATTAACATAGGGGTTTTTAAGAACATACCTATTAATGGAAGAAATGAAGTTTGTCTCCTTGTTCTTCAATCTTTGATCCACAAAAAAATCTTAGTTGGTGGTGATAATCATTGTTTGATCCTCAAACCCTCCTTGACAACCACCACACAACTCTTCCCCTTCCTTCTCCAACACTCCGAAACAGAAATGAAGAAAAAAAATGATTTTCCCTTTTTCTAGCCGTGGCATAACACGCCTGACGATATTTTCTGTCGTCTCGCGATATTTTGCCGAGATATTGGCAATATCTCAGAAATATCGCGATATTTTCGGGAGCCAAAATATCGCGATATTTTCTCGGCGATATTTCCGATATTCGGCGATATATCACCGATATTATCATCACTGGTCTTTAGATGGTTCAAATAGGTGAGTTGTCGCTTTTCTCATTACTAAATTAAAATAATAATACAGTGAAGTACCCTTACATCAAATCAACTAGCTTCTTTATCGTTACTTCATATGGATGTTTACATAGAAATTACAAGCGCAGGATACTCCCATCTGGCTCTCTCCACTGATCCAAGCTGAAATCTTTGCTACTCCAAGCTAAAAATTTGTCGTCCAGTCACAAAAATGTTTGCTTCTGCACACAAAGTCCTCACTGCTCCTCAATTACGAAATATAAATTTAGGGCTGTGGGAGTGTTGTAGGCCTTTATAAGTATAGTTGGGCCCATTGATAAAAAAAGGTAAAACATATTTATTAATACTACAATTATTATTCATTTTCACCTTTTAAAATATTTTTGTGGCTCAGCCTTACTAGAGATGCTTGTGCATCTCTTGTGGGATCTGTGGACATCTTGATTTTCCCTTTTGTGGGGGACATCCTTGGGACCCCTTAGTGTAGGGAATGTCCTTTTGGTGCCCCTTGGTGATTGAGAATGGCAAGAGACGTCCTTGAGGTCTCCCCCCTGTCTTGAACTGCTGATGATGCATGGGACATTTCCTGGTGGTATGTCCTCTTGTTACAGTTAGATTATAGAAATCCCAATGGTTAGCCCCTACCTTTGTAGCCCGACTTTAACTGCTAGACTTTTTGTTGATTACCATCCAGCCTAAGGCATGGAACTTGAAGGAAGTTCTCATTTTCTGTATGTTTTGACATTTTAATACATCTGTCCTCTTTGGTTCTTAAATACAGTGCGACGTGTAAACCCTTTGTGAGAACACGGTCTCCATTTTTGGTAAACCTAGTAAATCGACATTCTTGATTTATACTAATTTAGAAAATGACTTGTTTTCTCTTTAGAAGATAATTTGAAGGAAAAGGAATATTCGACACAGATTCCAGTATGTGAAAATGGTGGATGCATGTGATAAATTTTTTACTTCTATCTATTTGAGTGGAATCAGTGTTGAATTGGGAGTTAATGGTGTCTTTGTTTAACATTTGTGTAATGATCCAATTTTTGTTGAAATGGACCTTTTGTAAAAGCCCATGACCTTGTCAACATCTGAGTTTATTTTGACCTATGTAATTAACTAAGCTTTCTTTGGGGCTATGATATGAAGCTGGAGTTAGCCTTTGAGGCTTTATTTAGAGCAAGTTTTCATCACATATGGCCTATGCGAAATTGGTATTGATGTACTTTTTGTTTTGTTTGTTCTTCCTGAATGTATCTTTATGAACCTACCAGGCAGTATTTGTTATTACTCCTTTGAAAGTGGCTAGAGAAATGTTGATGCATGCCATAGTGTATTTATTGAGCGCTCTATGTTACGGAGAAAAATTGAGAGATAACTGAGAAATGATATATTTTATTTCAATTACAGTGCACCTAATAAAATTTGATGCTTATGGCATGGCATCTTATGGCTAACAACATGAAATGCCAAACAGGAACCTGATATCACAGTTATTTTGGTTATGTTATATATGATTAAAGATTCACATCTAAAGTTATGTTGGGGATTTCCAGGTGTAGCTTTTATTTGCATCCATACGAGGGAACAACTGTGCAAGTGCTTACCCAGGGAAAACTCAGTGCACCCAGAATATTGCGTATACAGAAAGTGAGTTCTCAGTGTTTGCGTTTATTCTCTAGATGTTTGTAAAAGTAAACAAAAGTATTTTGATTTTTTGTTTAATCCAGTCAGCTCAGTCATTTATATAATAAGTCATCCTTTTTCCTTGTCCTCTGTCTGGTCTCTGCCTTGCAACAGATATCAACCAGCTCATTTTTGGCTTTCTATAGACAAAAACTCATCTTTGCACCATTGTTACTTTTTTCAGTGGACTTAAACAAACTTGTTACTTTTCTCACACTAGCATGACTTAAAAACCTATGTTGCACGGGGACCCGTCCCTCCTAAAAATACTCACATACCCTGCATCCCCTCGTTCCAGGGACTTTTGGACCCTTAGGAAACGTCCCCAAACTGTTGGGGACTCCATCAGGGACTTGGGGACTTGCTGGCCATCCCCAAGGTGTCCCGAACAAGTTTCAAGAATGTTCCAGACAGATTTCAGGGATGCCTTTGGCAAATTTCAAGGTTTTTTTGGAAAGATTTAAGAGATGTTCTGGGAAGCTTTTAGGGATAATCCAAGCATATAGCTTCAGTTTTGACAATCATGGACATTGATGATTGAACAATATGATCATTTTTCCCATTCATGTTTTTTGGAATGCATTGAATCTAAATTTTTTGTACAAGTTGCAGCTCATTGTATGATGGGTTTGACTTTGGATTTCTAGTGATTTAGATATTGTATTTTCAATGGTAAAATTACAAAAAGCAGCTTCCATGTCAAGAAAACAGAAAATACAATGTTTTAAAAGGCTGATCCTTGTGGTTATTGTTCTTGTTTTTTCACTTTTTGGATCATTTCAGCGTTTATATATTGTATGTGGGTTTTGAGGACTCATTCAAGTTCAGTGCTTCCATCATACCAACCCCGAGTGTTGTGAATACAATCCGATAGTAGTAAATTGGATTGAGTACTAAATGTTTAAATAAATTCCTATTCAATCCCTTAATCTGAAATATGAATTTAATATCTCTAGAAAACAAAAGTAATTTTATAGTCGTTTTCAACACAGTTGTAAAAGTTTGCAAAACCTATTGAAAAGGGAATGCCTTTTATGTTTAACATAGTCATCATTAACAAGGAATATGAGGAAAAAAACTGCTATAAGGACAGTTCTATGTGATAGATTGTTCCTGAGTTTCCTAAAGCTAATGCTCATGTCTAGTGGCCAATAATGGAATGCCATTCAACCCTTTTTAAAATTGTTTGAGACTTTTAATTGGCAAGTGTAAGGGTTGTGCATAATACTATAAAGTATAGCTTGTTATGCTTACATGCTTGAAACAACTATATATATATATATATAGATATATATATATATATATATTTGCCATCCCCAACATTCCCTGTAAATTTGAGGGTGCGCTCTAGCCGTTTCGGGGACTCATCTCACTGTCCCTGCCGTCCCCCGTCCCCAAAACCAGTGCAACATAGCTTAAAACTTAGATTACTCGTTTTTAGTTACCCAAAATTTGAGATTACCTATACATTAGCAAAGATTTCTGTAATAATCAATCCCCTCATTCCTGGAGTATTATCAAGGAGTTAATACTGCATTATTTAATTCGTCTGCAGGTTATAAATTATGTTTTAGAGAAAATGGTCCTTGATAGACCACTGGATTCTAGCAATTCAGAAACACCTTTTACTCCAGGATTAAGTGGAAACCAATCACATGCAGCAGTAGTTGGAGATGGTTCTCTTAGATCTGGTGCAAGAGTCTGGCAGCAGAAAGCAAAGCCATTGGTGGAAATTCTTTGTAACAATCAGGTGTGCTTTTTTCCTGTACCATCTTTAGTTCTGTAAAGCAATTATGGCATGGGTGTTTGGGTATTTAGGCATTTTAAAATATTGAATACACATCGATAAACCATTTATCAGTTTCATTTTTGGTTATTTGCACTTTTTACAATCATGTTACCTGATGCCTTCATATTGTCGACAGGTGCTCTCACCTGATATGAGTTTGGCAACGGTGCGAACATACATCTGGAAGAAACCAGATGACTTGTATCTCTACTACAGACTAGTGCAAAATAGATGAATCTTCGCACATCTTTTCGAGATGTCTTTAACCTTGTAATAAAGTAGTCTGATACAATGTTTTGCTTGCTTTCTGAATTGTGTCGTTTTCAGATGGCAATCTTCATAACTTGTTTTCTTCATCATATGCAAAATCTGTTGGATAATTAAGAGGAACAAAATGAAAGGTGTAGTATTCATGTATTCATTTCTGGTATCGATACTTTTTCTAAGTGGTGCCATGACGAGGTACCTCTTTTTCATTGTGTAGACTAACATGGAAAAAAACAGAAGAGTTCACATGTAAAGGCTGCCTCTAACAAGGTGTGGAATAAAATTTGTCTCCAAGCAAGGAGAAAATTCGAGGGTTATCCTCATTCCTGAGAGCATACAGCGTTATCTTTGAGATGAGTCATCAATGATAATATCCTCGTAAAAGGTTACAGGATCTGTTGAAGAGAGTGAATTGATTATCACTGCATGTAAAACATCTGTCCACAGAATGTTCTTGTGTTTTAATGCAAAATTGGGCACTTCTAAGTGTTTTAAAAGTAGCTCATATATTGATTTTGATGTAAGCATTACAGCGTTTCAATTCACTACGTGTATGCCATGCATGATATAATCAGTTTCTGGGTGCCCCCCCCTCTTTTTAATCAAATACTCATTGCTGTACCATGGTATACCATGGTATCTATAGGACATTGTATTGGATGGCAATACGTTTAAGTAATTAAACTGAAGCAAGATGTTCACAAGACATTGTGTTGGATGGCAATACGCTTAAGTAGTAGAACTGAAACAAGATATTCATTATTATTTGAATTTAACAATGTATGTGTTGTTTTCTATTAAGAGAACATAGGGATTAACTTGGCTTGGACAGTAGATTGAAATTCACAAGTATTTTGAGGCCCACGAATACGTATATGAATACTGTCAAAGTAATTAGTGGCATTTTTCATCACATGGCATGAGACGGTACCAGAAAACAATAAATGAAAATTTCCAAAGAGTAGGAGTTTTTGGTAGTTGTCTAATTATTATATGTTTTTTATATGTTTTTGGAGTTTTTTTTGGCCAGAATTCAACGAAACAATTTTTGGTTCAATCATGATTTTTTGTTGTTTAAAATGTATTTTTTTAACTGTATATATGAATTCAGCGCCCCTGAAAACTCCGGGCACTCAGATTGTCGAGAGTTCACGACTCAAACTTATGATTACAACAGATCCTGCTAGATTCTGGGCAAAATTTGCCCAGAAAAACTCCAAAAACATATAACAAGTAGGCTGCAAATGCTGACTTTGATGGGTAAAGTAGAAAATATGCCCAGAAAAACTCCAAAAATTATAAATGGTAGACTGCAAAGTTTTTATTCTGAAGTTAATGTCGAAAGTACCTGCGGGTTAATGATGTCGTTCTATTTTCAACTGACGGGACTAATGGGATCTTTCATGGAAGCAACAATTTAGGCAGTTAATGGTTCATAATTATTTAATGGTAGGAACTCCGCTTTGACAAGAAGCAATATATCTCAACAGTTAGTGCTTTTGGTTAGAAAATGTCCAGCACCTGAAGGGTAGCTGTCATACTAAATCTAGACTTGAATAATGAATAACGTACGCTGATTACTGGAGAATATAACATTCCGGGATTGAACAGGTATTATAACACAATAAGAGAAAATGTTGGGTCAAACTGCTGAATAGATATTTCGATTCAGTTTTGTTTTTATTGTAAATTCACTGACATTCTTAAAAAATTCCGCTTTTGTTTATATTCTTTGGTTCAACATCACTAGAGGTTCGATACAGTAATGTTGAATCAAGTTGCCATTTATTATCTATTTGTTTTTCTTCATCTTTGTTGAAAGAAACTTCTTCACTGTGTTTCTGGGAATGCTTAAATCATACGAATTCAGTATGGATTAAATGTGTAACCAGATAGATATTGTTACTTTGGCTATATCAGGAGGACGACTGTTCGGTTGCTGCCCAAAATCCTCTAATTAATAGGTTAAGCGTTTATGCTAACAATATATATTTCTGGGGCTTTGAATGGAAGATAAAATGGCGTTGATGTTTTTCTGTTTTAAAAAACCTAGTGCACACCCTTGATTTAGTAGAGGGCGTGGAACTTATCAAAAGCATGAGTCAGCTAATAAGGGGGTAAACTTTTACTCTTCTGTCAAGCTTATTTATTTATTTATTTTCCAGCGAAGTTACGTTCCATCTTTTTGTTTTCCAAATTTTGATGATTTAAGCCTAGTAGGCAAATTTTAATGGTTGACATTTCCATCAATCAGGGGAACTATATTGGGAACTATGACATATAGTAAAATCCTTTTTTCTTTTGAAAGAGAATAGAGTAAAAGAGAGGTGGGTTTGTCCCTTTATTTGCCCATGCCATTGAAGATATATATCTACGATTTTCAAGGAGCAAGCTATTGAAATCACAACCTACAAAGGGTTTTTATAACTATGGTTAGTATAGATTCTGATTTTTTTTCTATATATAAAACAAAATTTAAGAAACACTGCACGCTTGATTCTTAATGAATAAAGCATGGTGATTTTAAGCTTTCTTTTGATGTTCTACACTGTTCACGATGTTTTAGTGCACATTCAACATTTTCACCTCCCTGTTTCGCTACACTCGCATCTTATTTTACCTCCACTACAGACTTAGTTGACAACCTCATATTTTAATTAGGTGAAGTAATGTTTCTTACAAGATCCACATTCAAAGGTCAAAGAGCAACATACTTAGTTTGAAGGTTTTCAATGTGTCTCATTTGGCTATGCAAGGTTTTCCAATGTGAATGTGGCATCGTAATTTCTAATTTCTTCTTGGGAATGCATCCCATAAATTATTGAGAAAATTGAGTTCCTATTATTAGTGATATAATCTTTTTGACTTTTTAAAACTATGTGGATTTGAGTTGTTGCACACAATAAACTTTTCCCATAATGTCTATGGTTCATTTTGGTATCTTGACATAAGAATGAAATGAACCCCTTGTACCCACAACAATTAGTGTAGCAAGATCCACATCCAAAGGTCAAAGAACAACATACTTAGTTTGGAGGTTTTCAATGTGTCTCCTTTGGCTATACAAGGTTTCCAATGTGAATGCAACATCATAATTTCTAGTTTCTTCTTGGAAATGCATTCTTTAAGTGATTGAGAAAATCGAGTTCCTATTATCAGTGATATAGTCCTTGACTTCTTAAAACTTTGTGGATTTGAGTCGTTGCATACAATCAACATTTCCCATAATGCCTATGATGCATTTTGGTATCTTGACATAATAGTGAAATGAACCCCATATATGTACCCACAACAATTAGTGTAGCAAAACTAGCTTTGTTGACTAACATTCCCTAGAGGAGTAAAACATAATGCAAAAGACACTGATCTTTTGCAAATTTGTGTTGAGAGAAGTAGAGAGCTTCTCAAGTAGTGAACACCACCAAACTAGAAAAACCATGCAAAATAACTTGGACCAACCAAACTAAACTAAGCCACATGAATTAGAATCTGAAAACCCTTAGCCATGTTGAGACACATTTTTCAAACCACATCGATCAACAACACTTGTGTCGCCAAGCGAGTAAAAACCTAAGTCCCACTAATCATAGTAAAAAAATGAGCTACCAAAACCATGTGAACGAAGGCCAACATAGCATGAAGTGAGCAAACCATTAGGCTAGGGTCCATCAAAGAATATCCAGGAGAACAAAATTCCAATTCAAAGTCACAATTTGAATCAAGATGAAACAACACCAAGAGCCACATATCATGAGACCACCAAGAGTCCTTGAACTTCAAACTTGAAACATGAGCCTTAATCCTACTTGTAATTGAGGTCAACCCTCAAAGTAATCGATGTTTTTGTTCTCACATTAATTTTCAAGCGTGTGTGTGTGTGTGAGAGAGAGAGAGAGAGAGAGAAAGAGCGACAGAGAGAAAGAGAGTACCACTCTCTGCGTGCTTTTATTGATATGAATTGTAATTACCTTTTGCATGGGTATATACATGCCAACTATCTATAATGCAAGGCCATTTCATATATAATATCCCATATTATCAAAACAACAAAAAATTAGATAAAATAATAAATAATAAAAAGCGAGAATAATAATTAATAAATAAAATAATAAATAATAAAGTGAAGTTTTGAATAAACAAATAAATGAAACTATAAAAATAGTAAGAATGGATTCAAGTTAATAAAAAGTAAAAAAAATAAATAAACAAGTGGCAATTATGGAAAAAAACTAAGCTAAGAAGAATTTAAGACAATAGCAATTTGGATGATGACACATGGATTATGTGCATGAAGACTATCTTTCCATTTTTGGAACAAATTGTTTTATTTAATGGATGAGGATGAGGATGTAATGATTCTTTTTCTAGAAGACTTCTAGGACATGAGAGATTCAATGGCAAAGATAGTTGATTGATTGAAATCTTCTTTATGTTGATGATGATGGCCGTGAATTTCGGTAACTAATTTGTATTTAATTATGTTTTAAGTGTGAGCCATTATATATGGTATCAGAGCTTCTAATTAATTACCTATACAATTCTATTTACTAACCTATATAATTCTAATTAATGGTTATGGCCTGAATACATAAATGACTAAACAAATAATCTGGAAATGTGGTAAGCGACACATGTTGAAGTATCTTGTTCACTTGGATATGTACTCCAAAAATAAAATCTGAAAATTTTCATAAGATAAGCATGAATGACAACTATAAAGATGATGCATATGAGAATATTATCAATCATCCAATGAAGGTAATTGATAGATAACGATGAAGATAATTTTAAGGAATGGTAAGAAGTATGGTGACATTAAATTATAAAGGTAGTAACCCATGAGTGCTTATATGACAGGAACAAAGAAGATAACATATAAATGTGAAAAGAGCATAATGATAGTATTCTAGCCTAGAAAGGGTTCATGCTAAATAAGCAAGGTGGCAAAATTGATCACACTATAGAATGTAGTAAAGCTTAGACAAAATTTATTTAATAATAAATTAAAGAGGTCACTTTCTCAAATGTCAAGGTCTCTTAAGGGTATTAATGAGTAGATTAGCAACATAAATGACAACTAAGGACGATTGATAAGGGTTGTATGAATGACCTATATAATTTTAAAGTGTCAACAAAAGAAAGGATGGCAACATAAAAAAAAAGGTTTAAAGGTTTTAGAGTTCAAGGATAACAATTTTCTATCTTATGGTGAAGGAAATTTACTATGTATACTAATAAGCATTTATAATGAAGAGTAAGAAGTTTGCATATCCATTATACAAGCCAATGTGTGAGAGAGAACAACGTTAACTTAGACAATGATGACCTAGTTGGAAGGAACACATGACTTGTTGAAGAAAGTGTAACGAGGTTCGGTCTTCATAAATATACTTTTGATATTTGTATTTATTCAAGAAAAGAAATATTATTTTTGTTATATTTATCAATGAGTTTCTTGCTCATTGAAACAGGTCTAGCACATGTTAAAGTGCTATAAGTGAGTCAAAGAGTCAAAAGAAAATGTTGAAGACCTTAAGAGCATGTTACACCATGTATATATTTGTATAAGAGAAAGAATATCTCTCCAAGCAAAGTCAAAGTCCTCTCCATGCAACAACATCATCAAAGAAGCAATTCTGATGCAAAAGAAGTGAAGTCGACCTATTGCCTTCAAGTCGGCCTCCAGTTAGCATAAAGGAGGGACAATCCTCTATATATAGAGGTTGTCCACTCCTACAACAACAAGCCTACAATATCTATGAAATTAGCGAGAAGGAAGACAAGTTAACGGGGAAGGGAAAACGAGTTTAAGGAGCCTCTAGTGCAACGAAGAAGGAGAAGTCTAACTGAAGTTGAAGGGACCGTTTTTAGGGTGAAAAACAATCATACATGCGAGAAAAGAAGGGCAATCTACGGTCATAACAGCAACAAGATCACAGTGATACACATATTATCATTTGCACTAGTAACTAAGGCCTATAAGGCCTCCTACTCAAGCGAAGAAGAGGGTCTCTCAAGCGAATGAGACATGAGCCAAAAGTATAAGGGAAACCTCCCACGTGCCAGAAACTAGGGTTGTAGTGTTGTCACATCAAGTCTGCAACTACATATCAAGAAGAAGCTCGGTTGCACAAAAGAAGGAATTATCTTCATAGGTGAAGGATCTCACTAGGGATCAAAGATAAGTCTCTCTTCTAGAGCTCACATAACAAGGTCTATCACTAAGTTGCTGGAAGGAGGAGGATGAAGTGCCGAAAGGAGGAGGACGAAGTGCCGAGAGACAAAGTGCAGGAAGAAGGAAGGCCTTTATTTGTGCTTGGACGATATTCTTGTCAAGGGTCTAGGGTTTGGCATTAATCAATAAGAGGCTTCAATAAGAGAAATTTATGAAATGGTTTTCCTCTCTAAGAGAGAGAGGTTTTTCTTGACAAAGAGCCAACATATTGTGTTCTTGTTCTTATGTTTTTGGTAGTAGTTTGATAAAATAAACACACATGCACCAATAATAATAAGAAGAAGATTAAGCTAACAAGATAAATTGTAAAAGAGCTTCACAAATTGTCATCAAGTCAAAAAGAATCCTACTATACCTAATTGCCCTAGAATCTTAAACATGGTATCGGAGCTAAGGTGACACATCAAGGAAATGGCATCTCAAGAACACTGATAAGGTGACTCATCAAGGAAGAAGATCTACAAGGTTGAAGCATGAAGCCAAGAAGTCTCAATTGAATCAAGGGCAAGGTCTACCATCTATCATTCATCAAGGAAGACTACAAAGCAAGAAGAAAAGCCTTATATAAAGGCACCTACAAGAAGAGAAAATCAAAGAGGGACCTACATCAAGCTACAAGTCATCAAGAAAATCTCATCATCAAGCAAGTCCACTTGGAGAAAGCAACTTGAAGAACATCAAGATCTAAGGAAGGAAAGCCATCAAGTCTTCAAGAAGAGAGCAAGTCCACTACATCTCAAACTCTATCAAGCAAGTATATGTCCCCTTCTGAATATACCTCAATGTCTTTTTGTAAGGAAAGAAACAAATTGGTTGGGACCAATAACTTCCTTGCATGGGAGAAGAGGATTGATTTACTTCTCAAAGAGAATGAACTTCTAGATCACATCAAAGCGATTATCACTATCCCCACTAAGGAACAAACTCAAGCCTTAGCCAAGTACAATAAAGATGAGACAAGATCTCAAAGGATTCTAATAGAATCTATCAAGGACTCTCTCATTCCTTATGTCTCTAAACTTGAAACATCAAAAGAAATCTATGATAAACTAATAGAGCCATTCTCGGTAAGCACAACTAGAGAAGTGATGTCTCTACAAAATGATTTGTACAAGATGAAGATATCAAAGGAAGGAATAGCTCCATACTTCACGAGGATCTTTGAGATGAGGGATCAACTTCAAGAGCTAGGTGAAGTCATGTTTGACAGAGAAATGACAACAGTAGTACTTAATGCTCTACCCAAGGATTGAGGCAACTTCACATCAAACATATATGCCAAGAAGGAATCTACCACACTAAGTGAACTATGGTCTCTATGCAAGATAGAGGAAACTAGACTCAAAGCAAAGGATGATGTGGGATCAAAGGAGCAAGCATTTGTAACCATGGCCAAGAGAAAGGGAAAATTTGGCAAATTTGGTCCATGAAGAACAAGCAATAGAGATATGTCCAAAGTCCAATGCTTTGGATGCCAAGAATATGGACACTACAAAAGGGATTTTCCTAAACTTAAGAAGGACAACAACAAAAAAATAGAAAGGGAAGAAGCTCATGTAACTCAAGAGGTGAAAGAAGAAGACAAGAAGCAAAAGAAGGAATATCCTCCAGATCTTTACTATGACTAAGTCAAACTCTTTACCTAAAGTCTTCTTTCAAAGTTGAGTAGTATAGGAGCATGTAGAAATATAATAGAATGCATGGTTAAAGATATCTTCTAGAATATAGGAGCATGGTAGATATAGCTCAAGATATTCATGTAGAAGGAGCATACCTATTATAGGACCTCATCCATAATGAAATAATAATTGATCATGATTAAGAATCTTAGAATGCCTCTATCATCAATAGGAAGAAATATTTGTAGGGTAAGGGTCTTCCAGATCCTCTGATGGAATCTCCAAAAGAAGATTCATAAACAAGAGCAAATGTCTCATTGGGAGTCCCATTCATGGGATTCAAGAAAAAGATGATATGCAGGCAAGAAAAGATGACGCAAGAAGGGCCACACCAAGGACAATCAAATTAAGACAAGATGATCAAAGGAGAATCAAGATGAGGTACGTATGCATCAAAGTCAGGTCATGTCATATATATATTATTGAGTCATGGGAATAATTCTATGACATGATCAAGTATAAAAGGATCTCTTTCGCCAATGACATGCTCGAAGGCATGTACTACAATGCGATGAATAAGTGCTCCCAAAAGGAGTATAAGATGGTTGAATAATCTATCCAAGAATAAGCAAATGAAGAAAGAGATCAAGCATGTGAAGAACACCATGGCCACAAAGAATCACTATCTGACAAGATCCATTAAAGACATCTCTTGAAAGAAGGCATGACAACTCTAACAAAGGAAGACAAAGATCAAAGGACCCTTGAAACCTGTGAAGGCCTTGGAGATATGAAGAAGCATATAACCGATTCAACTCTACAAAGATTTCATGATGAAGCAACCATCCAACAAAAGCACTATTTGATGTTGAAGCAATATCAGGATGAAGTCATGAAGGGCTACTAGATCGAAGTATGGGAACAAGCAAGTACAACTAAGCATCCATGTGAAAAATATTCCGTCGCATAAACAAGATGACAAAGGAGTAGCCAGATGATAAGAGGACCTAATATATATCAAGAACAAAGCAAGCAATGACATGACAAACCAGGAAGGAAAGTGATTGATCAATGCCCTATCAAGAAGAAGTTCAAACAAAGACTTTATGACATCGAAGGAAATAAGGAGATCAAGCAGCAGAAGGACCCACGAAGAAGAAGTTGCTGATGAATGGACAAGTCCCTAGCTAAGAGGGAGTTCTAGCAAGTTCCCAATTACAAAGGAACTTGGGCAAGTTCCTTGTCAGAGGAAACTTAGGCATAGACACAACATTCTTGTCTTCACTTGGGAAGAAAGAATGGGAGGATTGGGCAATCATTTGGCATCCGATGCTCTTTGAGGATGTGTAGGGAATCCAAGACAAGAGTAAGCAAGAGGACCAATATTATTTGATTGCTAGGAACCCAAGACAAGAATATTCCTAGAAGGTCATACTCAGTGAACACCCGGGTGGGTATGTAACTTGAGAGACGGTGACTAAGGTGTGTATAAGTCATTGGTCTCACCAACATTGTGCTCTGATCTTATGAGATATAGAGTAGTTAGTCAAAGGCCTGGCTATGAACAATGTTGGTTACTATGATGCTAACAGATGGATTGCTAATCCGGTTTCTCTTGTGTGAATTCTTTGTTATGAAACCAACTCACAAAGAGATAAAAAAGATAAATGAACGCCTTAGAAATAAGCCTCTTCGAGGGGGAAACCTCCTTTACATTACACAAATGAACAATTCTTTGATGATACAAATGACAAGACCTCCTTTCTATATATAGGAGTCTAAGGAGTCATAATATAATCAGAGCTGACATAACAATAATAATGTTAGGGCACAATAATAACAATAGTGGGCTTCTATGGGGCACAATAGTAACAATATGGGGACTACATGGGTACAAAAATATAATAAGGGGGTTTTACTAATAACAATAAGGGGTTACACTTGTAGTATAGGGGCCTAACATGCCCCTCTCCTTCAAAAATTTTTGTCTTCAATGCTTGAGTAGTTCTTGATGCTTCTGCAGAATATTCTTGTCCTCCCATGTGGAATATTGAGCGGGTAAGTTCTTCCACTTGATGAAATACTCTGAAATTGATCGATTTCATAGTTTTCGGGTTCTTATTTTTGTGACTGCTCCAGGTTCCAATATGATTTTTCCTTCCTCTTCAACTTCCAGTAATATTGTTTGAATTGGGATCTTCTGCAACTTTTGAATGAGTGGCCACACTTCTTCATCCTTCTTCCATTCATCCCTTGCTTCGTTTATCCAGTTTGGTTGGATAATAGAAATAGCACAAAACAATGCTTCCACATCCTCATCTTTTCTTGAGAGTGCATCTACAACAAAATTTTGCTTCCCTTTTCTATAATTGATGTCAAACTCATAACCCAATATATTTGTGACCCATTTTTTCTGTTCTTCTATAGATAATCTTTGTTCTAAAAAGTATTTAAGACTATCATGATCCATTTTTACCTTGAAGTGTCTTCCCATTCGGTAAGGTCGCCATTTCTTAAGTGCATGTAGTATTTCCAACATTTCCTTCTCATAAATAGCTTGCTTGAGATGTAGAAGTAAAAATACCCAATCACCTACATCGAAACATTTTTCACTACAATGTTGATCTACCTGTTGTTTCATTCAATTTTGCACCAAAGTGGCATTATCCTTTAAAAGTTGGAGAACTTGTTGTTGATGCTCAATATGATCTTTCATTGCTTGAACCTTTTTTTTCTTGATATGTCCTTCTATCTTGAGAGTTTGAGGAGTGGTAATTTCTTCCAATGATTTAAAAGATATGGTTAGATTCATTTCTTGATGCTCGATGTGATCTTTCACTTCTTGAACATTTTTCTTCTTGATATGTCCTTTTATCTTGATAATTTGAGGAGTGGTAATTTTGGCCAATGCTTTACAAGATATGGTCGGATTCATTTCTTTTTTCTCTGGGGTTGCTTCTTGGTGTATATACTCTTCTTTTGGTGTTTCTTGATCCTTTTCTTCCTCCTCTTCATAATCTATGTAAAATACTTTCTTCTCAGCACACTTATGACCTTTAGTGCATTTGCTATCACAATTGTAACAAAGCCCTTTTTCTCTTTTCTCTTCCAATTGTTGTGGTGTAACCCTTGTAGGTTGTGGAAGGCTAGGAGAAACAACACTTCCATTATTATAGTTGCGAGGGGTAGACTTCCTTGTTGCCATAATTTTACTTCCACTATGTAACAAAGCTCTTTTACTCTTTCCAATTGTTGTGGTGTTTCTCTAAAGAAGGTGTTGCTCTTTGTATCCTCATAATGTGCTATCATTTCCTCCATGAAAATTGACCACATAACAAGTTGTTTATGAGAACAAAGCCCTGCATACCATAAAATTTGATCCGGTTCTAAATATGAAGATGCAATACATACCTTTTATAACAGTGGTACACCATGTAGATCAAAATATTGCTCCATCTGAAGTATCCAATTTACCAGATCCTTGCCATCAAACTTCCTCATATCACCTTTTATTGATTTTAGGAGCTCGATCTTGAAACGACTATAACTCTGTAATTTCGATTCTTCAAGTTCTGAAATTGCGATCTGCAGTAGCCCTCTATGTCCTCTTTCCAATGCCACCAGTCTGATCAAATTTAGATTCTCCAAGGCAGAGTTATGCACAATCTCCCAAGATGACCTGATTATAGACCTTTCCAGAAGAGCAAACTTGTATGAAGTACCACGTGTCACTGTTTCGACCTTTGGCTCTGAAAAATATATACAAGAAACTACAGTCCGTCCTCTTTTTGTACCTTCTTACAAAATTTCAATTCGATGTTCAGAGAGAAAGTTATGACGATTTTGCACAGGTCACCTGTTTGGAATGTAATTCGGGAGTCTGCAAAAAGACCAACTTCCTCAGATCATATCTCCGCAAATATAGCGGGAAAAGCTCTGAAATTCAGACCCGAGTTTCAGTGCCTTTTCGTCTCAAATGCATTTTTTTTTTTTTGCTTCTGAAACATCACAGAAAAAAAAGTTATAGTGAAAATGGCACGATGACCTATTTGGAGTAGCGAAACCCTAGAATCCAAAGCTTTGATACCAAATGTTATGAAACCAACTCACAAAGAGATAGAAAAGATAGATGAACGCCTTAGAAATAAGCCTCTTCGAGGGGGCAACCACCTTTACATTACACAAATGAACAATTCTTTGATGATACAAATGACAAGACCTCCTTTCTATATATAGGAGTCTAAGGAGTCATAATATAATCAGAGCCTACATAACAATAATAATGTAGGGCACAATAATAACAATAGTGGGCTTCTATGGGGCACAATAGTAACAATATGGGGACTACGTGGGTACAATAATATAATAAGGGGGTTGTACTAATAACAATAAGGGGTTACACTAGTAGTATAGGGGCCTAACATTCTTCCAGATTGAAAAATAGCTAAACACCTTGTAATGATTTATGAATACCTTCCTAGTTAAGAGGGAGTGTTGAAGAAAGTGTAACTAGGTTTGGTCTTCATAAATGTATTTTTGATATTTGTATTTATTCAAGAAAAGAAATATTATTTTTGTTATATTTATCAATGAGTTTCTTGCTCATTGAAATAGGTCTAGCACACGTTAAAGTGCTATAGGTGAGCCAAAGAGTCAAAAGAAAATGTTGAAGACCTTAAGGCATGTTACACCATGTATATATTTTAAGAGTTAAAGAATATCTCTCAAAGGAAAGTCAAAGTCCTCTCCATGCAACAACATCATCAAAGAAGCAATTCCAATGCAAAGAAGTGAAGTCGGCCTACTGTCCTCAAGTCAGCCTAAAGGAGGGACAGTCCTCTATATAGAGGTTGTCCACTCCTACAATGAAAAAGCTACAATACCTCTAAAATAAACGAGAAGGAAGACAAGTTAAGGGTGAAGGGAAAACGAGTTTAAGGAGCCTCTAGTGCAACAAAGAAGTAGAAGTCCAATTGAAGTTGAAGGGACTGTATTTAGGGTGAAAAACAATCACACGTGCGAGAAAAGAAGGGCAACCTGCGGTCATAACAATAACAAGATCACAATCATGTTGAATAATATGGGGATATTATGTAGGAATTTACAGGGTAAGTTCCACAGAAGAATACCAAAAGGACACCGCTCACAACCAGATCTCAAATCAATACACCAGTATTTTTGACGTGGTTAAAACCCTCAGAGTGCAAGGAGGGAAACAGTCCACGGCCTGTCCCAACGTGGGTACAGACAATTTATTAATCAAAGAATGAAAATTTACATAAGCTTCTCTCATGCACGGATTATCCGAACAATGACCCTCCATGCGCTTTAAATAGAACTCATGGACCAATCGGGTGTCAAGCCACGGATCAAGTGTCGGTAATACCGAGGTGAGAGTGAACCGTCGGATCACTACATATCGTGACCGTCGGATTGTAAGTTACAAAATGTACAACGGTAAAGAAACACACTTTACCTAACTCTAACCTAACTCTATACTAGACCAAGTTGAACTTAACTATATCCTATGTGTCGGAATATCCTAACATCCCCCCTTAAGAACAACTTGGGATAGGATTGAAGGATTTACAAATATGACACAATAAGAGAAGGAAGGAGGCACTAGAGCCTATCCCCCCTTAGTGACAACTTCCTGAACTCCAAGCATATATCGAAGTTTAGTGAACTTCGCCTCTGTGAGAGCCTTTGTGAAGATGTCTGCAACCTGATCATCCGTTGGACAATATTGCACTTCAAGAACATGGTCAAGAATGAGCTTTCTGATGAAGTGCATGTGTAGTTCAATGTGTTTGCTGCGCTGATGCTGGACTGGATCTTTGCATAGCTGAATGGCACTTTGATTATCACACCAAAGTGTGGTTGGATGCTGCTGCTCAAAGCCAAACTCTGATAGGATCTGACGAAGCCACAAGGCTTCCTTACTAGCTTCCACGGCACCACGATACTCTGCTTCTGCTGACGAAAGAGAAATGGCAGCCTGTTTCTTACAAGCCCATGTAATAGGTCCTGAACCAAGAGTGAAGACATAACCGGCAGTAGACTTCCGATCATCAAGGTCACCAGCCCAATCAGAATCAGTGAAACCAACTAACAGAGGAGCTGCTTTGGCACTGTAATGAATCCCAAACTGTATTGTACCTCGAACATATCGAAGTATTCTTTTAGCTGCTTTCCAATGACTTTCACGGGGGTTTTGCATAAAACGAGCAACAAGGCCAACAACAAAGGAAAGATCAGGACGAGTATGGGTTAAATACAAGAGTTTTCCGACAAGTTGACGGTATAAGGTAGCATCAACTTCAGGAGAAGTACAAGAGACTGAAAGTTTGACTCCAGACTGAAAGGGAGAAGGGGCTGGCTTACAGTCTTCCATGTGAAAATGACGAAGAATATCACAAGCATACTTGGACTGGGAAAGGAAAATACCCTCTTGGGATTGCAAGACTTGAAGACCGAGAAAATAGTGTAAGTGTCCTAAGTCTGTCATTTCAAATTTCTTTTTAAGGCTGGACTTCACATGGTTTATAAGGTTGGGATCACTACCAGTAAGAATAAGATCATCAACATAAAGAACAAGGATGATGAGAGAGTTGCCCACTTTCTTGGTGTAGACAGTATTGTCAGAATGACACCTAGAAAAGCCAGATTCTAAAAGAAAGCTATCCATTTTGGCATACCAAGCTCGAGGAGCTTGCTTGAGGCCATAAAGGGATTTCTTAAGGCGACAAACGAGGCTGGAGTCTGTTTGTATGAAGCCAATGGGTTGTTCCATATAGATTTCTTCCTGCAAGTCCCCATGCAAGAAGGCAGATTTAACATCCATTTGATGTACTTCCCATTTTAAAGAGGCAGCAAGGGAAAGAACAAGGCGGATAGAGTTCATTTTGGCAACTGGAGAGAAGGTTTCAGTGTAGTCAATGCCTTCAACCTGTGAAAAGCCCTTAGCAACTAGACGAGCTTTATGTTTGTTAACTTTCCCATCTGGTCCATACTTGGTTCTGTAAACCCATTTGCATCTAACAAGTTTGCGTCCCTTTGGTAGAGGAACAAGATCCCATGTATCATTTGTCATCAATGAATGATATTCTTCATTCATAGCTGTTTCCCAATGTGGATGGCCTGAAGCTTCTGCAAAAGTGTCAGGATCATGATTCACTGGAGCTTGAGCCAGTAAAGAAGAGGCTCTTTCAAACTGAGAACGTGTACGTCGCTGATCTGTAGGATCACCGGCAAGATCACCTGCTGCATCCCGAGTAGCACGGACCCATCTTGGAAGTTGAGGATCCTGAGAAGGTGGGGAAGGATTATCATCCTCGCTTTCATCATCAGAAGAAGAAATGTTCTCAAAGATAGAAGAGATGGGAAGAGGTGGCACATCCGCCGGACTAGGCTCGCAGGCCGATTTATTTTCATCAAATTTTACATCTCTTCTAATGATAACATTTTTGGACTTAAATGGAATAAGTCTATAGCCTTTTACATCTTCAGAATATCCAACAAAAGTACATTTCTCACTCTTAGGTTCTAAGGCTTTATGCTTTTCATCTGGAATATGGGCCCATGCTTCACTTCCAAACACACGAAAGTGACTTACATCTGGTTTAATGGAACTCCAAGCTTCTTCTGGAGTGATATTCTCTAGAACCTTAGTAGGAGTGCGATTGATTATATAATTTGCACAATTAATTGCTTCGGCCCAAAAACTAAGACTGAGTCCTTTAGATTGCAGCATACAATTAGCCATTTCCTTTAAAGTGCGATTTTTCCTTTCAGCTACACCATTTTGTTGTGGAGTGTATGGAACAGTATGTTGCATTTGAATGCCATTTTCGGTGCAAAAGGTGATGAATGCATTTTTAACATATTCTCCACCATTATCAGTTCTTAGCTTAAGAATTTGATGTCCAGATTGTTTTTCAACGAATGCTTTGAAGGCCAAAAAGGTGGTAAATACTTCGCTCTTGAGTTTTAAGAAGTATACCCAAGTGCGTCTAGAGAAATCATCAATGAAAGTTAAGAAGTACTTGCAGCCAGAGAATGAAGCAACAGGAAGAGGACCACATAAATCACTGTGCACAAGCTGTAAAGGGGCTGAGGCGTGCCAAGAGGCACGTTTGTCAAAACTGTCCCGATGATGTTTTCCGAGTACACATCCGGAACAAACACCATCTTTGCAAGATACCATAGGAAGACCTGTCACCATGTTTTCTTTACAGAGATGCTGAAGGGAGCGATAGTTTAAGTGACCATACCGCTCATGCCAAAGTTTGCTCACTTCATCATTATGAGCAACAAATACTGAGGGAAGATGGGATGACCCAAAGTTGTGAAACTTATACAACCTTTTGGAATCATCAGCAAGACCAGTAGCTAGAATCTGTTTAGGATCTTTTAGATCCTTGATTACAACATCATGAGGTGAAAATTCAACGATTTTACCTTCACCTGAATGAGTTATCTGATAGACAGATAGAAGGTTGCAGGATAAGTTTGGAACACATAATACATCATTGAACTGACCATTGTCTAGATGAACAGTTCCAGTCCCTACAACATTAAGAGATCTATCATCACCAACATATATATTTTTGGTGTTACAATCATTTAAAGAAGAAAACATGGCTTGGTTTTTGGCCATGTGACAAGAGGCTCCAGAATCAATGAGCCACTCATGAGAATGAGAAGAAGAAGAAGATACATTTAATGCATAACTAGACTGAGATGATTGACGATGACATGCAGAAAATGCCGTTCCGGAAGTTGAAGTTGAAGTAGGCTCCAGATGGATGTTATGTTTCTTCATTGCGGCTTCTAAGGCTTCCATCTTCTTAAAGCATTTAGATTCTAAGTGGCCATCTCGATTACAAAAGTTACAATGTCTTTCAGTCTTCTTCCATTTGTTTTTATTGGGCTTATCATATTGCTGAAATGATCTTTCATCTTGAGGCTGAGTTGGTTTAGGACCATTCCTTTGAGGATAAGACTTCTTAGGATTCTTTGAATTTGGATACTGCTGGGCGGCTAACGCTTTTGTGGAAGAGTTTCCAAGATTAAGAAGACCAAGGTGTAAGAGTTTTTCTTGTTCTCTTATTAAGGAATCACAAAAGGAGTCAAAGGAAGGGGGCTTGTAGTCTTTGCCTTGACAAATGAAAGCTTCCCTGGTAGAATGGAAAGTGGAAACAAATACAGAGTAGGCTGGCCCTAACTTAGTGAGGATGGAATAAATAAGGTTACCATCATCTTTCTTAACTTTAACACCTTCCAAGAGATATCTAAGGTTCTTGAATTTTGACAAGAAATCTTCAATGCAAGAAAAATTATTAGGATCCAAAGTAAGCAGCTCATTTTCAAGTTGATGGGATCTAATTTCATTTTTAATCCCAAAAACTTTAGCAAGTTTTTCTAATGCTTCATGAGGAGTTTCAATTTCTGCAATGTGGAATCTAAGATCAGGAGAAACAGACATTCCTATCAAGCCACGTGCTTGATCTTGTCGATTTTCCCATTTTTCGGCCTTGTCTTCATCTTTGGGTTTCTTCTCTTGGTCTGTGGCTATTCTGAAGAGACCTTTACTTCTAAGTAAATCTCCCATGTAGGCGACCCATTGGAAGTAGTTAGTGCTGTCAAGAATGACTTGGCATGGACTTTCCATTTTTGAAAAACAACTGAAGCTGAAGATGCTGAAAGTGAGTGGTCCAATGGATAGATCTCGAAAAAATAGGCGGTTTTAAAAAAAACGGCTCTGAAAAAGGCTTCCGGATGAAGAAGTTATGGCTTTTTGAAAAAAAATTGTTGACGTTGCCGGCAAAGTGCGCGAATGTGCGGGAATGAAAAAATCCGCCCCCACAAAACGGAGACTTGAACCCAAGACCTCTACTCTCTTAAAAGGTCTTTGAACCAATTGATCTATACAAAAGATTTGAGAGAGAGAGAGAGAGAGAGAGAGAGAGAGAGAGAGAGAGGGGGGGGGGCCTCGATTTGCGTGCTTGCCTTGGGAAGACTCTTTTCCCTACAAAACACACAAAACACAAAACCCAACACGAATATCCAAAGAAAAACGAACCTTACGGCTCGAAGTTAGCTTTAGCCAAAAAACTAGAAATTTTAAAAAAAATCTCAAAGTTAGCTTTTAGCCGAAAAACTAAATATTTTCCTCAATGTTTCTGATTTTCCGAGATCACACTAAGGTGCAGGGAAAAGAGCATACGCATGAGAAAAATCCTTTCTTTCTGTTTCTGATTTGCCCAGATCGCACAGAGTCGCAGGGCAAAGAGCATACGCAGAAATGAAAGGTATAGATCCGGGAAAAAAAAAAGGCTAAATAAACCGAAACCGAAATAAGCAGAGAGAAAATGACAGTAAACTGCAAAAAAAACACTGTATACCTCCCGATCTGAAAAATGACGCAGCTAGGGCTACCGGAAACCTTTTCGCGTGAAACGAAAGGGGTTCCTCACTGAAACAGATGCTCCGAATGCAACAGAGCAGTCCTCTCGGCCCGAAAGCAGTCAGAAACAGCAGATCTAGGAAACGACAGCCGCATGCAGTTCTACCGGCTTCAGATTTGGATCACCAACGGACGCGGCCCTCAAATAGCTCTGATACCATGTAGGAATTTACAGGGTAAGTTCCACAGAAGAATACCAAAAGGACACCGCTCACAACCAGATCTCAAATCAATACACCAGTATTTTTGACGTGGTTAAAACCCTCAGAGTGCAAGGAGGGAAACAGTCCACGGCCTGTCCCAACGTGGGTACAGACAATTTATTAATCAAAGAATGAAAATTTACATAAGCTTCTCTCATGCACGGATTATCCGAACAATGACCCTCCATGCGCTTTAAATAGAACTCATGGACCAATCGGGTGTCAAGCCACGGATCAAGTGTCGGTAATACCGAGGTGAGAGTGAACCGTCGGATCACTACATATCGTGACCGTCGGATTGTAAGTTACAAAATGTACAACGGTAAAGAAACACACTTTACCTAACTCTAACCTAACTCTATACTAGACCAAGTTGAACTTAACTATATCCTATGTGTCGGAATATCCTAACATATTATGTGTAGTGTGATTCTTCTCGACTTGATAACAATTTGTGGAGTCTTTTTACAATTTGTCTTTTTAGCTTAATACTCTTCTTCTTCTTATTAATGCATGTGTGTACTTCATCAAACTACTACCAAATACATAAGAAAAAGAACACAAGATGTTGGCTCTCTACCGAGGCCAAAACCTCTCTTCTCTTGAGAGGAAAACCCTTCAGTAAATTTCTCTTATTGATCAATGCCAAACCCTAGACCCTTGACTAGAATGTCCTCCAAGCACAAGTCAATTCCTTTCTCCTTTTTGCACTTTGTTCCCTGACACTTAGTCTTCCTTCTTCCACCACTTCGTTCCCCGACACTTCATCCTCCTTCTTTTTCCGGAAACTGATGATAGACCTTGTTATGTGAGCTCTAGAAGAGATGTTTTATCCTTGATCCTTAGTACACATAAGGATACCCTTCTTTCTTGCCCAACTGAGCTCTCTTTTGAGATATAGTTGCAAATTTGTTATTACAGTAGTGCAACGCTGTTTCTTTGTGCGTGTGAGGGCATTTCTTATGAGATTGACCTCTTCCTCTTCACTTGAGTGAGATCCTTATTTGCTTCAGTGAGTGGCCTTCTGGGCATAATTATCTAGCCCAAACAATGAAGTCTATGTGACTGTGATAGATGGCTACTATGATAGCAGGGAGACCCTCTCCTTTTCACACGTGTGACTGTATTTAGCCCTAAAACAAACTTCCAAGGCTCGGTATTTCTTCCTCCTTCGCCACACAAAAGGCTCCTTTTCTTCACTTTCTCTTCACCCTTAACTCATCTTCCTTACTCGCAAATTTTAGAGGAATGAATGCTTGACGTTGGAGGAGTGGATAACCTCTATATATAGAGGACTGTCCCTCCTTTAGGTCAACTTGCTCATTGTAGGCTAACTTGACTTATTTTCTTCATATGGCTTCTTTTGATGGTGCCTTTGCTTGGAGGAGACTTGAATTTTCTTGGAGGTGTCTTCTTTGACTCTAATACATAAGTATACCTAGTGTAACATGCCCTTGAGGTCTTCAACATAATTCTTTTCTCTTTGACTCACCTATAGCACTTTAACACGTGCTAAACCTTTTTCAATGAGCAAGAAACTCATTGACATATATGATAAAAATAATATTTCTTTTCTTGAATAAATACAAATATCAAATGTACATTTATGAAGACCGATCCTAGTTACATTTCCTTCAAAAAGTCATACATATCTTATCACTTGGGCTAGTAACTTAGGCCTATAACTCCTCCTACTCAAGCGAAGAAGAGGGTCTCTCAAGTGAAGGAGAAAGGAGCCAAAAGTATAAGAGAAACATCCCACACATGCGAGAAACTAGGGTTGCAGTGCTATCACATCAAGTCTGCAACTACACATCAAGAAGAAACTTGGTTGGACAAGAGAAGGAAAGTATATTCATAGGTGAAGGATGTCAGTAAGGATCAAAGATAAGTCTCTCTTCTAGAGCTCACATAACAAGGTATATCACTAGTTGCTCGAAGAAGAAGGACAAATTTCCAGGGAATGAAATGCTAAAAGGAGGAGGACGAAGTGCCGGGGAATGAAATACTAGAAGGAGGAGGATAAGGTGTCGGGGAAAGAAATGCCAGAAGGAGGAGGACGAAGTGCCGGGAGACAAAGTGAAGGAATAAGGAAGGACTTGAATTGTGCTTGGAGGATATTCTTGTCAAGGGTATAGGGTTTAGCATTGACCAATAAGAAGCATCAATAAGAGAAATTTACGAAAGGGTTTTCCTCTCTAAGAGAGAGAGGTTCTGGCCTAGCAGAGAGCCAACATCTTGTGTTCTTGTTCTTATGTTTTTGGTAGAAGTTTGATGAAGTAAACACATGCATTAATAATAAGAAGAAGACCATTAAGCTAACAAGATACATTGTAAAAGAGCTTCTCAAATTGTTATCAAGTCAAGAAGAATCCTACTATACCTAATTGCCATAGATTCTTTAACATGACTAGGGATTAAGGCTCTAGATGATCATGCTTAGTTGAAAGTTTAACGATATACTTGAACATATCGATAGGGTGACTATACCTACCTTATAAATTGTCTGCCCATTTTTGAAATAAGAAGAAATCATAATTGGTATCTTGATGCAAGTTTGGCACTCATAGTATGATGATCTAGCTCACACTGACATACGTAACTAAAAAATTCTAGAGGGATGTTCAATGATATTATTGCAATAAATTTCATAGTTGGTATTAATTGTTTATATGTGCTAATGAATTTGAATTTACTAATGTATCATGATAACAATGTTTATGGTTATTGTTATTCAACATGTGATATATATTGAGATGATTATCATATATATGATGTTATGTTAACAAGTGGATCTATTTATTATGTTGATGTAATGTTATATTTTTGATAAAGATGTGTTAATATTATAATATCATGATGGAATTTCATGATTTTATGGGATGTGGTAATTGCATGAAGTTTAACGATGAGATGCATAATGATGGCATGCATGAGGATGCACTTACTATTAAGGATGTTGTGATAAAAATGATATTGTAATATCATGATGACATGTAATAATTTTCATGTCTATTATTTTTCATGAAAAGATGATGTTATAACCATTGGTCGCATGTTGTGAGGTGGTGACTGATAGGGAATCCATTGATGGACTTAGAGGGCTGGTTTATTTGTTGATCTCATGGGAGCCCATACCTACGAAGGAGAATATGTAACACTTTATGGGCCAGGGACAGATTCAATCAACTACTTATGCCATAATTTATTTTGCCTTGGATAATTTTCAATGGGTTACAAGACCATCTTGAGAAGGCTGAGTGTTGATATTGGAATTGTGATATTGAAGTGAAAAAGTTGGATGTGGGGCTTTGATGCCTGGGGCTATACTTAATAGGAGATATGGAGGGAGTTTGGGTTAGCCTTTCAAAATGCCTAAGGTACATGAGTACTAGACTAGATGCTTGCTTTGGGGCATATGAGTTTGAAGCCTTGGGGCTCTAGTATAGACTGATGGGGCTTTAAGCTTGGTTCCAAAAGTTGGGGAAGAGGAGCTTGAGAGTACTTGCTCTTTCCCTAGTGTTGTGATGTAACTTTGATGCCTACTATGGTCACTTGGGTGACCCCTATACTAGTTACAATAGAGGGTGATGGACGAAAGAGAAGAAATAAATAAATAACTTATAAGCTATATGATTAAACTTAACATTGGGATGCAATTACTTGAGGGGGAATACATAATACCCCATATTATCAAAATAATAATTAATAATATGTGTGAATAATAATTATTAAATAAATAAAATAATAAATAATAAAGTGAAGTTTCAAATAAATAAATAAAACTATAAGAAAAGTAAGAATAAAATGTTAATAAAAAGTAAATAAATTGAATAAGAAAGAGTCAATTATGGAAAAATCTAAGTTAAGCAGAACTTGAGGAAAAAAATAGAAATTTTCTTGATGGCACATGAATTATGTGCTTGAAGTTGATCTTTCCATTTTTTGAACATATTGTTTTGTTTAATGGATAAGGAGGCGGATGTGATGATTCTTTTCCTGGAAGAATTCTAGGATAGGAGGGATTCAATGGAAAAGGTAGTTGATTGAGGGCTTGAGAGTGACCAACTGTAGAAATTCGTAATGTAGTCGAGCCTACGTTTGGACAGAGAGTCGTCCCCAAAACGTTAGTTGTGATCAATTGGATCATAATAGTGAAATGATTATGAAATTACAAGTAAGCTAATTGTCATTCTAAAGGAAAATTCTCACTGCACATCCTTCTTGTACTAATTGATTGAAATATTTCTTATGTTGATGATTAATGGCTTTGAATTTCTATAAGTAATTCATATTTAATTATGTTTTAAGTGTGGTCCATTACATCATAACTGTGGTTTGATACTTATAGGATAAGGAAGAATATATTGCTTATTTTTAATCTTAAATTGTTGCAATATAGAAGAATGAACTTGTTGGTTAGATGCTTTGCTTGATTGTTGAGCAACTTAGGATGTGGAAGAACTCAACACTTCCAAACCATTTGACTTCCTTCCTAATTCTCTTGATAGTATATATTAAATTACCATCACGTAGATGGGAGGCACTTAGCATCTGGTTGATGATTAAAGTTGAGTCCCTTATTACAAGATGTTTTTTAATACGACTTTCATTGATAACCCTCAACCTGTAGAATAATGTCAATATTTTTGGTTTGGTTGGTTGTTTAAAGTTCTATACAATCCCTACCAAAAAGTGTTTTCTTGATTTCATTAGAGATTGAGAATGATACCTACACTTACCATCTCTAATAATCATATTTATCTTAAAATTGATGACACATAATATTTAATAATTTGTTGGTTGACTCGATGAGGCTATTGATTTCAAGTCAAAACACATGTGTAAGCTAATTAACACTAAGAATGAATATTTAATAGCTCTTTCTATGATATAGGGTGAGCTTAAAATTAAAATCATTCTTTGCATTGTTGTAAAGAATAATTCATAAGAAATCCTTTTAAATGTGTTTTCTTTATGCGAACTATCTATTGAGAAATCAATATGTTGTAGATTAGAGTCGATTTCTCTTAACTTGATAACTACTTGTGAGTGTTTGTTGGCTTTTTATTTAATTTATGTTTCTTTCATCAAGCAATTATACAAAATGTTCAAAACAAGAAGATCACAAAGAAGCAAAGGACACAAGCAATTTGGCTCCAAGCTAGGGAAAAATCTCATAAGGGGGAAAACCAAAGAAAAATCCTCTTATTATAGAATGAGAACAAAGTGAGATATCCAGGACCCAAGACCAAGACTAAGACTGCCACAAAAACCTCAAGTCAACCCTCCTTCAAGTCACTTCCACTAAGTCAAAGTCAACATTGGTCAAATCTCTAAAATATGGTCAACTCCTAAAATTTCGACCCCTGTAATTTTGGCCCTCTTGAAATTTCGGACCTGTGATTCCTTAGAAAAATCTGCACATGTGAGCAGATCTGGGGAAAAAAACTCCAAAGTTCTCTCTCCTTTGACTTTCCTCTTTCTCTCCTTTGACTTCTGCTGATTTTCTTCTTCTTTTGGCACAAAAATTGATGTGATAAGTTTATGGTCTCCAACATTGGCCGAGATGACTTGTATTTATACACATCCAAGAGGTTGAAAAAGGTGCCTCTCTAGGCCGACTTGTGGACGACAAAATTGACTTTTTGACTCAATACAAAATTCCTTTTTTTTTTCTTCTGACAAGAAGTCCAAATGGAACTTTGACTCAATTAGATTTCTTTGACTCATAGCAAATTTTATTTTGACTTAGATGACCCTACAAGCATGAAGAATATGCTTTGACTAAAAATAAAAATAATCATAATAACAATTTTTTTCTTCTTGTTTTGATACAAGTACAATGATAATTATGAAGATTGAACCTAGTTACATTTCCAATGCTCCATCTTAACTAGGGAGGTATTCATAATGACTCATCATGATACCAAGATACTCTCGGATTTAAATATTCTCATTAGAAGGGATTCAGATTGATAAGCATCATTAAGCCTCATCATAACCAACATTGTCAATAACAAAATAGCAATGCCTTAACTAACAAGCTCTATCTCTCCATTAGATCAGGGCACAAAGCTAGGAGGCATAAATTTGGACACCACCACCACCTCTCTCTAGGCACATACCCCATCCGGATGTTCACCAAGTATGTCTTCAAAGGACTATTCTTATCTTGGATACCCTATCCTCAAAGAATATCGGTCCCCAAGACTACTCTTATCTTGGATACCCTATCCTCAAAGAGTATATGTCCTCGGGACTACTACTACCTTGGATACAATTCCTCAAGAAGTATTGATCCATTCTCCCTACTAGTGCCCTCACTAGGTTTATGACTGTTAGTCCTAGCCATAGTGTATGACACATGGAGACTACAATGTCCATCCTCACTCCCTCTCAACCGGGGAGGAATAACCACAACCCTAAGCTTGCCTAAAAAATACTCATTAAAGCATCAACTACATGTTCTTCCGTGGAGATCTGTTGTATAGGTTGGGCTCCTATCTACATCACATCATAATGAGCTTCGACCTTCCTGGATCTTTGTTAACCCTCACGTAGCTTCTTCATGTCATTAAGTGGTTCACCAAACATCTTATGGAGCCAAACTTCTTCTTAGTTGATTTCACAAGCCTTCACGTCTTCTTCCTTCGTAATATAATTCCACTTTCATGCTTTTTCCAAGAAATTATATTTGTTTCCAATCATTAGAAGTATTTCTATCAACATCATTATTGTTAATCAACTTGTTACTAGATTGAACTGATCAACTTCCACTACAACAATACCAGAACTCTTCAATTTGTTGCCAAAGGGGCTTGCCATTGATTTGTCATCTTCTTCTTTTGATCATAAACCTTTCTAGATTTTCTGCCAAAGTTCAAGTAGTATTGTATTTGTTTAGGAACTAACATCTCCTTGCTTCTAGCCAAGGTAGGTGAATTTCTTTGCCATGTAATCGACTTTTCCTTCCTCCTTCTTAATCTTCATACTTTGCCACATTCTTTCAATTCTTTCATTAGTTAATCAAGCTTAGATAGATCTTGACTTGACTTGCAACCTTTATTAGAAGATTGTGAAAGAATAAAAAGGCAAAGTACAAAGATAGAATAACAATAATAGTAATGAAGGAAATGTAGGGTACTTATCTTTTTGAAGAGGGTTAGCTCCATCTTAATCTTGGACTTGTTTAGCAAACTTGTTCTCACATTAGCATGATGTCATTCTTGTCAATTTCAAGAGCTAGATTTTCTTTTTATAAAGGAAATGATTAGTAAGGGTTTCTATTTCTATGGTTTCCTAACTCAAACTTTTGCTAGGGTTTACAAACCCTAGATTCTCCAAAGTCTCCTTGATTCGTCAGTAGAGAAATGCAAATTCTACAAACATACTGATGAGTTAGTTGCAAAACCCTAGAGATGATATGCATGAGATTTCATTTCTTGATCATAAAAACCTTGATTCCTTATGCAAGGAAAGAATTTGTATGCTAACATATCAACAATCTACACAAATCCTTTTCTAACACATCTTTATCTTTCGAGAGAGAAACTTATTCGTGAGCTAAAAGACTTGACATTATATGTACTAAACTTAGTATGGGACATTAGTTGCAAAGAATATATGTAGCATTTTTAACATTACATGTCCATCCTTGCAGAGATCTGTTCCTTTGACATGTGCCCTTTTCTTCCAACAAAGATACTACAGATTAGGCTTCAGTGAATCGGTTTTTGTTGATGCAAATCATGACTAATTCATGTGCTGGTATCATAGGGATATGCTTCAAATGTCATGCCAGTTCTTCCATTGATCTCCTAACGTCTTAGTCTAGAATACGAACCAAGGAAATTTCTTTGAGCTGCTAACTTTGCTTTAGCTTCATAGATAGTTTGGCTTCATTGATGTAGTAGGTCCTTTGTAGCTGCTTCTCATATTTGTGCTTCAAATATCTAATCACAGAGATACATATTTCTTTAGATGTTTTATCATAGTCCCTTCCACTATACCATAGACAAAGTGATCTTCCAATCAAAGAAAAATGTTAGAGTTCTGTCCTCCATGAATATTTGTAACGAGGCCAACTTTTAGCATCAATTGTTGTGAGTTTCAAAATGTTAATGGCTAGTTTATGTTGTAGAACCAAACCTTCAGATCAGAACTCTAACACTTTGTACTAGTAAAAGTATTATAGATCACACAGTGGTAAACTTATACTGTCCCTTGTAAACAATGCCTCTAAATTCACATTCTTCATTATTTGAGTATGCCTCGAATGCTTCAAAAGAGTGTTGCCACAAAGAATATTGTAAACTATAGTGTTTTGAAGAGCTCGAATGTCATGCATAGTAGTTGTAGTTTGATCTCATCATGGATGCTCACATTATAACATATTTGTTTCCTATTAAAGTTCCTCCTGTGACTTCCACTAGTGCAGAGATAATAGACTTCCTCATATGGCTTCTATACTTCGGATATCGTTCTTCACTCTTGTTTGATTGTCTCAACAATTTGTCAATTGCTTCAGAGATGATCTTCACATAGTATTTTGTTCAGGATGTCAAAGAAATATACATTGTGTATCTTTAGATAATAAACTGTCCATAAAGGCCAAATATTTGTTTTCAACAGAAGTATGAACTTTGTTTATTATTTTGGCCCCATAACCACAGAGTGCTTCAGAATTTCATTCATATGTCACAAAAATCTCTCTGTAATTTCGGATGCAAGTGCCTCAAAATTTTGGATGTGTTCCTCGAAACTCGAACTTGTGTGCCTCTGAATTCAGACTATGTACCTCAGAACTGCTTATAGAATTTCGTAAACCAAAGTACCATATAAGATTCAGATGTCACCACAGAAGGGTTGATTTTGTGACGGGTTCAGGTCACCTTGTTTTTGCTATTTGATGTAGACTGTCAATACAAAATACTTCTTCCAATCTCTAGAATCAGATATCATACTCGTTGTCATATAAACTTTGATACTTTTACTTAGGTCTCTTTTCTAGCCCTTAAGGATTTTGGTTCTTCTTATACAGATGAGCTCGAATATGAGGAATATTGATGTCTTCCTTCAATTCGCATCACATAGGTACTGTGCCTTTCGTAATTCGTATTTTTACAAGGAAAAGATGCCACAAAATTTGCATGGTACTTTGCCTAGGGTGCCACAGATATAAACTTCATAAACTTTGGACTTCTATACAAATGAATGTCGTAGAATGTAGGACTTACTTGTCAGAGAGGAGAAACTATTGTAAGAGTGTTTTCAAGAGTGCTACTGAGTTAGGACCAAATACTTTTAATAAAGTCAAAAGAGAGAGATCAATGTTTCAAGGATCTTCTTCAAGAGTGAGTGATGGCCGTTGCTTCAAGTTTTCTTCTTTAGGCTTTATAGAAAGAGATGTAACTGTTGCAAATAGAGTCCTCAAACGTAGCTTCTATAAGAGTGAGATCACTGCTGTAGAAGTACCTTCAAATGTGACAATAAGATGTGATCTTCATACTACCTTCCTTTAGTCTTTTTTTTTGAAACTATGTTGAGAAATCAATACCCTGTAGATTAGGGTTGATTTCTCTTAATTTGACAATTACTTGTGAGTGTTTGTTGGATTTTTATTACATCTATATATCTTTCATCAAACAATTACCAAAAATGTAGAAAACGTAAAGATCACAAAGAGACAAAGGACACAAGAAATTAGGCTCGAAGCTAGGGCAAAATCCCACAAGGGGGAAAATCCAAGAAAAATCACCTTCTTATAGAATCATATCAAAGTGAGATATCCAAGACCCAAGACCAAAACCAACACTGCCACAAAGACCTTATGTCAACCCTCCTTCAAGTCACCTCCACCAAGTCAAAGTCAACAAAGTCAATGCTAGTCAAATCTCTGAAATTTTGGCCTTGTAATTTCGGTCCTCCTGAAATTTTGGGCTTGCAATTCCTCACAAAAATTCGCACAGGTGAGCAGATCTAGGGAAAAAAACTCCAAATTTCTCTCTCCTTTGACTTCAGTTGATTTTCTTCTTCTCTTGGCACATAAATCAATGTGATAAATTGATGGTCTCCAAATGGCTGAGTTGACTTGTATTTATAAACATCCAGGAGGTCGAAAAGGTGCCTCTCTAGGCTGACTTGTCCAAGGAGTGACGACTTGACTTGTGGATGACAAAATTGACATTTTGACTCAATACAATTTTATTTTTTTCTTCTTACAAGAAGTCCAAATCAGACTTTTACTCAATTACATTGCTTTAAATCATAATAAATTTTCTTTAGACTCAAATAACTCTACAAGCATATGCTTTAATTAAAAATATAAATTATCACAATAATAGTTTCTTTTTCTTCTTTTGATAGAAGTATAATGATAATTATGAAGACGAGCCTAGTTACATTTAGATCACTATTAGCTTGTCGGTGTTTCATATTTTAGTAAACCATTAAACAACATAAGCAAATTTTTTAACAATGAGTATTTTTCACTGGGCTTTGTATCAAATATTTCAAGTTAAATTTATAGAGGGTGGAGTTAAAGCTACGATGTTGGTCAAAATTGGTTAAAGAGGAAAATGATTATTTATAAAATAGTAATCTTCTTTGGTGTATATGCAATATGTATGTTTTCAAAGTTCATTTAAGAAAGTTGTTGGTGAAGGAATAATTGCATTATGTTGAAACATATTCATTAATTTAAGGACAATTCTTTAGATTTTTTTAGATGTTATATTTAGTGATTTTTTTAAATTCCAAAATCAAAAAGTAATGTACTAATAATATTTGGTTTTAGGGTAGTTACAATTCCAACTTGTTTGACATCATGGTCTTAACAACAAAACAAAAATTTTAAATGTCTTTGAAATCGAAAAATGATGCTAATAATAATATAATTTTTTTTCTTTTTTTGGAGTTAAAATTACAAGTTAGTTGTAACTGCGATATTTACAATTGACATCATTATAGATAAAAAAATTCAATTTCAGCTCCTAAATTATTACTTGAAAATTTATTTATTAATTATTATTATTATTTTAAATTACATAAAAATAAATTAAATAAAACAATTTTTTGAGAAGAGTTTTAAGCGGAAATCACATTATAATACATTTGTCGACATGTTTCGAACCAACAAGTGTGGTTCATTGTCAGGACAAGTTGAAGAACCAGATCATGGTTGTAGTATAAATAGAGAGAGCAGGTTATCTAACGGCTACATTTGACCCGGAACGACTACATTTGACCAGGTGTTGGCTTGATGGGCCCTCACCCAGGTTCAACGTTAGGAAGCCAAGCAAATCCCTACACTATTGGTCCTTTTGGCATCAGTCTGCGGAGTGCGGACCGAAGTCTCACCCAAAGCAGTATGGGGGGATACAAGAACCAAGTTTCTGCACCCTGAGATGGTTGTGATGTCGGTTTTCTACCTTAATCCCGGCCTTCGCGCAGATCGATAAGCCTTTAGGGCTTATCGATGTATTTCCTCTTCTGTCTTTCAGAACTTCGCGAAGGTATCCAACTGTCCTTCGCACAAACTTGAATAATGATTCAGGCACTTACGCGCCTCTGTAACTATGTTACTGTCTCATTTCCCTAATTATCTTAGAGGTCAGCCAACTTTATCATGCAATTAAGATTACCCTCGCGTAAACATGTATTATTACTTGCGTTCAAATAACAGATAGAAACAAATACATTTGCACATCAATTTAACATTATAACGTAAACCCAAAACTTAGCATATCATAATCGGATGCAATAATCAGAGACATAAAACACAATGATTCCATAATACTTCTCTTTATTTATGATTCAAGTTCCCAATATAGACTCTATCCGCCTTGCGCACATAGCTGCAGGGGTCCGCACACTCAGCTGTGGACTTCCACCCTAGGCCTCTGTGTACTCAGCTGTAGAGCCTCTTCCTACGCTAAGAATCTTGCTCTTGGCTCACCCAGACATACCAATGACTCATGAATTCTAACTTGCTTACTGTATTGTCTACTTAGATTTTCTAAGACTTCCCTTTTTATACAATCCCATGGTCCACAGACCATGGTAGATCTCCAAAACCGACACAACTTATCTAGACTAAGGGCGGAAAACCCTTTTAAATTTAGACAAATTCGTGCTCCGCGACCAAAAAATTCAAAGACTTTACATTTCTTTACACAAAATTCGGGCATTCTGCCCCAAACATGGGTGTTTAACCCCAAAATTTACCCCCAGGGGACTTGTTCCCAACAGGCCCCCAACACAAACATGGTGACTCGCTCTCGAGTCACTCGGCTGGCATGGAGATCTTGTCACGAAGACCTCCCAGCTCGACCTGGACAACTGCTACCTCAACAGTGCACTGTGTTGCCGCTTGCTTCAGCTTCTTGACCAACTGTTCTGTCACTGACCCTGCACTATCAGCCTGTAGCTTCTGCTGAGTCTCTTGCAGATTGGCCAACTTGCCTTCAATGGTGGTCGTGATCTCATAGGCCTCACCTAACCAAGGCTTCAAGCGAGCCTTCAGCATGTATTCCTTGTGCTGTGCTGTGTCTACCCGTTCCTTTAGTGCCTTGGCCTCCTGCAGCTTCACGAGCCTCTGCGTGATGACAACAGTTCACGCTGTTGCCTTAACCTCGTCGTAGCACTGCTATAGTTCCCGCACTTTTGTCTCTAGCCTTTGTACATTGGGGTCCTCTTGTAGGCTGGTGAGGACCTCAAGTGATTGCTCAAAAAGTGTCGTGCAGTCTGTCATTGCACTTGCTACCGCATCTGCCATAGTAGTCACGCACTGCTCCCTGACTTCTAGCGGAGTTGAAGGCTGGGCCTTCAATTGCAACTCCACAATCTTGAGATTTAGCTCCAGCTGAACCTTGGCCAACTATGTGCGTGCGTCGCGCACTCCCGCAACGAGTTTTTGAACCTGCACATCGACTGGCTCAGCCTCAGGGATGTCCAGCTCCGGGACAGTCTGGTATGCTTCATCGACAACCTTTGTGAGGTGTTAATTCTTATCTGTGAGGTTGGTCACAAGGTTGATGTCGGAGTTGCGCTATACAACCATCTGAGCGTTGTTGACCTTTTGCTCGCTGATCACCTGCAAAGCGCGGTGATCGCGGGCTCGAAGTTCGGTGATCACACCGTCCTGCAAAAGGTAAAGCACTTCGCTAGGAAGCACTGCCAGATTAAGTCCCATGCCCTTGAGGGTGCTGACAGTCGGTCTGTCAGCGTTAGTCGCCATTGTCAACGCTCCGTCTGGCAGCACTATGGCTCGAGGGTCCCTAGCGCGCAGCATCTCCGTGACTTCTGAGGTGCCAATTGCCACACTGGTGGGCGCCATGCTGGTCTACATGTGTGAGGCATGGATCTGCAGCTCGCGTAGACCCGTTTAAATAATGCCCAGTGCCTGCTGCTGCAACAGTTCTGCGGTGTCATCTTGCACTGTATCCCCTATATCATTCAGATTCCCGCTTGTTAGGGTGATCGAATCCAAAGACGTCTTTCTCGCTCTGGACTTCTTTTGTGGCCCTATCTTTTTTGGACCACTGGTGCGCTTGATACGGAACAGAGTCGTCTCCAGGTCTACTCCTCCCTGCTCTGTCTGTTCGTCCGCTTTTTCCTCTATCTCTGGTGAGGGCGATTTCTCTTTATCAGAGCCACGCTCCTCTCCTCCTTCCTGTCCACTTGTCTCCTGTGTGGCAGCGTGCTCTACCTTAGCCTTAGCATCGACCTTCTTTCTCCTTTTCGCAGCCAAATGCTCCATCTTCAGCTTGGCTTCTTCCTTCTTCCACTGCGCGACGGTCTTGCTAGATCCCGCAGCCAAGTCCGAGGCAGTGCGCCATTCTACCAGCCAACAGTCAAGGACCGTGTCAATCACATCATCTGTCGCCAAGTAGGGCAAGTCGTGCCACTGCTGCTCAGGGTCCTTTCGTGCCCTATTGAGACGTGGTGGAAATCAACCTTTAATTCCACGTACTCTTGTAATCTGTCAAAATTGGTAGGCGACAACCGCGGCTTGCGGTTGATGGCCATGTGCACGTTCATCTCCATCAAGGTCCAAAAGATTTTGTTGTCCTTTATCTGCTGAGGATCCTTGGTCACCCATAGCGAAGCATACTTCGCTACCTTTGGCAGGTCTGGCGTGACCGGAGGGAATTGACTGTCTTCAGGTAGCTCCCATGCTACTAGTATTATGGACAACAAGAGCCATGCATAGTGGAATGGCTTGCTGAGATCCTGCGCCTCACGGTAGTTCGAAAGGAACTCACTACAGAGGTAGCACACCTAATTAAATTGAACTCCCTCCGTGCATTGGGCTGCCAAAGCTACGATTGGTTCCAACACTTCAACTGCATGACACTTCCGCATAACCTTCCCTGCCAAGAGTTGTGTGGCTACTTTGAACGTAGGGTCACAGATGCTTGAAATGGCATAGCCACGCAACTTCTTCACAAAATTGAACTTTTCCTTCATGGCCTCCATGAGGACATGTTTGCCAGCCTTTCTGCCAAACTCCATGGCCGGATTTTCCCCTATGTATGTCAGCCACGTGATCCTGTGGATCAGCCTATGAGTGATGGGTATTGCCTCATCCAACCATAGACACCCATCGTGTACCAAGAACAATAGCTACTTGATTACCACTATTATGATGGGTGCGCAGTTGTAATGTGGCACCCATAGTGGGTTGAGTAATCCTGCCTTATCTACGCCTCGTAGCCACTTCCGTGGTTCCAACGGGGTCACTCCAGTGTTTTTGTGGAGGACTTGGTGCATAAGTTGGTCCGTTGCTAAGTGAGGGAACTACTCTGTGTCTGCTAAATCCCAGTCTTCTAATTTCAAAAGGGGGACACGCCCCAAGCACGGTCCTTCAAACACAATTTGGTACAGCAAGACGGGTGTATGCAAGGTGACTTTACTCTCATCAATGTCTTTGGGCACCTTGGTCTTTCCCTTGCGCGGAGGAACATACTCAGGTAGCTTAGTGATGGGGTTAGACCCCACAATTTCGACATCCTCCATTTCCACCCCAACATCCTCATCATCCATTGGGATATCCTCAATCTCCTCTTCTTCCAGCTCTAGGTTAATCGTCTTGCCCTTTTCCTATGCAGTGGGCTTAACCTTCTGTGGGTGTTTCCTAGGATATGCGCGCACTGGCCGCGGTGGCGCGACCTTCTTGCCCTTCTTGATCTTGGGACCCTCCGTGGTTGGGGTAGGCCTTGGCCTAGGCGTTCGTGAAGACTTTGGTACTTTAGCTGGTATTTATGCAGGCACAACCTCTAGGGCCGCTCCTTTTGCTGCCATAGCCACCTCTGGAACAGCTCCCTTGGCTGCTGCTGCTTCTGCACTCATAGATTTAGTGGGCGTCGACATAATGCTACATAATAACTCCTGATTTGCCCGTGGAAATATCTCAAACACAGAGCTTTCTAGCAAAATTTCGAAGGTTTCATGGTTCATGTGCGCCTGAGAGCTCAACAACTCTATTCTCAAAATGGCAAGTGTTTTTTGCCGGGTAGCCACTTGTAATTTATAGGCACTTTCAAATTCAAATCCGACCGTTCCCCCCAAAATCAGTTCATTAATGCTAGATTGGCGACAATTTTCAGAGATCTGGTCCATAAAGTCCGACTTAAATGTCGCCCCCGGGCTCCATTTGGTTGTTTTTTCATCGTCAAATAATGAACAATGACTTTAACGGTCACTTTCCGGTTGCTCTGCACAGTTGTTTCCTTGGTAGCGCAGCCCCCTATGCGCTTCTGTGGGCATTGTGACATATCTTCATTCTGCGCAGTTCCCCGATTGCACAGCTCTCCAACCTGAGCAGTGTAGTTTATAGTCCCGTGCTTCCTTTCATCTTCCTGGAGCGCTAAGACTGTGCTTCTCTCATATAGTCACCTAGCTGGATCACCGGTGTATGGCTTCAATTGACTGCCATTCACCTTCCCTGGGAAGGGTTCTCCATTCAATTTGACCAATTGAACTGCTCCATCACCAGTAATCTCCTTGATGACATATGGTCCTAGCCAGTGCATCTGAAGTTTCCCTCAGAATTTATCAAATTTACTATCATATAACAAGACTAGATCATTTACCTTGAAGGTGCACAGTTTGATGTGCCGATCGTGCCATGCCTTTTCGTGCTCCTTTTGAACTTGTTGATGAAATCCAGCTAGAAATTGGTCCTCCTCAAGTTCTGCTAGCTACGCAAGCCTCTCTTCCAGTGCTCCGCGGTCCGCCATTCCTGTGAGTGCTGCTATGTGTAGACTAGGTACATTGTATTCCATTGGCATCACAGCTTCTATGCCATACACGAGTATGAAAGGCGTTTTCCTAGTCAACTTCTTGCAAGTCATTCTGTAGGCCCATATCACCGCTAGTATGCGCACATCCTAGTCATTTCTCTGAGCATTGTAGACCTTCTTCAGTGCGTTCTCCAATATCTTATTGAATGCTTCCACCGTACCATTGGCCTGGGGTGATAAGGCATACCCTTTTGATGATACACCTGAAATTCTTTTGTCAACACGCTGATTGTTTTGTTAAGAAAGTGCGCACCACGATCGCTCATCAAGATCTTTGGACAACCAAATCTTGTCACTATGTATTCAAAAATAAACTTTTCTATTGTCTCGCCTGTACAGTCCTTCATAGGCTATGCCTTTGCTCACCTGGTCAAGTACTCAGTGGCGGTAATGATGTACCACGCATCTGTCTTCTTTCCTGGAGGCTAAATTGGACCCACAAAGTTAATCGCCCATTTCTCGAATGGTTGTAATGTCACCTATGACATCAAAGGCAGTTCATCCCTCCGCGATGGCCTACTAGTCCTTTGACATGCGTCACATGCCGTACAATATGATTTCGCATCCTTATGCAGAGTTGGCCACCACAACCCAGCACACAAAACCTTCTACGCTAGTTCTTTTCCTGCATAATGTCCTCTTGCAGCTCCTCCACGAGCCTCTGCGAGAATGCTGCTTCATTCAAAATTAGGTACATAACATCGCAATATTTCGTCTGACACCATTTTGTACAAGTGCCCTCCAATGACAGAGAATTCTGTCGTGCGCACTACTAACTCCTTCTGTTGGCTTGTATACCCTTCTGGAGTAGTTCCTGTCGTTAGGAAATGTATGATATCCTCAAAGTGACTGTCTGTGATGCGCACTGCAAAGAGCTGTGCGCCAATGTTACACAACATTTTGTCACTATCCCTGTACTCCCCTGTAAGTTATGTGAAGGAGAGAATCTTCTTCACCTTTGTCCTCTTATGGATAAAACTTCTAAGCTCTTAGAAAATCTTGTAGCTTCTCAACCCCAACTTTCTGTTGGTTATCAGAGGCTTTCTTCTAACCCTCTCCAGGTTGGTAAAGAGATTGAGTTGGATTCATCTCTTGCCCATCCTACTCTTCCTGAGCGAGACTCTCTCATGTATATTCCCGACCAACCATTGGTCGAAAAGAGTGTCAACTTGGTTCCGTCATCAGTCGCTCACTCTGTTCCGGAAAAGAGTAGCGATCATACTGCTCATGTTCTTCTTGTCTCCTTAGATTCTCATGAATCGAAGCGTGACCCTCCCATCCTGGTTGTTCAGGAGAGTCCTTCTCCTATTCCTGTACAGCATGGGGGAAATCATATGATACCCCCACCAAGTAGTTCTGTTGTCTCTTTCGATTGGGGCCCATTGAATGCTTTCCACCTCCCATATTACGTGCCTTTCTAGATTATAGTACAAGCCTATAATATGGTAGTACCTGAAGGTGCATCTGTTAGCATCATGTATTCTACTACTTGTCAAGCTTTGGGTTCCCCACAGCTTGTGCCTATCACCCATAATCTATTGGCTTTCAACGAAGGAACCAGTCAACCCTTAGGGATCCTTCCGAAGTTCCCTATTACTTTGGGAGGAAAGACCATCTATATAGATGTGATGGTAGTCCAAGGTCCCTTAGATTTCAATCTTCTCCTTGGACGTGACTATGTTTATGTCATGGGAGCTCTTGTTTCTTCACTTTTCCGTGTGGTTTGTTTTCCGCATGAAGGGAGAGTTGTGACTATTAATCAACTATCATTCATTAGTCACCAAGCGCCTCCTTTCCAACAATCGTCCCCTATCGGATCTTGTTTGCAAGTAGTACCTTCCTTGTCACAGGTCAATTATGTGGCTACTCGTTCTGTCTCCACATCTGCTAATGATCACTCAGATGGTATAGTACATTATGTACTGGGGTCATTGGAACTTGATCTGTCTTTGGTACCAAATGACATGTATTCCTCCTGGAGCGTGGTTCTTCCATCTAGTGAAGACCTCTTGGGAGCCATGTTCTCGTATGGTTCATGAACAGACTGCTGAGGATAGTTCTTGGTCTTGTGTCAACCTCGTTAAAAAATGAAACAAGGAGTCATGAGGATAGTTCCTGGTCTTGTGTCAACCTCGTTAAAAAATAAAACAAGGGTCTTGAGGATAGTTCTTTTACTGTGTCAACCTCGTTAGAAAATGAAACAACTCCCTTTTCCAAATTGAGTATTTGATCAAGAACTCGTAAAACCCCAGTCGAGTCTTTCCAAGGTCTCGAAAGTGAACCTTCATTCCATCCACCTAGTTGATTGAAATGAAGCTTGGGGGGAATGTACCTCGATTGAGTCATTATGCCGGGGGCATGCGAACTTATCTCAAGCATAGTTTTTCGTTTCAATCTTGCATAAACATGAAACTAAATCCAAGCAGAGTTCTCCATCGTTCAAGCTTGTGTAAAGATGAACCATGCCCAATTTACATGTCGTGATTGTCATTTTTATTAATTAATTTATGCTAGATGAGCCTTGGTTGTTTCATTCCATTCTCACCATCTCTTTGACCAATCATATGCTTTCACTTGGTTGCTTTTTCCTTTCCCGAGGGACCACAACGATGAGTGGTTTTTATTAGCAGCTTCTTGACCAATACATGATTTGAGCAGTTCCACCATTGCCGAAACTAGTTTCTACCCTTTATACCACTCGTTCCTCCAGGCTGAGTCATGTTTCAACTCTTTTCTTGACTCGTAAAACTCATGAAAATCTTGTCGAGTATTTTTCCCTTTTGACTCGTAAAAGAAAATAAAATGGGGTGTCCGCTTTCAGCTCTTTTTCTGACTCTTTAAACACGAAAAGATTGCTGAGCTCTTGTCATTTCGAACTTGTTAAATGGATGCGAAACTTCGTGTGCCCAGTATAAGTTTACCCATTTTTTGTGCTGGGAAGCACTATTTACAAAAAAGGTACTCCTTGACTGAAATGGTCAAGCGATTCTCTCAACTATTGTTTTCTACCTTTTCAGGCTCGAGAGACACAAACGTACGAAAAGGGACCATGTGGAGTTTTCTTTTACGTGTCTTTTTTAAACTCTCTAAACATGAAACAGATACTGAGTTACACCTTTGTCGGACTCGTTAAATTATTAAATGACATCTAATTTGTCATCATGACGAACATGAGATTCTCCTTCCTAGGGCTCGTTAAACTTACTAGGTCAGATTCATCTGAAGGATGAACTTATAGTGCAAGAATATGCTATCCCCTTCAAGCTTGTGATTAAAAAAATAATTGGGGTACTCGCTAGAAATGGTGGGGGAAAATTTGGAAATCTATCAGTAGTGTTAGCAGCTTACTCTTGAAGATGACACTCTTTACTTCGTGTTGGGTTGGGACATCCTCCTTTGTATCGTTGACCTTCTGGGTTTAGGCCATTCATTTTTGCCTTCCATCTGATCTTTGCCATGTCATCATGCCCATCGATCCCATGGATCCAAAAGCTGCCAAACTTCTAGTTGTGTCTCTGATATGCTCAAGAGTTGTCCTTCTGCAGTTACACTTACCTCTAATTCTCTGTATCATCCAAAATCACTTTTGCATCCTCTCGTCTCGCATCAATGATGTGGGATTCATTATGGCCCTCCTCCGACATGGTCGCTTTTCGTCAACTTCAACTCATTATCCGGGAAGTTGACTGAGAGAGTCCCTTCTAGTACCTTAGAGCTTGCATGCCCTAATGGAAAGTTCTTCACACTTGATGACAAGTTCACATCATTGGCTTTCGATTGAGTGATTTCATGGGTGTTTGACTTTAGTTCCTGTATTCACATTCCATGAATTGTGCTGATAGTACCTTGAGGGCCATCGTCATTATTGGTGGTTTCTCTCGCGCTTGTTAACAATTTACATCATTGACTGGTAATCAAGTGACTTTAGCATGCTCGACGTCAACACATCCATTCGCACGCTAGGATCTGTACTTTGATTGGGTCGTGTTGGAGCGCAAGACCCTGGGCTCAGATCACACAAGTCCAGGTTGTGAAGTGGTGTGACATGATTGTGATGATATGCATGTCTATATTAGATGGTTGGCTGTGACCAGACCATGAGTTATCATATGTGATCCTTCTCATTATTGGATGGCTGTGACCATACCTTGGTTTCATTATGATCCTCCTTGACGGATGGCTATGCCCATACCTGGATCCATTTACATGATCATTTTCTGGATGGTTGTGCCCATGCCACGATTCATGTGTCATTTGACAGAGAGCTCAATTTATGTATATGTACCTATACTTGCTTGCAGGTTTTTTTCTGATGGTAGATCAGTTCCCCGCACTGATTTATAAAGCATTTCATCCCTCACTCCATCTCGACCTTCATGCTTTAGGGGGCATCTGTTACACAACATTTTGTCACTGTCCCTGTACTCCCCATTCCTTGATGTTGGAGGACCTCTACAGTGAACCCTGCATGCTTTGCCTTCATGGAGAAACTCCCATTATGTCCCTCTTCATGAGCAGATCATTTCCCTTTTGCACCATTTCCCCTGAAACTTTTGTTTTGCCTAGTTTACAAGACTGGCGCTAATGGCCTTTGTCTCCCCCACACTAATGTGTAGAGATTAGCACTACTCCTCGCACTGACCAGAGCGACTGAGCTGTGTTTCAGTCACGTCGGTCCTGTTATGGAAATTTTTTTAAATTAGAGCTGAAGCTTCCAGCTCTAGAAGCTCTGTAACGGAAGTCTGGTAAATGGTTTGGCCGGATGGGGTCGAGGATGACAGTTTGGGCTCCTTTCCCCTATAATGATGGAACTACCTCAAGGGATAAGTCCTTCTCCCATGAGAAGAGGATCCATCTCCCATCCATATTTCCTATATAAACCTCCCTTCTTCCCAAGCACAAACTAGTGTGTGAATGTTATAGTCATAGTTGATAGTTTTGGTAGAGTTATTGTTGAGTGTTGATACTATTTTGGAGTAGAAAAGCAAGCTATTACTAGTTGTAGCTACCTAGTTGTGTGAGGGAGAAGTATGTTTTGGTTTGGAGAGAAGCCAAAAGGGAAGAGCCTTTAAACTATTGTTGTTTGAAGCCATCATGGAATGCTAGCAGAAGTGTGTGGGAACCCGGTCTTGTCAGAGGAAGACTACAACGTCAAGACAAATGGTTGTAATATCTCTTTGATATTAATATATGCAACTATTGATTGATTCCCTACATGTTTTGTAATATTACATATTCATGGCTTAATGTTTCTTGACTCATTAAGTAGGTTGAATTGCAATTTGTCTATTATTATGTTTGTGTGCTGTTGTTGTTTACTTGTTTCAGGAACTTGAAGAAGGAAGTGAGAGATTGCTGGAGCGACCAAGAAAAGACTTCATCAAACATGATAAGCGACCAAGAGGTAGGCCCTCTTGATTGATTCTAACCTAAGGAAATCTCCCATAGAATGTATCTTTTGTGGCTAGACCCATTATCGGGCTAGAGGAATTCGTTCGTGTCCGCACTTATAATTTTACTTCACCACAGTCAGGTAGCCCCTCCTCCAAGTTAGTAGGTTCCTCTCCCATTTCAATGCATGACAGATGATCAGGTCCCGCATTCAATCATCCTAGCTTCACAATAACTTCAAAGTCATACTCCTGAAACAATTTTTTGGCTTGATGGGCCCTGACCCAGGTTCATCGTTATGCGGCTAAGAAAATCCCTACACTACTGGCCCTTTCGGCATCAATCCACAAAGCGTGGATCGAAGTCTCACCCGAAGCAATATGAGCGAATGCACGAACCAAGTTTCCGCACCCTGAGATGGTTGTGATGTCAATTTTCTACCTTAATCCCTGCCTTCACGCAGATCAATAAGCCTTTAGGGCTTATCGATGTATTTCCTCTTTCGTCTTTTAGAACTTCTACAAAGGTATCTGACTGTCCTTCACGAAACCTTGAACAATGATTCAGGCACTTACACGCCTTTGTAACTATGTTACTGTATCGTTTCCCTAATTATCTTAGAGGTCAGCCAACTTTATCATGCAATTAAGATTACCCTCGTGTAAACATGTATTATTACTTGCATTTAAATAACAGATGGAAACAGATACATTTTCGCATCAATTTAACATTATAATGTAAACCCAGAACTTAACATATCATAATCGGATGCAATAATCAGAGACAAAAACCACAGTGATTCCAGAATACTTCCCTTTATTTATGATTCAAGTTCCCACTACAGACTCTATCCACCCTGCGCATATAGCTGCAAGGGTCTGCGCACTCAGCTGTAGACTTCCACCCTAGGCCTCTGCGCACTCAGCTATAGAGCCTCTTCCTACGCTAAGACTCTTGCTCTTAGCTCACCCAAACTTACCAATGACTCATGACTTCTAACTTACTTACTGTATTGCCGACTTATATCTTCTAAGACTTCCCTTTTTATACAATCCCATGGTCCGCGGACCATGGGTAGATCTCCAAAATCGACACAACTTATCTAGACTAAGGGCAGAAAACCCTTTTAAATTTAGACATCTTCGCGCTCCGCGACCACAAAATGCAGAGACTTTACATTTCTTTACACAAAATTTGAGCCTTCTGCCCCAAAACTTGGGTGTTTAACCCCAAATTGACCCCCAAGAGACCTCTTCCCAACACTAGGAAATGACTACATTACACTGGGTGACCAGACAGAGCCAAGAGACATTACGCTTGGTTCTGTCTAGTAACCTAGTCTAATGTAGCCGTTTCCTGGTCAAATGTAGCTGTTCCAAGTCAAATGTAGCCATTAGACAACCTGCTCTCTCTATTTATACTGTATTTATAATGTAACCATGATCTGGTTCTTCAACTTGACCTGACGATGAATCAAACTTGCTGGTTTGAAACGCGTCGATAAATGTATTATAATGTGATTTCCGCCGAAAAATCTTCTCAAAAAACTTGATATGGACCACTGAAGCCTAAATTCAACAATTAAATAAAACAATGTCAACAATTATATATATCTATCTATCTATATATATATATATATATATATATATATATATATATATATATATATATATATATATATATACATAATTTTTTAAGAAAAATATTTATTTTAAAAATCTATTTAAAAGTTTTTTTTAAGTAAAGAAAACAAAACCAATACAAGTTTCCTTCAAAAATACAAAATAAAAAATTATAAAACTCAAAATTAAATTAAAAAAATGAAACAAAAGTTTTTTTTTTAAGAAATTAAAAAACATTAAAAAATATTTACATAATAATTTAATATAAAAATTAGAAAAAAAAGTCACATTTTTACAAATTAGGGGAAAGGGAGTTCTCAGAATCATGCCTCCCCTCCATAGCAGTCATTTCTCCTTTGACATCGCTTCTTTCCCCCTCCCCCAACCTTCCCTTGATGCGACTTCCTTATCCTTCATGTTGGTGGTCCATCTGTAGTATTGGGGTTAAAGGGGAGGAGTTAAAAAATACCAATTGAAAAAAAATAAATAAAAATAAAAAATCAAAATTTAAAACATAAAAATTAAATTTAAAAAAAAAATCAATTTTTGACAAATTGTTTGGGAGGGTAATTCTTAGAATTGCACCTATTCCCTTCCACCCCCTAGCACAATGATCATCCCTCCCCTTTTGTTTCCTTTCCCTCACCCTATGTTCCTTTATTCCTTAGTCACAACGATCATCCCTCCCTTGTTGTTTCCTTCTCCTCACTCTACCTTCCCTTTATTCCTTAGTGTTGGTGGTATGTGGGCAACATGAGGGGTGAGGGGAAAGGAGTGGCAAGAGTAAAGGAATTGGTACCATGGAGGGTGTCATGAATTTGAGAATCACTATCCATGATAATTTGTTAAGATTTGATCTTTAAATTTCTTGCTTTTTTTTTGGCTATAGGAATCAACAATTGTGTTGGTTTTGTTCTCACGTGACATGTGGTTGATTTCAACCACTATTACTATAATCTGTAGGTGCATACATATGCCCCTTCCATAGACATGAGTAAGTTGGGGGAATTTAACCTCAAATATCTTGGTATATAACACTTTTGTTGACGGTGCTGGACCCGCCAACATTTAGGGGATCACCGCGGTATGAAGTCCCAACTAGACCTCACACCGTTTGGTGTGGGAGTCCCATTTGGTATGATGGCCCAGTTGCCATTGTATTAAGGATTTGTCTCAACTCTTGCTTGTTAGCATAGGTGAGTGGTCTGCTTTGTCTTAGAGAAGTGAGGTTTGCGTGCCTGGTGAGTGTAAGTGTCACTTGAGTCAATGGTTCTTTCAATGTAGAGGGAGAGGGTGAGAGTGAGTTCCAAGTCAGTTGGGAGAAGTCCCAACTCTGCTAGGAACACACAACACAATAGGACATGCACAACTTCTGGTGGAACAGTCCACACGAATGCGAAAATCATGACACACAAGGGAAGATAACATGTATAACACTTATAAGATCAGTCCACACGAGTGAAACATTGTTATACCAAGTTTCACATGAAAGGTCTTTCGGATGTCCGGGATAGTAGTCTACATGGGTGGGACAACGTTAACAACATATACAACACATTTTCATTAACATATGTGTATTACAACAAGTGAATTAGTTCAAGTGTTAAACACAGGTTCAAGCAACATGCATTACAAGTGTTAAAGATTAGTCTTACAATAGATACAATACATGTATGAAAACGTGTTGGCCTGTTAGCAGGCTTCTGAATTAAGCAAAAGTTCCAAGACACATCGTTACACCATACATCACTAACCCCGCATGAGGGGCGTTGGAGCCACTGCTTACTCCTCAAAGAAAAGATTACAAACTCTCTTGGCTATGTGGGAGGAGCTGAGGTGAAAAGTCCTTTCATGTACAAATGAGGGGGTATTTATAGCCAAGGGTGAAACTGACCCTGTGTCACTGTTCGACTTCCTTCATGACTGTTTGACTTCCATGACTCTTCGAATTTACAAGACCCTTTGTACAATAAGTGGGTCTCTTGGACTTCCACATTACATTACATTGTTTGAAAACATGGCTCGTAGTAGAGACGTGGATGACATGAATCATGACATGACTCGACATGACTCATGACATGACTTGACATGATAGTACTAGTACATTTGTGTTGTTGTTGGAGTGCATGTGGAGCTACAGTGTTGCTAGGTGATGGATGTCTTCATGTTTTGTCACAAATTCACCTCCGCATGGCAAAGTGTGCAGAGCCTTCAATGGTTGTTGGTTCGTTTGGTGTTTCTTTGGCACATTGCTCCTTGCTTGAATGTTGGAAGGCTTGACAATCTAATCTCTTCGTGAAAGGTGCATGTTTATTCGTTCATCCGTCCGTCTGCAAACACATCTTTGCATGATCATCTATTCGTGAGCACACCTCTTCGCATGCATCATTCGTCCATCCATTGGTGAAACTGTCCTTCTTGATGTGCTCCCTTTATTCATCCCATTCGTTGTTGCGCAATGTTTGTTGGTGTACTTGTACCTGCAGCCACTCATGATGAGACGACATCAAATCCAAAAACCTCCTAGTTCACCATGATACATGATCATTTCGGATGTAGGTGACTGGGAGAGACAACAAGGTTGTGAGGTAGGATGATGGCTCCCAACACTGTTGATGAAAACTGCGCAAGGGTCACTGGGTGATGAAGATGGGAAATCTGAGACGACAGTGACCATCCGCGAGGTCTGACTTGGTTGGAGGGAAAAAAAGTGCAAATTTTGGGAGGGATAGTCTGGGCTGTGGAAGGTAAGGTAGACAAAATCTGCGCATTTTCTGGAATGAGCAGGTAGCAGGGGATTGACAACAAAATTTGCGCAATTTCTTGGAGGAATAGGCCGGGACGCAGGGAGGCTTGGGAGATAGGATTTGCGCAGTTTTTTGGAGAAACTGGCCGGGATCCTGGCATCCAAATCTGCGCAGTTCCTGGAGGGAATTGGCAACTTGCTGCTGGGTCACTAGTAGCAGAAATTGTGCAATTCCCAAGGGGAACATGTAGTCAGCTACCGGGAGCTTGGTAGCAGAAACTGCACAATTCCTGGAGGGAACTGTGAGTCTGCTGCTGGGAGTAGCTGGCGAGAGAAATTGCATTGATGCCGGGAAGTTGGCCTACTGATCATCTCTACGCAATTTTTGAGTTAAGTGGACTGCTGGGCAGTAGAGGGTTTTCTCATGAAAATTGCGCAATTTTCTGGATGAGCAGCTGGTCGATTGTCGGGAGGATTGGATGGAGAAACTACACAATTTTCTGAGTGTTACAGGGACGGGCACTGGTTGTATGTCTGGCCTATCTACACAATTTCTTCAGTCAGCAGAGCGGGCAAGGTCAGCAGCCCTTGCACAATTTTTGAGGGGAGTTAGTCTCGAGGTGGCTGTCGAGTCCATCTCTTCGGGTGGCCAACATGAAGATTGATTGAATTTCTTGCGGGCAACACAACTTGGTGCTTCTGCACTGTTCTGGGTGACAGTCGATCGAGTCAATGGTGGGTGATGGTTCAACTGTAGAGGGGAGTTTGATTGTTATAACTTCAGAAAAATGACTAAGTGTGTGAATGAGTGAAAGATGAAAAAGTGATCTTACAAACACACACCCACATGACTTGACGACGAGACGAATCAATGCAACCAGACACACATGTTCAATATGACTGATCGACGGTGTGAGAGACAAGCGCGACACTCGTGATTGATCATTGATCAACCATGATGATGCTTGCGAAACAGTGAATGTGACTCCGTGTGTGTATGCAACAGATGTTTTCATAATAAACATGACATGTGAACACAAAGCGAAGACCTTGAGCATGACCAAAACATGGTCGCAAGCAAGACATTAACATCATCATGCAAAATCTTGGGTGGAATGAACAAGCAAGGTGGGTGCAAAGCCTCACATGAGCTCACGGAGTGAACCCAAATGTATGCAACCGTCAAGTGAAACTCTCAAGGGAGGCTCCGAATTTGGGTGCAAGCCAAAATTTTGGAGGGTGGTTGTAGCCGCTACAATACTTGGTGACACACTGGTAGAACTCCATCTTCTCTGTTTTGGTTCATTGATAGCACAGGGCCTTGGTCTTTCAGGGAGTATTGGAACGGTGTGTGTGTTACTTTGGCTTCCCCACTTACCCCATGGACATACGTGGTTCACCTTTTGCCAACTTAGTCAAACACAATCAAAAGTTCAGCTTGATCATAATGTTTCGAATTCGGGAAGGGTAGTTTAGCTTGTGAGTTGAACATTTTCAAAGTATAAATTTTCATCACTAGTGTTGCTTCGTTGCCACCAGGCCTGGACAGTAGCCCTATGGAATCACACAAGAACACACACATTGCTCCACTACCTGCGATCATGGTCAGTACTCCGGTGGTGTTGCATGCTTAACCTCTCTGTGCCTGAAGCCTTTCTCTTCTTCCACCTTTGTATTTTTCAAGAGGATTGTGCATAGGCACTCATTTATTTTTGGGGCGGAAGAGGGATCCCAAATTATTGAGAGGATAAGAGGTTTTTCCTTCAGAGAAGCATGTAAGACCTCTGACATAGGTTTTCTCATTTGGATTTTCCCCTTCTCCGCTTGTACTAGTTATATGAGCTTGAACACACAAAGCAAAAGGCTGAGTACATGCATGTGGCTTCCTAGGGTGGACACAGGTTCTTGGTTGGATCAAAAATTCCCTTGCAGATGGTTCGTATTTTCCGTCAATACTTCATCAGCCGAAGGTTATAACCAAGCATAGATAAGATGGACACAAGACTGGCCAGATGCTGCAGTGTCACAAGTCTCTTCAAATTTAAGCCACATACTCTATTCAGAAACCAGAATGTAGTAGTTGGTAGCACTTATTTCCAGAAACAAAAATAGTAATATACCAAGCAAACAAAACAAACGTAAAAAAAATAGAAAGCAGGACAAACAAAGTGAAAACAAATATAGTAAGCAAAGCAAACAAGATGAAAACAACAAGCGGCAAGCAGACTATGTACATGGCAACGTGCACGACTCGACTTATTGGAAGTAATGCTTGAGATTTTGGCCATTGATAGGAAGGTTTCCAACCCTCCTGTAAAGTGATTGCAGATGGCATGTATATGTGCCAAGTTTCTCATGGACCAGTGTAAGTCCACTGGGTTTTGCTACCGAAACCTGATAGTATTCCAAACGACCTTTAAGTGAAGACGACACCATTACTTCAGATACTATGTGCAACATAGGTTCAGATGATGGCACGGGGTAGTTGTTTTATTCCAGGAGTGGTTCAAGTTTCTAAAATCAATGCATAAGAGGATTTTCATGGATTTCTTACGTGCAAAATTTAAATTAGAAACCAAAGTATGATGACGAACTTTGCAAGTAATCCAATCATCCAAAATGTTAGTCAATTTTTTATGTATAAAGAGTTCAAACAACATATGTGTTTTACCTGGCTTTTGTTGCAATGAATTGTCTCCTCCTTTACTTGGAATCCCGTGTTGAATTTCTCATGTGTAGTGTGTACTCAGGTCATCATCTGCCCATGTAGAAACATCCCGGTACTGTTTGATGAAGCAATCAAAGAATTGTCGCTGCTGCGGTGTGTAGCTTGTACCGAGATTGGCTATCCTCAGATCATGATTGGTTCCTAGGTTGATATGTTCGTTCATAGTGGTGGTTGTGTGGGTTCCGCTATTTCTTGGCCCTTGACAGAAATTCTGCAAACCATAGAGCTTGTTGAGGGAAACCCCACCCTCAGGAATGAGGTATCCTTTCTTTCCCTCAGCTGCAGTTTCCAGGGGCTACTCGTGCTTACCTTCATCAATTGTTAGGTCCTTGAAAGCATCAACACTGTCCGCGGAGTGCAGTATCATTCTGAGTGCGACCGTGTTGAGGCTGATGGTACTTTGTAAGCTCAGGACGAGTGCTTCATACTTAGCACCATTTTTTGTGCACTCGAACTTCAAGAAAATTGAAATCATGCATTTTCTATTGTTTTGGGCAACTGAGATACACCCGGTCCTTGAGCCGTCATGTGTCTTTGATTTTTCAAAATATATGGCCCATGACTTGTCTGTACATAGACTGTTTTGCATGCTAGTACTACTGCTGCTACTATTGCTACTTCTACTGCTACTATTGGTACAATGCACTGTACATGTTTCATTACCATCAGTTGGGCAAGGAAGGAGTCCCAACTGTGTGTCTGGTGGGGTTGGAGCTGGATGTGCAAGATAACACCCCAACGTTGTTTCCAGGAGGAAATTGCCAAACATGAGTTCTGTGAAGGCCAACAGTTCATTCTCGTCATTAAGGGGAGTGACATTGTTCTTCATATACCTCTCGGACACTATCCAGATTTGGTTGCATTTTCCCTTGTACGGAAGCCACATGTGTGACCAGTCTGTAGCAAAATATCCGTCCAGCTTGCTGGACCAATCTATGTTGAGTAGTATACCATATGATTCGGTATGTCCACAAAAACTATGTTGATGCATTGGTGGACTCGACCATCATGAGATATTCAGATGATCACGTCTCTTACTTCACCAATGGCTGGTATCGATGTTCGATCAATTTGGATGACTTGCGTGGATGTATTTCTCCATTTCGCATTGATATTTTTCGCAATGGAGGGCGACATGATGTCGGCTGCTGCACCAGAATCAACTAAGCAGTTGTGAACATTGCAGTTAAAAATTTCAAATGATAGCAAGAATGGAGGGCAACCTGAGTTTACTTCTTCCATCCGGAGTGTGTTAAGCATAGTAGAAAGTGATCCCAGAGGTGTCCTTGCTCCTTTGCTAGTAGAGGCTGCGCTGTCCGTTGTTGTCGTCCCAATGCGCGTAGCAAGATGTCTCGCTCACTCTGGATCTTAGCTAACTCGAACAAACTAATGTTCTCTCAAGTTTTTTTCATGTCATCTACAATGTTGTAGCCTAGAGGTGGAAGACTCACCAAGGTGTCTGTGGTAGGACTAAGTTTGTGTTGTTCGACGGAATGTTCTGTAGTTTTTTGCTCATGGATGTACTCTTGCTCGCCACTATCTTCCTAGACTTGTTTTTTGTTTTCTGCTTTGGGGTGGCCGGTGGATCAACCTTTCTCATCAGCAATCTGATCTTTTTTTGTACTTCCCCAAGCGTAAGGGGAGCCCCTTTACCCCTAAGGTTGTAACGGTCATTTTGTCTTGGGGGTTGCTTCTCGGTGTTTGTCTTCGGCATTGCTTGCAAGCATTGATATGCGTTCACCACATGCCCATAACTTGAGGCTTCATCAAGTGAAATACCTTCATCATTATCTCTACCATCTGGATGCTCCTGCATATTTCTCTCTGCATCAAATGTATGACTGTATACTGATTTTACGACTTGCTTCCAGTCCGAACAGAAGTTCTTGGGGTGATGTTCTTCGTGGAACAAACAAAACTCGAGATCTGCACACTGATCGACATTGAACATAGAGCTCTGCGCAGTTTTTTGAGCGAACTAGTTGCTGCTTGATGAGCTGCTTCCTTGTCTCTGTTTAGGTGGATGGCTACTTGTAGATGTGTCTGTTTTCCATTGTTCAAGCTCAAACACTTCCGTTGTTAAGTTCTTGACAAGGCAAGTGAGGGTTTCAATATCATTTGCTTCCTTGTCTCTACCCTTGCTTGCCATCGCTGGGACTTCCTGCTCGTGTCTTTGGAGTACTTTTCTAGTTCATCATCCTTGATGACTCCAATCGTGTGTAGGTCTTGTTCGACAACAATAGCCTCTTTGTAGTTTTCCAAGAGTGTTGGTTTCGCATCTTGCTTGAAAAACTGCAAAATGCTGGTCAGTAGTGCGGATGTGTAGTAATCAACAATGATGGAGTCATGAGTTTGGGTGTGCGTTGCAAATTTGTTCAATATGTGTGTAAAACTCTAGTTGAATTCTTTTACCTTTTCTTTCCCCTCCATCCCTAGGCTTCCCAATTCTTTTAGTAACATGGCTGGGGTCTTGTCATCAACAAAATTTTCAAGGAACATGCGTTTGAATGCACCCTAGTTCTGTATGGAGTTTGGTGGAAGGCTGTGATACCATGCAACTGCACGACCGTCCAAGGTACATGGGAACAATCTACAAGCTATGTCGTCATGCCGTACCTCAAGGGTCTACAACTGCAGGTAGAAGTTGTCCAAATGATCTTCTACCTTCACCAAGCTGTTAGGGTTGAACTTGATGTTCATTCTCTCCTCTCTTTCAGAATTTGATGGTTCTGGCTCTGAGTTCGTTGGCCCGTCTCTGCCTCCACCTCCTCTTGTGCCTTCCCCTCCACCTCCTATACCAGATTCTGATCCCAAGATCACAAGAGTGTCTCGTTCACCTTGCTTGAAGACCAAAGGTTCCTCTCCGTCTTCAATAGCTTCTACTAGACCTTCAAGTGTGGCAAGGACTTCTTCTTCCACTGATGATACAACAACTCCTGTAGGAGTGGCTTTGGGCTTCCTTGATGCATATGGAAGATGCTATATTCCTGGGATCAGTCCGACTGCTTTCGCGAACTGGCGAGTGATGGGAGAGATGGAGCGAAGGTGTTGATACAGAATCTCGTGTTCAATCCTAGGAGGTGAGGAGTAACGAACTGTAGGGTTGTGTGTAGGTGAGAGGGAGTGCGAGTTACTGCCTTGACTAGATGTTTGATGAATGAGTGTGAGAGGATGTTAAACCATATACAATTGTCTTCCCTCCTTCTAGCACCAGAAATGTTGATGGTGCTGGACCCACCAACATTCAGGGGATCACCTCGGTATGAAGTCCCAACTAGACCTCACAACATTTGGTGTGGGAGTCCCATCTGGTATGATGGTCCGGTTTCCTTTATCTTAAGGATTTTCCTCAACTCTTACTTGTTGACACATGAGAGTGGTCTACTTTGTCTTCGAGAAGTGAGGTTCGCATGCCTGGTGAGTGTAAGTGTCACTTGTGTCAATGGTTATTTTGATGTAGAGGGAGAGGGTGAGAGTGAGTACCAAGTCGGTTGGGAGAAGTCCCAACTCTACTAGAAACACACAACAAAACATGACATGGGAAACTTCTGGCAGAACAGTCCACACGGATGCGGCAGTCATGACACACAAAGGAAGATAACATGTATAACACTCAACGGATTAGTCCACACAAGTGCAATCGTTTTTATAGCAAATTTCATGTGAAAGGTATGTCTGATGTCTGGGAGAGTAGTCTACATGGGCGAGACATTGTTAACAACATATACAACACATTTTCATTAACATATGTGTATTACAACAAGTGAATTAGTTCAAGTGTTAAACACAAGTTCAAGCAACATGCATTACAAGTGTTAAAGATTAGTCTTACAACAGATACAATACATGTGTGAAAACGTGATGGCCTGTTAGCATGTTTCTAAATTAAGTGAAAGTTCCAAGACACATAATTACACCATACATCACTAACCCTGTGTGAGGGGCATTAGAGCCACTTCTTACTCCTCAAAGAAAATATTACAGACTCTCTTAGCTATGTGGGAGGAGTTGAGGTGAAAAGTCCTTTCATGTACAAATGAGGGGGTATTTATAGCCAAGGGTGAAACTAACTCTTTGTGGTTGTTTGACTTCCCTCGTGACTGTTTGACTTCCATGACTCTTCAACTTTACATGACTCTTTGTACAACAAGTGGGTCTCTTGGACTTCCACATTACATTACATTGTTTGACAACATGGCCCATAGTAGAGATGTGGACGACATGACTCGACATGATAGTGTTAGTGCAATCGTGCTGCTATTGGAGTGCATTCAAGCTATAGTGCTGCTGGGTGATGAATGTCTTCATGGTGTGTCACAGCTTCTCCTCCGCATGGCAAAGCGTGCAGAGCCTTCGATGGCCATTGGGTTGCTTGATGTTTCTTTGGCATGTCGCTCCTTGCTTGAATGTTGGAAGGATTGGCAGGCTGATCTGTTCGTGAAGGGTGCATGTTTGTCCGTTCGTCTGTCCGTGAGTACATCTTGCATGTTTTCTCGTTCATCCGTTTGCGAACACATCTTTGCATATTCATCCGTTCGTGAGCACGTCTCTTCGCATGCATCATTCGTCCGTTCGTTGGTGAACCTGTCCTTCTAGATGTGCTCCCTTTGTTCATCCCATTCGTCGTCGCACCATGTTTGTTGGTGTACCTGTACCTGCAGTTACTCATGACGAGATGACATCAAATCCAAAAACCTCCTAGTCTACCATGACACATGATCATTTTGGATGTAGGTGACTGGGAGAGGCAACAAGGTTGTGAGGCAGGATGATGGCTCCGGGCACTGCTGATGAAAACTGCGCAAGGGTCACTGGGTGATGAAGATGGGAAATCCAAGACGATAGTGACTGTCTGCGAGGTCTGACTCAGTTGGAGAGAAAAACTGTGCAAATTTTGGGAGGGACATTCTGGGCAGCGTGAAGGCAAGGCAGACAAAATCTACACATTTTATGGAATGAGTGGGCAACAGGGGCTTAACAACAAAATTTACGCAATTTCTTGGAGGAACAAGCCGAGATGCAGGGAGGATTGGTAGACAATATTTGTGAAGTTTTTTGGAGGAATTGGCTAGAAGCGTGGCAGCTAAAGCTGCGTAATTACTGGAGGGAAATGATAGCTAGCTTTTGGGTCACTGGCAACAAAAACTGCACAATTCCCAAGGGTAACAGGTAGTCAGATGCCGGGAGCTTGGCAGTAGAAATTGCGCAATTTCTGGAGGGAACTGTCAGTCTATTGTCGGCGAGAGAAATTGCACTGATGTTGGGAGGCCGGCCTGCTGATCATCTCTGTGCAATTTCTGAGTTGAGCGGACTGCTGGGCAGTAGAGGGCTTGCTCATGAAAACTACACAATTTTTTAGATGAGCAGCTGGTCAACTATCGGGTGGACTGGCTGGAGAAACTATGCAATTTTCTAAGGGTGATAGGGACGGGAACTTGATGTCTATCCAGCTTGTTTGTGTAATTTCTTCAGTGAGCAAAGTGAGAAAGGTTTGCAACCTTTGTGCAATTTTTAAGGGAAGTCAGTACCGGGGTGGCTACTGGGTCCAACTCTCCAGGTGGCCAGCATGAAGGTTGATTGAATTTCTTGTAGGCAACACATCTTGAAATGACTTGCTTGGTGCTTCTGTGCTATTTTGGGTGACAGTCGATCAATTCGATGGTAGGTGATGGTTCAGCTTTAGAGGGGAGTCCAGTCATCAGAACTTCAACAAAATGACTAAGTGTGTGAACGAGTGAAAGATGCAAATGTGATCTTACAAACACACACCCACATGACTTGACGTCGAGATGACTCAAACCAACCAGACACACATGTTCAACATGACTGATCGACAGTGTGAGCGACAAGCATGACACTCATGATTGATTGTTGATCGACTGTGATGACGCTTGCGCGACAATGAGTGTGACTCTGTGTGTGTGTGAGACAAATGTTTTCATAGCGAACATAACATGTACACATGAAATGAAGACCTTGAGCATGACCAGAACATGGTCGCAAACAAGAAATTGACATCATCATGCAAAAGCTTGGGTGGAATGAACAAGCAAGGTGAGTGCGAAGGCTCACACGAGCTCACAGAGTGAACCCTAGTGTATGCAACCATCAAGTGAAACTCTCAAGGGAGGCTCTGAATTTGGGTGCAAGCCAAAATTTTGGAGGGTGGTTGTAGCCGCTACAGCAATTTCATTTTCCTAATGCTTACAAATTGAACTACAATGAGAGTTTATATTTTTTGTGTTTTTATTTTAAATGGTTTTTTGAATTTTTTTTAATATATATATATATATATATATATATTTAAAATTTTATTCTTTTAACAAAGAGATTTTTGTGGTTTGTTTTACCAAATTCTATTTGTTAAAACACTACATATCTTAGAAAATAAATTATATATAAATTATTTTTAAGAGGGCTTCAAACAATATTTTTTTTTGGCTTTTTATATTTAAAATACATAAGATTTTGCATTATTTTTCTCTTTCTTTTTTAATTAAAAAAATAATGTGTGAAATTGTTTAAATTTATTTAATTTTTAATGTAAATTTAAAAGAAAAATGAATTATAAGAGTTGATTTTGAATTTTTTTACTTATTTTGTTTGTGATGGTATCAAATGACAAGGTCGTGGTATTAATTAAGTGTAATGTCATCTACAAAAAATGAAACTGGTGTTATTGGTAGCATCAAATTTTTATTTGAGGGTGAATTTTAAGTTTTTTGTCTGATTATCAATGCTTCTATTTCGAATAAGTTATAATTTTAACCATTTGCCAAAAAAAGGAGGCTACTAGTAGTACTCCTTGATTTGGTATTTTTGACAAAAAAATATGGGTTTTTTGAGCTAGAGTTCTCATTTTGAGATCATAGTTCTCATTAACTTGGTAACGATGTTTTCATAAAAAACATACTAATTGGTGACATGAAGTTGTTGAAGTAATTGAAATGCAATGTATTATATAGGACCTCATACCTTGTTTATAATAAATTAGAGTGAGCACTATGCTATGCTTCTAGTAGACATTAGCAAAACATTAGTACATAGATATAAAATCAACTAGGATTACTTAAGAGTCCATAATTATTGTGGCAAATGATGTTGTCCTTGTCTCCACTATGTGAACACAAGTCGTTGAGTCACATCACTTTTTGATGAAGCTACCATTTAATAGGAATGTAGAGGTCCATAAAGAATACAAAGGACATATCCTTGTTTACAATTATGTTTTTTATTTTCTACATCACCTTAATTTACTAGAGCTCCACACTCCATAATCATATGGTCATTTAATTTTGACGTTAAATTTTGCAACTTGGAGTTAGAAAGCAGTGTGTCTAAGCGCATTGTTTCAATATTCCTTTAGGCTACTTAGCTATCCACAGTAGCTAAGGAATTCCTTTATTTGCAGTAATAGGTCCTCAACCATAACGTTTTCCACCCTTTTTGTTTGCATGCCCTCTACTATAACATGTTGCTAAAAATACCACTTTTGCATTATTTGATGTACAAAAAAAATTCAATCTAAGGCCTTCATATGCTCTCACTTTTCTTCCATTGCTTCAATCATGACACCTCCACAAATCTTGCCTAGCAACTGCCATGATATAATTTGGTTTTGTTCAAGACACCTTTCACTGTAGGGAAAGCCTAAGACAAGTTTAAATCATTGATCCTCTCTTACACATCAATGTGATCAATTCCGTTTTTAAATTAACATCCAAAAATCTAAGCATAAATTGCATTTCTTCACTTGTTTTAAGCAATTGATCCTCTACTATACAATAATGTGATCAACAACCATTTTAAATTAGTTTAGTCCTTCCAACCATAAATTTCACTTCTTCCCTTGCTTAAGCAATAAATACTCTCCTATATGTCAATGTGATCAATACCCATCTTAAATTACTATCCATAAATATAATAATAAATTACACCTTCCCTTTCTTAAGCAATCTAATCCACGAGAATTCAATAGAGACACATGGTGATTGATCATGAAGTTGAATATGGAAGTCAATGTCCCCCTTATCCCTTGGCCAAGGACTATTATTAACTCGTTTTTTAAAGATTTTGATGTTTAAAATACTTGATGATCTGGATTGGATCATTATATTGTTTGTCATCCATCTTGATGCTTTCAAAGTGGGAAAAGTGGAGGAATTAGCTCTCAGGACCATTTTTACCAGCGGTACCCAGTTTGGAAAATTGGGGTCTAAAACCTTCTATGATCATTTCAAGGCATCAAATGGCATTTTTTGGGGATAAAACTTTGTTGCTTTAGTGCCACATATTTTTTTCCTATTCCAAACACAGAAACCTTTCCAACGGTGCACGAATTGCGTCAATCAAACTATGTATGTGAAAGTTATGTCACTCAGAAGATGACCTTCTTGCTTTCACCACCATAATTCAATAGAATGCCACCTCAACCCCCATTATTCATGGAAAATGTGTTAGCCACGTGATTATGATGAATAAGACTCTATAAAATTCTAAATTGTAACTTTGGTTAAGAGTTGAGGTAGTCAAACCTAACCACTAGTAGGCTATCGAGCTGTGTTATAAACAGGCCACTAGGAGGACAATGGGTTCCATTCATTCGAGCACATTTGTTCCATAGCTAATAAAAATAGTCGAGAGGGATAATGTAGATAATCTTGTAGATTCAAAAACTCATGCAATTTACTAAATCACAGGACAAGAATCTACTTCTACTTTCAACCAACAGAAGCCAATAGATTGATGAAAAAAATATGGACAAGAAGAAGACAAGTCATTCACACATAACAGAACATGTATATGGGGAAAGCCACTGCTAAAAACCCTGCTATTTGTATTGCGTATATCAGAAATATGAGTGAAGATATAAAGCTTATTTTCACTCTGTATGCTCAACTCTCTCAGCTCACAAGCTAGCTCTTGGCCAACACTTAGCCAATTCTATAGCTCTCCAAGCCCCTAATCTCTTGCGTAATTCCAAGGATGAATAACTTGTATTTAAAGGGAATTAGTGTTTCCAAAACTGCGCAATCCAAACATAGGATCAATCTCTGATGTGCGTGTGATATTTACACTCTATTAGATAAAACCACTGATAGTACATTGTCCCTGCACTCTAATCTCAAATGGATCTTGTTAGCTCTGCTACATACTTTGAGACTTGAGGGTCAAATACATGTCTGGACGTGTTGGTTATGCTCACAAAGGACCCGTATCAGTCATCCTTCTCTTCCCCCTTCATTCCGCTTACACTCTCATAACCCCCGCCATCTCTGTTTTTCCTCCAAAACTCGGCATAAGCCCTTGTTCCTTCAAGCCCCAAAGCGCTAAGTCTAAAGATCCATAGCATCGTCACCACATGACCCTGTGCCTCCATAGCCCATAGTCGCCTTTTAATCATAGCCGTCGATCGCCGCGTCCCAATCCAACGATTCCCCGCCGCATTCAATGGATAACCTGTCCGTTTGTTTCCTGCCGTCCGATCATCTCCATCGTGATCAGACAGCGTCCGCTCTTCCCGCGCCCGAAAACCAACCGCCCGTTAACTCGCGATCAAAGCGGTTTCGTCACGTCCCATCCACCACGCGTCATGCGTTGACTGGCATCGCTCGCCCTTGTACCTTTACCGCTTTCCCGCCAACGACAACGCGATCAATACCGCTCATTGCCCATCCTCCGTCCCCGCTCATTATCTCCCATGCATGTCTTCTGCCCGTTGACCGTTGGATTTGCCCACCTGAGATCCAATGGCCCACGATCTCTCCGCTTCCATAACTCCCGATACTCCTTGCCAAGCACTGCCTGCCGTCTATCTGCGTGAACTAATGACCGATATTCCTCCTCCATTCATCCCAACTGTCCACGTCCTTGACCGTTCCATACTACAGAAAGGATGAAGATGGACAACATCTAGTACTCAGCGCAGTAGCTCCTTAACAACCGCGTTCAACAGGAAGGATGGCTGAGAAGAAAAAGGACATGCCTCGAGCAATTAAATGCATTTAGCAGTTATGGAACTTCATCCATATGACACTCCACCTGCTCGAGAAGTACAACAGAGCAATCGAGAAGATCAAATTCATTCACTGAAGCAGGCAGATTGCACCAAAGACTCCATCAAGCAGTTAAAGTGGTTGGTGGTCCATTATGACCCCTCCACGCCTAGAATATCAGAACATTTTTGTAATCAAACTCTATATATACCCAGAAACAAGATGTAATTAGGGTTGATGGTTGTTGTTTTCATGTAAGGTTCAACTTCTGGAGACTGTAACTGCTTTGATACTTGCAGTGTCTCGTCTTCATTTTCAGCTAATACAAGCTTATTTTGCTGTTAATTGCTCACTTTACATTTCTATTTTGTTCTAGGTTGTGCTTGATATGCATTTTTCCTGAACTCTTGATGTTTAGCATTAGAGGAGCTGTCATCCTACCTCTGTGTTAAAATCCTACATGTATCAGTGAATGTGTTAATCAAGTTTCTTTTCACTCAGTGACAGAGAGTTGTCATCCTGTTTGTGCACTAGGGAATTAGATTTGCAGACTTCTTTACTAGTTGCAGCCTGCCATCACAGGGTCTTGTGCATCTGCTGGTGTGGTCAGTATTCTCCATATTCACCCAACCCTTAAAATGTGAGTAATTGGTAGTCTAAAGCCTTGTAGTCTGGGGGTGTTCACGCATGTCTGGAGTCAAGCAAAGTAGGAGTGGTTATCTGGCTTGAAGAAGCATCATTCCTTCCATTTATCCATTTCCAACATTACTTTGAGTCTGTAATGTTCTCGAGCATCTCCGAGCTACAACCTAGGAGAGTTTCTTGGGGTGATAATATTTATTGGCGCCGTTGCCGGGGAGAGGAGATTGAAGCTCAGCTTCCCTGGGAAAATGACACAGTTCCATGCTTTGATGACAAACAAAGTCTGGACACATTTTTGGTTGTAATTGATGAGCCCCAGAAATGAGTAATTATATGGGCTCATTCAGCCTCCTAATTTGACTTAATCCACCATTATGATTAGTTTATTGCATGTTTTTGATTATATTTATGCTAATAAAGTGAATTGGGTTAGTCATTATGCCAACACGTCTAATGTGTGCTTTATGCAGATTTTTAGTCAATTTTAAGACAAAATCAAAGGTTTAAATGAGCACTTGGTAGCCAAATTCGTGGAGAGGATTTTTAGGAAGGTGTCCCCTTCATTTATGATCTCTTACCTCGAATTCTCCACCACAAGCTCGGAGTTCAAGGGCCACCACATCGATTATCACAAGGGCAACCGAGCAAGGGCTAGTAAAGTTGCTATTAATTGCAAGTTTTGGAAGCCAAATTCCTAAAGTTTAGGAGCGCTGTTGGGGTCCTCGATTTGTATAAATAAGAAGGCCTAGGGCCTCAGCTCAGTTAGCTAGTTGGCAGTTCGATTTTAGTCATTTTTTAGGCAGTAGGTTAGCTCTGCATTTCAGCACATTTTCAAGCTTTTTCTTATGGACTGTTTTTGGGATGTAACTATTATTTCTTGCTCAATAAAGATGAATCCAGCTTTGCACCAGCTCTAATCTTCCTTAGGAGGTTGTAGCTCTTAGGGTTGGGCTCAACTCAAGTGCCCAGTACCTCGTTTGTGTACTTGGATGTGTCTTTGCTGCATTCTTAGAATAAAATCTGTAATTTAGATTAAAATCTTGCTTTGTTGTTTAGGTTGCTTTTGATGATGGAAATAGATTTTCATGTTTAGGTTGATTTGATAGGTTGGTAACAGAAAATATCTTTGAAAAAGGCCATCAAGAAACCACTGATCTCACCTGTCCCTCCTCGGGACCATGAGCTGAGACCAAGGTGTCCTTGCTGCCACAAAAACACTATTCTTGCTTCTTCATGCAATTGCTAGTGTTAGATTCTTAGTTGCAAAAGTTGGTACCAGTTGTGATTACATGTTTAGATCCATTTTTTCTTAGTTTTCATGGTTATCTTACATGATTTGCTGCCAATAAACTTTTGTTCATCATGCTTATGGTTTCTAGGTCAAATTAGGTTAAAATAGCTAGATCTTTGGTTTTCTTAGTCTTTGTTGATTAGTTTTGGAAAATAACGTGCAGAACACCTGTGATATCTCTTTGCCTACCCTTACTCCATCAATACAACCTGCTTCATCCTCTAAATCAGATTCTTGCCTCTCATTTGCCACGTTTTCTCACTTTGCCCTAGTTCCTACATTCTTGCACAACATTGCTTCTCTTATCTTCGAACCAATCCGATCGCCTTAATCACTCCTCAACCTCATGCACCAGGTCCTAGACCTCTTCACAGCCTCATCCAACCTCCATTTCCACTTTCCCACCGGTTTTTCCTCCATAAACCCTCAAAAATCCTCTCTCGGCTCTTCCTGTAGAAACATACTGTAGAAGCTACAGTACAATCTGTAGAACCCCTGCAGACTTCCTGCAGAAGCTCACGAAAGCGGTTTCTTGAGATCCGATCACTGTGAAACTCTCTGGAAGTGTGCTAGGGACCCCTTAGGCCCTCTTCTCACCTTCCCAACCTCTTGCAAGCATTTCCTTTCGCCAATCTACCTCTGCACAGTAAAAAACAATTAAAGCACATGCGTAATAATTCTGCCAACTTACTCAAAAATACAAAAAGATGTTTCTTTTTAGATTTCACATCAGAAGTAGCTTACACACATGCACTTAACCTTCCAAAGAATCAATGGCATCTTTGTCAGTAGCTTTCATCTCTTTTCTTACACCAGTAGCGCTAGTCGGTAAAACTAGGGTTTGCATTTCCATTCAGCTTTTTAGTTTCTTTCTGCAAGTAGATTAGCCTCGCTTGAGTTAGTTTTCATCCATCAGTTAAAAGATTCTTCTAAGAGCTCATAGAAGTTGGCTTAAGCTCCTAGCGGACTTGTGCCAGCTGATCAAGTGACAGTCGCGGCAAGAGCTAGTACTTGTGCATATAGCACCGTCACTTCCAAGTTTGTTACGAACTACCAGGTTGATAAAATTAAAGAAGGGAGTTCCAGGAGTTGCAGCATTATTGCTGCAATACTGGGGCCCACCATATTTTTGGCGCCGTTGCTGGGGAAGCATCAGAGTATTGGTGATTGCTGCTTTTCTTCTATTTTCTACTACAACTTTCTGCTAAGTAGTTTATTTCAGCAAGCATAGAGTAGATTGTTTCATTTCCATTCTGCAATTTCATTTCTGCAAAAGTAGATTAGACATTTCCTGCTTTCATTTCATTTCAGCAAGTGTAGATTAGATATTTACCGCTTTCATAGATTAACATTTCAATTCCGCAATTTCAATTCTGCAAGCGTAGATTAGCATTTCAATTCCGCAATTTCAATTCTGCAAGTGTAGATTAGCATTTCAATTCCGCAAGCGTAGCCTAGCATTTCATTCCTGCAATTTCATTTCAGCAAAATAGATTAGTCATTTCCTACTTTCATTCCAATTCCGCATTTTCATTTCACCAAGATAGATTTTAGTTAGTTGCAGTTCAATCTATTTCAGTTTTACAGGTACAAGCAGAAAAAAACCAAAAATCAACCGAAAAAGATTTCATTTCATGCCTTGTAGGAGTAGAGATAAGTCAGAAAAATATTTGCACAACGCCCCCACTGCTTTAGATAGCCAGCCTTCTCTCTTCTTCGATGGCTGTGATTAAGAAGAACCCCTAGGTGGACGCAAGACATCTTTTGAAGAACCTCTAGGGGAGAAGAAGAAGAAAACATTCCTTTGGAGAAAATGGCTACAAGCAGAAATGTTGGGAGCAGTACCTTATCCAAAAATGAATTTGCAAATAAGATGGAAGATTTCAAGAGTGAGATGAGGCAGTTTCTTGCCATGCAACTGGATACCTTACCGATCCAAAGGAAGCAAGAGGAAGCCAAGAGGGCTTTGGCCATATTTTGTCCCAGGTGCACTAGAAAGCATCCTAAGAATGAATGTCCATTGCACTCCATAGAACTGTGTTTTGTTTGTGAAAGAGACCATCCTACGAATCAGTGCCCTTCCTTGCCTGGACTTAAAGCTGCATATCAAAGGGCCAAAGGAGTCACTGAACCACTCTATTTCATGAACCAAAGGAGGTCACATGGACCCAGAAATTACCAGGAGGGAATGCAAGAGACATCCCAGACCTATTATAACCCCTATCAAGCCACTTCCATGCCTTCTTGGGGTCCCCCTGCTCATCCTTCCTGGTCCACACCCCCTCCTTGGTCGTATCCTCCTCAATACCATGCTCCTCCAGTTGCTCATTCGTTTCACTCTTATGCTCAACCACAACCTCAGTGGAATGCACCTCATTAGGGGTGGAGGCCCCAATACAACTCTCCTCCCGCTCCTTTACCTCCACCACCTGCCCAACCACAACCCCATCCACATCCATCTCAGTTATAGACCCCCACTCAACTACCCATACCACCATTTCCAAACCCGCACATTGGAGTAGCTCAACCCAATTGCAAAGTTGAGGTACAACGCTTCCAAACAACTCCACTTGAGCTCAAAGATATTCACCATAGCTCCGGAAGAGTGTTGGAGAAAAGAGATTATATTAACAGCATTGATGGATCACATCCAACAAAAGAAGATTCAAAAGAGGAGATCAAAGAACCATGGGCTGCACTTGATGAAGAGAAGACATCAAAATCAGAGATCGAGAGAGTTCCCTCATGGTTACCATCAAATCCTCCATGTAGTCAAGAGAAAAATCAGCAAAAAGAGGAAGATGTGAAGGTCATGATAGAAGAAGATATGGAGAATGATCCAGATCAGCAAAAGGACCAAGGATATCAGAGCTATATTGAGATATGGTTCCAGATGGTCACTAAGTTGCAGCAGTACTCTCTTCCTCAGTTATGTTTGATCCCTTCAAAGTCAGATCATTTGGTCTCTGAAATCCGGATCCCTGTCAAAGCATGCATTTCAAGACTCCACGTCATTTTGTCTCTAATCTCGATGTGCACATGGCTCCATTGGAAGTATTCCTATACTTGAAAATGATTTTGTTTTTCAAGTAGGTTAGGGTAGAAAAAAAAAAAGAAAAAAAAGAAAAAGAAAAAAATGAAAATAAGAGGAAAATAAAAATCCAAGGTGAAAACCTCCTTCGAGGCGCCTTAGATTGGCTCATTGATTGAAAACCTCCATGACGCGGTCAATGGGTTGGAAAGAAGAGAAAATAAAAAGAGAATAAGGTCCTTGGGTGAAAACCTCCCTTGGAGGCGCCCAAGGCAGGCAATTAGGGTGAAAACCTCCATGAGGCGCCCTAGTTGTTTTAAAAAAAAAAGAGAAAAAGAAAAAGAAAAATAAACCTAATTTCCATTGAATAATTGCAGGTTGCAGCAAGGACATTGCAGGTTAGGAGGATCGCTCAAAACAAAGACAGAGGAAGTTCTGTGCCTTCTATAGGAAGTTCTGTGTCTTCTACAGGAAGTTCTGTGTCTTCTACAGGAAGCCTACAAACAAGCCAAAATTGATCTCCGAAGAGGACCAGAAGGCTAGGAATATGTCCATGAGGCCTGCAAGCATCCATGTTTCCATCCCTCACCCTTCTCCATCATTTTTTCCACCTCATTGTGCTTCTTTTATGAAAACTGTGTTTTCTACAGGAAGTTCCTGTAGAAATTACAGGAAGCTAGAAATGGATTTCAAAAAGGCAGTTTGGTGAACATGATAGCTTCCTAAAGGGTTCATAAGTCCTCCTACAATCTTCAAACTCCTCCTCCATCATTTCCATGCCTGCATCATAGCCCAAGCTCATTTTTTCTTACTGTGCAAACCGCCTGCAGAATGCTTTGAAGCAAAATACATAGAACATAAATTTGTTTTTTTCCTCACGTGAAAACCGTGCATCCATTTACAAAACCGTTTTACAGGGAGTTGTATAGGGATGATGGCAACATTCTCGAGCAATTTCAGTGAATTCCGGTGCACGGTTTCCAAGAAATCAGCTTCCATCTCCTTCAACCATTTTTCCATTTTCTCCCTATCCGTGCATCCGTTTCAAAATCTATTTCATGGGGAGATGCATATGGGTGATAGTAACCTACCCAAGTAGTTTCAGCGGATTTCGATGCACGGTTTCTTAGAAATTGACCTCTATAATCTTCAGCCATTTTCAGCTTTTCTCGATATCTGTGCATCCATTGACCACAATTTTGCTATGGGAGGTGCATAGCAATGATAGAAGCATGCTCAGAAAGTTTCAGGTCAATCTGATCTGTCGTTCGGGAGCAATGGAGAAAACAAGTTGCTGTCCTGCAAAAATCCAGCATCAGCAGCATGAAGGTGCAAATCTGAAGGATGAAACTGACTTCTGCAGCTTAGATCCGGCCAGAGGATACCTGCACAAAAAAAATAACCACACATCAGACAACAAAAAGCTTATAGCATAAAGGATCTAGGCATGCAGCAATGGAATATGAGCATGCAGCAGCAAAAAGGACCCAGCAGCACGTCGACTTACAGGTATGTGTCTAAACCAGTTCCTCTATTTGCATCAATATGATTCGAAAGTGCATAAACAAATGAAATGGTGGGATTAAGCCGACAGTGCCTTGTCCAGTTCTCTAGCGTTCAACCGGAAATCATGCAGCATACGTGTATAGACAACTCACGTGAAATTTAAAAAACAGCTAGTGTTGGTTGTTTGAACTCCAGTGCAACTTATATCAAGTGATTAACAAGAAGAGAACATATAGTTCATAACAGCACTGCAGTCTGCATGGGGCCAGTGCACATCCGACCACCTCATCTTCTCACACGAATCACGCTGTAGTTAAACGATGCTCGGCTGAAACTCTCACCACTCTTTGTTCAACTGCGTCTTCACGACAGTCACAACTGAAGCACGCGTCCACCACTTCCAGATCAGCTAACCAATGGTCCTCTACAAGATTCCTGCCTGATTTTTCGAGATTTCTGCCGTTTTAAAAAAAAAAAAATCTCCTGCCTATTGTTGGGAAAAGTGTCTACTCAGAACGCCCCTATCCCACTAAGGTGTGATAGTGCCTTAGCAACAAACAAGGAAAACTACTTTCGTATTCTTCTTTATGAACTGTAAATGAAGAGGAATAGGATGAACTAACCTGTGTCTTGCGCTAGTCCTTTGATCCAATCTCTCTCCTCTTTGACAGCTACCTGCTCCTTCACTTGCTCAGCTTCACCAAGTTCCTGCAAGATCACAGAAGAGGAAAACTACGCAAAGACATGGATTTACATAAATAGCTTAGGATTAGATTTAAGCTAAACATGCAAATATAACAAAACATCATTGATACACAAGCATGTAGGAGAAACTCAAATAGTTTTATTGATATAACAAGAAGGTCCAGGAGGAGTTACAACCGATGATTCCTGATCCAGCATCAACCCCCCAGCAAAGGAATCCCCTCTTCACCTCCAACAAAGCATAAGTCACCCAATGCACTGATCTCTATCTCAAAACCAACAACAATTCTCTGCAAAGTACAAAATTCCAGCCTCTGGATCTTTGGGATGAGGGATCCATATATAGATGTATGCAAAGAGGATGAGTCAGCTTATGATTTGACTTGTGGCCTCTCTCTGTCAGTTCTTGCTTCCACTTGGAGACTGAGAGCCTCTTACTCATCTCTGGTCGAACTCAGTGAGGCAAGTGTCATTGGGGAAGATTCTAGAAGCTTCCATTGTCTGTCCACCTCGCGGAATGACACTGCCATTTGTCATTTCCCGCTCAGTGCACCCTGGTAGTGCATTTAGGTGCGTTGCAACACACCTAGCTAGTGTAATAGGGTGCTATGCAACGTAGCTAGCTAGTGGAGCAGCTGAAATGATCCTGATTTGACTGATTCTGAGCAGTTTCTGGTGGAGAACTTCTGGGAGAAGCTGTAATTGGTTGACCTTGTTCCTCTAGGGGTAGGAACAACACTTTTAGGGACTTAGGATCCCTTGGTTTATGGACATTTCATGCTTGGAGTTGTAAGGAACAAAAATGTATATAACAGTTGCCCCCTAAAGTATGAGGTCGTTTATCGGGTGAAATGCTTTATTAGGAGGATCCGAAGTTCTTTCAATGCTGGGAGGAGACCTGTAATAAGATACAATACAATACATTATCTTCAAACTGTTTTCATGTTCTAGGTGAGGCGGGAATTCCCATGCTCAACTTTATAAATTCATTTTTATGTACACAGGACAGACAATCGTTTGATGGTAGACTGATGATTTTGATGAAGTCATCATCCTTTTGGTAGGATGATTATCTGTGCTGCAATGCTGTACATGTCAATGTCTTTATTTTTCCTGAATATATATCGCAGCCCGGATGGATGAAACTATATCCGGGGTCTTCAATCTCGTCCGATCTTCACTCGAAGTACAAGTCGATCCATGTGAAAAATGTTTTGAAGTCGAACATGGAAAGACATCGCTTGATTACCAGTCAATGATGTAAACTGTTAACAAGCGCGAGAGGAATCACCGATAAGGATGATGACCCTGAAGGTACTGCAGTACAATTCACGTGGTGTGAATAAAGGACTTGACGTCGAACACCACGCAAAATCTTTCGGTCGAAGGTCATTGATGTATACCTGTCGCCGGAAGTGAGAAACTTGCCATTGAGGCATGCAAGCTTCAAAGCACTGAATGGGGTGTTCCTAGATCAACTTCTTGGATAATGAGCTGGTGTCGACAAGAAGCGACCCGTCAAAGGAGGGTCTTAATGAATCCCACATCAATGACACGGAACGAAGGAAATGATTTTGATGGAGGTGAAAACGATCTGATGATATATGGTTCAGGATGGCGGTCATGAAGGAATGAAGTATAATGTATGGTAGTGGATGGAACACGTGTGACTTCTCTGGATGACTTCTCTTGAACATGTCGGCGACACTTATGTGATGGATCAGTAGCATTTACCCCAAATGTGGATGGTATGGCGTGACCATGGTGATGTGACCGGTGAATGAAACAACCCAACCCGACTCAGGCACGGAGTGGAAGTGTCATGTTCAAGAGCGACTTGCTACCAATAAAGATTCTTTGAGTTTCTTCCCAATTTTTCCCCAGTCATTGCTGACCAGTACCTCTTTATTTTTGTCAAGCTTGAGGAGGATAACATATGCTTGTTCTATAATTTTCCCTTCGGGCAAACCCATCGCTATTTTTTAACGAGCCTAGCGATAGTGAAACTCGTTCTCATCTAAAGACAAGTTTGTCGCTATTAATATTTTTAACGAGTTTAACGACAAAGATAACTCGGTCCTTTTCATTTTTAGAGAGTCTGAAAAGGTACGTAAAGTTAACTCCGGAATTCCTTTTTCGTCATCTAATCCCTTAAGTCTGAAAAAGTATAAAACAATACAGAAGGGATGAATTTTCGATAGTTTTAACGAGCCAAACAACACAAGCGCTCGATCTTTTTGTGTAATAATCCCTCAGGTCCAAAACGATTAAAATCTAGAGGAGGGATAGTACTTCCGGTCGCTTTAACGAGCTGGAAGGCCAAAACTCGGCAATCTTTTCATATTTTACGAGTCAGTTGAAAAGAGCTTAAAGAAGACTCGTCTTTTGAGGAACGAGTGATAAAATGGGTAGCAACTAATTCCAGGTAAGGGTTGGAATTTTCCAATCACGGCAGTGTCACAAGGATGGCTAGTGAAATCACTCTTCGCAGCTGTTCCTCAAAATGGGTAAACAATAAAATGGAGGTGAATGATCGGCCAATGAAAAGTGGAGGTGACGGTGCAAACACGACCAAGGCTTTAATGGCTGATAATGCTACATTCACGGTGGTTATTTACCGGAGGATAGTTCATTTTTTAACGAGCTTAAACGCGGATTGAAACACTTGCTCGGTCTTATGTTTATTTTTTAACGAGCTTGAACTATGTGCTAAAACTGCTCGATAATCTAGTCATATGATAAGAAAGTCTCATATAAAAATGGCAATTTTTAGATTTTTGCCCCACATCCCTTTCTTTATGCAAGTTAGGAAACGACTAATCCAAAAAAATAGATAAATAATCGCTCTTTGCTTGCACTCCAAAAGGTTTGCATGCCCCCAGGTATAAAATATGGTTTCAAGGTTACCCCTCAATTTGTAGACAAAACATTTGTTCTATCAGGAAAGGCCTACCTCTTACAGGTTACCAAAGATTGCTCTACTCGCGGTGCAAATAAAACATTTCCTCGGCGATGTCTACCGAGATAAACAAAGGTGAGCAACAACGAGCGCCACTCACATAACTTTGACAAGAGAATCTTTTTCTAGAATAACCCCTCTTCCACTGACGGATGGGGTACAGACTAGTCATATTCTCCCGCGGAAACCTACCCTATACCCGAAGTTTTCCTGCCGAAGCAAACCAGGACGCATGCCCCCTGAGTTTCAGTCATATCACTCCGAATTACTTGCGCTCATCGGGAGGACGGACTGGAGATTGAGACATTTCTTGCGTGAAGAGACCATTTAGGGATGGTATATGACTATTTTCTATGCGTGATCCTGGAAATGAAAGCTGGTCCATGAGCTTGACCACTCTTCCTTCGTGTGGAAAACACATTACTCTAAAGAGTGAGGAGATGATGGCTCCCATGCAATAAATATAGTTTCGTCCAAGGAGTAGGTTATAATCCAAGGGTCCTTGAACAACCATTACGTTCATTTGAACTGTCTTCCTTCTCAATGTTATGGGCACATTGGGAAGGATCCCTAAAGGTCGACTGGTTCCTTTATCAAAGCCTGTCAGATTTCTCATCTCAGGCAAAAGCGATGGCGAACCAAGCGCTTTCCAAGCAATAGAGGAAAGGATACTCACAGAAGCCCCCTCATCTATGATGGTACCAGCCATGACCATTCTATATATTTGAACGATAATTCGGAATGGTATGCTTGCTGGTAAACGGGGTCTGCCTAGTTGATTCCAGTCAAAGGAGACAACTAGGTTGCTTGGAGGTGGGACCGAGTAGACAGCCGGGTATGGCTCTGACAAACTTCCCTCCTGCGGTAAGGGAATGGGTAGATTGTCCCCATGTTCGTCGGAGTCTGTGTTGATGAAGAGAATTTGGATGGTGTCATCCTTGTTCTCTTCAGTGACTGTATCATCCGAAGATAAAAACTCTGCAGGTAAGACCGGGTCAACTACTGCCTCGACCCTTTGACTTTCGTCTGGTATAGATTCAGATGGTTTATCTTCGACGATAGGCGCTTCAGCCGACCACTTGAGCGGGCCAGCTGGATTCTCAACTAGCGACGGACTCGGCAAGAGTTTTTTATATCCAGGAGGAATTCGTAACGGTGAAACCGGATGATCATCCAAAACTCTCTTCGCTTCATCTAAGAAGGGACAACGGTGGATGGCATGATTGCCTTCGCACAGTTTACAGGGAAATCTAGCTTTCCCTTTTTGTCTTGGGGCTTCACTTTCGCTAGTTGACGATGTGCTATCAACATGGCCATCAGAGGTTGATGATACCGGATTGTGCAAACGGGGAGACCAGTCCCTTAGTATCTGAGGGATGCAAGGACAATCTCTGTGAAAGTGGTATCCCTTGCAAATGATACATGGCGATTTAGGCCTAGTCGGTGCAGTGTGTGGATTTTCGTTAGACGACACTCGTTTGCCCCCATTCGCTTTTGGCTCCTTCTTCTTCTTCTTTTCCTTCTTCTCCTTAGGAACTTGACTTTTGGCTTTGCCAGCCCCATCAAGCAAAGAGGAAGGATGAGAGGAAGAATTAGAGGAAGTAGAAGGTTGGTGGGTAACTCTGGACTGGTCTAACTGTTGATTCGATTGTTCAGGAATAGTGGTGTTCTGAACGACATTGGTTGAGAAGAGCCATACTGGCAAGCCAATTGTTAGTCCTGGAAGCGACAAGGTGGCCATATGGGGTGCACCAACATCTCCCCAAGAGGAGAAGGGACTAGGATTTCCACCAAGGGGAATTCCTTGGTTGGTAGACTCCATTTTCTCAACCCAAGATCAACGTATGAAAGGGGTAATGAATATTCCGTTTAAAATAAATTTTTAGATGCTTTAGACACAACTTGTTTTTTCAGTTTTTAAGAGTCGAGAAAAAACAAAAGATGACTCTAGTCTACTTCGATTTTTAATGAGCCTGAAGTGACAAGTACTCAGATGGACCTTTTCCGTTAAGGAGTCTGAAAAGGAACAAAGGGGACTGCTCTGGAGATCTAGGTAGAGGGAGTACCAAACCAATCGCAAAACTGCAGAATACTTTTTACGGTACGGCAGTCAATCTTCCCGAATGCTGTGTTCGGTGCATTGCGATCAGTAGGGCGGCCGACACGGCTTCCTATGGATAAAAGGTTTTAAGCCTATAGGGGTCCCCCAATATATACTCGACGGTACGTGGGAGCACAAGTCCGTACTGGCACTTATCGTCTCAAAGTGGAGGAATCACCCAACCATCAGTGAGGACAACAGTTACCAGGCTTTACGACGCCGGAACACGTCTCTAGCCTAGACCTCTATGTTGTGCGTTAAGTTCCAAAGCGTTGTTAGATTCATTCAATTTATTTTAAGTTGATCTTTCTTATGAAGTTTTCCTTTTGGGTTCACCACGAGATGTAGATGTAATTCCTAAATGCAATCTAAAGATGATAAGCAAGCTTTTATCTCTTTTCAGCAATGAAAATCCTAGCTACAAGGGGAAAAGAAATACACAATCTTTTCTCAAAGAGCAAAGAGCACACTGTAAATGCACTTTTCCTAAATCAAGCCATACAAACTATCAATATGCAAATGCACATATGCATGTATTTGTTTTCACTTTCTTAATATTGATGCCTAAAAAGAAAGTTGATGTACAAATCTGAATTTGATTTCAAGTGAAAAACACAAACAAGCTTCTTTTCGAAATAAAAAAGGTAGAGAAGATTACGACACTCTATGATTTTGAAATAAACACTCGTTTCGACACTAGAAAGTGACAAATTCAAACCAAAGGTAAAAGTAAAAGTATAATCAACTGTCAACAGCAAACAAACTTTCTCCTAAGATCAAAATCGACACTTACGACAGATCTAAATCCAAGGACGACAGTATGACTATTCTACTCTTTCAATGGAAAACTGTAAATGATGTAACAAACACACAAAGAACATCTACAGTCTTTTTGTACAAAGGAGGAAGAATTAAGGCAAAGAAAAGGGGTTTTAAAACAGACACACACTGATTACAGGCTGCAAAATCAGAGACAAAACTGAAAAAATGAAGCAAAGAACCTCAGCTGCATAGGGCTAGGCTGATCAGCGCACCTGTTACACAGAGAAACTGAATTGCAGCGCAGGTAGCCCTCTCGGGAACTGCGTTGAAATGCAGAGTCTCTTCACAATGCCTGCGCTGGGGCAGAAACAAGACTTCTATCCGGGTTCTGGGTCACGGTTTGCAGTTTAATCTATGGATTTTGGCCGAGTAAAAGCAATCAGTAATGCACAATCAGAGGGTGGATTTAAAGGAGGTCTAAGAGCTATCACAAAGGGTAATTAGATCATTTGTGAATCAGCTGTTCAAATCATAAACAAATCCAGTGAGTAGATTGAAGTAGCAGGTGTCTACTTTGCATTTGATAATGGCAAATGCAGTTCGATTGCCACTTCTGTGTTTATGAAACAAACAACAAGAGAAACACAAACAAACTAACTAGACACGATCCCCAGCGGAGTCGCCATTTTGTTGTTGGGAAAAGTTTCTACTCAGAACGCCCCTATCCCACTAAGGTGTGACAGTGCCTTAGCAACAAATAAGGAAAACTACTTTCATATTCTTCTTTATGAACTGTAAATGAAGAGGAATAGGATGAACTAACCTGTGTCTTGTGCTAGTCCTTTGATCCAATCTCTCTCCTCTTTGACAGCTACCTGCTCCTTCACTTGCCCAGCTTCACCAAGTTCCTGCAAGATCACAGAAGAGGAAAACTACACAAAGACATGGATTTACATTCATAAATAGCTTAGGATCAGATTTAAGCTAAACATGCAAATATAACAAAACATCATTGATACACAAGCATGTAGGAGAAACTCAAATAGTTTTATTGATATAACAAGAAGGTCCAGGAGGAGTTACAACCGATGATTCCTGATCCAGCATCAACCCCCCAGCAAAGGAATCCCCTCTTTACCTCCAACAAAGCATAAGTCACCCAATGCATTGATCTCTATCTCAAAACCAATAGCAATTCTCTGCAAAGTACAAAATTCCAGCCTCTGGATCTCTGGGATGAGGGATCCATATATAGATGTATGCAAAGAGGATGAGTTAGCTTATGATTTGACTTGTGGCCTCTCTCTGTCAGTTCTTGCTTCCACTTGGAGACTGAGAGCCTCTTACTCATCTCTGGTCGAACTCAGTGAGGCAAGTGTCATTGGGGAAGATTCTGGAAGCTTCCATTGTCTGTCCACCTCGCAGAATGACACTGCCATTTGTCATTTCCCGCTCAATGCACCCTGGTAGTGCATTTAGGTGCGTTGCAACACACCTAGCTAGTGTACTGGGGTGTTATGCAACACAGTTAGCTAGTGGAGCAACTGAAATGATCATAATTTGACTGATTCTGAGCAGTTTCTCGTGGAGAACTTCTGGGAGAAGCTGTAATTGGTTGACCTTGTTCCTTTAGGGGTAGGAACAACACTTTTAGGGACTTAGGATCCCTTGGTTTATGGAAATTTCATGCTTGGAGCTGTAAGGCACAAAAATGTCTATAACATTGCCTATCGGGCTCTACAGGAAGCACAGTTTCGTTCTACAGGAAGGCTTCTACAGGAAACACAGAAAACAACCGGGCAGAAAGAAAACCTGGGATTTTCAGCGAATTTCAAGCTCAAAACGAGGTAGGATCGGGAAAGCATCTTTGTGCATGATTTTTTTGTGCAAAGTGGTGAATTGAACATGGCATGAGATTGGAAAATCAGTGAAAAATCTGCCTGTGAATTGGAAATAAAACTTTGCCTGTGTGTTGCACTGAGTTTCTCAGTTTTTCTGCATCAAAATTCTCCTCCACGTTTCCTATTTTAAAAAAATTCTCCTGTAGGGAAGATACGCAACTGTGAGAGCTAGCCTGTGTATGAAGAATTTGAATTTACATGGTTGTATGTATGCTGGGGATAAAAATTGAGCTCTGCACTCTGTCTATAGAAACCCAATTTTTCCTTTCATAAATGGACAGTCGAGTTTTGGGCAACAATAGCCTTGAAACCAGGGAATTTCTGCTAATTAAAATTTGAACACCCGAGAGATCCCTCTTGAAGTTCAGGAGAGAAAACCAGTGATGAAGGAACACGGGACAGTCAAGCACAAAAAGGACAGAAAGAAAAAGGGAGAAAGGGCCAGATTGTTGAGCCTAAAACAGCAGGAGGAACAATGGCACAAACACCTAGGGAAAAACGATTGCAGAGTAGAGCAGAGAGGACTGAAAAAGTCCAAATAAAGGAGGGCACAGCCAAGGAAACCACCCATAAACTAAAAGGAAAGACACATCCAGCCAAGCAGACCAAAACAATTGACACAAGACTTTCTATAGGAAGCATGAAAACAGAACAACAAGAGGAGAAATCACCTGAGATTTTGGCCAGGGAGGCAGCAGCCGTGCTTGCCACCTTAAGCACACCTCCAAAACCAAAAAGGAAGAGAAAGAGGCAAACCTCCATGTACTTTAAAGCAAGGAGGAGCACACAGATCAAAGTAGGTAGACCCCAGCCACAGTCAAAGGAGCCAATTATCATTGAGGACACCACAGCACAACAAAAGGAGGAGTCTCCTTCAAAGATAACCATCACCTATGAACAAGGAAGCCAAAAACCTTCACTTGGAGAGAGAGAATTCAGATAATGGTCTCAAAGACAGCTCTACAGGAAGCTGAGACAGTTCTACAGGAAGCTGAGACAGTTCTATAGGAAACTCTGGCTAAGTTAAAAGAGACCGAGAAATTGGAGGAAAAGGCAACCAAACCATCACAGGAAGAAGAAAAGGCTGAGGAAATATTGGAACCCAGCCCTCAGCTTAGCTTGGGCTCATACTATAACTTGTTAGAAGTTGGGAAGATAATTCCCCAGAAATTCGCAGTGCCACTTTTCTTTGCACAAGAACAAGAAAGGGTTAGGACTCACATTTGGATGAGGATTGCCAAATCCAAGGGTGTGGCAGACATAGGCCACTTGGAAGAACAACTCAAGGAATAAAGAAAAGAATTGGCCATGGTAAGGCATGAGGAAAGCAGTCAAAGGGCCAAACTACAGGAGGAGAATGCGTTACTGAAACAACAGTTACAACTACAGGGAAGTCATAATGAAGATAGGCCCTCCATTTTGGCAGAAAAACAGCAACAAGAAGGGCCTCCAGCAGACAAGGAAACATCTGATGAACAGTAGAGAGAGGACAAGCTGCAGGCTGAGGTTGAGGCGCTAACAAAACTGCTACAAGAGAAGGGAGCATAGGCAGTGGGAAGAAGTAGAGAGAAAAGCATGGTTTCATGACCAAGAAAAGGACATCACTTCAGAATCTGGGCATGACAGGGAGCCCACCAAGGCCATCAAAGATGAGGAGATAGACCAGTTTCTCAGAGGATGAGCAACACTTTCAGTAGGGGGGTGATGATGAGCCCCAAAAATGAGTAATTATATGGGCTCATTCAGCTTCCTAATTTGACTTAATCCACCATTATCATTAGTTTATTGCATGTTTTTGATTATATTTATGCTAATAGAGTGAATTGTGTTAGTCATTGTGCCAACAAGTCTAATGTGTGCTTTATGCAGATTTTTAGTCAATTTTGAGACAAAATCAAAGGTTTAAATGAGCACTTGGCAGCCAAATTCGTGGAGAGGATTTGTAGGAAGGTGTCCCCTTCATTTATGAGCTCTTACCTCGAATTCTCCACCACTAGCTCGGAGTTCAAGGGCCACCACATCGATTATCACAAGGGCAACTGAGCAAGGGCTAGTAAAGTTGCTGTTAACTGCAAGTTTTGGCAGCCGAGTTCCTAAAGTTTAGGAGGGCTGTTGGGGTCCTCAATTTGTATAAATAAGAAGGCCTAGGGCCTCAGCTCAGTTAGCTAGTTGGAAGTTCGATTTTAGTCATTTTTTAGGCAGTAGGTTAGCTCTGCATTTCAACACATTTTCAAGCTTTTTCTTGTGGACAGTTTTTGGGATGTAACTATTATTTCTTGCTCAATAAAGATGAATCTAGCTTTGCACCAGCTCTAATCTTCCTTAAGAGGTCATAGCTCTTGGGGTTGGGCCCAACTCAAGTGCCCAGTACCTCGTTTGTGTACTTGGATGTGTCTTTGCTGCATTCTTAGAATAAAATCTGTTATTTAGATTAAAATCTTGCTTTGTTGTTTAGGTTTCTTTTGATGATGGAAATAGCTTTTCATGTTCAAGTTGATTTGATAGGTTGGTAACAGAAAATATCTTCGAAAAATTCCATCAAGCAACCCTTGATCTCACCTCTCCCTCCTCGGGATCATGAGCTGAGACCAAGGTGTCCTTGCTGCCACAAAAACGCTATTCTTGCTTCTTCATGCAATTGCTAGTGTTAGATTCTTAGTTGCAAAAGTTGGTACCAGTTGTGATTACATGTTTAGATCCATTTTTGCTTAGCTTTCATAGTTATCTTACATGATTTGCTGCCAATAAACTTTTGTTCATCATGCTTATGGTTTCTAGGTCAAATTAGGTCAAAATAGCTAGATCTTTGGTTTTCTTAGTCTTTGTTGATTAGTTTTGGAAAATACCGTGCAGAACACCTGTGATATCTCTTTGCCTACCCTTACTCCATCAATACAACCTGCTTCATCCTCTAACTCAGATTCTTGCCTCTCATTTGCCACGTTTTCTCACTTTGCCCTAGTTCCTACATTTTTGCACAACATTGCTTCTCTTATCTTCGAACCAATCCGATTGCCTGTTGTTGGGAAAAGTATCCAATTCGGAATGCCCCTATCCCACTCTAAGAGGTGATAGTGCCTTAGCAACAAACAAGGAAACTTATTCGAGTATTCTTCTTTATGAAATGTAAATGAGGAAGAAGGATCTAACTAACCTGTGTCTTCCGCTAGTTTGTCGATCCAAATCACTCCCCTCTTCAGTAGCTCCCAGCTTCTTGCTCCTTCACCGGCCCAGCTTCACCGAATTCCTGCAAGATCACAAGAGAGAGAAACTACACAAAGATACAGATATACATTCATAAAAAGCTCAAGATCAGATTAAGCTAAACATGTAAGCATAAAAAACATCATTGGTATCCGACATGTAGGAGAAACTCAAATAGTTTATTGATATGATAATAAAGTCCAAGAGGAGATACAACCAAGTGAGTTCCGATCCAGCATCTACCTCCTAGCAAAGGAATCCCTTCCTCTCCTCCAACAAAGCATAAATCACCCAATGTGCTAATCTCAATCTCAAACCAACAACAATTCTCTGCAAAGTACAAAATTCCCGCCTCCTGAACCTCTGGGTGAGAGATCCATATATAGATGTAAGCAGAGAGGATGAGTCAGCTTATGTTTTGACTTGTGGCTTCTCTCTGTCAGTTCTTGCTTCCACTTGGAGGTTGAGAACCTCTTACTCATCACTAGTCGAATTCATTGAGGCAAGTGTCATTGGAGAAGATTCTGGAAGCTTCCAGGGTCTTTCCACCTCGTTGAATGAGCTTGCCATTTGTCATTTCCCGCTCAGCGCACCCTGGTAGTGCTTCTACCTGTGTTTCAGTGCACCTAGCCAGTGTAGACTTTGCATTTCAACGCAGGCAGCTAGTGGAGCATCTGAATTGATCCTGAATTGACCATTTCTGAGTGGTTTTTGGTGGAGAACTTCTGGGAGAAGCTGTCATTGGTTGACCTTGTTCCTTCAAGAGCTATAACAACATCTTTAGGGACTTTGGATCCCTTGAATTATGGACATTTCATGCTTGTAGCTGTAAGTCACAAAAATGTCTATAACAGTTGCCCCCTAAAGTATGAGGCCGTTTATCGGGTGAAATGCTTTATTAGGAGGATCCGAAGTTCATTCAATGCTGGGAGGAGACCTGTAATAAGATACAATACAATACATTATTTTTCATGATCTAGCTGAGGTGGGCATTCCCATGCTCAGCTTTATAAATTCATTTTTGTGTACATAGGACAGACAATTGTCTGATGATAGACTGATGATCCTACTGAAATCATCATCCTTTGGTAGGATGATTGTCTGTGCTGCAATGCTGTACATGTCAATGTCTTTATTTTCCCTGAATATATATCGCAGCCCGGATGGATGAAACTAGATCCGGGGTCTTCAATCTCGTCCGATCTTCACTCTAAGTACAAGTCGATCCATGTGAGAAATGTTCTGAAGTCGAACATGGAAAGACATCGCTTGATTACCGGTCAATGAGGTAAACCGTTAACAAGCACGAGAGGAATCACCGATAATGATAATGACCCTCAAGGTACTGCAGTACAATTCACGTGGTGTGAATAAAGGACTTGGCGTCGAACACCACGCAAAATCTTTCAGTCGAAGGTCATTGATGTATACCTGTCGCCGAAAGTGAGAAACTTGCCATTGAGGCATGCAAGCTTCAAAGTACTGAAGGGGTTGTTCCTAGATCAACTTCTTGGATAATGATCTGATGTCGACAAGAAGCGATCCATCAAAGGAGGGCCTTAATGTATCCCACATCAGTGACACGGAACGGAGCAAATGATTTTGATGGAGGTGAAAACGATATGATGATATATGGTTCAGGGTGGCGGTCATGAAAGAATGAAGGATAATGTATGGTAGTGGGTCGGCAATATTTTCATATTTTACGAGTTAGTTGAAAAGAGCTTAAAGAAGACTCATCTTTTGAGGAACGAGTGATGAACAGGGATAGCAGCTGATTCCAGGTACAGGTTGGAATTTTCCAATCACGGCAGTGTCACAAGGATGGCTAGTGAAATCACTCTTCGCAGCTGTTCCTCAAAATGGGTAAACAATCAATATGGAGGTGAATGATCAGCCAATGGACAAGTGGAGGTGACGGTGCAAACACAACCAAGGCTTTAGTGGTTGATAATGTTACATTCACGGTGGTTATTTACCGGAGGGTAGTTCATTTTTTAACGAGCTTAAACGCGGAAAAACACTGCTCAGTCTTATGTTTATTTTTTTTTTAACGAGCATGAACTATGTGCTAAAACTTCTCGATCTTATGTTTATTTTTTAACGAGCATGAACTATGTGCTAAAACTGCTCGATCTTATGTTTATTTTTTAACGAGCATGAACTATGTGCTAAAACTGCTCGATAACATGGTCTAGTTTTGATTTTTTACCATAAATAGCTTTGCCTTTTCAAAGATAGTACTGTACCCTCAATTGCTGCATCAAACTAGTTAGAAATGAATAACATTTGCTTGAAAATGAGATTAAAACACTAATATTTCACTTTGAACTACGTAAAAAGCTATTAAAAAGTGTTTTTACCTCTCATTTTACCATTTCATTTGAACTTGGTTTGTTGGAGCTTTGGAGGTGCCTCTTCCCTCTTGATTTTCATCAGCTGATTTCAGGAGATTCTGTGGATGATTCTCGGTGCCGTCTAGACCAGGTAGGAGCTAAACCTGAGCTCTTTCATTTCATGGTTTCCTTTCTGCATTCTGTGCTTGATTCCCTGTTTTTCTGAGCCTCTGGGGTTTGATGGGGTCGCTCTGCCATCAGCGCAGCTTATGCACTCGAAACCTGCGTTGAATGTCAAGCAGTATGAAGGCAGTTTGACCTTCAATGCAGGTGGAACACTGTGCAGGGTGCGTTGGGCACAGGAAAGGATTTTGTTGCACAATTTTTGATGAAAACTTTTGCTTGTTTCTCATCAAAACCAGGATCTAACTCATCTCATGTTTGTTTTTCAGAGATATTGGAGCAAAATGACGCTTACATGGCGAGAACGGGAACACGAAGAAGAGGACATGATTGCCCTACATGATCCGGTTACGGTGAATGCGCTGCGGAACTGTGGTCTGCTGAAGTTCTTCCGCATCTCTAGCATGAGACAGCAGATCAACCTATTGCAGTATTTGCTCGATGCTTGGGATCCTATCAACCAAGTTTTCCAGATTAGGGGCAAATCTATCCCCTTGACCGCAGTAGACATTTACTTCTTGACTGGCTTGTCGAGGCGGGGTGCCCCCATTTCTTTGTCAGGTTCGGCCCGAGGGAGTGACTCTGTCAGAGACTATGTCCGCCAGTATTGCAGGGAAGGATCTCAGCCGAGTAAAGACGGCAAGATCGTTATCCGTGAGGTTGCTGACAGGTCCCTTAGGTCTATCCTGTACACTATTGGTAGGATGGCCGGTAGTGCGTCTCTTCATGTGGCCAACAGATCCTATGTGCAGCATGCCTTGGAGTGCCTCCAACAGAAAGTATTCAACTGGTGTGATGCAGTACTTCTTCAGATGAAAAGTCAGTTGACCAAGGTAAAGGACAGGAAGTTGAAGAACTTTGGGTTTGGTTCTATTTTGACCACCTTCGCCACTGATGCAGCCACAGTACATTGCACTCAACTTGCCTTCTCCTACTGAACCACGCATGCAGAGATGGGTTGATCACATGTCTAGGCATGCTGGTCAATCTCAGATTTCTTTCTCTGATACCTTCTTCAGGTGGTTTGAGTGTCAGGAGATGGTCTATTCCGAGTATCCATATGTTGGCATGGACTTCCGGGGTGATCCGGATTTGGTACTGCTGGACGGCGAGCAGTGGGGCGCCATTGGTAAAATCTTCGACCATATCACTGTTTACTGTTTTTATTCATAATGTCCTTGTGCTTTATTCTATCAAGACTTTAGTCAAACTCATGTGTGCGTGCAGATGTTGGTCCTGTTCGTCCAGCAGTTCGCCCGAGAGCGCCAGCCGCTGCCCCAGCAGGAGAGGTTGCCGGGAGGGTTATTCTTCGTGACCTTGATGTGGCCGAGACCCTCACAACTGTGCAGGAGCAGGTTGAGAGCCTTACTCTCGGCATTCCAGACGTGAGGATCGACGAGTTACCTCTACAGTTGCAGCGGCATACTACTGGTGTGCCTAGATGATGGACTCGTCTCTTACGCATGATCGCACAGGCCGTGACGTGCTATCATGAGCATCACTAGACTAGGGTGCCCCCTAGCATTTTGAGTTTTTGGGTCATGTGACCGATTTTGTCTTGGTTACAGAACATTATATGTAAACCATAAACAGCTTATATATATATATATATATTTTGATTTTCGGGGTTTTATTCTGGTTGAGTTATGTGATCCATATGTACAACATTGATGATGTGTTTCTTTTATAAATGTCGCAAATGTCTATCTAACACATAGTTTGCTAATGAGTCGGTTAATGTGTTTAAGTTTATGGAAATATGCTGGTATTGAATTAATTCAAACTGTCTTTCCAAAATCTTAACCCTTAGAAACATGCGATAAATGGCTGGATTTTGGACGGAATATATACCATTGAGTTGTAGTATTACGAGTTGTGAGTCTAGCCTGACGATTAGTCGGCGTATACCATGGGTGATGGCATCAGAGAGCAGTTCTATCAACGCGCTATACTCAGCGATGTTATTCGTTGATTGCCCAATACATACACCTCTGAAACTTACTAACTCGCCACTGGGATAAAAAATGGCCCAGGCTGCGGAGGACAGGTTCCGCGAACTACGACTCGCTCCGTCGGCATATCCAACACATGTCTCCAAAAGGTTTGACATCTGCAATAAATGTAAAAAGGTGGATTACTCGACCAAAACAAACACTTTAGCGAAAACAAAATACAACAAAAGCATACTGGTTACTATTTAAGCATGGTAACGCTTGAGGTACAACCCATTACGGGGTTGCGCCAGTGGAATTCAGTCATAATCCATTAACTCGTGGGCTCCTTTTGCTAACACTCGTTTAACAATATAGGGGCCCATCCATAAAGAATTAAATTTACCTGCTCCCAATTTATCGGATTCTTGGTTGTAAAGCAAGACCAAGTCACCTTCTGAGAAGACACGGGGTTTGACATTTTTGTCGAACTGCGCCTTGAATCGTTTCTTATGGGCTTCGTTAGCCAACGCGGCATCACGATGGGTTTCATCCAATTGGATTAATTCCAAGAAACGGGCCTCTTCTTCTGAAGTTTCGGGGAGGAGATCAATTGCGAGTTTAAGAGACGAGATTTCACATTGGACTGGTAAGACTGCTTCCAGGCCATATACCAGTTGGAAAGGTGTGAACCCGGTCGCATTCCTTACCGATGTTCAATAGGCCCACAAGGCTGAGTACAAGATTAGGTGCCACCTTCTTTTGTGAACCCCGATCATCCTTTGCAACATACGCTTCAGGACCTTGTTGATCGCTTCAACTTGTCCGTTGGCTTGCGGATAATACGGGGTAGAGCTGTCGTGAGATAGCCCTAGCTTGGCAGCTAATTCAACCATCATGTGATTGCGAAAATGCGATCCATGATCCGTAACTATAGCTTGTGGTACGCCGAATCTGGCGACTACATGATTGAAAAAGAAAAGGGCAGCTGTTTCACCAGTGTTATCTAATGTAGGCATCACCTCGGCCCATTTGGTAAAATAGTCAACGGCGACTATAATATACCCATGCCCCCCGGTCGAGGTGGGGTTATGTGTCATGAAATCGATGCCCCATTTGGCGAAAGGCCCAACAGCAACTATTGGCTGTAAAGGTGCGGGTGGTTTTCTAGTTTTTCTATCAAAAATTTGACAAGCATGGCAACTTCTCACTGCGGTTATGCAATCTTTGAACATGGTTGGCCAGAAGTATCCTGCTCGTAAGATTTTTTGTGCTGTAGCATATCCAGATTGATGCCCCCCACACGTGCCTGAATGACACTCATTCAGGACTTTTTCGGCCTCCTCATGGGTGAGGCACCTTCTCAGAACTGTATCGATACCACGACGGTAAAGTGTATCACCTACGATCATGTAGTCTTTTGCTTGGTATCGTATACGTTTCTGTTCTGAGTGAGAGGTGTTAGGCCTAAACTTTTGGGTTTGGAGATAAATTATTATATCTCCATACCACTCATTGCTTGTAGATATCAGAAACAAATTCTCATCCACGATTGATTCTTCGGATGTTTCATCGTTAGACGACGATGGGAGATCGCACAGTAATTCTGCGAAAACTAGAGCTTTCTTTGATTTGGATTATTACAAATTCCAGATCAAACTCTTGAAGGATTGCTATCCATTTTGAATATTTGCCCCCCAGTAACTGTCGCGACAATATATAAGTCATGGGGTTGCAATTAGACAAAATGGTAGTTTTCCGAAAGAGGACATAGTGTCGAAACCTTTGTATCGCTTGAACAGCTGCAAGTGCTAGTTTTTCAACATAAGAATATTTACTTTCTGTATCATTTAAGTTTCTACTTAAATAATATATAGGGTGTTCAATTCCATCGACTTCTTGAACTAAAACCATTGCGATGGTTGTATCTGCTGCAGCCAGATACAGGTTAAAGTCTCTTTGATAATCAGGTGCGTACATTAATGATGCTTTTATTAAGGAATCCTTTAAAGCATCAAAGGAAGCTTGCGCAACCTGATCCCAGACGAAGGGTACCTCCTTTTTCAAAAGACGTGTATAACCTTTAGCAAGTTCGGTGTAATTTGGAATGAACCTCCTCAGAAAGTTTGCTTTCCCTTGGAGTTTCTGAATCTGAAGCAAATTCGAAGGTCGAGGCAAATTGATGATTGCCTGGACCTTGCAAGGGTCGAGACGAATCCCATCCTTTGAGACTACAAAACCAAGCAAACGACCAGAACTGACGCAAAATACACATTTGTGTGGGTTGAGTCGTATCTTGTAGTGTCGGCAACGTAGAAATATCGCTCTTAAATGCTGCGGATGATCAGTCCGCTTTCACGAATGAGCCGGAAGGTCATCGAGGTATGGTTGAACGATGTTCTTGATGTCATGGAAGGCATAATTCATCGCCCTCTGAAACGTCGCCCCTGCGTTCTTTAACCCAAAGGGTAATTTTCGATATGTGAATGTGCCCCACGGACAAATGAATGCAGTCTTTGACTGGTCCTGTGGGCGGATATTTATTTGATTATACCCCGAAAATCCATCCATGAATGAAAAGATTTCACATCTGGCGCATTCATCAATTATCTGGTCGATGAAGGGTGTAGGGTAGTTGTCTTTTGGACAAGCTTGGTTTACATCCCTATAATTGACACACACTCTAATTGTCCCTTGTTTCTTCATAACAGGGACAATATTCGATACCCAATCGGTTAGAGGAACCGGGTAGATGAAACCAACATGGAGAAGTTTTTCAACTTCTGCCTTAATGGCAGCGGCTTTTTTGGGGTGCACCTGCCTGAGCCGTTGTCGTACCGGTTTGACATCTGGATACATCTTAATTTCGTGTTCAACGATACTCGAGTCAATGCCTGGCATTTCATCATATGACCAAGCAAAGACATCTCTGAACTCGCGAAAAAGAGCGTTATATATTTCTAGTTCTGAAGGAGAACAACCTTTGCCGACATAAATATTCTCTACAACATTTGTTTTAGTCGAGATATTTATGGCTATAGTCTCTTCAATATTGGATAAGTTTCACTCGGAATCCACCGTATTTACAGTATTTGATAGGAATTCAAAAACTGTAGGGTGATAAAGGTCATCTTGAGTATCTTCTTCATAATCAGGAAGAAGGGAACGATGGTGGTGATCATTCCATGAGGCCCCTTCAATCAACATTGATTGTAGGATTCCTTTGTCGGTTCCATGCACTCGCGACCAAGGATCTAAGGGGGTACCATATTCTCTAGACCTATCTACCCAAACGCTTGATGAGCATTGATTTGGGTTTGCCTCCCATGCCAGAAACATTGATTGCTACAATATTTCTATTGGGCTTGGGGGAAAACCATTGCATGATCCATGTTGATATCGTCTTCTGAGATCTTCGTGGAAGATATCATATTGCAGGTACCTATCGACGCTACTTCCGCCAAGTCGATTGGAGGTGGAAGAGCGAAAGTTCCCATTAGTATAGGATCTTTTAGTAGGCCTACTCCGATATTCTGAAGCGAATGGGGGCTTCCATGGATCATGGGAATGCTTCCTGTAACTTGTGAACCATTAGGGAGGAAGTTTTGTTGGTCGACGATCGTAATCCCCCCTTGAAAGGGGAATGCAATATTTCTAAAATAGGTCGACACAACAGCTGCCATGGCATAGATCCACGGTCTTCCTAGTAGGATGTTGTAATCAAGATTCCCATCGATGACTTCAACATCTATTTCTACTATTTTTCCCCCTAGTTCAACCTTCAAGTTATTTATGATACCATATGGGGTATATGTCCTTCTGTCGAATGCTTTTAATGTTGTCGAGGATCGCGACAAGGTTGGAGATCCTAAGGTTTTCCAGCAACTCATCGACATAATACATGTAGATGCCCCCTCATCAATAATTGTTCGATGAACAGTTTTGTTGAGGGCTTTCACTTGAATAAGGAAAGCTAGTTGAGCTGGTAACTGAGGATCCTATCCTTTGTGGTCGAAGGATACAAGATTGGAATCCTTAGGATCAACCCCACCAATGGCTGATAATAAAGCCTGCCTTTGGGATGGGCAATTTTGTAGTACTTCAAGAGTCGACATAGCGGATGGCGATTGGGCCAAATCTTCCACTATGTTATAATGCTGCGCTGCTCTGGCGCGAGGATTAAATGTGGACTTGTGTACTACCCCCTTTGGCGGTTTTCTTGTTAATTCAGGAATGATGGGTGGTACAACTTCTGTCGAAGTTGTTGTCGAACTGCTTGGCTGATATTTTTCCTTGCCGTTCGACAGCTGCGGATTCCCGTAATCTTTGTTCCTTGTTGAAATCAAAGCATCATTTTGTTGCTTGGAAATCGACAACATAAGCACTTGTGACGGGGAAGCATTTCCACTATCAATCAGATTTTGTCCTGGATTTGGAAACGGATCAGTTAACACGGCTGAGGTTTGCGAACTCTTGAATAACCTTTTAAGCTCAGCTTTGTATGGACATTCTTTCGTCCAATGATCCTCATCACATATCTGACACCCTGAGGGGGGTGGTTTCCTATTTCCAGGAGGGTTTGAAGAAGTTTTTTCAGGAGATGATTCACCCTATTTCTTCTTCTTCCCTTTGTTTTTCTTTTTCTTGCTTCCTGGTTGTTTGGTTTCTTTGCCCTTATCTACTGATACGACATTTACTTCCGAAGCAAGAATTTCGTCTTTTGCATTTTGATCTGAAATCTTATGGGCTTTCTTTGACGCAGCCTTTGTAGATTTCGCGTTCGTCGTGCCAATCATGCCATCGCCGGCATGAGAGTCATTGTTTGATTTAGGAGGAGGAGGAATTGAGAATTTCGGTCTAGGGGCGTCAGGTATTTTGTCATAGAGCGTGCCAGACTGAGTATAGACCAAGTCTAGATATTGCGCACGAGCGATAACTTGCTCTTCCGTTACGACTCCCCCCTTCGCCACATCTTCCGTTATGGCAGGAAGTAACGACTTAATAAACCATTCAGCTAATAGCTGATCGGAAACGTACTTTTTTACCATCCTACGATGACGTCGCCACTCATGTATATGATCAGATATGTGAGTAGCCGTTGTCTGTTTGAAGTTGGTTAAGATTTCCGTTCCCGTTTCATACCTTATTGGTAATTGAAAATGGGTTAAGAAAGTCGTGGCTAAGGTGCTGAAATTGTCGAACGAAGCTCTAGGCAATTCAATATACCATTTTGCCGCTGGACCCGTTAACGTCCTCTGAAAAAGGCGAAGCCTTATCGAATCATCGTTTAGGGTGTTTGATGAACACCATAGATGAAATGTCATCACGTGATTCGATGGGTCCTCACCTGGATTTCCATTAAATTTAGGAATATCTGAAGGAAGTTTGTGAGGAATCGCTGGCCACCAAGGGGCGTAAGCAATTGGATCGTTTGTTAACCAGTGTAAATCGGGTAACTCTAAAGTTGCCACGAATGGTAACTGTTGATTCAGGTTAGGCGAAGCATACCCAGGATACGATGGAATTGCCTGAGCAGTTGGCCTTTGCATACCAGCATAATGTAATTGATGCTGGTATGACTGATACGGTTGGTGGACATGACCACCGTAAAGTGGTTGATTTTGACCGTTTTGAATGTACGGTTGTCCACTGTTCGCAAAGATCTGCTGCTCAGAACCTTGGTATACTTGTTGGAATTGTGGTTGTTGATATTGCACCAGCCATGGTTGCGAAGCAATGTTCTCTTGCGCTATACTAACCGTTGGACCAAGGTGTGGGGTAATTGTACCCGTTTGGACCTGTGTCGCCCCACCAGTAGGCGATTGTGGTTGAGTCACAGGGTCAAGGGGCTGTTGCATTACAACCTGAGAGATCTGAGGTTGACATACAATAGGCAACGTTTGAACTTGCGACACTGTCACAATAGCTGGTGTAGTTGGGATGTTCGACATAGGTACACATTGTTGCATAGAATACACAACCCTTGGTTGTTGGGGTAGTATAGGTACCCAACCACTTGATGTAACTCCAGTATAACCTGAATACTGTTGTGAACTCCCGTATGGATATCCTCCCGGAGGGGGTAATGAAAGGGCATACTGCCCCCCATACGGTGGCAAGCCGGAACTCAAGGGGATTGTCTGCCCTTGGGGACTGGATTTCCCAAATTGACCTCCAAATGGATCAATTTGGCGAGTCTCAACATAAGAGTTTCCGGATATTATTCTGGAGGAACAAACAGGAACAGACCACACTGTCGAAATAGTCCCTGGGTGGACTCCTTCTAGCGGTTGTGAGCTAGTCGGGACAGATGGTATGACAGTAAGCATTGTCGGAGTGACGACAGGAAGTTCTGCTGTCGCTGTGTCATTTGACACAGTCCTAGATGTTGACGGTTGTTCAGACATTTTGAGTCTATCCAAAAGATTACCTAGCGATTCTACAGGAACTTCCACTGGTGGTAGACTAACTTCTGATGTCGAAGGAAATAGAGTGACCCCGACTCCAAAATGTGTTGGAGTACTTGCTTGCGGATCTTCTACAATTTCCTCTATCGCAATCAAACCACGTGGAAGGGGAAGACCGTCAGGTCTGTAAAATATTTTTGGTGCCGAAGAAGGGGTTGAATCAACAACGACAGATGTTTGAGGAACAAGACTCTCTGAACCGGTTACAGATGGAACTGGTTCAGTAACACAAGTGTTTGCTCTCAGACTAGGATCAGTATCACTGTCCCTCTGTGGCTGTTGAACTTCTTCTGTAGAGGTAGGGTTTCCAGAAATGTTTGGAGTAACCGGAATCTCAGATGTTGTTGGAACACTTGTTCTAACTTTGATAGGAGATTTCGAACCGGTTAAACGAGTTCGCTTTGTCCGTACTGTTTTCGATTCCGGAGACAAAGACGGTTGACTCGTAAGCCTCCGCGAATGACGGGGTTTCAATTGACTTTCTTCCACGATTGCGGATTACTCGATCAACCAAAATACAAAAAGGGGAAAGTGTGTTTCTGAATTAAATGAATTTTTAGACGCTTTAGACACAACTTGCTTTTTCAATTTTAAAGAGTCGAGAAAAAGCTAAAGATGACTCTAGTCTCCTTCGATGTTTTAACGAGCCCGAAGTGACAAATGCTCGGATGGACTTTTTCCGTTATAGAGTCTGAAAAAGGCCAAAAGGAACTGCTCTGGAGTTCTAGGTAGAGGGTGTGCCAAACTTTTCGCAAAACCGCAGAATACTTTTTAAGGTACGGGCGGTCAATCTTCCCGAATGCTGTGTTCAGTGCATTGCGATCAGTAGGGCGGCCGACATGACTTCCTAAGGATAAAGGTTTTATGCCTATAGGGGTCTCCCAATATATACTCGACGATACGTGGGAGCACAATCCGTACTGGCGCTATCGTCCCTCAGGAGGAATCACCCAACCATCAGTGAGATCGACAGTCACCAGGTTTTACGACGCCGGAACACGTCTCTAGCCTAGACCTCTATGTTGTGCGTTATGTTACAAAGCGTTGTTAAGTTCATTCAATTTATTTTAGGTTGATCTTTCTTAGAAGTTTTCCTTTTTGGATCACCACAAGATGTATGATACAATTCCTAAATGCAGTCTAAAGATGATAAGCAAGCTTTTATATCTTTTCAGCAATGAAAATCCTAGCTACAAGGGGAAAAGGAAGATATAAACTTTTCTCACAGAGCATAGAGCACACTGTAATGCACTTTTCCCTAAATCAAAGCATCCAAACTATCAAAATGCAAATGCACAAATGCATGTATTTGTTTTCGCTTTCTTAATATTGATGCCTAAAAATAAAGCTGTTGTACAAATTTGAATTCGATTTCAAGTGAAAACATAAACAAGTTCCTTTTTCAAAATCAAAAAGACGATTACGACACTTTATGATTTACTTGTTTCGACACTAGAAATGCATAAATTCAAATCAAACGACAAAAGTAAAAGCTCAATCAACTGTGAATAGCAAACAAACTCACTCCTAAGATCAAAACGACACTTATGACAGGTCTAGATCTAAGGGCGACAGTATGACTAGTTTACTTTTGTAATGGGAAACTGCAAATGATGTAACAAATACACAAAGAACAAATACAGTTTCTTTATACAACTGAGGCAGAATTGAGGCAAAGAAAAGGGGTTTCAGATAGGTACACTGACTGATAACAGGCTGCAAAAATCAGAGATGAAACTGAGCAAAAGGAAGCAGGGAACCACAGCTGCACAAGCAAAGGCTGATCAACGCACCCTCAGCACAGAGAAACTGAACTTCAGCGCAGGTATCCTTCACGGGACCTACGTTGAAATGCAGAACCTCTTCACAGAGTCTGTGCTGAAGCAGAAACGAGAGTTGTTTTTGGGTTCTGGGTTACGGTTTGCAGTTAAATCTACATTTTTTGGCCGGATCAAAGCTATCAATTAGGTACAATTAGGAGGTTGATTTAAAGGAGGACTAAGATCTATCACAAAGGGCTGTTAGAGCACTTGTGGATCAGTTTGTTCAAATCATAAAAACAGGCCCAGTGAGTGGACTAGAATGGCAGATCTCTACTTTGCATTTGAAAATGGCAAATGCATTTCGATTCAGCACTCCTGAGTTTATGAGAAGGACAATAATAGAAACATAAATAGACTAACAAGATACTCTCCCTAGTGGAGTCGCCAATTTGTTGTTGGGAAAAGTATCCAATTCGGAATGCCCCTATCCCACTCTAAGAGGTGATAGTGCCTTAGCAAAAAACAAGGAAACTTATTCGAGTATTCTTCTTTATGAAATGTAAATGAGGAAGAAGGATCTAACTAACCTGTGTCTTCCGCTAGTTTGTCGATCCAAATCACTCCCCTCTTCAGTAGCTCCCAGCTTCTTGCTCCTTCACCGGCCCAGCTTCACCGAATTCCTGCAAGATCACAAGAGAGAGAAACTACACAAAGATACAGATATAAATTCATAAAAAGCTCAAGATCAGATTAAGCTAAACATGTAAGCATAACAAAACATCATTGGTATTCGACATGTAGGAGAAACTCAAATAGTTTATTGATATGATAATAAAGTCCAAGAGGAGATACAACCAAGTGAGTTCCGATCCAGCATCTACCTCCTAGCAAAGGAATCCCTTCCTCTCCTCCAACAAAGCATAAATCACCCAATGTGCTAATCTCAATCTCAAACCAACAGCAATTCTCTGCAAAGTACAAAATTCCCGCCTCCTGAACCTCTGGGTGAGAGATCCATATATAGATGTAAGCAGAGAGGATGAGTCAGCTTATGTTTTGACTTGTGGCTTCTCTCTGTCAGTTCTTGCTTCCACTTGGAGGTTGAGAACCTCTTACTCATCACTAGTCGAATTCATTGAGGCAAGTGTCATTGGGGAAGATTCTGGAAGCTTCCAGGGTCTTTCCACCTCGTTGAATGAGCTTGCCATTTGTCATTTCCCGCTCAGCGCACCCTGGTAGTGCTTCTACCTGCGTTTCAGTGCACCTAGCCAGTGTAGACTTTGCATTTCAACACAGGCAGCTAGTGGAGCATCTGAATTGATCATGAATTGACCATTTCTGAGTGGTTTTTGGTGGAGAACTTCTGGGAGAAGCTGTCATTGGTTGACCTTGTTCCTTTAGGAGTTGTAACAACATCTTTAGGGACTTTGGATCCCTTGAATTATGGACATTTCATGCTTGTAGCTGTAAGGCACAAAAATGTCTATAACATTGCCTTAATCACTCCTCAGCCTCATGCACCAGGTCCTAGACCTCTTCATAGCCTCATCCAACCTCCATTTCCACTTTCCCACCAGTTTTTCCTCCATAAACCCTCAAAAATCCTCTCTTGGCTCTTCCTATAGAAGCTACAGTACACATTGTAGAACCCCTGTAGACTTCCTGTAGAAGCTCACGAAAGCTGTTTCTTGAGATCCAATCACTGTGAAACTCTCTGGAAGGGTGCTAGGGACCCCTTAGGCCCTCTTCTCACCTTCCCAACCTCCTGCAATCATTTCCTTTTGCCAATCCACCTCTGCACAGTCAAAAACAGTTAAAGCACATGCATAATAATTCTGCCAACTTACTCAAAAATACAAAAAGATGTTTCTTTTCAGATTTCACTTCAGAAGTAGCTTAGACACATGCAATTAACCTTCCAAACAATCAATGGCATCTTTTTCAGTAGCTTTCATCTCTTTTCTTGCACCAGTGGCGCTAGTCGGTAAAACTAGGGTTTGCTAGGGTTTGCATTTCCATTCAGCTTTTTAGTTTCTTTCTGTAAGTAGATTAGCCTCGTTGGAGTTAGTTTTCATCCATCAGTTAAAAGCTTCTTCTAAGAGCTCATAGAAGTTGGCTTAAGCTCCTAGCGGACTTGTGCTGGCTGATCAAGTGACAGCCGCGGAAAGAGCTAGTACTTGTGCATATAGCACCGTCGCTTCCAAGTTTGTTACGAACTATCGGGTTGATAAAATTAAAGAAGGGAGTTCCAGGAGTTGTAGCATTATTGCTGCAATACTGGGGCCCACCAGTAATCATCTATTTGGTGACTCTATTGGAGAACCTACCTGGTGGCGACTCCACATTTCAGTTCTGGCTCAGCTTGTGAGGCATACCCAGAGAAATCCTCAGAAATTACCAGCTGACCAAGTGCCTGACCCTGAGAAGATTGCTAAGCAGAAGAAAACATCATAGAAAGGAGCATCAGGATAAGGTAAGTTTAAGAAATCTTATGTATCTTTGAGGGAGAAGGTTATAGCTGAGGATATACAGTTTGAAGATTTAGAGCCTAGCACTGTTAGTAAAGAAATACCTTCAGAGATTCATAAAGCTCCTTGTTCAGTCAGTTCCCCTTTGGATCTCAGTACAAAGAAAGCTTCCCATACAGTCCATCATTTTCCTTCAGTTCTGTCATCTATTTCATTACTTCCTACTATTCAATCTGCCAGTATCCTTCCACCCATCCCAGTCATGGCAGGCCAGCAAGCTCCCATGAAGATGGAGAGAATCATAGCTGCAAGGTATGGACCCCTAGTCTTGTCTGTTCCTTTGAACGCCATGCCTGCAGGAGAATATCATAAATATATGCCCAAGTTCACTGGTATAGAAGGAGTAACAGCTGAAGAACACCTTGAGTCTTTTTATAGTTATGCTGATAACTTAGATATCAGTGAAGACGATGCGTGGATGAGAGTATTTGTCCAGAGCCTTGATGAAGAGGCTAGAAAGTGGTTCAGGGAATTGCCCCATAGGTCCATAGCAGACATTGAGGCATTGGACGATGCATTCCTGAAGCAATGGGGAGATAGGAAAGGTCTGCTCTATTACCATACAGAATTTGGAAACCTAAAGAAGGAAAATGGGGAATCATTGCCTGATTTTATAAAAGATTTAACTGTATGTATATTAAGATACCATTTGAAGTAAAGCCTACCCCCACCCCTGCCAAACTCACTTATGCCAATTCTTTTGACTCGTATTTCTGCCTGCTTTTGAGAGAAAGAAGATGTGCCACTCTAGCTGATATGCAAGATGCAACACTAGAGGTGGAATCAAATATTATGGATCCAGAAAAGCTTAAAAGTCATGCTGATAGAAGAAGGTAGAGAGGTGAGGCTTCTTCTTCCTCTACTTCATCCGCAGAACCCAAATTGGATAAAATGACTAAGATGATAGAGTCATTGGCCGCTGGGATATCTAAGCTGAAAGTTGAGCAGAGTTCTGGGAAAACAAGGTTTCAAAACACATTTGCTCCAAGAAATCCAAATCCATTCAGAAGAGCAAATGAACAATTACAAATCATTCAAATGGGTAAAGAAGCAAATGAATAACAAAGAGTTAAGGCTCCTTTCCAAAATGTAGTCATGGAGGAGGAGCAGTTTGAAGAAGAGGATGAAATTCATTGCATGGAAGACAAAGGCAGTGCTGCCTTTTTGACATTGACTGCATATGAAGAATCATTACTATAGGACCAAACCAGTCAAGAGTGGGACAGAGGGGATGTTTTGCAGACTGGTGAATAGAAAAGATATAATCTGAGGTTAAAAGCAAACAATGTTAAGGAGAATCTTGCCCAAAGAGCTGCTGTCCAAACAGAGCAACAGAATATCAGACAGAAGAAGCCAGCAGCTCATCTAGTCATCCTCAAAGCACCAGCTCAAGAGGTAAGAGGTCCTGATAAGTCCCCTTCCCCTTTCAGTTTTGAGTCAGAAGTCCAAAAGTTAAAGATATCTGTACCTCTGATAGAACTTGTAAAGAGTGAAGTTTTTAGAAAGCCTATTCTTGAGGCCCTTGAGACGAAAGCCACACAAACCCTCACTGACTATGTCAATTTGTAAGATGATAAGCCTGCAGTTGTGCTTAGCTCCATGATCGAACCTGCTGATAATAATTCTCCATCATTTTATGTTTCCTTGACCATTCATGACAAAATCCTTCACAATTGCCAGCTAGACACAGGGGCCAGCCACAATTTGATGCCTAAAGCTGTCATGGAAGAGTTAGGCCTTGATATTACTAGACCATATCATGACTTATTCTCATCTGATTCAAGAAAGGTAAAATGCCTAGGATTAATCAAAGACCTGGCCATTACCCTAACTCAGTTTCCCATGAAGAGCATGATGATGGATATTGTGGTAGCAGATGTCCCTCCCAAGTTTGGCATGCTGCTGTCTAGAGGGGGGATTAAGAGACTAGGTGGGACATTACAAAACGATCTATCCTATGCCATCGTCCCAGTCTTTGGAGGAGAAAGCAGGAGATTGTACGGAGAAGCACAACTGTCATACATCATCAGTGATGAGAAGAACCCTTCTAATCATCCCATATATTCCGTGGACACTGACTTTGGAGCTTGTATTCTCCAAATTGAAGAATCCCATAAGGCCTCAATGTAGATCAAGAAACCAGTCAATCAGGTTGAGGGTGAGCAAGGAAGTCAGGTTTGGGAAATTTTCTTTGATGGAGCATGTTCTAGGGAGACTGCAGGAGCAGGGGTGGTGTTGATATCTCCAGAAAAAGAAAGCACACATCTGTCTTTTACGCCGGATTTTCAAGTCACAAACAATATAGCAGAGTATGAGGCTCTACTATTGGGCCTTAACGCAGCCAAAGAAAGAGGAATCAGGGACATAAAGGTGTTTGGAGATGTTGATCTCATCATTCAGCAAGTGAATAAAACATTTAAAGCAAAGCACCCAAGGCTGAAAGCATACAGAGATGAGGTATGGAGACTTAAAGACTCTTTTGATAATTTTTGCATCTCATATGTCCCTAGAGCCAAAAATCATCTTGCTGATTCCCTTGCCATGTATGCTAGCATGTTTATCCCTCCCATGCCTCCCAGACTAGTTTATGAAGTCCAAATTAAATATAGACCATCCTTGCCTGATAATGTCCAGCATTGGAAAGTCTTTGAAGATGATGATGAAGTAAATAGTTTCCTGCAAGTCATTGATGAATTTTCTGAAATGAAAATTGACCAAGAAAATGAAGCCTTGGAAGAAAATCCCCAGTCCCAGCCTAGAAACAAAATTGGCAAAGAAAGCATTGTCCAACTACCCAGCAATCATATACCTAAGGGTCTGGTTCCATTAGAAAAGTTGTTTGACCAGAATGATGTGCCTTATAAGGCTGCCCAAAAAGAGGACCAATCTGCAGTCTGTAAGCATAATATAGGGAGTCAAGATCAGCCCAGATTCAGAAATCTGTCCACTCATCTATCTGCTGCCCAAAGTGCTGAGTACTGCAATCTAATGAAGCGATTCGCTGATCTCTTTGCCTGGGAATATGGTGACCTGAAAACATATTACAAGAAGATCATCCAGCATAAAATCCCTTTATAGAAAGACACCATCCCTTTTAAGCAGAAGTTGAGACCCATAAATCCTTTGCTCCTTCCTCTAATTGAAAAAGAAATAAAGAAGTTACTAGCTGCCAAAATCATAGTTCCTCTCAGATATTCAAAATGGGTAGCCAATTTGGTTGTGGTGAGGAAGGAAAGTGGAGAAATTAGGCTCTGCGTTGATTTCAGAAATTTAAACAAATGCTCTGAAAAAGACAATTATCCTCTGCCCAAGATGGAGCATTTGCTACAGAAGGTCTCAGGGGCCAAAGTGATGTCTTTCCTGGATGGATTTTTAGGCTATAATCAGGTTTCTGTATATCCAGACGACCAAGAAAAGACTGCATTCACCACTCCTTGGGGAACTTTTATGTACTCTAAGATGCCTTTTGGGCTGATGAATGCTGGAGCTACCTTTTAGAGAGCTATGGATATAGAATTTGTGGGAGAGAAGGATAAGTTCGTCCTTATCTACTTAGATGATATAACAGTGTACTCCAGCAGCCATCATGACCATTTACAACATTTAAAGAAGGTGTTCCTGAAGTGCAGAAGGTTTAGAATTTCAGTCAATCCTAAAAAATCATAGTTTGCTTTAGAAGAGGGTAAGTTGTTAGGACATGTTGTTTCTGCTGTAGGTGTCTGAATTGACCCAGAAAGAGTAAAAGCAATACAAACCTTCTCTGTCCAGAGATCAAAGAAGGATATCCAGTCCTTTCTGGGCAAGATAAATTTTGTAAGGAGGTTTATCCCAAATTTTGCAGAACTTGTAAAGCATATTACCTCCATGTTGAAAAAGGGGTTAGAGATCAAATGGACTGATGTAGCAAGAAGATCTTTTGAGTCTATTAAGAAAGCTATTATGGAAGCGCCCAATTTAAGAAGTCCAGATTACAACAAGGAGTTCCATATAATTTCATTTGCCTTTGAAGACACCCTTGCAACAGTTTTATTGTAAGCAGATGAAGAAGGCACAGAGCATCCAGTGGCTTTTTTCAGCAAAACATTGAGGGATGCTGAGCTGAGGTATGATATCATTGAAAAACAAGCCTATGCTCTTATCAAGTCTTTGAAAGCTTTCAGAGTTTATATTTTGCATTCCAAGATAATTGTATACATTGTGCCCTTTGCTTCAATAAAAGATGTCTTAACACAGCCCGATGCTGATGGAAGAAGGGCTAAATGGATTGCAAAGTTAATTGAATTTAATATAGAATTTAAGCCCACCAAGCTTGTCAGAGGTTAGGGCCTTGCCAGACTATTGGCTAAAGAAAATTGCAGAACATTAGACATAAATCTCATGGGTACAATTTCAGAGAATGGTCAAACAGAAGAAGAAACAGCTGAACCAGAAAAAAAACCAATCATTGGCAGAAAATTTAGCTTCTTGCGATTGGTACCCTGCAATAGCTAAATTCTTGCTGAAGCTAGAAATTCCTCCAGGCCTTAGTTCAAGCCAAGCCAGAATTGTTAAGCTCAGGGCAACAAAATATTGCATTCATGAAAATCTGCTCTACTGGAGGGATCCCTCTGGGATCCTGCTAAAGTGTTTGACAAAGGACAATCCATTGAAGTTATGCAGCAATTGCATTCCAGCATATGTGGAGGACATCATTATTGGAAAACTACAGCCCACAAAATCCTTAGAGCTGGGTATTATTGGTCCACCTTGTTTGTTGATGTCTTCTCATTTGTTAAATCATGTGATAGGTGCCAAAGATTCGAAGGGAAACAACAATTGAAGTCCCTGCCTTTGAAACCAATACATGCAAATGGCCATTTTTAGCAATGGGGCTTGTCTTTCATTGGAGAAATCAATCCACTTTCCAGTGGCCAGCACAGATGGATCTTAGTTGCCACTGATTACTTCACTAAGTGGATTGAAGCAATCCCATCCAGAAAGGCTGATCATCATGTGGTTGTGAAGTTCTTCACAGAGAACATCTTCACCAGATTTGGGTGTCCACATAAAATAATCATAGACAATGCATCAGCCTTCAGGACAAGAGAATTGGTGGACATGTGTGACTCAATGGACATTAAGCTGGTTCATTCCACCTCATATTACCCTCAAGGAAATGGTCTAGCAGAATCTTCCAACAAAAGCCTAATAAGGATAATTAAAAAATTGCTGGAAGACAACAAAAAGAATTGGGGTTCTAAGCTCAAATATGCATTGTGGGCTGACAGAGTGTGGTGGGCTCCAGTATTGTAGCAATAACGCTACAACTCCTGGAGCTTCCTATCTCTAATTTTATCAACCCGGTAGTTCGTAACAAACTTGGAAGCGACGGTGCTGTATGCACAAGTACTAGCTCTTGTCGCAGCTGTCACTTGGTCAGCTGGCACAAGTCCGCTAGGGCTCAAGCCAACTTCTATATGCTCTCAGAAGAAGCTTTCTAAATGATGGAAGAAGACTATCTCAAAGGAAATTGACCTACTTTGCAATAATGAACTGAAAGCCAACAAAACAGGGAAACCCTAATCTGACTAGTCTAATCTCTATGATGCAATGGTGGGAGTGCAAACTTCTAGAAATGATGCCATTACTTCTAGTGATATGAGATGCATGAATTTAAGCTACTTCTACTGAAAAGAACATTGTTTTTGTATCTTTGCTTAAGTGGTTGGAGTTATTATGATTTTGTTTCTTATTAGGGTTTGACTGTGCAGGGGTAGTTCGAAGGGAAAGAAAGCTTGGGAACGGTCAGGAGGGCTAGGAAAGGTTCCAGGGGATCCAAAACATCATTCCACAGAAGTCCAAAACGTTCAGATGCTTGGCAACCGAGGTTACAGGTTTCTACAGGATGTCTGCAGGGGATCCTACAGGAAGCTCAGGATTTCTACAGGAAGTCTGCTAATGTCTACAGGATGTGCTATGGTTGGAGTTTTGGGTGATGGAGGAGTGGAGGAGTTGTATGGGTGGATAAGTAGGATGGAAAGGGAGCTTATGATGGCTCAGGGACAGAGATATGAGATGAGGAAAGAGTGGGTACAGTTGGTTGGTGGATGGAAGGGTGGAAGCAATGGAAAGTCAAAAAAGATGGAGCTACGTGAACGGTAGAAGTGTTGGAAGGAAAACGAGTTGAATCATAGGTTGGGTAGGTGACTTTAGGCGTGGTTGAGAAGAAGAAGAAGATAACAGAGCGATGCAACGCAGTGTAAAGGAAACAAATCTGCACAAAACCGAGAATTCATCAACCTATCCTAACTGTGTTATTGAATCAACGAATAGCAATGTAAACTTCAGAGAAAAATCGTGCATGGAGTTGGAATGAAGAAGTACTGCGCAAGATTGAAATGCATGGATGGATCTACGATTGAAATGACTGTGTTGCAGCTTGAATGAAAGTGTATGACTGCATTTTTTGGTGGCTGGTACGGTCTACACCCCCAATCTCTAAACAGAGATGGCAGTGAGTGCACTGTCAGCCTTTTCTTGGAGCTTTAATGAATGCTGATCTTCCTACTCTAATCTAAGCAACTAAAAGCACTTGAACCGTAAACTAATCCTACTCAATCATATAAAAGAAATCAAATCAGCAGACTGTAATTTCTAAATGCATGTCAAAACAGAGGAATAAAGTGCTGAAAAGAAAGACAAGTAACAATACAAGGAAGAGGAGGTCTATTGCTCTCAGGTTGGGCCCTAACCTGAGAGCTATAGCTCCCTTAAAAAGTTAGAATTGAATCCAAAGCTGCCTGTCTTTATTGATTAATCATGAGTCTAATGACATGCCAAAACTGGCTTACAAAGAGCAAAAACCGAGCTGTAGCTCGTGCTTAGAAATTGCAACAACAGTTCAAAAGTTCAAAAAGCTCCTATCAAAGGCCACGGCCTTAATACTTATACATGATGAGGATCAAGCTGGCTTCCTCAATTAATGGAGCTCGACTGTCCAACTAAAAGTAAACTGCTGTAGACTGCTATTCCTGTAGAATCCGTTGGCTGCCTTTAAGCTCGGTGGAGAAAGCTGTTGGAGCTCGGAGTTAGGGTGGAGATCACGAGGGAGGTCATTTAAGGTTGTAGACAACCTCCCTATAAACCTGCAATGCCACCTTTGCTGTCTCCTTGTCTCCTTCTGCGTGGTCTCTGCTCCCTTTAATGCCAAAAAACCTGAAATCATCATGTATTAGCCACATAGATATAATGCCTGCCCTTCTTCCTACAAATAACACGAATATACCAAGAAATGAATGCATAAGTGATAAAAGATGAAGGGTTGAGCAAGGTAAGTAGGCCAAATGAGCCTAATTTGTTACCAAAAATTGGGGCTCATCATCACCCCCCAGCTAAAATATTTGCTCATCCTTGAGCAATTTTGCCCCAGCTCCTTGTCCTTGGCCGAGAACTAGGCGCCGGAATACGCTCTTCCTTTCCTACTTTTGGTGGCTCTGCCTGTTCTGCCCTTGGTGGCGATGAGGGTGCCGCTCCTTCACTCTTCTCTGTTTCCTTGACCTTGAGCCGGGCTTTTGAAGCCAATTGGTCTATCCTTCTTGTCCAAGTAGTTGTTTTTGGGCTCCCCCTCTCGTAGGTGACCGATATCTTCGAGGGGGACCTCTCACTGGGTGAAGTAGGGGCATCCCCTGTAGTGATTTGGCTGCTGGATGGGGGTTGTGGCTTGCCCGTCTTTATTCTCGAACTTCTTTGAACTTCAAAGTATAGAGGGGTCTCCCTCTTTCTCTTTTCTTTTGGCTTAGGTGGCGTGCTGAGGCCAGCTAGTATAGCTGCTGCCTCCCTTTCACGAATATCAACCTTCTTCTCCTTGGGTTTCACCTTTTCAGGGCTTCCTGTAGAAGACCCTGTTTTAGCCAATTTCGGGCTTCCTGTAGAAGCCCCTGTTTTGGTAATTTTCGGGCTTCCTGTAGAAAACTGTTTCTGCTTTCTTGTAGACACAGGTGTCACCACCTTGGCTTGCTTTGCTGCATGGGTTTTGCTTTTTGATTTGGTTGCGGGTGCTGACGAGGTACTTGTGCTGATGTGGACCTTCTCAGCTTTGTCCGTTCTGCTCTGCAACCTTTTCTCTCTTGCTGACAAGATGGGTGTGTCACCTTTTTCCTCAGCATCCTTTTTCTCATGCTTCCTCCTTTGTTCTTTCTTCTGCACTGTGGTCGGGGTCTTCTGGCCTGTTTCTTTCTTTCCCGCGACCACTGCTTCTTTTTCCTCACTGCTGGAGGAACCAGTTTCTTCAGTCAACATCCTTATGTCTCCATCTCTTGTCAAATTTCTGAATGCTTCCCATGAGAGGGGAACCTTATATGAATGAAGCGCATCCTCCACGAGAAGTTTGACCAATCCATGGTGGGCTACCTGATCTGGTATGCCTTCTTTTAACTTTGTGGCACACTCAATTAGAGACTGTAGCAAGAAATAAGGAATGCTCAGTTTGTTTTCTACAGGAAGATCAATCTGGTGTCTCAATTCAGTGAGCAACCTAAAGTGATACCCGTACACGATGCTAAAACGACCTTCACAGGTTATATACTTCATGATTTGCAGGCTAACTTCATTCCATGGTGGCAGCAAGCTGGTTCTACACACCCCATTTTTGTCCTCCGTGAATTCCTCCTCAGGTGGAAAGAATTCTTTCTTTCCCTGCTGGCTCAACTTCCTTTCTTCCTTATCCCATGGCAAACCCATTGGAAGTTCAGTAATTCGACTGATATATTGCGGGGTGACCTTGAGGCTTAGGCCCCTGAAGTTCACGGTGGCCAATGTTTTGGATTTCGGCCTCAAAGCTTGTAAAATTTCTTCTGCCACTTCGTCGTCATAACCCTGCAACTTATCACAAAAGGATATCCATTGTGCTCGTGTGAAGAGCTCCACCACCTCCTGGTTTTCTCTTAACTTTGATGAATCAGTGGGTTCCCATCTAATAAACCCACCCGGCATGATAAAAACTGTTGCTAGAGGTGGCGAATGCGGAAGAATTTTAGCTTATTGGGACAGAGCGTAGAATTACGCTTCTGTTGTGCAAATAATCCACAAAACTTATCCCTGAGGACCTTAACACCATTTAATTACACTGACATCCTGTAGAACGACAGTCTATGCACAACAGACAACACTTGCAACAACTTTCTACGACCAGACTGTAGACGACGATTCGGCCACCTTTAAAAACCAATTGCATGGAGAGTTCAGGGTTACCTTTTTATCTGCCACCTTTTTACGTGAGGAACCCGCCTTCCTGTAGAAACAACTTTCCTGTAGGAGCAGCTTTCCTGTAGGAGCAGCGCGTGATTCCTGGGGAAGACTGCAGTTGGTCTGCGCTCTCGGTGGTGCTTCACAGCCGTTCTGATAGCCAAAGGCTCGGAGTTTCGAACTGCAGAGGGATCTGAATGTTCACTCGAGGTTCAAACGGCGAATGATAAATGCATGCGGCCAATCTAGCCGATTAGATTTGAATCGGTGGAATCCGTGGCACGCAGGGGTGAGCTGTCCCCGCCGGACCGTTGGATGACGTCATTCCATCATTTGTCTGCGAGTTCACTTACTACCGCATCATCCCTCCAGCAGATCCGCCGCCGTTTCTTCTGCTAAATCCGTTTTTTCCGACGGGGATTGTTCTCACGTGTGTGCTGATCATTCCTTTTGTCACGGCCGCCACCCAAACATCTGACTGGACCATTAACCGGTCGACGTGGCCAGTCAACTGGCCATACAGCCGCTCAACCCATTCACTTTACACTTTGCAAACAATTCAAAGTAAAATTCATGCGATCTGACGGAAGAAAGGGTCGAGACACTTACCTGTGCGGTTGCAACACGATTTTTCGGGTGTTGGACGATGATGAATGGATCTATCTGCTGCTGGTGAATTTGCACAGGCCCGGAGGTTCACGTTTACAGGCTGCCGACGATGGAGTTGATGCTTGGCTGCATGCGTCCGCGTTCATTGCATATGGCCAGCGCTATGAATAGTATACACTCTAGCGGGCTTAACTGTTACAGGACTCCCGCGGGATGTCTTGTAACAGTTCTTCCTCCTTGGGTGCATGCTGCACGACGAAGGATCTGGCCTCCCGATCATGCTCCCAGGGCTTCTGGATGACTGGGATGGATATGGTATGAGATCTCAGCGTTTTTTCATTTGAAAATTGCTTTTTCTTGATAACTCATCGATCTGATTTGCTGGTGCAGGTAACTTCGTTGCATGTCGACAAGGAGGGCAGGACGAGGTGACAACAATGTGCAAGGGAGATAAAAATAGCTTGCATGCATCCAAACCGATCCTTAGTCGTTAGATTTCCTCATAAGATGGATTTTGGGCCGTCCTGAACTTCTACAGGAAGTTTCCTGTAGAAATACAGAGCTTCCTGTAGAAAGGTTGCATTTCCTGTAGAGAGTCTGCACCTTCCTGTAGAAAATCTGCATTTTCCTGTAGAAAATCTGCGTCTTCCTGTAGAAAATTTGCGTCTTCCTGTAGAAGACTCAAGCCGTAATAAAATTGCACGTACCTTGGAGAAAATGAGTATTCTTGGAGGAGGTGCTGGTGAGGTCTCCTGACTGCATGATAAGGATCCTGAGCTTTGAGTTGAGAGGCTTCCTCTCCTCCATAGAACACCTGCAACCTGCATGCAATTTTACATTATGAATTTGCTGCCCTTGTTTTTTTTTTTTTTTTTGAAAGATAATAGGGGCGCCTCAATGAGGTTTTCACCCTTGCCATCTGCCCTGAGCGCCTCAAAGAGGTTTTCACTCAAGGATCTTTTTTCAAATCTCTTTTCTTTTTTTTTTGAAAGACAAAAGGGGCGCCTCAATGAGGTTTTCACCCCTACCACCTGCCTTGGGTGCCTTAGAAAGGTTTTCACCCAAGGATCTTTATTATTATTATTATTATTATTATTTTTTTTTAGATCTTTCAGGGTATGCCCAAAGGAGAGGCAGAACCCTTCTCTATGACCAGCACTGATTTCTCCATAGTTTTGATGAACTCTTGTCTTGAGAGAGGCTTCCTGTAGATCTTCAATCGATGCCCATTGACAAGCATGGGGATGGCTTCCTCATCAATGGTCCGAATAAGAACAGATCCATTGTCATGACATGTTTCCACTACATATGGTCCTAGCCATTTGGTTCTCAGCTTCCCCTTGAAATCTTTGTATCTGGAGTCATACAACAAGGCCCGATCTCCCGGCTGAAATTGCTTTTCATGGAGATGTTGGTCATGCCACACCTTTCTCTGAAGTTGAACCACTTCTGAGTGAAGGAGGGCCTGCATTCGGTGCTCATCCAGTCCATTCAGCTGCAATAACCTTTCTTGTTGTGCATGGCTGAGATCTAGGTCCAGCTGAGCTGCCATCCTCAAAGTGTTGTATTCAAATTCAATGGACAACAAAGCTTTCTTCCCATAGACCAGCTCATAAGGTGTGAAGCCAGTGGTGGTCTTCCAGGTGGTGTTGTAAGCCCATGTGGCCTCAACCAGGCGATCTGCCCAGTCCTTTCTGCTGCTGCTCACCACCTTAGTCAAGATCCCTTATAATGCTCTATTGGTGACTTCCACCTGCCCATTTGCTTGAGGGTGATAGGGGGTGGAAGTCCTATGCTTGATCTTGTGGTGAGCTAGTAAGTCTTCAACCAAGTTGGATGTGAACTGGCTCCCTTGATCGGTGACTAGCTCTCTTGGGTAGCCAAACTTGTAGAAGATGTTTTCTCTTAAGAACTCGGCCACCTTTTCTTCTGTTGCTACTTTGATTGCTTTAGTCTCTGCCCACTTTGTCAGGTAGTCAGTACACACAATGATGTAAGACCTTTGCCTCGAAGGAGGGTTGATTGGACCCACAAAGTCCATGCCCCACTTCTCAAATGGCTCAAGAGTCACTTGAGGTTGGAGAGGCATCTCATCCCTTTGAGTCGGTTTCCCCATTCTTTGGCATTGGTCACATTGGCTGATATATCTTCTGACATCTTGATGAAGTGTGGGCCAATAGTAGCCTACCTGCAGGATCTTGAAGGCAGTTCTCTTTGCTGCAAAATGTCCTCCACAAGGCATGACAGGTGAGGAGGATATCAAAGACTTCCTCCTCCCTTACACAACGCCTTAAGATCTGATCGGGGCCAAGCTTGAACATATTGCCCCCGATCCAAGTAAATGAGGCACTTTTTCTGATGATTCTGCTCTTCTCTCTTGAAGATAGGTGCGGAGGGAACTGTGCTGAAACAAGGTAGTTTGCTATATCAGCAAACCATGGAGAGAGTGCTGAGATAGAAAACAGATGTTCATCAGGCATCTGGTCATCCACTGTTCCATCCTCATCTGCAGAAAAATCCAATCTAGATAAAAAGTCAGCAACAACATTTTCTTTACCTGGTTTGTCAACAATGGTCAAATCAAACTGCTGCAACAAAAGTAACCATCTAATAATACGAGCATTCACATCTGGTTTATTCATTAAATATCTAATTGCAGCATGGTCAGTATGTACAAATGTTTGATAGCCAGTGATATAATGTCGGAACTTGTTCAGTGCATGGACCACAGCCAAAAACTCTTTCTCAGTTACAGTGTAATTCAGCTAAGCTTTGGACAAGTTTTTGCTAACAAAGTAAATGGCATATGGAAGTTTTTGTTCAACTTGTCCTAAAGCTGCACCTATGGCTTTGTTCGAGGCATCAGTGTGGATGTGGAAAGGTAGGGCCCAATTTGGACCTCTCAAGATTGGGGCTGACACCAACTTGTCCTTTAATTCATTCAAAGCCCTCTGACAATCATCAGTCCACTTAAACTCCACATCTTTTGTCAACAGGCCAAACAATGGCGAGGCTAGCTTGCTGAAGTCCTTAATGAATCTCCTGTAATACCCTGCTAATCCTAAGAAACTCCGAACATCCCTTACCTTTTGAGGACGTGGAACCTTCTTGATGAGAGCAATTTTGTTAGGATCCACCTGTAACCCTTGGCAAGAAATGGTATGGCCTAACACGGTCCCTTCAGTCATCAGGAATTCACATTTTTCAGGACTAAGGGACAAGTTCATCTCAATGCATTTGGTTAGGACTTTTCCCAGATTGGACAATGCTTCCTGGAAGTTGGTCCCATAAGGAGTGAAGTCATCCATATAGATTTCCACTGCATCATGGACCAGCTCCGAGAAGATGCTCAAGACAGCTCTCTGGAAGGTAGCAGGAGCATTGCATAGCCCAAAGGGAAGAACTCGGTAGGAAAAGGTACCCCAAGGACAAGTGAAGGTGGTCTTATCTTGGTCTTCCGGGCTGATTTGGATCTGGTTGTACCCGCTAAACCCATCTAGGAAAGAGAAGAACTTCTTTCCTGCCAGTCCATCTGTTATCACAAAATCAGGTACTGAAGGCTGCCAATCAGCAAGATTCTGTGTAACTATTTCAAACCAGGCTTTAGACTAAGGCTTAGCCTCCCTAGTCAGAGAGGGCTCTCTCACAGACTATGAATATTGACTAATGACAAGGAAAGATGGCTAACTCTTAAAACACATGAAAAATAAGCTGGCTGGACAAATATCAAAGTGATTCCCATTGGGCTTATGGAGTCTCACACATATCAGCAAACAAAAACACTATCCTTTCATAGAAATCAGGGCACTTTATATCTAATGTTCAAACATAACTTACATAAAACACAGTTTGCCAAGGCATACAGGAAGTCAGAGCATGACACATGAGTTCTGAGTGATTATGCAGTAACAAAACTGTAAAAGAACACTAAAGAGAATAAACCATCATACATTTGAACCATTAGATCTATTGTGAATCCTGAGAAGAAACAACAGACATTTGTATTACTGAAATCTGCTATACATAAACCAAAATAGTCTTGTCTTTTATCAAAACATCCAACCCCAATTACATCCAAGTCTGATCTATATATAGGAATACATTCTTAACCACCTTGAGCTTCCTCCTCCAGCATGAGGGGAGCTCGAAGGTTGCTATTAACTACTCCTATCTTCTGTTTAACTAACTCATTAAATACATAAGTACTGAACTGTAATTACAAAGAGTCCTAATTTAATCAAAACTCAAAATCTGTCCTCCTCGTAGCATGATTCCTTCTTGATTCTTGACATCTGTCTTCTTTCTGTTTTGGCCGAGATATCTTGGAGGAGAATGCAATGAACAAGCTGGCTTTGGATACTGGCTGCGTAGATGGTTCATTAATCCTCAAGATAAGTCCCCTGTTTTCCCGGTCCTTGTCTCCCATCATTCTTCACAAATTAAGTAACATGTTCCCAACTCTTTAATTCCTTAAAGATTACGAGCATCACCATATTCCCCAATGTGCTGGAAGCCTTGTTGACTTAACAGGTGTATAAACCAAAATCTCCGTATGCATTCCCTATCAGAACCCTAATAATCGGTAATAAAGTACCTTTATCAAGGTTTAACTAAAGACAAAAATATTTCACCTTTTCCAAAAGGCACACTTGTCATTCTCTGCATAGCTAGAATAGTCTTATGTGGTCTCCCTTATGTTCCTTAGGCATTTTCTTCAAAAATTTGCTGATCCCATCATTAAACTCTTTGTTTTCATCATAAAACAACACCTACAGCAGTTTCGTAGCGCGCTACGAAACTGTTGTTTTTGCTAAAACAAAGTATATTTGCACTAAGGCGTCTTTTGCTTGAACTTATGACTCTTCAGACTTCTTCTACAGGTGTCAAAGACTTATATGACTTCAAAATAATGGAGCTTAAACAAAATTGACCAAAACTAAGAATATCACCTTTTTCTTCAAATCAGTGAGCTAGTTGACCTAGCTGTATCTTCAAATTTGCAACCTCCTTCTTTAAGGCTTTATTTTCAGCTCTCAGGCTCATGTTCATCTTTCTGATGAGTTTAGCTTGCTTGAGGGCTGGAACCATCCATGTATACACATCAGCCACTGAATCTACCTGACCCACTAGGTTTTTGCTACCTTTTAACACAGCTCTTCGGTAGTTGGCATATCTAACTGCAAGCTCCTTAGTAACATTCTTCACCTGGGCAACTTCATTAACATTCTTCACCTGGACAACTTCATCTTTTGCTGCTCCCGCTTGGTTCTTTATGGCTATAACATTTCCTCCTTGGGTAATAATAACCTTTCTGTTCTTGTCTTTATGCTTGACTGCCTCCACTGTTTTGGTCAATACTTCAATTACCTCCGTTCTGGGCATCTTTACAGCTTTCTCTTCTTTATGCACTTTCTCAGCTTCTCTAACTTGTTTCCTTGTAACTGGCCTTCGTGGTTTGAACATAAACTCCTCACTAGGTTCATCAAACCTAAGTCTTTTCGAAGCTTTTGACTTCTTAGTGCTCTCAGGTGATGATTGAGTTAAATCAATATGCATGGGTTCAAGATGCACCGGTTCTTCCTGCTCAAATTCAATGGCATCAAGCAAATCACTTAAGCTGGCCTTTGAAATTGGACTTTCATCTACAGCTACTGATTTACCCTTCTCTTTGCTTAATTGACTCCTTGTTTTAACTCTTGATACTCTTTCAGACCCACTTGATCCAGGTACATCTTTCTTGTGCTTAACCTTTTCCTTTGATGATGGCTGAGATGGCTCTTTAATAACCACGGGCTTTACTGGCTTGTTCATCTGAGATTTGGTTTTCTTTTTATCCCTAGCCTCCTTTCTAAGCTCAGCTATTGTAGGTTCTTCCATTGATTCTTCTCTTTCTCTAACCGGCTGTGGGGTGAGGCCTGTCCTACTCTGGAAACCAGCCATATAGATGAAAGAATTCCAATCCCTACCAATTTTTTGAAGAGCATCCAGCACTAACAGTTTGACTAGACCATGGTGAAATAAGGATGTCTCACAGTCATCCTTCCTTAATTGAACTTTATCACACATCTTGCTGAGACTACGAAACAGGTAAAATGGAATATCTATAGATGCTTTACCCGTAAAATGCAGCAACAACTTAAAATGATAGGAATAGACTTTGTTATATCTGCCCTCACAGGTTAAATACTTTTGAATACAGGTAAGAAGCATAGCATAGTGTTCTTTAACATAACTTCTAGGCACAGCCTTGGTTAGATCTTCATTCACATAGGCTTCTTTCAAGAATTCCTTGCAGGGGTTCATATCAAATTTGAAGTTTTTAAACCACTCCTGCCCTCCTCTCGGAATCTCAGTTACATTAGCAATAGCCTCTGGAGATACTTGGAATTCTAACATAGACACCTTAGAACTTAAACCTGTAAAGTTCAAGGCAAACTCTTTTGTTACCTGAGTGTGGCCACCCTTCAGTTTTTCACAGAAACTCCAGCAACCAGCATCTTTGAAAGCCTTTCTTACACCTTCATCCCTCAATGCAAGATCCAATCCTTCAGGCTCTGCCCTCTGACACCTTCCAGACCGATGCTCCTTCTTCTCCATTACGCTTTGAAATCTTTCGCACAGAGAAACACCACCAGCCTCAACTCAAATGGCAAATTCAAATTTTAGAACGCAGGCTCGCTTGCAACAGGCTCTCTTGAAGAAGAAACTCGGGCACATTTGCAATTCAAATAACTTATCATACAAGCTGACCACTTTATGCATTATTGACAAACATTATAACACGACCATGCATGACAAAACCGTTTGAATGATTTTAATGTGCGTGACTATGAACCTACTGGTGGAATGATGGCTCATAAGTGTTTAGAAGGTACGCCAACTGACAATAACTGGACGGACACAATGACTCATCCCCAGACATGACATTTTAAGAATCTGCGCTGCAAAATCCCCGAATCCGCGATTTCGTAGCGCAGATAGTTATAAATTAGCAGAATGCGCTGCGAAATGGCTGGATACTGACACGCTGCGAAAAGGCTAAAACATCATTGCGCTGCAAAATCAACCAATAAAACTGCGCTACGAAAATGCGAAAAGGACCAGTGATGTATACAAGATAAGACATGTCTTATTCAATCATGATGAAGGATGACTAACGGTTTTTGAAAATGATTCACATCAATATCATTTAGAAACATGACCCCTAAGTAATAAACATAAGACAACAACCATTTGACACCCATTTTTGACAATGAAAATTTGGACAAAATTTATGTACATGTGACTGCAGTTTTAGGTGATAACACCATCCAACACTTGATCTATGAAAGGTAGAGGGAAATGGTCTTTCTTGGTAGCTTTGTTCAGTTCTCGGTAGTCCACACAGATTCTCCATTTCCCATTCTTCTTGGGAACCAACACCAGAGGGGACACCCATTCACTATCTGAGATGGGGTAAATGAATCCGGCATCCAACAATTTTTGCAATTCTTCCTTGACAATGTCCTTAAGGGCTGGATTCATTCTCCTCTAAGGTTGCCTAACCGGTTTACAACCCTCTTTGATGTATATGTGATGGGTACAGACCGAGGGATGGACTCCTTTCATCTCCTTATAGCTCCAAGCAAAAGCATCTAGGTGACTGGCCAACAGGCTACACAGCTCCTTTTCCTGGGAAGGAGATAGAGAGGAGCTGATCTTTAACGTTCTCTCAGGGCCGAACTCCACATTTTTGACTCTGGGAGTGACAGGGTTGGTCATACAAAGATCTACTAAGGTGCTGGCTTGGGCATCCTCCACCAATTTTTCTAAGGATAGTGCACTGAAAGGTGGATTCTGGATCAAGGTCTCAATCAAGTCATCCTCGGTTGGGGGGTCTCTTCTAGTGGTATCTAGGGTGCACAAAGGTGCTGAGTATACTTCATCCTCTTCTCCTTCCTCCAACCAAAGTGGTAAGTCATGCTCTAAGGAAGGTTGGGCAGGAGGGTATAGGACTAGCTGCTTGGACATAGGACCATTTTTGATGGTCATATTTCCTGCACGACAACTTATGTAAGCATCTGCAGTGGCTAACCAAGGCCTTCCCAAAATAAGAGGATATCCAGTAAGCTTTGCCTTGGGTTGCAGAACCAAGAAATCTGCAAGGTATTCCCAAGAGTCGACAGAGACCAAGACATCCTCCACAATCCCTTCGGGAGTCACAGTGGAGCGATCTGCTAGTTGCAGAACTGTCGAGGTCTTCCTCAAGGAACCCTGAAGATTGAGTTTGAGCATGGTATCCCTGGTCATCACATTAATGGCAGCCCCCAAATCAATCAAAGTGTGAGGTATGATGATGCCATTAATGTGGACATCTACTACAGGACTCCCAGGATCTAGATACTTTGGGCAGATGACTTGTCCTAACATAAGGTCAGACAGTTTTCCTAAGACATTGATGGTTGAAGCATCTCTCTTTTGCCTGCCTGGGTGTTTGAAACACTTTTCCTTAACCAGTTTGTTGTATATTGGCACATCCTTAATGGCTTGGAGAAGTGGTATTTTCACACACAACTGCTTGAGCTCACCCAGAAGCTCATCCTCCTCTGGGTTAGGTTGTGTGGTGGCTGTTAGTCTCTCAGGAAAGGGTGGAATAGCCTTTGGTTCACTTTCCTGTTTATCTTCCTCATCCTCTGGGGGAGGAGGTTGGCGATCTGGAAGAGTCTTGCCAGATCGAAGATTGATCTCCTGGATCTCCACAACATAAGTAGGGCATGATGTTTCCCCAGTGTATACCTGCTGGGCCTGTCTATTGTTGGGGTTTGGGTTCGGTTGAGCAGGTATTTGAGGTTGCCTTCGAGGAGCAGGAGGTAATGGTTGAGGTTGAACTGGTGGTGGAGGAAAAATGGCAGGAGGAGTGTTGTATTGGGGCCTCCACCCTGACTGAGGTGCATTCCACTGAGGCTGTGGCTGGGCATGTGAGTGATAAGAATGAGTAGTGGGTTGAGTAGGGTACTGAGGTGGATAAGACCATGGAGGAGGCATAGACCAGGAAGGATGAGCAGGGGGACCCCAGGAAGGCATAGGAGTTGATTGGTTGGGGCTGTAATAAGCTTGAGGTGCCCCTTGCATCCCCTGCTGGTAAGGTCTAGGTCCTTGTGGCCTCCTTTGGTTGAGGTAATAGAGAGGTTCAGTGGGAGCTTCTGTCCCTTGGTACATGGCTTTGAATCCAGGTAAGGTTGGACATTGGTTTGTGGGATGGTCCTCCTCACACACGAAACACACTTCAACCGAATGCAATGGACATTCGTTCTTAGGGTGTCTCCTGGTACATCTAGGGTAGAAGATAGCCAAGGCTCTCTCAGCTTCTTCCTTCTTCTGCTGGATCCTGAAGGTGTCTAGCTGCATGGAAATGGTCTGTCTCACCTCACTCTTAAGATCTTCCAATTGATTTGCAAACTCATGTTTGGAGAAAGGGACACCAGTTGAGAGGAGGTTTCCTCTACCTCGTTTCTGAGCTGCCCTGGAGTGGTTTCTAAACATCGTCTTGATGTCCTCATAAGGCAGTTGGTAAATGTCCCCCCCAGCTAACATGTGAAGGGTATCTAAGAGGTCTTCAGGGACTCCTCGGAGCAGGACCAACTTGATGGATTCAGGGTCAAGTGTGCACCTGGCCCGCTTATAGCTAAGTTGGAACCTCTCCTCATAATCCTCTAAGGACTCATCAGTTCCCATGGTCATCCGAAAGATTTCTCCCTTGGTTTCCTTGGACCTACAATAGTCCCGGTACTTGGTATTGAAAGCTTGCTGCATTTGAGCCCAAGTAGTGATACTATTCCCAGGTAAGCCCATGAACCAGCGTAATGCTGCATCCTTAAGAGTGGAAGGGAAGAGTTTCAGCTTCTGCTCATCTTCAGTATAGTCATAGGTTCTACAAAGGACAACAAACTCAAACAGGAAGGTATCAGGATCTTCAGTAGTCAGTGCATGGAAGTGAGGTAAAGCGGAGGGGCTAATGTTCTTCATTTTCATCTCTCCATTGGTCTCTCGGATGGGGAAGGCACCTTCTATTCTCTCATCTTCTCTTCTATTGTCAGCCATAGCTTCAGATGGGATGGTCTCTAATTCTTCTTTTGCTATAGGATCTTCGTATATCTCAGGAGGTTCACCTATAGGTTCTTCCGGATCACTGTCACCGAAGAAGAGAGAAGGGTGACTCAGTGATGTGGTGGGGGTGTTGGGTAAGAATTTGCCTGTTTTATCTCGATTCCTACGAGGCATGAAATGGAAAGACTTTTTTTTGATTGATTTTGTGTTTTTTTCTTTGGTACCTGCAAAACTGAAACAGATTGATCTACAACTAACTATTTTACTGAAATAAAGATGCAGAATTAAATTGAAAGCAGGAAAGAACTAATCTACTTTGCTCAAATGAAATTGCAGGAATGGAAATGCTAATCTACGCTTGCAGAAATGAAATTGCAGAATTGAAATGCTAATCTATGAAAGCAGGAAATGCTAATCTATGAAAGCAGGAAATGTCTATGCTACTTTTGCAGAATGGAAATGAAATAAACTACTTAGCAGAAGGAAAGAGTAAGAAAATAGAAGAAAAGCAAAAATTACTAATACTCTGACGCTTCCCCGGCAACGGCGCCAAAAAGATGGTGGGCTCCAGTATTGTAGCAATAATGCTACAACTCTTGGAGCTTCCTATCTCTAATTTTATCAACCCGGTAGTTCGTAACAAACTTGGAAGCGACGGTGCTGTATGCACAAGTACTAGCTCTTGTCGCAGCTGTCACTTGGTCAGCTGGCACAAGTCCGCTAGGGCTCAAGCCAACTTCTATATGCTCTCAGAAGAAGCTTTCTAAATGATGGACGAAGACTATCTCAAAGGAAATTGACCTACTTTGCAATAATGAACTGAAAGCCAACAAAACAGGGAAACCCTAGTAAACCCTAATCTGACTAGTCTAATCTCTATGATGCAATGGTGGGAGTGCAAACTTCTAGAAATGATGCCATTACTTCTAGTGATATGAGATGCATGAATTTAAGCTACTTCTACTAAAAAGAACATTGTTTTTGTATCTTTGCTTAAGTGGTTGGAGTTATTATGATTTTGTTTCTTATTAGGGTTTGACTGTGCAGGGGTAGTTCGAAGGGAAAGAAAGCTTGGGAACGGTCAGGAGGGCTAGGAAAGGTTCCAGGGGATCCAAAACATCATTACACAGAAGTCCACAACATTCAGATGCTTGGCAACCGAGGTTACAGGTTTCTACAGGATGTCTGCAGGGGATCCTACAGGAAGCTCGGGATTTCTACAGGAAGTCTGCTAACGTCTACAAGATGTGCTATGGTTGGAGTTTTGGGTGATGGAGGAGTGGAGGAGTTGTATGGGTGGATAAGTAGGATGGAAATGGAGCTTATGATGGCTCAGGGACAGAGATATGAGATGAGGAAAGAGTGGGTACAGTTGGTTGGTGGATGGAAGGGTGGAAGCAATGGAAAGTCCAAAAAGATGGAGCTACGTGAACGGTAGAAGTGTTGGAAGGCAAACGAGTTGAATCAGAGGTTGGGTAGGTGACTTTAGGCGTGGTTGAGAAGAAGAAGAAGATAACAGAGCGATGCAACGCAGTGTAAAGGAAACAAATCTGCACAAAACCGAGAATTCATCAACCTATCCTAACTGTGTTATTGAATCAATGAACAACAATGTAAACTTCAGAGAAAAATCGTGCATGGAGTTGGAATGAAGAAGTACTGCGCAAGATCGAAATGCATGGATGGATCTACGATTGAAATGACTGTGTTGCAGCTTGAATGAAAGTGTATGACTGCGTTTTTTGGTGGCTGGTACGGTCTACACCCCCAATCTCTAAACAGAGATGGCAGTGAGTGCACTGTCAGCCTTTTCTTGGAGCTCTAATGAATGCTGATCCTCCTACTCTAATCTAAGCAACTAAAAGCACTTGAACCGTAAACTAATCCTACTCAATCATATAAAAGAAATCAAATCAGCAGACTGTAATTTCTAAATGCATGTCAAAACAGAGGAATAAAGTGCTGAAAAGAAAGACAAGTAACAATACAAGGAAGAGGAGGTCTATTGCTCTCAGGTTGGGCCCTAACCTGAGAGCTATAGCTCCCTTAAAAAGTCAGAATTGAATCCAAAGCTGCCTGTCTTTATTGATTAATCATGAGTCTAATGACATGCCAAAACTGGCTTACAAAGAGCAAAAACCGAGCTGTAGCTCGTGCTTAGAAATTGCAACAACAGTTCAAAAGTTCAAAAAGCTCCTATCAAAGGCCACGGCCTTAATACTTATACATGATGAGGATCAAGCTGGCTTCCTCAATTAATGGAGCTCGACTGTCCAACTAAAAGTAAACTGCTGTAGACTGCTGTTCCTGTAGAATCCGTTGGCTGCCTTTAAGCTTGGTGGGGAAAGCCGTTGGAGCTCGGAGTTAGGGTGGAGATCACGAGGGAGGTCATTTAAGGCTGTAGACAACCTCCCTATAAACCTGCAATGCCACCTTTGCTGTCTCCTTGTCTCCTTCTGCGTGGTCTCTGCTCCCTTTAATGCCAAAAAACCTGAAATCATCATGTATTAGCCACATAGATATAATGCCTACCCTTCTTCCTACAAATAACACGAATATACCAAGAAATGAATGCATAAGTGATAAAAGATGAAGGGTTGAGCAAGGTAAGTAGGCCAAATGAGCCCAATTTGTTACCAAAAATTGGGGCTCATCAGAGTGACCACTAAAAAATCCACAGGGAATTCTCCATTCAAGTTGGTATATGGCACTGAGGCTGTGTTTCCAATTCAGTTAACTCTCCCTATGGAAAAGTTCCTACAAGAAGAGCAGAATGAGGAAGAAGATATGGCAAAAAGAATCACTGATTTAGCAGAGGTACACCAAATCAGGGAACAACTGGTTGAAAAGTCTGCAGCTCATCAAAAGAAGATCAAGGAAGCTTTTGACAGAAAGACAAAATCAGATAATTTTCAGGTTGGAGTTCTAGTTCTGAAGTGGGATGCATTGAAAGAAAAGAAAGGCAACCATGGGAAGTTTAATGCCTTCTGGATAGGGCCTTTTATTATTTCTTAGATCCAAGGGAACAATACCTTCATGCTGAAAAGTATGGAAGGAGAAATAGTTTTTGATGGCCTAGTTAATGGGTGTTTTCTGAAAATTTATGTGATTTAAGGTCTTTTGGCCTTAAAATTGTAAATATGTTTTTTTATCAGTTTTAGTGTAAGATCAATTAGACTCCATGCCCAATGGAACACTAGGGAATTTTGCTAATTTGTCTTCACAGGAAAGGCATTGATTTGTAAGTTCTTGAGACCTCACAGGGAGGATCTCATCCCTAGAAGGAGCCAGTGTTAGCTCTGCTACATACTTCGAGATTTGAGGGTCAAATACATGTTCGATCGTATTGGTTATGCTCACAAAGGACCCGTATCAGTCATCCTTCTCTTCCCCCTTCATTCCGCTCACACTCTCATAACCCCCGCCATCTCTGTTTTTCCTCCAAAACTCGGCATAAGCCCCTGTTCCTTCAAGCCCCAAAGCACTAAGTCTAAAGCTCCATAGCACCGTCACCACATGACCCTGCGCCTCCGTAGCCCATAGTCGCCTTTTAATCATAGCCGTCGATCGCCGCGTCCCGATCCAACGGTTCCCCACCGCATTCAATGGATAACCTGTCCGTTTGTTTCCCGCCGTTCGATCATCTCCACCATGATCGAATGGTGTCCGCTCTTCCCGCGCCTGCAAACCAATCGCTCGTTAACTCGTGATCAAAGTGGTTTCGTCATGTCCCGTCCGCCACACGTCATGCATTGACTGACATCGCTCGCCCTTGTACCTTTACCGCTTTCCCCCCAACGACGGTGCGATCAATACCGCTCACTGCCCGTCCTCCATCCCAGCTCGTTATATCCCATGCATGTCTTCTGCCCGATGACCGTTGGATCTGCCCACCCGAGATCCAACGGCCCACGATCTCTCCGCTTCCATAACTCCCGATACTCCTTGCCAAGCACTGTTCGCCGTCCATCTGCGTGAACCAGTGGCCGATATTCCTCCTCCATTCATCCCAACTGTCCACGCCCTTGACCATTCCATACTACAGAAAGGACGAAGATGACCAGCATTCAGGATTCGTCACAATAGCTCCTCAACAACCACATTCAACAGGAAGGATGGCCGAGAAGAAAAAGGACATGCCTCGAGCAGTTAAATGCATTTAGCAGTTATGGAACTTCATCCATACGACACTCCACCTGCTCAAGAAGTACAACAAAGCACCTGAGAAGATCAAATTCATTCACTGAAGCAAGCATATCGCACCAAAGACTGCATCAAGAAGTTAAAGTGGTTGGTGGTCCATTATGACCCCTCCACGCCTAGAATAGCATAACATTTTTGTAATCAAACTCTATATATACCTAGAAACAAGATGTAATCAGGGTTGATGGTTGTTGTTTTGATGTAAGGTTCAACTTCTGGAGACTGTAACTGCTTTGATACTTGTAGCGTCTCATCTTCATTTTCAGCTAATACAAGCTTCTTTTACTGTTAATTCCTCACTTTACATTTCTATTTTGTTCTAGGCTGTGCTTGATATGCATTTTTCCTGAACTCTTGATGTTTAGCATTAGAGGAGCTATCATCCTACCTCTGTGTTAAAATCCTGCATGTATCAGTGAATGTGTTAATCAAGTTTCTTTTCACTCAGTGACAGAGAGCTATCATCCTGTCTGTGCACTGGGGAATTGGATTTGCAAACCTCTTTACTGGTTGCAGCCAGCCATCACAGGGTCCTGTGCATCTGCTGGTGTGGTCATTATTCTCCATATTCACCCAATCCTTAAACTGTGAGTAATTGGTGGTCTAAAGCCTTGTAGTCTGGGGGTGTTCACGCATGTCTAGAGTCAAGCAAAGTAGGAGTGGTTATCTGGCTTGAACAAGCATCATTCCTTCCATTCACCCATTTCCAACATTAAGTTGAGTTTGTAATTTTCCCGAGCATCTCCGAGATACAACCTAGGAGAGTTTCTTGGGGTGATAACAGGCCTTTCTCTGAACTCACATGCAAGAGTTTCTCATGAGGGATTCTTAAATTAACTAGAGTAACACTAGTGAATTCATTAGTGCATTGACTGACTGTTAGTCCTCTATTAGTTCCAAAAATAATTTAGAACTAATTTAACTGAACTTAACTCAGTAAACTGAGTGATCTAATTTCCAACTCAATTTAAACTCACACTGGACCCCTAAAATTTAGGCAAAACATATACATGACTACATAAATACTTCCAACTCGAAATTCCTAAGCTAATTAAGTTAATTAAACTTAATTAACTATTTACAAGTTGCTATGAGAATAGAATTCGATTTTAATTCAAGGACAAATTAAACTGGAATTTCTTGTTGCCATTTATCAACAAGGAGATTGAACACACATAGAGGATTTATGCACTATAGTAGCCCATATGCCACAAGCCATACTTATTTGTACTTGCATACATTTTCTATTTAGAGAAAGAGAATAGAGCGAACTCACCTTCCAGCTAAGTTTTTCTCTCGAAATGGTTTCCGAGGTCATATATTGTGTCTGTTCACACCTAATCCTCAGCGGTTTGGTAAACTGGAACGTGAACAGTCATCAAGAAGATGAACTGATCCGTCTCATTTATGTATATAAACAATAGTTCTCTAATGAAATAATCAATCAGTTTTTCTTCTACCCATTCTGGAGTTACCCTGGCCTGACATGGTATCAGAGCACAGGTCCTAGATTCCTTGTAACTCCCTTATCTCTGTCCTGAGTGCTCCTCTGTCCTGAGCGCTGCTCTGTCCTGAGTGCTGCTCTGTCCTGAGCGCTACTCTGTCCTGAGCGCTGCATCTGTCCTGAGTGCCATTAATTCTCTGCGCATCGGTTAAAAGTCATTAATTGTCCTGCGTTCCATTGATTCGCTGCCTCTCCACACCAGATGCACTAGCTCTGCAACAGATCATCGAGGACGTTGTGGAAATACTGAAGATTAATCAAAATCCTTCCATTGAGGAGATTTCAAAGGAAACGGCGTACACGCCCCCTTGGATCCTCCGACACCGACTTGCAGCTCGTTGTTGTCAGGTACATTCCCCCATCGTATGGTATCGTACTCCTTGAGCTTCCCTATGGCATAATCATCGATAGCATTAGCATCTACCGCCTTCTTGCTCTCGCCGGTGACATAATAGATGTTTTTTTCTGCCCCTCTTTCATCCGGGTCTCTGTTGACATCTCCCGTCACACCCCCGAGCCTCAGATCAGAGCTATTGATAGCCTCACGACCTTGTTCTCAGAGAGTTTGTTGGGCGCTCCTTCGGTGACCTTTGCAACTCTGAGCAAGGCAAGCTCAGCCTTGAGCTCCTTGAGCTGGCTTAACAACTCTGATTTGCTCTTGTTGCGGAGTTCATGAACCTTAATCCTGGCCATTTCGATTCAAATCTTTTCGCAAGTCCGCTCTGCGCCTCGGCTCCTCTCTCTATGGTTGAACCGCAGTAACACCCTCACCAACATGCAACAGCAGCTTTGCATGTGATGACCTGACCCTGTGTCGACATCGCCGAGGGTTATATACACAGAAATAGAGATTAAATGAATGGATACAGCTAACACATGTATATTGAATATGTCCAAGTCGCCACACCTCAGGCCGGGGAGGTCCGCATAAGATATTGCATGTGGCTCTATACTTGAAGCGGAAAGGATCCAGACGATCTTTTTCCACGCATTCTTGGACACGAAGCTGCTGGGATAGTTAAAAGTGTTGAGTATTATGTAGTTGATTTTTAACTTCAGTGTATATTTATGATGGCGGTTTTGGTATAGCGTTGAGAAGTTTGTTGAATTCATGATATTACACAGTTTAAATAATTCAAAGCATTTGTATATCATTCAAAATATTGCGGTGTTTCCAGAATGTTTTATATACCAAAGCATTTGTAGTATTGCATGATATATTGATATATTGAAGTGATATATTAATAAAATGAAGTGATATATTGAAGTGATCCCTTGCGCATTTTTTCAAAACATAGTAGTATTGCAGTGATATGTAAAATGAAATGCTGATACTTTTAGCAAATATTAGAGGGATTTGAAGGCTGTAACATAAGGATTTTTTTTTAGCAGAAGTAATTTTTTACAGAATGCATTCAATCATCTCTATGGTAGGAATAGTTCTCACTGGCAAGGAGAACTATTCTGAATGGTCTCGGATGGTAAAACACACCCTCATCTACAATGTGTTGTGGAAAGGAGTGTGTGTCGGAGAAGAAGACAAAGACCCTGTGCAGCCTACATCAGATAAAGAACTTGTCATTTGGGAAAACAAGAATAGCAAAGCCTATGCATTGATCGCAGCATCTGTAAATGAAGAAGTAAGTCGTTATATTTCATCTTATTCCACTGCCTTTGAAGCTTTACAAAAGCTGAAAGAGCTCTATGACTCACATTCTGCACTTGAAGTTGTTCAGCTCATGATTAAACTCTTCACTCTTGAATTGAAAAATAATGATCCTCTTGCTCTTGCATCTGAAGTAAAGTCTATAATGCATGATATTAAATCCACTAAGGTTGAGCTGGATATCCCTCTTATTGCCTTTCTCAAAGCACTCTATCCTACCTACTCCAATTATCTTGAGTCATTACAAGCAAATGGAAATCTTAAAGATATAACCTTTGACTCTCTTGTGAAAAAGTTTGCTGAAAGAGAGAAAGCCTTTGGAAAGAAGACAGTCCCTGAATCTTCTGAAGAGACTGTTTGCCTTGCTCATAAAGAAAAGCATCCTGCTCAAGATTCTACAAGAGGAAGAGGTGGACGAAGAGGAAGAGGAAGATACTTCAGAGGCAGGGGGGGCAAACATTCTCAAGGAGAAAAGGCAGATCTGCATTGCATTCGCTGCAAACGAAATGGATCACATGATGCTTCTACATGCAAGCTACCATGGGACAAAATTGAGCAGAGAAGAAATCAGCAGAAAGGTAAAACTGATGATACAGACAAAGGTAAAGCACCTGAATCCGCTCACTATATTGAGGCACAATGTAACATTGGAGTAAATGAAGATTTGTTTAATGCTTCACTTGCTTCTTCGAAAAATGATTGGCTGCTTGATTCAGGAGCAACCTGTCATATGACTCATAGGAAAGATTTTTTTGAAGATTTCACTGACAATGTTGATGGAGCAGTATACTTTGCAGATCAGTCAAAAATCAAGCCATCAGGGCTTGGCACAATCAGGCTTAAACTGCCTGGTCTTCCAGACTTTCTTCTGGACCATGTTCTATATCTCCCACAGCTCAAGAGAAACTTTTTGTCCCTGGTCCACATCCGCCAGCAAGGTCACTCCATTCATATGTTTGATGGCAAGCTTGAGGTAAGAAAGGCATCTGACCACTCACTTGTCATGAGGGGTATAGAAGAAGAAATACTTCTTAAACTGCAAGGAACCTCTGCTCATGCACAACATTTCTCATATATTTCTCATCATGAAGAAGGTACACTTCCGTCAAGTTTATTATGGCATGCTAGATTTGGACATTTAAACTATGATAGTCTCCGCTTGTTGAAGAAAAATGGTGTTGCTGGTTTGCCTACAATTCCTAGAAAACATAAGCAATGTGATGCTTGCATTCTAGGAAAGCATAGCAAACAGTCTTTTCATGATTCACATTCAAGAGCACATAGGAAGCTTGAACTCATTCATTCAGATTTATGTGGTCCAATGCCTGTTCCTTCTGCAAATGGAAATAAATATATCATGACATTTATTGATGATTACACCAGAATGTGTTGGGTTTATTTATTGAAGAACAAATCTGATGCTTTTCAAACATTCAAGAATTTTCATAAGTGGATTGAAAATGATGCACAATCTCATATTGGGTCTATTCGCACTAATAATGGAAAAGAATATACATCAAATGAATTTGAAAACTATCTTCGCCAACATGGGATCAAACATCAAACAATTGTACCTTTAATCCCCAACAGAATGGTGTAGCAGAAAGAATGAATAGAACAATCTTGAATATGGTACGATCCATGCTTTTCTTCAAAAATGTAAAGATAATGTTTTGGGCTGATGCTGTTCTATGTGCTGCATATATAAAGAATAGATGTCCATCTAGTGCTATAAGAAACAAGACTCCTTATGAATTGTGGTATGGACATGTTCCTTCGGTAAAACATCTCAGGATTTTTGGTTCCACCTGTTATGCTTTAATACCAAAGGTACATAGAAACAAACTTGGTGCTAGAAGTCGTAAGTGTATCTTCCTGGGGTATTCAAACACCTCTAAAGCATACCGTCTCTATGATGAAGTAAATAAAAAGTTTGTTGTATCTAGAGATGTCATTTTTCTTGAATCATCCAAATCTGACAGTGTTGTTGAGCGGCAACTTGATCGCTTGGATAGATTCAGAAAAATGAAATCATTTCAAGAGTTTGATAATCAGATTCCACATATTGAAGGGGGGATTCCTATACTAGATCAACATGTGGAATCTTCTTCTGAAGAACAATCTCCCTTGCATGAAACTCCAACACCGGATGATCCTTTAAGTGATGTAATTGATAGAATTGGGAGACTCAATCTTGATTCAGTCCCAAGTCAATCAACAGAGCAGCCTGGACCATCTCAGAAAGGTCCCCCAAAGTGGCTGACAAAGACACTTGAAAGTGTTCATCCTGATGAAATTGGAAAAACAGGAACCAGAAATACAAACCGACAAGATGGAGGTGATGTAGATAACTCTAATTCACCTGTTGATATGGATGTTACTTATGATTGTGAATTGAACTTGTCTATAGATTTTGAACCAACTTCCTTCAAAGAAGCTGCTTCTCATGATGAATGGAAAGAAGCGATGCAGAAGGAGTATGATGCCCTCATAAAGAATGGCACTTGGAAGCTGGTTGATCCTCCATTTGGAACCAAACCAATTGGCTGCAAGTGGGTCTACAAGAACAAATACAAAGCTGATGGCTCACTTGACAAGCACAAAGCTAGGCTTGTGGCAAAAGGTTTTGCACAGAAGGAAGGGGTCGATTATGAGGAAACTTTTGCCCCCACAGCAAAATGGGCCACCATCCGGACACTCTTTGCACTAGCTGCTCAGAACGGTTGGAAAGTCCATCAAATGGATGTAAAAACTGCATTCTTGAATGGAGATCTAAAAGAGAATGTTTTTATGTCCCAGCCTGAAGGATTTGCTGTGAAAGGACATGAACATAAAGTATGCAAACTTGTGAAGTCCTTGTATGGCCTCAAACAAGCACCACGAGCCTGGTATGAAAAACTAACTGAGCATCTTCTGAAACTCAACTTCAAACATTTTGATCTTGATGATGCAACTTTATTTGTCAAGAAAGTTGGCAAAACAGTTGTATATCTTGTGGTATATGTAGATGATCTTTTAATGACAGGGAACAATGAAAGCTATATTGCATCCATAAAGAAAGAATTAGGAAAAAGTTTTGAAATGACTGATTTGGGCTATGTTCATTACTATCTTGGCATTGAAGTAACCCAACATCCAAAATCCATATTTCTTTCTCAAAAGAAATACATTGGAGATTTGTTAAACAGATTTGGCATGACAGAGTGCAATCCTCTTTCTACTCCAATGGAACAAAACTTGAAGCTCACATCTATTGAAGGAAAGGAATTTGAGGATGCAACAAAGTATAGACAACTTGTAGGAAGTCTCATCTACCTCACTACTACCAGACCAGACATTTCATTTGCTGTTGGAATCCTCTCCAGGTTTATGCAAAAACCTTGTGAGGGACATTGGTCTGCTGCAAAAAGAGTTCTAATGTACTTGAAGGGAACTCAAGACCTTGGAATCAAGTATACACAGGTGGACGACTTCAGCTTGATTGGATACTATGATTCAGACTTCGATGGAGACAAAGAAACTGGGGTATCTACTTCAGGATATGCTATGAGTCTTGGATCAGGAGCTGTCTCCTGGAGATCACGCAAACAATTAGTTCCAGCAGATTCCACAACAGAAGCAGAATACGTGGTAGCAGCTGAAGCAACGAAAGAAATTTTGTGGCTCAGGAAAATTCTTGAAGATTTGCAGGTAAAACAAGTACAATCAACTCCACTCATGATTGATAACACCTCTGCAATAAAGTTGGCCAAGAACCCAAAGTTCCATGATCGTACTAAGCACATCAATACTAAATATCATCTGATCCGACATCATGTTGAGGCCAAAACAATCCATCTCCGTCATTGTTCCACAAATGAGCAAATTGCAGACATCTTCACCAAAGCGCTTGGAAGAGAAAAGCTTGAAAGATTCAGAACGATGCTTGGACTCACCAACATCCCTTCAGATTAAGGGGGGGAATGTTCACACCTAATCCTCAGCGGTTGGGTAAACTGGAACGTGAACAGTCATCAAGAAGATGAACTGATCCGTCTCATTTATGTATATAAACAATAATTCTCTAATGAAATAATCAAACAGTTTTTCTTCTGCCCATTCTGGAGTTACCCTGGCCTGACAGTGTCAAATGTTTGTGTGAGATTTTATTTCAATGTTCTCTATTTTCTACATAATTTTAAATTCACATGCATACACTATTAACAATAATTTTATAGATCCATAAATCTAATAAAATTGTAATAGTGTATAATTCATATTTTAAATATAATTTTATCATATCTATAGTGACAAACTATCTAGTGGAATATCCACTTCAATTTATAAATTGTATTGGTATCAGAGTCATGTTTCTTTAGGTATATTATGGCCATTTGCAGGGGATCTAGGTTGGTTGGGAAAAAAGTTGCAAAACCCTAATCATGGCTAACAAATTTGTGAATAACCCTCGTGATCCTGGATAGGAGAGGTTTTTGTGGATAGAACAAGTAGTCAAAGATATCAATTGAAATGTAAATATCCTCATGGTGGTCCTGAGCAATAAACTGATGTACATGTTTATAAATTATTGAGAGGGGGGTGAATCAGTGATTTTAAGCTTCCAGTTTTGCTCAACTTAAATTTCTTCTTATGCATATAATTACTTATGTATATGATCAAATATTAATGGTTTCCTTTTGCACTTACCAAAGATAGAGGCATTTTCATATATACTTATTCAAAATTCAAAATCACTCACACAACATTCAAGAAAAAACACTTGAAGACACCAAATATAAGTGGAAACCCATAAGGGAGAAAACCATAATTTTTTGGCTGAAAGTGATGTGAAGGCAAGCTCGTACTTCCAAATTACATCAGATTTTTGTAGGTTCTAACCTACAAGAGGCTCCTACTTCAAGGAAGCTCAAACTCATACAAAGTTTTCTGCAAGCTACAACTCACAAGAGGCTTCTACCTCAAAAAGGTACAACCTATTCTTTATCAAGTTACAACTTGAAATGAGACTACCATCTCTTAATCACAATACAAAGTCAAGTGTTCTGGTTACCTCATATTAATTTCTTCTCTCAAGTTTGTTGTTCATCTTCTTTTCTTCTCTAATTTTGTTCCTCTTCTGCTGTTGCTCATGAACCCTCTCATACAAACTGCTTAACACCAAAAAAATCCTTATTCCATCCAACAATTTGTATTTTATAAGCATAGCTTATTGGTTGTTTGTATTGTTTGTAGGAATACGAAATGAGGCATTGTCTCTTGGTCTTCTAAAAATGTTCACTACTTGTCTCTTCATTTCTTCATTTTCAAATCTAAAAAACATAATTTTGTAATATGAAATAGAGATGAAATAATATAGCTCAACAATTATGATTACAAGAGGCAAACCAAATTTGTATTAGCTAAATTTTCCAACCTTGTAGCATACATTTTTCTTTGATGAAAGCATATGTTTTACAACTCATGTCTCAATATATCATGTCCCATTTTTTCCATCAAGGACAACCAATGAACATATTTATTTAACAGTGTTCAACCTTCACAGCGTCAGGGGTTAGCTCAGTTGGTCAAAATCAGTGCCTGCCATTGGGAGGTCACAAGGTCTAATCTCCTTGAAGCCCTTGGGGTCAGGCCTTGCTAGTGGGCCGCGGGATTAGATTCCCTTCGGGGTCGATCAGCCCAGATTTTTCAGTGGACGTAGCGCCACCCGTTGACTAGGGTGTCCGTGAACCACAACCTACAGAAAAGAAAAAGAAAAAGAAAAAATAAAATAAAAAATGTTCAACCTTTACATTAATCAACATAGCCTTTTCACTTCGCATCACTTTCAACCTTTTCATTCCAAGCAATCTTTCAACCTTCACATTAATCATCATAGCCTTTTCACTTCACATCACTTTCAACCTTTGCATTCCAAGCAATCTTTCAACATAAATGAATCAACCTTCCCATTAGTCATGATAGCCTTTGCACTTCACATCACTTTCAGCCTTTGCATTCCAAGCAATCTTTCAACATAAATTAATCTTAATCCAATCAACACCAACCAATTATATCAATGACCTTAACATGACCATTTGACATCAATGCCAACATTATCAACATTCTTCCCCTTTGGCATTTATGGCAATACAACAATTCCTTCTCATTTTTATCCTGAGAAAAAAATACCTCTTCTTATGCCTTCATGAGTCTCATACCTCTACTTGCATCCCCCTTCGACATCAATGGCAAGGGTTTTTTAAAAATAACTCTAATCATTTCTTTTGTTTTACAGGTTCGTGAGAGTAATCAACCAATTCATAAAAACATCTATTAATGCCAAGGCATGAAGACATGTTCTGGCACAAAACCCTAATTCATAAGGGTACCAACAATCACAATCCTAAAATAAAAGCATGTCAACTATTAATGCCAAGGCATGAAGACATTATCCGGCACAAAACCCTAATTCATAAGGTTATCAACAATCACAATCCTAAAATAAAAGCATGTCAACTATTAATGCCAAGGCATGAAGACATGTTCTAGCACAAAACCCTAATTCATAAGGGTACCAACAATCACAATCCTAAAATAGAAGCATGTCAAGTATTAATGCCAAGGCATGAAGACATGTTGAGGCACAAAACCCTAATTCATAAGGGTACCAACAATCACGATCCTAAAATAAAAGCATGTCAACTATTAATGCCAAGGCATGAAAACAAGTTCCGGCACAAAACCCTAATTCATAAGGGTAGCAACAATCACGGTCCTATTCATAGAAGTTCTACATTTATAAGTCTTTATTAAAGTTGACGGCAATGTAAACTGTTGTCCAAATTGTATTAACCCAATACATTAACATGCTCTCCAATGGGAGTTAAGGCTGCTCCAATTCCGTGTAATGTAAAGTTATTCAAAATCACTGCACATTTTAAGAAATACATTTATGATGATGCCATTGTATTTCTTTGCAAATATACATTCTTGTGTTCACAGGCCATTGCTATCGCACATATAACCCTATACTCTTAACTTGAAACTTTTAATGAATAAATAAGCCAGAAACATTTCACATGTTGTTTAACCAATTTGCAAAGCTGCTCCATTAAAATTCAACGCATGTGAAACATTCCTTCAACATAATATATGTTGTAGCAACGCAAGAGGCTGCAGAATAATAAGGAGGCCGTTGTATATGCTTCAACAATACCAATCATGCCACACTCTATATATCTTGCTTGAATTATATGTTCATAGCGGTGAATATTAAAATTCTATCACCAGAAACGCTGTGCAATAAACACTGTCCAATATAAAGCTACACACTGTCCAATATAAAGCTGCAATATAAAGCTACACACTGTCCAATATAGATGCTGCAATATATGTGTTCAAAAACATATAACGCTCCCAAAAAAAATAAATATAAGTCCAATATAATGCTGTGCAAAATAAATGCTGCAATATACGTCTCCAAAAATATATAACGCTGCAAATATAAAGCGCCATAATATGGGTAAAAGCACTGTATGAGTGAATGCAGTGAATACCTCTGTTCAGCTGAGCGCAAACTGGCCAAATATGGCATAACAAGAAACACCTTCCAAAAACTAAAGCACAATATAGCTGGTGAAAGCATTATTAGATATGTACTACAGATAAAAAAGAAGTATTATTGTATGCCGTCCAACTCCATTCACAAGGCAGACGATACTATGTGCCAATGATTAACCAGGTCCATTTGTCTCATAAGCTTGTAAAATGACTTCAATAATATCCAAGGAAGAATGATCAAGTGTCAGATTTGCAGCCAAGACATTGCATGAACCCTGTCCAGATTAGGGCATAGAATTCTAAAATCTACTACATATTAATTCCAACAAGATAAAGCATTGATAAGTGCTGCTGTGAAGAGCGTTGAACATTAATTCAACCAAGAGAAGGAGTTGAGCATTATTCCAACATAAAGTTAATGCATTAATCCAATGTTGAATCATAGTATTTATGGCATTGTTCCAGGCGATGTTCAAGGTAGCCTTCCAGGCAACATTCAATGCATTTCAAGGCAACGTTCAAGCCAACACCCAAGGCAGTGTTCAAGGCAGCTTTCAAGGTGTTCAAGCCAACATCCAAGGTAGCGTTCAAAGCAACATTCAATGTAGCGTTCAAGGCATTTTTGGAGAACATTTGAATTAATAATGCAGTTCCAAAATTATAACGCTGGGTTCAGTAGAGTATTAATAATGCCTCTCCAAAGACTGCTCCATGCTCCATATAATTGAATTAATAGTGGTGCTCTATCCGTATGATAATCGCAGCTGCTTCAAAAAAAATTTGCACACCAATGTAGATAATATAAGGGGCTCTGCATATGTTACCATAGCAGCACATTGTATATATATATATATATATATATATATATATATATATCAACTGCTCTATTAAACACATGTTAGGGAAACTTATAAATGTGTTCGATAAATATTAATATATGATACTTTAACATAAAATGGTGTTCCACAAATGCATTCCTTAGGATTCCGGTTGTTGAAAATAACACATGATGAATATCGTTGCCAATGCATATTAATGCATTGAATATTAATTATTCAAAATATGTTGCAGATATAGTCCTCAACGCATAATGCTATCCAATTAAATCATTCCAACAATATTGTAAGGAGCTCATGATACAAGGTTGTCTAATGAGTTCATATGCACAATACTAATGATCTGCCTCTCTGTCTTCAGTCATCTCTATATCCATATCTATTCCTATCTATTATGAAAAGTCATAATTATATTCTTGACCACGCAATCATTATTCTTCTTTAAGTTACTTTCTTCACCCGGATTCATTCCTTATCATTACATATAGGAATTATTTTGAGCTCTTACTTTTCTTTGGATTTCCATTTTCCTCATTAAGATGCTTTCTTACTCTTTTAGTCTTTTCTTGTGATCAATTCATAAGATTTCCTTTTGCTTCATTTGCTTCATTTTCATGTGTGGCTTTTGAATGTAAGCAATTATCTTGTGATGCCTCTTCCAGTGGCAGATAAATTATGGTTCCCCTCTTTTTTTCATTGCAAACAATTGTTCAATATTATCAATGCTAGTGATGTCTCTTTTAATGGAATGCCCAAGTGAAATATAACATAACATACAAACCTTTGCTTTCATAATATAAAGTTGAAGGATTTAGAGGAATCATAGTGATGTAATGAAATATAGCATTGTAGCTTAATTACTTGTTGGCCTTCACATCATAGAACCATTTCCCCATTTTTTTTAAATTAGCAGTCTTTTGCAATCATAGAAGATGTTTGCATCAAATGATTCTTTACACCAATATTGTGATAGATTAGTTGCTTGACTAGATATCTTCATATAGAACTTGTATATAGTATGGTGAAGAGCTCGATCTCATGGTGCTTCATAATGAATGCTTAGAGAAACCAAACATAAAAAAATGTATAGGATCTGCTCCTCTAGGCTTGATGGCAACACCTTTGCTTCTGATTTCACATATATATATTTGAAGAGATCTCATTTTTTCTTCCTTGGTGAGTTATCATAATGTACTTTGATGCATGCCATATACATGTTTAGATTCATCAGAAGCTTAAGAGTTTTGAGAAAATTCTAGTGATGCCCATATACATTAAGCTAGGCTCATCTTCAATATGTTTTGACTAGATATGCAAATATCTAGTTGGACTATGCACCTTTGAGAATGTTTATTTACATGCTTATATATAGAATATGTACCTATGTACAATTTTTTTTCATAAATTTTGGGTTAAAGAATGAACCTTTGAATGATGAACCTGATTGATGTTGCTTGTTCATGAAGAAGATGACCTAATTAATTCAATGATGATCCTTTGTTCTTGTTGCTTCTTGACTGCTTCAAATTCTTGATACAATCATATGCTTCTTGTTCCTCTTAAGTTACTCCTTCCTTCTCCTGTAGTGTAGTCTCCCCCTCAGATAGTGCACTCAATTTCATATTCTCTATAATGTTTTAGGCTCTCCGTTTGAGATCACATTAGTGAGAAGATTGTGTAGGAACTACCCCTAATTTGTTTTTCTCAGATATTCAAATGGTTCTCTAGCAATAGCATTTGTAAATATATCTGCTATTTGTTCTTTTGTGGGTATGTATTCCATCTTCATTGTTTCCTCAACCACTTATTCTGTGAGGAAGTGATACTTAATAGGGATATGTTTAGTCTTTGAATAAGGCACATGATTTTTCGAAATGCTTGTTGCACTTGTATTGTCGCACTTAATAGATATAAGTTCACTAAAATTTACCTTGATAGCCGAGTTTGTTTCATGCACAACAATTGTGTGCAACAAGCAACAATTGCTATGTATTTAGCTTTTGCTGTAGACAAAAAAATGAGTTATGTTTCTTTCTTAACCATGCAACCAAATATTCTTCTAAGTAGAATGCACCACCACTTGTACTTTCCCTGTCATCCACACAACTAGCCCAATCTGCATCTACGTATGTTTTCAATGTAAAGTTATTACCTTTTGGGTACCACAATCCATAGTTCGTAGTCCCATTCAAGTATCTAAATATCCTCTTTGTTGTTAATAGATGACTTTGTTTAGGTGGTGATTGATATCTTTCCACTAATCTGACTGCCAACATTATACTTAGTCTAGAGTTTGTTAGATACAACAGACTTCCTATCATAGATATATAAAGCTTCTCATCAACATCAAGAGATTCATGATCTGCACATAACTTGCATCCAATTTCCATGGGGGTTGGGATAGGTTTATAGTCTTCCATTTGGAACTTTTTCAACATATCTGTCAGGTATTTCTCTTAAGAAATGAATATGCCTACTGAATTTTGTAGAATTTGTAGCCATAGGTAAAAGGTAAGTTCTCTAATTATTGACATCTCAAATTTAGACTTCATCTCTTCAACAAACCATTTTACTAGATGATCTTTATTGCTTCCAAAAATAATATCATCCACATATACAACAACAATTAGTAATTCATCTCCATCAACCTTTATGTACAAATTACTATCAACTCCTCCTCTCTTGAAACCATGTTTTTGAAGATACTTGGTGGCGATCTCGAGGAGGGACACTTAGCTGCGACCGTTTAACTCTTTCGTTTTCGAATTAAAGTCAGTGGCAGGGCTTTTGGTATATGGTTTTAATGTGATTTATGGTGTTCTGCTCGCCCTTTGTATTGGCCTCGGGATTGCAACCACGAGTTATCACACTTGCCTAGGGTATTTGGAATTCATTCCTTCTTTGCTATGGTTTGGTTTGGCTCTATGGGTGCTCGGTGCTTTCGCCTAGTTCTTGCGATGGTTGGTAAGTGTTGTGCCTTGCTTGTCCTGTATGGTGGTTTGCTGTGCTTTGCTTGTTCCCTGTGGTGGTTTGTTGGTGCCATGCCTCTGCTCGCTCTCTATGGTGATTCAATTCTCTGGTTTTTGGAGGGTTTTAGGTCGCTTTCCCACCTGCAAGTCTATTTGTCTCTGTCATTTGGCTCATACTTCGTTTCTGCTCTCTTTTGTGATGATTTGTGTGTTTGATGTTGGGTCTAGTGATGATTCGGCTCTGCAAACACAGGTTCTTGCCTTGCTGCTGCACAAGACAGCTCAGCGAACTCGCTCTCAGGTAATCTTCTTGTTCCAGTTGTAATTTCACCTTTAGCTTTTGAGATTCTAACGTTCTGGCTCCCTGGTGAGTAGGCAGAACACTTTCATGGCATTTCTGTTGGGAGAAACCCTTTGTTGCGGGTCTCGGCTCTCTTCCTCTGTTGCGGAATCAGACCTCCTCCAGGTAAATGCTCACTCCTCTCTTGGTTTGATGTTCACTGTGCTTTGGTGTCGTGGCCCTACCTAACTGTTGCCCTATTTTGTGGTGGTGTGCAAGTCCTTCTATGGGAACGCTGCTCCACCACTTCGTATTTGGGACTGTTCGCGGGCTTAGGGAAAACCTGGGTAGGGTCTTTCCGTGGCTATAACTTCCTCTTGCTTTCTCTGTTGCTTGTTCTATATGTAATCGGGTATAATCCTTGGGGTTTCGATTCCTTCGTGTATGTGTGTGGTTTCAGAGGCGTTCACGCCCTCGCTGTTTGTTTAATGTTTAGCCTATGAACTGTAATGGTTTTGGTTTGCATGGGTTTCAGAACCCTCCACGATTTCAGGGTTATAGATTTTGTACAGTGAACTGTTAAATGGGAAACAAAAATGAAATGTACAGGAATGCTTGAATGCTGAATATAAAAGTACCTGGTTTTTTGTTGAGGAAAAGGAAAAATGTATTGTATATGCTGGTTTACCTTTGTTTGGTTCCTGGTATGAGATGCTTTCTGTTACAAGATTCTTGTCGATGCTATTTTGATTCTTAATGAGTTGTTTTGCTGTCTTGCTTTCATTACGATGCCTGAAACATTTATGCAAAAGGGAACAAAAACTATCCTACTTTCATTTATGATAGATTCTAGAATTGTTTTATTTTATAGATGTTCAAAACAACTGTAAATTACACATTCTGAGCTCTCTCTCCTCTTTGGATGGCAGCCCCTCAATGAGCTCTGGTTTTTCTTTTTCAATGCATTATTAGTAGTTTCTTTACAGTTGAGGAACTATTCCTCAGTTACTTTTCAGTTGTCTAACAATGTCTTTAAACAAGTCCCTAACTAATCCTATCTTGATCTGCTTGCCTAATTTTAAAGAACAATGTTTGCGTCAACCTTAATTTTAAATGAAACAAAATAAAACAAAAATTCAAAATATTTTTCTCTCTATCCAACAAAATAAAATAAAATAAAAAACATTTCCCAGCTGTTGCCTTTTCACTTGAATTCTCCTACATCAAGCCCCTGGGGTAAATTAAACTCATGGTTCCTGTCCATGAGCTCTTCAATAGAGTACTTGGCACTTTGAATCTGGCCAGCATCTAACCAAGAACTATCTTCAATAGGATGACCCTTCCACTTGACTAGGTACCACAAATATTCTTTCCCTCGAGTCTATCTGGCCACCTAGGTGGACCCTATATTAGGTTGGGCGAACCTACCTATGGTTTTCGGTCCATGGTTTTGGATGCGATGGTTTTCGGTCCATGGTATTGGATGCTTCGGCATGTATAAATATGTATTGTAACATTGAAAGGAATATAATGAAAAATCAAGCTGGTAGTCTCGGTTTTGGGATCCAGGGGAAATATCTATGTATATGTGTTTTATGTGTTATGCTCTCGCATTGTTTATTTTTCTGTGATTTAGAATTTGTATGCAGGTAATTTCTGTACGGGGTTAAAACCTACATTTGGTATCAGAGCTGTTTTGGCTTCAAGGAGACGCCTTTGTTGCTGAGGGGTTTCGCTCGGGCCTGTGGTAGACCCTGTTCAGTGGGAGATCTGCGAGATCGATTCTGGTGGTGAAAGAAGATGGCGAGAAGCAGAAAGATAGAGATCGAGAAGTTCAATGGTCAGAGTTTTGAGTTGTGGAAACTCAAGATGGAGGATCTGTTGGTGGATAAAGATTAGTGGATTGCGGTAGATCCAGGTACTAAACCAACGGGAGTGACCGATGAAGAATGGAAGAAGTTGGATCGAAAGGCAAAGAGCACAATACGATTGTATGTCTCAGATTCAGTATTGCTGAATGTATCAGGGGAAGCTACGGCAAAGGCTTTGTGGGACAAGTTAGGGACTTTGTACCAATCTAAGTCTCTGGTGAATAAACTGTTCCTCCGGAAAAAGCTGTATAACCTGAGGATGAAAGATGGAGACTCGGTGACAGAGCATTTGAACGCATTTAATACTGTGGTAAGTCAGTTAGCGTCTGTTGATATTAAAATTTTAGATGAAGATAAGTGCATCAGTTTGTTGTGTTCTCTACCAGATTCGTGGGATAGTCTGGTTATTGCAATAAGTAGCAATGCAACTGCTTTGCAGTTTGATGAAATAGTCTCAGCCTTGCTGACGGAGGAGATGAGATGGAAAAATATGGAGAACCAGAATGGTGATGCCTTGTCTGTACGAGGACGGTCCCAGAATAGAAACAAAAATAAGTCATCGAGTGGGAGATCTAAATCTCCAGGAAAACCTGTAAAGGTGGTGTGCTAGAAATGCGAAAAGGAAGGGCACTTCAAAAGGGACTGTAAATCTAAAGCTCCTGATAAAGGAAAGGGATCTGATGATGCTCCTTCTACAGAGGCCAAAACCACCTCAGATGAAGGTGGGGATGTGTACTTGGATTCTTCAAGTACACATGTAGATCATGATGCATGGTTGATTGACTCAGGTGCTTCCTTTCACTTCACTCCCCATAGAGAGTGGTTCTGCGAGTATGAGAAATACGATGGTGGTGATGTATTCTTAGGAGATGATAGGAAGGCTAGAATCATTGGTCGCAGAAAAGTAAAGTTGAAGTTGCAAGGTGGAAGGGTTAGAACACTTCCGGGTGTTCTGCATATTCCTGCATTGGCCAGAAATCTGATTTCTGTAAGCAAGTTGGATGATGCAGGTGTAAAAATAGTGTTCGAGAAGGATACCTGCAAGATGGTTCGGGGAGCACTGGTATTGATGCGGGGAGTTTGGACTGGAACTCTGTACAAGCTGCAAGGTAGCACTGTTGTTGATGGATGCAACAGTTCTGTGGTTCCTGAAAGTGGAGCTGAAAATCTAGTGGTCTCTGGAGAGAAGACCATGCTGTGGCATCAAAGGCTTGGACATATTGGAGAGAAGGGCCTTCAAATACTTCATGGTAAAGGTATGGTAGAAGGTATGAGTAATAGCTCTCTGGATTTTGATTTCTGTGAAAATTGTGTATATGGGAAGTAGAATCGGGTGAGTTTCCCCTCTGGTGGTAAGAGGGCGAAACAGATATTAGAGCTTGTGCACAGTGATGTGTTTGGACCTGTGAAGGTTCCATCACTGGGTAAGTCTGTGTACTATGTATCATTTATAGATGACTTCTCAAGGAATACATGGATATATTTCCTTAAGAAGAAATCTGAAGTCTTTGACGGTTTAAAGAATTTAAGGCTCTGGTGGAAAATCAGACAAAGAAGAAGATAAAGGTGTTGAGAATAGATAATGGTGGAGAGTTTTGCAGCAAGGAATTTGAAGAATTCTGTAAGAAGAGTGGTATAGCATGATAGAAGACTACTCCATATACACCTAAACAAAATGGAGTCGCAGAAAGGATGAACAAGACGTTGATGGAAAAGGCAAGAAGCATGCTTAGTGGTGCCGGGTTAGGACAGGAATTCTGGGCAGAGGTGGTGGATACTGCATGTTACTTGGTCAACAGGTCACCTTCATCAGTGTTGGAGGATAAGACTCCACAAGAAGTATGGACTGGTAAGAAACCCTCTCTTTCACATCTGAGGGTATTTGGATGTGATGCATATGTACATTTTCCAAAGGAGAAACGAACCAAGTTGGATAGTAAATCTGAAAAGTGCATCTTTATTGGGTATAAGGATGGTTTAAAGGGTTATAAGCTTTGGAACCCAGTCACACGGAAGGTTGTGTACAGCCGAGATGTGGTTTTCAGAGAGGTAAAAGATGTTATTAAACATGAAGTCCAACCAAAGGAACCTGAGAAGATAAAGTTTGAGCTAAAGGAGGAAGAATCAAACTCTGCAGCAGAGGAGGAATCAGAAGATGAAGAGCCACAAACTCCGGCTGTGAGAAGATCAGTTCAAGAAAGAAGGCAGCCAGAAAGGTATAGTCCTTCTGCTTTCTGTTCAAATTTTGCTTTGTCTGTTACTGATGATGATCCCAGAACTGTGAAGGAAGTAGTAGATTCAGAGGATGGAAAACTCTGGAAAGAGGCCATGGTTGATGAAATGGCATCTTTGCACAAAAATGAGGCTTGGGATCTAGTGGAGTTGCCGGCTGGAAGGAAACCCATTGGCAGCAAATGGGTGTTTAAAAAGAAGACAAATGCAGAAGGGAAGGTGGAGAAATACAAAGCTTGGTTGGTAGCAAAAGGTTATTCCCAGGTGCCGGGAATTGATTTTGGTGATATTTTTTCTCCTGTTGCCAAGGTAACTTCTATTAGGTTACTTTTATCTGTTGCTGCTGCTTTTGATTTTGAGGTAGAACAAATGGATGTGAAGACAACATTTCTTCATGGGGATTTGGAAGAGGAAATCTACATGAAGCAACTTGAAGGCTTTGTGGTGAAGGGTAAGAAAGAACTGGTATGCAAGTTAAAGAAGTCTCTGTATGGGTTAAAACAGTCACCAAGGATGTGGTATCAGAAATTTGATACATTTATACGGGGACTTGGCTTCACCAGAAGAAAAGCAGATCACTGTGTGTATTTTAAATTAATTGGTGACCATGTTATTTATCTGGTCTTGTATGTGGATGATATGTTGCTGGTTGGAAATGACAAAGAAATTATCCAGGACTTGAAGACCCAATTGTCCTCCAAATTCGACATGAAAGATCTTGGTGCTGCAAACTATATTTTGGGCATGGAAATTAAAAGAGATCGGGCAAAGAGGAAGCTCTGGTTAAACCAGAGGAAGTATGTCGAGACAATACTACAGAGGTTTAATATGCAGGATAGTAAATTAGTGAAGGTTCCTATTCTTGTAGGTGTGAGGTTATCTGCTGAACAGTGTCCCAAGACACAAGAAGAGGAAGAGGACATGTCCCGTGTTCCATATGCCAGTGCAGACGGTAGCCTGATGTATGCAATGATCTGTACTAGACCAAACATTGTACATGTAGTGGGAGTATTGAGCATGTTTATGTCAAAACCAGGGAAGGAGCACTGGACAGCAGTGAAGCGGGTTTTCAGGTATTTGCATGGCACTAGTGATTATGGTTTGTGCTACCAAGGAAGACCAGGATTGGATAGAGTGTTGGATATTTGTGGCTTTGTTGATGCAGACTGGGCTGGAGATCTGGATCAGAGAAGATCTACAAGTGGGTATGTGTTTAACCTATTTGGAGGTGCAGTCAGTTGGATGAGTAAGAAACAATCTGTAGTGGCACTATCAACTACAGAGGCAGAATACATGGCAGCCACTCATGCAAGCAAGGAAGCAGTTTGGTTGCAGAGATTGTGTTCAAGTATGGGGTTAGTACAGGGAGCTATAAGAATAGACTGTGACAACGAAAGTGCAATTTTCTTGGCAAAGAACCCTGCTTATCGTTCAAAGACAAAGCACATTGATGTTCAGTATCACTTTGTGAGGGATATGATAGAAGACAAAAAGGTGTTGCTAGTAAAGGTGGACACTTTGAAGAATACTGCAGATGCATTGACAAAATCTATGAGCTCTGAGAAGTTCTCTTGGTGTAGAGAAACAATGGGCATTTTAGGGCTGGAAAAATGACTAAGCTCTCCTGTGGAAAGAAAACAACAAGTGGGAGATTGTTGGGTTGTGTTATATTCTTTCCATGACTAACCCATGTAGTGAACCAGGGGTTTAGAGGGGGGCAGGTAGCCCCCCTCTACGGGGTCTGGGGCAGCGCCCCAGGAATTTTTTTTTTGGACCCTATATTAGGTTGGGCGAACCTACCTATGGTTTTCGGTCCATGGTTTTGGATGCGATGGTTTTCGGTCCATGGTATTGAATGCTTCGGCATGTATAAATATGTATTGTAACATTGAAAGGAATATAATGAAAAATCAAGCTGGTAGTCCCGGTTTTGGGATCCAGGGGAAAATCTCTGTGTATATGTGTTTTATGTGTTATACTCTCGCATTGTTTATTTTTCTGTGATTTAGAATTCGTATGCAGGTAATTTCTGTACGGGGTTAAAACCTACACTTTTTTGGGGGCATTTGTTTAATCCACAAATCATTCTCATTTTGGGTATCCCATTTTCGTCTTTCCGAACTGTCTTCTTCATTTGCCCCAATGTAGGGGTATGGATCTTCTACATTAAAAATGGGTGAAATTCCTATACCTGGGGGTAACTGCAATTCATAAGTGTTCGCAGAAAACTTCCGAAGAATCCTGCAAGGCCCAATTTTTTTCCATTTCAACTTGTTGTATTCGCCTTTAGGAAACCTCTCCTTGCATAGGTGTGTGAATACTAGGTCTCCTGCATTGAATTGTACCTCCCACCTTTTTAAATATGCTTTTTGCTTATATCTTTGGCTGCTGTCTTGTAATTTTAATTTCACCTGTTCATGAAGATCGTTGATTGCCTTTGGGAAATCTTCACCATCAGCACTCCTGCACTCCAACTTACCCAAATCCTGTAACTCATGTACTCCACGTGGGTGTATTCCGTATAGGATCTGGAGAGGACTACTGCTCGTGCTTCTATTTGGTGAATCATTATAAGAAAATTCTCCTTGTGCAAGCACACGATCACATTATCGAGAATTTTCTCCAACCAAACTCCTTAATAGATTTCCCAGACTTCGATTCGCCACTTCGGTTTGGGCATCACTCTACGGATGATAAGCTGAGTTGAAGTTTAGTTTGGTGTTAATTTTTTCCATAAGGTCCGCCAAAAATGTCCTATAAACTTAACGTCTCGGCTCGAAACAATAGACTTCGGCAAGCCATGTAATCTGACTATCTCTGTGAAGAACAAATGTGCTACATGTGTGGCATCACTGGTTTTCCTGCATGGAATGAAATGTGCCATTTTGGTGAAACGATCCACCACCACTATGATGGAATCAAATCCCCGTTATGTCTTTGGCAGACCTAAGACAAAGTCTAAACTGACTGAGTCCCATGGTCTATCGGAATAGGTAAGGGCGTATACAACCCTGTGTTTTGGCTGTCCCTTTGCAAGCTGACACACTTTGCATCTAGTCACAAACCTCTATACATCTCTATGCATCTTCGGCCAATAGTAAAAGTGGCTCAACTGATCCAAGGTATTGTCTATGTCAAAATGCCCGGTTAAACCTCCATTATGCTTTTCCTGGATTAAGTTCTCTCTCATAGAACATTCCGGAATACAAAACTGCCCTCCTTTGAACATCAACCCTTCCTGCATATTATAATCCAGCCATGAATTGTTATCTCTCAACAATGGATTTTGGCAAGCTTCATAGGCTTCCTTAAAATCTGCATCTGCCTCATACAAGTCTTTAAGATGTTCGAATCTTAACACTTGTATAGTACTTTCATGTAGGATCAAATTCCTCTTTATTAATGCATCTACCACTTTGTTGGCTTGACCGCTGATGTGTTTCAACACAAACGTAAAAATCTGCATGTACTCCACCCACTTCGCATGTTTATGGTTCAGCTTATGCTGCTGCGTAATATACTGTAACGCAGAATTGTCTGAAAATAAGAAAAATTCATTGGCCAATAGATAATGTCTCCAATGCTTTAGCGCTTGAACCACTGCATAAAATTCCTTCTCATAAGACGTATACTTCTGCCTGCTTTCATTTAGTTTCTCACTGAAATAGGCTACTGGTTTGTCCTCTTGGCTGAGTACTGCACCAATGGCTGTTCCACTGGCATCACAACGAACTTGAAAAAGTTTATTAAAGTTTGGTAATCTCAAAATTGGTTTTTTAGTAATTTTTCTTTTGAGCAGTTGAAAACTCTTCTCTGCCATTTTGGTCCAATGGAAAGGCTGATTTTCCTTCTTAATGGTGTCCACCATGGGTGCAAAAATCCCACTGAAATTTTTAATAAATTTCTGATAAAAACTCGCCAATCCATGAAAACTCCATACCTCAAACAAACTTTTGGGAGATGGTCAGCTAACTATGGCTGCAACCTTTTCCAAATCCATTTTTAGTTCATTCTCGGAAATCAAAAATCCCAAATAAATTAACTCTTTCTTGAAAAAGAACATTTCTTCAAATTTATTAGTAATTTATTTTGCTGCAATTTTTCCAATACATACCTCACGTGTCGAAAATGCTCTTCCTTCATCTTGCTGAATATAAGTATATCATCCAGATATACGATCACAAATTTACCAATGAATTCCTTCAGCATCTTGTTCATCAACTGCATGAACGTGCTGGGGGAATTTCTCAATCCAAATGGCATAACCAACCATTCGTATAAGCCTTCATTAGTCTTGAAAGCTGTCTTCCACTCGTCACCTTCTCGAATTCTGATTTGGTGGTAGTCGCTTTTCAGGTCTATCTTTGAAAATTACACTACTCCACTTCAAACAATCCATCATATCATCCACCCAAGGTAAAGGAAACCTGTACCTGATAGTGATCCTATTAATGGCCTGGGAATTAGTGCACATTCTCCGCTCACCTCCTTTCTTGGGAGCTAAAATAGTCAGAACTGCATAAGGGCTTAAACTCTCCCGAATCAGTCCTTTATCCAACAACTCCTACACATGCTTCCTAATTTCTTCATTATCCTTCAGACTCATCTGGTAAGTAGCCTTGTTGGAAAACTGGCTCCTAGAATAAAGTCAATATGGTGACTAATGCTCTGCTTTGGTGGTAATTTGTTCAGTTGATCATCTACCACAATATCACTATATTCTTGCAACATGTCCTGTATCTCTTTAGGTAAGTCAGTGACTTCAGTATGGATCAATACTAGTTTTTGCCTTTGCACAACTGCATATTTTACCTCATCATCCTTCATCTGTCGCAGAAACTCTTTTCCGCCTAACATTAACGCTTTTGTCCCACTGGTTTCTACAACATCCTCTTCCTTCATGGGCACTAGTGTATGATTTATCCCATATTTAACAAACTTGTAACAATTTGTTTCTCTGTCATGGACGACCTTCCTATCATACTGCCATGGTCTGCCCAGTAGAATGTGGCACACGTCCATAGGCATGATATCGCAAGTCACCTTGTCCTTGTACTTGCCAATATGAAACTCTACTTTGCACTGCTCATCGACCAACAGTTGGTGACCTTTTTGCAACCAACACACCCTATATGGAGTTGGGTGCTTCAACTTCTTCAAACCCAATTTCCCCACCATTTCAGTAGCTATCAATTTATCAATACTTCCACTGTCTATGATTAATTTGTAGCATTTCCCATGCGACTTGCACACAGTCGGAACAATGCTTTCCTCTATGTCTGATTAGCTAATTCCTTAGCTGGTTTCAATAATACCTTGTTCAAAACTAAGGCTTCCCTAGTTTATGGCATATTTTCCACCTCCTGTGGTGGTGCCTCCACTTCGTCGGGTTGAGTGACATATGCTCCCCTCTACCCAGTTTGTTCATTTTCAAGACATTCAAAGGATCTGTGTCCCCACTTGTGAAACTTGTAACAACGATAGGGTTGCCTTTGCCATTACCTCTTCCTCACTGGTATGACCTTCCTCCTCTATTGTTACCTTCCCTTTCAGTCTATCTCGAAGTCTTAGAACTACTGCCCTCTTCATTGTCGTTGGCAGTCCTACCTCTGCTAAAGGTCTGTCCTCAACCTCTGCTAGAACCATGTCCTCTTTTTGGCATTCTATTTCCTAGCAATCTTTTCCTTCGCCTTCAAAGCACTCTGATAAGCTTCCTCTATGGTCTTAGGGGAAAGAATCCTAATTTCGTCTAGGATCTCCATCCATAAACCATTTACAAACCTTGTTGTTTTCTCAGGGGTATATTCAACATAACCAACTCTCAGGTTTACTTTATAAAATTCTTCAGTATATTCCTTTACGGTCGTTATCCTCTACCTCAGGTTCTATACTTGTCTATAAAGGGCGATTTGATAATCTTTAGGCAGAAATTTGCTCTTCATTCTAGCAATCATCTTGTCCCATTTTTTAATCAATGGTTTGTTCAATCTCCTCCTTTCTACCTGTACACTGTCCCACCATAGTGCTGCATGTCCCTTCAACTTGGTGACAGCAAACCTGATCCTCTTGTCTTCGCTGATTTCTTCATATTCAAAATATTTATCTAGTTCACTTATCCAATCTAACAATGCCTTTGTGGACAAACTGCCATCATAATTAGAGAGCTCCAGTCTTGGCTTGCTGCTAGCCAACAAAACTGACCTCAATAGTTTAATCTCTGGTCCTTCGTCATCTGACCCATCCGTCGTGGCTGTGTTTTCCTCCTCACTGTCATCCCCACCTTTTGGATCTCTATGCCTTCCTGCTTCCATTACTGCCAAACGTGCAGTTAAAATCCTAATTTCTTCTCGTAACCCTTCATCTGCTACTCTTCTGATGGCTCTTCCTTGACCCCTTCTTCCTACCTCCATCTTTATTGAGAGAAAGGAACAACCTGCCTTTGATACCAAAAATTGGTGGCGATCCCGAGGAGGGACACGTAGCTGCGACCGTTTAACTCTTTCATTTTTGAATTAAAGTCAGTGGAAAGGTTTTTGGTATATGGTTTTAATGTGATTTATGGTGTTCTTCCCGCCCTTTGTACTGGCCTCGGGCTTGCAACCACGGGTTATCACACTTGCTGAGGGTATTTGGAATTCATTCCTTCTTTTCTATGGTCTGGTTTGGCTCTATGGGTGCTCGGTGCTTTCGCCTGGTTCTTGCGATGGTTGGTAAGTGTCGTGCCTTGCTTGTCCTATATGGTGGTTTACTATGCTTTTCTTGTTCCCTGTGGTGGTTTTTTGGTGTCGTGCCTCTGCTCGCTCTCTGTGGTGATTCACTTCTCTGGTTTTTGGAGGGTTTCAGGTCACTTTCCCACCTGTAAGTCTATTTGTCTCTGTCATTTGGCTCATACTTCGTTTCTACTCTCTTTTGTGGTGATTTGTGTGTTTGATGTTGCGTCTGGTGATGATTTGGCTCTGCAAACTCAGGTTCTTGCCTTGCTGCTGCACAGGACAGCTCAACGAACTCACTCTCAGGTAATCCTCTTGTTCTAGTTGCAATTTCACCTTTTGTTTTTGAGATTCTAACGTTCGGCTCCTTGGTGAGTAGGAAAAACACTTTCATGGCATTTCTGTTGGGAGAAACCCTTTGTTGCGGGTCTCGGCTCTCTTCCTCCATCGCGGAATCGGAACTCCTCCAGGTAAATCCTCACTCCTGTCTTGGTTTGTTGTTCACTGTGCTTTGGTGTCGTGGCCCTACCTAACTAATGCCCTGTTCTGTGGTGGTGTGCAGGTCCTTCTAGGGGAACGCTGCTCCATGACTTTGTCCTCAGGACTGTTCCCGGGCTTAGGGAAAACCTGGGTAGGCTCTTTCCATGGCCGTAATTTCCTCTTGCTTGCTCTGTTGCTTGTCCTACCTGTAATCGGGTATAACCCTTGGGGTTTCGATTCCTTCGTGTATGTGTGTGGTTTCAGGGGTGTTCACGCCCTCGCTGTTTGTTTAGTGTTTAGCCTGTGAACTGTAATGGGTTTGGTTTGCATTGGTTTCAAAACCCTCCACGGTTTCAGGTTTATAGATTTTGTACAGTGAACTGTTAAATGGGAAACGAAAATGAAATGTACAGTAATGCTTGAATGTTGAATATAAAAGTACCTAGTTTTTTGTTGAGGAAAAGGAAAAATGTATTGTATATTCTGGTTTACCTTTGTTTGGTTCTCGGTCTGAGATGTTTTCTGTTACAAGATTCTTATCGATGCTATTTTGATTCTTAATGAGTTGTTTCACTGTCTTGCTTTCATTACGATGCCTGAAACATTTATGCACAAGGAAAGAAAAACCTATCCTACTTTCATTTATGATAGATTCTAGAATTGTTTGCTTTTATAGATATTCAAAACAATTTTAAATTACACATTATGAGCTCTCTCTCCTCTCTAGATGGAAGCCCCTCAATGAGCTCTGGTTTTTCTTTTTCAATGCATTATTAGTAGTTTCTTTACAGTTGAGGAACTTTTCATCAGTTACTTTTCAGTTGTCTAACAATTTCTTTAAACAAGTCCCTAACTAATCCTATCTTGATATGCTTGCGTAATTTTAAAAAACAATGGCTGAGTCAGCTTTAATTTTAAATGAAATAAAATAAAACAAAAATTCAAAATGTTTTTCTCTTTGTCCAGCAAAATAAAATAAAATAAAAAACATTTCCCAGCTGTCGCCTTTTCACTCGGATGCTCCTGCATCAATACTTGTCCAGCCTAGAGTACCATGCCCATGGTGCTTGTTTAAGTCCATACCATCCCTTCTTTAGTCTGCAAACATTGTTAGGATTATTTGATAAGAAAAATCCTCCAGGTTGTTCCATATAGACCTCTTCCTCAAGTTCTCCATTTAGAAAGTAGACTTCATGTCCATTTGGTATACTTTGAAATCATTATAACAAGCAAAGGCCAAAAACATCCTGATTGCCTCCAATCTCGCAACTGGTGCAAAAGTTTCTTCATAATCAAGACCTTCTACTTGTGAGTAACCCTTGCACACTAGTCTGGCTTTGTTTCTAACAATTTGACCCTGTTCATTCATCTTGTTTTTGAATACCCATTTTGTGCCAATGACATTCTTTCCAACTAGTCTTGGTGTCAGTTCCCAAGTCTTTTTCTTTTCAATTTGGTCTAACTCGTTCATAACATCTATCCAATTTTTGTCTTTACTTGCTTCATCAAAGTTCTTTGGTTCAATTTGTGACAACATATCAATATGAAATTGGTCTAATTTGTTTGCAAATTGCCTCCTTGTTTCCACTCCTTCACTTTTATCTCTAATAATTTGACTTTCAAGATTATTCTTTTGTGTATATCTTGATGGACCTTTTGAATGAGTCTCTCTCTTTTCTAATTCTTCATATTATACTTAATTTCCTTTACTTTCATGATGATGATGAGCTGGAGAATTGATAAAAAGTATGCTCTTATTCTTTTAGGTAGTTCTTCTTAAAACTTTACATCTATGCATTCCACAATCTTATGTAATGTTTTATTATAACACATGTATCCCTTAATATTTGATGAATACACCAAAAATATGCCCTCATATGATCGAGCATCAAACCTTCCTAGCTTTTCATCATTATTTTTTATATAGCATTTACTCCTAGATACTTTAAAATGTTTGATTGAAGTTGGCTTACGATGCCACATTTCATAAGGTGTCTTATCACAGTTTAGTTTGAGATGTGCCTTATTGAGAATATGCACTGTTGTATGTATTGCTTTTGTCCTATAGGTTTGAGGAATGTTTCTTTCTTTCATCATAGCTCTGTGAACATATTTTGTTTGTCTCTCTGCAACTCCATTCTGTTGAGGCATGTCTACAATAATATACTATCGTTTTATGGCAGGTTAATTATACAAGTCTGTAAACTCATATGAAGTAAATTCACCTCCTCTGTCTGAGCTTATGCACTTTATCTTTCACCCTGTTTGATTTTCTGCTAGTGCCTTAAATATTTTTAACTTCTCAAATGCTTCTAACTTATTTCTATGAAAGTCCATCCATGTCAATCTAGAATAGTCATCAATTATCAGCATAAAATATTTTTCTCTGCCTTGTGCTTCTGTCATGGAAGGTACACACAAATCCATACAACATAGTTGTAAAGGCTTACTACTTAACAATTTATCCTTGACTTTGAATGATGTTCATGTTTGTTTTCCCATTTGACATGAATTGAGAGTAGTGTTTTGAGGCTTCTTTATTTTTGGTAGATCTCTGAACTCTCTTTTCTTAATAAACCTGATGATGTGATCAAAATTGAGATGCCCCAATATCCTATGCCATAGCCAAGATTCATCTTGTTTGCTGATGTAGAATTCTTCATTATCTTCCTTCAAAATGTATACATTATTCTCTGTTCGAACTCCTTTAGTAAAAATATTCCCAATAGTTGTTGACCTAATTTCACAATCCTGAGATCTAAAGAGAACATTACAACATTCATCACACACTGACTTACACTCAAAAAATTATGTTTTAGATCATATACAAACAATATACCCCGAGCCTTTCCTATTCCATTATTCAGATTAACTGTACCCTTTCCTCTTCCATTATTCGGACTAATTGTACCCTTTCTTCTAATTCTTCCTGCGTCATCATTGCCAAATGTGACATTTCTAGTTTTATTTTCATCTAGGGATACAAACATGTTTTTATCTCTCACCATATGTATATGTTTGAAAATTACTGAGGTGACGTGAATCAATAATTATAAACTTCAAGTATTGATCATCTTAAATTTCTTCTTGTGCAGCTAATTACTTATGTATATGCTCAATTGTTAATGGTTTCCTTTTGCAGTTACCATTGATAGAGAAATGTTCAGATATACGTATTCAAAATTCAAAAGTACTCACACAAAATTCAAGAAACAACACATGAAGACACTAGATATAATGGAAACTCATAATAGAGAAAACCATTAATTTTTTGCTAAAAGTGATGTGAAGGCAAACTCCTACTTCCCAATTACAACATATTTTTGTAGGCTCCAACCTACAACCTCAAGGAATCTCCAACTCACACAAATTTTTTAGGAAGCTACAACTCACATGAGGATTCTACCTCAACAGGCTACAACCTATTCTTTATCAAGTTACAACTTGAAAGGAAACTACCATCTCCCAATCACAATATAAATTCAAGTGTTCTGGTTACCTGATATTAATTTATGCTCTCAAGTCTGCTACTCATCTTCTTTTCTTCTCTAATTATGTTCCTCTTCTGTTGCTTCTCATGAACCCTCTCATACAAATTGAATTGTTAAATTTGAAATTTCTATGCAAATATTTAAAAACTCTTTGCAAAAACTTGAAAGTTCTGTCTAGACAATTGAATTTACTTGCAAAAAATTGAATGTGCTTTGCAAAAAACTGAATGGAAATGAATGTACTTAGCAGAAAGCTTAATTTATTTTGCGGAAAACTGAATGTACTTCGTAGAATGTTGAATTCATTTTACAAAAAACTAAATGTGCTTTGCAGAAAATTGAATGTTCTACATTGTTACAATTACTTAGAATGCATATTTCTTCTTCATAACTTTTTAGATCAACAATTGAAGATAGAACATAAACTCAAGGATCATATGAAGACATCCAAGAAAAAATATGAGACATTGAGACTTAGGTCAAATGACCAGGGAAAAAACCATAAGGGTAAACCCAAATGATTATTCTTTTATTAGATTTCTTCAATTGTTCAACAGTGTACAAAGAGAGAGAATGATAATGAATAAAGTCACCAATGTCTGATCAACTTGCAGCTAAAGTTCTCTTGGTATTTTATTGAAGAAATCCTTATCTTCATCAGATATTGTCATTCACACTTGCTCCATCTCTTCCCTTTCTCTTACTCTTCACTTTCTCTCACACTTCTCTTGCACACACTCAACACTAGCACTCCTTCTTCACAATGAACACGCTACTCTCAACTCTCACTTTCTCTTACTTAATAGATGAGAAAGGAAAAGAGTTACAAAATGAATTCATGCCTTGAGCCAATAATAGGAGAATTGAATTCCATGAGAGAGGAGTTACTTGAGGAGAAGTGTAACTCATCCCAAGAATAGAGAGAGAGGTGCACATGTCTTGAGGAGTTACAATTCGAATTAGGGAGAGAAAGGGAGTTACACTTAGACATGAGAGAATATTTGGTGAGAGTTACAAATCAAATTGAATGAGGGAGTTACAAGTGGATTTAATGAGGAGGAGTTACAATTTTTGCATACATTGAGTTAGTGAGAGAGAGTTACATTCTCTTAAGTGTGGAGTTACTGTTTTATTATAAGAGAGAGAGTTTCAAGTTGCTAAGTAAGAGATTCTCAATTTAATTTACTTATTTCATGATAGAATTCATTTATATTAATCCATTAAAGGTGATTGACTTTAGAATATTTTATATATAATAGTATAATAACAAGAATAATACTAGTAAGGATAAAAATATTAATTCTTGACTTGTATAATCATGATTGACTTGATTTTAAAGTGGATTTCATATGTCAAGATCATCCTTGTTCATTTAGACATGGCTTTATATTTTTGGAAAGTCACTTCCAAATTGAGATGTGACTTACTATTTTTGAAAAGTCATATTAAAATTGTTAGAAATAAACTTTTATTATAGGAGGTTCAAATAGAACTGAAAGATATGATTTCTTCCAGGAAAAATTCATCCCTGAGCTGCCAAATTTTAACAGTCCCTCTCAGCTAGGGAGGAATTTATTTCTACATCAAATATCTCTGCTTCCTCTGATCTCTTTCATTCATCTCAAATCAACTCTACTCTGTAATATCTATAATAATGAAGTCGCAATCTAAAGAAGAATCATCCACTTGACACAAATTTGGAAAGGAAAGGATCATCACATGTCACATAGATAATGATTACACTCAACCAATTTTCATCTCCAAAATTAGGTGATAGAATAGATACATCACATAGAAAAGACTCAAACAAGTCACATAGACAAGAATCAAACACAACCAAGTGTCAAGTGGTGGAACACCTGCATCCTAGACAAGTCACATAGACAAGTGTCACTAAACCTATTGGCTAGATAGGTGGCTCTTCCCATGTCCTAGACTGTGGTTCAGATGAGTTATGATAAAAAATTGGTCATCTAACCATATCTAATTAGATGGATCGAAATACACCATGTAAGCCTAATTTGACCATAGTAAAATTGCTTTCACCATAAGAAATTACTTGATAAACCACATTTATTAAGTTATTTCTGTTTAAACCCATTAGGAATAATTAAATAAATCATTATTTATTTAATTTTCCTCTAGGAATAATTAATTAAACCATTGTTTAACTAATATTCCTTGTCATATTTGACTCAATCATGAGAAATAATTAGATAAATCATTATTTATCTTATTTTTCACTAGGAATAATTAATTGATCATTATTTAGTTATTATTCCATGTTAAATTTGACTAAATCACCTAGGAATAATTAAAAAAACCATTATTTGTTTATTATTCTTTAATTACATTTCGAAATAATAAATAAAACATTTATTTATTTATGATTTATAAATAAAAGGATTTTACCAAATTAAATACTTTTTCCCTCCAACAAAATATAATAAAATATTCCAAGTGGTTAGGTCTAGAATTTTGTTAATAATATTTATTATTTTCCATTATTCAAGAATAACCTAATATTTTGTTATAAAATGAAGGGTTTTACATTCATTCTTCACTTTCGATTATTTTCATTATTGCACTCACTGTTGCAGCTCTGATTATTATCATTGTCGCTTTCCATTTCTTTTATCCTTGAGTTCCCATTTGAGCTCTACACACACATTTTGCTGGGTTTATACATTGTAGAGAGGAGAGACTCTACCAAGCTGAAGCATTGAGGATAGCCAAGAACCCATCCCATTTGAGGGGGACTGGTAACATTTTACCTATTCCTTTCACCAGGTGTTACATAATAAAATTACAATTTCATATTCTTGTCTTGTCCATTAGTCGTTTTGGAGTTATTATTCGTTATAGTTCTTATTTTTTTCTGATGTATAACTACTTTTGCTGCATAGATATGGAAGTTTGCAGGTTTTATTTCTTATATCTGTTGTAGATCTAAAGGGTTCTACAACCATTTCTATTGTTAGGGCTGTTTATCATCCACAACTTAATGTGTGCTCTTTTCGTACACTCTCGATAAGAATACACTATAACAATATGCATACTCAGGCCTACTCTTGTGGAACACACTACACAAGAGTTCCCTCATCCTTAGGAGATTTACGACATCATTCCCTAATCATGTGATCTGATAATCACCCTATGAGTGACCTCAGTTGAAGATTTATTAAACAAAAGGTATTACAGACCATGTGCTAGTGTGTGTTATGTGTTATTGAAACAATGGAAATCAGATTGCCAATACACAGAAAATAAATGGAAAGATAGCAGAGAAATATAGTAAGCAACACAAAGACACAAGCAATTTTTAATAAGGAGTTCACCCTATTCTCCAGGGCTATGTCTCCGTTCCCGCTTCAGTGGTGGCCTTGTTTTATTGTGTCTTCCAGCAGAGAAATTACAATGCAGGGACTCAATATGAGTTCTCCTGAAGCAAATTTTGCTTGGCAGGGTGGTTCTTAGATTCCCCAAGCCACTTAGAGTACACAGACTCTTTTTCTTCCTACCAGCTCTGTGACCCTCGGTCTACAGTGGAAAGAGCCAACTGTGATGCTCAATCCGGACAGATTCCTCTATGGGAAGGCTTGATTCTTCAAGCTCTCTGGTGCTCGATGCTGCCTGTGGTCAGCTCGGCCCTCTGTCTCCTCTGCTTGGATTTACTGCTCTCTATGCTTAGTCCTCCTCTTAGGGTTCACTGTTCACTGTCTCTCTTCGTAGCTTGGACACTTCACTCTCTATTTTTCTATCCCCTTTGCCTGTCTCTGTTCATGGCTTTAGCCATTCGACCTCCCTGCCTGTTCGGTTCCTCTCCTTCCTGCGTCGATTCTCCTTCCACCTGTATGCTGGGAGTTCCCTGTTCGGCGTCAGCAGGAATGCTCGGGAAGTAGCCATGTGTCTCCATCGGAACAACACCAGCCTGCTCGTCGATTCGTTTCTTCGTGGATATGTTCTTTCTCCACTGTGGCGGTCAAAAAATTCCAAATCCCCTTAAATCGCGGCTTAATTCCCTGTCAATTCCACTCTGTCTATCGAACACAATCTCAGTCGTTCAATTTGGGCTCCTCCAGATCCAACGTCATTCGCACGTCAAACGCACGATCATGGTGGTTTTTCTCTCACCTTTGCTGCCATGCGTCGATTGCTGAGTGTGATCGCTCCGCTTTCTTCAAAACTGCTTACCGTTCAAGCACGCCCCAATCAATACTGCTGGTTCCAAGGCGTGGGTCTTGCCTTTATTATTTAGTGCCTTTACCTTTTTCCGCTGGTGGTCCTTTGGTTCCCCCACGCGACCGAGTGCTTAAGGCTCCTCCTTTTTGGCCCTGTTTTCCCAGCGATGCGCCGCGCATCGAAAACCAGCTCCTCTTCCCGATCCGGGGCTCCCAGGGGATATTTTGACCTCTTGTGCAGTCTCCATGGGCCTCGATCACCGCGCTTTGACCGAGGTCCTCGTCATTCCACACCGGCTGCCATGGCCACTAGTTCAGGGTGTTTTCAATTGCTGTTGTGGATTTCATTCAAGATTTGTTCGACTTGATTTAGTCACGGTTCTTTGACAGTCGTTTATGGATCCGATTCGGATCATGGCCTCCCAACTAAAAAGCTTTTGGACCACCAAAAGTTGGTTTTTTTTTTTCAAGCATTGACTAAGTGAGGAAACTGCTGTCTCACTTGTCCAATCTCAATCCACTTCGCACTACTCAGCTTCGAACCTTTAAGCCCAATCCTGAGGTATTCCACCTGTCCACTGTGCGTCGTCCTTACCTTCCTGTCCAGCACTATGTCTTCTTGCAACTCATTAAGATATTCAGGTAGCAGGTCATCAGCAGAAGGCAACTGACTCTACTCTTCAGGGTCCTCAATCATTGAAGGTTCAAACAACCTAAGCAATCTGCGTTCATGACTGATTAGATGTGCATGTAAGCTAGTAGATCAAGGCGAAAAGCATTCTCACCAATTTTCTCAAGTATCCTGAAGGGTCCATAACTGATAGGTTTTAGCTTCTTGCCTTCACCTTGCATCTTGTCCTTGCCAATATACAGCCAGACTTGGTCTCCAACTTGAAAACTATGCTCCATCCAATGCTTATCATGCCTAGCCTTGTACTTGGCCTGGCTCTTTTCCAGCTGTTCCTGTACTGCCTGGTGGATCTCCTGGATCTGTTCAATGAACCTAGTTGCCCTGTCCACATCACTGTGTCCATCAACCATGGTATCTTTACCAAAGACAAAATCCAAGGGAGAAATTGGGATGAAACCAAAGCAGGTCTCAAAAGGAGATCTCTAGGTAGAAGAGTGTTTGGATTTGTTGTAAGCATGCTGCACATAACACAAGTGTTTGTCCCAAAGCTTAGGGTGTTTGTTGCAATATCCTCTCAGTAACTGGATCACTGTCCTGTTAACTACTTCTGTCTGGCCATCTGTTTGTGGATGAAAAGCTATGCTTTTCTTTAATTTGGTGTCCATTAGTTCCCATAGGCTGGACCAAAACTTTCTCACAAATCGGGTGTCTCGATCAGATATAATAGAAGTGGGTAATCCAAAATGAACCCATACATGTTCAAAGAATAATTTTGCAGTTTGTTCAACTGTAATCTGTTTACTACAGGGTATCCAAATACACATTTTACTGAACCTATCCAAAACAACATATAGATAATCATGACCTTTCCTAGATTTAGGCAGTCCTCCAACAAAATCCATGGAAATTCTTTCCCAAGGGTGAGAAGGAACCGACAATGGAGTGTACAAGCCTAGTTTTCTGTTGCTGGGCTTGCTTTTAGCACACATAGCACACCCCTTTACATATCTAGAAACTGTCTCACTCATTCTTGGCCAGTAGCAGAACCTTTGCAGCTGTGCAACTGTTTTACTTACCCAAAGTGACCTGATATCAAACAAGTGTGTGCTTCCCTAATTATATTTGCTCTCTCAGTTTGTGGAATGCAGAGTTTCCCACAATGATATAAGAGTCGGTCCTTCACATGACAGAGCAATTCTTCTACTCTTTTGCCTTGACTCAAAGTTTCATATACATCTTTAAAGTCCATATCCTGAGCATACTGTTCTATGTAGCTTTCATGTAGCACAAAATTATGCTTAAGTATGGTAGATGCATTTATAATGGGTCTAGACAACATGTCTGCAACCTTGTTATGTGTGCCCTTTTTATATCTGATTACTAAATGAAATTATTGTAGAAAACCCATCCATCTGTAATGTCTTGATTGTTGCAACTTAGTTTGGGAGTATAGGTATTGAAGTGGCTGATGATCAGTATGGATTATTGTTTCTTTGCCCATTAAGTAATGTTTCCACTTTTTCACACTCTGAACTAATGCATACAATTCCTTATCATATGTAGGATAGTTGACTACTGCAGGATTAAAAGTCTCAGAATGATAACATATGGGTTTACCGTGCTGTGTCAACACTGCTCCCATGGCATAGTCACTGGAATCAGTTTGGATCTCAAATGGTCTTTGTAGATCTGGCAGTGTTAGTACAGGTGTTGTACTAATTTTTTATTTCAAGGTGTCGAAGGCTTTCTGCCGTTTTCCTCCCCACTAAAACACCTTGTTCAATCCTGTCAAAGCATGTAAGGGAGCTGCAATTGAGGAAAAATTTGAAATGAACTTCCTCCAATATTGTGCTGCTCCTAAGAAGCTTCTCACTTCTGTAGCAGACTTGGGTTTAGGCCAGTTTACAATGATTGCCACTTTAGAGGGATCTATTTTCAATTCACCTTTCCCTACTATATGACCCAAATAATTTAGAGAGGTTTTGCCAAATTCACATTTGGAGAGTTTAACATAAAGTTTTTCTCTTCTCAAAACATCTAATGTCTGCTTAACATGCTTTAAATGTTCTTCCCACGTTTTACTAAAAATCAGAATGTCATCCAGATACACAATAAAAAAATCATCAAGAAAAGGTCTGAGTACGTCATTCATTATTCTCATGAAAGTAGCAGGGGCATTGGTCAAGCCAAAAGGCATAACCAGTCATTCATACAATCCCTACTTTGTCTTGAAAGTAGTCTTCCATGCATCTTGATTTGCAACTCTGACCTGATGGTATCCACTATGCAAATCCAGCTTGGTGAAATAAACAACTTCCCTCAATTGATATAGAAGATCATCTATGCGAGGAAGGGGATAATGATTTTTGATTGTTATCTTATTCAGTGCTCGGTAATCAATGCTCATTCTCCATGAGCCATCTTTCTTTCTCACCAAAACGATTGGTGACCCACATGGTGATGTGCTAGGCTCGATGAACCCTTTCTCGAGCAACTCCTGCACTTGCGTCTTGATTTCAGTGTTCTCTAAAGCAGATAACCTGTACATCCCAATGTTAGGCAAAGGAACATCTTGCTACAAAATAATATCATGTACTATTCCCTTTTTGGGTGGCATACCTTGAGGTTCTTGAAACAAGACATCATACTCTGAAACAATCTTTTTGATATCAGCTTGCTAATCAGAATTACAGCCCTCAAATACATTGGTTTTATCAGTTTTCTTTTCCTTTACAGCCATTAGTAAGAACTGTTTGCATGAATTTATCATTCTTTTCATCTGTCCTGAGTTTATGAGAGTATAATTATTCTTGAGCTTATGAGCTCTTACAAAGTATTCAGTTCCATCTTTAACAAGTAGATACTTGTTTCGGCTCTATAGAAAATAGCCTTTCTATCATACAAGTAAGGACTTCCTAAAACAATTCCACATATATCCAAAGGAATTATATCTAACTCAACCTCATCTACAAATGTTGACCCAAAAGAAAACTTGAGTTTGCACTGTCTAGTCACTTGTAATTGTGCTTTATCATTCAACCATCCTAATGGGTATGGCTTCTTATGAGGTGTAGTTGCTAATCCCAATTTCTTTACAATTGCTTCAGAAATCAGATTTACTTGTGAGCCACTATCAAACAAAGTATCAATCTTTTGATTTTTGGAAACAACTCGAATATGAAAAAGCTCATGCCTTTTTCTCTCATGTTCTTCATCAATAACAGATTGAGCAGAATTACTAGTATATGCTTTAGAATTCTTACCTTTTATACCTGTGGTTGCAATGATTGTTTCATCTCCCGAATCTAACCCCAAATCTTTTTGAATAGCTGCAACAATCTTCTTCTTCTTGCCCTTGGACTTCTTAGGTCTCAGCTCTGGATGCAGAATCCAACAATGCTCATCATCATGCCCCTCCTTTTTACAGTGAGTGCATGAGGCTCTGCCTTTCTGTGCAGTGTTAGCCTTCCTTGCTTTCCACTTCTGATTTATTTTCTCCTTGCTCTTGCTTACAGTGGGTTGGGATGGTCCCCCAACTTCTGGATTCCCATTCTTTCCTCTAGCTTCTAGATGAGCAGGTTGTACAAATACCTCATCTATACTAGTGGGATTAAACATGAGGATGGTGTGCCTTATGTAGTTGTGTAGACCACCAATGTACTTCAAAAGAGTTTTTGGTGAGTCTAATGAAATACCCAACATCAATGCTCTCTTTCTGAACTCTTGAGTATTGGTGGGCTCCAGTATTGCAGCAATAATGCTGCAACTCCTACGGCTCCCTTCTTTAATTTTATCAACCAGGTAGTTCGTAACAAACTTGGAAGCGACGGTGCTATATGCACAAGTACTAGCTCTTGACGCAACTGTCACTTGGTCAGTTGGAACAAGTCCGCTAGGGGCTCAAGCCAACTTCTATGAGCTCTTAGAAGAAGCTTTTTAACTGATGGATGGAAGCTAACTCAGAGGAAGCTGATCTACTTGCAGAAAGAAACTGAAAGCCAAAAAGTAACATAAACCCTAGCAAACCCTAATTCTACCAGCTAGTCCTACTAATGTAGAGGAGAGAATGCAAACTATTAAAAGAGATGCCATTACTTCTATGAAGGTAAAATGCACATGCCTAGGCTACCTCTATCTGAAGGAAACATCTTTTTGTATTTTCAAATAAGTTATCAGAATTATCATGCATGTGTTTTAACTGGATTTTTACTGTGCATGGGTGCATCAAGGAAGAGGAATGCTTGGAAAAGGTTGGGAAGGTTCAGAGAGGGTCTAAGGAGTCCCTAACACCCTTCCAGAGAGTTTCACAAAGTTTGGCTATCCAGCAACCTCACTTGTGAGCTTCTACAGGAAGTCTGCAGGGGTTCTACAGGATGTTTCAGGGATTTCTACAGGATGTTCAGAAATTTCTACAGGATGTTCTAAAATTGGATTTTGGAGGATGGGTGAGTGAGAGAGGATGCATGAATGGATAGGGCGGTAGGGTAGGGGTCTAAAATGACCTAGTGACTGATGGATGAAGTGATGAGAGGGTGTGGAAAGCTAATTTGACTTAAAGAAGGCTAAGGTAATGGAAGAGCAAGAAGGTAGGGTTACGTGGGTAGAAGATTAGTTGTGAGACAAGGAAGCTAACTAGGAGATGGAGCAGCTGACCTGGACGAAGCTTAAGTGGATGAGAGAGTGATGGAGATGCCCTGCATGGTGTACACTTAACCAATTCAACCAAGTCTTGCATACAATCAAAATCTTAGCTAATCTATCCTAACTGTCACCGAAGCAAATGAACAACAACTTTATTTCTTAAAGAGAACCATGTACAACACTTAATCAAAGAAACATCTCAAAAGGTCTGAACGCATGAATAACTTCTACAAATGAAGACATTACACCAAAGATTGCATGGTCAAGCAAACTAGTGTTTTTGTTGGGCAGCACTGTTTCTGCAATTCCAGCCCCTGATCCAATAAGGGAGAGGTGAAACTGAGAGTGCAGACAACCCGTTTTTCTGGAGCTTTATCAATTATTATCCTATCAATCTATTCTACACATCTGAAGCAATTCTATTCCTCAACAGTGACATATTTAACCAACACAACTAAATCTTGCTCAACAAAACCACGTTTCAAATGCATAAAAGGAAAATCACAGTGCTTAAAGGAAAGATAACAATACAAAGAAGGAGGCCCTAGGCTCTCAGGTTGGGCCCAACCCCGAGAGCTATGGCTCCTATAAAAAACTCAAAGCTGATATCAAATCTGACTTCTTCTCATTATAAAAAAAAAATCATAAGTCAAGAGTTATGCCAACAATGGCTACAAGAGAACAAAACAGAGCTAGCAGCATTGTAGTGCAAAATATGCAAGAGTTTTTCAAAAGTCCCTCACAAAGGCTGAGGCCTTAACATTTATACACCACAAGGCCCTAGCTGGCCTCCTAAATCCATGGGACGTGGCTGCCCAAACGGTGAGTGAACAGCTCCTTCCAAAAAATCTGTTTGGCTGCCTTCTAGACCCGGTTTTGGTGGCCTTTGGAGCTCAGAGTTGGGGGTGAAGATCCCGAGGGAGGCTATTTAATGCCATAGACAACCCCCCTACGAATCCTCAACCCAAGCTTGGCTGTCTCCTAGCCCATGTCTGCTCGGTTTTGCTCCAACATGTGTCAAAAAATCCTGAAATGAGCACGTGTTAGCCACCTAGGAATAGTGACTACCCTTATTCGTACAAATGACATAAACATACTAAAAAATAATCCATAAGTTATGAAAAATGAAGGATTGAACAGGGATAATTAGGCCAAATGAGCCAAAAATGTTACCAAATTTTGGGCTCATCATCACCCCCTGCTAAAATGATTGCTCATCCTTGAGAAACTAGTCCAGCTCCTCGTCTTTCATTGCTTTAATCGCCACTCTCACATCCCAGGCTTTTGAAGTAGTATCCTCCTCACTGTCATGGAATCCGGCCTTCTTCTCCTCCTCTTCCCACTGCTTATGCTCTTCTTTTTCTATGCTTCCTTCTACCAATCCCAAAAGCAAAGGTGGGCTTAGCTTGAGGCCAATCCAGTTGGCCTGGAGGTTCTGCATGGACTTCTTGTAGAGAGGTACCCGTACTAGGCCCTCCCTCATTCTAGCTGGAGTGTGATACTCCCTAATTTTGAGGCTGTGGGACAATGTGTTCCACCTTCGAGTGCAAGCATGCACACAATTGTCCCCTAATAATCGCTCCATATCCTCGAAGTGTGCTATAGCCTGAGCCTGCTGATCCATGTATTTTAATAAAGCCTGAGAGTTGGTTGCTAGGTGTTGGTGGGCTGATATCAATGCAGTGGGGTCCTCTGGCTCTGCTCTAATCAGCAGTGGTTCATGTAACTCTCGGTTCATAACATCTTTGACCTCTGTCGCTCTCTTTTCTTCATGGTTTAACCATGAGGTAAATGCCATCAACTGCATATCCCCCACGACTGTGTTGGGATCCCATGAAGTTACGTTTGGAAGGGAAAAATTATGGAGGTAGAACTCTGATAGCTTGGCCTTGTCCTCTATTGAGCTGCTGTTGCATAAATCTGTGAACTGCTGGGGGTTTTGGATTTGGGAGATACCCCTTTGTGCCAATGCATTAATTTGGAATTGCAACCACTGGTCCCGTAGGTATAAGCCATAAGATTTGGTCGGCTGCCTACATTGTAGAGCATCCATAGCCCAACTGGCCATGTAGGCCAGTTGTGCCTCTTTTTCTTGCACCTGCTATTTGAGAGCTTGTATCTCTATGTTTGCTTACAATTCCCTTTCCTGTAGTTGCTGGTTTAGTTCCTCAAGACCAGCTTGCATTCCTTCTTTGCCTTGAGGTTCTGCTGTAGTGTCCTCTGATGCTGTGCCCCTTTCTTTCCTCTGTTCCTGTAGCTGTAGTTTGAGCTTCTCATTCTCTTCCTGTAGAAATACTCGCTGGCAGTTTCCCACGTGTTTTGCCATAGCCAATTCTCTTCTTGCCTCCTTGAGTTGTTCCTCCAAGGGGCCTATATTTGCTACTCCTTTAGATTTGGCTATCCTCATCCATGTGTGGGTCCTCACTCTTTCTTCCTCCAGTGCAAAGAAAAGCGACACTGTGAATTTCAGTGGAATAATTTTCCCAGCCTCCAAAAAGTTATAATAAGAGCTCAAGCTGGGCTGGGAGCTAGGCTCCATAATGTGCTCTACCTCTTCTTCCCTTTGTGGTGATGTGGCTGCCTCCCCCTCCATTCTTTCGGTCTCCTTGAGCCTGGCTAATGTTTCCTGTAGAACGGCTTCAACATCCTGTAGAGGGGTTTTTGAAGCTGACCTTTCCATTCTCTCCCTCCAGGTAGTTGTCTTCGGGCTCCCCTGCTCATAAGTGACTGATACTTTAGAGGGGAACTTCTCCTTTGGTGAGGTAGGGGTGTCTTCAATGGTAATCGGGTCTTTGGATGGAGGTTGGGGATTGCCGGTTTTAATTCTTACACTTCTCCTCGCTTTGAAATACAGAGGAGTCTCCCTCTTTTGTTTCTCATTTGGCTTGGGAGAGGTACTTAGGGTGGTCAGCACAGCTACTACCTCCCTAGCAAGAATTTTGGCCGTTTTCTCCTTCTGTTTTCCTTTCTTAGGACTTCCTGTAGAAAGCCCTGTAGTGGCTGATTTTTGGCTTCCTGTAGAAGCCATTTTTAACTTTCCTGTAGAAACAGGCGGCACCATTTTAGCTTGCTTGGCTGAGGGTGATTTTTCTTTTAACTTTGCTGAGGCTGCCTTAGAGGTGCCCTCAATGATGTGGACTTTTTCAGTCCTTTCCACCCTGCTCTATAGTCTTTTCTCCCTGGGTGTTAGTGTGGTTTTGTCACCCTCTGTTTTGGCAGCTTGATTTTTCTCTTATTTTCCCTTCTGTTCTTTCTTTGGTGTTTTGGCTAGAGTTTCTTGGCCTTTACCTTTCTTCTCTGCTTGAGTGTGTTCCTTCTCCTCGTTGCTGGAGGAGGTGAGCTCCTCAGCCAACATTTGGATGTCATCATCCTTAGTCAAATTTTGAAAGGTTTCCCAGGAGAGAGGGACGGTGTACGTGTGGAGTGCATCTTCCACAAGGAGCTTAACGAGCCCATGATGGGCTATCTGGTCTGGCGTTCCCTCTCTCAATTTGGTGGCACACTCTGTCATGGACTGCAGGAGGAAGTAAGGAATGCTCAACTTTTTCTCTGAGGGTAGGTCCATTTGGTGCCTAAGTTCTGTGAGAAACCGGAAATGATATCCATACATGATGCTGAATCGCTCCTCGCACGTGATATACTTTATAATTTGGAGGCTGACCTCACTCCAGAATGGCTGTAGGCTGGTTCTTCGAACTCCATTCTTGTCTTCTGAGAATTGTTCCTCTGGAAAAAAGAACTCCTTAGCTTTCTGACCCAGTTTTCTCTCCTTGTTATCCCAAGGTACCCCCATCGGTAGATCAGTGACTCTGCTAATGAACTGTGGGGTGAGTCTGAGGGTCAATCCTCTGAAGTTGACAACGGCCAACGTCTTTGACTTTGGCTGCAAGGATTGCAGGAATTCTTCTGCAACCTCGTCATCATGACCTTGAAGCTTGTCACAGAATGACATCCATCATGCACGAGAAAACAGGTCCACCACCTCAGGGGTTTCCCGTAACTTCTTTGAGTCTGTAGGCTCTTTTCTAATGAACCCTCCCGGCATGGTAAACACTTGCTGTGTTGGCCTGAGCTTGCCTGCTCGTATACAGAAGTGGATCTTTGGGATTTCCTTAGACAGAGTGCAGAGCTATGTCTCTGTTATGCAGACAATTTATAAAATTCACGACTGTCTACGAGTGAGCCTTGACAGTGGCTCAATTATGAATCAAACCCTGGAGAAAATCCCGCATACACACTATGACGACAATTCTTATGCAGCAATAAGAAGACGCTTGTAAATTCATGCACAGACTGTAATTCACGGTTTCCTACCCCTTTAACACGTCGACTTCACCACCTTTCAAACCAATTGCATGGGAGAACTATGTTCAGGCTTACCTCATTCCAGAATTGCCACCTTCGACGTGAACAGTTCAAATTCCTCCGTAACGTTGAGCTTCTTGTAGTGCAGCTTCCTATAGAAGTCGTGCACGGGTTCTGGGGAGCGCTTCAGTGGTTCTGGGCCATCTGTGCAACAATAGGACGTTGGAACAGGCCAAGAACTCGGAGTAACAGCCTTCAGAAAATTTAGGATGCGTACTTGGCTGTAAAACGGTTGGGAATAAATGAGTGCAGTGCACCATACGAGATCTAGCCGGCGGATTTGAATTCTGCGGAATTCGTGGCGCGGGGGTGAGCTGTCCCCGTCGGCCCGTTGGCCGACGTCACCTGCTATCATTCTGCTGCATGTATGCCTGACTGCCGAATCATTCCCTGTATATCTACCACCGCCACTCCTGTTAGATCTCTGCTTCTCTCCGAATGGACGCTTCCCACGTGTCCATTTCTTGTCTCGTCGACACAACCAAAGATTTTCGGATCAGACGAGGCCGTCGGGCTGGTCGTGGTGGGCAGTTGAATGGCTACCCGACTTGTTCAATCCATTCATTTTCATATTTACACACATTTTAGAGCATCGTTTATGTAATTTGACGAAACAGGGTGAGGCACTTACCTGTGCGGCCGTGGACGTGATTTTTCTCATGCTTCAGGACGAGGGGTGATGGATCCGCTTGCTGCTGCTTCGTGCATAGGCACGGGAGCTCCTTTTTATTGACTGCTGCTGGTTGCGAGACCGGTTTCCTGGCTGTGGATGGTGCATGCGCCGGCTTCATGAGTTGCAGGTATCTTCATGGTGTGTGCTCTAGCCGGATCAACTGCTACAGGATTCCTGTAGGACATCCTGTAGCCGTTTCTCCTCCTAGGGTGCATGCCAAAATGGTGGAGTCACGTTCACAGGTGCAGGGTCCTCAGATCGCCTTGACAGGTAGCGCATTGGGCCTCTGCATGCTTTATTTTCCACTTAAAATTATTTCTTCTGAGAGTCCAACGTTCTGGTATGACTGTGCAGGTGTTTCAATCATATGGCAGCAATGGTGGTGAAGGGAGGTGACAACAGTGGGGGATGGAGAAAAAAATGGTTGCATGCCTCCTTATTGGACTTCGGGCTTCAAATTCTTCTACATAGTCGGTCCTGGCCCGTCCAAAGATTCTACAGGAAGTTTCCTGTAGAAATACAGAACTTCCTGTAGAAAGTCCTGTAGCTTCCTGTAGAAGGCTAAACTATGACCAGATCGTGCCCAAACCTTGGAAGAGATGAGTGTTTATGGAGGGAGTGCTGGTGAGGTCACCTGGTAGCATGGTAGGGACCCTTGTCCTTGAGTTGAGAGGCCTCCTTTTTTGCATGGAATACCTGCAACCTGCATTAATTTCCAAAGATTGAGCCTGTTTTTCTGTTTCTGCCTCCTTTTTCTTTTTCTTTGTTTTTTCTTTTTTTTTTTTTGTTTTTTTTTTTAGGAGACAGCAGGGGTGCCTCAATGAGGTTTTCAACCCTACTATCTGCCTTGGGTGCCTCAAAGAGGTTTTCACCCAAGGGTCTTTTTTATTCCAATTCTTTTCCAGAGAGACAACAGGGGCGCCTCAATGAGGTTTTCACCCCTACCATCTGCCTTGAGAGCCTCAGAAAGGTTTTCACCCAAGGATCTTTTTTTTATTATTATTATTATTATTATTTTTTTTTTTTTATGATGCTCAGGGCATGCCCAAGACAGAGGCAGAGCCCTTCTCTATGACCAGCACTGATTTTTCCACAGTTTTGATGAACTCTTGCCTCGAAAGAGGTTTCCTGTAGATCTTTAGTCGATGCCCATTGACGAGCATGGGGATGGCTTCCTCATCAATGGTCCGAATAAGAACAGACCCATTGTCATTACACTTCTCCACTGCATATGGTCCTAGCCATCTTGTCCTCAGCTTCCCCTTGAAATCCTTATGTCTGGAATCATACAACAGCACCCAATCTCCCGGTTGGAATTGCTTGTCATTGAGGTGCCGGTCATGCCATATCTTCCTCTGAAGTTGAACCACTTCTGAGTGGAGAAGGGCCTGCATTCGGTGTTCATCTAGCCCATTCAGCTGCAATAACCTTTCTTGTTGGGCATGGCTGAGATCTAGGTCCAGCTGAGCTGCCATCCTCAATGTGTTGTACTCGAACTCAATTGACAGCAAAGCTCTCTTCCCATAGACCAGTTCATAAGGTGTGAAACCGGTTGTGGTCTTCCAAGTGGTGTTGTAAGCCCAAGTGGCCTCAACCAGGCGATCTGCTTAATCCTTTCTGCTGCTGCTCGCTACCTTAGTCAAAATCCCTTCTAATGCTCTATTGGTGACTTCCACCTACCCATTTTCTTGAGGATGATAGGGGGTGGAAGTCCTACGCTTGATCTTGTGATGAGCAAGCAAGTCTTCAATTAAGTTGGAGGTGAACTGGCTTCCTTGATCGGTGACTAACTCTCTTGGGTAGCCAAATTTGTAGAAGATGTTTTCTCTTAAAAACTCAGCCACCTTTTCTTCTGTCGCTGCATTGATTGCCTTGGTTTCCACCCACTTTGTCAGATAGTCTGTGCACACAATGATGTAAGACCTTTGCCTTGAAGGAGGATTGATAGGACCCACAAAATCCATACCCCACTTCTCAAATGGTTCAAGAGTCACTTGAGGTTGGAGAGGCATTTCGTCCCTTGGGGTCGGCTTCCCCATCCTTTGGCATCGGTCACATTGGCTAATATATCTCTTGACATCTTGATGAAGCGTGGGCCAATAGTAGCCTGCCTGTAGAATTTTGAAGGCAATCCTCTTGGCTGCAAAATGCCCTCCACAAGATCCATCATGACAGGTTAGGAGGATGTCAAAGACTTCCTCCTCCCTTACACAATGCCTTAAGATCTGATCGGGGCCAAGTTTGAACAGGTTGCCCCCGATCCAAGTGAATGAGGCACCCTTCCTTACAATTCTGCTTTTCTCTTTTGAAGATAGCTGCGGAGGGAACTGTGCTGAGACCAGATAGTTTGCTATATCAGCAAACCATGGAGAGAGTACTAAGATAGCAAACAGATGTTCATCTGGCATCTCGTCGTCCACTGTTCCATCTTCACCTGCAGGTAAATCCAGTCTAGACAAGAAGTCAGCAACAACATTTTCTTTACCTGGTTTATCAACGATAGTCAAATCAAACTGCTGCAACAGAAGTAACCATCTAATAATACGAGCATTCACATCGAGTTTATTCATTAAATATCTAATTTTAGCATGATCAGTATGTACAAATGTTTGATAGCCAGTGACGTAGTGTCGGAACTTGTTCAGGGCATGGACCACGACCAAGAACTCTTTCTCAGTTACAGTATAATTCATTTCTTCCTTGGATAAGTTTTTGCTGACAAAGTATATGGCATATGGGAGTTTTTGTTCAACCTATCCTAAGGCTGCCCCTATGGCTTTGTTTGAGGTATCAGTGTGGATGTGGAAACATAGGGCCCATTTTGGACCTCTCAATATCGGGGCGGACACCAACTTATCCTTTAATTCATTCAGAGCCCTTTGGCAGTCGTCCATCCATTTGAACTCGACATCTTTTGCTAAGAGGCCAAACAGTGGCGAGGATAACTTACTGAAGTCTTTAATAAATCTTCTATAATATCCTTCTAAACCTAAGAAACTCCGAACATCTCTTACCTTCTGAGGAGGTGGAACCTTTTTGATGAGAGCAATTTTATTAGGATCCACCTGCAATCCTTGGCGAGAAATGGTATGTCCTAGCACGGTTCCTTCAGTCATCAGGAATTCACATTTTTCAGGACTAAGGGACAGGTTCATCTCAATGCACTTGGTTAGAACTTTTCCCAGACTGGACAATGCTTCCTAGAAGTTGGACCCATAAGGAGTGAAGTCATTGATATAGATTTCCACCGAATCATGGACCAGCTCAGAGAAGATGCTCAATACTGCTCTTTGGAAAGTGGCAGGAGCGTTGCATAGCCCAAAGGGAAGGACTCGGTAAGCAAAGGTACCCCAAGGACAAGTGAAGGTGGTCTTATCTTGGTCTTCCGGGTTGATTTGGATCTGGTTATACCCGCTAAACCCATCTAGGAAAGAGAAGAACTTCTTCCCCGCCAGTCCATCCAACACTTGATCTATGAAAGGCAGAGGAAAGTGGTCTTTCTTGGTGGCTTTGTTTAGTTCTCGGTAGTCCACACAGATTCTCCACTTTCCATTTTTCTTGGGTACCAACACCAGAGGGGACACCCACTCACTATCCGAGATGGGGTAGACGAATCCTGCATCCAACAGTTTTTGCAATTCTTCTTTGACAATGTCCTTAAGGGCTGGATTCATTCTCCTCTGAGGTTGCCTGACCAGTTTACAGTCTTCTTTGATGTAGATATGATGGGTACAGACCGAAGGATGGACTCCTTTCATCTCCTTATAGTTCCAAGCGAAAGCATCTAGATGACTGGCCAACAGACTACACAACTCCTTTTCTTGGGAAGGAGATAGGGAGGAGCTGATCTTTAACATTCTCTTGGGGCCAAACTCCCCATTTTTGACTCTGGGAGAGATTGGATCGGTCATACAAAGGTCCACTAAGGTGCTGGCTTGAGTATCCTCCACCAATTTCTCTAAGGACAATGCACTGGGAGGCGGATTCTGAATCAAGGTCTCAATCAAATCATCCTCAGTTTGAGGACCTCCCCTGGTGGTTTCTAAGGTGCACAAGGGTGCAGAGTACACCTCATCCTCTTCTCCTTCTTCCAACCAAAGTGGTAAGTCATGCTCTAATAGAGGTTGGGCAGGAGGGTATAGGACTAGCTGCTTGGACATAGGACCATTTTTGATGGTCATGTTTCCTGCTCGGCAGCTTATGTAAGCATCCGCAGTGGCTAACCAAGGTCTTCCCAAAATAAGGGGGTATCCAGTAAGCTTTGCCTTTGGTTGAAGAACCAAGAAGTCTGCAGGATACTCCCAAGAGTCAACAGAGACCAAGACATCCTCCACAATCCCTTCGGGAGTCACGGTGGAGGGATCTGCCAATTGCAGGACCGTCGAGGTCTCCCTTAAGGAACCCTGAAGGTTGAGTTTGAGCATGGTATCCTTGGTCATCACATTAATGGTAGCCCCTAAATCAATCAAAGTGTGGGGTATGATGGTGCCATTGATGTGGACATCAACTACAGGACTCCCAGGATCCAAATACTTTGGACAGATTACTTGCCCCAACATAAGATCAGACAGTTGTCCTATGACATTGATGGTTGAGGCATCTCTTTTTCGCCTGCCTGGGTGCCTGAAACACTTTTCCTTAACCAATTTGTTGTATATCGGTACATCTTTGATGGCTTGGAGAAGTGGTATTCTCACACACCACTGTTTGAGTTCTCCCAGAAGCTCATTCTCCTCTGGGTTAGGTTGTGTGGTGACTGTTAGTCTCTCAGGAAATGGTGGAGTGGTCTTGGGTTCACTTTCCTGTTTATCTTCCTCGTCCTCTGGGGGAGGAGGTTGGCGATCCGGAAGAGTCTTCCCGGATCGCAGGTTGATCTCCTGGATCTCCACAGCATAGGTAAGGCATGTTGTTTCCCCGATATATACCTGCTGGGCCTGTCGGTTGTTAGGGTTCGGGTTCGGTTGAGCAGGCATTTGGGGTTGTCTTGGAGGAGCAGGAGGTAATGGTTGTGGTTGGACTGGTGGTGGAGGCAAAATGGCGGGAGGAGTGTTGTACTGGGGCCTCCACCCCGATTGAGGTGCATTCCACTGAGGCTGTGGCTGGACATGGGAGTGAAACGAATGAGTAGTGGGCTGAGTATGGTATTGAGGTGGGTAAGACCATGGAGGAGGCACAGACCAGGAAGGATGAGCAGGGGGACCCCAAGAAGGCATAGGAGCAGATTGGTTGGGGCTATAATAAGCTTGGGATGTCCCTTGCATCCCCTGCTGGTAAGGTCTAGGTCCGTGCGGCCTCCTTTGGTTGAGGAAGTAGAGAGGTTCAGTGGGTGCCTCAGTTCCTTGGTACATGGCCTTAAACCCAGGTAAGGTTGGGCATTGGTTTGTGGGGTGGTCCTCCTCACAAACGAAACATACCTCTACCGAGTGTAATGGACACTCGTTCTTAGGGTGCTTCCTTGTACACCTAGGACAAAAGATGGCCAAATCCCTATCAGCTTCCTCTTTCTTTTGCTGGATTCAGAATGTATCAAGTTGCATGGAAATGGTCTGTCTCACCTCACTTTTGAGGTCCTCCAGTTGATTAACAAACTCATGCTTGGAGAAAGTAGTACTAGTTGAAAGGGGGTTTCCCCTACCTCTTTTCCGAGCTGCCCTAGAGTGGTTTCTAAACACAGTCTTTATATCCTCATAAGGTAGTTGGTAAATATCTCCTCCAGCTGGCATGTGAAGGGTATCTAGAAGGTATTCAGGGACTCCTCGGAGCAGGACCAACTTGAGAGATTCAGGGTCAAGTGTGCACCTGGCCCGTTTATAGCTAAGTTGGAACCTTTCCTCATAATCTTCTAAAGACTCATCATTTCCCATGGTCATCCGAAAGATTTCTCCCTTGGCTTCCTTGGACCTACAGTAGTCCCGGTATTTGGTATTGAAAGCTTGTTACATCTGAGCCCAAGTGGTGATACTGTTTCCAGGTAAGCCCATGAACTAGCGTAATGCTGCATCCTTGAGGGTAGAGGGAAAGAGTTTCAATTTTTGCTCATCTTCTGTATAGTCATAGGTTCGACAAAGGACAAAAAACTCAAATAGGAAGGTATCAGGGTCTTCAGTAGTCAATCCATGGAAGTGAGGTAAAGCGGAGGGGCTTATGTTTTTCATTTTCATGTCTCCATTGGTCTCTCGGATGGGAAAGGCACCTTCTTTTCTCTCATCTTCTCTTCTATTCTTAGCCATGGCTTCAGGTGGAGTGTTCTCTAACTCTTCTTTTGTTATAGGATCTTTGTATATCTCAGGAGGCTTGCCTATAGGTTCTTCTAGATCACTGTCACCAAAGAAGAGAGAAGGGTGACTCAGTGAAGTGGTGGGGGTGTTGGGTAAGAATTTGCCAGTTTTATCTCTGTTCCTACGAGGCATGAAATGGGAAGGCTTTTGATTGCTTTTTGCTTTGTTTCTGGCACCTGCAAAACTGAAAATAGATTGAACTGCAACTAACTATCTTGCTGAAATGAAAATGTGGAATTGAAATGAAAGCAGGAAATGACTAACCTATTTTGCTCAAATGAAATTGCAGGAATGAAATGCTAGTCTACGTTTGCAGAATTGAAATGCTAATCTACGCTTGCAGAAATGAAATTGCTAATCTACGCTTGCAGAATTGAAATTGCTAATCTACGCTTGCAAAATTGAAATTGCAGAATTGAAATGCTAATCTATGAAAGCAGGAAATATGTATTTTACTTTTGCGGAAATGAAATTGCAAAATGGAAATGAAATAAACTATTTAGCAGAAGGCGAGTGTAGAAAAATAGAAGAAAAGCAACAATCACCAATACTCTGACGCTTCCCCGGTAACGGCGCCAAAAAGATGGTGGGCTCCAATATTGCAGCAATAATGCTGCAACTCCTGGGGCTCCCTTCTTTACTTTTATCAACCCAGTAGTTCGTAACAAACTTGGAAGCGACGGTGCTGTATGCAAAAGTACTAGCTCTTGCCACAGCTATCACTTGGTTAGCTGGCACAAGTCCGCTAGGGGCTCAAGCCAACTTCTATGAGATCTTAGAAGAAGCTTTTTAACTGATGGATGGAAGCTAACTCAGAGGAAGCTGATCTACTTGCAGAAAGAAACTGAAAGCCAAAAAGTAACATAAACCCTAGCAAACCCTAATTCTACCAGCTAGTCCTACTAATGCAGAGGAGAGAATGCAAACTATTAAAAGAGATGCCATTACTTCTATGAAGGTAAAATGCACATGCCTAGGCTACCTCTATCTGAAGGAAACATCTTTTTTTATTTTCAAATAAGTTATCAGAATTATCATGCATGTGTTTTAACTGGCTTTTTACTGTGCAGGGGTGGATCAAGGAAGAGGAATGCTTGGAAAAGGTTGGGAAGGTTCAGAGAGGGTCTAAGGAGTCCCTAACACCCTTCCGGAGAGTTTCACAAAGTTTGGCTATCCAGCAACCTCACTTGTGAGCTTCTATAGGAAGTCTGCAGGGGTTCTATAGGATGTTTCAGGGATTTCTACAGGATGTTCAGAAATTTCTACAGGATGTTCTAAAATTGGATTTTGGAGGATGGGTGAGTGAGAGAGGATGCATGAATGAATAGGGCGATAGGGTAGGGGTCTGAAATGACCCAGTGACTGATGGATGAAGTGATGAGAGGGTGTGGAAAGCTAATTTGACTTAAAGAAGGCTAAGGTAATGGAAGAGCAAGAAGGTAGGGTTATGTGGGCAGAAGAGTAGTTGTGAGACGAGGAACCTAACTAGGAGATGGAGCAGCTGGCCTGGACGAAGCTTAAGTGGATGAGAGAGTGATGGAGATGCCCTGCACGGTGTACACTTAACCAATTCAACCAAGTCCTGCACACAATCAAAATCTTAGCTAATCTATCCTAACTGTCACCAAAGCAAATGAACAACAGATTTATTTCTTAAAGAGAACCATGTACAACACTTAATCAAAGAAACATCTCAAAAGGTCTGAATGCATGACTAACTTCTACAATTGAAGACATTACACCAAAGATTGCATGGTCAAGCAACCTAGTGTTTTTGTAGGGTAGCATTGTTTCTACAATTCCAGCCCTTGATCCAATAAGGGAGAGGTGAAACTGAGAGTGCAGACAACCCCTTTTTCTAGAGCTTTATCAATTATTATCCTATCAATCTATTCTACACATCTGAAGCAATTCTATTCCTCAACAATGACCTATTTAACCAACACAACTAAATCTTGCTCAACAAAACCACGTTTCAAATGCATAAAAGGAAAATCACAGTGCTTAAAGGAAAGATAACAATACAAAGAAGGAGGCCCTAGGCTCTCAGGTTGGGCCCAACCTCGAGAGCTATGGCTCTTATAAAAAACTCAAAGCTGATATCAAATCTGACTGCTTCTCATTATCAAAAAATAATCATAAGTTAAGAGTTATGCCAACAATGGCTACAAGAGAACAAAACAGATCTAGCAGCACTGTAGTGCAAAATATGCAAGAGTTTTTCAAAAGTCCCTCACGAAGGCTGAGGCCTTAACATTTATACACCATGAGGCCCTAGCTGGCCTCCTAAATCCATGGGACTTGGCTGCCCAAACGGTGAGTGAACAACTCCTTCCAAAAAATCTGTTTGGTTGCCTTCTAGATCCGGTTTTGGTGGCCTTTGGAGCTCGGAGTTGGGGGTGAAGATCCCGAGGGAGGCTATTTATTGCCATAGACAACCCCCCTACAAATCCTCAACCCAAGCTTGGCTGTCTCCTAGCCCATTTCTGCTCAGTTTTGCTCCAACATGTGTCAAAAAATCCTGAAATGAGCACGTGTTAGCCACCTAGGAATAGTGACTACCCTTATTCGTACAAATGACATAAACATACTAAAAAATAATGCATAAGTTATGAAAAATGAAGGATTGAACAAGGATAATTAGGCCAAATGAGCCCAAAATGTTACCAAATTTGGGGTTCATCAAGTATACCCTTGTACACTTTGCCCTCTCAATTGCCGAAGAGTTTGCCAACTCATCATGGCTTGTTGCATGTAGGCCAATGGATAGAACTGCTTTTTGATTGCAGTAACAAATTCACTCTAGACAGAGATGGTCTTACCATGCTTCCTCATATCAGCTTGGGTTCTGCCTTCCCACCAAACCAAGGTAGTGCCCCCTAGGCAAAGGCTTGCCAGCTGAATCTTTCTCTTGTCTGAGTCAATATTTTGTACTCTGCAATACACATCAATTTGTCTAATCCAATTGTCCAATTTTTTAGCATTTAGCTCTCCATCATATATGGGAAAATCAAATTTAACATCTAACTTAATCAAAGATGCTTTCTTATTATGCACAGGCTACTAGGAGGTGTAGGGAAGCTTTCTTCTTTCCCCTTTCCTTCGGAGTGGTCATGGGAATGAGATTCATCTTCTTCTTTATCTTGCTTAGAGCCGGATGAATCTTCACCCTTATGCTTTCTAAAGTCCCTATACATTTCTTCTACCATGGACTTTATAGCTAGGAAACCTTCTATGAATTGAGAGTCTGGCCCTATAGAACCTTCTTTTGACATTGTCTTCCGAGTATAGACTCTCCCAATTTCAGGAATAGTTTCCACCAACTCTCCTTCTCCTAATTTGAGCTTTGATCTAGTGAGCATCCACAGCTAAACCAACACAAGATTGTCTAACCTTATAGCTTAGAGCTCTAATACCACTTGATCTGATAATCACCCTATGAGTGACCTCAGTTGAAGATTTATTAAACAAAAGGTATTACTGACCATGTGCTGGTGTGTGTTCTGTGTTATTGAAACAACAGATCGATCAGATTTCCAATACACATAAAATAAATGGAAAGACAGCAGAGAAATACAGTAAGCAACACAAAGACACAAACAATTTTTAATAAGGAGTTCACCCTATTCTCCAGGGCTACGTCTCCGGTCCAACTTCAGTGGTGGCCTTGTTTTATTGTGTCTTTCAGTAGAGAAATTACAATGCAGGGACTCAATATGGGTTCTCTTGAAGCAGATTTTGCTTGGCAGGGTGGTTCTTGGATTCCCCAAGCCACTTAGAGTACATAGACTCTTTTTCTTCCTACCAGCTCTGTGATCCTCAGTCTACAGTGGAAAGAGCCAACTGTGATGCTCAATCCGGACAGATTCCTCTATGGGAAGGCCCGATTCTTCAAGCTCTCTTGTGCTCGATGCTGCCTATGGTCAGCTCGGCCCTCTGTCTCCTCTGCTTGGCTTTACTGCTCTCTGTGCTTAGTCCTCCTCTCAGGGTTCACTGTTCACTGTCTCTCTTCATCGCTTGGACTCTTCGCTCTCTCTTTTTCTATCCCCTTCGGCTATCTCTGTTCATGGATTTAGCCATTTGACCTCCCTGCCTGTTCGGTTCCTCTCCTTCCTGTGTCGATTCTCCTTCTGCCTGTATGCTGGGAGTTCCTTGTTTGGCATCAGCAGGAACGCTCGAGAAGTAACCACGTGTCTCCATCGGAACAGTGCTAGCCTACTCGTCAATTCGTTTCTTCATGGATATGTTCTTTCTCCACCGTGGCAGTCAATGGATTCCAAATCCCCTTAAATCGCGGCTTAATTCCCTGTCAATCTCACTCTATCTATTGGACGCAATCTCAGCCGTCCAATTTGGGCTCCTCCAGATCCAACATCATTTGCACGTTGAGCGTAGTTGACTTGCTCGACCCATAACACGTGATCACGGCGATTTTTCTCTCACCTCCACTACCACGCGTCGATTGTTGAGTGTGACCGCTCCGCTTTCTCCAAAACCGCTTATCGTTCAAGGGCGCCCCGATCAATACCGCTGGTTTCCAGGGTGTGACCGAGTGCTTAAGGCTCCTCCTTTTCGGCCCTGTTTCCCCAGCAATGCGCATCGAAAATTAGCTCCTTTTCCCGATCTGGGGCTCCTAGGGCTATTTTGACCTCCTACACAGTCTCCATGGGCCTCGGTCAGTGCGCTTTGACCGAGGTCCTCGTCGTTCCACGCCAGCTACCATGGCCACTGGTTCAGGGTGTTTTCGATTGCTGTTTTGGGTTTCATTCGAGATTTGTTCGACTTGATTTAGTAACGGTTCTTTGACAGTCATTTATGGATCCGATTCAGATCATCATGTGAGCTCTAACAGGGGGGAAAGGCAACTCAATGTTCTCAATTAGTTGTGACCGCTTCCCGTAAGGGTCATGTCCATAAGTCCAGATTGCTCTCTAAAAGCCAAGAACTTTCCTTTCGGTAAAGACTTGGTAAGAATGAAAGCTGTATGATCATCAATAGAGATGTGATGGAGCCTCACGACTCCTCTCTACACCATATCCCAGATATAGTGATACTTGATCTCAATATGGTTGGATTTTTCATGAAGCACATGATTTTCTGTAAGATGAATCCTGCTCTTATTGTCACAATATATAACTGTTGTGTTTGTAACTTTCTCAAATAGTTCCTAAAAAATATTCCTCATCCAAACTACCTCATAGCTAGCCATGCTAGTAGCAATGTACTCAGCTTTAGCTATACTCAATGCAAAAAACTTCTGCTTTCTGTTCATCCAAGAGATCATGGAAAATCCCAAGCTAAATCAACACCCAAAAGTGTTTTTTTATCAGCAGAGTTACCAACCAATCAGAATCCGCATATCCATGAAGTCTTACATTTTTAGCAGTGTATTTCAATCCTAGATTGACAGATCCATATAAGTATCTAAGTACTTGTTTTGAAACAATCTAGTGGGCATGAAAGGGATCAATCATATATTTACTTAAAGTGTTTACAACAAAGCATATGTCAGGCCTAGTGTTTACCAAAAACATGAAAGTGCCAATGAGTTGTTTATACTCTGTGGGATTTTCCAGATTAGGTCCTACTACTTTGCCACATAATTTCTTAAAGTTCATTTCCATAGGCATATGAATGAACTTACATTCTAACATAGAAAGTATTTCAAGAAGCTTAACAACATATTTTCCTTGAGAAAGATAAATTTCACCTGGTCTTTGCCAAACCTCTAGACCCAGAAAGAAATGCATCAAACCAAGGTCTTTCATTTCAAATTCAAAAGCTAAATCCATCTTACGTTGGAGGATAAGAGGTTCTCCTCATGTCAAGAATAAATCAACATAAAATACCAAAATCAAAGGTATACTTTGAACTGTATTAAATTAGAGGTTCGGTTCTACACCACTTCTTATGAAACCAAGCTTTATCAGGTAGCTATCAATGCAAGAATACAAAGCTCTTGGAACTTGATATAGGGATTAATGCACGGTGTATGGAAAATGAAGGAACCCTCAAGGGTCTTCCCGAGACCCTTGGCAGACTGTAAGATTATCTGTAGCTATCACAAAGATACATGCATGTCCATATTCAACAACTAACTATCAAAGCGAGACAGATTCATTACCTCGAGCCTTCGTGTGGAATTGCTGGAGAGTGCAATGCAGCTAGGTGGAAGTCCCCTGAGTCGATTCTAGATCAAGCCCTGCATATAGAAAAGACAAGCGTAATCACATCATAAAACCTTGATAATCAATTCATGGATATACAAAAGACATCTAGTTGCACATAAATAAGCTACTCATGCTAAAAGACATTGAATAAACATATAAATGAATTATAGTACCAACATCACAAAGTGGATAGTACAACTGCAGTTCTATATTAATGTCAAAAGAGTGATTACAACCATCAGTTGCATCAGCCTTCCCTTACCCCTCCAGCTCCTCTCTCTCTCTCCCTTCTTACCAACTTCTTATGCTTAAGTCTGAGACTTTGCTCGACAATCAAGTAAGCTATCCTTTCAAATGATTTGACCTCTTTCACAATAGCCCTAGCTCTGCTTATGTAGCATGTGAGGTTAGGGTTGCCAAGTTTCTCCATGAGTTTCTTTAGGTAAAAGCAATGATGTTGCCATTCTTTTGAGCTCTTTCCCATTTTCATACTCCATTAGGATTAGTAATCCCCCAAATAGGTCGAACTTGGATGTTTCCTTGCTTTTCTGAGTTGATTTAGGAGAGAATATAGGGATATTTCTTAGTCAATCCGCTCCTTTGACCCTTAGATCCTCATTAGGGTTTACTAACATTGTTCCCTAGGTAAAAAGTAAAGTTACTTGGGTCACTAATGCACCCTTAGGCTTGCTGATAAGCTTATAAAGTAAGTTGCTAGTCTATAGACAACATTAGCTTGGAAACAAGGCTTGTGAACTTGGTCATTGCTTTAGTCATCTTGTCTTTTCCCTATGAACTAATGAGGAGGTCATTTTCCTGTAGAAAAGATGCCCCCTAAAGTGTGAGATCAGAGGCTGCGATGAAGGTCGAAACAATTTATACTTAACTGTTCTATTCCTTCTTGACAAAAAGAGAGAGAGGATCAAAGCTTCGGGTAGTACAGGAAACCTGATACAACACATATATATAAAACAACTAAAATCATGTCCTGAGTTGGGCATTCCCACGCTCAGTAACTATGTCAGAGTGATTTTCTCATAAAAGAGATATGACAATTGTTGGCTTGTGGGGGCCTGACCTAGGTTCAATGTTAGTTATCCAAACAAATCCCTACACTACTGGCCCTTTCGGCATCAGCATGCGGAGCGTGGACTGAAGTCTCACCTGAAGCAATATGGGGGGATGCTGGAACCAAGTTTCTACACCCTTGAGATGGTTGTGATGTCATTTTATTCCAACTATACATGCCTTTGTGCAGGTTGCTCCACACTCTATTTCACCCTTCAGTACCTTCGCAAAGTGTTACAATCGGCTTTCGCACAGCCCTAACCAGGGGCTGAGATGCTTTCGCATTGCTAGGGCAGTGAATTGTGATATTTTCCAAACTCCACTAAGTATCTTAATTATCCTATTAACAAATCTTAGTTAGCTTCGTGTAAACAGATGTTCTTACTTGCGTTCACTTAATTAATACAATTATACACATTCGTGCATCATATAAGCATTAGAAGCAAAATTCATACCCGATATAATAGATGCATAAACAGGAAATAAATACGCAAAAATGATATAAAAATTCTCTTTATTAATACTTCCAGATGATTACAGACTCGACTCGCCCTGCGAACTCATTTGCAGGGGTCTGCGCACTCGGCCACAGACTACTAGGCCTCTGTGCACTCAGCTATAGAGCCTCTACCTACGCTACGACCCAAAACTTAGACTTACACTTCAGAGCTATCTCACATACATCTTCATTCCTTCGACATTGTCTTCTTTTATCGGTTTTTATCTACTTAAAGATTTTCTCTATTTATACAATCCCATGGTCTACAGACCATGGGTAGATCTTCTATAACTGACATTACATTATCAAAATAAGGGCAGACAACCCTATGACTCTTTAACAACTACGCGCTCCACGCCCACAAAATGCGGAGTATTTAAATTGGAATTACAAAATTGGACCAAAATATAAGCTCTAAGCCCCAAAAATTCCCTTGGGGGATCCCACGCCCAACAGGTCCCCAACAAAATCATCGTGACTCACCCTCGAGTCAGTATGCAGGTGCGGAGATCTTAGTGTGAAGACCTCCCAGATTTGTTTGGATCACTACAACCCCAGCAGCGCACTGAGTGGCTGCCTGCTGGACTTCCTCCACACGATGTTTGGTGACGGCTGCTATTGAACTACTTGCAGTTGCACGAGCTTTGCTTCAATGGAGGCTATAATTGTATATGCTTCATCGATCCATGGCTGTAGGTGTGCTTTCAAGATTGCTTCTTTGTGTGGAGTGACATCCACTCGTTCCTTGAACGCCTTTTCCTGCTGCATTTATGCAAGCCTTTGTGTAAGGGCAACCATCTGTGCAGTCCCTTTTACCTCATCGTATTTCTGTTGTAGCTCATGCACCTCTATCTCTAGGCGCTCTATGTTTGGGTCCTCCTGCAAGGTGGTTAGGACCTCAAATGATTGCTCGAATAGCTTCATGCAGTCTGTCACTGCAATGTCAACTGCCACCATTGTTGTTGTGACCACGGTGGCATGCTGTTCTTTAATCTTTGGTGGAGTTGAAGGCTGATCCTTCAACTTCAGTTCTACGATCTGTAGGTTCAGCTCCAGCTGAACCCTTGCCATTTCTCCTCTTGCGTCGTGCACCCATGTGGCTAACTTATCGATTCGTGCCTCGACTGGTTCCTCTGCTTGAATGGCCAACTCTGGGACCATTTGGCAGGCTTCCTCCACAACATTATTATCTGTTTGTTTTGCTCCACAGCCTCATTGTGGTGCAGGCTCAACTTACCAATGTTGATGCGTTTCTCACTCATTGCCTGTAGAGCGCAAATCTCCCTCGCCCGAAGTTCTGCGGTGACTCCATCATACAAGAGATAGAGTGTCTCCACAGGGAGCACAACCATGTTTAATCCGACCCCTTTCAAACTGTTGACCATAGGCCTATCAGCTTCATTCTGTGTCATGAGTGCTACATCTAGTAGCACTATTGTGTTGGTCACCCTGGCGCACAACATTTCCTTGACAGCTGAAGTGTCGACTACGAGGCTAGTGGAAACTGTGCCAGCTTGTGGAGTGCGCACTTGCAACTCCTGTATTTCTACCTAGAGAGCCCCCAATACCAACTGGTGTTGTTCCTCAAACTTAGGGAAAATTTTAAGAACCCCCCCTAAATTTATAAATATAATAAATGGGCGAATCTCCATGGTATATAGGAAAAATGGAAGGCGATTTTATCAATAATATAATATGTATATATAATTTTTTGGCGAATCTCTCACCAGGCATGGCGAATATTTTACTCAATTATAAAATCTTGTAAGATCTTGGCGAGTCTTTCACTAAATAATAAAACTTTGTAAAGTCCTAGTGAATCTTAGCATAGGCTACATGCTGGTCTAATTCCCCCATTTAAATAGGCTACATTCCAGGTGAATACTATGGGTCAATACCATGTGTCATTTTGGTGAATACCATGGGTCAATACCATGTGTCATTTTTATTTTTATTAATTCTAATATTAGGGTTAATAATGGTTTTTTGCATGGTATTAATAACAATCTAGTCCATGGTATTTGTCCCATAGTATTTTGGCCATAGGTTTCACCTAAATATAACCCATTTTTTGAGTGTCCTTAAATATAAGGTGACTTATGGAGTAAATATAAAAAAATGTTTTATTTGTTTACCATACCTCTCGTTTATTTATATTTTTATTAATTTACCATACCTCTTTTACAAATATGGTATTTGGCCCATAGGATTCACTTAAATAAAACCTCTTTCTTGAGCCTTCATAAATAGAATGAGGGTTATGGACTAAATATAAAAGAGGTTTTATTTATTTACGATACGTCTAGTTTATTTATATTTTTATTTATTTACCATACCTTTTGAGTAAGTATAAAAAGACGTTTTATTTATTTACCATACCTCCACTTTACTTATATTTTTATTTGTTTACACCCTTACATGTATATAAGGTGACTTATGGAGTAAATATAAAAAATGTTTTATTTATTTACCATACCTCTCATTTATTTATATTTTTATTAATTTACCATACCTCTTTTATAAATATGGTATTTGGCCCATAGGATTCACTTAAATAAAACCTATTCTTGAAAATGGGCGAATGGATTCACTTAAATAAAACATATTCTTGAAAATGGGCGAATGGAAGGTTGTAAGTTCTAATTTCAAGGGCTAAATTTACCTTTTTTACCCTCTCTCTTAAAATAAGGTGGGCTATTTGAGGTGATTTGTAAAAATGTACTATGATACAAAATATTCGCCCACTAAAAATTTAAAACCCCTTAATTTCGCCAAAGGGCGAACATTCGCCCCTAAAATTATCCTTGCTCAAACTGCTAGAGGGTGTCCGCAATGGCATCCCTCACTGTTTCATTGATATCATGCAAATCCCCTTCATTGGGGGTGATAGGGTTGAAAGATGTCTTCGAGGCCTTTATTTTCTTTTGCAACCCTACCTTCTCTCGTGGTCGTGGACGTTTGAGCTGGTGGACATCGTCTACAGGTTCGCGCCACCTTGTTCTGTTTCTGTCTTTGGTTTGAGCGAAGGTGACTTCTGTCCTTCACACTCTTCATTTGTTGTTTTCTACTGCTTTGCCAACTTCGCAGCGTCGCACGTTGCCTGGGCCTTAGCCACTGCTTCTGCTTTCCTGCACCTTTCCACCAGCTGTGCCATTCGAATTTTTGGCTCTTCCTTCTTTCACTGCGCGACAGACTTTTCAGCTTCCATTGCGGAGTTAGCTGGAGCGTACCACTCTGATAGCCAAGACTCAAGGACTGCAAATATCACATCATCAGTTGCCAAATATGGTAAATCATGCCACGTCTTCATAGGGTCCTTCCACACCCTGATGAATACATGGTGGAAATCTACTTTGAACTCTGTAAAGCTCTGCAAACTATTGTAGACTATGGGCGATAATCGCGGCTTGCGATTGATCCCCATCTAGATGTTCATCTCCATTAGCACCCAAAATATCTTGTTTTCTCTGATCCACTATGCATCCTTGGTCACCCACAGTGAAGCATACTTCATTGCCTCTGGAAAGTCCAGCGCGACCGAAGGGAACTGGCTATCTTTGGGTAGCTCCCATGCCACCAGTACGATCGACAATAGGAGCCATGCGTAATGAAACATTTTGCCCTGCTCCTGTGCTTCGTGCAGTTCGCAAGGAACTCACCACATAGATATTTCGCCTAGTTGAACTGGACCCCTTCTGCGCATTGCGTCACTAGTGTAACCACTAGTGTAGGCACCTCATTCGCGCGACACTTCCACATCAAATTCCTACCAATATCTGTCGTAACCTTGACTGTAGGATTGTTGATGTTGGAGATGGCATACCCTCGCTTCTTCTTCTCCAACTTAAACTTCTTTTTCATGGCCTCTGTGAGGGCCAACTCACCACCTTTTCCCTCTAAAATGTTTGCTGGATCCTCCCCTGAGCAAGGGAGTTGTGTAATCTGGTGAATCAGATGGTCTATGATGGGGATGGGCTCCTCTAGCCACAAGCACCCATCATGCACCAAGTATAGCAGCTTCCTGACGACGAAAATGGTCATTGGGGTGCGTTGGTAATGCGCTACCTAGAGTAGGTTTAGCAACCCTAATTTCTCGACACCTCTAAGCCATTTGCATGGCTCCAATTCAATCATTCTAGTAGGTGGGTCTATCTTTTGGCGCATTTTCTTAGTAGTCGATAAATGTGGGAACTTCTCATGGTTTACGAGGTCCAAATCTTCAAATTTCAACACGGGAACCCGTCCCAAGTGCGCTCCCTCATAAATAATATTGTCTGGGAGTAGCGGGGTTTGTAGAGAGCTCTTTCTCTCATCTATATCCTTTGGAACCTTGGCTTTACCCTTTTGCAGAGGAACATATTTAGGTAACCGTGTCATAGGGTTCACACCCTAGGTTTCAATGTCCATCTCTACATCCTCCTCCTCCATCATGATTTCTTCAAACTCTTCCTCCTCAGCGGCCTCCAGATTAATGGCCTGCCCATTTTCCTACAATGTGAACTTCGTCCTCAATGGATTTTAGGGCGATATGTGCACCAGTATCATGGCCTGCTTACCCTTCTTAGGTCTCGGTGTTCGCGGTGATTTAAGGACCTCAACGATTATTCTGGTGCTCTCTGGGGCTTCCACTTCCGTAATTTCCTGCGTGGCTCCCTCGATTGTCACTACTCTTATGTCCATGGCTTCTTTGGGTGTTAACATAGTGCTACTCCATAGTTCTTTTAGTGTCTCAGGTAGTTGCTCAAACAACGAATTCACTTTCAGAGTCTCAAATAAGTCTTGGTTCATGAATACTTGAGCATGCAACAACTCAGTTCTCAAATTTCCAGGTGTTTTTAGCTAGGCAACCACTTGTAATTTATAGCGGCTTTTGACTTTGAATTCAACCGCTCCCCCCACATTTGTTCCATTAATGCTAGATTGGCAGCAGATTTTCAAGAATCTAGCCCATAAAGTTCACCTTAAATGCCTGCCACCCGCTCCATTTGGCTTGAAACCAACCATCAAATCGTGAATAGTGACTTTAATGGTCACTTTCTAGTAGATCTGTGTGCCAGCACAACTGTCTTCGCATTGTCACAGACCTTGTGACACTTTGCTGCTTCACATAGTCCTGAAATAGCGCAGCGCCCAGGAAGTCTAGTTTATAGTCCCACGCCTCCTTTCAGATGCTTGGAGCGCTAATAGTATGCTTCTATTGGTTAGTCAAATGGCCGAGCCACCTGTGTATGGCTTCAAAAAACTACCATTCACTTTTCCTGGGAAGGGATCTCCATTTAACTTAACCACCTGTACCGCGCCATCGTCGGTAATCTCCTTAATAACATATGGCCCCAGCTAATGCATTCTCAGTTTCCCTGGAAATTTATCAAACTTACTATCATACAACAACACCAAATCATTCACCTTAAAGGTGTGCAACTTAATATGCTGGCTGTGCCTTGCCTTTTCGCACTGCTTTTGGACTTGCTCGTGAAATCCAGCCAAAAAATCTCTTCTTTGAAATCTTCCAACTGCGTGAGCCTCTCTTCCAGGGCTCCATGATCCATCATATCTGTGAGCACTGTTATGCACAGACTAGGCATGATGTATTCCATAGGCATTACAGTTGCCACTCCATAGACAAGCCTAAAAGGTATCCGTCCCGTCAGCTTTTTGCATGTCGTTCAATAAGCCCATAACGCTGTAGGTATGCATAGGTCCCAATCACTTCATTGCACACTGCATACCTTGGTCAATGCATTTTCAAGAATTTTTTTGAATGCCTCCACTATCCCATTAGCCTGTGGGTGATAAGGTGTTCTCTTCTGGTGATACACCTGAAATTCTTCCGTTAGCGCGCTGATCGTCTCGTTCAGGAAGTGTGTACCACGATCGCTCATCAAGATCTTCGGACATCCAAATCATGTTAGTACATGTTAAAATAGAAACTTTGCAACAGTCACGTCTGTGCAATCCATTATCAGCTGCACTTTTTCCCAACGACTCAAGTACTTCATTGCAGTGATAATATACCATGTGCCTATCTTTCCTTGAGGTTTGATGGGCCCTACAAAATCTATTGCCCATTTTTCAAAAGGTTGCAATCCCAAACAAATCCCTACACTACTGGCCCTTTCAACATCACCCTGTGGAGCATAGATTGAAGTCTCACTCGAAGTAGTATGGGGGGATGTTGGAACCAAGTTTTTGTACCCTTGAGATGGTTGTGATGTTGGTTTATTCCAACTATACCTGCCTTTGCGCAAGTTGCTTCGCGCCCTGTTCTCTACCCTTGAGGCTGAATAGGTCCTACAAAATCTATTGCCCACTTGTCGAAAGGCTGCAATGTCATTTGTGGATTCAAAGGCATCTCGTCCCTTCACGATGGCCTACCTGTTCTCTGACATACATCGCATGCCTTGCAGTATGCTTTTGAATCTTGATAAAGGGTTGGCCAGCACAACCCTGCGTGTAGAATCTTCTACGCAGTTGCTCTTCCTGCATAATGTCTCTCGCAGTGCCCCCATGAGCCTCCGTGAGGATTCTGCTTCATTCAAATTCAGGTACATACCTTCGTAGTATTTCATCATTCCCCATCTTGTGTAGATGCCCAACAATGATAGAGAAATCTTCCGCGCGCACCACTAATTCCTTCTTTTGTTGGACAAAGTATCCTTCCGGCACAGTTCCAGTTGTTATAAAGTGTATTATATCTTCAAAATTTCCATCTGCTACATTCACAGAAAAGAGCTGCGCATCGGGTAATCCTTCCTCCAAACTAGTAGGTTCCTCCCCTGTCTCGATGCGCGATAGGTGATCCGGTCCCGTGTTCAATCATCTAGGCTTCAAAACAACTTCAAACTTGTATTCTTGGAACAATAAAAGACATCTGCAGATGTGCCCCCCAAACACAAGCTTATTGACCAAGTACTTTAGCGTGAAGTGATCCGTATACATCTTAAAGTGACCTCCTAGCAAGTAGTGTCGATACTTATGGAGTGAATACACCATAGCTATTCCCTCGCGCTCAGTGGTGGAATAATTCTTCTCTGCTTTGGATAATTTGCGACTAGTGAACGCAATAGGGTGATCCAAGCCTTCTCCACCATCTTGTGTTGGAATTTCCCCCAGCGCTATACATGACACGTAAACATGGACATGAAACTCTTTCTTCCAGTTTGGGAAGACAAGAATCAGTGCAGTAGCCATTTTTTCTTTTAATATATCCAGGCTTTTCTTACAGTCATTGTTCTAGTAGAACGTGACATCCTTCTTCAACAACTTTTCCATTAGCGTGGTGATCTGGGCATAGCCTTTGATAAACTTCCTGTAATATCCCATATGTCCATGAGTAGCACACAACTGTTTCACACTTCTCAGTGCTTCCAAGTTTAGAATCACCGCATGACAGTATATTGAAAGCAACCCCACTTAGTCACGAAGGTTGTCTTGTTCCTATCCTCCAACGCAATTTGAACCCATCAGTGAAAGAATATGCTTCCCAACCACCTACATTATCCAACACTTCATCTGTGAATGAAGTTGGGAACGGATCATGCACACAAGCGTCATTCAACTTCCTAAGATCCACGCATATTCTTATCTCATCCTTCTACTTCTTCTCTTGCACCACCATTGGGCTTACCCAATTGGATTCTTCCATAGGCTCAGCGATGCCTGCAGTGAGTATTTGTCTAGTTCTATGCGGACCTTCTCCTTGTATTTCAGATTTAAGTGGTACGACCTCTGCTTAACTGGCTTCACGTCAGGTTTTAGTGTGATCTTCATTGCTCTTAGATCTCTGATTATCCCTTTCAAATCTGTAAAATTGGTAGGGAATAAGTCCTGGTATTCGCGCAGCAATTCAACGACCTTATCCACCACAGCATCATCCCAGTAGTCTCCAATCTTCGAGAATTTGGGTTCTACCTCTGTACCAATGTTCACCTGTCTAGTCCTCACCAGCGCAATTATATTAGGGTTCTCAATCTGTGGTCCTTGAACCTCGTGGTGGCCTTCTGTTTCTGGAATGTTAATATATGCGAATCCTCATACCCCTCTTCAGTAGTTACATTATAACATTCCAGCGTGTGACTTAATTGAGTAGCCCATTCAGGGTAAATCAGGTCTAAAGGCTCCTGTGGTATCCTAAAGATGGATGCTTTTACCTCTTGTAGCACTTCGTCAATACTATCCCACCCATCGTCAAAGCTGAAGGTCATCATGAATCCTTTGCACAGGATATCACATTCACCTATCCTATGGTGGAGCTCTATTTCTATATACCAGTTCATTGGTATAACATCTAGGGTATGACAGAACAGGTGCACCCATTCAGGTTGTGGCTTTTCTCCATATGCCTGCATCCACTTGGCTAGATGCATGCATGGGTCATCCTTTCCATCATACTTGTCTGTCAGTCGCATCTTAGGCTTCCCAAATCATGTTCGCATCCATTTCCTACATTCGTGCCAATCATTGAAACTCCCCTTGTGCTACTCCACCATCTTGCGGGCGTAGCGCACAATATCCAGTCCAAGGCTTGGAAGCATTGCTTTTCTGGAACCTCCCTTTCAAATGCATCCAAGAAGGTATCTACCTCATTTAGACCATCATAAGTAGGTAGATCTCTTACTTCTATTGACACGCAGTGCAACGACTGGGTCATCATATTGCAATTCAACGTAGTTACTTCGTGTAATTGATTCTACCATCATTCCACTTCTTCATCAGAATCTGAAGTGTAGGTGCTCTCACGCTCCCATTTAATCCACCCATCCATGGTGGGATTTACCCAGTCTTGGTCTCATGCTGTTATCTTATATATACACTCTAGATCATCATCACTTTCATAGTCACGAACCGGTTCTGTATAGCACGATCCTTCAGCAGGGTCCAGGGATATAATTACGCGTAGCAACTTCTTCTCAAAGATCATTTTTTCATTCTTCAGATTAATTACCCCATTCATATTAGTAGCCCAGCCAATTCCCAAGAGCGTGGGGTAGGGATTGCTATCATCAACAATCTCTATTACTTCAAAATCTGCGAGTGCACTCGCTCCTTCAATATCCACGTTTATTCCCTACAACCGCCCCATGGGTATTATTTTCTACTAATTTGCCATCCTTATCTGAATTGGATACCATTGCAGTGCAGGTCTCTCCATTCGCTCCCATGTCTATTTTTGCAGAACATTTGTGTTTGATCCCAAATCCAGGATGATTTGATCCATTTTGTATTCTTCGCTCTGCGTGGTGAGTCTCATTTCTCTTCTTGCCCTTGTCTTATGCTTTCCAATCTTATGGACTACGCGTGGTTCACCTGGTGCGATCCCAGCACACCTATTGATGAGCTCCTATAGCCCTTTCACAGACTTACTGTCGCGCAGTAACTTCATACAGGTTTCTAGGAAAGTTGTGAGCATAGAGGGGTCCATCTCCAGCTCCAGTTTATCTTTTCTTCCTGAGGTGGAGGCCTCAATGAAGCTATTCTTAACTTCCATGAAGGTTTCCTGAGCATGCTCCAAATTAATCTCAGCTTCTTTCACCAGGGATTTGAAAACCTAGGTACTGTCTTATGGTTGTTTCCCCTTGTCATCTCCTGTCACTATTGCACTTCGGAGCACAATGTTTACGTTTGAATCTTCCTCGCGCAGCTCAGAACTCATCATCTGCAGGTTTTGAGTTGGGGGAGGAGGTAGTGCTCCTTTGTCGTGTATCCTAGCTATTAGCGTAGGACAATCTTCCGTCTCATGATCAAACAATGTGCAATACTTGCATGACGGGCGTGTTGGATTAGTGCAATTGCGGGCATAGTGTCCTGGTCCTCCACAATTGTAGCAAATCAACTATCTGTGACCTCTGCCAGGTCCTCCTCTGCCTCGGCCTCGTCCGTGGCCCTAAAATCCTGTTCGTGCCATCCTTGCATTCTAGTCAAGGGGCCGCATTTTTGCATGAGCCCTGTAGGCGGGCATTCTATGCATCATCAATTCATAGCTTCTGCAAGTTCGCTCGTCATGTCCCACCGACCTACAAAAGTTGCAGAACAACTGTTGTGAATTTTGCATATACTTCTGTAACAGGTGGCAGTTATCCATAGCATGTTTTCCTGCTATTTGACAGACAACGCACCACAAAGCAGGCGCCACACTAGGTCTTGCTTGAGCTTTTGGTCTTATAAGCATCGACCCTCATCCTGCAAGGTAATTCGTAAAGACTAGGCATTGGTCTTTGTCATGACCCTAACTCTTGCATTTCATGCACCATACTTCTTCGCGCACTTCTGGTCGAACCTTCCTGTCCTGTTTTAGACTCTGCATCTCAAGGCACAAATTCTTTAGCTATGCGTGGATCTGTTGAACTCCTAGGTTAGGATCCTGCATCGGGGTCTCATGTAGCCCCAAAGAAATCTCTTAGGCCTTTGCCTGATGTTAGAAAATTATATACTACGGAGCAATGGAACACATAAAATATTGCAGAAATATAAACACAGAAAACGCATAAAACAAGAGAGACACAGATATACGTGGTTCACCTAGTTTGGGCTACGTCCACCCCGAACAACCAGTCCTTCCTCTCTATTATCCAGCAAAATGAAGAGACACAACCTACAACAGATCCGCTGTAATATCCTCTGTTTTCTCTCACAGTCTCACCTCTCTACTTCTCGCTCGGAGAATACTCATATATTACACAGACTCAATACAATACCCTCATATAAAGAGAGGGGTTGCCTTCTAGGGAAAAAAACCATAAATTAAACATAAGTTCTACTGTCAGATCATCCGCCTAATGAATGGCCCAGATTGACTAGAAATTACTATAATTTTAAAAGGAAATTTTACATCTGTTTTTAGCTTCGGGGGTGCTGCCCTCGAACCCCCGCTAGGGGACCGCTGGCCCCTGGACCCTCGTGGGGGGGACAAGTCCCCCCCGCACCCCCTTGCGTGGAGGGGTGTACAAAATTCCTGGGGTATACATCTGGCTGAAACAAAGACCTCTAGACAATCATGCTCCATACTCAACACTTGAGTTGTTACCTTCTGTTGCGATAGCACACTCCTTAAATGTGGTAGTAGCGAAGCTACAAACCACTCACGATGTTGTCCATCTGTCAAATTCATATTGGCTTCACAAATCATACATTTTAGCCTCTGATCTAGTTCCCAAGGAGTCTCACTTGGTAGCATTGTGGTCTCTTTGAATTCCACAATTAACTGCGCTTCAGACTTAGGCCTGCTAAATTCTCTATTTAGAATTGTTTGGATATCCACGACTCTCGCATTTGGGTTATCGTTGGAGTACTTAATATACCAGGTCAGCGCACGATGCTACAGAGCGCTAACCAGTGTCACTTTCTTTATATGGTCATCTGTAACACCTTGTGCTTCCCATACAACCCTTACAATGAACCAGAATTGGTCTGGATACTCATTTCCAAAACCTTTGAACACAGGGAACTTCATTGTGTTTGCCATATTGAATCGCGATGGTTGCGGAGTTGGTACGGGTGAAGATGGAGGTGATGGCGATGAAGCTGATGGTGGTGTGGGTGGAGGTGGGATTTGTGGAATTCTTTGTCTTATCAGATGAATAACACTTCGCAGAGAGACCTTCGCGACCTATTCCTCGTCCCCTTGCAGAGGTGAAATCAAGGGGCTATTTTCCGGACCCTTATTTCCTTCGTTCTTGTAAACCTTTCCACTTCGTGTAACCCTGAACATCAAGGTAACTACATAACCCGCTTTTTGCACAACAACATTTTAATCCAAGTATTCAAAGATTTTATGTACTTACCTCGTGGTCCATTGAGAAAGCGTCACTTTGCCTCGCTATAACTGACTGAGGCATCAATCGAAAACTCAGTAACAATTCCTCCTATAATATGATCGAGCCAATGATCGATAGCATGTGTGATTTTATCCTCCGATGCTTCCAACCTTTGAACTAGCTCAGGGGTCCAGTCAATAATACCGTTAAGTTTCCAACTTCCTTGGCTATCTGCTAGCTTCACGATCCACTTGTATAGCTCAATAGGGAAGGACATGAAAAATATTTCGTGGATCTCCATATATAGGTAGCTATCTGACCACTGTTCTTTGGACAGTCGTGGGTTTCTGTTCTCCTATGTTGTGAACTCGTGAATTCTTCTATCCAACTAGCCTTCGATTTATTTCTTAGTTTGATTCCAATGATACGACATCACACATCTCTTATGCAGATTCAATTCCCGACAATGAAACCATTTGTTGGTTTGTGGGGGCCTAACCCAAGTTTATTTTTAGTTAGCCAAACAAATCCCTACACTACTGGCCCTTTCGGCATTAGCTCGCGGAGCGCGGACTGAAGTCTCACTCGAAGCAGTATGGGGGGATGCTGGAACCAAGTTTCCGCACCCTTGAGATGATTGTGATGTCGGTTTATTCCAACTATACTTGCCTTCGTGCAGGTTGCTTCGTGCTCTATTCCACCCTTCAGTACCTTCATGAAGTGTTACAATTGGCTTTCGCACAACCCTAACCAGGGGTTGAGATGATTTCGCGCCACTAGGGTGGCGAAATGTGATATTTCCCCAAACTTCACTAAGTATCTTACTTATATTATTAATAGATCTTAGTTAGCTTCGCTAAACAAATGTTCTTACTTGCGTTCACTTAACCAATACAATTATACACATTCGCGCATCATATAATCATTAGAAGTGAAATTCATACCCAATATAATAGATGCATAAACAGGAAATAAATACGGAGAAATGATAGAAAAATTCTCTTTATTAATACTTCTAGATGATTATAGGCTCGACTCGCCCTGCGTTGAAAATGCAACAAGATGATGGAGCTTAGTGGAAAGGAGTCGCCTTCACTAAGTGGGCCCGTAGGCTATTTTTGGCGCAAAGTCTATTTTTAGACTATGTCTATTTTTAGACATATGGATCATGGTCTATGAGTTGCAGGATTTTGCTTATGGATGATTGGTAATGTTGGGAAAAATATATGGACTTCTATTTTTGGTTCACAGCGGAGTGATCAGAGTCTATTTTTAGATTGCCAGGCTAAAAATAGAAACAGGAAACAGTCAAATATTATTAGCCCTTAGTAATATTTGGACTCTAAACATTATCTTATTATCTTGGAGCACTTCAGTTCGAGCTACGGATGTGGCACATGTAGCTAACAAAAGGAATCACGTGGTTTCTTATGTGTTAGTTGAGCTATTGCATGGAGGACTTCAGTTAGAACTGATGCATGTGAGTTTTGTGGAGTTGGATGTGGAGTTGATGGAGTTGTGTTCAGTTTGACTTGGTTGAAATAGTTGTATTTTAGTCTAACTAAAGAATACACTAGTGATGAGTTGTGTGAATTGATTGTTAATTAATTCACTAATTATTAACTCATAAAGAAACTAAAGAATACATTAGTTAACTCAGTGCATGGACAGTTCAACAGAGACAGGTGTTAGAGGCAAGTGAAAGGGTGAGTTGTGACTATCAGTTGTGCATGAGATTTTTCACATGCATGGATTGAGTAATGCCAATGAGGATTGCGAAGTGTGGGCCAATACCAAGGCAATTGTAGCTTGTTCTCACGTGATTCTCTTGCAGGATTGTGCAGTGGAGGCAAGCAAAGCAGCGGAGGAGATTTGAACCTGTGACTTGTTCAGATCTGAGCTAGTTTTGTGTGTAACAGGTGGAGATAGTGCTGAGTACTTGTGAGAAGTATTGTACTATGTATTGTTACATGTTCTCAATCATTATAATATACAGATAGTGTGGGGTTTTCAGCTGTATGCTTCCCCCGGGTTACATACTGTGTTAATGTGTGCATGCGATTGATGTTTCATTGTTTTTGCTGCTGCTAAATTGATAATCAACATAAAGGAGGTTATGTATTATGCATGTATTTCGCAATAGTGTATAATTGGGATAATCTCTGTGAATAAGTGTTTATTATTCAAAATTTCTACATGGTATAAAAGTTGGTTGATTTGTAGAAAAAGTTCTACAGGATATCAAAGCGGGATTGATCATCAGATCTATTATTCAGAAAGTGTTTACATTTTATTTCTTTAGGCAGAGTCTGTAATCGGGCCAGGTAGCTTCTGGATTCATCCTTCTTTTGGAAGGTGAGATATCTGGTGAATGCCCATACAGTTGATCTCTGTACAAGAAATACTTTGTTCTCATGAATTTTAGATCAGAAGCGGTTGAGTTTTGAGCTAGTGGAATGGCGCTCAAGGATAAACTCAGAAACATCAAAGCTAAAAATGGAGATGCCACAGATTGTCCGCAGAAGAAGAAAAATAAGCAAGCTGTTGGATCTGCAGTGGGAGAGGCCTCAGCCTTGCAGTTTGTGCTTGATTTTTCATTGATCGCATGCTTGGTTTCAAGTGTGATGGGATCGGTGTGGTTCTTGGACAGTGGTGCGTCTTTTCACATGACAGGAGATCGAGATTTGTTTTCTAATCTGGATGAGAAAGATCTTGGAGTGCACATTGAAATGAGCGATGATGGTAGATATAGTGCGACCGGTATCGATACCATTTCCTTTGAGAGGGAGTCTGGTAAACCCTTCAGATTGAAGGAAGTGATGCATGTTCCAGGATTGAAGAAGAATCTTATCTCTGTGGCGATGTTAGAAGACAAGGGATATGATGTTGTCTTCAGCGAGGGAAGGCTTTCCTACATAGCAAGACAACTGGAGAAACTCAGAAGATAGGGGTTCGAGTCAGGAACCTTTATCAGTTGCATGTAGATGCATGCAAAGCCTTGAGCAGCGAGGCAACTGATGGAGACTTGGTGGTTGAGAGGTAGCGTATATTACCTCTCAACATGCAGAGCCAGAAGAAGTCTCAGACAATTGTGGAGGAGCGATGATTGGTGCAGCAACTTCAGGAGGTTGTGGAGCAGCCACAACAAGGGAAGCTGAGAGGAGATCGAGTAGAGACATCTACTCATGTAGAGACCTCCAGTAGGGGGAAACTTCGAGCCAGGTGGGTTGAGGGATCACATGCATCCATACCTCCAGGTAGGAGGTGGGGTGATGTGGATTGATTATCCCAAGGAGGAGGGGCAGGATCCTTGAGGTACCCAACCTCTTGGATGAGACCTTGCTACGGGAACCCCGATGTGGAGTAGCAGGAACTGACTGATTGGGTAGAGACAGATGCGGATGGAGTAGGAGAGAGAGTGATAGTGTAGGGAATCCTAGGACAGCGCATAGCTAGCAGGCTGCAGCAATGCGAGAGGCACAAGTGTTTTGCACAGTGCTAGGTGGCACAGAGAGGTGTGCAATGGTGCGAGATGCATGGAGATGTTGCAGTAGCACAGATGTCAGAGAGGGAGCACTTGTTAGCAGCAGGTAGAGCTTCAGCATCAGAGTATGCTCCTAGCCCAACAGAGTGGTCAGTTGGGAGTGTTTTTGTTCCAAGTGTTGTTGGAGCAAGTGGACCGGGAAAATGTGTTGCATGCAGAACATTCCAGAGTTGCAGGATAGGGGTTGTAGATAATCCGTATCTTGTTGAGAGGGAGTGTTGAAAATGCAACAAGATGATGGAGCTTAGTGGAAAGGAGTCGCCTTCACTAAGTGGGCTTGCAGGATGCTGTTTATGGATGATTGGTCATGTTGGGAAAAATAGATGGACTTCTATTTTTGGTTCACAGCAGAGTGATCAGAGTCTATTTTTATACTACCAGGCTAAAAATAGAAACAGTCAAATATTATTAGCCCTTAGTAATATTTGGACTCTAAACATTATCTTATTATCTTGGAGCACTTCAGTTCAAGCTCCAGATGTGGCACATGCAGCTGACAAAAGGAATCACGTGGTTTCTTATGTGTTAGTTGAGCTATTGCATGGAGGACTTCAGTTAGAACTCATGCATGTGAGTTTTGTGGAGTTGGATGTGGAGTTGATGGAGTTGTGTTCAGTTTGACTTGGGTGAACTAGTTGTATTTTAGTCTAACTAAAGAATACACTAGTGATGAGTTGTGTGAATTGATTTTAATTAATTCACTAATTATTAACTCATAAAGAAACTAAAGAATACATCAGTTAACTCAGTGCATGGACAGTTCAACATAGACAGGTGTTAGAGGCAAGTGAAAGGGTGAGTTGTGACTATCAGTTGTGCATGAGATTTTTCACATGCATGGATTGAGTAATGCCAATGAGAATTGCGTAGTGTGGGCCAATACCAAGGAAATTGTAGCTTGTGCTCACGTGATTCTCTTGCATGATTGTGCAGTGGAGGCAGGCAAAGCAGCAGAGGAGATTTGAACCTGTGACTTGTTCAGATCTGAGCTAGTTTTGTGTGTAACAGGTGGAGATAGTACTGAGTACTTATGAGGAGTATTGTACTCTATATTGTTACATGTTCTCAATCATTATAATATATAGATAGTGTGGGGTTTTCAGCTGTATGCTTTCTCCGGGTTACATACTGTGTTAATGTGTGCATGAGATTGATGTTTCATTGTTTTTGATGCTGCTAAATTGATGATCAACGTAGAGGAGGTTATGTATTATGCATGTATTCCACAATAGTGTATAATCAGGATAATCTCTGTGAATAAGTGTTTATTATTCAAAATTTATACACCCTGCGCACTCAGCTGCAAGGGTCCGTGCACTTAGCTGCGAACTACTAGGCCTCTACGCACTCAGCTGCAGAGCCTCTATCTACTATACAACCCAAAAAGTAGACTTACACTTCAGAGCTATCTTGCATACATCTTCATTCCTTTGACATTGTATTCTTTTATCGATTTTTGTCTACTTAGAGCTTCTCTCTATTTATACAATCCCATGGTTCGCAGACCATGGGTAGATATTCTACAGCCGACATTAAATTATCAAAATAAAGGCAGACAACCCTACGACTCTTTAACAACTACGCACTCTGCACCCACAAAATGCAGAGTCTTTACATTGGAATTACAAAATTGAACAAAAATCTGGGCTTTAAGCCTCAAAATTGCCCTTGGGGGATCCCGCGCCCAACAACGAAGCTGGCCACCGATAAGCACAATGTGGAACTAGTGTCATAATAGGATCATTTTGATGAGCTGTCTCCAAAAAACAATATACGCAACTTGGGAGAGGAAACAAGGCTAAGTGATGCAAGCCTCTACCCAAGGTCTTGATTTCCACTTCACCGAAAAACACATATCGGTACATGTGAATATATGTGTTGATGTCGAACATGCATGAGATTGTCTGATTATTAGTCAATAATGGAGACCGTTAATGGATGTGAGGAAGGCCACCAATAATGGTGATGGTCTCCAATATGCACAGTACAATCTAGCGAGTGTGAAAAATATTTTTGTCGTCGAACACTCGTAGAATCGTTTAACTAGGAGCCAATAATGAGAACCCTTGACCAAACAAAAGGTAACCTGCCATTGATGTCTGAAACTACTGTTGAAAAGTGTGCAACAAGAAATTCTTGTTGAGATTGCAACAAGATGATGGAGCTTAGTGAAAAGAGTCGCCTTCACTAAGTGGGCCCGCAGGCAAATTATGGCGCAAGTTCTATTTTTTGATCCCAACAGGGATGATCACAGCAGGAGTGACCACAGCAGGAGTGACCACAACAGGAATGATCATAGTATGGGTGATCACAGTATGAGTGATCACAGTATGAGTGACCAAAGTCTATTTTTAGACTGGCTGTCAAAAATAGAAAAGTCAAATATTATTGTCTCATAATAATATTTAGACTATAAACTTTGTCTTATTCTCTTGGAGCACTTCAGGATGAGCTACGGATGTGTTACATGCAGATCCCAGAAGGAAATACGTGGTTACCTATGGGATGACTAATATTTTCATGCAAGACTTCAGTTAGAACTCAAGTGAGTTGAGTTTAGTGGACTGGAGGTGCAGTTGATGGAGTTGTGTTCAGTTTAACTTTGTTAAACTAGTTGTATTTAGTCTAACTGATCAATAGACTAGAGACGAGTTGGGTGAATTAGTTATTAATTAATTCACAAGTTATTAACTCATAATGCAACTATAGAATACATCAGTTAACTTAGTTGCATGTCAGTGCATGTTCAGTTCAGCAGGGACAGGTGTTAGAGGATCAGATTGATATCAGTTGTGACTATAGATGTGCATGATGATTTGCACAATAAGAGGGATTGAGTATGCCAATGAATTGGCCAATACCAATAATTGTAGCCTGTGCTCACGTCCAACACAGTGTGAGTGATTCTTTGCAGGTGAAATACGAGTTTGGTAAACCATTCTCATCAATTCTTGAGCAGGTATTGAGCTGTGGAGGCAGGCAAGCAGCGGGGGAGATTTGGAGATCAAATCTGAGCTGTATTATTTGTAGCATGCGGAGATAGTACTGAGTAATTGTGAGGAGTATTGCACTATGTATTGTTACATGATTCAATCACTATAATATACAGATAGTTGGGGTTTTTAGCGAGATGCTTTCCCCGGAAAATATTGTGTTGATATGTGTGATTGATGCTTCTATGTGCACCTGTGAATGTTTCTGCTTCTGTAAATTGATGATCAACGTAGAGGAGGTTATGTATTATGCATGTTCCGCTTATAAGTGTATAATCAGGATAATCTCTGTGAATATGTGTCATATTATTCAAAATTTCTACAAGTATCGAGGCACTGAAGTGTTTCTAGATCGTCTTCCTAGATAGAGTGTTGAAGTTGATAGGAAGATACCTGTCGAAAGGTAGGAAATAATGTGTCCTACATCAATCGACACGAAACAGGACAAGAATGATTTGTTTTTTGAGGAATCTTTGAGCATTTGGGTCAAAACGACAGAGGGCAAGATGAAAGAATATTCTTTATGGTTTGATGGTGGAAACAGAAAAAAAGGGTTTTCCCTTGAACAATAGAGGGCGCGACAACGATTTTAACTATTCAGCACTAGACTCATGAACACCAAAGAGTGTTAGGATATAGAGATGCAAGAACATTGGGGTATATAGGCTAAACTCATAGGATGGTAAGATTCATATTGAGAGGCTATCACGAGGAAGGTTTATCTGAGGGAGTTCCATGTTTAAGGGAAGCTGTCAAAACATGCTTTCAAATGCTGAACACAGTTGTATTTTCCACTTTCCCCACCTGATTAGTTTAGTGAGTCCAGACGGGTAAACTCATCAATCTTTTCATATTTTAAGAGTCTGAAAAGGACCACAAAAAGAGTAACTCTATGCCCTATCTGATTCGTTTAATGAGTCCAGATGAGATGACTTGGTGGCATTTTCATATTTAGAGAGTCTGAAAATATCATAAAGAAAAACTCCATGGTGGTCCCTTTGTCATAGTTGTTAACCGGGTGCGACAAAGGTTTAATAGTATACTCAGATCGGTTACTTTTCCATGAGCTAATATACTGAGTCCGGATAAAGAGAAACATATGCTCAATAGATGTTGACCTCATTTTGTTACGAGTATGAGGAGACAGACTAAACTCGATATTCGTCGTGAATTTTTAATGAGTCACGCGATGACAAATTCAATACCTTCATTGAATTTTAATGAGTCAAATGAAGAAAACTCAAAGTATCTTTTATAATTTAGTGAGCAAGGAAAAAGAGGTAAAAGAACTGCTGATTCCTTCTTCATAGATTTAACTGACCAAAGTGACTGGAGACTCGGATGCAGATTGAATGGCCCAGTAGGCCAATTCAGCTGGTGACAATGGCATTTTTTTCTCCGTAAGTGTAAATTTCTGAAGGGGCCAGTAGGATCCAAGGATTGGTTGGTTCATGAGGAATGGATGAAACCATATTGACCATATGGAACTATTGGCGGAAGAAGAGGGAAACAACCCATCAGGGAAGAGCCCTTCAGTAGACCAGTATCGCTACTAACGTAAGAGTCAGGTACACCACCCACTAAGGGTACAGAGCTGCTGGGTAATGGGGAATAATCAAGGGTGAAAAAGGACAGTTGGTCCACTGTGACTATCTTTCCATCCAATAGAAAGAGGATGATGTGAAATACAATAGACACAATGGCAGTCATGGCATAAGTCCAACTGCGACCCAACAAGAGATTATAGTTGAGCTTTCTATCTACAACTTCAATGTCCAATATTACCATTTTCCCATGCAAGGTGATGGGGTAGCAGCTAGGTAACCTTTTGGGATGAAAGTGTGGCCGTCGAAAGCTTTAAGGGAATTCGACGACAGGGATAGGGTTGGAGAACCCAAAGCGAGCCAACATGAAGCCAAAATTACGCAGGTAGAAGCACCTTCGTCAATGATAGTTCTATGTATACCTTTACCTTTTGAAAAGATTTGCACCTGAAATGCAAGCTGGTGAGAAAGGGGAGGTTTAAACTTTTCCATGTCGAAAATTGTAAGCATGGAATCCTGTGGGTCGATACCACCAGTGGCTGAAAGCAGAGCTTTCCTTTGTGTTGGACATGTTTGTAATACTTCGAGCACCAACATAGCTGATGGTGCTTGTGAAAAGTCTTCTACAATGCTATGGTTTTGGGCAGCACGTGCAGATGTATTATTCATTGTGCGTCAAAGTGCCCCTTTAGGGGGGTGAATCACAAGGTTAGCAACTGGCCTTTCGATATGAAGATCGTTAGGCAACGGTGGGTTTTGACTTGAGGAGGGTTCCTCTGCATGAGTGACAGGAGCTCCATAAGATTTGGATTTGGTTTGTAGAACTACCGTTTCAAAGGTGTAAATGGTAGAGGGTACTTCACCAGTTGAAGGATGTTGTGAACCACGATTTGCCCCTTTGGGGAGTTGGGGTTGGTTAGCAATAAGGTGTTGCTGCTGCTGAGCGGGGAAAGGATTATTCAGGACATCAGTGGTCCTGCCAATATCCTTTTTAGCAATGAAATCTGTGCACTCCTGAAGACATGGGCATCGATAGATCATGTGGTCTTCGACACATATTTTGCAAGGGAATTTGGTGGGTTTATCCTTTCCATTGTTAGAGGGCATAGTTGCCTTCTTCTTGGAGTTAACTACTTTGTTGATTGCTCTTTAGAAGGAGTGGTATTTTTCATATTATTCTTGTTCTTACCACCGGGTTTTTGTGTAGACTACACAGAGTTGATCATGGTGGTAGGAAGAGTAGTTGATTTGGTAGAGGGGTCCACTGATATCTGGGAAATGTGACCGCTGAGTTGTTTTACAACAGCCCTGGAGGTTATGTCGATAATCCCATTGGCGTGCGCTCTGGGTTGCTGAGTAGCGAGAGAATTGGAGTTGTGAGGGGCATTGGGAATTACGTCGTATAGAGTGCCAGACTGCGAATATATCATATCTAAGTGATGGGCACAACATATGGATTGGTCTCTTATGACTGCACCACCTAAGGCAACATCCTTAGCGATTTGGGGGAGTATAGACTTGCAGAACCAATCCGCTAAGAGATAGTTTGGGAGGGGAGATTTGAGCAACCTTTGCCTACGTATCCATTCATGTTTATGATCAGAGATGTCGATGGTAGTATCCTGACGTAATGAAGTGAGAAGTTTTGTCCCAGTTTCATAGCAGATGGGTAGTTGGAAGTGCTTTAAGAATTCCATCGCTAGAGCGTTAAAGGTATTGACTGACGCGTGTGGTAACTCAATGTACCACTTGGCTGCATTGCCAGTAAGGGTGCGGGGAAAAAGATGTAACCGAATACTATCATCCACCATGGAGTTATTTGCACTCCATAGATGATAGGTGGTGATGTGTGTACCCAGATCCTCCCTTATTTCCCTTCGAACTTAGGGATGTCTGTCGGTGTTTTATGCAGGATTGGCGGCTAGAGTAAGTTATGATAGATGGGGTCATTTGTAAGTTTGTACAAGTCAAGGATATCAAGCATTGCCAAGAACGACAAAGTGTGTGATGCCCCCGAATCAGACTAAGGCGATGACATATAACTTGAGGATCCTTGCAGTCCTCCCATTGTGTTGTTCCCAATATTATACACAAGTTGCGTGGTATAGTCAGTGCCTTGGGGTATGGTATTGTAATGTGGTTTTCTATAGGGATTGTTAGGCTGGGGGATAGAAGTGCCCCTAGGACAAGTAGTGTCCCCTTGACTCATTTGAGGTTGTGAGTAGGGTGCCCCCATGGAATGATTGGGACCTCCTTGAGGATTCCCGCTCGCCATAGAACTAACCATAAGTCCTTGACTAGCATAAGGAGTGTTCTTGTCAATCAGTGACTGACTATGCATGCTTAAAAATGGAGGGGGAATTGTTACGTTCCCAGCGAGTATATGCATATTGGGAGTGCCCCCAGATACTTGAATCTAGGGGTTAGAACTATACAATGGAACAACCATATTGTTTGTTGAAGGGACCCGCGCTAACTGTGTTATATTGAGCGTTATAAGGAGCACTATATGTAGCTCTTGTCGAAGGTACAGGGTTTGACACTAAAGGGGCGGAACCCATAATTGAATGGGTTCCACTCATGGAGGGTGTCATGATAGGGGTTGAACCTTGGAAAAATGGGATGGTAGGGTTCACCATCAAAGGTGTGGTATTGATTGTCGATTGGGGAAGTGGTGTGGGACCAAAAGTGTCCAAAAAGTCCCACAACCCATTAGTCGTCGACGGGATGGGTGGAAGTGTTCCAACTGAAGACAAAGGAGGTACAAATACAACAGGAACCAAGAGTGGACCCAACGGATTTGTGATCAGAGGATTGTATGGAGGAAGAAATCCTTCAGTAAAGAAATCCTCTCATAAGCTTGAATCATTGGATGTCCAAACTGATTCTGTGTGAGATCTCAGAGACTAATTTCTCGATGACAAGGAATCTGACTCACTGGAGCTCGATAGATCCTCCACACTGAGTGGGGGAAGTCATAACAATCGTCTATATTGATGATGAGGTCCAAATGTAGCCGTGGTGGTCGATAATTTTTATCATTAAATTTTACAGTGATGTTTATTAAAGTCTCAATGATAACACTCTGGCACCTAAAAAATAAAAAATACACTAAGTAAATCAATCAACAAGCAGAGGGAAATAACCCTATCTGATAAGCATTGATCACTAGAGATGAAACCCAGTATCACAATGAATAACATAGAGAGTTTGCCAAATGTACAATTACTCTAGAGCTTCACTGAACCTCAAATTATGGGGCCAAGTACTCTCATGAAGATGAGCACCCTCCCAAAAACTGAAGACAGAGTAGGTCCATTTGTGTTACGTACTAGGGAAGACCACCCCAGTAACCTTGTGTTAGTCCCTGAAAGTATGGCCACTAAGGATACCTCAGATCACAGACACTACTGGGTGAGGAAATAGTTGCAGACAATACGCTATGTGGGTAGGATACCTGAGTCCCCAACTCAGCTCTGATATCCTTGAAGGGATCCCTGATACACAGAATACCCAAAGGAGATGTAACAAAAGGCCGACTACCTTCACTTACAGTTTGATGTTGTCTCATATTTAGCTACGCTTTTACTAGAGTGGTCCTGGTAGTATGAGTGCAGAAGGATTTATCTCTTTAATGACACTAGTTTTGGTGTATGATCTTGGGCAGTTTATTGACATTGCCTAACCCAAGCTCCTATCCTAAACTAATGTATGTTTGCTCTAGAAAGAGTTGCTGATTGATTTTATTAGGTATATTTCAAGTGTACTTTGTTAGATTCTTCGGTAGGGGTGTTGACGTATGAGATTTTATGGGACTCTGACTCAAATCATGCAAAAACAATGCTTGTAAATTTTCAATTTCGATGAATAAGCTGCTTCTACAAAGGGAGAGCCATTCATACATCAATATTCCTTCCATGCATCCTATTTAGTACAAACACTAGCATAACCGACATAACTTTTCAATGCTCACTAACAACTACTAAAACCAAATAATGCAGATCTAACAAACTAAGCAGAAAACAATAATTTTTTTTGATTTTTTCTGTTATGAAAATAAAAAAATTTAAGAAGGAAAGCTATTTTATTAGGAAATCATTTTGTTCAGGACATAGATCAGTAAAAAAAAACACAACTAAAGATCCCTTATCAGTACAGAAGCAAGTTTCCCAACCCTTTGAGGTCACAAATACTGCTATTTATAAAAAAAATGGGTGACTAATGCTCTGTGCTAGAGGCCACAGAGGGTTACTGGTGGCATTAACACTCTATTTGTGAAGCTACAGTGCTTTATAAAGCTCTGTTTACAATGGTAACCCGCGTTAGTGAGGAAAAACACTTCAAAAAATGGTTGTGGGGATCAGATCCAAGGCTAAGCAATGAAAGAAGAGTGCTGCAAGGTCCTGAGTGGTTAGAAAAGGAATGAAGACGTACAGGAAGGTCTAGAAGAAGGAGAGATCTAGGAAATTTATGGGAAAACTGGGAACTAAAGTGTAGTCCCCAGCAGAGTTGCCAATTCTGCTATAGGGATTAATGCATAGTGTATAGAAAATGAAGGAACCCTGAAGGGTCTTCCCGGGAACCTTGGCAGAGTGTAATATTATCTGCAGTTGTCACAAAGATACATGCATGTCCATATTCAACAACTAACTATCAAAGTGAGACAGATTCATTACCTCGATCCTTCATGTGGAATTGCTGGAGAGTGCAATGTAGCTAGGTGGAAGTCCCCTGAGCCAGCTCCAGATCAAGTCCTACACATAAAAAGGACAAGTGTAATCACAACATAAAACCTTGGTAATCAATGCATGAATATACAAAAGACATCTAGCTGCACATACCTAAGCTACTCATGCTAAAAGACATTGAATAAACATATAAATGAATTATAGTACCAACATCACGGAGTGAACAGTACAACTGTAGTTCTTTATTAATTTTTGAGATATTCTTCGGCATAAATCACATGAAATTTCATTTGTCGACGCGTTTCGAACCAACCAGTGTGGTTCATTGTCAGGACAAGTTGAAGAATTAGATCTAGCTTTGCATATTAAATAGTTAGAGTAAAACATCCAACGACTATATTTCTTGACCAAGCAACGACTAAATTTGACCAGGAGATGGTTAGTTGGACAGGATTAAGGGCAAGACCTATATTTTAATAATTAAGTTAATTCAAATAAATATCAAATTGTTAGTTAGTTATAATCTTATTAAAATCGAGCTTAAAGGGACTATTATATCATAAAATAAATAAATTAATTTAAATTAAAAGTTAGAGTAATGAATATATCAAAAAAAAAAATTAATTTAAATTAATAGTTAGTTAAAAAGTTAGAGTAACGAATATATCATAAAATAAATAAATTAATAGTTGGTTATTAAATATACATAGTGAGTTATATATATATTAAAGATAAAGGGACTTATTTTATAAATTAATTATAAAATAAAATATCATAAAACTAATTTAAATTGATAGTTAGTTAAAAAGTTATTAAATAGAGTAATAAATATACAAAGTTAGTTATATATATATATATATATATATATATATATATATATATAGGGACTTATTTTATATATTAAAATAAAATAATTATAAAATAAAATAAAGTCATTTTCAAATTAGTAGTTATTGATAGATATTATAGAAAATGATTGGGGGTTAGAAAAATTTATTTATTTTTTAATTAAAAGTTTAATTAAGGGTTAAACTATCCTATTATCCTAGATTGATTTCAAGGTATAAAAGTACTATTAGAGTTATGAAAGGATTAATATAATAGTGTTATCATAATAATTTTTCATAAATTTATTAATAAAGATGTATACTTATAACCTAAATATCCTATATAAACATCATATAATAAATAACATAACCTTGAAGAGCGACTAAGAGGAGAGGGCCAGGACTCAAATTCTCATCAAAGACTAAAGGCCCATGAGAGAAGGATACGAGAAACAAGCTAAAAAAGGAGGGAGGGGAGGAAGGGAAGAAAACAACTAGGAGGAGAGGGCTGGGATCCAACAACTATTGATCTTCCATCCGTCTTCTCTATTGAGATTGTTCGGTCTTTTCTCAATCTCAAGGGCCTCCCTAAATTTGCGGTGATGGAATTGCGAAACCTTAGCAATAACACTCGCCTCCTCTATACAAACATGATGTTTGGTACTCTCCGCATGCTTAGCTAAAGCGGAAGACTTGGTTCTCCTATGCTTGAGGTCAGTTGCGTGCTCACTAATCCTTTGATTAATGGAGCGACTAGTCTCACCAATATAGGGGGTCCCACAGGAACAAGGAATAATATAAACCCCTTTCCTGTCCTTAGGGTCGATAGGATCCTTTACAAATCTGAGGGATTTACGAATGGTGTTGAGGGGTCTAAAGTTTGAGGGGACATTATGCTTCTTAAGAATCCCAACAATCTTATCAGTGGTCCCCTGTACAAACAGAAGATGGACACCTGGGACCCGCTGTTTCGGTTCTCTTTTAGTTAATGAATTTTTGGCAGCTTTGAGGAATGATTTTCAACCCAGGTACTTGCTGTAACCATTCTCAACAAAGACATTAAGGAGGTAGGATTTCTCTTTCTCAAATCTTCTTTCATCAGAGATCCTATATTAATGTCGAAAGAGTGATTACAACCATCAGTTGCATCAGCCTTCCCTTACCCCTTCAACTCCTCTCTCTCTCTCTACCTTATTACCAACTTATTATGCTTAAGTCTGAGACTCTGCTTGACAATCAAGTAAGCTATCCTTTCAAATGATCTGACCTCTTTCACAATAGCCCTAGCTCTGCTTATGTAGCATGTGAGGTTAGGGTTGCCAAGTTTCTCCATGAGTTTCTTTAGGTAAAAGCAATGATGTTTCCATTCTTTTGAGCTCTTTCCCATTTTCATACTCCATTAGGATTAGTAATCCCCCAAATAGGTCGAACTTGGATGTTTCCTTACTTTTCTGAGTTGATTTAGGAGAGAATATAGGGATATTTCTTAGTCAATCCACTCCTTTGACCCTTAGATCCTCATTAGGGTTTACTAATGTTGTTCCCGAGGTAACAAGTAGAGTTACTTGGGTCACTAATGCACCCTTAGGATTTTTGAGAAGCTTTATAAAGCATGTTGCTAGTGTATAGACAATGTTAGCTTGGAAACAAGGCTTGTGAATTAGGTAATTGCTTCAGTCATCATGTCTTTGCCCTTTGAACTAATGAGGAGGCCATTTTCCTATATAACAAAACTTGCGTAAGCCAATATAAGGCTTTCTTCAGTCTGTATACATGATTTTCCCTATCATTCTCTTCAAAGCCTTATGGTTGTTCCAAAAATACCTCTTCCTTTAGGAAATCATGCAAGAAAGCAGTTTTCACATCCATTTGGTGAAGCGTCCATCCTTGGCTAGAAATTAAGGAAACACCAAATTGAATAGTAGTATATCAAGCTATAGGTGAAAAAAATCATCGTAATATATTACCTCTTTCTGAGAGAAACCTCTAGCTACAAATATAGCCTTATATTTTTCAATACTACCATCTACAACATGTTTAATCTTAAACAACCATTTGGAAGTGACAACAAATTTACCTTGAGGTCTAGGAACCACTTCCCAAATATCTTTTGGATGATGGAATCATATTTTTTAGTCATGGAATCTTTCCAAACTTGTTCTTTTTCATCTTTTCAAAGGTGCATGGTTCTTCCTGAATGATGTTTCTCATGGTAGCAACTACCCTTAAAACTGACTTGGTTTCTTACTCTCTTTGGACATTCCTCTTGGTGCAGCATGTTGTTCAACATCTTGCCAGATATCTCGCAACCATAGTCGTCTCTTTCTAGTAGAAGGATCATGTGGTGGAGGATCTAGAGGATCCATGGAACCCATTGGATTATCAACAAGATCATTCTCAGGTTCTGGTTCAGATTAAGATACAACCTCTTTTTCATTAAAAAGTTGTCTTTCAACAATGACAGGAGGAGGAGAGTCTCTTGATTTTCTAAAAGATTCATCTTCATCAAATGTTACGTCTATGCTAAACTCTTTAGTTCTTTGATTGTGTACATAAATTCTATAATATTTTGAAATATCACAATAACCAATAAACATACCTTTATTACCTGAAGCTTCCCATTTGTTCCTTTTCTCTTTTGGCACATGGAAATATAGATGACAAACAAAGATTCTCAAATGATTCACCTTGGTCCTTTTACCAGTGAATGCTTCTTCGAGAGTCTTATTGTTTAAGGCTTGATGAGGAGTTCTGTTTTGCACATAAAAAACAATATTTGCAGCTTCTCCCCACATAAACTTTGGTAGCTTTTAATCGTGCAACATGGCTCTGACTACTTCCATAATGGTTTTATTATTCCTCTTAACCACACCATTTTGTTGTGGATTGTATGGAATATTGGTTTCTTTATTTATTCTGACATCTTTTCAAAGATTATTAGAATCATTGGAGGTGAACTGTCCCCCATTATTAGATCTAAAAGCTTTGATTAACTTTCCAGTTTTATTTTCAATCAGAGCCTTGAAATATTTGAACATGGAAAATGCTTCCCCTTTATTTTTCAAAAGGAATATCGATGTCTTGCAAGAAAAATCATCAACAAAAATCATGAAATACAAGTAGCCACAAAGAGAAGTAACAATTATAGGTCCACATAAATCAGAATGTATGAGCTAGAGTACCTGATTAATTTTTTTTTCTACTTGAAGGGAATGGTCCCTTTATTTTCCTTCCACTTGCACGTCCCGGGAAAACTCCTTCATGATCCATTACAATCTCAGGAATTCTAGAAGCCATCATGTAAGGCTTTGTAGTATAGGTGAAAAAATCTTCTATGCCATAACTCACATTGAAGATTGGTATCATGGACCAGTGCATGAATGGGTTTACCATTGACTTTGTAAAGCCCTTCACATCTTGATCCAAGAGTGAAGGCTTCTCTCATACTTGAGTTCAAAAGCCAAGTATAATTATTCCATTAACAAAAGCAACTTTCATTCCTTTATCTTCTAGAGAAGATATGGATACAAGATTCATTTTCAAACTAGGCACATACGAAAATTGTTGCAAAAAAATAGATTTGTCATCATCTAACTAAAATGAAATTGAACCATAACCTTTAACTTGGTGAGTAGAATTATCTCCAAGGATAACATTTAAACTAGTCTCCCTCTCAATTAGATTAAAGATTTCTTCTTTATAACCAGTAAAATGTTTGGAAGCACCACTATCAACTAACCAACTGTCAAATGAATCTGCAGAAGAAGAAATGTAAAGAGAAGAAACAAGAAAAACTTTTGGTTGAGTTTCTGTTGCATTATTTCTATACCTTGGATTTATTGTTTTCTTAGGATGGTATTTTCTTTGATTTTCAAAAGTGTCTTTTCTATAATTGGATTTGTTTTTGAATATAGGTGCTCTTCTTCTATCTTTATAGTCACAAGAAAAGTGACCATGATTTTGACAGTTAAATAATCTACGTTTTGACATATCTAGATTCTCTTTATTTTATTTCAAAGCATATTTATTTTTATTACCTTTCCTTCTCTTGTCATAGGCTGAAAATGCAGTAGGTTCTCCTTCTTCATGATGTGAAATTCTCCCTTTGGAGATCATTCTGGCCTCCTCTTCGATACACTTTCCCAAGAGCTTGTAAAATGTGGGAATAGTCTTGATAAAAATCTCCAAAATAGGAGAAAGGCCCCCAAGTGCAATCAACACCAATTCTTTGTCGGGTACAACTTCACCAACTGTTAACAGTTGATTCTTGATTTTGGTCATTCTTGATTTTGAATTGTCTCGCCTTTTTTTATCTTTATGTACTTCAACTTATTCTTCAAGGCAATAATTTGGTTCAAGTTACTAATTTCAAACATGCCAATTATTTTTCCATATGTTTCTTTAGATTTATTCAAACTAGAAACATAAGTAATGAGATGATCACTAAGAGAATCAAGGATAATTTTTCTAGATTTGATTTCACCTTTTTTATATTTGGATTTGACAACAACACTTGCATTATCTGGTGGATCATCTATTGTGTCTTCAACATACTATAGAACTTCGTATTACTTTGGAATAATGAATTACTAGGCGGGGGGGGGGGGGGGGGGGGTGTGTGAATCAATAATAGTGAGGTTCTTACAACTTTTAAGAACAAGTATTTAATTCTTTCTTCTACTGTCAGTTACTTGTGAAAGTATTCATACACAATACAAATGAACAACAAGATAAGGAATTCACATGTACATACAATCTATCACAAGAGAATCATACACATATTGACACAAATATTTTTTTTTTCCATGGAAAACCAAAGGGAAAACACCACCAATCTATTTGTTTTTATGATGTGAATTAAGCGCCTACTTAGTTACATCAATTCGTTTGTGATGAACCACTCATAGGAGGCACCGACCCCCTTAAGATAGCAAGCCCCTACTTTCCAAGAGGCACCAAACTCTTATGAATGTAGGTCAACACCTAATCTAGCCACTTTTCTAACTTTGATACAAATTTCAAACAAAAAATAGGGGAAAATATACACAGAAATACAAATGTGATTCACTGTAGTACCACCCTCTTCCCTTCAATACTGTAGATCTTATTTGAAATTTTCTCCTTTATTCTCCTTAAGCTCTAATCATGACCCTTTGCAACACTATGTATCAGTTTTACACTTGGGCCATTTGCACACATATTCCACTCCACACTCTTCAGCTTGCACACCAATACTGTATTCCCCCAATTTTCTCTTCTGCAATCATAGGTTTTGTTCCCCTATCACGTAGTGAATGATGTAGTCCCTGAAAACCATCAACCTCCTATACACGCAACCTTAGTGTTTACTCTATGAACGGCTCTCCATATTTATGTAGCGTATAAATTCTTGCTACTGCAATCATATTAAATGTAAAGCATGGGATTCTAAGCATTTTATCTTTCTCAACTACTCAACAACTGTAGTTGCATCATAATCAATTTGGAGAATGGGTCACTATATGATTCTCCATGCTGATAATTAAATCTATGTTAGTCTTTACTCCTAGGAGGTTCTTCCATGCTTATTAATTGCTCACAGAGCTTTAAATGTACTTTAGCATGGCTTCTTTGAACTGTGATTAGACCTCTGGTCCTTGAGGCTCTTTTCATCATTTAATCAATGAAGCATGCATGGGAGATCAAAGGTAGCTTATTTAAACTTAAGATAGGGCCAACATGTTGAAGAATCTAGGGCATACATATTTAGAGTGATTCTTCGATACATGATAACAATTTGTGAAGAAAATGAAATTTTTATCTTAGCTTTATTGTTTACTTCATCAATAGCATGTGTGAGTTAACTTCATAAAATTGATACCAAACAAAAGAGACAAGAACACAAATGGTTGGCTATCTACTAGGGCTAAAACCTCTCCCTCTTGGAGAGGAAAACCCATGCGTAAATTCTTCTTATAGAGATTCCATTGACGAATACCAAGACCATGACCCTTGACACAATATGCCTCTCCAAGACCAAGATATCAATCCTCTTCTTCCTCGCTTCTGGAATCATCATCCTTGCTGCACCTCTGATATCATCACTACGTCATTTCCAAGAACTTCATTACTGCTGCAAGATCATTGCTACACCATGGAAGCCATTACTTGTTGAAATCTTCACTGCTGCTTTTCCATCATGTCAGCAAAATCCATTGAGATCTTCATTGTGACAATCACCGTGATGACTGATTCATCATACGGATTTAGATCATGTCGAGAATGTATTTCACTTTGTTCTTATTATGTTGAGACAATATTGTTTCTCACTGTGTTGTAACCCTCTTTATCATCACAGGGTCTCCTTCTCATTATACCGAGACCACCACAGTGAAATCATTTGGATCCTCTTTAGTATGACAAGGCTATAGCAATGCTATACTGAGATATACATCGAGATCACAAGGAGACAAATGTAATGTTCACCAAGACTATATGTATTAATTGTATTCCTTCATTCACCGAGACAGTAGCAATCATTGTCTTTACCGAAATTCCTTTCAACAGAGTATATGTATGTCGAGTTCATAACTGGAATGGTATATACATAAGCCGAGGTTGATCCATCCATAGATGTCTGCGCTTCTGGAATAGACTTCGAGTTGGTATGTTGTTGAAGGGTTACCGAGATACACAAGTCTATACACCAAGACTGCTCCTTGTAATGCGAGATCCTTTCTGAGCACTTTCATTCATCCGAGTTCTTCCTCACACCCATCTGAGATCCTTATAGAAGTCTACCTACACCTTATACCCATCTGAGGTGCAGTCAGACTCTTTTCCCTAATGCCATGCGGATCTGTTCCTCTTTTTATCCATGTGAAATCTCAAAGAAAAGCGAGTTCTGTTCATTCACCTTTTCGGATCCTCTGCACCCACGAAATTTCAGAGAAAATGCAGATTTATTGTTGTGTATTTGCACTGACCCTTCGTGGGTATTTATAGTAGTTTTCCCACATATGCAAGCCAACATGAATGGATGAAACGACATGTCTATTTTTCCAAGCTGACATGACTTCCATTTATTCATTAAATTCATCTTTGGGGCTGACATTAATATTCCTTTCATATTCTTGCTTGCAGACTTTGGTAGCCTTACTTTTGAGGTATTTATCTTGGTCTTGGAGGGATGTTACAAAACATTGAGGACTTGTATACATTTACATAGGCTCATCAAGAGATTTCATGACATGACATGACTCTTTGATAAATAAATCAAATCCTAAAGACATCAAGAAGAAGTCTTTGACCTAATTACATTTCTTGATTGACATGAAACCCATGTAGCAAGATACAAAAATAATTTATTACATCAATTACAAAGATCATCATTATGAAGACCGAATCTAGTTACACTTTCTTAAACACAACACTCTTCTTTGAAGATCGTGGTCCTTGTCACTCTTGAATCAACGATCTTGACAATTGCTATTTATTCCAGCGACCAACTCTTCTGTGCATAGTTACTCTTAGGTGCTGACTCATTCATTCGTCATACACCTATGTGCTGTAATCATGGAGCCCTACATCTTGTAGCTTTATTAAGGTGACAATTTTCGAGGATATTACAAGATCACGAGGTTCCGAGCTTGGCCTTTAGCCCATTTTTCTTCGCCTCTTATTTTTTTCCCACCATAGGACCGGGTGGTGTGACTGGAGGCATAGCACTTAGGTGCTAAGCCCTTCAGGATCCTATCAGGTGCCTATCTCCTTGTGTTATTGCTCTATGCCCTTGGTTCTTTTGGCTCCATGTCTAAATGCCAACAACATCGGAAGCTCCTTGGTTATGTAACCTTCTCAAAATGAAATTATAGAGGAGTTACAAAATATCTGATCTTCGAAATATAATTCTAGGATGACATCATGCTTTTTTCATCAACCCCATGTGGCGTCTCCTTAGTGGTGACATGTGTCACCAAGATTTTCCCCAATAGGCCACTCAAGAATGTTGAATTTGATTTCCACGTGTCCTCCATACAACCATGTCATGTTGATGCCATCTTCCATTGTCAACTCTTGAGGGCCAATCAACTGTTTCCATGCGTCCTGTTCGAGGAGAGAGAAAGGGTCCCTCGATCCTTGGTTTTACAAATGATTTCCTTTGCAAATCCCTACACCTCGCAAACCTCAAAAATTAAAAAAAAATGATTAATAAGAAGCTACGAGGTTCCGACGTTCCAAAATTTCTAGGATCTGATATTTCGACCTTTCAATGTCTCGAGATTTTGACCCTCCTATATTTCTACCTTTTCTAGTTTCGAGGTCCCAAGGTTCCAAAATTTCTAGGCTTCGATATTCTGACCTTCCAACGTCTCGATTATTAGGGTCCTATAATTTATAGGATCAAATGATCATTGAATAATTGCTTTTAGTATTTTAGATTGTAAATGATACTGCTTTCTGCAAATGATTTCCAAAAAGATAGAAAAATGAAAATAAAAAATGAAAAGAGGGCATACATACAAAAAATAGAAAAAAGGGAAAAAGAAAAGAAATTATAAATGAACCCCACAAAAAATGAATAAATGTGAAAGTGATGCTAGCTTAAGTGCCACTACTAGCCTTTTGGCTTTGTAAAGAATAAATTTATGAAATTGTGTGCAACTTGTTTAAAATGCCATAATCCCTTTCTGCTTGAGACATACATTTTAATCATGTTTAAGCTAATTTCAATTTATGTTAATTAGATTAGAGTGAATCACCTAGTCAAACAATGTAATATTAGCTAATATTAGATAGGAAGAATAGGTGAATAAAGTTAATCCAACAGTTTAATCTGGATTACTGTAGTTGAGTAGATTAGTGTAGTGTTTTAAATAAATATGCTTTATCTCTTTAGAATGAAAAATTGACAGGGTTTTCATGTTTAAATGCACCCTCATTCACTTTAAAAAGCATTAGAATAGGAAAATAAAATTTTTGATGTAATAATTCTAAAGTGGTTTGTTGTTCAAAGTTTCAGACTTTGGGTTATAAAACATATGCGAAAATAGGTGGTGGGACCAGTCAATGTTAAACCTCGCTTTTTTCACGACCCCCCCATCACCCATTCCATTGATTCGACAACCCACAATAGATTTCAGACATCCCCTAAGTGATAGCATTTAATGCCCGGGGGTGGGTCGAAAAGTAGTTTACCTCCCCATTATGTGTTGTCGTCATGGTATTTGGGAACCCCCCCTTCACTTACTGGATACTGCTGACCCCCCCCTACGAAAGTGGTTTCGCCATCCTACCTCAACCCACCTTCCCTCCATGTGTCACCTCCACGTCCCATCTCCACCACCATTCCCATCACGACACCTGTTCCTACTCCTGTCACTCCCACCAATAGTCTTGCACCACTCGCCCACCAATCCCCAACTGCCACATCCGCGACCGTTGCACCTGCCATTAATTTTCGTTTCGTTATTCCACTCCAATTACAGTATTTAATGCCATATCAAGACCATTAAGCCAACGGTTAAAATCAGTTCGCGACTAATAAATATTGAATTCACCTTTGCTATTACACCTTTCTTTCCTCGCTCATTGAATATTTCTCCCACCCCTCTGTATTATGATCTTACAACAACATTTCCATTTCTTGTCACTGATAAATTTACAAAGGACTTCCATTCTAAGTTTCCATCAATTATCGAACACATTGCCAATTCCTTCTGTTACACCCTTCCATGGTTCATTCTGCAACTGAAATGGCACCCAAAGTCACCCCTGTAGTAAATCCTATGCTCACTCCCCTTGTCGACTTAGACCATATTCCACTCATAGATAGAGACTACAAGATTTCCAAAACACAGTGTGAATTCGACCTCTTCGAATTACGCTATTGGTTTCGGGATAATTTCCTAGATCAATCTGATGAGATACACCTCTGGAAATCCAGACTTCCTCTGTTTGTTGTCCCCCAATCCTATCATTTTCCTGAATTCTTTCTAAGATTCCAAGCCTTTTACCTTTCAAGAAAGAGGGAAATTATTTCCCCAAATGGTGAAATCCTCTTTACCATCACAACTGATAACATAAATCAAATGCTGCAGGTTCCCCATAGTGATTCCCTATCTCCTTTATCCCTTGAAGCTCTCATAGAAATTTACTAGAAAATAACCTTCCCCCAGAGAGCTACAATTTTTGAAATTTTCCTCCCTAAAGACTCAAATCCCTAAGAAAAATCCCCATATCCCTCTTCTATGTTCCCTCAAAGGACAAGATAGATTATCTCTGTCTTGTCATCCATTCTTGGTTACTATTCAGATGAGCCTATTCTAGGCTTTCTGTCCACCCTTTCTTTAGAAGAAGGGTCATCAGTCACCTTTGACTATGGTCACTTCTTAGCAAATGTAATTCATGAACAATTCCTTCAGTTTTTAACTGAAGGAATGTTAAGATATTCTTCAATTCTTATGTACATGTTTATGTTCTTTCAAACATATAAATTTCCATTTGCAGTGTAGAAGCTTGATCAACAAGGAGAGCCTCAGTCTGTTGTCTTCTAGAGTTCCTTAGTCAAAAGACAATCACAAGAATTCAACTTCTCAGAGTTCATAGACCAGTTTGTGTATCCGACAATTTGTTTGCTGAGTGGCCAGCAGGTTCCTAGGATTAGTAAAGACATTCAGAAGATTTTACAACTCAGTGAACATGTCAAAATAGGGGACTCGTATCTTTACCAGTCATTCACAGAAATAAGAGTATATGGTTAAGAGATTACACCATATAAGCTGTCTAAATATTTTCCAATGAGAATATTTTCCTTGGAGTACATCAGGAAAATAATTCATTCTTGTAACATCCATTTCATGACAGCCAAGAAGAAATTTCAGTTCTGGATCAAAACACAAATAGGACCCTTCATCTGCAACAATAGAGCAGCAGGAGAGGAAGCAGACTTCCTACTGAAACAAATGGACATCCCTCTCAGTTTCACTTGGTCTTATGACCCCTTTGGGGTAATTTCCAAGTTAAGATTGGAACAAAAAGTCACACCCTATGTGCACACTTAGAGGCCAGAAATAGGGAAATATATGAACCAGCACACTTGGGTAGAAAATACATTACAAGAGGCTGAGGAGTAGGTACTTTCTAGGACAGCGTCAGAGACTCCGATACCCAGAGAAAAAACAGATAAGAAAGCAAGAGACGATGATTCTTCATCAGTCATAGAAGTATCAACCAAAAAATTCAAAATATACACTAAGAAGATTAAAACAGGCTCTAAAATAGACTTCCCATCACTAGAGGACACACAAAGAACTATTGTGCTCTCAGGTTTGAAGACTTTTAAGTTGGACAGTGGTACTATAGAGTCCCCATCATCCTCCACTACTAAAGATATTCCAGCTACTATACCTCAAACACCAGAATCATCCACGGAGCATAGGCAATTGGCTGTTTTTCATAGATACAAGGAGATTAAGCGAAGAATGAAGCCATTCATGATACTATATCTGCTCAATTCAGGAAGAAATCTTCTTTCATCCAACACACACTCATCTTAGCATATGATGCAGAGAAGGGAAGGATGTATATTGGATTTTTGTAGGCCCAGGTCCCTCAAACAAAGTTAGAAGCAGATTTTAAACAAACCACTTTTGAATTTGATGGAAATGATGTCCATCCTTTAGATCACATAGATGTGCGCAGGCAGGTTGGAGAAATGGTATACTCTACTTTTACACACACTGCTATCACTACTTCTAAACTACAATTAACTTTGAATAATGTGTAGTCTCAACTCAAATTCGTGAAATTTTCCTCACTTGCCAAATATACTAGAATCAAATACTTGGAGGAAATGGTGATCAAAGCAAGCTTTGATCTAGGCAATTCAAAATCCATGGAGGAGATAAAAAAAAAAGAAAAATGCTGACATAGAAGCATTAAAGAAGCAATTGAAGCTGCCAGCAATAGAATACCCCTAGGTCAAGGAACTTGGAGAAACAGAGCTACAAAAGGAATAGATGTTGAAGCTTCTGGTGGAGCAAGGTGTGTTGAAAATGGCAACAAGAAATGCTAAAAATAGAAGTGCTAAAAATAACACTGCTATAAATCGCAGTTTTGGTACCAGTGTTGGATTGGGCAACAGGGAATGAAAAATGAAAGTGCTAAAAATAACATTCTATTTTTAGCAATTTAGGATGGATTCTTATTTTAGTCAATCCCTGGACTAAAAATTGGAGGTAAAATTTGAATTTGAACTTAACAGCTGTTTGAAAATAAATTAATTAATTCACCATGAGTTAATTAGTTGTGAAAAAACAAACATGAAGTCTATGTGAGGAGATGCAACAATTTACTATAATTGAGGAATTTATCCATCAGTTAAAGAGATAAGGATGAGTTCTAATTTGAGTAGTAATTAGTTGGCTCAGTTGACTTAGTCAAGTCCAGTTAGATTGATTTAAACAGTTTGTTTCAATTAAGAAAGTTAAGTTATCTAATGCATGCTTGCATATAACTGCTGCACTTCAGATAACTAAAGATTCTCTCATGAATAACTCATGCATGTCAGTTTAGACAGAGACCCAATTGAGATCAAATAAGGGATAGTGTATTATCAGTTATATGTGTTCTTGATTGATGATGCTCATATCTATTTAAACTTCTGCAAAGTTTATGGTAGAAGTAGATCTAGTATTATGCTTTAGGACATTGCATATATCAGTTGATCTACAAGTGAAAATTCTACATGGTATCAGAGCTAGCTGATTTGTAGAAAAATTCGACATTGTATCGGAGCATAGGTGATCAAGGAAGAACAATATACAAGAAGGGAGAAGTTGAAGTTTGTGATTCCTGAATATAGAAATTGAGTTCTTATCACATCTCTATTTCACCTATGGCGTTCAATGGTTGAGACTCAAATATGCCCTTGATGGCAGTTCAAATTATATAGCCTGGAAGGATCGCATGGAAGTAGTACTAGAGGATAACGGTCTAAAGGACTTCATTGATCAAGAAGTCCCCAAGCCGACTGGTGTTGCTGAATTGGCTGAATGGAAGAAATGTGTTGCTAGAGCAAGGAGAATCCTTCTAGAGGGAGTTTGAGATCACATAGTCCCCAGTCTCCATGGGAAGGAGACACCATTTTCAATTCGGAAAATATTGAAAGATCTATATTAGAATAGTAGCGATCAGAGGAAGTTGGCACTGAAAGACAAGCTTCGAAAGATCAAGTGTGAAAAGGGTGACATGATCTCTACGTATCTGAACAAGCTCACCACATGCAGGGATGAACTTGGAAGTGTAGGGATCGCGACAATTGATGATGACATGGTGATTCTTGCACTCCTCAGTCTTCCTAAGAGTTGGCATAGCTACCAGGACTTGGTTAATGGAAGAGAAAAACTGCTAGATTGGGAAAGACTTTGGTTAGATTTGATGCAGGAGGAGATAAGAAGAAGCACTAGAGATGGTTCTTCGTCCATGGAGGATGAGGAAAATTGTGCCTTAGCGAGTAAGGAGAATAAGGGGAAGGAGAAGGATTCTCTTTCCAATTCGAGTTCTTCCCATGGTGGGAAGAAGTTTGACAAATCAAAAGTGCGATGCTTTCATTGTCATGAGGTGGGCAATTTTGCTACAAATTGTCCACTGAGGAAATCAAGAAGGGATTCGTGGAAGGATCTAAAGGTGAGGCATTGGCCTCATAGTTCGAGTTGGATTTCACACTGTTCGCTTGCATGGTTTCATCCATGGCGGGAAGTGGCTAGTTTCTTGATAGTGGAGCTTCTTTCCACATGATCGACGATAAGAGTTTGTTCAGTACTTTGGAGTAGAAATATCTCCAGATACTCATAGTGATGGGTAATGATGAAAAGTACAGTGTCTCAGGTGTAGGCACGATTCTTTTTCAGAGGGAGAAAGGAGCTCCCCTTACCTTAACCAATGTCAAGTATGTACCAGGACAGAAGAGAAAATTGGTGTCGATCGCGATGCTAGAAGATAGAGGCCATGATGTGGTCTTCAGTAAGGGAAAGGTTTTCCTTAGACACATCACCACTAGACAGGTGAAGCAAATCGGTTCACAGGTCAAGAACCTGTATGCTCTTGAGGTTCAAGATGCATGCAAAGCCTTGAGCAGCAAGGCAACTGATTGAGACTTGGTGGTTGAGAGGGAGAGTACATTACCTATCCACATGCAGTGCCAGAAGAAGTCTCGGATGATTGTGGAGGAGCCACGATTGGTGCAACAGCTTCAAGAGGTTGTGGAGTAGCCACAATAGAGGAATCTGAGAGGAGATCAAGTAGAGACATCTACTCATGCAGAGACCTCTAGTAGGGGGAACTTCGAGCCAGGTGGGTAGAGGGATCACATGCAGCCATACCTCCAGGTAGGAGGTGGGGTGATGTGGAGTGATTGTCCCAAGAAAGTTGGAATAGGGGCAGGATCTTTGAGGTGCCCAACCTCTTTGATTAGACCTTACTACGGGAGCCCAGACAAGGAGTAGCAGGACTGGCTGAGTGGGTAGAGACAGATGCAGATGGAGCGGCAGGTAGAGCTATAGTGCAGGAGTCCCAGGATGGTGTAGAGCTAGGAGGCTACAACGACGCGAGATCCATGGAGTGTTGCAGCAACTCAGAGGTCAGAGAGGGAGCACTTGTCAGCAGCAGGTAGAGCTTCAGCATCCGAGTATGTTTCTAGCTCAACAGAGAGGTTAGTTGGGAGTCTTTTTGTTCCGAGAGTTGTTGGAGCAACCACACTTGGTAGGAGTGTTGCATGCAGAACATTCCAGAGTTACAAGATTGGGTTCGAGCTGAAGCCTTTCTTGTTGAGAGGGAGTGTTGAAAAAGGCAACAAGAAATGCTAAAAATAGAAGTGCTAAAAATAGCACTGCTATAAATAGTAGTTTGGGTACCAGTGCTAGATTGGGCAACAGGGAATGAAAAATGGAAGTGCTAAAAATAGCATTCTATTTTTAGCAGTTCAGGATGGATTCCTATTTTAGTCAGTCCCTGGACTAAAAATAGGAAGTAAAATTCAAATTTGAACTTAACAGCTGTTTGAAAATAAATTAATTAATTCACCATGAGTTAATTAGTTGTGAAAAATAAAACATGAAGTCTATGTGAGGACATGCAATAGTTTATCTATTAATTGAGGAATTTATCCATTAGTTAAAGAGATAAGGATGAGTTCTAACTTGAGTAGTAATTAGTTGGCTCAGTTAACTGAGTCAAGTCCAGTTAGATTGATTTAAACAATTTGTTTAAATTAAGTTCGTTCAATTAGTTAATGCATGCTTGTATATAACTATTGCACTTCAGATAACTGAAGATTCTCTCATGAATAACTCATGCATGTCAGTTCAGACAGAGATAGTTGAGATCAAAGAAGGGACAATGTATTATCAGTTATATGTGTTCTTGATTGATGATGCTCATATTTGTTTAAGCTTCTGCAAATTTTATGGTAGAAGTAGAGCTGGTATTATGCTTTAGGACATTGCATATATCAGTTGATCTACAGGTGAAAATTCTACAAGGTGACCATATCAAAGCAATGGAATTAGAAATGGACAAGCTGATAAAAGAAAAGGAATAAAGTTCACAACTTGCAGTTGTTCCTCTTGATGCATTTCCCATCGCATCTCTACTACAAACAGGTGTCCCTACAACAACCATGACAACAAGAACATCATCTTCTACCGTGTTTCCCACATCAGTTGTTGATGACTTAGTTAATTTAGCTCAATCTATGGTAAACATGTCTATACAAGGAGTAGAGCTGAAGAAACTGAAGCTGGAGGTAAAGATTCTACAGGAACATAGTACACAGTTTGGAAATGTGTACATGGTAGAAACACAGAAGTACCAGAAATTGTCCCAAAAATTGCAGAAGATGGAAAAACACTATGCCATTGGAAATACATTGGCACAAGTAAAAGAGAATATCTAGAAAGGGATCAATGAAGATATGGAAGACATTTGGCCTTCAATCCAAATTATTTGTGAGCAACATGAGTTGATTGAAGGATCAAATGAAACCATCAAGCAGGTTAGAAAACAATTGGGAGATAAACCTAATGAAGCCACTGAGCTTATAAAATTTCTCAACTCTAAGAACAACTAGGAATTGGAAGAGTTGGAAATTGAAGACAGGACTGAAACGATTTTGGAAGTTAGGAAAGTGTTGACTAAAAGGAATATTATGAGACAACTTTAAGATAAGGGCCAAATAATGGACATTGGTATACAAAAATTCTTGGTCAAGTTGGAGCCTCTCTACAAGAAAGACTTCCAAACCTGTTAGTGATTAATGACAAACTTAGTACGTGGTAGGATTATAGTGATAAGATTATGACCAAGGCAAAGGAAATTTCAAAGGTTATATATGGAAGACTCAACATGACATGAAAGGCGTTCTTGGAAGCAGTGTCCTACGATCTCGACATTCAATATGAAATTCCAAATTTATTCATCACCCAGCCGACATTTGCCAAATACATTGAAGTCAACGAAGTGTACAAAAAGTTGATGAAGATGAATATCTCGAGTGAACAATGTTGTATAAACTCTGTTAGTTACTGGAGTAAATGGTAGTTTTGGGGGCACAACTTAGCGTTACAACACATGCAAGATTTGAGCACCAGATAGCCAATTATTCCACCATTTCAGTGCCACCACTTTAGATAGTTCTAATTTCCCTGATATCATTGTAATAAGTAAGATCGACTCATTTTTATTAGTTTAGATACATCCTTCTCATCCAGACAAGATATATTTTGTAAATTAGTTATAAATACTTCATCTTTAGAAGTATCAAGGGTTGGTCTTTTTTTGTTTTTACGAAGAACTCTATTGTATATTTTTCTGAAGCATCAACAGATTTTCCAAGTAATACAGAAGCTCTTTCACAGGATTCATGTGTCTAGTTGTTGGTGAAGTACATATATCTGTCTTATGTGTTTATACTTATCTATTTATAGCACATATTTGTTTTTCAAATCTGAATTATTCAATAGATAAAAAAAAGGGCATAATTTGTTTAAATCTACACTGCACGCGACTACAAATAATTTCTATGTTCTCTTTTGAGCTTTGAATATAGAATTTAGGTAAAAATGCTCTATATTTAAAAGTGAACCTTAATATGTTCTTCTTCTCCATTTCACAGACTTTAAAGAATCCATTCAGTTTGGATATCTTGCCCTGTGAGATCTATCTGTAGATGCTATAGTTAATCTGTATTTTATGTAACAGACTCCATAGCCCAATGGAAATCTAGTTATCAACCAACCATTCAAATACAAATCAAACCCCAAAATTCATAACTAGCCTAATATTCAATACAACAAAGTTAAATCTTACAGAGAGAGCCATCTCTGAAGCTGGCGGGGTTAGATCCCAGCTTCCAAAGTTAGTTTGTGGTTACCTTGGTGATTTTCTTTTGCCACCTCAGAAAATTATTGAGTGCTAACACCAATATTCCAAACCCTCTGATATTTCTACCTTCCCTGGTTCCGAGGTTCTAAGGTTCTGAACCTCCGAGGTTTCGATATTCTGACCTTCTGATATTTATACCTTCCCTAGTTTCAAGGTTTTGTAATTCAGGGTTCTGATATTCCGAACTTATGAGATTTCTACCTTCCCAAGTTCCAAGGTTCCTAACGACTTCAAGATCCTTACTTCGACTATCAATAAATTTTGATCCTGAGATCCATTTATGGACATCCACATACCGTTGGAAATATTTTTCAAATCACTTTCCAGTGGAGAAGGTTTGATGCATTACTTGAGCCCATTTTCTACCTAAAACATATCTACAAACTCTCTGACATTCTTTTCACCTTGACTCTTCTTCTTGTGCTTGGAATCTTGGACTCATCAGCCATCATAGTTATCTTTTTATGGATTTTCCAATAGGTCTACTACTATTATGATTCTCTACTAGAGACTGCAACAAACATGGGACTCCCCTTAGAGAAAACATGCTCACATTAATGCTAACATCTATTGCTTTTGACCTCAATGCTAGTTTGGTCAACATCAATGCCAACATACCAAGTTCCACCAATCAATCAAACAATCTTAATTTCCCTACAATCTCCCCCTTTAGCATTTATGGAAACAACATAAGATCCCCTTAAACCAGGCATGGTCTTCTTCATTGTTGTTCTTGTCTAATGCACCAGTAATATTCTCCCCCTTTGGTATCAATGTAAAATGATGCTCTTGAAAACTCCCCCTAGACCACTGCAACCTACTCTTCAATTGATCCCACATGCTGAGTAGCTACCTACACATGTTATAATTAAGTCATTTGGGAGGTGGAGTCACAACCCCTATTTGCTGCCTAAGATATTCAAAGGGTTATCTTGGAAATGGCTTAGTAAAGATGTCTGCAAGTTGGTATTTAGTGGCCACATATTCAAGTCAAACAATGCTAGCTGCAACCTTCTCTCTTAAGAAATGGAACTTGATAGGGATGTTCTTGGTCTTTGAGTGCATGACAATATTCTTAGAGATATTGATGGAACTAGTATTATCACATATTATTGGAATGGTATTAGTCAACTCTACCTTAAATGTCCTTGAAATTATGCTTCATCCATAGAATTTGTGAGCAACAAGTGGCAACTGCAATATACTCTGTTTCAATAGTTGATAAAGAAATGGAGTCTTGTTTCTTGCTGACCCAGGACACTAAGTAGTTTCCCAAAAAGAATGATGCACCAAAGGTTCTCTTCCTGTCATCAATACTTCCTGCCCAATCAACATCAGTATAGGCCTTTAACTTAAACTCTCTTCCTTTAGTATACCACATTCCATAATCAGTGGTTCCTTGAAGATATTTGAAAATCCTTTTGACAGTGATGACATGAATTTCATGAGGGAAATCTTGAAATCTGGCCACAAGACCCACTACTTGCATGATGTCTAGTCTCGAAGCTGTGAGATACAACAAGCTTCCTATCATTGATCTATACTCAGTATGATTTATCGGTGGTGTTTAATCTTCTTAGCACAATTCGCAACCTGTAACCATAGCTGTGCTAATTGGCTTGCAATATTCCAACCCAAACTTCTTTAGAGTTTCTCGTAGGTACTTGGATTGGTAGATAAATACCCCATTTTTTGTGTAAGAAATTTGAAATCCTAAGAAGAAGGACAATTCTCTCATGGACATCTCAAACTTTGTCTGCATACACTTTCTAAATTGATGTCCCAATTGTTCCAGGTCGCTACCAAAGATTATGGCATCCGAGATTATGGCATCCACATAAACTACCACAATTAGTAGATGATCATATTCATACTTTATGTATAGATTGTTGTCTACAATACCTTTCTTAATGCCTCTTTGCTGAAGGTATCGATTCAGTCTTGCATACCAGGATCTGGGAGTCTGTTTGAGTCCATATAAGGAATTTTTCAATTTTCACACAAACCCTTCATTTTTGGTGAGCGTGAATCCTTCTGGTTGCTCAATATAAACCTCTTCTTCCAAATCTACATTGAGAAATGTAGACTTCACATCCATGTGATATACCTTGATGCTTTTATGACTGCAAAAGACAAGAAGCATTCTGATAGCTTCCAGTCTAGCTACTAATGCAAAGGTTTCCTTGAAATCTACGCCCTCTATCTGGGCATACCCTTTGTAGACCAAATGAGCCTTGTTACTAATTACTTGACCCTTCTCATTTAGCTTGTTTTTTGAAGACCCATTTTGTTGCTATGAAATTTTTCTCTTTGGGTTTTAAAACAAGCTCCTAAGTGTCATTCTTCTCTATTTGGTCAAGTTCTTCATTCATAGCTCTCACCCAACACTTGTCCTCACTTTCTTGACTAAGATTTTTAGGCCCAACCTGAGATAACAGAGAAAAATTTGCACAACTTGAACTGCCAACAAATTTCCTCCTGGTTTGAACACCAAGTCTTTGATCGCTAGGAATTTGACTCTTAGGATGTTCTTTTTGTACATACCTTGAAGGTGTTTTGGGCCTTGGAGTTGTGCTTTTTTCTATGTCTTAATTATCTGACTCTGTTTCTTCATGATCTCAGGACTTAATGGCTAAAATATCTTCTCCATATAAGTTCATGTTTCCTTTGGAGATCTTAGGTTTTGGAGATATTTCATCTACTACTACATCAATTAAATCCTCAAACACTTTTACCCTTTACTTCGATCAGAGTACCCAAGTAACATACCCTCATCAATGCATGAATCAAACATTCCAAGATTTTTATCATTCCTTTTGATAAAGCATTTTCTCCCAAACAATTTGTAATGTTTCATTGATGAAAGTCTTCCCTTCTATAACTCATAGGGTGTTTTATCACTATTAGGCCTGAATTGTGTTCTATTTTATAGGTACACTAGTAGTTATCCCCAAAATATGTGAGGTACATCTACTTCATCCATCATATCTCTGGAAATTTCCTGGATTGTTTTATTCTTTCACTTAACTACCCCATTTTGTTGTGGAGTTATAGCCATAGAATACTGCCTCCTGATGCAATGCTCTTAACAAAATTCTTCAAACTCTCTTGAAGTGTATTCTCCTCCTTCGTTTGATCTTAAGATTTGATATTTATATCTTTCTCATTTTATTCTTGATTTTTTTTTAAATGATTAAATGCTTTTGATTTTTCTTTTAAGATCATGATACAAGTGGCCCTGGTAAAATCATCAATGAGAAGCATATAATACCTTTCTCCTCTTGGGCTTCTTACTCTAGTTGGGCCACATATATCTGTTTGAATTAAATCCAATTGTCTAGGTGAAGATAACTCTTTTGTCTTGAAATCAGTCCTAGTTTGCTTACCAAATTGAAATGGCTTGCAGATTGAATTATCAGGCCTTGACAGTCTTGGAAAACCTCTCACAACTCCCATCTTGCTGGCTCTTATCATACTGTCAAAATTCATATTACCAAGTCTCCTATGCCATAACTGTGCTTCATTCATCTTGCTCAAATAGCAGTTTACTGTGGCGTCATCAAACACATATACATTATTGTGAGTTTTGACTGCTTTTCCCACCAACTTTCCATTTTTTTCATTTAAGATCTCATAGTCCTCAGATCGAAAGGTCACATTATAGACATTATCACACATGTGGCTTACACTAGCCAAGTCGTGCTTGAGAGCTTCTACATACAACACATTTTGGGATTTCATCTTTTGATCAAGGTTGAATATGCCCTTACCCTTAATTCTTGCTGGGGCATTATTTCCGAAAATGACATTGTTCCCTCTGTCTTTTTCTTTTAGAAACAAAAAAATTCTCTTATCCCTCGTCATATTCTTGGAACAACCACTATCCACATACTATTTGTTCTCTTGATTATGCGGTGATAGAGCAAGTCCATATTTCATGCTCTTTTCATTTTTTCGTTTCCAATTCTCCTTATCCTTTGGAAAATACAATTGCCAAGTAATCTGGGACTTATATGGGTACTCAAACCTACTTCTGAACTCACTTGCCTTGTGCCCAAAATTATTACATAAGAAACATTCAAAAACACTTATTAGGGGAGAGAAGGAATTTCAATATTCGAGAGGAGAGTTTTGAGATCTAAAATTCTAATACTTATTGTATCTAGGATTTTCATCTCTTTCAACTTTGATCCTTCTACAATCAACAACCTTTTGTCCAAAGATTTGACATTTATAACAATAACCATAAAATAAATAAGTGTACCAATTTTTGGAAGGTTCATGAGTTTGTGCATGAAGGTACCTCTGTTGTCTGATTGATGGATTCATTCTATGTTGGTGTGGTTCCTTGGGGTGGATGGAGTTAATATTTCAGTGATGATCTCCTCCTTTCCTTGCTACCATTTTGTCTTCATTGATTCTCTCTTGATACATCTTTTCATAGCTCTGTGGTTCCTCAAATCCCACAGACTTGAAGTTTATCTTTCCCATGGAATATTCCTATGGTCTAGAGTATCCCATGCCTGTTTTGTTTCCTGAAGACCTTTAAATGCTTATAATATGATCTAGATTTCTTGTTCCTTCTGCAAAATTTTCATTTATACCTTTCCCGGTCTCCACTATCTCAAGATCTATTCTCAGGGAGACGACCTTTGCCTCGAGACTCTGACAATTTTCTTCCCATTCATGGATCAAATCATGAAGAACTTCTTCCTTTCGCTTAGCTTCTTCTAATTTGACTTTCAAGGACAAAATTTCATCTTTTCATGTTTTTGAGATTGTTTCCTTCTTTACCTTGAACAAATCTTGTTTTAAATGCTTGTTCTCTTCTTCTAGTTTCTCACATGTTCCCTATTTTTCTTCTAGTAGAAGGGCTAAACTATATTTTCTTTTAATGGCTTCTTCAAGATTTTATTTTTGATAAAAAAATCTCCTCATTGTCTTAGTTGTACATTCCTTCTTCAACACGGTGTAGTTATTCTTTTAGCTTCTTGTTCTTTTTTCTGGATTTTTTAACTCATCAAGAGCATTGATGTGCTCCCCTTCAAAGTCAACTACTCCTACTTCTCCGTATTCCTCTTCAGAGTTAGTAATATTTTGTTTCTTGGAGTCAGCTCCAAATTCCATGAGTAAATACTCATTTGAAGTATTTTCTAAAGAGTTCTCATTGTCTAATTCTAGTGCTGAGCTATCCTCTTTGGAGTAGAGCCTCTTTTTCTTAAAAAACATTTTCTTATGATGTTTTTGAGATTTTTTTCTAAATTTTTGATCATCTTCCTTTTTTTTGCTTTCCTTGTAAGGGAATATGGATGAAAAATGTCAAACTATTCCATAGTCAAAGAATTTAAAGGGAAAATTCCCTTTATACTTTCCTAATCCACACTTTAGTTTCCTAGAAAATTGAGCCAACTCTTGATCAGATCCGCAACTGGATAAATATTGATGGTCTTTGTGCTCCTTGGCCTTCTTGGACACTTTGAACGCTACCTCCCTAGGATCAAACTTGTGTTTTCCTATTCTCATCTCATAGGTCGTGAGAGTGCCAAGCAACTGATCCATACTGAGATTCATTAAGTCAACCATCTCTTCAAAGGTAGAGACTTTGGCATTAGATCTCATGTATATATATCTTAAAACCTTTTGAACAATTATATCTTCTTTTACCTCTTCACCTAGTCCTCTAATCATATTGGTTACTTCATCAAATTTGAGGAAGTATTCTACTATACTTTGTTCGTCATTAATTTTTAAGCTTTCAAACCTTATTATGAAGGTTTGAAGTTTGGCCTGTTTGACTTTATCATCTCCTTCATGACTATGATTGAGTTTCATCCACACTTCCTTGAAAGACTTGTAGTGCATAACCTTTACAAGTTCGATTTGACTAAGGCCAAAGAGAATGTCATTCTTTGATTTAACATTATTTCCACACAATATTTTACCATCTGCATTAGTGGTAGAAACATTATGGACATCATAATCTACTAGTACGAATCTCCAAACAACTACTCCTAGGGACATAAGATAAGTTTCCTTTTTTACTTTCCAAAAGTCATACTTTGTCCCATCAGATATTGGTATTCTTCTTGAGTAAGCCTCTTGTATCTCTTGCCTAGACACAATTCCTTATGGATATAACTTCTAGTGGTTAGAATGTTCCTGAAGGAACCCACTCTGATACCAATTGTTGGAATAAGGAATTATTTAGGGGGGGGTGAATTAGTAATAGTGAGGTTCTAAAAGCTTTTAAGAATAAGTATTTAATTATTTACTCTACTGTATGTTACTTGTGAGATCATTCATACACACTAAAAATGAACATCAAGACAATTCATTCACATGTACACATAATCCATCACAAGAGCATCATACACATATTGACACAAGTTTTTTTTTTTTTTTCGTGGAAACCCAAAGGGAAAAACCGCCAATTTGTTTTTTCTTATGACATGAATTAAGCGCCTACTTAATTACATCGATTTGTTTGTGAGCACCCAGTCACAAGAGGCACCAAACCCCTTAAGATAGAAAGACCCTACTTGCCAAGAGGCACCAACCTCTTATGAATGCAGGCCACCATCTGCTCTAGCCACTGCTCTACCTTTCATACAATTTTCAGACTGAAAACAAGGGAAAATACATATACAAATAAATACAAATGTGATTCGCTCCAATACCACCCTCTTCCCTTTAACACTACAGATATCCTCTGAACTATTCTCCTTGCTGATCCTTAAGCTCTAATGACGACCCTATGCAACAGTATGTCTCAGTTTTACATGGGCCATTTGCACAACTTTTGCATACTCCACTCCACACTCTTCATCTCTCACACCAATAATGTATTCCCCCGATTTTCTCTTTTTCAATAATAGGTTTTTTTTCCCTGTTAGACAGTGAACGATTCATTCCATAACAACCATCAGCCTGCCATACATGAATCTTAAGTGTGTACTTTATGAATGGCTCTCCATACTGCTGTAGCATTTGAATTCTTGATACTGCAATCATATTAAACGTGAGGCATGGGATTCTAAGAATTTTCTCCTGCTCAACTACTCAACAACTGCAGTTGCAAAATAATCAATTTAGAGAATGGGTCACTATGTGATTCTCCATGCTAAGAATTAAATCTCAGTTAGTTTGTACTCCTAGGAGGTTCTTCCATGCTTATTAATTGCTCACGGAGGTAGAAATTTACTTCAACATGACTTCTCTAAAATGTGATCAGACATCCAATCCCTGAATTTCTATTCTTCATTTCATTCAATGAAACATGCATGGGAGATAAAAGGTAGATTATTTAAACTCAAGACAAGACCAACACTCTCCTCTGAAGATCGTGGTACTCGTTGCCCTTGACTCAGTGAGTTTGATAGTCACTATTTATTCCGACAACCAACTCTTCTATGCGAAGTTACTCTTAGCTTTCGACTCATTCATCCTTCATACACCTTTGTGCTATAATCCCAGAGCCCCATGTTACACAAAAATATCGTCACCATGATTATTTGCAGTCAGTATGGGTCTATCATCACTTGTACTGTCCTCCTAAGCAAGTCTCAGACCTCAGCTCTTCAAGTCAAGCTTTGAAAATGAGAGAAAGACATTAAAAATCAATGTAACTCTGGTTCCGCACTTTCTCTCACTGTCACCTGCGGTCCCACACCTTCTGTTTACAAAAACTAGGGACTTGCCCGCTCTGTCCCTAACAGTGTAGGTGCGGACCCCTGTGAAAGTCAAAAGGCGCAAGTTTTATCTTAAAAAACTCACTTTGGGTTAATTCTAGAGGTTTCTAGAAGGAATTTTGACGTGGATTGTTCGCTCTGAGGTGGTTCATGCATCCCAAAAGAGAAGGAGCTAATCCCTTGATGAGAGGAGCTATCCCTTTGAAGGAGGGCTTTATCCCTTTGAAGGAGGACCTAGTAACCTCCCTCCATTGCACTATAAATACAGGCATTGGGCTGGTTGCTAAGGAGGTTAGAAGCTGAACATTTTTTAGGGTAAATGCTGGTGAAATCAAGACTTCCTAGTTGAGCTTAAGAGGAGAGATCACATACCTTTTTGGCTTCGTTGGGGAGTGAGTGAAACTTGTCAAAGTAGAGGAGACTTCTTGTTGGACCCGGGGAGGAGCTTGTACAACGTCAAGGCAAAGGTTGTAAAGTTCTTCTTCTTTTGAATTAAAACAGTCAAACTCATTTTTCTCAACAAGTATCTCATGTTATTTGTTTCATGGACTCCTTGACTTTCATGTTAAATATGTTTTATGCAATTGGCTTTTCAGGTGCTACTTAATTTGTTTGCAGATTCGTGACAAAGGAGCTCATTTGGATCGAAGGAGCGAGGGCATCCACAAGCTTGCGTTGGACCTAAGGTAGGCCCTAAAAACACTTGTTTACCATTGTTTATTAAAGCATATTTAGAGAAAGATAGTGTCTGGTTGGTTTGCTTGTCATTAGGTCTTCTTTAGATTCTAAGAAGGTCTATCTTGTCCGCAAGATTGACTTATTCCGTGTGACAAAATGGCGACTCCACTGGGGACTTGATTGTTTTCCTTGTTTTTACTTTGACCTAAGAAATTGTGTTTTTGTTTCTGTTTTTGGCTTGTTGTGTGTAAAATTGGGTAGAGTTTGTAGATCCAGGGTTATTTTTTGTTTTTCATAGCTTTGGGAGAGGACCGTACCCTAGCCGTTTGACACAGTGTGTACCAACCCGCAGCTTGGCTTTTAGCACAGAGCGGGACCGCACCTGTGTCAACTGTGGGCCTGCGGACCCTGTCAAAATTTTGAAAAACCCTAAGATTTCCTCTGTCAGTCAGCTTAGTGTTTGTTTAGAAATTGTTATCCACTGCCCAGACCTGCATATAACTTGTCAGAGGCTTTCCTTAGATTTATTTCGTTAGTGTTAGGGTTTTAAGTGAAATTCCTAGGAGTTTTGCTTGTTGGGTTTGTTTTTCATTTTGGTTTTGTAGTGGCTCTGAGCTTAGAAGCTGTAGGGACTTCAGATCACCTTAGTGTCTACCAGCCTTCTTATGAGTCTGACCATTTATGAAATCTCCCCTTGTTGAGGAATCCGCTTTGAGTTTTCTCTTTACAAAACTTCGAAAAGCTTGTGTTTGAGAGTTTGGATTTTCATTTTCAAAAAGAAAACAACATTGGTTGTTCTTGACTTATTTGTGATTCTGCATAAATTGGTCCTTAGCTTACATCTAGCTAAGTAAAACATCCTTAAAAAAGACTTTTAGTAGGCTTTGACTTCAAATAGGTTTTTATAATTTGTAGATCTCAAAGTTAGTCATTTTCATAGTTTTAAGTGTTTTAGTAAAAAATATAAAAATCTCTTTTGGAAAAAGTTTGTTTTGTAGTGATTGAGTGCTTTGAAACGAAAAAGGGAAATTTTTGTGAAATAACTAGTTGTCTCGTTTTAAGTGCATTGGAAAAGGACAAAAACTCTTCTTTTAATTTGTTGAATTGAGAAAGATTTGTGTTTACAAAGTATTTGCATTCTCAAACTCTTTCTTAGTTTAGAAGTTCATCGAAGAGAAAAAGATTGTTGAAATCATCTTAGGTGCATTTTTAGTGATTTTGAGTTGAGTCTTCATACCACGAGTTTCATCTGCGCACCTTTGGACTTAAACAAAAACCACTAAAATTAACGCTTAAAGTAAAATTCACCTAGTAACATTTTTATTTCTAGGGCTCTGATACACCAACTTAGCTTAGGCTAGTGTCTTGGAGTAGAAGAGTAATTAACTCTCCAAGACAGTAAAAACAAACAAGTAGCTGTATCTTGTGGTAGGGAAGAAACCAATTGTTGCATTTATGCTCTGGGAAAGCTCCTCTTAAAGGAGAAGCACGAGATCGTGTCCGAACCAGTGTGGGAATCAATCCTTCCTCATTGGGAACGACGCCAGATATTCACGTATTAAAAACGGTAAACCTCGGATTAACCATTGTCGAGGAGCCTAGGGTCACTTGTTGGTAAAACTTGGATTATGTCAAGGAGACTTCAAGGGGATTGAGATTTCTACTCTGCCCTTGCGTGCGTATTGGATCGTAGACTGTTCCCCCAGGTATATTTGTCTCAGTTGGTAACCTTAGTGGCCATATTCTTTAGGACTCTTCCTAAGGTGACAGTGGTGGGAAGATCCCACTGTACCTAGAGCAGACGTCGGCTAGACTCACTTGGATTTTCTGGGGGGTTCTCTTCACTCGAGACGGTTAAGTGGAGGAACTTGTGCCAGTCTATTCATTAAGCAGGTTGTCGGGGTAACTGTTCCAACTGCCATTTCTGTATTGAACTCTGTGACGTTGGATTTCATCACCAACTAGTGTTTTCAGTACGGAAAGTTATTGTTTGTGTGTGTTTGATCTCCTAGATTCTTTAGGCGTGTGATTCAAATTTGTTTGGTTCTTTAGAGACTTTAGGTGCTTTTCATTGAGATTTTACTTTGTTTGCGTGTGAAGTAGTTAAAAGTTTTCAGCTGTGGCTGAATTACCAAGACAGTCCCGTAGACTTCGGGGCCAGTCTCCTGAGTTTGTAAACGTGGCTGAGTTACTGAGGAAGTCCCGTCGACTTCGGGGCCAACCTCCTGAGGAAGTATCGAGCCAGCTTGAAGGCTTGAAAGTCCTTGTAACTCCTAGAGACAGTAGAGTTGGGTCACCTGAGGAAGGAGAATCTTCTTTGATAGTACATCCTGATTTTCAACCATTAGTAGCAGATTATAATCCACAGTCAATGTCTGTTTCCAAAATTGCTGGTAGCTTTTCATCTACTAGTGATATAGGTGAGGAACCCAAAATATCCGAGCCTGAAAGTGAATTTGCTGCTACTCTGACATCGGGGTTTGTTTCTCCAACTTCTAGTGGTCCTGGTTCACCTAGGGTAGAAAGAGTAATCACCCAAGATCTTCCTTCTGGACTTATTGCTATTGAAGAACTTGCTTCGGAAGAAGAAGTAGGCATCCCTATCCCTGAAAATCAACCTGTTATTGAACTAAGGGAGCGTGAATCAATTTTTTACAGTCCACCTAGGAGCAGTTCTTGGTATCTTTCTTTGACTAATTTCTTAGAAAACTCAGGGTTAAGTTTTTCACCACCTCATGCTCCTTATCACCCAACACCTAGAGGTTTTTATACTCCTGTAAATATGTCAGGATAGTCATCCATGTTTACTCAATCACCTGAATCTTTTTTGTATGGCGGTCCTTCTGTTCCCTCCGGGTATCAGTCACTTTCTGGTACTTTTTCGGGAGCATCTCCTCAACCCATTGAGCAAGGGTTATTAACTGGAAACAATGGTACTAAGCCGTTGAGCGTAGAAGACATTCTTATGATGTCAGGTTCTATTCCCAATCCTCAACCTCAAGGTGGCTAGTTACCGCTTGGGGGGTAGCCTCAATTAACGCCTGGGGGGCAACCTCAAGGTACACAGTTTGCATCTGGGGGGCAACCTCAAGGTACACAGTTTGCATCTGGGGGGAAACCTCAAGGATAGTACATACCTATGGGACAGTACGTTCCTCAAGGTCAACCCCAGACTCAATATGTACCCCAAGGTCAACCCCAGTATTAGTTTATACCTCAAGGTCAACCCCAGTATCAGTATGTGCCTCAAGGGTGTCAACCCCAAGGTCAATACTCGAACCAAGGTTTCCAACCACCCTCCGGTCAAACGTATGTTCAAGGAACAGGAAATGTACCTTTCAATTATCAATCCTACCCTCAATCTGGTTATGGTCCTCAGTATTCTCAACCAGTTATGGGTCAGTACCCCGGAATGAATATAGTGTGGGATCCATCGCAAGCTCAACAATTATTGCAGCCAAGTGTACAGTTGTCATCTCAAACTGGACAACCCTTAGTTTCTGGTACACCCCAGCAACCAGTCCAGTCTAACATTCAAACTTCTGTACCTTCGGTAGTTTCTCAGCCTGGGCCTAGTACACCTCGTACTCCACCTCAAACGACTGCTACAACTGCCGCAACATCTGTTCAATCTACCCCACCTACTTCTGGAGTATCTATAGCTACGGTTTCTACTGTTCCTATATCTACTCCTTAGACATCTTTACCACCGTCTGGATCTATGATTCAAACTTCGGTTCAGATGCCTATAGGACAACCTGGTTTAAGTACGGTTGTCACAAGTCAACCACAATTTACTTATCAACCGTACCAAGGACAATACCAATTCGGTCCTGCTGTGCAGCAGCCAGTCTATCAGTATCAACTGTACCCTGGGTACACTTATCAACAACCTCAACAACCCCAGTACGGTCCGGTTAATCCTGGTTTTCCGGGAGGATACAATATCCCGAACGCGATTCCTATTCCTAGTTATCCTGGATATCCTCCTCCTGGGGCTGGTCTTATGACCCAGAGTTTTAGGGATCCTAATCAGCAGTTACCGTTTATCGCAACTTTGGACTTACCTGACTTGTCGCGCCTAATGAACGATCCCATTAATTATCTTCCATTTTGGCCGCCAATGCCAAATAAGTTTCCCAGTGACATTCCCAAGTTCGAAGGTAAATCAGGAGAGGACCCGTCGAACCATGTGATGACTTACCACCTCTGGTGTGCGTCTAACTCCATTACAGATGATTCAATCCGTCTTAGACTTTTCCAGCGCACTCTAATTGGTCTCACGGCCAAGTGGTACATTGAGTTACCACGAGGCACTTTTTATAATTTTAGTCAGTTAGCTACCTCGTTTTTAACTCATTTTCAGTTGCCAGTCCGATATGATAATGGCACAGAATTGTTAACTTCGATAAAACAATCGACATCCACTTACATTTCAGATCATATTCATGAGTGGAGACGTCAACGGCGTTTAGTGAAGGTATTTATTCCGGATGAGATCTTGGCTGAGTGGTTTGTAAAATCTTTGTTGCCAAAGATCACTGAAGATGTTGCTAAAGCCGGAGTTGTTATTGAGGAGCAAGTAATTGCTCAAGCACAGTACCTTGACTTGGTCTATACTCAGTCAGGTACATTACACGAAAAAATCCCCGATCTTCACAAGCAAAATCAAATCACTGCAGCTCCTTCGGGATCTCATGTCGCCGATGGTATGATTGGCACGGTTAACACTAAAAGTAAGAAGAAGTCTTCCAAGAATTCTTCCCCTATCATAACCTTGCCTGATTCCCCAACAGGAGATTCTTCTACAGAGATCTTCGCCGATATTCACGTTGTAGAGTCATCTACAGCCAAATCAAAATCCGGTGGGAAGAAGAAAGGAAAGAAGAAGAATAGAATGGACAAAAGTTCAAAGGAGAAACCTGAAAAGGTGGAATCCAATGATGGAAAGCGCACACCTCGTTATCCTTGTCTCATTTGTGACGATGAACATTTTACAAGAGACTGCCCTCATTGTGCAGAGGTTGCGAAAATTGTCAAGGGTTCCCAAACTCTTGCTGTTTTGAAGGAGCCTTTTCCGGCTCAAGACAGTAAGATGATAGGTTCATCCTCGAATGCCAATGAAGAACGCATACTGATGATGTCCCATGTTAGGATTGCGACTCGATCGCAAGATTATGGTAGTAAAAGTCCTGTTGATGGTAAAGAAGTAGAATCTTCTCATTCTAATCCATCAACCTCAGCTCCCGGTTCCGATCCACTACAGATCGAGAAACCTAATCCAGACTTGGTAATCAAATCGCCTGCCAAGGGTATACTTCGAAAGTCAGCTTTAAATCCACATGCGAGAGCGGCTCAGAATTATAACATTGTTGAGGATTTAGTTGTTTCACCCTCAGAAATGTCGGCTTTGGAAGTGCTGCAATCATGTCCAGCACAACGTAAATTACTTTTGTCGGCTATAGGAGCTGTTGATGTTCAGGACTCGAACCTAATAATTTTTGATCTAGAAAATAGTACACCGCGTTTGCCTCATCAAATGGCTTTCCAGATACCAGTGATAGTAAAAAACAGGCCTATTCATCGGACTGTAATTGATGAGGGAGCCTCAACGTGTATTATGTCGATACAGTGTTGGAGATTGCTTGGTTCTCCTTCACTAAATCAATCCCCAACGATTCTAAAGGCCTTTGATGGCCGTGGGTTTCATCCTTTTGGCATTCTATAGGATTTGCCTATAGGGGTTGAAGGAAAACAAGTTAGTCTAGATGTGGAGGTGGTTGATGCCCCTCTAGATTACAACCTTCTCTTGGGTCGAAGTTGGTCTTACACTATGACAGCGGTCGTTTCATCGGTCTTTCGAGTAATAAAGTTTCCACATAATGGAAAGATCGTAACAATAGACCAGCTAGCTTACTTTTCATCCGACCCAGCCTCTTCGGAGAGTATTTAGCATGTTGGTAAAACGGCTATCCCATATAAGGATGTTGGAGTAGGACTAGTTAAAGATGCCGGTTTACTGGGAACTTTTCCTTTTCCTCCAATCAACGCATCGTCTTCATTTGCAACTATTCATATGATTACATCAGACACCATTGTTTACGATGATCCTTGGATTGTTCCTTCTGAATCTGAGATAGACTCATTTGGTAATGCCATGCCTTTGAGTCCATATGAAATTGCCTATGAAGCCGTGCAGTCGTTTGCCAACCCATGTTCAACCGAAAATGACTTAATGAATGTGGTCCATGAGAAGTCACTTTTCACATCAACCTCGGATTTAACCACGTTTTCTGAACTTGTTCACTCTGATGAGAAAATTCGTGAAATCCTATGTGTAGATGATTTACCATGGGAAGATCTCCATCACAGATCTTCGTTTTTACCTGAGGATGATCGTTTTGAAAATGATTTCTCATCAATTTTTACAACTGAATATGTCAAGGAACCTCAGAATCCAATGAAACATCCCGATTCAGAGTTAAATTTGGGAAACATCTTTCGAACTATTCCTATTGACATTTCGGTTTAGCCGGAATTATTGAGAACATTCATATAGGTGCCTCGTGTACAGATGACGAAATTCAGCTATATAAGGCCCTATTTCAAGAATTCCGCGACGTGTTTGCCTGGTCCTATGAGGAAATGCCAGGAATTGATCCCGCGATTTTTGTTCATGAGATCAAGACTTACCCGAACGCTAAACCTGTCCGGCAACGTTTGCGTCAGATTCACCCACGAAAAGCTGTTGCAATTAAAGCAGAAGTTGAAAAATTATTGAAAGCAGGTTTCATTTATCCGATCTCGTTAACGGATTGGGTATCGAATATTGTTCCGGTTAACAAAAAGCAAGGAAAAATAAGAATATGCATCGACTATAGGGACATTAATCGAGCCTGTCCAAAGGACAATTACCCAACTCCCCATATCGATCAAATCATTGATGATTGTGCCGGCAGCGAAATATTCTCCTTCATGGACGGTTTTTCCGGATACAATCAAATCAATATTCTACCTGCTGATCAACCAAAAACGACTTTCATTTGTCCATGGGGGACATTTGCTTATTGCAAGTTACCTTTTGGACTTAAGAATGCCGGAGCAACTTTTCAAAGGGCGATGTCTTATGCGTTTCATGACATCAAGCACATTGTGCAACCCTATCTCGATGACTTGCCTGCTCATTCATTACATCGAGCTGATCACCTCGTCCATTTACGAGCAATCTTTATGAGGTGTAGGCATTATCGTATTCGGTTGAACCCACACAAATGTGTCTTCTGTATAGAAACGGGTCGATTGCTGGGGTTTGTAGTTTCAAATCCGGCATTCGTGTTGATCCCTCGAAGGTCGAAGCTATCATCAAATTGCCTCCTCCTTCGAGTCTTCGCCAACTCCAAAGTTTGCAAGGGAAAGCAAACTTTTTACGACGATTCATTCCTAACTACGCCGAGGTTACAAAAGGTTTTACCCGGTTGTTGAAGCAAAATACTCCATTCTATTGGGATGAGATAGCTCAGAAATCTTTTGATGCACTCAAACATGCGTTGACCCATGCACCATTATTGCATCCTCCCAACTACAACCAGGATTACTTCTTGTATCTCGCCGCCTCTCATTCCACCATTGGAATGGTCTTAGTTCAGGAAGATGAATTCGGAACTGAACATGTGATATATTACCTTAGTCGAACTTTAAATCCATCTGAGCTAAAATACTCACATGTGGAGAAATTGGCATTGGCAGCCATTCAAGTTGTCCAACGTTTTCGTCACTACATTTTACTACGTAAAACTACAGTAATTTCGGATTGCAACCCTATGATCTACATTTTGACCAAGCAATTGCTAGGGGGCAAGTACTCTAAATGGATCGTTATCCTGCAGGAGTTCGACTTGGAATTTGAGAAATCTTTAGTTTTTGCGGAGTTAATGTGTGACTTCCCGCGTGCTGACACGGAAACTGTGGCGGAGGAGCCCATTGCAGATGAAACCTTGTTTCTAATCAGCACTTTAGATCCGTGGTATGGGTATATCATCGTTTATCTCCAGACCCAATCCTTTCGACCAGAAATTTCAAGGTCAGAACGTCGAAAAATTCGATTCCAGTCCCAATAATTCAGGATTATTGGAGATACTCTTTATCGCCGTGGGGCGGATTCTGTTTTTTGACGTTGCTTAACTCATGAGGAAGCTGAAAGGGTTCTAAATGACTGTCACTCTGGAGCGTGTGGCGGTCATATGTTTGGGTTTGCCACAGCCCAAAAGATATTGCGCGCTGGCTACTTCTGGCCATCTTTATTTAAAGATTGTATTACATGCCACAACTGCCAATTTTTTTATTGTAAGATGCGCACTCCACCTGCTCCTCTCCACCCTATAATTGCCATTGGTTCTTTTGCCAAATGGGGTATTGATTTTATTACATGTAACCCTCACTCGGCCGGGAGGCATGCATATATCATCCTTGCGGTAGATTATTTTACTAAGTGGGCCGAGGCGGTGCCTACATTTGAGGCAGACAGCAAGACAGTTGCAATTTTCCTATTCAATCATATAATTGCTAGGTTTGGTGTCCCGCAAGCAATAATCACTGATCATGGGCGTCATTTTTGAAACGTTATGATGACCGAACTTACAGGCCAGCTTGGTTTACGTCACGATAGTTCAACCCCTTATTATCCACAAGCGAATGGTCTGGTTGAATCCATCAACAAAGTTTTAGTTATCATGATCCGACGAATCATTGGGATTCATCGGTTGAATTGGCACAGCATGCTATTTTCAGCGCTTTGGGCGTATCGAACTTCAGTAAAAACATCAACAGGGTTCACTCCTTTCCAATTATTCTATGGTTTGGAAGCTGTGTTACCCATTGAATGCGAAATCCCGTCAGTGTAAATGGCCATGATCCAGGTGGATATTGGTGGCCACCTGCCAAGTCCACCTGGACCCCCACCATTGTCTTTCTCTGCATTTTCAGTTTCCTTAGTTGTAGCACAACTTACTATTTTTAGCAGTTTTTCGGGTCCTGAACTTCTGGAGCCGTTTTGAGGCCCTAAACGACGTTTTTTGGGGAATCCGGGGGCAACATGATAGTGCTCGTTCCACAATGATAGTGCTCGGATAGATCTTTCTAATGAGCTATTGTACGCGTCAAACGGAGATCATATGCCAAAGTTACGACCCTGGGAAGTTGATGTACCAATTTACCCCAAACGGGGCCCACAGTTTGGTGTTTCATCTCCTAGGGTTAGGTTTTGGAATGTTAAGGGTTTTTCCATTGTTTCCCAACAATAAATAGGCCTTCAAGCCTCATTGTAATACAGTTCAGAGGCATGTAGCCATCACATCTCTTCTCAGAGATAAGCTACCATCGCCCTAGCTGGTTTATTTCCATTTCTGGTTGTAAGCATATTTCAGTATTTTCCATTAATGAAATGAAGTATTATTTCCGCTGCATCTTTGTGTATATGGTTATCTCTGTAATTTGTTGCGTTCTTGTTTAAATCCGGATCAGGCCATCGAGTTACTTCCAGCCACTTCCGAAGAGGAAAAGCGTTTGTTATACTTGGCTCAATTAGATGAGAATCGACGTGATGTTGCATTGGCAATCGAGACTCACGCAAAATGCATGAAAGCTCAGTATGATCGAAACGTGACCCCTCGAAATTTTTCGGAAGGAGATCTAGTCTTAGTTTACGATCAAGCTAATGATAAATTAAGTGTTGGAAAATTTGTTCCTATGTGGCATGGTCCCTATGTTGTCAAGCGAAAGCTAGCCAAAGGGGCCTATGAATTGGTAGACTTTGACGGGGACTCTTTGGGTAAACCCAGAAATGGCCTTTACTTGAAGAGGTATTATGCTTAAAAGAATGGGTATGGAGATTTTTAGTTAGGATATTTTTTCTTTCTAGCTGGTGTGTTTTAGTTTAAACAGTGTGCTTAGCTTAGAGAGTGTTTTTCGTCATTATTCCTGCTTATCTTGGTTTTACTCTTGATATTGCAGATGTCGATGCCTCTTCAAACATACATTGGTTTCGCTGATGGTGCTTGTCGTAATACACGAAACATCTCTTCCACAGCTTGGGTTATCTATTCACCCTCTGACGAGTTAGTATCTATGCATGGGGTAAGCCTCGGTCAAAAAACGAACAACATTGCCGAGTATAGTGCAGTGATTGAGTTATTATCTGAATCTATTTCATTTGGGATTCGGAGTTTGATAGTGAGGTTAGATTCTGAACTCGTTGTATTACAGCTTAATAGAGTGTATGCCATTAGAAATCCAATGTTATTAAGATTATTTTTGAGAGTGCGTCTCTTGGAACGTGAATTTGATTATATTGAATATCAGCATATTCCAAGATCTTTAAATACATTAGCAGATGCAATTTCTTCTCGAATGTTAAATAGACATTTGCAATAATCATACATGTAAATTTAAAACCATTCCATAACATGATTTACAAGATAAGCCGGTAATAGTTATATATATATATAGGAGTGTGTCAAAAAATACATCGTCCTCGATCATAGGTTGAAAAACACCTTATGATCGGCAAAAATGATAAGTACAAAAAACAAAAATGTCACATGTGCCCACAATAGGCGATCATCCTATCACTGGTGATGATCTCTATAAGGAACCACTGCACAGGCCACCTTGCAAAGGAACCTCCTAAAAGGTCTCGGGACCCCAATCACATAGCGCTGAAGTCGATGAGGAATGTCATCTATAGTGGTCTCAGGAATATCCCCTGTCAAGCGCTCGAGATGACCCTCCAACTCGGCCAAAACCTCTGCTGATTCATCCTATGGGGCTGGCGCGGGTGCAACTGGTTGCTTCCTCTCGTAAGGCTAAAGAGCGGCTGGTCGCTGTGGACCCACATCTGCATTTGAAATTTTTTACTATCAGTTTTGAGACGATGGAAAAATAACAAAAAAAAATTAAAATAGAAAAAATGTTGAAAAGGATTTTACCTGACTCATCCCACTGCTCTCCTGGTGGAAGAACCATGTCTGGGTCACCACGAAAATCTATCCCAGCGTAAGGGAAGTCCTGAATAGAAAAGACCTGGTTTTCCAGCCATTGGAAATACTCAGGTTTGAATCGAGAAACCTCTGTCCTCTCATCGGGGTGACGGGCCATAACTGCGACCCATCGCATCAGTTTGGGCTCTCGAGGAAGCCCAGCTCCAACAGTAAGGTGCTGCAGGATCAGCATAGGAACCCTCTCCAGGCCAAAACTCACGACCAAAGCCCCATAACCAAAGGTCTTTAGTCGTCCGTTCTTGGCCCTGGTCAGTTGGCCTTTCACATTGGCCAACACAGCATCGCACCAGTTGAAGATGGTGCCTCGAAAGCAATCAAATGCCATACGCATCTGGGATCCGGTGGCAATATGTAATGCGGCAGCTCTGCAAAGTCTAGTGATAGTGAACGCAATCACCATGAGCTTAGGATGGGATATGGTCTTTATGTCTATCCCTTTGTCTCTAGCCTGGCTGTTGCAGTACTCTAGCCTGAGGCTATCGATAGACTGGCCACCTGCCCTAGCACCAAACAGAGTCAAGTCTTTGCCTCTCTTAGGCAAACCAGTCAAGAAATATATGTCCGCCAGCTCGATTCGAGCTGGTGGCCGCCAATGAAAAAGCACTTGTCCTGTACGCTCCATCTGTCAACCATCCACTGTAAGAAATCCACCTGAGCCCTCATGCCAAGAATGGCCCAGAATTTGTATAAGCCGCACGCCCTCAAAGTGTCAAGTGAAGGCTGATGATTCCATGTGGCAGCATCCACGTCCTCATGCTCTCGTTCACGCCAATCTAGCATGATGTACTCTCTGCATCAAGTATAAGGATAAATTAAATTGCTAGAAATTATTTTGATTGGTCCATTTTTGAGAATTTTTGGGTTAAAAACCCTTGCGACGGGGACCGCACCCTCCAGGTTAGACACAGTGCGTGGGACTGCACTTTGTCTACATGGAAGGTGCGGACCTTGAGCTTTTTCCCAATGGAGAAAAAGTCGGGGTCCGCAGGCCAGCAGTGGTAAACCTGCGGGCCCCCGCGCGCGGGTTTTATGCCTAAAAACCCTCCCAAAAATGAAATAAATGACTAAAACAAAAAATTAAACGGTCAAAAATGAAGAGTGAGATGATGTGGATTACTTGGATAAGACAGCGTTCGATTCCGACGGTTGGATTTTCCTCAATCTTCACGGGAAGTTTTTTGAGCAAAAGCACTATTTTCTCACCCAAACTCAAACGGTAAAAATGAATTGACAAAGGCCCTTTTTATAAGTTTTTTGAGTAAATAAATTGCAAATTTGTTTATGTTTCACTTTGAAAAGGTATTTTTGTGACATTTTTATCTATTTCAAACAGGTATGAGTAATGTTTGTGTTTTTGTGTAGGATAAAAGATTATTCAGGTGAAATCTATCATTTTCGACGAAAAAACATTTAGAGTCACCTTTAAGCTCTTTTCTGACTCATGAAACATGAAAAGATTGCCGAGTGTTTCTTTTAAACTCGTTAAAACGGAATTAAAAGACGGTCCACTTACAACTCTTTTCCGACCGTAAAAACATGAAAAGATTGCCGGATTTTTGTCGTTTCAAATTTGATATTGGTTATGAAACGATGTGTCATTGATTGCTTTTTTACTTTTTCGGGTCAAAGGCACTAATGACGAAAAGTACTCCTTGGTCGTAAAAGATCAAGCGGTTCTCTCAAGTATTATTTTATACTTTTTTCGGGCTTGGGAGACACAAATTTACGAAAAAGGTCAACCCTGGAGTCTTCTTAAGTTTTTTCAGACTCTCTAGAATTGAAAAACGCCGAGTTTCTCCTATACTGGACTCGTTAAAATTTCACAGTAAAGGACCTGTTCAATTACAAACAGGAACAAACCAATCCTTCTTAGGGTTCAAATTTAAACTAAGTTGGACTCATCCGATGGATGAGCTTATAATCAAGCAAATGTTATCCTCCTCAAGCTTGTCAAAAATAAAGAGGTACTTGCCAGAAATGGTGGGGGAAAAGAGAGAAAAATGAGCCTGTTTGTCATACTTTGTAACCACTCTTGAACACAACACTTTTATTCACCTGGGTTGGGAAATCCTTTGCCTAACAGTTGATCAAACCACATTGAAAGTCTTCAGCCGGTTTCTAGGTATTAACTTTGGATCAATTTTCACCAAGCCATCTGTTGTGTCGTTATGTGTTCAAGAGGTCACTGCCAATAAGCCATTCATCTGCAAAATATCTGTCATCCATCTTGACCATCCCTGAGTCAGTCCTTGCAACTAAATTTCTTCAACTTGATCTATGATTTCGTGTTGTGGGCTTGCCTACGACGGATCGCTTTCTATCGACATCAGCTCATTATCTAGAAAGATGATCTAGGAATTGTCAGTACCTTGAGATCTGCATGACTCAATGGCAGGTTTCTCGCCTTTGACGACAGTTTACATCATTGACTTTCGATCAAAGGATTC